>OW119931.1:18514003-20974219 GCA_933210815.1 Meta bourneti
AATTAAAATTAATAGACAAGAAATCGATAAAACCTGAAGCAAAAACAACGCATTTTAACGCAAATCTGAGTGAGACGTCGGATTATATTTTAGCGTATTTGAATTTCAACTCAAAAAGTCAACCAGGAACTATTGATGTCATCCTGTCATCTACAAGTGGCTTCTTACTATGATCGCTTAATGACGTTTGTCATGCACAATGGGTACAATCAGGACAGACTTCTCCCTACCCCATGCATTCCTACTGAGACGAACATCCAGTACAGATACTTTTCGCAGTGAGTCCTTGCGCATGATTTATCATTCTCTAATACTTTTGTAGGACAGCCTCAAGCTCTGACAGTTCTTGGATCAGGCGGCACAAAGTCGCCAAGATTGGACGCAATTACGTCTTTTGGACTCCTTTTTAACTTAGAGGTTTGGGAAAAGAAATAACGGCGAATCTAGCATGATTTTTTGCTTTCAATCCGATCTCGGCATCCTAAGTTATCCATGCTACGCTACTGCAAATACAATTAAATTGTAAGAGAAAAACCAAACTTTTTTTAAAAAATAAACCGTTTTTGCATGTAAACATCGTCTCGAATATAGATTGGTTTAAATACAGTTTTATGACAAAACCCTCTCTTGGGAAATACGTGAATAAGATGCAATCCAGAGCCTTCAAGTGAATTATGAAAGAATGATAGTATCACGATTCTATTTCTCTTTAGGATTGCGATCTAATCTAAAAGCTCACCAAATCCGAAAGCTTTTTCCTAAATTGGTAGCTTTTCCCAGCCGTTCCTCCTAATTTAGAAAGAAAAGAATGTGAGCCAACGGGGGCCCACCAGGTACCTTCATGCCCATTCCATCACCTCCACCACATTCCCTCCATCCATTAACCCCCAGCCCTAAATAAAGTGTCTTCCAAGAACGGACAGATCAAACGGACTCTTGTAGGAAGTGTACCATATCTTTTCTCCTTTATTAACCAGGTGCAATAAAAATTTCTGTTGCACCATGACATGAATTCTTATACAATGATTAGAGCACCGCTGGAACATGACTCCTAACAGTCCATTTGTTTCCTCTGGGATGGCAAGTCCAAGGCAACCTGTTCTCTTATCTGAGCAACAGCTGTCCTACGTCTAATCCAAGAGCCAATTAGCGATGTTTGCAATCTCGTGTGCACGTATAGTACCACACCTACAGTAGGAAGGCTACTGGAATCTGTCCACATCGTGCTCATTAGGAGAGAGCGATGAAGGCATGCAAATGTTTCAAGGGATGGAACGAAGTAGTTCCTCGTATCACGCCCCTCAAATAACAGGGAGAGCTAATCTGAGGCAAATCAACATTCCATGCCACGAGTGAGAGTTATCGCCGTGCGTATGCCTGGACTTTTAATAATTGTGCCCCGAACAGAACAGCCAGTGATTTGTTGGTTTGGGTTTCTTCTTTGAAAGCGAATCAGGTGCTCAGAGATGGCAATAGATTTGAATGAAGAAGCTGTCATGGAAGGTTGGATAAATTGGTTTGGAAGGAAGCTATTTGTCATCTGAGCTTCTTACCCATATTGAGGTAGTAATTAAAATAAGTACACTAACCGATCGATATTTCGCGGTTCTTGGGTGACAAGAAACAAGAGATGTATATCGGGGGAAGCGATACAGCAAGGGTCAAGAGCATGCTTATTATAAATAAAAAGGGTTTGGGCGTTTTCTATGGACTATATTTGGCCAAGCTGCGCCAAAGACAAGGTCAAGTAAAGAATGTCGTGAAAAGGGATTGGGGAACAGATTAGTGGGATGAAAGCAGAAAGATTGTTTGCGAAATACCCGTGTTTACTAAATACAGTAAACCCCATGGCAAAAAAATATCACTAGAGTACCTCGTGGTCATGAAGCCCGTACATACATAAAGGAGATGTGTCGCTAAGGAACCAGGAAATTTCGAATTGCCCTGTATTTTATCCTAAGTACTTTATCTCCATTTTAAATACATAAATTTTGTTTTGGAAAGACCGGTATCAGCTTTATTCACACCAGGTACACAAGTACTTTATCTCCATTTTAAATACATAGATTTTGTTTTGGAAAGAGAGCGGTATCAGCCTTATTCACACCAGGTACACAAATACTTTATCTCCATTTTAAATACATAGATTTTGTTTTGGAAAGAGAGCGGTATCAGCCTTATTCACACCAGGTACACAAGTACTTTATCTCCATTTTAAATACATAGATTTTGTTTTGGAAAGAGAGCGGTATCAGCCTTATTCACACCAGGTACACAAGTACTTTATCTCCATTTTAAATACATAGATTTTGTTTTGGAAAGAGAGTGGTATCAGCCTTATTCACACCAGGTACACAAGTACTTTATCTCCATTTTAAATATATAGATTTTGTTTTGGAAAGAGAATGGCATCAGCCTTATTCCCACGAGGTTCTAAAACATTTAGTTTCGACTCTGCCACAAACTGACCTGAATCCAGAAATCACTGCCATTAAAGGACGAATGGAGATTCAAGCGACTCAATTTTGAGTCATTGAGCACATTTTCTTTGTTCTTAGCCCAATGAAGTTTTCCTTGTACTATTTTCAAATTGTTGCCCCGTTGAGAATCACAGGTTTAGATTGAATTGGGTTAATCCTCAATCTTTCATTCCTCTTGTCTCAAATTTAATACCCGAAAGTACTTATTAAGTGTTGGCCAAACAAATTATTGAAACAAAATTTAGAAAAAAGCTAAGGGCACTATAGCTGTGAAACTGTTTTGTTAGAGATGTGGACGCCTTTAGAAATGAACTCATTTGATTCCGTCTAGAATGAAAACAGATTTTTACTATTTTAAGGTAAGTATATGATTAACTCTTTAAGTGGGTATGATTATTGAGTTCATTTTCTCAAAAAACCCAACTTAATCAGTCTTTCTATTAAGACACGCCTAGCCTATTATCAATAAACAACTGATAGCGATTTTTTATATAACATTTTGCTTTTGGTGCTAATCTTATGATTTCATGCTTCAATGAAAAAGAAAAGGGCAGTTTTTAGTTCTACATTTAGTTTGAATAGACAATGACATACAAATTTATGTTTACATTTGGTAGATACGTAGGAAAGGAGGGTCGGGTTGGTTAGGTTTTATGGCGCATGAGCCATATTTGGTCATGCTGAGTTCGACACAAGACACAACGTCAAGTAAAGGACATAAACACAATGAAAGTTTTACTGACACAGAAGATAGAAAATACACCCAGGTAGGAATTGAACCTGACATGTATGATGCCAAGAAAGATCCAAATGAAATATGGAAAAACCCATGCCTTCGGCAATATGCCCCCAAAATTATTTCTTGCTTTTCAACTACTTATTGCTGCGAATCTACACGTTCTTACCTAACCCAAATCAAGAAGCTCTTAACGTAACAAATAACGGTATGTAGGTAGTTGAATTAACGTCGCACTGGAGCAACACAATGAGCTATTGACGACGGTCCGGGATCAATGCCCAACAGACAGATCCGTGCACAGCTCCAGATAATTTTGAACCAGGTCAGATGACGAGGTCACACCTGAGCTGGTACACAACTCTCCAAACTTCCACACCACGCCAATGTGAGGACATTTGAGGTCACGGCAGATTTAACGTGCACCAACCCCCACGTACACGACTGTCTTTGGTTGGATGCCAATCCGCTACTCTTGCAACTTGGCTACAGTGGGCCCCCAACAAATGCCGGATACCCATCTAGAGGATCAACTGAAACTGCGGATCTCCATGATACAATTAAATATTCAAATGCTCTTCAACAAAAGCAGAAACAACAAAGTCATTAAAAGCTAGTTAACTTTATTTAAACTTAACAAAGAGTTTTGAATTTTTGCTATTATAACGGACATAACATTTAGAGTTTTAGAAAATCCAAAACATTTAAGTATATCTAATGGAAGATTCTTGAATGCCGCCTTATTTAATGACAGCTAAATTAATGCGGATTTCCAACATGAAGTTTCCCCACCCCTGCTGTAGATCGTAGACCTTTTATGGCAACGCTTTTCGAGCTTTTTTATCACTCTAGGCAACAACGCTTTATTAGGATTATGGCAACCTCGCAATTATTTGAATCTCTTATTAGTTTTTGTAAATCATGATCTTTTTTATTTTACCATGCCTAAACAACTAGTTTGCTAGAATTAATGTGATCTTCTATAAAATTCATATTATATAGCCTGGTTCTCCCCATTAGACGTAAAACTAATAAATTATTTAACTTGGACAAACTTATATTACAATATTTCAGAGAAAATAAAGACTTTCTTTGAAGCAAATATTTACTGCAATCAGTTGTGCAGATTTTTTTAACTTTTTAACCCTCCTGGTGGTTTATCTTTGCGTCGAAAATTGCCCTGTAGTGGTCTGGTACAAAAACCTGCACCAAACTGTCAACAGTTCTGGGCAAGGCACAATTGGTTTTTTCCGCTTGGATCTTCATTCCCCTTGGAAGTAATAGGGCAGTTTTGTCTCGACAAAATATATCTTCCTTAGCAAAATTGACCAGATCTTGCACAGGATATCTCGTCGAAACACTTGGATGGTTGGTTTTGGAGTTTTATGGCGCAAGGGCCATATTTGGCCATCTGCGCCAGACACAAGACATACAACATCAAGTAATAGACATACACACACAATGAAAGTTTTACTGACAGAAGAGAGAAATTCACCCAGGGAGGAATGCACTTGACAGGAATCGAAGCTGTGCCGCCTACAACTCGAAGGTTGCTAGCGCAGTGGACATACCCACCGAGCCACTCGGAGGGTTAATTATTTTCCGCTAAGTCTAAAACGGTGATTTTGCCAAGAAATTCTTCCTTAGCGACATAAAAAGCGTTACTACCAAAGATTTTTTACATGAAAGCTGTACCGTAAATATTTATGTCTAGAAAATAATTATATTTTGGCTGTGTTTTTCTCAGCAAACCACTTTATAACCCAGACAGAAGATTTCCAGAAGTCTTGAAAAATTATAAATAAATACCATTGCAGGTAACCAATCAAATCGAAGCAATAAAAATTGTCAATGTACAAATTTTCATCCGTAAGAGTATAATATCTAGGCGACATTACAGGCTAAACAAATCAAATCACATTACGATTAAACAAATCAAATCGAAACCGTAAAAATCGCCAATTTACAACTATTCCTCCGCAAAAGTGGAATGCTTGGCGACATTGCATTAACCCGTTTTGTTGTGACTAAGTATCTCCTTTCGCTGAATAACAGTTTTCATAGTCAAATAGAAGGAATAGTTTGTGAGAGAACGTGTTCGTTATCTGTCGGCGTCGATTCAAACGAAAACATCTCGATGAGTGCTCACCCAGTGCTCCCATTGTTAGCGAAAAGGAGATGCGCCCATAAACAAGTGGTCCTTCCTCGTCGGCCCCATTGAAGAGCTGATGGAAATACGAGGGAAGGCTTGTGGCACTAACACGCGTGCCGATGCCGTCAAAGGGTTATGGAGAACGGCTCCACAGGCGGTTTGGTTCCTTGAGCACAAATCACGCGAGCTCCACGCTGAGAGCAATTATCTTGTTTCAAGGGGATCTTTAAATTCTGTACTGTGGTGAAGTGAAGCGTCTGCTTTAAAGCAATTTTCCGACTCCTTTTAATGCTGCGCAAAAAGAGTGTCTTCAAATTTGGTCAAATCCCTGATTGAAGGTTGATACATGCTGCGCTTTTCAGTACGGTAACCCTTCGTTATATCGCTATTTTAAGTACTGTAACCCTCCACAGTACCGTTATTTTAAGTACGGTAACCCCTCGTTATGTCGCCACTTTTCAAGTACGTTAACCCTTAGTTATGTCGCTATTTTTAAGTACGGTTTACCCTTCGTGTTTCGCTGTTTTTTTAAGTACAATAACCCGTCGTTGCATCGCTGTTTTAAGTCGGTAACCCTTCGTTATATCGCTATTTTTTAAGAACGGTAACCCTTCGTTACATCGTTCTTTTTTAAGTACGATAATCCTTCGTTACATAGCTCTTTTTTAAGTGCGGTAATCCTTCGTTATATCGATCTTTTTTAAGTACGGTAATCCTTCGTTACATCGCTCTTTTTTAAGTGCGGTAATCCTTCGTTATATCGCTCTTTTTAAGTACGGTAATCCTTCGTTACATCGCTCTTTTTAAGTACGGTAATCCTTCGCTACATCGCTCTTTTTTAAGTACGGTAATCCTTCGTTGCATCACTCTTTTTAAGTACGGTAATCCTTCGTTATATCGCTCTTTTTTAAGTACGGTAATCCTTCGTTATATCGCTCTTTTTAAGTACGGTAATCCTTCGCCATATCGCTTTTTTTAAGTACGGTAATCCTTCGTTACATCGCTTATTTTCACCGATAAATTCCCATACAACTTCAAGTAAAAAAGGTCGTGGAAGGAAAAAGAGGGGTTGAGGAATAGAGAAGTGGGATGATTCCGGAAGAGATCGCTTGGGTATCCCAGGATCGCGACAGCGTGTTTACTAAAGACAGTAAACTGCATGGGAAAATAAAAGATCACTGGAGCACCTCGGGTCCTTGAAGTACGTACACACCTAAAGGAAATGTGATTCTGAGGGCGTTATATTCTATATATAGATATATTCTACCATAGAACGACAAACCAAATCAGTCAGGAATATTGTTCCGGCTCAGTATTGTTTCAAAAGGTTTTACCAACAATTTTCTGTTTAACGTGCAGTTTTGCACAATTTTAGGTGAAAACGTATTTCGTATTTCGCTTTACCAATTAATTTCTAATAAACAGGTTTTCTCGACCTCGATATATCGCACTTTTTCTTGTTCCCCAAGAAGCGCGATACAGAACCCTCCTCCCGAAACAAACGTTTACTAAAATAAATGCTGAACTTAACTTCGATTTGATCGATTAATCTTTGTTCAGTCCATTAGTGGAAAGTAGACGGGCCTCAAAGCATTCAGATATTTCTGGGAACTTTATGTTAATTTAGTACGAGTATTATAGCATTTTGATTTAGATTGTTAAAGCAGAGAATAGATATATCTATATACTACGTGACTGTTTAAATGAGAAGGGATTAGATCAACGAGAAAATCTGGTCTATTTGCCTTGACATCGGTGACCAAGGACGTATTTGGAGGAAGGGAATCGGAAATAAAATTAAATGTTAAAATACAATCAAAAATGTACATTAAATCAGCGTAAATCAAAGCTTCGTTTATAACAGGTAAAACACGATATTTATTTAAAGATACTGTCAAACAAATTACTTCAAGTGCATGAAAGAGGGAAAACAAAAAGTACAGAACCATTCCACACAAAAAACATTACTATTGTTCACCATAAACTACATCCTAGATCAGCTACACGAAAAAAAAGAATTAACTGTAACAAACATAACGTTTATAAGAAAAATCATGATTGAAATATAACCACGGTGAAAAATCTTAAAAACTCAGTTTTCAAACGCTAAAGTTACGAAATTACTAAAATGTATTGAATCGTTAAAGAAAAAATCAAAGAGATTGAGTAGGTAGTTCAATTAACGTCGCACTGTGGAGCAACACAATGGGCTATAAAAGGTGATTAGGATATTAAACTATTGGGGGGGGTATTTCAATTAACGTCACACTGGAGCAACACAATGGGCTATTGGTGACGGTCCGGGATCAATCCCAAAGGGAAAGATCCGAGGACAACACCACGTAATTTTGAACCATGGTCAGATGACGAGGCAACACCTGAGCTGGCACCCCACTCTCCAAACTTCCACACCACGCCAACGTGAATTAAACTATTGATCGTTCTGACAAAGTGGGCTTATTTTCAACAAATTTTTGTTGGGAAAAGTTACCTGATAAACAATTTTATTGTAATTATTTAGAATTAAGGCCTTTCAATTGGTTCCCGTCGGGTTCGATTCCTCCCCTATGTGTATTTCTCTCTTGTGTTAGTAAAACTTTCTTTGTATGTGTATGTTCATAAACGCGTGATGTTGGGCGCAGCTTGCGCAAAATAAGGCCTTTGCGCCATAAAACCCAACCAGCCTTTCGATTGGAAAAGAAAACTCGAAGAGATTAGATTCCCCACCAAATTTATTTTCTGAGCCCATCCACGCCCATGGTTGGTTGGGTCTTACGGCCCAAGGGCCATATTTGACCTTGCTGCGTCGATCACAAGACCTACCCACGCCCATAGATGTTTCCACCAAACATTCCCACTACATTTAAATAAATAAATCCCGAATCCAATTCCATCTCCAAACCACACACCCCTGCTCGAATTTCTCCTAACTCGACCTAATTCCCGCAACCCACCGAGTTGGTATCAAGTTACCCAAAATTCCAAGATGGCACCTCTTCACCCAGCACCAAAGGCCGCCGCCTCGCAAGTTAAGGGGCCGCCATTCACAAACATCTATATTCATAATGAAGGCCCCTGAATGCCTGCCTAACGAATGTCGAGGCCTCCCAACCCATGCAGGTACGGACCGCACAGAGTGGGGTCTTTGTTGTCATACGAGTCCTCGGCCATTGTGTGAAATTGTATTTACTCGCTTCCACCTTCTCCCTTCAGGCGATTCTTTTAGTTTTTTACTTCCTCTGCAAAACGTTTTGAGTTGGGGGGTCGGGTCTTTTGGGGGGTGATAGATTTGTTGGGGTTGAGCAGAGACACATTCGGGACGTTCGGAAACGCCCCATCACTTTCGGGTGTATGTGTGGGCCCCTCGGGTGGCTTTTTTTTTTCGTGTTTTACTCATGGGAGGTTCAGAATTCGGGGGAAGTAAGTGTAAAAATGGAAATTAGGTCGATGTAAATCGTTACCACCGAGATAACAAGGCCTGACCGCTGCCGTCATGGCGTCTCCCTAGTAGTCATACGTGCGAAACGAACGACCACCGCCGTATTGGAATATTCAAAGCCTAATACAGTGAAGCTCAGGTGTTGCCTCGTCATCTGACCGTGGTTCAAAATTACGTGGTATTGTCCTCGGATCTTTCCCTTTGGGATTGATCCCGGACCGTCACCAATAGCCCGTTGTGTTGCTCTAGTGTGACGTTAATTGAAATACCCCCCCTAATACAGTGAAATCTGTCTACAACGATACATAATATATTCTATATACGTCGAGACCACAGGAAAATATTGTTATACGTTATTGCAAATTATTATAGCAGTTTGTAAATATGGTTTTTCCCTAGTCAAAACTATGATAATCTCAGAATGAAACTTCCACACCCGCGCGTCTTTCTTCCTTATTTACTAACGATAACAAAGAGTGTGCGTAAATAGTAAAACTTATTAAAAAACCAGCCAAAATTATATCGTAAATTCAATTAAAAAATAGTGAAAAACTCGCTTATGACTTTTATTAACTAAGGTATTTGGTATTTTCAATTAACGTCACACTGGAGCAACACAACGGGCTATTGGTGACGGTCCGGGATCAATCCCAGAGGGAAAGATCCGAGGACAACACCACGTAATTTTGAACCACGGTCAGATGACGAGGCAACACCTGAGCTGGCACCCCACTCTCCAAACTTCCACACCACGCCAACGTGAGGACGTTTGGGGCCACGACAGATTTAACGTGCACCAGCCCCCTTTGTACACGACGGTGTTTGGCTGGATTCGAACTCGCAACCCTTCGGTTGCTAGTTCGTTACTCTTCCAACCGGGCCACCGCGGCCCTTTATTAACTAAAATACATACGTCAATCAAGCTTAATACAGCCCAATATCATAGTTTCTCAAATGCGTCCATAAATCAAAAAGAAAAGAAAACCCTTTCTCATAGTCTAAAGAAATCCAATTAATGTTTTCTTCATCATTAAATCTGTAAAAATGGGAAATCAAAGCAATTGAAGCGATTATTCTTATAGTTGGCTGAAGAATTTTTCATTTATAAAATTCAAACAATTTTCAATAATTTCCAAATATTAACGTGACAGGGTGTTTTGATTTGATTGTTATCTACAGAAATTTCTTGGCCATATAAATGTTTCCATTTTCAGATTTGAATGTATTACAACAGTGTAATTTGTTGCTGGTCCTGGATTAAAACAAATTTTGAAAAAAGTAACTTGACTCCTCAATTAGTTTAAACCAATTTTGTTTATGGGATAATGAATCCAGAATTTCTAGTAGCCTATTAAAATTTTGAAAAGAAATAGATTCATGATGAGCAATAAACTCAGATTTGCTTTCGTTGATTGCTCTCAATAAATTGGATTCCTCAGTTTCACGAATTTTATCTTCCCTGCTTTTACGAACGATGGGACAAGTTTTCGAGAGATATTAGGGCAATTCGGAAATATACTTGGTATAGCACCAATTTTCAAACGGAGACGTTTCATGGAAAAGGTAGAACACTCACCAGTTTTTTTTTGTTGAATTTCGATACATTCCGGACGATATCATCGTTTTGAAAATGAAGTTCGCAGACTTTGCTGCGTTTTGATGGTGTAAAGTCAGCTCGTGGAATCGCCCTGAGCCATCTTTTTCTAATATTTTTATCCTCTGGAAAGGAGAAAACCGCCACTTTTGGTGCATCACCATGTCTATAATTTCCAGAGCAAGTAGGTACACAGCATCTAAAGGGCATTTTGGATAGCCTCGTGGTTAAGCCTAAAGAAATCGGTCTGGACACACGTTAAACGTATTGTTTGACGAAAGCCTTTAACACCTTGACACTGTAATGTTCCACAAATGTTATATAACAATATTTAACTGCAGCTGCACTTACTTTCCGGTAAAATAATATAAAAACCCCTAATTTCTTAAGCTACATTAAAGGTAATCTACAAGTAGCCGACCATACGGCGATGTTTGTTATGACTACTAGTAAGCGAGTCACGTGATCGAAACGTCACAGCGGTCTGGCCTTGTTATCTCGGTGGTAACGTGTAAATACGTACCCAGCAAATTGGTCCTATGCGGCTGGGCTTCAACCTTCAAGTGGTTTCGACTATGTACGAGTATTTCGTCCATCGAGATCTGACGAATTTTGCTAATGACGAGATATTTCGTTATTAGCAAATTGCCGGTGTTTTCATGACAATATCAAGATGTGGTAAGTTTTTTTCTTATGACGAGATATCCCGTCCATCAAGATCTCATAACTTTTCTTCTAACGACGAGATATCTCGTCTGTCGGAGCACGGGCGTAAGGTTTTTGCGCGAATACGTCTCGTTAGCGTAAAGTATTTATTTGGGTGTAGTAAATTAAAAGAAAGACAAATTCAGCAATTAATTCAAAGTTTATCCAAAGCTGGTGATTTGTCCTTCCGCGTACTCTAAGTTCGATGTATCTCTACTTGGCTTTTAAGCGAATATATTCCGACATTGTGAAATTACAAAAAAAAAAATTCAACTGCGATCCAGAGTTTCACAATCAGCACAGCATTCGGCTTCCCTTCTGTCGTCGAGATCTGTCTCAAATCGACAGATCTCGACGTTAGCTTCAGTTTGAGACCAATTTCAGTCGCTAGTTATACTGATTTAAGTTTACGCGACGCAGCGGAATCCCCAAAACGCTTCCCCCTATCTCCTCGCTTTTCGCGGCGCACGAACTCAAGATCACTAACAAGTCTTTGTTACCTCAGTCATGGAATGATACTAGGCTGGTTTGGGTTCGCGTTGATAATATAAAAATTATTAGACCAAACTGGATGCCCAATTTTTCGTAACGCCCAACTTTTCGTATTGGTTACCTAGATCTGATTTTAAAAACGTATTCACATCAAAATTAATATAACAAGGAAGATTTATCGTACCCGTACTTACTCTGGTACTCCAGTACTTCAATGGGACCGTCGTTGCTCAATGGTTATGTCCACTCCGCTAGTAACCTTCGAGTTGAAGGCGGCACAGGTTCGATTCCTGTCAAGTTCATACCTCCCTGAGAGTATTTCTCTTCTGTGTTACCAAAACTTTCATTGCGTGTGTATGTCTATTACTTGATATTATGTCTTGTGTCTGGCGTAGCATGACCAAATATGACCCTTGCGCCAAGAAACTAACCCAGTACTTCGACTAAAATGTTCTGCGAGTGTCTAAATATTCTGTATTGGGAAGTTTTGTAAATGTCCGAATATTTTGAGTAATGAGCATTTTTAGAAATCGAAAGAATATCACTGATTTTATGCTAGATTATTTCAACATTAATGGCACACATTATACCACTTTAGCTGGTCCATTACTCAGGAATTTGAAGAAACCAGAAGCTCTGAAGGATTCTTATACACATTTGGAAGAGAAAAATATCCCAATTGGTATAAGATACAAATAGATTCTTTAAAAATAAAATATTATTCCGATTTAGCTTTTGGCGTGTATCTGTATATTCAACTCAACTTAATGCAAGGAAACCTGAAGAAAATGCAAAACAGAAAAACCCTATTATGACTCCATTTCTCTGGAACTTGTTTGCGAGCAATTTCGTTCCTGAGCGAACGTTTGAAGAAATTTACTCGTTTTATTGACAACTTAACGGCTCTTTAATTTCAGTGACCATATATTTCATGCAAGTAAATTGACCCAAGGTCAGCACTGGCATGAAATCGTGCTTCCGAAATCGTGATGATGCCGTTTCGATTTGCGGAAACCCTGGAATCTCTTCGCTGAACGTCGCGGCGGTTTTCCCCGAACTACTTCAAGACACTGATCTAATATAAACTGAAACAGAGCTGCCAAATGAGTGAAAGGAATTCCGAATTGAAACAGCTATCTTCGCACTTCTAAGATACTTCTCGGTATTCCAGTTGGTACGCAGGTATTTAATTAAAGTCGCACTGGAGCAAAACAACGGACCATTGACGACGGTCAGGGACCAACTCCCGAAAGGACAAATCCGAGGACACCACGTAATTTTGAACCATGGTTAGATGACGAGGTCACACCAGAGCTGGCACACCACTCTCCAAATTTCCACACCACGGTAGCACAGTTGGAAGAGCAACGGATTAGTTCGAAACTAGGTCCAGCCACGGGGGCTGGTGAACGTTAAACCTGTCGTGACCTCAAATGCCCTAACGTTGGCGTGGTGTGGAAGTTTTGGAGAGTGGGGTGCCAGCTCAGGTGTTTGCCTCGGTCAGTTGATCATGGTTCAAAATTACAAGGCGTTGTCCTCGGATTTTTTTTTCGGAATAGATCCCTGACCGTTACCAATAGCCAGTTGTGTTCCTCCAGTGCGATGTTAATTAACTACATACCGAAATAATCTTCAACTGGTGACGCAGTCGGACTGGGTTCTGGGGGCCTGAGTGCCCCCTCCCTCTCCGATAGTGTTGGTTTCGATTTTTAAACCTACGTCTCCGACAGGTGTTTGCGACAAATTCTTCAGGTGCTGCACATCATACACCGTTTTTTCAAATCGACTATTTTGATTTCTTTAGTAAAACTCAAAATGCTTTAAATGTTGACAAATTATATATTCACATATGTATCTTTAGTTTATTTTTTTATCGTGATTTGGCGTTGATTCATTGAAAAACCCATTCCCAATTATTAGCAATCTTTTAGAATCGGGTGTTCCATATTACGTTCCTGTTCCTCGTTAATTTAAAATAAACGCAAGAACATGAAGGGTATCTATTTCTTTGTACTCAAGCACTAATTTAATATGCATTTTTGCAAAAGTTAATGTTCTCTCGGTGTTTAGGATAAATTATTTAGGTGTTCCATATCAGATACCATTTTTTCAAATCGACAATTTTGATTTCCTTATTCAAACTGAAAATATTTTAAATTTCGATGTATTCACATATGAATCTTAGATGATTTGTTTAATCATGATTTGGCGTTTGATTCATTAAAAAGCTCAATTCCCCCACTTTTAGCGTCTTTTAAAATCCGGTGTTCCATGATACTTTCCTGCACCACATATGCTGTTTGATGAAATACCTTAGACAGTCTTTCCATTAAAAGTTAGGATATAGAAACCAATGACTCCGAAATGCCGGAGATTCGTGTGAAAACTTATCCTATGTTAGATAAGGCGAAAATCTATTTTAGATAAGGAGAAACCGCATTCTCACCTCAATCCAACAATAGAGGAAATGAACGAGAACAAAAAATACCAGAGGGGGCGAGAGAAGGGGTGGTTCGAACGAAAAATAGAGAAGTTAATCACCGTGTGCCGGAACCGAGGGTCCGAAGAGATTCTTCTCCGCTGTTGCCAAACCCCGAAATAAAGAGATCCGTAAGCTGATCTGCAGAAGCCAGATCCCTTGACCCGAACGGAATTGTTTGATCGTCTGAGGGTCTTCCTGAGGTACACACCGGGGGTCGAACAAAGTGGAGGGTGTAAGGAGGGGAAGGGGAAGAGAAACAAGATTAGAGGAAGTCAGTGATTGTATAATGTTGCACCACTTTGTGTGGGATAAATTATCTGGAGGGGGAAAAAATTCTCCCTCAGATTGTGGTGGCAAACTATTTTTTTTCTTTGTTCTTTTTTCGGTTCTACTCCAGCACATAATGGAAGATTTTCGCTGGCTGTGGTGTGGTTTCGGAGGGTGCAGAGCGAAATGGAATTGAGGCTGCGTAAAGGGGTTTGGGAAGCTGATATTCGATACCCGAGTTTCGAATGTCAGTACGAAGTAAAGAATGCAGAGGCGAATATTGTGCGCAGCCGGAGTTCCCTGACAGGTAGACCACTTTAACATATTCAAAGTATTATGCCCGCCATTTCGAAAAGAGATATACAATAATCCTTCGATATATCGGGCTTCTATGGGGACAAGAAAAAGCGCGATACACCGATAAAAAATACGTCATGTGCACAACTTTCGCTATTTCTTGAGTATATTTTTTAAGCTTCGCTACATTGTTTACTCCGGTATATCACGCTTCTGGTCCCTTAGAAGAGCGATATATCGAGAAGGTGTATTTGAATTAACGACGCACTGAAGCAACACACATCTGAGTTGGCATGCCACTCTCCAAATTCCAACCCCACTCCAACATGAGGACATTTGATGCCACGAATCTCTGAGTCCAACTCTTATCTCTAGTCGACCGCAAGAACTCTTTCAAAGTCCTATAGTTTCATTAATGTTCTACGATGAATGAAGAGTTACTAGTCTAGTGTTTTTGGAGGACCACCTTTTTCGACAAGAACTTTTCGTAGCCATAGGTAAGTTGGAGAATTAACGTCGCATTGGAGCATAACTAAAAGCTATTGCCAACGAACCAGGATCAATCCCGAAGGGAAAGATCCGATTAACACACCTCGTAATTGTAAACTATAATCAGATGACGGGGCCCACACCTGAGCTTACTCTCCATTCTCAACACCTACATCATGTCAACGTGTAGGACATGATGTAGGAGGATATTTCAGACCATGGCAGATTTAACGCGCACCAACCCCCACGTATATGACGGTCTTGGGTTGGATCTAGTTTCGAACTCGCAATCCTCCGGTTGCTAATCTCCTACTCTTCCAACAGGGGTACCACAGACCGATTTTCAGACCGATCATTGAATTTCCTACTTATAGGCTTAAAACTTGGATTTGCATCAATTTCGTAAACTTCATAAATTTTTGTTATAAAAACATTTATGGGTGGGCCGCCACTATTTAAATAAGTCCGTTGCAAGTCCGTTACTTATACATCATTAGGTTAGGATTCCCTATCCGAAAATATTTAGCTCAGAAAATCGACTTTCCTTTTATTGAAATTCTCAGTTTACCAAGATTGAAGTCTCATTAGATGAAGGATTTAAACGAGGTCTAAATGTACCTGCATAACCAACTTTTTGTTCTATGGATGGATGGTATTCAAAACAGACAATAAGTATAATGGGATTTTCCTTGCCAAGTCAACGTAATTGCTGTCTACTCATGCATTTTTAGTGCTTCAATAAAGAAGTATAAGCAAAAAATAATACCCACTATCAGAAGTTAAAATTATTTTAAGGTTGTGATCTTATTACTTTTTAAAGCAGACAGTAAATAACAATAATTTCAGTCAGTGTTTTCTAGTTCAGAAGCGTAGCCGGGGATTTCAGTTCGCTGTGGGTCCAAATTAAGAACTTTATATTTTTTATGCTGAGTAAAGATCTGAATCTCATTGAGTTATTAAAAAGTTTCGATGTCCTTATACTTCATATTTGATCACTAGAAAAAATTTTAAAATAAGGGTGTAAAAAAGCACATATCGCTTTTATAAGCATGGTGAACGCATCTCCGGTTTATGCTATGGTTACATGGGTGTTAATTCTCATAGATATATGAAGATGTCGACTGGTTCAGTAAATTACAAGCAGGTGAAAATATCTTAACATTAATTTATCTTATTAATAATTAACTTTAATAAAATTCGTCAAAAGTTCACTAAACAGAATTGTCTGGCTAGTTGTCGCGTGGTAGGATTGTTAAAGTTGATGGAATTAATTCGGAAACGGATTCTTCGGGTTTGTTTACGACAAAGAATCGCGTGATACGATTGCTGTGCGGTGAATAATAGTTGTACACTCAGTTTAACAGTAGAAGCTCGAAGTTGCGACCACCAATAATATTGCACGTCTGAACAACATCAGCGTATAGATTAACGTAGAAACTTGATAACTGCAGCGCCGCCGAACAGAGCCATTTTGAAACGCCATGAATATGTTATCAGCAAAACACGTCCAACCAATATCGTGTTTTAAATAAGTCATTTTTAGGGCTTTCAGCTAAGCCGGTTGTACTGTAGGATGCTACAGCCGAAGGGTTTAACGGTTTAGCTAAAAATATATATTTGATCTGCACTGAAGTTAACCCTCCAAGTGGTTTCGATGAGATATCTCGTCCATCAAGATCTGATCAATTTTTTGATGACGAGACATCTCGTCAAGATATAGTCAATTTTTGATGATGACAAGATCTAAATCTGGTCAGTTTTCTTCTAATAACGAGAAAGGACGATATCTTGATGGACGAGATATCTCGTTAATCAAGATCTGGTCAGTTTTGCTAATGGCCAGATACCTCGTCGAATAAACCACCAGGAGGGTTAAGACAGGTTTCGTTCAGACAGTCCATCATCTGCAAATCAAGCTTCTCAACAAGACAAAAACTATAGACATCACGTTTCGAGAAGGAAATGTTCTCCCGAACCCATATTACGAACCAAAGGGCAAAACTTACGAGAGCAAGTCAATTCATCACAGTTTTCGTAGTAAATATGCAAATGGCCCATTTACAACAAACGTCGTACGCAACTAATTCATTACTTGGGTCTTAATTATCTTCGGGGTTAAGCTATTCGGCCTTTTCCTAATTAACCAGATGCCAAAGAACAAGTCTGCTAACAGAACAATATGTAGGTCACATGTCTGTCACATGACATCCTGACGTTTACGGAGTTACTTTAGGTTGGTTGTTTTGGCGTCTTATGGCGCAAGGGCCATATTTGGCCAAACACAAGGCAACGTCAAATAGAAAATGTCGTGAAAGGGGAAAAAGAGAGATTGGGGAAGAGTAGTGGGATTAAAGAAAAGATCACTTGGTACTTCGGGTTCATGAATCCCTTACACACCTGAGGTAGATGTGTCCCTGAGAACGGATAATTGCGAATAATTAAAAGGTAGGTAGGTATTTAAATTACCGTCGCACTGGAGCAACACAATGGGCTATTGGCAACGGTCCGGGATCAATCCCGAAGGGAAACATTACGTAATTTTTAACCACGATCTGATGACAAGGTCACACCTGAGCTGGCACCTCACTCTCCAAACTTCCGCACCACACCAACGTGAGGACATTTGAGGCCACGTGTGATTTAACGTGCACCAGCCCCCTTGTACACGAAGGTCATTGGTTGGATTCGAATTTGCAACCCTCCGGTTGCGAATCCGTTACACTTCCAACCGGGATACCGCGGTCCAAATAATTAAAAGGATTTTTGTGAATCTGGATGGTTATTGGTGTTTGAATTGAAATACAACTAAACTCGTGGTTCTTCACTTTTTATGCCATGCCTAGGCTCACTATATTATTTTTCTTACAAACCAGGGCACTTTTATACTGTGGTGTGATCGATAAAGGCTCTGTTCCTGGGTATAATAGGTATTATGTTCGAAAATCCATTTTTGGGTATGGATATTTGAAGAAGTTCGGGATTCTTTTTACGTCGTAGGACTGGCCTAGTATCAGGGTGGTAGTGGTTTAATAGGTACTGGGTTCGAATCAGGTCAAGGCATGGATGCTTGTGTTTCTTAATACACTAGGTACTGGTGTAATTTTCCCTTGTGTAACAAAAGATGACCGTAGAGCAGTGATTTTGAACCTTTATCATCGCATGACACACATGAATTAATTACTAAAATTCTGAGGGACACCAAAAAATAAATTCTATTTTTTACTGATCTGACCAAAAAATTGGAAAAAATAATAGTACTTACCAACCCTTTTTGCTCCCAAGTAGTTTTGATTTTTTTAAACAAATTATTTTGGACACTTGGTAACAAAAAATACTCAAACATTTTTCCGCGGGTATTAAAAATATGGATGACTCCTACTTTAGGAGGTGCTGGCTTTGAATGCATTTTATTCGTTAAAGAAGTTATGACGTAATTTTCAGTAAAATAAAAGACACACAGTGCAGCATTTATTTTGAAAGCTTTCCAGTGTCAAAGTGTAAGCAAAATTTTATTAAGTATTCACTCATCCACACTGAGATCAATTTGAAGTATTTCAAGAACTATAATTTTGTGGCAGATGAATCCACTTTTTAGTTTAAACACGTACACTCAAGTAAAGCTGATGTCATGAAGAGCGACTTTTTGTTCCGTTTGTAACTAGCGTACTATTTACATTTGTTTACAAGAGAAGGCACAAAAATCACCGACATTCTCATTACGAGTGAACTACCGACGGAAATTGTCAACATTAGATTTAACCGGTTTTGAGTTCTTATTCTTTTCCTTGGCGGGCTGTATTTCTTAAGCACATTTCCGAAGCGGTAGCAATTGCGGTTGTGCAGAAGGCAATAAATTACTGTAACAGAGGACAACATTTGGATATTGAAAAAGTAAAAATCGCTTCAAATTACTACTGCAAAAATGTCTGTCCTCAGAGCTGAATTGGCATTTGTAATGTTTTTACGGTGCAGTTAGTTAGAAAAGAGATGATTCGAAATCGAAAATAAGTATTCCATCTCATTTTATAAGAAATTTGTTGTCTCCCATTGCTTTCTATTCGCGACCAACTGAAACGTTTCTCTTGCTGTATCTTTGCACTGTTGTGTACGTGTTTAGAATCGCGATTGAAACCTGAAACAATATGGATTAATAAATGCAATATGAATCTGAAAAATCGATTATCCGAATAGCTGGGCCCGGTTGGTAGAGTCGCGGCTTAGCGACAGGCGAATGGAAATAGAAATATATATTGGCAGGTTGTTGAAAAGTTCCGAGGAAATGTTATGTTTTCTTACTTGTTAAGACATTCTGCATTGTGGACAACTACTTTCCGTCGCCAATATTCGCCAAAAATAAAATAAATTAAGACATCCCCAGAGTCATACTTCTCAAAATGCACAAGCCATGTTCTTATAACCAATGCCAACATCTAGACTGCGGAAGTTCTTGAGCTAGACATATAGACTTGATACATGTATATCTGTTGTATCTACATTACTTATGGAACCCAACGTTAAAAATGTTGGGCATTGACTAGTTTTTTTTATAATTAATTTACATTTGTGTTAAATTTTAAAAGGCGGTGGTTCCAGTCTCTTGTAGCCGAAAAGGTTTTCCATGAACAACGCCTTATGAAATAAAACTAATGAAGTGGTCGCAATCACTGCTTAGAAAACTAAGAAGTCACCACGAAATCCCATTATTTATAATTGCTGGGCTTTCAAGGACTCCAAATTACATGCTCATGTTCATTACCAGCACGTTTTCTAAATGTAAGGATTGCAACCCTCTGGACGAAACGAGATTTTCGAGAAGTGTAATGTTGCTTTTGCCCCACAACACACATAACGACACAATAACCACACCAATTGTTTGAAAGGAAAGATTCTATTGGTCAAGAGGGTCAAAACTGGTTAGTCATGCAAAGACTGCAGAGTGTATCATCGACTTTCTATTTAAATAGACGGAGCATGTGCCCGCAGCGTCATGTTATTTCTTCCAGTTGCTCGGTTTGATGATCTGTCACGTGGCTGTGGGTAAAAGCATGAATCCTAAATAATGGATTGGTTAAAGTGATTATCCACCGTGATCAAAAACACTAGTCTGCGATTCGACAGCCAATGGGATAAGTCGATTCGTATGTCCACGTGATTTACCCTTCAGAGATCTTAAGACAGCGACTCCGCCTACATGATACGTCTATTTTATTAGAAGATCGATGAGTTGTATATATACTTGTAAATACTTCAGAGGGTTAAAATCGTAAGTTTTTCATTCAAATTGACATGATGGAATGCGCTGGCATTTGCTTGGGTTTTTTGTGTGTGGCACAAGTCAGTGTATCTGGCCAAGCTGCGCCAAGTTTGTTCCGTCGAGTAAATGGACATACACACCCACATAAAAGAGAAGTTTTTATTTAGGGATGTCACAGTCAAAGCACTTGCGAAATAACATTAGTTGTATTGAATTGTTTTTAATAGTAGTAAGTCGTCTCCTTTTCAACCCTAATTTAGTATCAATTTCAGTTTCTCAGATCAAAATGAATCGGCTAAAACACAAAATGTGCCAATTAAGTATGAAACAGACATTGAAGATTTCATCAAGAAATTTAAATTTTAAAATTAAAAAAATCTATTTTTTTCTTCACAAGGTTTTCATGACAATCTAACTACAGAGATTCCAATGTTTTTCTTTCATTCTAGTTTGACACAAAAACTTGTCCCAAGGAAAATTTTCTCCCTGTAGAAAATTCCGAAATATATTTTTTCCATCCGCTATTAGTTAAAAAATGGACATTTTCTTTCACCTTTCGTAAAATTACAAGTCAAATTTTCGAAAAATCACCAAAATTTTGAAAATAGGAGCTTTTGAGACGATGTTGCTTTAAAAGGTACTCCTAGTCTGCCAAGGTTGAAAAATTGAGCAAAAATCTGCCTTTAATTTGCTTGTGGCAGACCTATTACTGATAGAGAAGAGAAGTACATCCAGGATAGTTACAGGAATCAAAACCTGCGTCACCTATACCTCACAGACTGCCAGTACAGTCGGCAAACCCACTGGGCCCACAACAGCCCGAAGATGGTATTGGAAAAAAATTTATTCACCTTTCTTATACAGAGTAGTCAGAATCAAACGCACCATAATCATACCACGGGATACCTTGTCGAGTTAGGTAGGTATTTGAATTAACGTCGCACTGGGAGCAACACAACGGGCAATTGACGACGGTCCGGACTACATCCCGAAGGGAAAGATCGAGGTCAACATCTCGCCATTTTGAATCACGAGTCAGATGACTAGGTCAGCACCTGGCACCTCACTCTCTGAACTTTCACACCACTCCAACGTGAGAACATGTAAAGCTACGGCAGATTCCAGATTGCACCAACTCTCACGTATAAGATGATCTTTGGTTGTATCGAGTTTCGAAATCTCAAACCTCTGGTCGCTAATCCGCTACTCTTCCAACCTGATTACTGCGGTTCCGATACCTTGTCGAAAACCAACCCGAAGCGTGCATTTTTCAATTAGACGAGACATTCGGTAGGTAGGTATTTTAATTAACGTCGCACTAGGAACAACACAACGGGCTATTCGAGACATTCCGGAGATAATTCACTTCAAAAGTTTCAAGACGCCATTTAGCGATACAAAATGTTTTGCCTTTTAAACATCTATCATTACCCTTCTATGTTCTCGATGCCTTTCTATGAACAATGGGCATATTTATACAAATCCAATTTCAAACTGCTACTCGTTTAAAAGATAAATAACTCAAAGCTGAAGTTGTTTGTCTTTCATAAAGACTCCGTTTATTATAATTCCGTTCTTTTCTTTTATCTCAAGTCCATAACCTATTCGCTCAAGTCAAAAATTTCGATTTTTTTATCGTTTCTAACCTTGAAACTTTTCAACATAAGATTGCCGCTGGCCTTTGGCAGAAAATTTCATTACTGAAGGTAAAATGAAAATAGCAAGTTGGTAGCAATATGATACTGAACTTTTATTTTTTTATCACAATGAGGTATGTTTTGAGTTATATATGCGCACTAAGTGGGGTTGTCGATCTGTTATCTGAAAGTCTAACACTTATTTACTGGTAAAATGAAGTGAAAGCATTATTTTATGTTGCATGACTTGTGCATGTACGGTATTTTGAAAGTCAAAATATCAGTGTTTAACATTTGCAATTTCGTCTCTAACTAAAGTGTACCTGTTTAGGCAGATACCCTGCTACACAAACTTATTTTCGTTCATCAGACATTGGGTTTTCAAACTTTATTATTTAAACTTTGACTAAGTTCCATTCCTAAATTGCAACAATTAAATTATATTTTAGTTCTTTTTCTTTCCATAAAATTCACAAAATGTAATACAACCTTCTGACGTCACGAGATTTTCGAGTAGTGCAGTATAATCTCGCATGGATGTATCTAGCCTCCACGTGGGGCCCTTAGATAAGTTTTGTTTTCAGAACCATACATAAGATACAACTTTCGCCAAGCGCCGAAAGGCAGTCCTCTTCAGGGATAGATAATGTGAAATTTGTTAAATTGACCAGGTTAAACTAAAGAATGGGTTCTCACCTTTGGCTATTTAATGCGAATTCTGGTTTCGCGTTTATAATTTCATGCCAGAAGCGATAGTAAGATTATGAGTTAGGGAAAGAAATAATCACCTTTGACGATCGTCATACATGATTTTGTGTGTAGCAGTCCTTTACCCTGACGATCTGGTGCCGTTGTGATTCACTGAGTTTGCCCACTGCTCTAGCAACTTGCGAGGCGCAGGCGAGTCTTAATTCCTGAAACAAACCCTGAGTATATTTCTATCATCTGAGTCAGTAAAACTTTGTGTGAGAATGTCCATTGTATGACCTTGTCTGTCTTGTGAGATTGGCACAGATTCGTCATATAATAAAACCTACCCAACCAACCCCTGACGATCTAACTACTTTTCGAAGGATAAACTTCCTTCAAGGTCATATCTCTTCACTCTGTGACGTGTTTTGGAAGTGAAAAGCTTTGTTTGGTCCCTCACGCTGAGACGCTTCCTCTTAAAAAATTACTCGTAACACTGCAAGATGTAACACAGCCCTTTCATTTTTCGAAAGCTGATGACCTACATGATAACAGAAATTCAATCAGATATTCTCAGCGTTTCCGTTAGTACAACACTAAAAACATCTCAACATTAAACAAATGCTCTATTTGTTCCCAAGTGCCGAATTAATGAATACCACCAGCATCGCCAGTTCCCTTATCTCAGTCCATGAAGTGTGTCCAATCCTTTCGGAAACAGAATCTGTCACGCCGCTCATTACGAGATAGCGGACTCCACTGACTATTGTGGAGCCTTATCTTTTCCCAAATGGACTCGACGAAACACTTAAAGCAGCCGGAGTTAGAGACCTCACAGGTTAAACGTTCCCAAGCTTCCGCGGCTGAGTTGTAAAAGCGCTTGATGGATCTCCGGGGTCGGCATACTGGCAGGTTTAAGGTCGAGTCCTCAAAGCAAAATAACAGAATGTCGACGCCAGAACAGGGAGACAATGAATGGAGTCCAGTTCACTGGGTTGGTGTGAGAAATTGTGCGATTTACTTTGATTTACGAGAATTGGAGTGGCTGTCTAGCATGTTCAAGGAAAACAGTGGAGATTGATGCTTCAATATTTAATAATGTCGGGGGGGGGGGGTTATGGCGCAGTATATTTTGCTATGCTACGCTAGACACAAGACGGCAACGCCAAGTTATGGACATACACACACAAGGAAAGTTTTACAGAAAAGAGAAATGTACCCAGGACGTAATCGAACCTGCGCCCATATAACTCGCAGGTGGCTAGCGTTGTGGACCAAATAGGAATATTATCTATTCAGGGTCGATAGCAAACCATTCAAAGACTTGATATTCATGATAAATAACATTCGTGTAGAAGCCAAATTCCCAAGAACGCATAAGAAATTTCAACAAATTAACAAGCACATCTACACAAAAAGGGATCATGTAAGTCCCATCATAAGATACAAAGGGGTTGGTTATATAGTTCATCAAAGCCACAAAGTGGATGGAGAAAGAAACCTTCAGACACGAACTGTTTTGTATCCAACCCGATCTATCAAGTGTGACAAAGTTGGTTGCCTCAGAAGCACTAGATCTCATTGCCCATGAACCGTTCTTCTGGGAAGGTGTTGTCTGACAGCTGTGGTGGAAGAATTTAACAAAAGGACAACTGTTAAAATTAGCCAAAAATGAGCATAAACGGTAAAGCTTCAATTATTCTTATACTGAAAGCTATTTTCAGAAAGCAACAAATGCAAATAGGATTCGTGGTATTCCATACTTTGGAGGATGGACCAGACTATACATCGACTTTTCTTTGGGCAAATAGGAATATCACATCTTCATCGCCGGAGCAAGGCATGGGAAACTATTCGATGAAGAAACCTTCAGACGTACATCGCGTTTTCACCAACCCAATCCATCAAGTGTCCAACGTCGTTCGTTGCTCCAGAAACACTAGATCTCATAGCCCATAAACAGTTCTGTGAAGGCGCGGTCCGGAGAAAGAAAGTAACGAAGAGGAACGTCTTCCGCTTTCTTGGTGCAGAGGTCTATGGGAAGAAGACATGCGGGTCGAGAAGAAAACAAAACAAGCGAACGTCTTCATCAGGGAGGAGGTTCCGGCTACTGAGTGAGTGGGCGAGTAGTCGGCACATCCATCACGCGCAGAGGTTGGGAAACAGAGAACACCTCCGCCCCATAGGACCGGCCTCGGGTGCGAAGTGGGCAGGTGATCCATCATGGTGGTGTGAAACTTCAACCAGACAGCGAATAGCACACTCAACGGCAACATTTTATTGCCTGAGGATGTAGTCCCTTTAAATTAAAAGGTGACGCAAGTGAAGCCTGATATGCTACACTTTTAACCCTGTTGGAGGTGTCTCAGCGAGGTATCTCAGTCATTAGAAAAACTGACCAGATCTTGATGGGCGAGATATCTCGCCATTAGGAGAAAACTGACCTAATCATGATCTCGTCGTCATAAAAAAATCGGCAATATCTCAATGCAAGAGATATCTCATCATGAGCAAAATTAGTCAGATCTTGATGGATGAGATATCTCGCCGAAACCACTTATTTATCCAAAAATGGATAAGCTGTGCCAAATGCAAGACCACAAAATTCAATAATTCATAAAATAATTCACAAAAATCACGAAGAGAAACAGCAAAAATAAGGACAGGCTAGGGGAAAAGGAAGGAATGAAAAATCTCTAGGATACCTTGGGGTTGGAGAGTTCAATGAATTTTTCTCGTTTAATATTTAGACAGTCGTGTCCCCGTGTACACGACTGTCTTTGGTGGAAATGAACTTCGAACTCGCAACCCTCCGACTGCTAATCCGTTACCCTTCAAACAACCACGGCACCACAAGTGGATGAAAATTTAAAGATTTAAATAAACACCGTACATAATCCAAGACATTCGAGATCCCGGATAGCCATCGTCTCTGGAGAAACACGAAACCATAAAGCAACACGATTAATTTCTTTTGAAAAGGTGGAACTATCGATAATCCAGTCATGACATCACCAAAGAAGGGTGAATGTTTTTTATGACGCAAGGGCCAGATGTCGACAAGCTGCGCTAAGTCATCAAAATGAATATTTAACAGACATAATGCATCGAACAACTTTGTGCTGAAAAAGCATGCACCACGCCATAAAACACCACCGAGATTCACGCCCCGCACTATCCTAGAACAACACAAACAAGTCCCAAATTCCCCAAACATAAAAACCAGAAACTATTTAAATATAGGAGGCATGGCAATCAACTTCTTTTTCATACATGGACATGTCAGGTAATGATCAGTTGGTGAAAGTGAATTTTCTGTTCAGCTTAAATAGATTGCGTTAGTGTTAGGGTAACCTCTTTAGTAACTTATAGTGCAACTTCGTATGTTATTCAAATGCAATTTTATCAGGTAGGTAATTGAATGAACGTCGTACTGGGGCAACACAGCAGGCTATTGGTGACGATCGGGGTCCAATCCCGATGGGAAAGATCGACGGCAACACCTCATAATTTTGAACGATGATCAGATGATGAGGTCAACATTTGAGCTGGCACCCCTCTCTCCAAACTTCCACACCACGCCAACGTGAGGACATTTGAGGCCATGACAGATTTAACGTGCACCAGTTCCCCGCACACACGATGGTCTTTGGTTAGATCGAGTCTCGAACTCGCAACTCTCCTGTTGTTAATCCGCTACTTTTCCAAACCTCCGCGGTCCATGCAATTTCAGCTTATTACTTCTGGTAGAAATTAACGCCAAACATCGTTAAAGCAGCGATAAATCAAATTAGTTCTTAACCGGGAGAATGTTTTATGTCAGCAGCACGACTGACCAAACCTAGGCTTGGCACATTACAGTTAGTCAAGTCACACAAAAAGCCAAGGTTGGTTGGGGTTTGTAGAGCAAGGGCCCAATTAGGCCAAGCTGCGTCAAACGTTAAGTAATGTACAGAAGGAAAATTTTGCTGACAAAGGTAGGTAGGTAATTAACGTCGCATTGGAACAACACAATGGGCTATTGACGACAGTCCGGGATGATTCTCGAAGGGAAATATGAGGACAGCACCTTGTAAATTTGAACCACGGTCAGGTCAACAACTTAGCTGGCACTCCGCTCTCCAAACTTCCACACCAGCATGAGGACATTTGAGGCCAGACAGATTTTAAATCCACCAATCCCCAAGTAAACGATGGTCTTAGGTTGGATAGAGTTCCAGAATCGCAACCTTCCGGTTTCTAATCTACTACTCTTCCAACTAAGCTACCGAGGCCAGTTTTATTTTGGATATTTTCCCCGTGTTCCAAGAAGTATAGCTTCGCCTATGGTTCCTCGCCAACACAGCCTATTTAGAAATGAGCCACTGATTGGAATGGATATACAGAATGTACATTGATGCAATTCGCGGATTTCTACTACTATATTTAGGTCCGTTTAAATAATTTAATCCTCGTTTATTTTAAGATTCAAAACGTCTAAGCGTGGAAGGCGGGTTCAAAGGCTTTTTATAGCAACACTCAGGGAGGCCTGCCGAGGTTAATAAACTCCGATTAGTTTAAATAGAAACAGCGTAAATAATCCAAGACACTCGATGTCTTGGATAGCTCTTGACAAGATTGAAAAACAAAGCCATACGGAAATGCGATTCAGCCTTTCAAAGGCTGGAACAAATCAGAACATTTTGTAAGTAATGGACCCTTACAAAAGGTAAGATTCAGTGACACAAGAGAGAAATATACCAGGATAAGTACGGTATTTGAGCTGTTTTCTTCCAAATTGCTAGCGCAGTGGGAAACCCAGAAAGGCACCCGTATTTAAATGACTGGTTTTCCGATTTTTTTTTCTGATTTGAAACGTCTAAATGAACAAGGAGGGTCAGTGATCTTCAATTGTAACTCGGTGGAGATATGCAGGAGTGCAAAGGTTGAGAAATTCTCATTTAAGGATTTAAATATGAGCAAGGAGACTGAAGGTAAAGCATTTAAATAACTTTTTTCAAGATTTAAAACGTCTAAATGAACAAGGTGGGGGTCAACGACCTATAATTTCAATTCAGTGGAGGTTTGCAGAAGTGCAAAGGTTCAGAAATTGCGATATAAGGATTTAAATAAACACCGTTCATAATCTTAGATATTCGTAGTTCTGGGGATAGGTTGGTAAGTAGCTGAATTAGCTTTTCACTGGAGCAACACAACGGGTTATTGGCAACTGTCCGGGTAGGTAGGTATTTTAATTAACATCGCATTGGAGCAACACAACGGGCTATTGGCGACGGTCCGGGATCAAACTCGAAGGGAAAGATCCTTGGACAACACCACGTAATTTTGGACCACGGTCAGATGACGTGGCAACACATGAGATAGCCTAATGGGCAAACACTTAGGCATCAATATTTAAATCATCTATTTTTTCGGTTTTATTCCAAGTATTTCGTTTATTTTTCTATTTTAAACGAAGATCAATGGCCTTTAATTGCAATTCAATGAAGGTCTGCGCAGGTGCAAAGGTTGAGAAATTCCAGTTCAAGAATTGAAATAAACAGCGTACATGATCCAAGACACCTCAACCCGAGATTCTGGAAGGTCTATCCATTATTCACGCTCAAAATCACAAAGCCAAAACATTAATATTTCCTTGAAAGTCTGGAACCAATCATTAATCATCCATGACACCATCCAAAACAGCAATATAAATATTCAACACCAGGCATAATGCACCCACAGACAAAACCGATCAAACATGAGTCACACCACCATTCAAATTCACGCCTTACTTCATCCAACAACAAACACGTCTCAAATTTCACAAACATTTAATCCCATCACAAACTCAATTTAGATTCAGGAGACTCGGTAATGAACTTCACCCATGGACATGACAGTTATGAGTGAGCGATCAGTTGAAGGGAAGTGACAGTAGGTGTCGCGTGCATCGCATGCAACCCCCAAGGCTGCCCACGCGACACCCTCGGCCCATCCATCATAACTGGACCTCTGAGGTCAGAAAATCGAACAGGTTCCGGTTTTTGGTGGGAATTGTGGTCAAAATAATTGTCCATAAAGAAAAAAGCGTGTGAGAAGTGTATATGTAATTGGACATTATCTTTGAAAGTAAGGGTAGGTGGAATTTTAAATAGAGTTGAAATCCTGAACACACACACAGCAAAATATTTCATTACTCTTGGGTAGGCGAGGTGGATGTATTATATATTACACGATTAGGCGATTCTCTTGGATATAAGTCGCATTTTATTTCAATGCAATTCACAATATCAAATCACTGAAGAATTTCTGAAAACAAAACATACCATGAATGCACTCATCAGAGACAGTTTTATAATTAATCTCGTCATCTGACAGAGGTTCTAAAAAAATTACGTGGTGTTGTCCTCGATCTTTCCCTTCGGGGTTGATCCCGGACCGTCGCCAATAGCCCGTTGTAATGCTCCAGTGTGACGTTAATTAAAATACCTACCTACATACCTTCGAAACTTGATAAATCTGTCGAGGACTCTAATGGCCGCTTGCGAGTTCGAATCCAGCCAAACACCGTCGTGTACAAAGGGGGCTGGTGCACGTTAAATCTGTCGTGGCCTCAAATGTCCTCACGTTGGCGTGGTGTGGAAGTTTGGAGAGTGGGGTGCCAGCTCAGGTGTTGCCTCGTCATCTGACCGTGGTTCAAAATTACGTGGTGTTGTCCTCGGATCTTTCCCTTTGGGATTGATCCCGGACCGTCACCAATAGCCCATTGTGTTGCTCCAGTGTGACGTTAATTGAAATAACAAATAACAAATAACAAATAACTAATGGCCGCACGTTGGCGCGGTGTGGAAGTTTGGAGAGTGGGGTGCCAGCTCAAGTGTGGCCTCGTCATCTGACCGTGGTTCAAAATTATGTGTTCTCGTATTGTTCCATTCGGAATTAATCCCGGACCGTCGCCAATAGCGGGCCGCGTTGGCCCGGTTAGAAGAGAAATGGATTAGCAAACGGAGGGTTGCGTGTTCGAATCCAAGCAAAAGACCCCCGTGTACAAAGGGAGGTGTTACATGTTAAATCCGTCGTGGACTCAAGTGTTCTCCCGTTGGAGTGGTGTGGAAGTTTTGAGTGGGGTGCCAGCTCAGGTGTTGCCTCGTCATCTGACCGTGGTTCAAAATTACGTGACGTTGTCCTCGATCTTTCCCTTTGGGTTTGATCCCGGACCGTCACCAATAGCCAATTGCGTTGCTCCAGTGTGACGTTAATTAAAATATCTACCTACCGTCGCCAATAGCCAGTTGTGTTCAGTGCGCCGTTAATTTTCTCTCAACCACCTAGCTATGTGTCAATTTAGTTTGATATTAAAATATTCTAGCATATATTTTACGTTTAACATTTAGTTTAATTCTTTACTGTAAAATTGGAGCTTTTTTATTGATAATAAGAAAGTTTTCTGGATTTCGCTATGTAGCTTTTTTTGTCTCCCAAGAAGCTGTTATATCACAAAGTATATAATGCATTGAAATCAAATGACTCAAAAAACTTTTCCCCTTGGGAAATTTGTAGACCTAATTTTTCGTTAGTCTACGTGACGATTGGCATGTGTTCCCCGAGACTTGTTTGTTTGCCCTCAAACGATTCCTTTGATTGAAGAAGTTCAGGAAGAGAAGTGAATACACAAGCGATTTCTATATCTTCTTTTCCAAACAAAGCAGACAAATTACAGAAAAAAGAATAAATTCTCATTTCCCCCAATTCTCGTCGGTGGACAAGAAATCGAAAAAAGGCAAGAAAACGAGACGAAATAGACTCGTTTTTACCTCTATTACAGTCGTAGACATACGTGATTCTCATTTTTAAACCGAAACGTGACGCTTTTGTTCGAATGAAACGCCTCTTTCGTGGCGCCATTTTGAAAGCACTCTTCAATCACCTCAACGCCGAATTCTGTAGGAACTGCATATTTCAGGTAGCGAGAACACTGGTGAGTACAAACATGCACGACTTACACGATCACAACTTCACGAAGTGAGTTTTGGTTTTTTCTTGCTTTAATTCGGTGAATGAAGGAAGATCTTTCTAAGTTACGGACGGAACGGGCATATCAGTTACGGAATTACCGGACAGAAAATCTATTTATATCTACTCGGCCCCCTCATCTTCATTCTCAGTTCCATTGCCAGGTACCAGTACTGGATTCAAATAACGGACTTCGTACGTGGAAGAGATATAAACGTTATTTGTGTATTGATGAATGGCGACAAACGGATATAAGCAATATAAAATCAACCGTTGCGGGATTCATTCGCTAAATACGCTTGATTTGAGCTATTGAGCTGCATAATATTGGTAAAAGTAAGCCCCCACTCTAATGAAGTACTTCAGCAGTTTGATTAGAAGGCAATGATAAATGAGATAGTAATCAGTGCAGGAGAAACTGCCATACACAAGATAGACAATATCAAGTAATGGGTATACACACACAAGGAAAGTCTTAATGACACAGAAGAAAGAATACACCCAAGGAAGATTCTAACTTGCGCTGGAGCAAAAATAGGTTTAGAGTCAATAAATGAATAAATGAAGGGTAGACAGGTAGGTAGGTATTTTTTATTTAATGTCGCACTATAAGAGCAACACAACGGACTATTGGCGACGGTCCGGGATCAAACCGTAAGGGAAAGATCCGAGGACGCCACATAATTTTGAATCACGGTCAAATGATTATAAATGAAGGGAATGGGATGGAATTGAAGACGTTCAGAATTTAATTGTGGTAACATGACCGCGGTGTGCTTTTCGCCATGCATTTTATTGGAAATAAGAATTTACACCAGTAAAAGAAACGAAATGCTGGTATATAGTTTTGGAAAATTTTATTTCATTTAGAGGTATGAAGTCCATTTATGTGAATATAGTTTCAATATTCATTATAAATGGATTGAAATATAATATGGAATGTGAGTAACGACCCACTTTGTCATCAATGTATCAGTAATTAAGAAAGTTTAGCGCAGATGCTATACGTGGGTGTAATAATGAAAATGAAACAACTTGGTAGGTATTTTAATTAACCTCACACTGGAGCAACACAACCGGCTATTGGTGACGGTCCGGGATCATTCCCCGAAGGGAAATATCCGAGGACAACACCACGTAATTTTGAATCACGGTATGATGACGGGCTCACACCTGAGCTGGCACTCCACTCTCCAAACGTCCACACCACGCCAACGTGAGGACGTTTGAGGCCCCGACAGATTTAAAGTGCCCCAACCCTCTTTGTACACTATGGTCTTTGGTTGGATTCGAACTCGCAACCCTCCGGTTTCTATTCCGTTACTCTTCCAACCGGGCTACTTCGGCCCCTCTAATTTATTTGATATATTATCTCTGTAGAAGAGCTATGGTGCGTTTTAATGTGTGCAATTTGTACGTAGTGTGAAGAAATTACTTGATATAAAGCTCCTATCGCCAAAATTATCGACATGTTAATAGCCCAAAAGCAGAGATACAAAGCAAACTTCAGAAACAGGGTGGTCAGAAACGACCGCACATTAATCAAAGCACGCGATTCCATGTCGAAATCCAATCCGAAAAAGTCCAGCTCCGTCTGTCAACAATTGGCTATCACCTGTTATCTAGTGTTCTCAAGTAATAGATGCTGAAACAGGGAAGTCAGGCTCGACCGCTTACTAATCATACTACTCGATTCCTCGTCAGAAATCGACCCAAAAATACGTCCTTTGTCCGATTGGACACGGCATTCTGGAGATGCGTACCAACGATCGATAATTCAACGTACACTTTCCGATTTGCATAACCATCCGTTTCTTGATATTCGTCTCGATTGACTTTCAGGTACTGATAGGAGGACAACTTTCATCATTTTGATCCACGTTCAGATGGCGAGGTCAACACACGAGCTGTCACCCCTCTTCGGGATATTGGTGAAGGTCCGTGATCAATTCCGAAGGGAAAGGTTCTTTTTATAGTTTTGCAAAAACTGAAGTTCCTTTTGGTAACTAAGGGCCGCGGTGGCCCGGTTGGAAGAGTAACGAACTAGCAACCGAAGGGTTGCGAGTTCGAATCCAGCCAAACACCGTCGTGTACAAAGGGGGCTGGTGCACGTTAAATCTGTCGTGGCCTCAAATGTCCTCACGTTGGCGTGGTGTGGAAGTTTGGAGAGTGGGGTGCCAGCTCAGGTGTTGCCTCGTCATCTGACCGTGGTTCAAAATTACGTGGTGTTGTCCTCGGATCTTTCCCTTTGGGATTGATCCCGGACCGTCACCAATAGCCCATTGTGTTGCTCCAGTGTGACGTTAATTGAAATACCCTACCCTACCCTTTTGGTAACCCTGCTGTTTTTAAGGCAGTTTTGTAGCTTTTTAAATCATAAATGAATTTTGATTGAGCGTTTTATAGCACTTTTTAGAAATCAAAATCCAAGCCCTAATAATACGCGTAACTTGTGAAACTCAAGCTTCCCTATGAAGGTGCATCATATTGCCGAATTACTCTTATCGCACGTGTAAAACCTACTCCTTTTAATCGGGCATTTTCTGGCAATTTTCGGATTATCAAAATCCTAGCCCTAAAGATCAGTTTCCATTATGCATTTACGATTCTTTGATGTTGGTCGTATTGTAAATGGACTTGACCTCAAGTTGCATGTCTCCGCCACACAAGAAGGCATTTAAATGTTACGACCCCCGGAATTCTCGACAGACTGAACCAAACACCCATCGAAGATTGCCAAGGGGCACCCATTGTGACCAAAAGAAGCAAACCAAAAACAAACCAACAAGCAAAACCTGCCCCCAGCACCAACCGACAACCTCCCTCTCTTTTCGCACATCGGTTCGAGGCGTGAGGTTTTCTCTTTTTTCTGGGGCAGAACAATCACACGCGTCACTCCTGCTTATTCTTCTGTTATTTTTGCGAGATAAGAAAAAAGGTACTAAGTGATTCAAAAAATCGATATACTTAACTGCGGTACGTGCTGTCAATGCGAAATGCGATAAGTGGACGAATAAAATAAGTTGGTATTTTCTCGGTTGCTGTTCGGAGACGCCTCATTCGTCTGACATCGGACAAGGTGATCTCGTGTAAGCAGTTAAGGAGATGGATGTTTTTGTTTACAATGCACATGCGGCATTGAATTCGAAGTGCTACTTGAAGTGAAACAAAGTGTTCCCAACCATTGTTTCGCACTTTAAAATATTTTTAATGCGTATAGTCTAGGGCACGGATGCAGATTTGTTAAGACCAAAGGCCACATGATTCATTGTGACTAGTTATCTATCATATATTATTTATTTTGTTGGTATTTATCATTATTTTTGAAAAGAAAAATAATAAAAAGTAAATAAATAATTTAATTTGATGTGTAATTAATTTGCACGACAATGCAATTGTTTAATATTTGGTTTAATTTTTGTAGCAGATAAGCGAAAAATTAATTCCAAATTTTCATTACTCAAGCGGTTCTTATTTTTCGAGGGGCCGCGGTTGCCCAGTTGGAAGAGTAGCGGATTAACAACCAGAAGGTTGCGAGTTCAACCAAAGACCATGTACAAAGTGGGCTGGTGCACATTAAATCTGTCATGGTCTTAAATGTCCTCATATTGGGGTGGTATGGAAGTTTGGACCAGGTGTGAACCTCGTCATCTGATCGTGGTTTATAATTACATGGTGTTGTCCTCGGATCTTTCCCTTCGGGGTTGAACCCGAACCGTCGCCAATAGCCCGTTATGTTGCTTCAGTGGTGCGACGTTAATTAAAATACCTACCTATTTTTTCGATTTGTTAACATTCATGACTGAAAAAATATGTTCGCAGATATACACTGCTGGCCACCGTAAATGCAACACTCTGAAGGAAGCATGCAAATAATATGAAATTTACAACATGCATTAGCGGAGGTGAGATATGCAAATGATTAGAATTTCAGCGCAGACGCACATCACGCGCGCCTGTGGCGCCACTTCAAAGCGCTATTTAAGGCTTGGAGATTTCGACGATTTCAAGTACGGCAATTGTGTTTTTCTTGTGGTTTTTTAAAAAAAAACGATGAATTATGCCTCGTAGAAAACAGCGATCATCTTTTGATCAAGTATCCGAGTTCGACAGAGGAAGGATAGTGGCCTACCGAGATTGTGGATTATCTTTCAGGGAAATCGGTAGTCGTGTTGGACGAAACCAAACAACTGTAATGCGGATATGTGATCGTTGGATGCAGGAGGGTACGACGGACCGACGTGTTCGATCGCATCCACCTCAGTGCACCACTTCACGTGATGACAGGCATATTGTGCGTATGGCAGTGACGGATCGCTCAGCCACATCACGAACCATAGCACATCACATTCAGTCTGTACCGCATCATCCAGTGTCTGCGCGTACCATTCGACGCCGTTTACAGCAGAGTGGTCTGTCCGCAAGACGTCCATTGCTTCGTCTACCCTTGACGCAGAACCACAGACGTTTCCGCCGCCAATGGTGCGATGAAAGAAGGATGTGGACGGCAGAATGGAATGAAATTGTCTTTACTGACGAGTCACGCTTCTGTCTGCAACACCACGATGGTCGGATTCGAGTCTGGAGACACCGTGGAGAGAGGATGCTGAACAACTGCGTTATGCACCGCCACACTGGTCCTGCACCGGGTATTATGGTATGGGGCGGTATTGGATATCACTCTCGCACTCCTCTAGTACGCATTGCCGGTACTTTAAACAGCCAGCGCTACATCTCCGAGGTGTTGGAGCCAGTTGTCCTTCCTTACCTTCAGGGCTTGCCCACAGCCATATTCCAACAGGATAATGCGCGACCACACGTGGCACGCATTGTCCAAGGGTTCTTCGTCAATCGCCAGATTGAATTGCTTCCCTGGCCAGCTCGCTCTCCGGATCTTTCGCCGATAGAAAACATGTGGTCCATGGTTGCTCAACGATTGACCCAGAATACATCCCCAGCTGCCACACCAGATCAACTTTGGCAACGTGTGGAAGCTGCTTGGTCTGCTGTACCCCAAGAACACATCCAAAGTCTCTTTGAATCAATGCCGAGGCGTGTGGCAGCGGTGATCTCCAACAATGGCGGCTACTCTGGTTACTGATTTTGGCAGGAACCACACTTCACAGAAGTCTATAAATTTAATCATTTGATACTTGGTCAACATGTTATCTACAAAATAAATTTTGTTGTGATATCTCTTGTCTTTCTTGGTGTTGCAATTTGGGTGGCCAGCAGTGTATGTTGACCCAAAGAGGTAGGTAGGTATTTCAATTAACGTCACACTGGAGCAACACAACGGGCTATTGGTGGTGGATCAATCCCACAGGATCCCGGGGTCAATCCCACAGGGAAAGATCCTAGGACAATACCACGTTCAGATGACGAGGCAACACCTGAGCTGGCACCCCACTCTCCAAACTTCCACACCACGCCAACGTGAGGACATTTGAGGCCACGACAGATTTAACGTACACCAGCCCCCTTTGATTGACCCAAAGAGGGTTACGCATTCAAATGCATTAACAGCGATTTACAGTTGTTTTTATCGACACAACGATAGAAGTTTGAATTGTTTCCATTAAATTTATTTAACAGGTTCTCATCGTTTAGCATGTCGATGAGTTGAAGCTGTACTGATTCGGATGCATTTTCCAACAAAATGGCAATCGGGTTGCTAAATAAATCTAGCGACCGTTTTACTTTTTGAAAATCAGAAAAATGATCCTTGAGACAGGACATGGTGAAGTGGTCCGCAAACAAATAGGAGGAGGGCCGTGGTCTGTGAATCTGTGGTCTCAAGTGACCAACTTTCATCATGTTTTTTAGGAACACTTTGTCGCGACAAATTTTGAACATTTTTAGCGGCGGAGCGTCATTTCAACAAATTTTCATGGAACGTATAATTTTTAACGTAGAATCAAAATATAAAATAAAATATTTGAAAAATTAGAATTGAGATTGTTTCTTAGTCCTGTACCCTTAGTAGTTCCCTGTAACTTAGTTCCTAACAACATGTTTTTGTTTACTGATGCTTCAGAACAAGGCATTTTTTTAAATTGTGCAAATCTCAAAAACTCTTAACCACTACAGTAAATTAATTTCTACTATTAGCTCTTACTTAATTACTTCTAAGCTGATTTAGTTTTTCTGATCATTCCATCTATTGGTCATCAGTGAAGAAACTCTCAGTATAGACATTTGAGTCTGGGATGCTTAAAACAAAGTTCTAATTAAGGTGTGGCACATCAATTTGTTTCTTAAAATTTTAGATATTACATCAAAACTAAGTTTTTTTCATTTTATTCAGTATCCTATCACACTCCACTAAATGGACTATAAAGCTCAAAATTAAATTTATTTTTTGTAATGAAAAAGGGCAACATAAACAAAATAAATGTGCAATATCTGATCTAGTTTTCATGAAACTAATGCATCAATGTCTGGATCGACAGAAGTGGTTGCGATACTTAGAGAGCTCTCAAGGTACTGTCATCAGAAAATTCTGATCTAGGTTTAACCTTCATCCTTGAAAATAGTTATTCACCAATGTATGTACTGTAAAAAGGTGATAACACGAATAAGGTGTGATTGTGAAACGATTTTTCTTTGAAGATAGGTCTCGAGTCTTGAAATATATCGCAACAAATCCCATAATATTAAATTTATGATCTTATGGGATCGCATTGCTAGCTACACGAATTCGGGCCGTGGATTGAACACCCCTGCCTTTGAGCGACAAATCAAACGAAACTTCTGCTCGATTAAATGTGGTCTTGCACCGTAAGACACCAAAAATCTAACTACTTCTATAGAAGCGTAATTATATAACTATCCAGGATGGACAATAGAAATCATAATATACAGTCCAGGTATTCAACTGACTAGCCATAGAGCTACAAACCGAGTTCAATTGTAAATATCTGTAATAAATGGTTTGAGTATAGCATTGATATAGAACCAACACCATAAACCATCCACTTCAGAATTTTCAGACATTTTGGCCCTGAAAATAACAGCCGGGACAACTAGAATAACAAGAATATATATTTAAAACAGCTATTTGTGGAATAATTTAACACTTTGCTTTGCTACTTATAAAATATTTAATTTTTTTAAAGAATGAGTGTCCTCTATTAATCTATTTTCCTCTATTAATCTAAGCTGTATACTAGCGTTAACAGCGTTGTACAGATCACTGCAGATACAACACCAGATAAAGATAGAATGCAGCAGAATTCTACATTTGGATTATTGGTAGTATAGGTCTCTCTCATCTTGGTCAACCTTCTACTCAATATCACCTTAGATGTGATATTGATTGATCTGAACTACACTTTGATCTGTGGGTCTGGTAAACCAGTCCGGAGGACCGTATGTGAGTTGCGGGCCTGTGGTAGGCCCATTCGCGACTACTCATTTGTCTTACTCAACAAGGACAACAGTTATTTCTCAAATAGCCAATAAAAATGTTTGGGGTTTCTTACAAGTACAAAAATTATAACAGGAATTCTTTTTAGTTTCGTTCCAATGTTCAACTTAATTTTTGCAAAAATAATGCTTGGTAGTTTATTGACGAACACGGAAACCTCCACGAATCGTGTCGTTTGGACAGGTCCTATTTAGCGCGAAAGGGGAATTGGAATTGCGGCAGTAACCCCTCCAATAAGAAACTACTAGTTACTTATACTCCAAGAAAGGCAATGACACCTTTGCCGTTTCCTCCCAAGATTCAGTCTTTTTGATGGAGAAAAAAAACACTATTCCATCCACTTAAATACACGTGCATGTTTAATTGCTGTCAATTGCACGCATTTAAGTTTAAGTATGCTCGTCACACAACCCGCTAAACACCTCAAGTGCTAAATTGTACCACTTTAACCATCGATATTCAAACGAACCACGCCACTTCCAAATTGCCGAAGCTGCCCAAAGGAAATTCCTCCCAAGAGTGCTCCAAGAGTAACAAATTACTCCCGTTGCCCACTCGACACTTAAATGACTAATTACCATGGTGATCCCCTTGCATACATACCATGCAGGAGCCAAGTGCTCCGACACAAGGCTTCCGTTACTCGTTTGACGTCACCCCGTGTTCAATTTTGCTGCAGAAACAAACAGGAAACGTGAAAATATGTATTAATAAAGACAGCAATTATTCCCTTCTCCCTGCCTCTTGAAGTCCGGGGTGAATAATTACGCTCGATGCGCTGAATGGAAAGTGGGTTATTTCCGTCACAACTCACTTGATGCCAGAAACGAGTGTTGATAGATCCAACAATGAATTATTCCCAATAACTGTACAAGCGCACGTACTTTGGAACAGTTGGCGTCGGGTTCTTGAGCAGATGGTAGGCGCTGGAGTGATGTGACAATGACATGTTCGACAGTCGTCCACAGTTTGGTTGAAGGATGGCTGAGGTAGCGTCGAAAGAATTGTTTCTTTAATAGTGATTACGAGGCTGTTGAGGAGGTGCAGTGAGGCAGTTGTGAAATGGTTGTCTAAGAACTAAGAGTTGAATTCAATTTTCATTTGGTTGGTTGGGGTTTTATGATGTAAAATCCAGAAAAGAACGGGCTGTGCCAAACACAAGACAAAATACAACCCAATAAAACAGCTGAGATATTTAATAGTCAGATCAACAATAAAAGGGGCCGTGGTAGCGCGGTTGGAAGGGTAGCGGATTACTCGATCCAACCAAAGACCGTCATGTACGTGGCGCTGGTTCATGTTAAATCTGTCGTGGTCTCAAAAGTCCTCACGTTGGCGTGGAGTGGAAGTTTATAAAGTGGGGTGCCAGCTCTGGTGTTGACCTCATTATCTGACCGAGGTTCAAAATGGGGAGGTGTTGTCGGATCGTTCCCTTCGGGATTAATCCCAGACCGTCTCCAGTAGCTCGTTGTGTTACTCCAGTGTGACTTTCATTCAATTACACTACCATACCAATAATAAAAATCAGATTTAAAATGATGTAGAACCCCCCCCCCCACAGTCACGCATTGTTCAAAATCACCCAGGGGCGTATTCTGGAAGGGAGCTCGGAAAGCCAGGTCAAGCCCCGAAATGTCATTAATGCTTCAAAAATAAATGTTTTAGTTAGTTTAATCGATGCATATCGAGGGTTGAGGCCATAAGTAGAAAAATCGAGGACAGGTTTGAAAATTTGCAAATAAATAGCTAAATAAATTTGCAAATAAAGTGCTCATTTAGTATTATAGCAAAATGATCTGATTCGGTTGAATTCGATTCTGAAACAATTTTGGTTGATAATGAATGGTCGGTTGTTAAGCCAAGAACCCACGTATGCTCTAGGTGATTGTATGAATGAATAGAGATTGGACAAGACGCGAAAAATATATCGTCCATTCACCTAGACATGAGTGTGACCAGGTAAATATTCAAAGGAAGGGCCCACAGGCTTGAATACTCCCCGAAGTATTCTAAATGGAAAACAATCAAAAATACGCTCTGATGCTAATTGAATCAGCGCAAATCGAAGTTCCGCTTATCACGCGAATAAAATGCACGTAAATGTTTGAAAACAGTCAACAAAATCATTGAACTTGAATGTTCATTTTGTTTTATGGCTTTTCGTTGGCTGGCTGTTTCGGCGTTTGATGGCGCAAGGGCCATATTTGGCCAAGCTGCGCCAAACACAAGACAACGTCAAAAAAAAAAGTGAAAGAGAAGAGGAATTTGGGAACAGTAGTGGGACGGAAGCAGAAAAAGATCGCTTGGGTATTCCGGAAGCGAAATATCCCGTGTTTACTAAAAACATTAAACCCCATGGGCAAAGAAAAGATCGCTAGAGTGCCTCGGGTTCGCAAAGGCCATACACAACTAAAAGAGATATGCCCCAGAGGGCCACAAAATCAATGAACTTAATGTTCATTTAGCATTAGGGCCTTCCGATTGGAGTCCCATCCGACATTAATTCCTGGATACGCATCTGATGATGCGGAAGTAAGCTGCGTTGCAGCGTGCACTGCCGCATATGAGAAACTATCATTTCCTTCAACTTGGGTCTAGCTTGAGCACCCTTCCATTAATTTTACCAAGTTGGCACCACTGGCTGTGTGGAAACGAGTACCGAACGAGTACAAAAAGGAACTGGCACTTAACCCTCCTGGTGGTCAGGAACGTAACTAGGTTAGTTTTCACATGGGGAAAGAACTCGCCTTGGCGCCCCTTCTCTTCATTTTTTATCATACGTAAACAACCTATAGTAAAAAAATACTCGGCCAGTTTAGTGCCCCCCCCACACCCAATCCGTTGCCCGGGGCATATGTCCCGTCTGCCCCCCTAGTTATGTCCCTGCTGGTGGTTGTCTCTACGAGATATATCGTCCTTAGCAAACTTGACCAGACCTTGATAGACGAGATATCTCGTTCTTAGAAAAACTAACCAGATCTTGTTCTTGTCATCATAAAAATATCGGCAATATCCTCATGACGAAACATCTCGTCAAAAGCAACATTGGTCAGATTTTTATTGACGAGATATCTCATCAAAACCACTTGAAGGGTTAACCCTCTGAGCGTCGCGAGATTTCCGAGTATTACTTTTACCTCACAATACAATTAATTACTAAATAACCACACCTGTAGGTTGAAAAAAATCATCGAATTCTTTCAACCTTTAAAAAGATTCTATTGCTCCTTTCCTTAGAATAGAATCGTTTCTAACTCTTCTATTGACCCATTCTGTAGAATATAATCCTTTGGAAAGATTACATTGCTCCTTTCCTTAGAATAAAATCCCTTGGAACGATTTATTATTCTTTTCCTTAGAATAGAATCCTATGTAACATTTCTATTGACCCATTCTGTAGAATACAATCCTATGTAAATTTTCTATTGACCCATTCTGTAGAATAAAATCCTTTGGAACGATTTATTGCTCCTTTCCTTAGAATAGAATCCTATGTAATTTTTCTATTGACCCCATTCAGTAGAATATAATCCTTTGGAAGGATTACATTGCTCCTTTCCTTAGAATGAAATCCACTGGAACGATTTATTGCTCTTTACCGTAGAATATAATCCTATGTAACTTTTCTATCGACCCCCATTATGTAGACTAAAATCCTTCGGAAAGATTACACTGCTCCTTTCCTTAGAATAAAATCCTTTGGAACAATTTATTGCTCCTTTCCTTAGAATAGAATCCTATGTAACTTTTCTATTGACCCATTCTGTACAATATAATCCTTTGGAAAGATTATATTGCTCCTTTCCATAGAACAGAAACGTTTGGAACGATTCTATAGGTCATGAAGGTCAAAATTGGTTGTAGTCAGGCAGGGAAGACTACAAATTGCAAGGTGGAATTATGTGTATGAACCCCTGAGAGGGTTAAACCATCAATTACCAAAATTCCTTGCATTGCTGTCGAAATAGTCTGATCCAATCGCTAATTTCTGCGAAGAATGAAACGGAGATACAGATCCAAACGGTAGCCATTTAAATCAAACCTTGACACTCAGGCGTACTCAAAATGAGCTATGGATATAATTTAGGCGATTCATTAGCAATGCAAATGAAGTGAAGTAATGCGTGCCTAGGGGAGCAAGCGCACTAAATGAAACTTCGCCATCCATATTTATGAGATAATTTAATCAGCAATTATTCAACAGCCGTTAAGATGGAAATTGAATTTATTTAGCCTCTGCGTGTTTGAACTCTCTTTTTCAAAGTAAATAAATACAGGCTTTATTAATTTATGCATTTGAATAATTTTCAAATTGATGGTGGTGGTTGTTTTTGAATGGTGGGGCGGGCTGACCGCGATTTCCTAATAGCGAAACTTGAGTTGGAGAAAGGTTTTCAAAACCCCATCACGTAGCGAGACGTTCACGTGTGAGGGCTTCGGTTTCGACTTCTGAATTTCGTATATTCGTGTCCGGTTATGAGGGCAGGGGTAGCCCGATTGGAAGAGTAACGGATTAACAACCGGTGGGTTGCGAGTTCGAAATTCGGTCCAGCCACGGACAGTCGTGTACATGGGGCTGGTGCCAATTAAATCAGTCGTAACCTTAAATGTCCTCACCTTGGCATGGTGTAGTGTTTGGAGAGTGGGGTTCCAGCTCAAGTGCCACCTCATCATCTGACAGTAGTTTAAAATTACGAGGTGTCGTCCTCGGATTTCTCCCTTCGGGTTTGATCCCGGACTGTCGCCAACAGCCCGTTGTGTTGCTCCAGTGTGACGTTAATTAAACACCTACCTACTTACATTTTTATGGCTACGGTAGGATAAGGATTTATATATTGGTAATGGATTTTTTAACGAGTGTGGCAAAGTTTCATTCTTGTAGAGTAATTAGTTTTGTTGTAGTTAAATTTTTGTATCTAGCGGACAGCACTTGACAAAATTGGTTAATTTAGTTTTATTCACAAACATAATTTTTTTAAAGTTATTCCCTATTTATTATAAAAAACATCTATTATAAAAAAATCAAAATTTGAATAGAATCGACCCCCCCCCCAAAAAAAAAAATTCTTAAAACTTTGACCTCTTTTCCTTTACAATACGCTTAAAAATTCTTGAGTATTAAAATATCTAACTTTGTCAACACACGGCAGTACTTAAAAGACTTATAACGCATACAAAATACCGCATACGAAAGGATTATGCGCATGCGCATAGTATTATGTGCATGGTATTCCATAGAATGACAAGTACAAGAGCGTGATCTTCGAAACAGTTCGGGTGGACGTGTAAATCGTTGAACTCGTAGCAGTAGTGATATCTTAAGTGGTAAGTTATTTAAGCTCTTTTGTGGTAAGTGGTTCACCCTCCAGGTGGTTGTCTCAATGAGGTACCTCGTCATTAGCAAAACTGACCAGATCTTGACGGACGAGATTCCTTGTCCATCAAGATCTAGTCGACTTTCGTCATTAGATGAAAGATGACCAGATATTAATCTCGTCATCATAAAAAATATCGGCAATGTCTTGATGAAGAGACATCTCGTCATTGGTAATATTGGTCAGATTTCATGGACGAGACATCTGGTCGGAACCACTTGAAGGGTTAACCCTTAAATTTGAGTACCCAGCCGTTAATGAATCCATTTTTAATCCAGGACAGTCTCCTGCTGAGAGCAGGCATTTTTATTTGTCACTCTTTGTCGGCTGTCCTTTCAAATGTCGCACTGAAAGTCAACGACATGAGAAATCCATACTCAAGAGGGATGCATTTAAGAGACGATATAAATTTCCAAGTCGTGAGATCACAGTCTGCCGCGCCGAGGAACCTCGCCCTTCGTCTAAACACCGCCCCAGATAAAAGTGTCATTACTCACACTTCTAAGGAACACCGGACGCCCACGCGTTAGCACTGTGCCGAGGAGGCCTAATCCCGTCAGGTGCCGCAATGTCACCGATACCGTACTTCATAAAGAGGGAAACGTGTTTTGGGTTCCAGGTAAGAACTACGAAGATTCTTCAAACTCATTAGCCCTCTCTGCTATCTACTCCTCAGTTTACTATGAGAACAATTGTCCAAATTCTTATTGAAATTCTTAATGAAATCTCTGCAGTCGATATTGAGAAGATACATACACATATATTAGGTTCATGCAAAATTTCGTCCCGTTTCCTTGACAAAAATTGAAGAAAAATTTTATTTACTAAAAATTGCATTTAATCAATATACACTGCTGGTCACCCAAATTGCAACACCAAGAAAGACAAGAGATATCACAACAAAATTTATTTTGTAGATAACATGTTGACCAAGTATCAAATGATTAAATTTATAGACTTCTGTGAAGTGTGGTTCCTGCCAAAATCAGTAGCCAGAGTAGCCGCCATTGTTGGAGATCACCGCTGCCACACGCCTCGGCATTGATTCAAAGAGACTTTGGATGTGTTCTTGGGGTACAGCAGACCAAGCAGCTTTCACACGTTGCCAAAGTTGATCTGGTGTGGCAGCTGGGGATGTATTCTGGGTCAATCGTTGAGCAACCATGGACCACATGTTTTCTATCGGCGAAAGATCCGGAGAGCGAGCTGGCCAGGGAAGCAATTCAATCTGGCGATTGACGAAGAACCCTTGGACAATGCGTGCCACGTGTGGTCGCGCATTATCCTGTTGAAATATGGCTGTGGGCAAGCCCTGAAGGTAAGGAAGGACAACTGGCTCCAACACCTCGGAGATGTAGCGCTGGCTGTTTAAAGTACCGGCAATGCGTACTAGAGGAGTGCGAGAGTGATATCCAATACCGCCCCATACCATAATACCCGGTGCAAGACCAGTGTGGCGGTGCATAACGCAGCTGTTCAGCATCCTCTCTCCACGGTGTCTCCAGACTCGAATCCGACCATCGTGGTGTTGCAGACAGAAGCGTGACTCGTCAGTAAAGACAATTTCATTCCATTCTGCCGTCCACATCCTTCTTTCATCGCACCATTGGCGGCGGAAACGTCTGTGGTTCTGCGTCAAGGGTAGACGAAGCAATGGACGTCTTGCGGACAGACCACTCTGCTGTAAACGGCGTCGAATGGTACGCGCAGACACTGGATGATGCGGTACAGACTGAATGTGCTGTGCTATGGTTCGTGATGTGGCTGAGCGATCCGTCACTGCCATACGCACAATATGCCTGTCATCACGTGAAGTGGTGCATTGAGGTGGATGCGATCGAACACGTCGGTCCGTCGTACCCTCCTGCATCCAACGATCACATATCCGCATTACAGTTGTTTGGTTTCGTCCAACACGACTACCGATTTCCCTGAAAGATAATCCACAATCTCGGTAGGCCACTATCCTTCCTCTGTCGAACTCGGATACTTGATCAAAAGATGATCGCTGTTTTCTACGAGGCATAATTGATCGTTTTTTTTGAAAAAACCACAAGAAAAACACAATTGCCGTACTTGAAATCGTCGAAATCTCCAAGCCTTAAATAGCGCTTTGAAGTGGCGCCACAGGCGCGCGTGATGTGCGTCTGCGCTGAAATTCTAATCATTTGCATATCTCACCTCCGCTAATGCATGTTGTAAATTTCATATTATTTGCATGCTTCCTTCAGGGTGTTGCATTTACGGTGGCCAGCAGTGTAGTATGTGCCGTTCTGTTCGATGACTTTCTCCATCTGATAGCTGCATCATCCCGCGCTCATAGAAGTTCTGAGGTTTCTGGCTAAAGAACTGATCCAGGTGACGAAACTTCCTGAACCACTTACGGCATGTGGAATCGTCAAAGGCACCCTCACCCTACGCAATACATACGTTCTTTCGCGTATGCGAAGCATTCTTGCCTTTTCGAAAATAAAGAAGCAACGTAAAACGCTCCGTATTTTCAGCCATTTTCAATGGTTAACAAATTCAGCCATTTTCAATGAAAAACACAACCAAATAACGCAATCTTTTCCCCAAATACTCGCTGAAATTCCTTCTTTCAATCGCCATCAAAACTTTATACGTATGAAGTAAATAACACTTCATTTTTGCGATGCAGTACCGTCTAGCGCCAAAAACGGGACGAACTTTTAAATCAACCTAATAGAAACAGACAACTCTGCAGTCAATATAACGAATATATATATAAAAACAGACATGAAGTCAAAAGAGGAAACATAAAAATAGACATAACTGCAGTCAAAATAGAAAACCCCATGAGATCTATTTCTCTCCCACACACATCCCCTCTTTAGAATCTTACCCCCTCTTGTTTGTCCATTTAAAAAAGGTTCCTATTCCCTTGGTGTTCAAGATACCACAACGTCACCGGGGTAGGTAATTTAAAATTGTGGTGGTCTTTTTTTGCCTATGTCCGGCATTTAAATTGTACACATCATGGCATTACAAAGGCGGAATTGTGAACCTCGTAGCGTTGCCCTGCCACCCCACGAGGGGTGAGTTCACATTGCACCTCCAGGGGGCCCCAACCAAAGCACTTGTGAAATAGTAGCATAAATTTTTAAAATCAGTAGAAAAATGTCCCGCATTAACCCTATTTAGTAGCAATTTTGGATACTCAAATACAAAATTAATCGACCAAAACACAAAATGTGCTAGCTGAGTATGAAGGCTATTGCTAATTGAGTATACGTTTAGGATTTCGCCAAGAAATTTAAATTTAAAAAATAAAATAATAAATATTTTCTAAATAAGGTTTTCATGACAATCTAGCATCTATAGATTCCGATATTTTTCTTTCGTGGTTGGTGCCAAAACTTCGAAAGTGGCGTTCCTTGAAAAATTTTCCCCAAAAGAAAAATCCTGAAAATATTTTTTCCGTTCACTATTAGTTGAAAAAAGGGCCAAAATTTCAGTTGACCTTTGGTGAATTTTCAAAAAAAGTCACCTGAATTTTGAAAATAGGAGCTTTTGAAACGATTTTGCTTAAAAAGATACTCCTAGTCTCCAAGGTTGAAAAATAGTGGCCTACACCTCACATAGTACATACATTCAAGGCACAACCCATTTATAGATAAGCCACGCATTCACTCCAGACGAAAAAACATTCATGCCTTACCCCGGATTCAAACCAAGAAACTTTCGATCCAGAAGCCGTGACAACCAACCAGCTCGATTGGTAGGGGTGGTCTGAGTTACTCCAAAAAAGTTTCCATTATTTATGGACAGAAAATATAATTGGGCGAAAAAACAGCGGAGAGAAGAGTCCGGGGGCAAAGAGGAAAGAAACGATCCCTTTGTTCAGGTTGATTGGTTGGTTGGTTTGGGGGTTTTATAGCGCAAGGGCCACATTTAGCCATGCTGCGCCAGACACAAGACATACAAGATCAAGTAATAGACAGACATACACACAATGAAAATTTTATTGACACAAGAGAAATACACCCAGGGAGGAATGCACCTGACAGGAATCTAACCTGCGCCGCCTACAACTCGAAGGTTGCTAGCGCAGTGGACACACCCACTGAGCCACAACGCCCCCCCCCCTCTGTCCAGGAAAGAAGATGGAGGGTCACAGGAAGGAGCGGAATAATGTCGCTGACCCATCTGAACTAATTAGCCTGTTGAGAAAACTGACCATAGAGCGACAAACAACATAACTAACATTTTATTACGATTCATTAAATGTTTCTTAAGATCTCAAATAGAGATGCTTTATTTGTCTTGAACTCTTGTGCATAAAAAATATATTTCAAGGACTTTTCAAGAATTTTGAGAGAATCTCATTTTGTTAGCGATTAACACTCGTTTTCAAGGAAGTAGAAGGAAATTAGTATTTAATGCCACATTCTAACAGTAGGTAGGTAGGTAAGTATTTTAATTAACGTCACACTGGAGCAACACAACGGGCTATTGGTGACGTTCCGGGATCAATCCCAAAGGGAAAGATCCTAGGAAAACACGTAATTTTGAGACACGGTCAGATGACGAGGCAACACCTGAGCTGGCACCCCATTCTCCAAACTTCCACACCGTGCCAACGTGAGTATACTTGAGGCCGCGACAGATTTAACGTGCACTACCCCCACGTACATGACACTCTTTGGTTGGATCGTGTTCCGAACCCTCCGGTTGCAGGTACAACTTGCAGGTTGTTGGCACAGTGGGCAAACCCACTAGGTTACAGCCTCTAAATTTCAAGGTGAATTAATAATGAATTTTCTTGCCCCTTGTCATCACTTCCTCGGTATATCGCGCTTTTCTTGTCTCCCAAGAAGCCCGATGTATCGGGGGGTTACTGTGTGGCGCCATCAGTTCTTTTACTGCGTTATGCAAATGCCGACTCGTTCCTGTCAATCCAACAGACTAAATTTTGTTCTGTACAGATGCGCATGGTATAAATTGAGTTACTTTGGTAACGTACTCTCGTTCTTTTAAGACAGCAATTGTCTGTTCTTACTTGCTTCAGTTATTATTAAATAAATACGATTTATGAACTTTGGAATTTGTTCTTATTATCCCTTCAAATATCTGTGCCTGTCTAGGAAGCTTTATCGAAGCAATGTCACAGAACGAGATAGCTTGATATTTTTATATTGCAGTACTAGTTATTTCTGCTGTTATTGAGATGAATTACAATCCTTCTAATCTGAAGTCAGACTTCTTAAACTTGAGGACATCAAGCCACATATATTGGTAGATCCATAAAGCTATATTGGTGATCACGGTGACTGGAATCACGCTCTACAGCCAAGCCAAATTGTTCATTCCCTATATTTCATGGACCTCTTGAAGACCTGTAATATTCATGCCCTTATACCACCTGCACAAAATGACAAACAAGCATTCCTAACCCAGAGACATAACTTACAGTGGTTTTCATATCTATAACTTTCCGACCACATCCACCAACAGTTTCTTTATTCAGCCTCTCACAAAAGTCCCCCAAATAATCCCTCATCACGCATTCCTCACACCTTATCAGGCAAAAATTCACCAACCTCCATCAACCAGGACAGACGGCACCACGACAGCACCTCCCCATCCTCCTCGTGTGCTACGGATTTATGTCCGGAGATGCCGGACACATATTCGGGGTCCGGTCGTTATCGCCATCTGGAGATCTCAGGCAACCGCTTGTCGTCATAAATCTCCCCGGCCCTTCCCGCTTCCTCCAGCATCACGATTAAGACATAAATTGATAACAAACGAAGAAGAAAAGTAACTGCCGTGTCACTCTTCCCGGAGGCGTGTCGCTGCTGGGGCCACCCCAAGGTTGCCCTCTCCCCTCCGCTGGTCTCTTCCGAATATTCGAATCACGTGCCTTCGAATGCGGTAGTTGGGGATGGTCCAGAAAGGGTTAGAGTTCTGCTACGAGTTCGGGTGAGCCTTGAGATGAATGTACGGCACAGTGGAGAGGGTTTGATGCATTGAAACAAATTCGGTGGATTGTTGTGAAGATGAAAAAGATGAATTTTTGATATCTATAACAAGGGTGTTGGCAGAAAGTGTCTGGTTGACACTCCAAGTGGTTTCGACGAGATACTTCGTCCATCTAGATCAGACCAATTTTGCTAATGACGAGATATCTCGTCATCAAGATATTGCGGATTTTTCTATGTTGATGAGATCTAGATTTGGTCAGTTTTCTTCTAATGAAGAGACATCTCGCCGTTTGATGAATTTTTCAAACCCATAGCACGGCTGTTCGCCGAAAATATCTGGTTAACACTCCAAGTAGTTTCAACGAGATATCTCGTCCATCAAGATATTGCGTATATTTTGTGCAGATCAAGAGCTGGTCAGTTTTCTAATAATAACGAGATATCTCGTCCATCAAGACCTGATGTTTTGCTAATGACAAGATACCTCATCAAGACACCCACCAGAAGGGTTAGGGAAGAGCTTTTAGAAGTGTAAAAAGAGTGTCCTGGTTGACCAAATATGGCCCTTTTGCCATAAAAACCCAAACCCAACCAAAGAAAACCTATTTGGGAGATGTAAATACACCATCCTTAAATCTTACTTGTTTAATCATTTTTATCCATTAAGTTCTATTTTTTTTTTCGCACTAAGGATTTTAAAAATCTTTGCGCAAAGCACAAGGTAAGTTGATTTCAACACACTTTCCAAGTTAACTTACTTTTAAAAACCAGATATAATATTTTTTCGCCACCCTATAGGCCTCAATACTAGGTTATGAGAGCCCCACTAAAGTACTAGTACGTGTTCTAAGAAATCTATATTTTAAGCTTACACCCTAAGGGGTATAAGTTTTCTATCATTTTTCTTTGCATCCTTCCTGTAACCTCCTCCATTGTAATTTTCTTTACTCTCCTGACTGTATTTTATGTAATAGTAGACAACCTATGACGGCTCGACTCAAAGACACGCGCATTGCACTTAATAAGGGCCAGTGCGACGTTCATTCAACTATCTATTGATACCTACACTTAATAGTTTTAGTAAGAGTACAGGAAGCTAGATGGCGAATGACGTATAGTCCAGTGCCTGGCATTTTTTTTCATTCTATACATCTTTCTACAGCTTCATTATAAATATAATACCTTCTATCCTTGGTATTAATTTCGCCTATCCATGGTACTGGGGCCCCACATCCGTAAATAGTCACCAGTACCAAGGTAGGTATTCTAATTAACGTCGCACTGGAGCAATACAACGGGTTATTGGCGACGGTCCGGGATCAATCCCGAAGGGAAAGAACCGAGGGCGACACCACGTAATTTTGAACCACGGTCAGATGACGAGCCAATACCAAGGATAGACGAGATTGATACCAAGTATAAAGGGATTTCCATGGTAAAGGCGACCTCTCCTTCATTAAGTAGGATGTTAGGTAAGTCGTTAAGTTACGTCACACTGTGCAACACATCGGGCTATTGGCGACGGACTAGGATCCTTCCCGAAGGGAAAAACCCGAATTTTGAACCACGGTCAGATGACGAGGTCAACACCTGAGCTGGCACTCCACTCTCTAAACTTCAGCAACGTGAGGACATTTGAGGACACGAGAGATTTAACGTGCACCGACCCCGCGAACACGACAGTCTTTTGTTGGTCTCGCAATCCTTCGGTTGTTAATCCGTTACCCTTCCAAACTGGTTACCGTCCCTCGAGTGGGATGGACTTACCCAAAAAGCCGTGCCCTTAAAATCCTTTCTTTTACATGTATATCTGTGACGAGTTATCAGAAAGCTAAAGAGACAACCAACTGACACTCAAACTTCACGACTGAATCCGGATCCTCATTCTCCAGAGGGCATTGGGAAGGATAAAAAAATGAATACCTGGGTATGAGTGGCGATTGAGAAAAAATCGTTGCGCAACCACCACTTTATGTCAATCAATGTAGATCAGCAAGAAGAAATCGATTGTGATCCCATAACAATAACAGCAACGAGAGGCATTGAAGTAGGATGAATGGACTCCTTCTTCGACAAGATCTCAGAAACAAGATAATACGCCTCTCCCCCGTATTAGGAACTGAATCAAATATTTGTATAGTTACTCTGCTGCGAGAATATGTTTGGGAGGCACAAAGTACGTCGATTCTCGTTAAGATAAGCTCGTTTAACTCACGAGGATTAAATAGAAAGAACCTCTGTGCAACTAATTTAGTGTTTAAAAATTAAATCGATGGACTACTGCTTATGTTTCTCTTTATTTAAGACGGCCGTTAAAAATAAATTCTCTTCCATTTCAACAGACAGGTACGTAGTTGAATTAACGTCGCAATGAAGCAACCCAAGGGGCTATGGGCGACAGTCCGGAATCAATCCCGAAGGGAAAGATCGAGGGCAACACCTCGTAATTTTGAAACACGGTCAGACGACGAAGTCAACCGTGAGCTGGCACCCACTCTCCCAATTTCCACAACGCGCCAACGTGAGGACATTTGAGGCCACGACAGATTGAACGTGCACTAGCCCCACGTACAGGACGGTCTTTGGTTGGATCGAGTTTCGAATTCACAATCCAATCGAACCGGGCTAAAAGGGCCCGTTCCAACATATAGGACATAAGCTGGTTGGTTTGGTCGAGTTTTATGATGCCATATATTTGGCCATGCTACGCCAAACACAAGACAACGTCAAGTAATGGATATACACACACATGAAATTTTTACTAGCAAAGGAAAGAAATACACACCCAGGGAGGAATCGAACCTGAGCCGCCTACAACTCGCCGGTTGCTAGCGCATAATAGGTAGGTATTTAACTAACGTCACATTGGAGCAACACAACCGGCTATTGGCGACGGTCCGGGATCAATCCCAAAGGAAAAGATCCGAGGACAACACCATGTAATTTTGAACCACGGTCAAATGACGAAGCAACACCTGAGCTGGCATCCCACTCTCCAAATTTACACAACACGCCAACGTTAGGACATTTGAGGCCACGACAGGTTTAACACGCACCAGCGCCCTTTGTACACGACGATCTTGGGTTGGATTTGAACTCGCAACCCTCCGGTTGCTAATCCGTTACTCTTCCAACCGGGCTTCCGCGGCACCGCATAATAGGGGTTAGCAGCATGACATAATAGAAGTTAGCAGATTCGAATATGAACATAACTAGGTCCTTGACTTCGACAGCCTTTGTATTATTTGTGTCATTTGTAGACTCTTTAAAAGCAATTGTTTTAATTATCAGAAGAATTTCGGGGGACATTTTTTTCTCCGATGTTTTTATTAACCTTCCGCGCATCACGAGATTTCGGGGTAGTGTAGTATTGCTTTAACCGCACAACATACATAATGACTAGATAACCACATCGTTTGGTTTGAAGTAACCAAGGAATGATTCCATAGGTCATGAAAGTCAAAACTGGTGAGAAGAGAGCGAAGTCGAGCGATGATGGTGGTCCTCAAAAATGGCCCAGCATACAAATAAAATAAAAAATTTTGGATCACGAATTTTTCAAAGTTCAAAAAAGTTCTCCAAGTGTTCTCTCCAGTACAAAAAAAGGAAGATATGTTCCTCTTCGGACAAACAAGACACCTCCTCGAGTCCATAAGTGACTCGAGTCACAATGTGACCCAATCTGGACTTGGCTGTAAAAGTGGCAACTGACGGAGAGACCCTCTTAAATTAAGCAAGACCAGAATTTTTAATGTAATTCAGTACAAAACATGCAGATTTATACGTCATTCATAAAAACAGTAAAAAGAGACTGAAAATACCGACGAAAAAAGTATGGTTTGTTGCTGTTTTATGGCGCATGAGCCATATTTGGCCATACTGCTCCAGACACAAGACATACAATATCAAGTAATAGACATACACACACAATGAAAGTTTTACTGACAGAAGAGAAATACACCCAGGGAGGAATGGACCTGACAGGAATCGAATCTGCGCTTCATGTAACACGCAGGCTGCTAGCGCAGTGGGCATACTTACTGAGCACGACGGCCCAGGAAAAATATGAAAACAGAAACATCAGAAAATATGACTGGACATTTTGTATTAAAAATTGGAAGTACACTATTGATCATATTTCGGCCGCCAATATTTTTTCTGATGACGTGCAAGATGCACTCCCAGAACACCACTGTCTTCAGTTACAACTGTCAATCTCACGTGCTTCGAATCAGTGTCGTAGCTAAGGGAGGGTAACAGGGGCGTTGGCCCCGAGTGCCAATTCCAAAAGGGCGGCATTTCAAAAATATTTATTTAAAAGTTTCGTAGTTTTCCTTGAAATTTTTTTTAATTTTAAGAACTACTGTCTTTGTCACGAAGTATATTCCAGTGTCGTGCCTGTGAAGTGAACGCTTTCATGCACTCCATCTTCGATAGGTAGGTGCTTTAATTAACGAGGCACTGGGAGCAACATAACGGACTATTGGCGACGGTCTGGGATCAAACCCGAAGGGAAAGATCTGAGGACAACACCACGTAATTTTGAACCATGGTCAGATGAAGAGGTCACACCTGAGCTGGCACCCCATTCTCCAAACTTTCACACCTCGCCAACGTAAAGATATTGGAGACCACGAAGGATTTGACGTGCACCAGCCCCCTTTGTTTACGACAGTCTTTGGTTCGATTCGAACTCGTAACTATCCGGTTGCTAGACCGTTAATCTTCCAACCAGGCTACCACTCCCCACATTCCATTTTCTGGTACGTTTCAAATTCAATCCTTCCTTTCATTTAGCTTCCTTGTATAAGTATTACTACTAAGAAAAGGGAGAAGAGGCTAGGAACTAAAATTGTCTTCTCACTAATGTCTGGAGAGCGCAAAACAAAGAAAGGGACACCTTTTCTTACTTCCATCCTTAAAACCCATTAACAAGAGCCATTATCAAAGCTCAGACTTTTGCTAATTTTCATGCGTACTCAAAACAAATTCCAGGCCGTGGTAGCTCAGTTGGAAGAGCAGTGAATTAGCAACCGGAGGGTTCGAGTTCGAGACTCGTCCAGCCAAAGACCGTCGTGTACACAGAGGCTGGTGCACGTTTAATCTGTCGTGGGCTCAAATGTCCTCACGTTGACGAGGTGTGGAAGTTTGGAGAGTGGGTTACCAACTCTAGTGTTGACCACGTCATCTGACCTTGGTTCAAAATGACGAAGCGTTTTTCTTGGATCTTTCTCTTAGGGATTGATCCCGGACCGTCGCCAATAGCCCGTCGCGTCGCTCAAATGCTCAACAACTTAATAAAAATTATAACCTAAAAAATAATGTTGGGGACAGTAATTCCACAAAGCAATTTATATTCATTAGTATATTTTACACACTAATTATTTTAATAAGAAACCTTATCATTGTTTAAATAGCAAATTCTGTTGTGGAGGCAGGTCTGCATCAGCTCCATTTGTCCCAGGTCCTAAAACTTCTAGCTTCCCCACGGCTTCGTTTCTTTTTTAGGTGCTTACTAAACCATAAATGTCACCTCAAAACCGCAATAAAATATAATCCTCAAAGAATTGAAGCCATTAAATACCTCAGTTCCCATGAAGAAAGCACGTCCAATCCTCAAACCTATGGCCACCCCACTCCCAAACTACTTATAAATTATATCACAGCTTTACAGCCGTCATAATACTTTAAAGACGGATAGAAAATAAAGCCGCTTGTTGGTCTACACTTCTGTATTCATATGGAAATCACAAACCTTTCGGTAGAACCTCCGAAGGCTAGAAACCTCTCAAGCTTAAGATTTGCGGTTCTTGGCACGATTTCGGCGAATTATGCTTTGAAATTGCAAGACTCAAAATCAGACAATACAACAAATACAACTTTATTACGCGAATCCAACGTGAATTAGCTCCTATTTCACGTTGTCACAATCTAAAAGCAATAGTCAGTAAATAAAAGCTAGAAAAACAATAACCATCTACTGGAAGGTATACAATCTTGTCAAAAGTTCTTTAGAAAATTATCCCCGGTACAGAAGAGTAAGGTAATCCTATATCCTTCGATCAAACAAACAAGGCACAGCTTTGATAGAGACATGTTTGTGGCAAAGCTTCCGGCGTGATTTTTATGTCGTCAATAAGGAATCTAAAAAAACTCCACCGTTTTGGGCTTAGAGGAAAATAATTAAAAAATTAACGAAAATAATTTTAATAGAAAATAAAATATACATATAAATAATTCGGTTTGCCTGTCGTGAGATGGGATCGAGGTTTGTACGTGTCTGCAAGTGGTTTCGATAGCATCGGTATGGCACTTAGTTATGGCATCAACAAACGTAAATTTATGATTTACTGTTAAATGTTTATGTCCCTCATCCTCCAATTTATAAATCTGTATCGAAGCTGTACCCAAACAAGACATCTTCTCAAGTTTACACTTACCCTGGGTGTATTTATTCTGTGTCAGTTAAACTTTCAGTGAGTGTATGACCATGGACGCACAGATAATTTTTCTGTTAATTTTTTAAAGTGCACAAACTTGTCGAAAAGCCAGTAGAGAATATACACTGAAAGAAATGCATCAAACGTTGTCTACACGGATTTGGTTTTGGTTGTTTTGGGGTTTTATGACGCACGGGCCATATTTGGCCAAGCTGCGCTAAACACAAGCCAGCATTTAATCAACTATGTAGTCACCATAGTTTTCTGATCTTCCCCTATCTGGTTATCAAGTTTTCTATCCCAGCTTTAAAATTTCTGGGGTTTTGGAGTCAAAATACACAACCAAAGCGTCTTTGATCTCTTCATAAGAATTGAATTTTTCCCAGCAAGAAATAGCTGTAAGGATCTCAAAAGATGATAATCAGTTAGGGAAAGGTCAGGTGAGTATGGAGGATGGGGAAACTTCCCATCCGAGTTCCCTAATTTTTGTTGAGTGATCCTCGCAGCATGTGGTCTCGCGTTATCATGTTGGAGGATAGAACCTTTCCTGTTGATCAAAACAGGATGTTTTCCTACAATGACTGCTTTCAATTGGTCAAGTTGACCACAATAAACGTCTGCAGTAAAGGTTTCTCTGATATTAAGCAGCTCAAAGTGAACCATATCATGAATGTTCCACCAAACATAGGAGAATCTTGCTTCCATTGATATTGGTCTTTGGAATTTTTCTCGGTGTTTCTCCAGTGTAAAGCCATTGTTTTTTCATCACTGAGTTATAGAGAACCCGTTTCCCCTCGTTTCTCGTTATGATACGGTCAAAAACTGTTCTTTTTATGGCTGTTTATGAGCCAGTTGCATATGGAAGACCTTTGTCGTTTGTTCTCATCACTGAGCATATGGGGTACCCATACACTGGCATGCTGAAACTTCAAAATGAATTTCAAGTAGCATTGAACTATTGACCAAGAAGCATTCATCCTTTCTGAAATTTCCTCAATGGTTTGGGGAGGTTCTTCCACAATAACCCGCAAAGCGTCTTCATCAAATTATACTGAACGACCACTTCAAAGTCAAAATTGCAGCTACAAAATCTGTTAAACCATCGCTGGTACTTGCGAACGTCTAAACAATTTTATAAATTACATATGTTTGCAGTTGCCGTAAGTTGAGCTATGACAGCATTTAAACTGAAAGAGCATACAATGCCTAATATGAGCTTCTCCAGGTTTACTGTCATTCATTTCGCAAAGGATATTTAACACTCTAAAAAATATCAGCTGAAAGCACAACGTGTATACACTTTAACAACCAAAACTGGAATGAGCTCAATCATTTTGCAGCTCTAAGAAACACCCCAAAAGTACATGCTCGCAAAAACGACATTACTTATGGGCACCCCTAATATAACCCCATTGAAGATATTAAATACTTCAGTTCCCACGAAGCATAATCACGTCCAAGCTTCATTCAAACCAATGGCCACCTCAAACTCCAAAACTAATTACGAATTATATCACACAGCTTTTCCGAGAGCCGTCATAGTACTTCTTTAAAGATGATAGATGGGAAATAAAACCGCTGGCGTAATTGTTAGCCCACACTTCTGTACGGATACAGAAAAAAACTCGCCAATCCATGTCCTGTTTAATCCCAAAATTAAACTGTAATGGATCCGATAAGCGAGATGAGGGACACCGTTCGCTCAATTACTCGCCAAGATCTGATCATTTACCGCATCGATTCTTCATCGCGGTGCTTTATCTTAATCGTTCCCAATCACTGTCTCCAGCAGCACAAGCAAGAGCGGGGTTAATTGGCAGTCATTACAAAAGGAGGGCTTGTAAGTGTTTGATCACGGCGGCCCGTTTTTGGTTTCGGAGAGCATTTGTCTTCCGTTTTGATGAGGAAGCGTGATGAGAAAAATTCATCTCCATTTAGAGTTGAAATTACTCGGAGCTCATGTTCCAAGCTATCTGAAACAGGTGTGTGGGAATCTTGAAGTGGTTCTGTACAACTCGAAGACAGTCCCTCTTGCGAGGGTTCTTTCTATGAAGCTAATGCAGCGGGCGCAAGTGTTTCGGTTATTTTTTCGTAACTTATGACGTAACTTCTCATGTTACTCGAATACAAAACTTCGCCCAATGTTTTTGTAGGTAGGACGTCGCATTTACGTCATACTGGAGCAACACAACGGGCTATTAGAGACGGTTAGGGATCAAACACAAAGGGAAAGATCCCAGGACACCTCGTAATTTTTGAAACACGCTCAGATGACGAGGTCAACACTTGAGGTGGCATTCTGTCGCAACCTGACCAGACTTTTTGCTGAGAAGCCTTTCGGAGTTGATCCTACACCGTTGCCAGTGGACTGTGTTTATATTATTCTGCTGCGCTTCGAGATGTATATACTTTCTTCGGGAGGCGAAAGCAGACGCTCGTGAGATCGGTTCAAGTGTAGAACATTAAAAACTTATGAGGACTATCTATGCTTTTTCGTTTGACATGTCGGGAGCCATATGTAAGTTTCTACTATTAAATAATTTTTGATATAAATTAGCTGTACTTTACTCTCTCCAAAAGTAACTAGGAAACAAATTCCAAGTATTAAGAAGCAGATAAAAAAGACTGGTAGTTTTTAACGTTGATGATCTGCTATACACCCCACTCTCCAAACTTCCACACCACGCAAACATGAGCAAATCCAGGTGGAGCTTGCGGAGTTTAGTCAGTGTCCCCTATCACCCCCCTTAACCCTATAAATGGTTTCAACGAGATATCTCGTCCATCAAGATCTGGTCAATTTTGCTAATGACGAGATATCTCGTCATCACGATATTGCCGATTTTTGATGATGTCTCGTCCATCAAGATCTGGTCAGTTTTGCTAATGACTGGATACCTCGCAGAGACAGCCACCAGGAGGGTTAATGTTTGAACAGGAAGTTTTGTGTACAGCACAATAATAGTTACATGTATAGTGGTACACTTATAAATATATAGTGATCAATTTACATTGTAAATTTAGACACGATTCGTGGAGTGAAGCATCCAAAAAGATCTGAAACCAGATTTTTGGTATTATTTATATTTACTTGTTCACTTTCTGAAGTGTTTTTTCTGAATTGATGCTATCAAGCTTCCACCGATCTCTCCCCATAATTCTATCTTTCCGGAAAAGAAAAAAATGCCTTGACCCACTTCTGAACTTCGCCCCACCCTAATAATCCGCAAGCAGGTTAAGTTACGAATTATTCTAGTTTTTCTCTTATCACGAGAAAGCATCACTACGTAACGAAATTAAACATAGTCTTCCCTATCCATGTAAATCAAACTTCGCTGTTCTGAGGGAGACAAGAAAAAATGGCTCGAATTCCTTCTGTGGTTCGTTGATGAACCATGGTCGGTCTGTGATTAAAAAAGTTCCTTTGGTCCCCATAGGAAATTAATCCATTAGGTAGACCGAATCGTAAAAAAAAATGGTTACTTATTCTACCAGTGGCTGAATCCAAGATATTCAGCAATTTACCCTTTTTTTGGAGAGGATATTATACAGGGTGGTCTGAATCGACCTCACAATAATCATGCCACGCTCAATTTAATTTCAGCATAACGAAAAAATAGTCACAATCAAAGAGAGCCGTTCACTTAAAATATTTTTGTTCAATATTGCACTATGTGGTTATGTGTGCCTCCTGGTGGTTCTCAACGAGGTATCTTGCATAGCAAAGCAAACCAGACCTTCATGGACGAGATATTTCGTCATTGGCAGAAACTCACCAGATCTTGATCTCGTCATCAAAACATTGGCAATATCTTGATGACGAGGTATCTCGTCATTAGCAAAACTGACCAGATCTTGGTCTCGTCATCATCAAAAATTGGCAATATCGTGATGACAAGGTATTTCGTCACTAGCAAAATTGGTCAGATCTTGATGGACGAGTTATCTCGTCGAAATCACTTGGATGGTTAATTTATCCACCCTACAGAAATTAACTTACAATGTTAGTAGTATAAATATCAGTACAAAGAATCTCAACCATGAAGTACTTTTTGGTCGACTGCAGTTCTTTGCAGCACTGTCTTTAGACTATGCTACATTGATGACTGGTAGGCTTGATTATGAATGCGCGCTCCTTCAAAAGAGCCAAATGGAGCTCACCATAATCAACACCCACTTCGATAGATGAGCATTTGAGTTTCCAAAGCAATGCAAATCACTTCCAACTGTCTGAAACTCTGGGATATTAGACACTACTTCTATTCCGCTATTAGTTTTAAAAAACAAAAGGGACTAAATTTTCGTCGACCTTTGGTAAATTTTCAAAATAGTAAAATTTTCGAAAAGGTTGCCAAAATTTTGAAAATAGGAGCTTTTGAGACGATTTTGCATAAAAAAACTACTCCTAGTCGCAAAGGTTGATAAATAGTAGCAAAAGTCATCTTTTAGTCCCCTGTGGCAGCCCTTTAATTCGCAGTCGGGAGGTGGAACATAGAATTATCGATAAAAAAACATGATTAGACACTTCCTGGTAGATAGAGTATAACAAGTGGCCGGGTGTTACAAACCTTATTGTAAATGTTAGAAATCCTGTTACGAACGTTGCAAAGGTTGTCAAGGACTGATGGAAGTGATTCAGTCACCCATAGTCATTCACATTCAGAAGTCTTTTTAGATAATCCACTTTGGATATTTCTCATTATTATTACAAAATCACTTAGACAAATACATCTATTAACCCCATGTTACACTATGTAACACATGAAGTTAGAGCAAAGGACTAAGGGATAGTAGTTAAAAGATCAACAAGGTGTCCAGCTGCTTCATAAGCTCTCTAGCCTACCACTGGTTTCGTCTTCTTACTGGACACTATTGTCTCAACGCCCATTTATTTAGAATTGGACTTAGGAATTAACCTAATTGTACTTTGGGCAACCAATGAATTACGAACATTTAGACACGTGTACTGCATTTATTGGCTGGCTGGGCGGTTTTTGGGTGCATGGAGAACCTGGGCCTATGGACCCTGTATCTCCTTTGAAATTTGTAGCTTGACAGCCAGAAGTGAGTTTGTCAGAGTCATAGTCTTGCTGGGACTTGTAGGAGAGGTGTAGTGGTAGGGTTGAGGCACCAGTAAGGAAGCTTGCACTTAATGGTTTTGAAAGTGTCGTCCAGAGATATTTGGAAAAAAGAATTATAATGGCTTGATTGTTAAACGCCTGAAATTTATAAACAAATTTCACAAAAAAATCATAAGTTAAACTATTTTAGCATTTACCCGGCGAAGTGTGTTAATGAGACTCATTTTATCGTGAATATATGAATCTGGAATGCACCGAGTTTATACTATGCAGGATTTTCCTGTTGAGGTTGTTACTTCTGTTCAGTAAGTGGAATATATTGTATTCATAAAGATAGAAAGATAAATGCAAAGCATATCGCTCATTTGGCCCCAAACATATCGCTCATATTTGGCCAAGTTACGTCAAACAATGTCAAGTAAATAGTCATAAACACGAGGAAAGTTTTACTGTCACAGAAGAGAGAAATAAAACAAGGATGGAATCGAACCTGCGCCGCCTGCAGTTCGTAGGATGCTAACGCGGTAGGTAAATTTAGTGAGATACGCTTCAATAATGGCACAGCTCAAAATATCTTTTTGGAGCAAGTACTGTCTCAACCCTCCGAGTGGTTTTGATGAGATATCTCGTCCATCAGGATCTGACCAATTTCGCTTATGACGAGATATCTCGTCATCAAGATATTGCCAATTTTTTGATGACGAGATCAAGATCTGGTCGTTTATGTCAATGTTACAATCGTCGAGACACTCACCCACCAGAAGAGTTAAAAGAGTTCTCGAAAATCTATCAAGAGCCACTGGTAGAAAAATCACAAATTGCTTACTTTAAACCGAAAAAAATTGAATGAAATGGTTGCGGGCTCAATGATGCGGTTATCATTAGATAATCTTTATTCCGATTTGTACGAACCGCACATTTGTACAACTGTCAAAGCGACTCATTATAAAAGACATTACTCACATTCAATTGCCGTGTCAGACTCATTTCCCCGAAGTCTAAACGTAATAAGCCATTCGGATATTTTATTTTTTAAAAACAAAAATAAATTCTCCCTTTAAAGGCAGGCAGAGGATATCCATTACCACTTTTTCTCGATTTTTAGAGAAATTCGTATGAGGCAAAACCTGTTATATGTGGAAATAAGATTTTTATTTTCAATGAAATTCTAGGAAGACTAGAAAAAAGACAAAATCTGCGTTTAATGATTTCCTTTGAATGCGTAATGACCAGAGCGAATCATCAACGTAGATCATGGAAATCTAAAATACATCTATTCTAAAGCCATCTTATAAATCCTATGGTATTTGTGTTAGTAGAGGCAAGTAAACTACTAAAAAAGTAAAAGGTGCACCACATATTTTTACATAAAAAATATTTAATTCCTGGACTTTTTCACGATGCAAAGTAAACCAGTGACGTCATTATGTGGACCCGCACAGGATAACGGCATTGGTCAACATAAAATTATTCTGCAGTTTCAGCAAACGTGTTATGAAATTTTTTTGTAAAAATATTCGTGTTGTCACAAAATTATTTGTATTAATCCAGTTTTCATTACTACCTGGAGAGGTCACCGTGACTCAGTGAGTGTGCCCTCTGTGCAAACAACCTGTGAGTTGCAGGCTGCGCAGTTTCGATTCATGCTGTCAGGTTCTATTCCTCGCTAGATGTATTTCTCTTTTCTGTGTCAGTAAAACTTTCTTTTTGTGTATCCATTACGTGATGTTGCCTGCCTTGTGTTTGGAGCAGCATGGCCGAATATGGTCCTTGAGACATAAAACCCAACCAACAGATTCCAAGTTATCCTCGCGATTCAACTTAGGTACTTATTTACTAGGGCCCCAGTACGGGGACCGAATTCCCCCCCCCCAATGAAGGGGCCCTGAGATGATGTTATGTTCATGCAATGGAGGAATTTCAGGTCTCCAAAGGGAAACCATGACGCTACAATGTTGTTCATGTTGTATACATTAATTTAAGATAGTATGATATGCTATGCGATGTACACGAAATTTTGGATAGACAGAAAATTTAGATAGACCGCATAGATGGCATGTTTTATTCATTCCAAAGACTCATTTAAACTGATAGTGTCTCACGACACTAGACACGGAAGTGTGTGATGGTGTTAGTCTTTATAAATTGAAGTCTGCTCGTGTGGTTGTTTGGATTTCGCGTCACAAGAGCCATATTTAACCAAGCTGCGTAAACACAAGACAGATGACGTCAAGTAATGGACATACAGAAGGGAGGACTATACACTCAGAATGTAAGTTGCACGAATGTAGACTGCGCCAACTACAACTCTAATTATGTGGAGTTCTACATTTTGCTATTCGTCAAAATTCGTGCCGAGGTTCGCAACATTGCACAACTTGGGTTTTGTTTCGGGGTTTTATGGTGCAAGGGCCATATTTAGCCAAGTTGCGCCATATACAAGACAACAACGAGGGAGGAAAAAAAGCAAAAAGCAGAAGGGTAGGCTAGGGTAAAACAGAAGGGAGGACAGATCACGCGGGTACCTCGGGGTTGATGCACGTACACACCCTAAAGAAGATATGCCCCTGAGGACTGTACAATTTGGGGATGTCAAAGTTCAGCGAACAGTGACAGATAAACGTGATCTTCAAACTAAGTTTTTTATTTTTCACTTAGAAAATAAAATGACACTTCTTAGAAAATAAACACGCCGGCATTAAAACAGAATTTCATTGTCACGTTCATACGGCCACGGTGGGTGGCATACAAAAAACAAAATGGCGAAAAGCACTCGAAGAATGTCTCAGCAAAGGACCGACGGATCGGTGAGGACGGAACTCATGTTCCAAAACAATAGGGAAATAACAATAGACGAAAAAATGTCAGCGATGCCGGCATTCTCACGGTCGTAAAAAGGATATGCAAACTAGGGGTGACCAATAAACATTCCCCGAAAGCGCGTGGGGAAGGACGTAAGAATGCGAGTTCGCATCGAGATAGCGTGCGGGAGTTCAAAGGAGATCTCTCGAGGCTGTCTAATTCGAGCTTTTTTTATCTTATTTGACGAAAAAGATAATTATCTTTGCAGAAAATTTATGTTTTTAGTTCGTGTGTTTACTACTCCTGTGCATGTCTTCGACAATTAAAGAACCATACCACGGCACGACAATCTATACTATTAATGTGTGATAGTTTGTCTGTTGGAAATCTATTTTCGTCTCAACCACAGCACGCAGAGATCTGAGAGAGGGTCAAAATGCGCAGAATAAACGGGGAAAGTTATTCCGCCCCTTTAAAATTTTCAAAAATTTACATTTTAACGTAAAATGTTCAAAAAATTACCTGATTAGACAGAGTGCCGTGACGTCACTGGCTGATTCCGTAACGCTTCCGTAGCGGTTTTTGCCCCAACTTTTTTATTATGTTTTTTTTTGTCAGACTTGACTTAAATAAATTCGATGGAAAAAAACGTAGAAAATATTCAAAATTCAATACACAGTACTTTTTCGTGTCTTACATTTTACTGCCTTTAAATAAACATTTAATACACTACTTTTTCGAACCTTATATTTTACTTCTTTAAATAAGCATTATTTTTATCATTATTTCACATCCAATACAGCAAACCTGTACAACTCAACTCTTTAATCCATCGTAATTTGGAATTTCAAATTGTTTACTGTTGCCTTTTTTATAGCGATTGTTTTTTGCGTTGTAATTATTCTTTTTAACGACAAATGTTACTTTTAAATGTTTCCGCTTTGTAAATAATTCATTATTGTCTATCAATATTTTTCAAGCGTCTTTTTCGAATTTCTCTATTTCAGAATATTCTCATAACTTCTAAATTTAACCCTTGCTCAGATCTTTCGTTTTTCAGAATTCTACATTTTTCAATGACCACAATTTCGTTTCTGTTTGTATTTATGTGTTTCATTACTTTCCATATTACAGATATATTATTTAGGAGTTAAATTGTAATGAATTATTTTATTTTCTGCCAAATACCACTAGGCATGGGTAATTTCTTGGTTGTATATGTATATTTCGACGAACTTTCCTTAAGTCTTTGGTTAAATACGTTATAGTTTGCAGAATTCTGTTTCATAAAAATAAATGGAAACCTTTTCAAATAATGTGTATAACTTCTTATTTCAAATAACTGGTAAAGTTAAAATAAAGTTATTCTAAAACAAACTGGTTTGTTTTAATAACTTTAATAATTTGTTTTAATTTTTGTAAACAATGTTTTTCTTCAAATCAAAACGGGTAGCCATACAATGTAGTTCAAAGATATTTCTAAATTTTGACATATTTTCATTGCAAGACGATTGAAATAAATTTAATTTACATTATTCTCATTTGTTTTTCATGGGTATTATTGAAAGCCGTACTCCAGTCAAGTAACTACATCTATCATTTTAAATAGGTACGTGGTTTCCATATAGAAATTGGGTCTCTCAATTGAAAAAAGTATCTCAAGGATTCGATTTAAAACTAAATTTCTCTTTTGGAGGATAGCGAATTTTAAATAAGACTTTGCTGATCTTGGAATAATATAGTAAAGTATGTAAACTAGGACTGTTGAAAATAGAAATTTTTTGTCTTAAGTGGCAGAAGGTCAAGGCTGCTTACTTGAAACTGTTCGTATACAACTTAGCTACCTGTGAGACATTTATTGAAAGCAGTGATTTTGTAAAAAGTGTAATCGATTGAGTTTGCTTTGTCTACAGTGATGACATTTGTCTTAAAAACAAGCTCCGTTATTCCACGTGCAGCTGAATAGAATTTTCAAGAAAAAAATGTGTGCTTCAAAATAAAATAACCACGAATGTCGTAACAGTTTAATTTGCCATCCTCTCACAATGATAATGTAATTCGAAAACAACAAATCCATGGCGCAAGGGTACCACAAATAATAAATATTGATTGGAAAACTGAGTGCAAGACTACTCTGAAAGTTCCTCATTTTTACTGAAAATGAACTTAATTGGCATTCGTAATCACTCCAAAACGCAAAATCGACTTCTGAAGAAGTCATCTCAGAAAAAGCTTCTGTAGTTTGTCTTACAGCGAGTGTGATGAATATGAAATAGATTATATGAATCGATATATTATGCATACATATTTGCGTCCGAAGTAAATTGTAGACGCTATGAAAAAGTTAAAACAATGTTAAAAATTTTCTGTACACTTAAATGATGCTTGCATTTTTCTACGAAATAGAATCAACATTTAACCAATTCAATCCGAGCATCGCCGGGGAAATTCTGCTAGTTATTAAAAACGTCTGTTACATCTTCTAAAAATGAGCAGAACTTGCAGCTATGGGAGTATTTCAGAGTTAATCATTGCGTTATTGCTCTCCTGCTGCAGTATCGCCATAACTCAAACTAGTTTTTCTAGTTTTCTTTATGCTTCAGAACTTTAAATTGTCATCACTAATCCTTCATATGAAGTTGTACCGTTTTATTAATCCATTTAACCTAGAACAAAATATTTTCCTCTCTATTAAGGTGAAAAATTAGGACCACTATGGTCTTATGTTGGTCTAGGTATGCTTCATTTAATTTTATGAACTCAAGAGGTCAGCGAAAACTTTTAATTTTAAAGGGGTCTTTGCACCTAAAAGTTTGGGAATTAATACTATGGTATCTAATCTCTTTGAATTGAGTGTAAATAAATGCTGCCTGTCGTGAGCGCGAGCCCGTTGAGCTTCCTGAAACTCCGCTGAGCTAGGAGTCCCCTCTCGGCAACCCCTTGTCCGGCCTCAAACCCTTGTTGGTGGTCTGGGTTATAAAAAATTATCTTCCCTAAGATGATCTGACTTCTCACCGTACCTGCACTGCATCGACATGCATATCTTTTGAAGTGAAAAGCAATAAACTTACTTTCCACGACAAAATGAAATAAAAAAAAAGTAAGCATACAAATTTACATACAGAAAATTCAAATACATCTCATTTCAAAACTTTAAGTTCGTTATTGAAGTTGGCAATACTACCCGTAAATAAAATTTAAAGGCAAGCGAAGACATTTAATTCACAAACTACTGCATTTAACTATTGCATACGCACTTCGATGGATCAAAAATGATGTATAACATATCTTCTGAGTCAGGACAAAAAGGGTTAAGTCTGACTTATGATTAGTCTCAAGAGTCTCGAATCTTTCCCTTTGAGATTGATCCCGGACCGTCACCAATAGCCCGTTGTGTTGCTCCAGTGTGACGTTAATTAAAATACCATACCAAAGGAGTCAAGTGCATCATTATTTAAAAAATAATATAATATGCTTGAAAACGAAACTAAATTAAACTATAAATCTAAATTACAATTATTTCTATCATGACATGCTTCTTTTTTTTGAATATTTATGAGAAAGAGTGAAATGTTCAACTTAAGATTCTGAAAAGGAGACATTTTGACTTAATCCTTTTTGCCTTGACACGGAAGATATATAATCCTGAGAGGCGAATAATTGTCATGCAGATGTTCTGCCAAGTAGACAACACTGATTGAATATTGAAGGATAGGGCGTTGTTCTGTTATCGCAATCTTTTTTACACCAAAATACAAAAATTCAACAGTTGTTTTTCGTAATCCCATAGGCGCACAATTCGCATCCCTTAGAAATAAGTAGCTTTGCGTTCAGAAAAAGGATTTTTAATTTTTTATTAGTTATGTGTTGTCTGATCCTATTACAATATGTTTTAATCTTATATGTATTTCAAAAACACAGCGAAAGAAAAATAATTGACAAAATGTAGATAAAGAAACACATTTCAAACTAGCCTTTAAATTCTAAAGTGAAAGAATGTTGGAAGAATATCCTTATTGTATTTGAAACTTGAATGATAGAGCAGTACGTATTCTGAACGTGACGGTCATTTGGTATGTTTTTTGAATACCATTTCAGCTCTCTGCCAACAAAAACTCCGAATTGATATATGACAGTTGATTGGTCAACACTAATTTGATTAAACGCCAAAAGTCGCCAATACGGTGATAAACTATATTTTAAGGTAAACCCGATGAGTATCATGCTAGAGTATTGGGGTAACGGATGTAAAATCATCGCTTTCCGTCTGGTCTATTGGTCCGACTGGTTGCTTTGGTAAAACTCAAGAACACGGTACCAGTCCCTAGCCACATTGGCGACTTAAATTTTCGTCTCCAAACGGTTGTTTGGATAGACTGCCATAATGGATGCTTTCCGCTTGCACACCTACAACAGATTGATATTCTAAAATTATCGCCTATTGGCGGTGGTAATTATTGCTAGTGCAAGATAGTACTGTTCTTGAGTCTAACCAAAATCCCTCTCATGGTATTCTATAATACCACATAATTGTCTTGAATGTGATGGAGCAATGGGTAAAGAAAATAGAAAGGTTAGATAGAGCCAACAGAAGTGCCAGAGGAATCCATACGTTTTCCATAGGATAAGACCATCGATTTTCTTAATGTCTTTTGAGCGATTGGAATAAAATTTAAATATCTTCCATTCCCCAAGCAAACAGATCTCAAATAAACCAGCTCATGTAGAATTTTCCACTTCTTCCACAAAGCCGATTCGTCCCTGACACATTACAGCTGATAAAAGTATCAAATTCAAAAAGAAATCCTTATTCACGAAAACATTACAAAAGCCTACTCACAACAAATCTGCCAAGATAGTATCAGAATAATTTAACACCATTTTGCTTTCCAAAACATTCCCGATAAGCGTGAAAGCTCGCGTGGAAGATTTTTGTAAAAAAGCGACATGGAATTCTCACCGCGTCAACAGTCCAAACGAGGCGGCGTGATGGAACAATTAGCCGTAAAACTCGAGCTGACACACCAATAGAGCTGTCCGCTCAACTCAATTGAGGCTACTATTACTTGCCACAGAGGAAATTTTGTGCATCTGGTGACATAATTCCTGGAAATACGAGTAAAAAGCGTTGGTGAGAGTATGATTGATTGTTGCTCGTCACTGCCTAACGGTAAATGTGGATGCGTTAGACCTAATCTTTTTACTACTTTCCATAAAAGCTATCTGATTGGGGAAATAATTACTCGGCCGACTCATCGGCTATTAGCAAGGGTAGTATTTTGTTAACCTATGAAATAGCCTAAAAATTTGAAAAATTTCGATCAACAAAATATTGTCTTCTTCAAATTGCTTGGTTATCATGAATGCACTCCTCAAAATGTTATTTTTACCTAAAAAAACACATTGAGGTAATAATTTTAAGTTTTTATTACTATGAAAAGTACACGGCATGTTGTAAAGCACATTTGCCATATAGGTAGGTAGTTGAATTTACTGGAGTAACGCAAAGGTATTCTACCAACTGACTCCGTATTGAATTTAGAGATTTGCTAGTGCATTGATGGAAAAAGTTCAGTTTTCAACATTAAAACAGTACCTACTCCAAAAATCATATTATGAGGTGTGCCACTATTGCAGCGTGTCTCAGTATAGGTTTATTTACTGCGTAAGCAACCTATGAGTGTTACAGGTGGAGCAAGTACGTGTTCTCCCACCCCAAAATCTTTTTTCTATATATCTAATTTCAAAAACTCTAAATTACCACAGCTCTTGCATTTCCACCTGTTTTCGAACCTGGTTGCCAATTCTTCTCTCGAGGTACCCTCACTATCCCTGAGCATCGACATGCGAAGAAAGAAATGGACACTAGCCACCTGAAAAAACTTATACTGCGCTATATAGTACGACTTTCACAGCCGCAACACTGGGAAGTTGGTTTTGGTTGCCTGTTATTAGGTTTTATGGCACAAGAGCCGTATTTGGCCAAGTTGCGCCAAACACAAAACAACGCCAAGTAAAAAGTGTCGTGAAAGGGGAAATAGATGGATTGGAGAATAGAGTAGTGCGATGAAAGCAGAAAAAAATCACTTGGGTATTCCGGGAGCACGACCTCCGTGTTTACTAAAGACGGTTAACCCCACGGGAAAAGAAAAAAATCATTACAGTATCTCGGGATTGTGAAGCCCGTACACACCTAAAGGAGATATGCTCCTGAGGGAAACACACTGGGAGGTCGGAGGTCGGATGGGCTGCTAACTATTTTTCTGTCTTGTCTTGACTTTTCTTATAAATTTTACATTGCCTGTACATATGTTTGTTACTAACCTTTTTGTGTAGTGTATTTTGTTTTTCTGCTTGTCATTGATAAATAAAAAAACACTTGACATTGCACTAGAACGTGAATTGCATCAATTGCAAGATATTTTCTTTACTTGATTTTTCCCCCTTTATTCCACTTTATCTCTAACTTGCATGTAATTTCCCCCAATTTTTCCTGTTTCAGTCATTTCTATAGATCAAACTTTTCTATGAATTCAATTGTGGAGGTGTTAATAGTTTTGATGTAGGTACTCTAATTGATACGTTCGTTCCGGAGGTAGATTCAAGGATAGTAAGGCCTGAAGTCCCACCACCTTGCCCAAACGGCCTTAAAATATTATGAAATTGTAGAACCCGGTTCATTTTAAAGGTATCATTTGAGACCAGAGCTAATTATTCACAAAATACTATTAAATGTCCCAACGACTTTTCCAACACCAGATAAAACTGGTATTAGGTCACTTATTAATTTGAAATGTAAGGAAAAAAGCTTTATAACAGCACCTCAAGAATATAAAATTGCCTTAATGTTTTCTTACTTGAACAGTAACTATCATTACAAAATTATCCCCAAGCATAGGCTATAGCGCAATTGCCCAAAATTGTTGTTTAATGCTGATTAGAATATCAAACCTGATCTGCTAGATAGGATGTCAAAATTTTAACTCGCATCGTTTTCCATAAATCATCTATTGAATCCAGAACAGCACTTTTGCAGGGCAATCTGTTAGATAGAGAATAAGACAGTTACTTAATACCCGTTTTTATGATATTTTAGGCTAGTAATTTGAAATGATGTATGCAAATGGTGAAGGCTAAAACTACCAACTTTTAAGTGTCCATAGAAACCCTTCCAAATCCCTCTCGCATTTCATCACACAGAAAACCAGCCATTAGAAAACTACACGCTATCTTCCAAAGCTATTCATGACCACATCTTGAAAAGCTGTTGTCTGACGCTGTGCGGGCAAATGGTACAAATGAAACATCCAACTTAAGTAAATTTGGCAGACCTCAAAATCTTCTCCAAAAGAAACCACTCGTTATATATCTATGACGCCCATTGAAAAGTGCCCCTGTTGTAATCACCTGCCCGTTAAAGATGATGTGATAAATAGGAATGTCTTATACTGAATTTTGCAGGCTTTTTTCCATACCAGTCTTCTTACAGATGAACCAACAAAGCTTCAAAGACACTTTCTACCTATAAATCTGGTTGGTCTTCACAGAGAATTCACCTCAGTTATTTAAAGATAGACTTATTTTCAAGCGCTTCAATGAAATAACAGATATGAATAGTTTGCTGGTTTGGGTTTCATGGCGCAAGGTGTCTAAAGACAGACAAGCTGCTATAAACTCAAGATGATTCAATCCGGTAAAAATAAATAAAAGGTTAAAATAGTCTAATCATAAGTATATATTTATTGTACAGATTATATGTTGTTTAGATGTTATAAAAGGTGCAGGAGAAAAGATGTAATACATGTAGGTCACCATTGGTAAAAACAAATTAGGGCTAAAATATAAATGGAGAAAATCGTGATAAGATAAATGGGGTATCCTCTTCTTAGTCGACTATTAAAATTCCAATGAAATGTAATTAAAAAATTATGAATTATAACAATAGTAAAATGCCGCAGTGATGTAAAAAAGCAAAGAGAGATGCTTGTGGAGTGAACGCAACAAGTTTGATAAAATTGGTGAAGTATTAAAAAAGCGTCGATAAAAATGTCCAAGACCTGTACACGAAGTTGAAATATGATTGATGGTTTGGTTTGTTGGGGTTTTATGGCGCAAGGGTCATATTTGGCCATGTTGCGCCAGACACACGACATACGATATCAAGTAATAGACAGACACATAATGAAAGTTTTACTGACACAGAAGAAAAAAATACACCAAGGGAGGAATGTACCTGGCAGGAATCGAACCTGCGCTGCCTACAACTCGAAGGTTGCTAGCGCAGTGGGCATACCCACTGAGCCATGACGGCCCCATGATTGATGTAGAGAGGTTCTTGGCAATTCTAGCACGATGGACGGATTTCAATTGATTTTCACAATATTTTATAGCTACTTCTGTATAGGGAATTATGGTAACTTCAAAAGTTAAAAAGGTGACTTTTAAGGCCTTCTCCGAAATTCTGCCACAAAAGCAGTTATTAGAAAAATCATCAGTATCATTAAAGCTATTCAAGATCGTCAACTTGAAAGGTTGTGGTTTTGCTCTGTACGGAGTCATGATAGTTAATAATGAATTATATTTCATTACAGTTTTCAAACAGTCTCAAAGAAATTTAGAAGACCTGAAAGTCTTCACTGACCCGTCCGTTGAAAGTGTCTCTGGAATTATTAAAGACTCTTCGCTGATGTAGTCTCATGTCACTTAAAATGGTGTGATTAATTGGAATGTCTTAAACTGAATTGCCCAACTTTATTATTACCAGCCTCTGCAGACGAATCAACAAAGCTTAAAATATAACTGATGAACGAATTTTTGAAGACCAATTTTCAGACTCTTCAGGAAGGAACATGAAAGGATAGATGTGGAAGGACATTAATCGACTTTCGCAATATTTTATAACTGATTGTGTAGAGGGAATTATGTTGATTTCAAATGCTAAAAGTGGATGACTTTTAAGGCCTCCCAAATTCTTCCACAAGAGCAGTTATTAGAAAATTGCTATATCCTCAAAGCTATTCAGATCGTCAACTTGAAAGGTTGCTCTGTACAGAGTAATGATAGTTAATAATGAACTAAATTTCATTTCTATTTTCAAACAACCTCAAACAAATTTAGCAGACCTCAAAGTCTTCACTAACCCGCCCATTGTATGTGCCTCTGGAATTATTGAAGATTGTTCGCTGCTGTATACTCCTGTCACTTAAAAATGGCGTGATTAATTGGAATGTCTTAAACTTAATTGCCCAGCTTTCTCATTACCAGCCTCTGCAGACGAATCAACAAAGCATTAAAAAAATAACTGTTGAAAGATTTTTGAAGAACAATTTTCAGACGCTTCAGAATGGAACACGAAATGATAGATGAGGAAGGACACCAATCGACTTTCACAACATTTTATAACAACTACTTCTCAGAGGGAATTATAGTAACTTGGAAAGCTAGAAAAGGATGACTACAAAACCAACTCCGAGATTCTTGTACAGAAAAACCAGTCATTACTAGAACAGAAATCCCGTTATTTACGATTGCCTAAGACGGGTCTTGAGCCCACTTGATGAATGAAAACTTGAAAATCCAACTATCACAGAGCAGTCTTTTTATTTCGCTTTTGAGGGGATATCCTCCTCAGGCTTTAAAGCGACTGTGACAACCATTTAATTTGTACTCCTTGTGTGATTACACCCTTGGCAGGAGTGGGGGACGACGTTTGACTGAAGGGGGGAAGGTTCATGACGGATGAAATCATCCCCAATGAACGGGTTGACGACGAACTTCCGCTATCACTCAACAACGTTCGTCTCCTCTGCTCTCTCAAGGTTGTTCCGTTTACTTAACCTCAGGATTGCTTTTTTATGTCGGGTTCGCTCGTATCTGCAGTTAACGGCTCACTCTCGGACGGGGGAAAGAGTAAGTTGAGGACTCGGGATTTAGTAAACAAATGGGGTGTGAGATTTATTACTGCAAGTTCCCTAAGCTTCGATTTTGACGTTGTCTTCGAACAGAAAATCCATCTTCTCCCATTATCAGGATGTGGATTTTGTTGACAGGTCCTCTTTTTATTTGAATTGGTGGACAATACTATGGAAATTACGTTTGCGGTCTCCTGATTCAAGAGTGTATCAGTGGGTTTGCCCACTGCGCTAGCAACCTACATGTTGTTGGCGGCGCAGGTTCGATTCCAGTAATTTACGATGAGTGAATTTTTCTCTTCTGCGTCTGTAAAACTTCCCTTGTGTGAAAATGTTCATTTGGTTGGTTGCATTGATTTTTAAAGCGCAAGGGTCATATTTAGTCATGTTGCGACAAACACAATACAGACAACGTCAAGTTATGGACAAACACACACAATGAAACTTTTTACTGACGCAGAAGAGGGATCTACGCCCAGGGAAGAATCAGTGGACAAACCCACTGAGCCATTGCGGCCTCATGTACAATACGTGATTTTTCCTGAGTATGGCGCAACATGGTCAAATATGGTCTGCGCGCCATGAAAGCCAACCAATCCTGATTCCAGAAACAGTTTTAGTTATTGTGTTTGGTAGTTTAGATTCTTAGGTCTTTTTTCGTTATGTTCAAGCATTTTCTTTTGTTTTCCACAGGGTTTAAATCTAACTTTTGATGAAACACTTACCAAGTCACTGTCGTTCTTACGTAGTCTTGACACATTACTGACATCAGATAACTTCTGGCATCAAAAAATTTGTGGTTTTTTTTATGAAAAACATAATCTACGCTTTTTTATTGGTGGATGATTCATCGAGACTAGAAAATGGGAAGCCTAGTGGAGGTCTCTAGACAAGAGAAACGAAAGATTACTTGTGTGTATGAGCAAGTTGTAAATCGAAATGCTTGATCAGCCCTCAAAGCAAAGATCCAAGGTCAACACCTCGTAATTTTAAACCACGGTCAGATGACGATGTCAACACCTGAACTGGCACCCCAGTCTCCAAATTTCCAAGCCAAGGCACATCCACAAAGTAGAATAAACCAAACAAACTTTACAGATTAAAAAATAAGGGGAAAGATAAAAAATTCCAGAATATTCTTTTATAAATATATCAGTAAATTAATTCACACAGTTCAATACCATTTTCTATGAATATTCATTTGTTTTTAATCACGGCCATGCGCTTTGTAGATGTTCGTGCCGCATTCATTATCCCGACAATGATATCCGTACTGTAAAAGGGAATAATTCGCGCAACCTTCGTTTGTTATCACGTAATGACATATCGCTTAACACAGCCTCATAAACGAAGGAATGCGGAATTTATTTTTATCAGCGATGTAAATTTAAACGCTTGAGAATAAAAATTGCTCCCGCATACACGATTAGGTGTAACTAAAGACATGCAAGTTAAATACGGAAAAGACAGGAATTTGTGAGCTTTAGAAGATGACGCAGAGTGGAAATAATTTGGGTCGACCTTCAAGACTCCGTTTTCACAAGTCCCATAAAGAATGAATATAACAGGTGAATGAATATCAACACTGATAATATTTACAATTGATTAACGCTCCAAGTGGTTTCAACAAGATATCTTGTCCATCAAGATCTGATCAATTTTGCTAAGAGATACTCGTCATCAAGATATTGCCAATTTTTTGATGATGGGAGATCAAGATCTGGTCAATTTACTTCTAATGACGAGAGGCCACGAGAGTTTGATAAACGAGATATATCGTCCATCAAGGTATGATCAGTTTTACTCAAGACCAGATACCTCGTCGTGATAACCACCAGGAGTGTTAATAACAATCCGGAAAATTTTAGATGGATAAGATCGCATGATACAATTAGAGAAATAGATGTCTTGTTTCTCATGTTAAAAGTACACAAAAGTAAATTCAAATCTCAATATGTTCCACTTTAGATTCAAATGAAAACTATCACAAGCCTTATCCTGGTTCTAGTTCAAATATTGTGGTAAAACAGAAATATATTTGCTACTCGATCAAAATCGTGACTTAACACAAAGAAAATACTTTTCTAGCAGTTGAAATTTCACTGGTTAGTTCACAGGAATTCACAGAACCGCAAGTGGAATTCCTTAATTAAACTTTCGTAACTTCTCTAGTTGGTTGGGTTGGATGGCACATAGGCCGCAGACAACATCAAAGTAATAAGACATACACGGAAATTTTTCAGATTCATAAGAGAGAAATGCATCCAGGATAGGATTCGAACCTGCGCCGCCCTCAACCTACCAGTAGAACTTTGAAACAAAATCCGGAGAACAACTCCAAGTTTTTTTTTGTGTCAAGAAAGCATCGAAACATGTATGGAAAACGTTCCATTTTCTCAATACCTTGCCATATATTGCCATGCTAGTCAAGACGGCAGTACTTTCAAGTTTGCTCTTTTCCTGTTGACGATAGTTATACAATGGGTCAGAATGGATCACACAACAATCCTACCACGCTATTCCTCGTAGGTAGGTATTTTAATTAACGTCACACTGGAGCAGCGCAACGGGCTATTGGCGACGGTCCGAGATCATTCCCGAAGGGAAAGATCGAGGACAACACCACGTAATTTTGAAACAAGGTCAGATGGCGAGGACAACACCTGAGCTGGCACCCCCCTCTCCAAACTTTCACACCACGCCAACGTGAGGACATTTGAGGCCACGACAGATTTAAGGTGCACCAGCCCCCTTTTGTATACCACGGTCTTTGGTTGGATTCGAACTCGCAGCTCTCCATTTGCCAGATTTGCCAGTCTGTTACTCTTCCAACCGAGCTACCGTAACCCGCGTTTCCTCGTCGAAACTAACTCGAAAGTGTCCGTTTTTCGATTGGACGAGTCATACCGGAGATATTCGCGTCAGAAGTTTTGCGACGTCATTTAAAATTCCAGCGCAAAAAAGAACAAACTATCCTTTTGGCGTCCTCGAGGTTCCCAGTGCCAGAGACGAAAATAAAGCACCCGATGAATATGCAAACCCGTATGTTAAGCTATCAGCTCTTGGTCAGCTTATCGGAATGCCGTCTAATCGAAAAACCGATAGCATTTATTGGGGTTGTTTTCTGACAGTGAATCGGGGCCGTGGTAGCCCGGTTGGAAGAGATGACGAGATATGTCGTCATTAGCAAAATTGATTGGATCTTGATGGACGAAATATCTCGTCGATGCCACTTAGATGATTAAAAGAAGTTTTTCATTGTTGTGTGTTGAAGCATTCGTATAAAGTAGCGATTTTCAACTTGTGTCGTGGCACAATGGTGTTCCTTACGGATACTGAAACGGTTTAAATTCTATAAGATTTCATTTCAGTGGTTTAGTTTTGAACTTATGGCAAGTATATTCAAGAATAATTTTAAGTAATACCCCCATAAATAATTTTGAGAATTATATTTTTGTATTCTAAGTATAAATAAATTGTTTCAAAACAATTTTTTAGGAAGCCCCTCAGCAGCAAAAAGGGTGGGTAATTTTATTTTATTTGGAAATCAATCAAAATTATACCTATTTTTTATCAGATCGGCCAATTATATAATTTTTGGTGTGCCGCAGAATAGTACTGATTAGTTTATTAAAGATGAGACGAAAAAGATTGAAAATCACTGATATAAAATAATACCTCACTCAAAACCTTTTTTCAAAAGCCTTTCTTTTGCCAAGTACCCGCCAAAGTTTTGAGTCAATAAATGTCCGGGCCATGTCAATAAAATACGGATTGGTTTATTGATACCGATGCAAAAAAACGTGTAGAAACAAATTGATATCGATACTCGGTTGAATGCTCCAGAAATAGCAGCCAAGCCTTTGATTTAAGTATCCGGAGTCACTTCCGCCGTGTGTGTTCAAGGACCGATCTCTCGTGAATGAAGAAGGTCATTACCGCGCACGTGTTATTTTTAAACCACTCAATTAAACTTATAAAGATTAACTGCGGCAGCACACTGTGTCACTGCGCTCCATTGAACCTCGCCAAGTTCTCAGTAAGTGATTGGGTTACGAACATAACAATGCCAAAGGATTAACCTCTTAATTGCAGCATTGGACAACACCAGCTGACAGTGAGTTTGGGTTGGTTGGAGTGTGTGTAAAGTGACTGATTGTAACAGTAGTCCTTAAATAGGCGTGTACTGTTCTTTCAGGTACTTAATCCTACAAGTGGTTTCGACAAGATATCTCATTCGTCAAGATCTGATCAATTTTGCTAACGACGAGATCTCTCATCAACAAATTACTGCAGATTTTGTGAAGACGAGATCAAGATCTAGCCAATTTTCTTCCAATGACGAGATAAATGGTCTATCAAGAACTGGCCAATTTGTTAATGGCAAGATATCTCGTTGAGACGAGGGCCACCAGGAGGGTTAAGTATTCACACTTTCATAAAGTACCACGCACCAGCCAGACCCCCCCACACACACACACATAGGGAAATGTGTCGCCGATAACATGACCGTGAGCTTTTGCTGGTCCGGGATGAAAAAAATTGATGTTTTGTTATACTTCACTTTATTGAGAAGCCGATCAAATTGCAAAAACAGTAAATAAGCATTTCGTTTGCATATACACTATATGGACAAAAGTATTTGGACACTACAGAAAATCGGCAAATATGGGGTTGCTTTTCCTGGTTAGGACTCGGCCCATTGCTTTATGTACCTGGTACCATGAACTCTGACGCGTACCTCGACGTTCTGGATAATTCGGCCTTGCCTACACTATGGCAATACTACGGCGATGATGGTTGTTTCTTCCAACAGGATCGAGTTCCATATCATACTGCAAAACGTGTGCTGGACTGGTTTCCTAAAAATGAGGTGAATTTGCTTGACTGGCCTGCTCAGAGCCCCGATCTCAATCCGATCGAGCACTTGCGGGACGAACTGGAGCGACGGGTACGACACCACCACGCACGCCCATCTTCACAACAATCTCTTCTCACAGCCTTACAAGAGGCATGGCGAACTATTTCTGCCCAGACTTATAGAGAACTTGTGGAAAGTATGCCTCGACGTGTTACAGTTGTAATACAAGCAAAAGGAGGGCCTATCCGTTACTAAAGAGAATAATAAAGCGCTTTTTCTGAAAACATGCAGTGTCCAAATACTTTTGTCCATATAGTGTATATTTCAGGTGGGTAGGAAGTTGAATTTACTTCTCAGGATCATCACAGTTATCGTTACTTTAACATCATTGCCTGCATTTATTTCGCAATGTATAAATTTCGAGGAAACGTCCAAAACACAATACCCCTGCAAAAAAACATTGCATTCGCAAGAGGTCATCCAATCCAAAAAACGAAAACAGAAATAACATTTTTAATAAAAAAAACACACTATGATAGCTGATATACAATAATTCAGGAAGAAAACCTCACGTCCTGCATTTTGTGGGTCCATATCCGATATCCCCATGACTATTAAAATAATGAAACCTAATTTTACAGAAATGGACGAAATTTTACTCTGCACGTATGGTCATTGCAGGTATGTAGTTAATTAACGTCGCAATGGAGCAACACAATCGGCTATTGGCGACGGTTCACGATCAATCCCTGTGGGAAAAATCCAACTACACCTTGTTATTTTGAACTACAGTCAGAGGACGAGGTCAACACTTGAGCTGGCACCCTACTCTCCAAACCTCCACATCACACCAACGCGAGGACATTTGAGACCACGACAGATTTAACGTACACTAGCCCCCGTGTACACGACGGTCTTTATTGGATCGAGTTCTGTGCTACCGCAGCCCTGGTCATTGTACGATTTAATTTTAAACGTTACATTTCAAACCTTATAGTTAATTTAACAAAACTTATTATAGTTTTAATTTTACAGAACTTCTTATAGTTTTAATTTAACAAAACTTATTATTTAACAATAACGATTTAATTTTAAACGTTACATTTCAAACCTTATAGTTAATTTAACAAAACTTATTATACTTAATTTAACAAAACTTATTATAGTTAATTTAACAAAACTTATTATAGTTAATTTAACAAAACTTATTATAGTTAATTTAACAAAACTTATTATTTTCAGTTACATTAAACCAATAAATTTTGAGGAAACATCAAAGCACACAAGTCTTCGGCGAAAAACCATTGCATCGGCAAGGGGCCATCCAATCTAATCCAAAAAACGAAACTAGAAACTGCGTTTTTAATAAAAACCACTCACACTGACAACTCTGATAACTCGGAAAACCTCACGTCATGCCATTTTATGGGTCGACATCCGATACACCCATGGCTACAATAATAATAAAACGGAATTTTATGGTCGTGACCCACGTGACCCCCCTCTTGCGAATCCCGGTGACAGGGCCGCAGCAATGAGTTAGGAGGGCAGTAATTCAATTAAGTCCAATCAAGCGCGTCACTGGATCGGGTGGGGCCCATCGACGAAGGGGCCCCCAGCGTTCCCAGAACGACAGGTCGGCTCCTTTAACGGAAAGTCAACTGGTTGTTATAGGATGATTGGGGAAATGTATCTGTACGGAAGTATAGCCGTGAGAAAAAGGGAAGATAGTGATGGCGTGCTCACTAACGAATGGATCTACGGGGGTTTTGGATTTAGTGAGAAAATACGAGGTTTATCCACACGAGAATGATCAGGTCTAAACACCGATGGAAGCTGAACTTTTGTTGTCGATGCCGCCCTTCGTCCGAAACAAAATTTGTGTAATATCGAAAAGTAAATCCTTTAAAATAGTGGGCCGCGGAAGCCGGTTGGTTTAGCAACCGGAAGGTTAGAGTTCGAAGCCAAAGACAGCCTAACACGGGGGCTGGTTCACGTTAAATCTGTCGTGGTCTCAAATGTCCTCGCGTTGGCGTGGGGTGGAAGTTTGGAGAGTGGGGTGCCAGCTTAGGTGTTGACCACGTCATCTGACCGTTGTTCGAGATTACGAGGCGTTGTCTCGGATCTTTCTCTTCGAGATTGATCCCGGACCTTCGCCAATAGCCCGCTGTGTTGCTCCAATGGGACGTTAAATAACTACCTACCATTAAAGTAGTGTCATTTTGATTTCCATAAACCAATAGTCATTCAATTATTATTGATAGATTATTTCTATTTTAACCCTCCTGATGGTTGTCTCGAAGCATCTCGTCATCAGAAATAAACTGACCAGATCCTGATGGGCGAGATAACTCGTCGTTAGAAGAAAACTGACCATATCTTGATCCCGTCATCATAAAAAAACGGCAATATCTTGAGATTTTTCGTCATTAGCAAAAGTGGTCAGATCTGCAGATCTGGATAGACGAGATATCTCGTCGAAACCACTTGGAGGGTTCGAATACAATTTTTAATTACAGATAAATTGCGTTTGCTACAACGAATAGCAATATTAATTAATTATGTGTTATTTATTATGTCTTTTTCAAATGCATAATTAATTTTAACATATTTTCTAATTGCTGATAAATTACATACGCTCCACGAATATCAATTATAATTAATTGGCTGTTAGTAATTGATTATTTCTTTTTAAAATACATAATTATTTCGAATATAATTTTTAATTACAGATAAATTACATTTGCAACGAAGAATTTACCTTCTAGCACAACTTAGCTAAACGCGAGTCAATTTTGACAAAGTGCACTAACGTTGGTTCATACAATACCTTAAATCAGTACCATTAATGGTTTAGATTTAGTTTCAATTGTAGTAATAATCATACTTTACTTTTTAGATCGAATCTTTGTAGTATGATCTTATCTTGTATGACCGTGCTCCTATCTGGATTGCTTATCAGGTAGCCTACTACATTAGCTAACTTAAAAAAAACTTGTTGACATTTAGCCTGCTATTATATATGATATTGGGTGTATTGATATATGATGTTCCTTTTATAAGTTATCTATATAATTACTTCATTAATTAATAAATGTATTAAATAATAAATTTTTTAATTAATAAATTATTTAACATAGTATTTTAAAAAGAGATATATTATTTAATATTTATATTAAAGCTGGGTCCACACCGGCCGCTCAGAACTACGCCGAACCAAACAAAGGCGAGCAGCGCGGGATAGCTCAGAATTGTCCAGAACTGTAGCTGCTATAAGAATGTTCTAACCGTTCAACGTCTTTTATAAGTTGTATGACGTGTACGGATGATACTAAGCGCTTTTCGAGGGGTGTCCGGTGACGAATGGCAAGATAGTGTAGAAGATATATGAAACATTTAACCTAGGAAAACCACAATATGAATAATATTTTTTCCGAAATGCCGCCCCTCTAAACTTAGGCACTTGGGGATGCTTAACCTGCCACCTCCATTTAGATACGCCTCTGATAAACGTTGTAGAATCACAAGGATTAATTTATTTTATGAACTCAGAAGGGGGCAGCAATTTTGTTGTAGATGAAACTGGGGTACTTTGGCTCATTTTTTAAAATTGTAACTGTTAGTGCTTCACCGTGGCGAAGGGGTGGTATATTTTGAGTTTTTCCTCTGTCAGGGTCACCCAAAGAGGGATCATTACAATATCCCCAGCTTAATGCTAACAGATATCTTCTGAGGACAAGTCAGACTTCAGCCTTTCGAGTGCCTCTTAAAATGAAGCTACAACTCTAACAGCATCATACGTAAGTCTCAGTTTGATTTCTAGTCAATGTTAATTTTTACCAATCACAATTAGAATCATCCTTCAAGATTAAAATAGTCATGTGAGAAAGTTAGAAAGCAGTTGATATAAAGCTAAACATGATAATGGATCAACCTTCCTCTTCCAACGGGGTAAGTGATTTTACTTTCTGTTTCTAAAGAACGTGAAAAATAACAAAACAAATAAATAATGCTATTTTTGTTTTCATTTACTCTTTAGAGATTGTTTTGCGCCCAAAATACTGATTTTGCAAAAATAGTTATAAAATATTCAATTTCTTAGTCTGAAAATGATTCGACATTGCAATATTGCGAAGTTAATGTAAAGCAGTTGTTGAATGGGATTCAAAACAGAATTATTTAATTCTCTTTCTATATATAAGCAAGACAGACCCCTTTTATTCCCTTGATACCCTTTCTGATACCTAAATGTTTGCTTTCCTGCCCGATAAAGCAGCTGGTTGGAAAACCAGTTTTACAGCCATTCGATAGTGACCTTTTCAAACAAGCTTCAGGTGGGGAAAATACTTTTCACTTATGAAAATATCAATAGCTCTGGGAGCAAATTTGTGATTGTAAAGCAAACAAAAATCTAACACACCCAGATTTCGTTTTATGATTAAGGGACAATTTATTTTGATCTCAAGCTTCTAAATGCATATAGAAGTTTATGATCAGAATAGACCTCACAATAATCAGGCCACTTGACTCCTTGTTAAAAACGAAGCAGAAAAAGTCTTCGTTTTTCGCTTGAATGTGGTATTCCTGAGGATGCACACCTACAACTGATTGTTTAACGAGCAGATTCGAATTTTCATATCCATTGGGTGCTTTATTTTTGTCTGGATTGACTCTCAGATACAGGCAACCCCTTGTCCATTTGAGAACTCCTTCGTTTTTCTCAGAAGGTGACTGGGCCGTTCATCACCCGGTTGGAGGTCGGTCAGGAGCTTCTTAATTTTCTGATGCTCTGAGTCTGGAAATTCTGCGATCAAAAGATTCGAAAGTTCTCCGTACTTATGTGTGGGTGGCAGATTCAACACTGTCGGAGAGGTGTGTTAGTGGTTCGGCATTTATGCCTGCCCCAAGTGCAGGAAACTTAGTTCCATCTCTCAATATCTCGCTAAATGCAAATGCATTATCGCATTGCGCTTGCCAAAGTCGAACGTTTGCCTTCCAGAAAGGGGCCGCGGTAGCCCGGTTGGAAGACGGATTAGTAATTGGAGGGTTGCGAGTTCGAATCCAACCAAAGACATCCTGTACAAAGGGGGCTCGTTAAATCTGTCGTTGCCTCAAATGTCCTCACGTTGGCGTGGTGTGGAAGTTTGGAGAGCGGGGTGCCAGCTCAGGTGTGACCTCGTCATTTGACCGTGCTTCGAAATTACGTGGTGTTGTCATCGGATCTCTCTCTCTCTCTCTCGGGTTTGATCCCGGACCGTCGCCGACAACCCGTTGTGTTGCTACAGTGCGACGTAAATTAAAATATTTGTCAATCTACGTACCTTCCGGAAAGGTGGAAGTCGCAAAGGTACGCGCATCACTGAGTCGTTCCATCAGCTGGATTGGTAGTTTCGTTAGGCCTAGTGAAAACGGGCACAAGAAAAATTAATCTCTAATTTTCCGGAGTCGCCACTTGTTGGGAATAAATGAGTCGAGACGTTACAAATCCTTCTGATACGTAATTTATTTCAGGAGAATTCATAGACATTTATTTCTATTTACAGCATATTAAATGATAAACACAACAAGCGCGGAAAGATCTTTCGAACTATATCATTTAAATTCATTTAGAACACTAGCACGAGCGGGACTTCTAATCCGCATTCGGGAGTTGAGTTGCATACCCGCTGTACAGTAAAAAGAAATAAAAGGTTAAAATAGTCTAATCAACAATAAAAAGTACGTTGAAAATCAATTAATACACAGATAACTTGTCGTAATTTAGGCGATATAAAAAGGAGTAGGATAAAATATGAAATGTATAAATGCAGGAAGTCGCTCTTTCTGAAACAAATTATGAAGGCGAAAGAATATAACTGGAGAAAATTGTGATAAGATGGGGGTACCCGATCTTATCACAATTATTAAAATTCGCGACTAATAATAATACTAATTCACGACTATTAAAACTGTAATATGAAATGCAATTAAAAATGGTAGATAAAACACACAATGGGGTAAAATGTCCCAGAGATGGAAGAAGGAAAAGAGCGATGCATATGGAGGGTGAACAAACAGTCTGATAAAAGAGAAACTGAGGTTTTAACAAATCGTCGATGTATGTTTAAAGCATGTAGAAGTTAAATATGGACAGATGTTCTTGGCAATGTGTTGCCACATGGAGCAGTTGCTTTTAATTTAGAAAAGATAAGCAATTGTTGATTCAAAAATGAAGTTAAATATCTGTTGTTTTTATAATTCAAGAGGCATTGAAGGAGAAAAACGTCCGCTTCTATGTTCCGCTTTGGATGCAATCCAATGCCTGTAATGTTATTTTGTTTAGTCTAGGAGATTTATTTCGTTTAATATTTGGGGGTTTGGCTTATTGTCCTATGGTTATTCTCCCTTCACGTGACCTTGTGCCATGTTAGGCATTAGTTGCTGCCACCTACAAAACAACCGTGCAGAAATAAGTCGCTTATCTTTTAGCCGATTTTTCTTGATAGTCAAATGATCAATATACACATTTATGTTTGGTGGAAGGTGATCCTGTAGTTACACAAACTATTGTAAGGAGAAACAAACTTCGAGAACAGATAATATGTTTTCCGTATAATTTATTTTTTTGGTAGGGTATAATACAAAGGAATTTTCAGTGTAAACAAGCGGAGAAGAAAGAATACTTACGTTAATTTGATTTATCACCGTTTTGAAAATGTTTGGGCTTTGATTTCTAATGGTATGGGAGGGATTTTTTTTCCAGTGTAAGCAAACAAGAAAGTCTGTGCGAGAGAAGATTTTGCTTCTGGCTGTCCAAATACTCTCGTAGGTAGGTAGTTAACGTCACACTGGAGCAAAACAAAGGGCTATTAGCGACGGTCCGGGATCCATCCCTAAGGGAAATATCCAAGGACACCTCATAATTTTGAACCATGGTCAGATGACGAGGTCAACACTTGAGCTGGCATCCCACTCTTTCACACCACGCCAACGTGAGGACATTTGAGGCCTCGAATGTCATATGACTTCGACGCGAATATCTCTGGAACGCCCCGTCCAACTGAAAAGTGAACAATTCCTTTTGAGGTTAGTGTTCGACAAAGAATTGCGTGGTATCATTGCTGTGTGGTCGCGATTCTGAGCACCATGTGGTCCATAAACCAAGAAATTCGGATATGCTTTGGCAATAATCAAAATCTTCTAAACTAATTTTTCTTTCCGTCAAATAGAAATAACGCAATCCCATGTCTCCAAGCTACATGATCGAATTACGTAATTAGATGAATTGCCATGTAATGGTAATTTATAAAGTTAAAGAGTCAGGTATCTGAAGACAGAGAAAAACAAACAAATCCGTTGTCCGTGCTGCATAATGACTGACCAATCAAGTCTTCTGGTCAGTCTCCTTCTAATTCTTTTCTCGCATAAAAAATGTCCCTAGTCATTTCTTCTTTCATGGGATCGTGAAACTCGTTTCTTGGCGACAGGGAAAAAATCCATTGACTTCAAATGTCATAGAGCCCTATACTTAAAATTAAACTAAAGTGCAAAATAGAAATTTTACAATTTACATCACAGTTGGTTAGTTGGTTGGGTTTTATTGTGCAAGGTCCATATTTGTCCATGCTGCGCCAAACACAAAACAGACAATATCAAGTAAAGGACAAACACACACAAGGAAAGTTTCACTGACATAGAAGAAATACATCCATGGAAGAATCGAACCTGTGACCCTTAAAACTCGCAGGTTGCTAGAGCAGTGGGCATACCCACTACGGCCCCAATTAATTTACATCACGGAAAGCCAAATAAAATGTCGAAGAAAAACATTCCGGGAAACGGCTGTCATCAACATTAGAGATAAAAATTCCAAGAAACTCTACTTTTGCATTCATTGTATGATAAGGAAGAATACAATAAACTAAAAGATGCAACAAAATCTCTTGTGTACACCTAATTTGGGAGTGAATTATCCCCACTTTTGGATCTCAAAATAAATGCCACCTCTTCCTTACTCGGCTTGGACGACATAACAGCCTATTTGAACAAGAAACCCGGAGGATTAGTATTATTTTTCTTGTTCGAAAATTAGCTCGGCTCCCAAGGTAAAAGGAGGCCGAACAATAACAATAAAAGGCGCCATGCCTTCGTTCTTAAATAACTGTTTCTAGCTTAAGTTCTTCAGGCTGTCAAATCTCACCACGGCGCCCACTAAGTCTTTCCACCTATTCTTGGAGAAAAGAGATATCTCCAGTCCCTGAAATATTAGGGGGAAAACATAGTCACACTTCTTGGCGCCGTGTTCAGCTTAATTCCATAAAAGATCCACACTTAGTGGAAGTTATACATATTCATTACAGTCTTATGACAGAAAATGCGATTCTTGCTCAATGGCATATGATGCTAATCACGTATGAGCTGGCTCATAGCGCGTTCAATTCACGTTTTAATCTCCGAAGTCGTGTTCCACAGTAAAATATGAGTCTAGTCCGCAAAGATCACGGATAATATGACAAACTACATAGACTTTATCTGATAACTTTTTGACGAAGTTATACAATGTCTTTTCTAAAAGATTGCGTATTAATTGACGTATTCAAATCAGACGTAATTAACTAAGTTATTAAAATACATTTGCTCATTGTTGCGAATACATCTTCAGGCTCATCTTGATACAAAAAAGGTTAGATGTTACTCTGTAACGGTTGGTTATCAATCAAGGTTGAGTTCAAAAATCAAGGTTGGGTTTTGTGGCGCAAGGGCCATAATATACCAAGCTGCGCCAAACATAAGACATACAACTTCAAATAAATGGACAAACATATGGAAAGCTTTACTGACATAGAAATACACCCAGGGTAAGGTACAGGAATATTCTGAACGAAATTGAACGAGTCAATGAACAATGATATTATAATATCAGTCTTGTTTATTGAAATGAATTTATCTCAGCCTCATCTTGGTACAGTTAAATAAACAGCCAGATGAAACACGATCTGTTATAAACACTATTACAACAGAAGACTATGAAAATATCCGTTTGGTGCATTAATATGAATTCACAGGACATTTAAAAGGCATGCAAAAAACTGTGATGGAACCACATCGTATAGACATTGTAACTGTATGGGCGTTGAACTCACCCCTAATTATATATTCATTTGCCCTGCAATAGTAGCTGCTCTTCAAACCATGGATTACCATCCAGAAGAACAGCTTTATAGGGAGAACATAATAAAAAGCTGTGCAAAATGCACACGGCGACATCTGACTCAAAAATGGACACGATAACATCTTCAGGCCCATCTTGTGAAATTAAATAAACGGCTAGGTATTACACATCATGTAACAGAAGTTACTGATCCTGTTAACGGAAGTCAAATATTAAAATATTATTAAAATATTAGTCAATTAGTATTAAAATATCCGTCTTGTTTATGGATATGAATTCATCAACAGGCTCATCTTAGAACAATTAAACAAACGTCTAGGTGTTGAACACCTGTAACTGAAGTTACAGATCCTGTAACGAAAGCAACACAGGCCGCTCGGTGTTGCCAACGAATGGAGCCCAGCCTGTTATAGGCAGCGGTAGTTGCTTACTTTCTGTACTCCCGACAAATTAGTTGACTTAATATATGAATGCCAAAGGATGTCAAAAATCATCTTGGGAAAAGATATTTACCGTTGAATTTTGAATATCGGAATTGCTAACGTTTCTTGCTTGAAAGTCGATAATTGTGGTATTTCATCGCTTGTTAGAGTAAAATGAAGCTCATCCACCAAATGAATGTAATAATATCAGCTGCTGTGACATCTTAGCCAAATTACAGGTTTAAGTCTGTTTTCCGCAATATTTCGGGATCAAAACTTTGAATTCGCACGCTTTTACAGAAACGGCGGAACAATTTATTGAGTAGTTGCTTGGTGTTTTTCTTTTCCTATCAATTATTCCGAATACAAATATCTCGTTCATTGTGGAACATGTAAATGATAGTGCAAACCCATCATATCAGAGTTGGGACACGATTTGAAGTCGAACATAGTCCGATGTAACAAAGCGCCCGACAGTCAAGACTCTGCTATCTTATCGTCTCTATTTACCTAATGGTGCAGAACGTATTTAATCTCCCAGAGAAGAAATTAGAACAACAACAATTTACTTATCTCCAAGTAAGACAACAGCAGATGAATTCTTTGACACAATTCTTTTGCAACGGAAATAGAGCAATCGATATCAGTGCTTTTTCTCGACAGAGGTCCATACGAACCTCAAGGTAGATATTGGCAGGCATCTGGTAAATAGGTACCCAGATGGTACAAGGACCCACAGGTAACTGTAAGTAAGAACTAAGGAAAAATCAAGTGCATAAACTCTCAGGTAAGTGTTAATAGGAATGCAATGTACCTCACGATTCATGATCCCTCAGTTATACACTGATAGCCCCAGACAAAATGTTTACCTGATAAGTACAGGTATGAACTAGTAATACCCAAGTTACATAACTTTACAGTTACGTACTGTAAGTTAGTACCATCAAGTACCCATTGAATTGGTAGATATTGGTGTAAGCTATGTATAAGTACCAAGAGACACGTAAACTCTTAAGTTGCTAGGAAGTTCTTAAGAGTTTGCTCTTAAGAATCTAGTTGGAAGTCTGTCTCAATAAATAGGAATGGAGTACCTGGAGTTGCATGAACTCTGGTAGTTTTTAGGTAGATAATTTCCAGGTGGTAAACGGACCCAGTTAAATATTGGTAAAGTGCAGGTGGTACGCGGACAAAGGTAAATATTAGTATGAATCACAACAGTATCAGTACTGTAAGTGCTGGAAAGATAAATAACTGAATGACGTAAAACCCTACATGGAGGTACTAGTAGAAATCAGGTAAATACCTAGGACGTGCGTGAATATCTAAGTAGGTATCTAGTTATATGCGAACTATAGGTAACCCTTAATAGAAACTAGGTAAGAGATCGTCAATTCTCATTGGTGAACTCAAAGAAATTAAAATTAAAAAATTAAAGATTATTTTGATTTTTAGTGTTTCACTGACCATGGTAGCCCAGATGGTAGAGTCGCTAGTCCGAAACCCTATCCAGCCAAAGACTGTCGTGTAAATGGGAGCTGGTGCACGTTGAATCTGTCGTGACCTCAAATGTCCTCACGTTGGCGAGGTGCGGAAGTTTGGAGATTGGGGTGCAGCTCAGGTGTTGACCTCGTCATGTGTTTCAAAATGACCGATGTGTCATCCTCGGATCTTTCCCTTCGGAATTGATCCCAGAATGTCTCCAATCACCCGTTGAGTTCCTCCAGTTGTATTGGTTGCTACCTACCTACGTCATGTGCTATAGTTTTCAAACAGTAAAAACGTATTTTTCAACACAAGTTCCGAGGAACGAAAAGGTTAATGACCACTGTAAGCATTTCAATTTGAGCTAAAATGGTATGAGTCTTATCACGTGCCACTGCTATTATAAAATACCGACGATTGTTGGAGCTGGAGGGTACCATTGAACCAACGGCCGAAAACACACATACCATATTAATTGAAAAGACCTACCGTAAAGTTTGGAAACGCTCCTCTGCGCAAGTGACTAATTTATTACTCCAAGATTGCGTAAATCCAGATTGCATTCCTCCGCTATATGAATGACGGCAGTTCTGACAGTTCGGATGATTTAAGTGGAAAATATTTACTAACAGCTACATATGGTTTGGTGTAGAATTGCATTCCTTTTTAGAGTACCAAGAAGAAACCGTTACAATAGTGTAGTTATTAGTATACATTTATACATCTTTTTGTTTTAATCAAGGAAGTAATTTAATTTGAGTAATTTTTTCTCACCCTGTATCAGAATATCCGTTGTGATAGAATCACAAATATGAGCCACTAAAAAATATAATGTTCTTAAAAGCGCAGTTTCAATTCATTTAGAATTCAGAATTTAGCTTTTCCTTTGGTGAAATCTGTGAAATCTGTCAATGGTCCACTGATCAAGCCTCCATTAGGACTTCACCAGTGAAAACAAATCTTTTTAATTGTATACCAACAACATATCTAGACCACATATTAATTGAAACTGTCTAAATATTTTTACGCGAGTGACAAATTTATTATTCCAATAAATTTCAGAAATCTAGATCATACTCCGCAGAAATGAATGACCGCTTCTGTGTGAAGCTGACTATTCAAATGATTTACTAATAAAAAAAAATATTTGATGATATTACGTTTGTGTTAATAATTTATCTCCAACAAAACCATGTAAACATTCAAGAACGTGGCCTGTTTTCTAATTATATGCTTTAATGATGCCAAATTTCATGGAATCTGCACACAACTGGTACATCCGGAAACAGTGCCGAGAGAAATATCAGACAAACAATAAAGAAACAAGCTTCTGAACAAGAACTCAAGTATTTATGTATACATATTTTCGGAACAAGCTCCAAGAGAATCAGTTAGGGTTTAAAACAGGTAATGAATTGCAGATTTAGAAGATTGGTGAGAATAACCTTTATCGAAATATTACACCGATTTTCTTAGCTATGGTCTTTTACTTTAGCTCTATTTTTAAGCTCATACTTCGGGGATCAGTTACAGTGATTGCAAATGTTGTCGTACACCAATCGTAGCATGTATGTTTACAATATCCAAATTGTGGCCGGCCTTTCGCTTAATACGTTTAGGGAACCCTGTTTTAATTCAGCATTTCGGTATCTTCTGTTGGAAGTAAAAAACGTATTGCCTCTCTATTTCAAAAAAAATTTTGGATAGAAATAACTTTCGCTGTAAATGTTTGCAAAAATTTGTATGCTAACAAAAATACTTCATATTGAATTTTCCACAACAGCAATTGCTATCATTTCGGAAATGTGCTCAAAAACAACATATTTAGAACAAAATGCAACTTAAAAGTGGTCTTGAGAATTTCCGACGGTATTGTACCGGTAATGAGAATATCGGTAATTTGTAAACCCTAGAATCAATGATTTTATAAATGTTGTTTGTTGTCGCTTCCCTTTCTGAGTCAGACGTCGCCGTGTGAATTTTGTACAGCTTTGGCGATGTCGATTATTGTCTCGCTGTAAAGCTGTTCTTCAGGATGGTAATCCATGGTTTGAAGAGCAGCTACTATTGCTGGGCAGGTAAATATATGATGAGGTGTGAGTTCGACGCCCGGACAGTTGTTACAATGTCTATACGTTCTGGTTCCATCAATAATGCTTTAAATCAATAAAGCAGTTAATATTCACAATGCATCTAAAAATTCGGATATTCATGACAATACACAATAAAACCTATATAAAGGTGTTTTGAGGTGTCTGCTGATGACCACGCCATGGGTGTTTTAACTTAATTAAAATATCTAAGACCAGAGAAATTGTCCAAGGAAATAGTATTTCTGGCAGTTTTAAATTAGGGTAAACTCACGGGCATGTGATGAGTACTGTTTTAAAACAGCTGTGGAACACCGGAAGCGATCTGAGAAAGAAGATATTGGTTTGTTGTCAAGGTTATCGATAAGAACAAAAGGCGACAGAGACGATACCGACCACAAAAGAAACACGATCGCCATTTTTCGCCCTTCATCTGCGGGAGGAAGTGACAAGCGGCATTTTCGAGTTTTCATTTACCCTCTCGATTAAACAAAATGGCTGTTCCTTTGGTTGAAGTTTCGAAACATACCTTTCTAAACACATCGATTGTTATTCTCGTGTCTGCAAAAACAGGAAGATGTGCCAATCCAAAAAGACAATTTTGTTTTCATTTCCATTTCTCGCATTCTACTGGGAAAACAATTCGACAATTCATTGATTTCGAAGTTCAGGTAGGTATTTTAATTAACGTCGCACTAGAGCACAACACAACGGACTATTGGCGACGGTCCGGGATCAACCCCCGAAGGGAAAGATCTAAGGACAACACCACGTAATTTTGAACCACGGTCAGATGACCGATTCGAAGTTCAGAATATCATTCTTGACTTCTTTTTATCTATTCTCGTATCTGCAAAAACAGGCATTCTTTGCTAACATATTGCTATTGTTTCTCGCATTTTATTAAGGCATTTATTAAGGTTTTATTTCTTTTTATTACTTTTATCTCGAATCGACTTAGTCGATTGGCTATCAGAGCGCAGACTAGTGTTTTTGATCATGGTGATAACCACTTGAACCAATCAATAATATAGGATTCATGTTTTTTCGCACAACCATGTGACGGATCTTCAACAGTGACCGGCAGAAAAAACATAAAGCTACGCGCACATGCTCTATTTTATTGAAGGTCGATGCTTTTGCACACAGCGGTGGAATCCACTTGATCCCTATCAGTATTTTTGAACTTTGTAATTCTGAATATTTTGCATGGAGTGCCGAAAAGATAATATGTTTCTCTTATGGGCACAGATACATCTTCATACGTTACACCTAAAACAAAAAGGTACTGTAACAATGCGACACACAAGAAAAGAGATTGCAGGGCTGCCATAGTAAAAGCATTTGTGAAAAAGCAGTATAAATTTTTAAAAGTAATAGCAAAAAAGCTCCTCTTAACCATATTTTAGTACAATTTTAGTTGCTCAGATAAAAAAAAAGGAATGGGCTAAAACGCAAAATGTGCTGATTAAGTGTGAAGCAGACGTTAAACATCTCGCCAAGAAATTTAAATCAAAAATTAAAAAACTAAATATTTTCTTAAAGTTTCCATGACAATCTAACAAATTCTGATGTTTTTCTTTCTTGGTTACCACGCCTTGGCACCAAAACTTCGAAATTGGCGTCCCTTGGAAAATTTTCTCTGAAGAAAAATCCGAAAAATATTTTTCCGTTCCTATTTGTTAAAAAAAAGAAGTGATAGGGATAAATTTTCGTTGACCTTTGGTACATTTTCAAGTCGAAATAACGAAAAGTCGCCATAATTTTGAAATTCGTTTTCGAGACGATTTTTCTTTTAAAAATATCCCAAATCACCAAGATTGAAAAATAGCATAAAAAGTCACCTTTTAGTCGCTTGTGACAGCCCTGAGATTGCTGTCACAACAGAAATAGAACGACCAGTGGCTTGACCGAAGCGAGTTATGGGGAGTCATATGACCTGATCGGTTTAAAACACAATTAGAATAAAACGTGTTTGCGGATAGAATGTATTTTTCTCCACAATCTTTTTCCTTTCAAATAACTATTGTTTGTTTTTGGAGATAACAAAATTATATACACACACTCAGAAATTAGTTTATATTATTTTATGTTTTCTTATAAATATTTTCTAAAACAGTATTTATTATTAAATTGGTATACAAAGAAAATTTCAAATATGGAGTCATGGATGGGTCTTATTTACCGAGAAGGGATACGGATAATTAGGATAGCAAACATTCCCATAGGATATTTCTGGTTACAATGGTTGGTTTGATTGGTTTTAGTGCGTAGGGGTCCTATTTGGCCATGCTGCACCAGCATAACACGTACAATATCAAGTAATAGACGTGCACGCGCAAGGAAAGTTTTACTAACTCAGAAGAGAGAAATAAACCCAGAGAGGAATCGTACCTGCTCCACCTACTACTCGCAGGTTGCTAGCGCAGAGGACATACCCACTGAACCATGAGAGACCCTTTGGTTACGATGCATAATAATTCACAAAATATTTCAATCCAATTTTCACATTAGAAGACAATCTATATGCCTCTTTCACTCATAATCCCTATTTAACGATTTTTTGACTGTTTTCAGACATATCTAAGTGCTATTTTACAGACACGACACACACGAAACTTCAAATTACGCTGCTTATGTCCAAATCGCTTTGCGGATCCTCTTGGCGAACTACAATTTTCCCGTGGCATACACAGGAGTCCTCAGGAACAATCTCCTTTAGTTGTGCACGGGCTTCACGGCCCGAGGTACACTAGTGATCTTTTCTTTTCCCATGGGGTTTTAGTAAATACGGGTATCGGTTCCCGGGAGACACAAGCGATCTTTTTCTGCTTTAATCCCCCTGCTCTGTGCTCCCAATCCCTTCTTTTAACACCTTTCACGACATTGCTTACTTGACGTTGTTTCGTGATTGGCGCAGCTTGGCCAAATATGGCCCTTCCACCATAAAACCCCAAAGCAACCAACCAAATATTCAGAAAATAATTTCGGATGGCCATCTTCTTTTTCCCGGTTCCCTAAATGCCATAATGTTTTAGGAGCATTGCACACAATGATTTTCTTTGGTGCTTTTAGACTATTGATGAATTCAGACATATATTTTACCTTTAATGCACTCAACTTCAATTTTCTCTGATATCAGCTTCGGGCCGCGGTAGCCCGGTTGGAAGAGAAACAGATTAGCAACTGGAGGGTTGCGAGTTCAAATCCAACCAAAGACCGTCGTATATAAAGGGGGCTGGTGCACGTATCTGTAGTGGCCTCAAACATCCTCACGTTGGTGTGGTGTGGAAGTTTGAAGAGTGGGGTGCCAGCTCAGGTCATCTGACTGTGGTTCAAAATTACGAGGTGTTTTCCTCGGATCTTTCCCTTCTGGTTTGATCCCGGATCGTCGCCAATATCCCATTGTGTTGATCCGGTGCGACGTTAATTAAATACCTACCTACCTGATCTCAGCTTTTGCGTTTTAGATAGCCCTTCTAATTTTAAAATCATTTTGGGGAAGGATTAGATCTCCGTTTGCTCTACCCTCTAAACATCCCTGCCCTTGAGGAGTGCTTTCGGGATATACTAATGTAAAATAAGAACAAAATATCTAGATTCAAAAATATCTTCGCCCTACAAGATCGAATAAGTATAAAATTAATAATATCGAGGGGTAGATGAGTTAACGTCGCAGTGGAGGAACACAACGGGCTATTGGCGACTGTCCTGGATCAATACCGGAGGGAAAAGTTCGAAGACAGCACCTCGTAATTTTGAACCACGGTCAGATGACTAGTTAAAACCTGAGCTGCTACCTCATTCTCCAAACTTCCATACCACGCCAACGTGAGGACGTTTGAGGCTGTGAGATTTAACGTGCACCAGCGCCTACGTAAACGACGGTTTTCGGTTGGATCGAGTTTCTAACTCGCAACCTTCCGGTTGCTAATCCGCTACTCTTCCAACCCGGCTACCGTGACGCCATAATAATGTCGGGAAATGTTTTGCTTGCCATGTTTATTTGAAGTTGGAGGCATACTGCGTCCCTGTCTTTCGGCCGCCCCTATTTATTTCTGACTATGTGCAGGTTCACGCCAATAACACCACTCAGGTTGCTTGCTTGGGTTTTTATGGAACAATGTGCATATCTGCCCAAGTTGCGTCAGCTTCAAGTAAATGGACAAAAACATACAAAAGAAAGTTTTACTGACACAAAAGAGTCATATACTCAGGTGCGAGCCTGCGCCAAACTCTCTCGAGCCACGCTCGAGATGTGTCGCCTACAACTCGCAGGTTGCTAACACAGTAGGCGAACCCATTGAGTCAAGATGATCCCACACACTACGCAGAAGCGGCTCTGGCTCCACGCTTTAATTATTTCAAATTATTTTTACTTGTTTACTCTTGTGGTTCCCTCCCCAAAATGATAGCCTGGTGAGCCGACCCCACCTGTAAAAGGCATTACAAAAGTGTGACCTAATATTTAGTTTATACTAAATATTAGGTCACTACTAATACGAGTAGTTTAGTTTATACTAAATATTAGGTCACTATTAATACTATAACTTATTTTATATTCTCTAAATATTAGGTCACTACTAATGTTAGTAGTTAAGTTTATACTAAATATTATGTCCCTATTAACACTATAGCTTAGTTTATACTATATATTATGTCACTACTAATGCTAGTAGTTTATACTAAATATTAGGTCACTGTTAATACTATAACTTAGTTTATACTAAATATTAGGTCACTACTAATGTGTTAGAAGTTTATTTTATACTAAATATTAGGTAACTACTAGTGCTAGTAGTTTAATTTATACTAAATATTAGGTTTATTAGTATACTAAATGGCAAATCCATTTCAGTTTAGCCATAAGCTTTTTTTTACCCACGAAGCATTATAAAGTCGGCTCCAATGGATCTATAAAACAGAATGCATAACAGATAGGTGCAGAGCAGTGATTCTCAAAATGGTGTCCGAGGACCCAAGGGGTCCGCGACATAGTTTCAGGAGCCCGTTGCAAACATGCAGCATTTCACTAGTCAAAAATAGAGAATTTTCAAGAAAAAATAAAATATTCCACTATTTTCTCCGATTTTTGTATGTTCTAAGAAATATTTTGTTCAAATGATTGCTGAAAAATGTCCACACTATCGTCGACTTAGAGCAGAAACTCATTATCTAATAAAAATAATAAATTTTATATATGTCCTTCAAAGTCTATTAGATTTTATGTAAAAATATAAATTATAATCAGTTTGATAGTATTATATGTCAATGTCTTTTTCATCATCATGAAAACAATCATTTAGAGTCAAAAAAGGAATTCTGAAAAATGTCAGAAAATGAGTTTCTGCTCTAAGCCAACGATAGGTTCTAAAAAGTGAGCAACTGTTGTTGCAGCTATGGGAGTATTTCCCAGTGACTGATGAGATCATAATATCGCACTCTATCTGCAATATATAACCTTTAATATCACCATAACTAAAATAAATTATAGTTTTTTGTGTAGAAAGACTAAATACATGCCACAAAACTGCTCTCTTCTGGAAACAACAGTTGTGGTAGTTTTGCAGCACGCACAAGCATGTATAATCTTTCTGCACATAAAACTCAGATTTTTTTATTTAATTCATTTTCCTTATTATGGATTGAGGTATGTGGATAATGAATCCCTTTTTCTGATATGGGCTATCAACTAACTTCTCCCCAATGATGCAAGATTCTTTAGCAGATCTTTCAACTGATCAAGTTGAAAAAAGGATCACCCTGGTTTGTGTAGGTCTACATACACCTTGTTTAATTTTATAATTTCAAGGAGTTTGCGAAAAAATTTTAATTTTCGAGGGGGTCATTCCTTGGACTGAAAAGTTTGGAACAAGGCCAGAAATGAGTAAGCATGCTGGACTCACATGTCGGGCGATAGGGCAGCGCAGAGTCCGGTCACCCCGGCCACGAGGAGCACAATCTGCGGGACGGAGTACGGCATCATTGGTATCCAAGTGTCGGAGTTTCTCTCGCCGCAGTGGCCGCGGCGCTTCATCTCTTAGTTCTGGCACTCTCGGTTCTCTCAGGTGGAATGATCGCCACAAAACGGCCGCCCTTTCAATCGCGCGCACCGCGCATGCGCCACTCGCTTTCATTCACAACTTTCCGAGAGGTGCTTGGGTGCAGATCCCACCTGTTGATGCTCCGGAACAGGTGGCGACATGAGTGGGGCAAAGAGGTGTGACGTCTGTTACCTGCAAATAATCGAATTAGTTTCTCAAAAAATTTCATTTCAGTCGTTTGCATATTTTTAGTTTTCACAAGTCTGATTGTTGAGAATAGAATATCTAGAATGCATTTTACTAAACGATATTAAAAGTAAAATATCCAAAATACTTTGTCAAATGTTTAAATTTATAGCTAAATATCGAATTAGAGTTTTTTAAAAAAGATTTCATTTCAGTCGCTTGCATATTTTTAGTTTTCACAAGTCTGATTGTTGAGAATAGAATATCTAGAATGCATTTTATTAAACGATATTAAAAGTAAAATATCCAAAATACTTTGTCAAATGTTTAAATTTATAGCTAAATATCGAATTAGAGTTTTTTAAAAAAGATTCATTGCAGTCGCTTGCATATTTTTAGTTTTCACGAGTCTGATTGTTGAGAATAGAATATCTTGAATGCATTTTATTAAACGATATTAAAAGTAAAATATCCAAAATACTTTGTCAAATATTTAAATTTATAGCTAAATATCGAATTAGAGTTTTTAAAAAAGATTTCATTTCAGTCGCTTGCATATTTTTAGTTTTCACGAGTCTGATTGTTGAGAATAGAATATCTTGAATGCATTTTATTAAACGATATTAAAAGTAAAACATCCAAAATACTTTGTCAAATGTTTGAATTTATAGCTAAATATCGAATTAGTTTTTTTAAAAGGATTTCATTTCATTCGCTTGCATATTTTTAGTTTTCACGAGACCGTTTGTCTGATTATTGAGAATAAAATTTCTGATTTGCATTTTTCTTACGAACGTCCTATACACTTTATCGAATGTTTATATTTATTAATCAGTCAAATGTCTTACATTATTATAACAAATGATATGTTCTAATCTTTTTCAAACACAGATCTATTTATCTTTTTTGAATGTTCGTTTGCTATACATCAACACTAAAAAACAATAATTAATATTAATTCCATATAACAATTAATAGATTAAAAATAATTTCAAATTGTTTGTATATTTCTAATTTTCACGATAATTGTGAAATATTTGGTATTTTTTATCTAATAATATTTATTTATTTATTTAAAAATATTTAATGTATATGTTACTTATTATATATAATGTGTGTCAGACGATATTTATTAGTCAAATTTCTAAAGCAAACAATATTTATTAATCTCCTTTATTTAAAGTCTCAGAATTAAATTCATGTTTGTTAAATTTTAATTTGCTATTTGTCAACACTAAAAAGAAAAGGAATAATTAATAGAAATTCTGTAAAACAAATAATAGATAAAAAAATCGTTTCAGTTATCATGTTTTCAGCTTGTACGAGAAATGTGCATAATTGTAAGTATACTTATTTTATCCATCAGTATTTATTCATTTAAAGTAAAAAATCCAATGGACATTTTTTAACCTACTGTTAATCAAGTATCCTATATTGTTAGGAAAGAGATTTTCCTTGAGAAGGTTAGAACTTTCACTAAGTGAGAACTAATAATGGACATCCATTTTACTTACAAGTGAATCACAAAAGTATTCATCCAACTCACGTTTTTTTACAATTTTCATGAATTTTTAATGATGTAGTTTTAAAATTATGATTTAAAGTTTTTACCACCTAAAAGCTCTTTCTCTTCCCATCAAAATAATCGAATAGTTATTAAAAGTTTAAATTAAGATATTTCAAATGTAACGTAACCTAGTACTTTTATGTGTCGAAAGTACGAATAGTACTTTTATGTGTCTGATTAGACACATAAAAGTACTATTCGGTAACCTACCGTAAAAAGTACAAATATTAAACAAAAACGTGAAGTCTCAATTTTTTTTCATTTTGTCTTATATCATTGTTTGTACCAAGTATTTGCTAAAACTGGAGCCAATTTCACTCTATTCTGCTTGAAGATAGATTTTCATTGGATTTCACTATTTTATAAATCCCATACAAAAATGTACAATTTCAGATTTGTTAAAGATAATAATATGATACAGATCTTTAAACTGAGGTCAGATTTTAGGTTGCTTAGATCTTTTATATACTAACCACATCTTTGTATACAAAATACTGTGTTTTGGATTACTGCCATGATGGAACAAAATCTACTGCAATTCGAATTTACCGCCAAAAATTTTCACATTTTTTAAAAGATCCATGAACGCATTTTAAACCTTTGTACTAGAAATAAATACAAGTGTACTATCTACTTCTGCCGATATACATACCTAGATCATTACAGATTAAGCTCTGTCTTTGACAGTGGCTATTGACTATAAACAGTGTGTTTGATTTGAGCTTCCTTCAAATGAAAAAGTGATATTCAATGATGGATTCAAGTGTTGACAATCAATATTCGACGCTGAATTAATGTTTTTGGAAATTTATGCAAACAAGAAAATTGAATGAAAGTAACTCAAGGAGTTCGGTCAGTGTATTATCCACTGACTGAGAAATTAAAAAATACTATGATCTTGGCAGCTGCAGTATAGTATGTAAAAAGAATAAATTCCCCCAAATTGCTACACAATACTTATTTAATACTGGTTCACGTACTGCTTTAGTTTCCCCCCCCCCAGTAAAACTCACGCATTTAAAAAAAATTCAATAGAAAATTATCTGTTTGAAGGAAAGAAACCGTTTCATCGAACACAATAGTTCTGTTTAATTACAAAAATGCATACATTTTAACACGAACAAAAAGATTCTCTAAAGCGCATAAGTGTTTCGCATTTATATGCGGTCTGTAGGATGCTTTAATTCAATTTTAATGATCAATTTCATTTAATAAATTAATTAATACGCTTGAAAGTTTTAAACTCATTTATATACTGTTTTTGATAACAATAATTTTCACAAACACTTTAATGTAATATTTTTATGTTTTAACCAAAGTTTAGATATTTCTAATTAAAAGAAAGCACGTACATAAAACTCACTAAAAATTGGCGTTCTTTTCAAGTCTGTATCTCGAACAATTCTAAATAGTAGAAGTAACAGTTACAGTTATTATGAATTGGTTGTTTTTCAGTGTTGCCAACAAATATCGAAAGAAGAAAAATAATTTAGTTTTATTTTAAAGTTATCTAAAAAAATATTGATAAAAAGTGGACTTATTCGCAATGGCTTCTGAAATTATTATACAACACATTCAGAAGCTATAAAAAAAGGGCTGTCTGACCTAGAAAAAACGAAGCAACGAGTAAATCCTTTAATAACTAAGAAGAATATTATTTATTCCATTAAAATTTATAAAAATCAGAAAATATCAAAAAATGGACTTAACCGCATTAGCTTCTGAGCGAGTCATATATTCTTCTTATATTTGCAATATAAGAAAGAATGCTCAACATGTATGACGATATGAAATTCTAAGAAACTAGTTTTAATTTTGGTACGATTACCCAGAGCACACGGAAAGGTACCATAACTCACTGTACTATTAAATCGTCGGCTTACAAATGAAACACGCTGTCAAAATTTTCGAGATGAGTTTTTAAGTCTTTCTAGACTAGACAGTTGTGATCTTTAGACTGGTAAAGTCCACAGGTGTCGTTTCCTTTGCATGTAAGTTTAATTTCTTGAGAAACACACTTAGTATTTTCAGTACAAACCAGACGCTCTGCTTTTACTTGTTACCCAAATGCTTTCGCATCATACATATAGGGGGACCTAAAAATGTACTTTATAGCCATCTTGGCGTTTAATCTATTTGGTGTCGACTAATCAATTATCATATATCAATTCAGAATTCATTATTCAGAATATGTACAGGAATCGTTTCGCAGCAGAAACACCGCCTATATTTATAGAAAATACTTCTCATTTCCCATTCGTTTACTCATAATTATGTTTTTGAGATAGGAAGATAGGTGAATTTACTTCGCACTGGCGCAATACAACGGGCTATTGGTGACGGTCCGGGATTCATCCCGAAGGGAAAGATCCAAGGACAACAACTCGTCATTTTGAATCATGGTCAGATGATGAGGTCACACCTGAGCTGGCACCCTACTCTCCAGACTTCCACACCAAGCCAACATGTGGACATTTGAGGCCATGGTAGATTTAACTTGCACCAGCCCCCTTGTATACGACGGTCTTTGGTTGGATCGAGTCTCGAACTCGTAACCCTCCGATTACAAATCCGAGACTGTACCAAATGGGCTACCGCTCCCCCTCGCGACACTGAAAGGATTAACAATATTACGATCCCCCAATCAGCTGTCAATTGAGTGCTTGTATCGCTTCCAATCATAAGGTATCATATATTTATAACACAAGGCTAGCTCTCTCAGGCAATTAAGTTTATTCTTACTAACAAAAGACATTACATTTTTACAAACACGAACACTAAACATTTGACATTAATTAGAAACAATCGTTATATGGGCACTGTATCATAATATTTAAGTTTAAAAAGATTCTCGAGGAAGAAGGGACAACTGTTCTCCCTCACTACTTTGTCCTAACTGACGGGTCTCATTCAGATTCACGCAGGGGAGCTGTTCTGCTCCTGCGCGTCTTTAAAGTCTTAGATGGCGTGGTATTAATGTCCGCGCTACAATCTCCCCCTCTGGTTGCGAAAGCGTCCCGATGAGGAACCAGAACAGTCTTGTTTGCCAGGGCGGCGTGGCGGACAGCTCTGTTGAGGTGATCGCACTCCAGAACGTGAAGAGGTAGTTTTAGTCTTTGGTGGACGTCCTCGTTTCTTTAGTGGAGCCACCGGCTGAGTGTCTCTGCTCTGAGCAGGAGTTAGTGCAGATATATGGTATGTTCCAAGAGGTTCTTCGGGAGATTCGAGTCTTGCTAACAGGATGTAGGGTAATCCATACTTTATCTCCAGGAGAGAAGTACAACGGTCGTCTGCGACGATCAAACTGTTGTTTTCTTTGATCTTGCTTCTTCTCGATCCTATCTCTGATTTCGGTGGAGAGTTTCGAAAAACGTTTTAAGTATGGCGTTATCTCCGGAACGAAGTTGTCGTTTTCGATAACAGACGTTAAATTATTCATTACATCATAGATGGTACGTAGTTCTCGGCCAAAATGTAGAAAGGCAGGAGTAAATCCTGTAGTTTCACATTTATGAGTATTCATTGCAAAGCGAATACACGGAAGTTTTGTTTCCCAGCTATCGTGTTCGTTGCCCACGAGAATAACCAATCGTGGTTTAAGATCTCGATTCTTGCGTTCTACTGGGTTTGCCTGAGGGTGATAAACAGGCGTGAGACATTGGTCGATTTTAAGGATGAAACATACTTGTTGTAAGACAGAACTTATAAATTGTGGTCCATTGTCACTTATCATTCGTCTGGGAATGCCATATCTGAGAAATATTTCTTCCACGAGTGTGATGGCACACTCTTTAGCAGTAGCTGATTCGAGAGCAAAGAGCTCTATCCATCTGGTAGCACAATCTTCAACTATAAATATCCAACGTTTATTAGTAGCCCCTTCGGGCAAGGGTCCGAACAAGTCAATTGATAGAGTCTCGAACCTTTGTGACTGGACAGGGGTTCTTAACAGTCCTGCGGGTTTCAAATTGGTTGATTTATATCGGGCACATTCTGGGCATTTCTTCACATAGTCAGCAATGGAAGACCGCATTCCTGACCAATAATAACGTTGTGCGAGTCGGTGATAGGTTCCTTCTTCACCATAGTGGCCAGCAGTAGGAGCATCGTGGTACTGCTTTAAAACGTCACTTATTTCATGGGAAGGAACAACAAGTTGTGCCTCCTCGGTGTCGGCATCTGGAACGTAACGATATAGTACTCCTTGATTCATTACAAATCCTCGCTCAGTCCAATTGGCAAAATTTTCATCCTTCTGGGAAGACTCAAAACTTTCAACAATCTGACGCAGGTTGTCATCTTTCAATTGGGACTCACGTACTTCTTTAGTACTTTTAGAAGGTAGGTCTGCTGCGAAGAAGTGATCAACTTCACACTTGTCACTTTGACTTTCGGCAAAGGGTCTTGACAGCATGTCCGCTATGACATTGGATTTTCCAGGTGTGTAGCAGATCTTAAGATTGAACTCTTGTATTTGGAGAGCCCACCGAGCTAGTCGACCGGAAGGGGACTTCAAGCTCATCAACCATCGTAGAGGCTGGTGGTCTGATGCTACAGTGATCTCAGCACCTTCTATATATCCACGAAATTTCTGAAGAGCCCACACCACAGCTAGTGCTTCTCTTTCAGTTGTGCTGTAATTCTTTTCTGCTGCGGTCAGAAGACGGCTGGCATATTCAATGGGGTGTTCATCTGGAACTTCACCTTGAGAGAGTACAGCTCCCACAGCAAAACTGCTCGCATCCGTCCGAAGCATGTACGGTTTGGCAGGATCACATTGCTTCAAAACAGGAGGGGAAATTAGCAACTGTTTCAAGGTGTTGAAAGCCTTTTGTTCCTCTTGTTCCCAATACCAAAGACTGGTCTTCTTGGTAAGATTGCTAAGGGGTCTAGCAACATTAGAGAAATTCGGAATGAAGCGTCTGTACCAGCTACATGTTTGTAGAAAAGACTGCACTTGCTTCACATTTTTGGGTTCAGGCATAGCCTGGATGGCGGATGTCTTCTCAGGATCGACTTGTATACCATCTGAAGTTATGAAGTGTCCCAAATATTTAACTTTTGAGCATGCAAAATTGCACTTTTCGCGATTTGCTCGCAAGTTGTAATGCATCAGTCTTTGGAAGACTTTTTTCAGATCTTCTATGTGCTCTTCAAAGGTCTGAGATAGTACAATAATATCGTCCAGGTAGGACAGGATACTCACATCTTTCAGACCATTTTTGAAGGCATCAATCAATCTTTGGAAAGTTGCTGGTGCATTCTTTAGTCCAAAGGGCATGCGCACAAAACGGTAGGTTCCAAAAGGACATGTAAAAGCAGTTTTGTTTCTGTCAGCAATAGAAACGTTCACTTGGTGATATCCGGCTTTTAAATCAATGGTGCTCATGTACTGTGTGTGTTTGGCAGTGTGGAGAAGATCGTCTATCCTTGGTAAGGGATATGCATCAGTTTTGGTGATAGAATTCAGCTTCCTGTAATCGACGCAAAGACGAAAAGTTCCATTCGGTTTGGGGACCAAAACAACAGGAGCAGCATACGGTGATTCACAAGGTTCGATGATACCTTCATGTAGAAGTCTGTTAATCTCAGCTTCTAGAATTTCTCTTCTGGCTGGAGAAACTCTATATGGAGGAACAGCAACAGGTGGTCTGTTTTGTGTGTCAATATGGTGTTCGATATAGGGTGTAGGATCTCCCCCTAGTTTGAACAATTCTTCAAATTCCTTTAATACAACACTGAGAGTGGTTCTCTGCTGTGTGGTAAGCATGGTTCCCTCATTTTCTCGTAAGGATTCAGCTTTTACTTCAGAAACGTATTCCGAATGTGGAGACGGAGGTACGTGAATGTCCTTTTCGAAAGGGTATTTTCTGTAAGGGCTATCAGAAAAATACCATTTGTGGCTCTTAAGGTCAAGAACCAGGCCTGCATTATGTAAGAAGTCAAGTCCTAGCAATGTTCTGTTTCCTTTGGTGTCAGGCAAAACTATAAAAGAGGTTAAAATTTTTCTATTTTTTATCTGGACATTCACCTGGGTGGTGAGGACTTCAGCAACAGAAGATCGTCCATCAGCAAACGTCAAGTGGATCGATTCTTTTTCAAACTTCGCACCTTGTTTCTGAAGAATTTTGGACAAACCCTCTCCAGCAATGGAGCGTGTGGCTCCGGAATCAGCACAGACAATTCCATTAACTTGGTTGATTCGGACAGGAAGGAAAGCAACCAAAGCAGAAGGTGACTCGGAGGTCGTAACAGCACTGAATTCGGTTCTGCCCTTTGTAGGAGCACAGGTTGGACATTTGGGCTTGGTTACGCCAGGTGTGCCACAACCATAACAGTGGATAGTAGATGTTTCTTTCGGTTTTGTATTCTCAAATTTCTGTTCATGGAACTCTTTTTTGGGATGCAAGTATCTTTCCGTTCTTTCTACAGGTTTGAAGAATGGTTTTCTTTTATTTGTAATAATTCCTTCTTTCTTGAAGTTATTTCGGTGAATCTCGAAGGAATCCAACTTTTCCACCAGTTCCACAGGCGAACAGAGGTATCCCCATTCATCTATATGGTGGTCTTTAAAGTCAGAAGGACATTTCTTCTTAATTTGGTCCGTTATTACTAGGTCTTTAAGTTTTTCGAACGTATCCACATTAACTTCTTTGATCCAACTTTCAAAATAAGTTCTGAGTTCAAAATAGTAATCCTTCCAAGTGGATTCAGCACTCTTCTTATGAGTCGCAAAGAGTTGTCGAAAGCGTTCAGCACTCATCTTAAATCTTTTTAGGAGAACGTCTTTAACATATTCATAGTCTTGAGCTCTGTCATCAGGTTCACGTGCGATGATTTTAGTAATTTCACTTGGTAAAACAGCAATTAAGTAAGGTACCCACTGTACTTCCGGAACTTTTAGAAATTTCACTTGTCTTTCAAATAGGTGCAAGAAACTAGAGATATCATCAGTGTCGGGATTGAAGTTAGGAATTAACTTATGCAGTTCAAATCTTGGGTGTTCAACATCTGGAACGCTTGCTGACACGTTATTTTTGGCAACGAGTTGAGATTCTGCTTCTAATTGAAGTTTTTCTAATTCAAAGTCTCTCTCTTTTTCGATTCGTTTTATTTCAGCCGCTCTATCTGTCGCCAGTCTTTCTAATTCAGCTGTTTTTTCTTTATCAACCCGTTCCTCGATAACAGTTGATAGCATATTTTTTACAAGTTCCTCTTCGAAGTCTTCGGATTTAGTTATAAGGTTCTTAAGATCTATAATTTTTAAGTCGTCAGTAATGTCCAGTCCCATTTCCTTAGCCAAATTTCTGAGATCTTCTTTTCTACCTTTCCCCAGAAACGCCATGATTATTTATTTATTGAGACCAAATGCAAAGTTTTGACTTTAAGTTATTTTATAAACATTCAGTTATAATGACACATTTATATAAATAGCGTTCAAATTCCACAGTATTTAAATCAATTTTCAGAGTTTACCAAGATATTAATAAAATACTAAATACTAAGTGAAATCCACAGATAAAATATCCGCAGTTCAACCCAGTAAGAAGTGAAACTGAATATTAATGTTTATAAACAATCCCAAATGTAATACTTTTCCTGACTCAACTACGAAGATATATTCTTAACACAGTGATATTTAAAAGGAACACATAAATACACTTCGAAAAATCACAGATCAAAACTCAAGGTTAATCAACACGAATAAAATGAGTCACACTGGTTTTCTTTTTCGGAATGAATCCGGTACACAAGTAAAAGAAATATTCTTACTGCTTGAAGAATCAATTTTTCAATATCACAATTTTTAAGAGTAATCAAATTAAATTTAACTTAACATGTTTTCAAAATAGCATTGGATGTGCATTTATACGAGATATGCATGGATTGCAAAATGCTTAACTGGTCATGCTACTTTACAAAACTAAGTAATAAGCTACTCGATCTACTTCCGTTTTCGAAATTATAACATAACATAATAATAAGGATAGCACTGGGTGTGCTTCATAATAAAATATGCCTGGTTGGCAAGATGATAAAATTCTTTAACGTAATTCACATATACTTATCAATGATAAGATAATGAATGGAAAATAGCATAATATAAATCAACAAGATTACGGATATTAAAATAAAATACATAAATGTACTTATCTAAAAATCAGACTTTATATCACATCAAATAACCTGGGCACCTGGATGGTGTATATTGCAATTCTTCAGACAGGGGAGTCTAAAAATTAAAGTGAGTTAGAACAAAGAGGAAGAGAAGGAAAACATGGCCGCGGGTTGGGCGCCAATTATAACACAAGGCTAGCTCTCTCAGGCAATTAAGTTTATTCTTACTAACAAAAGACATTACATTTTTACAAACACGAACACTAAACATTTGACATTAATTAGAAACAATCGTTATATGGGCACTGTATCATAATAATTAAGTTTAAAAAGATTCTCGAGGAAGAAGGAACAACTGTTCTCCCTCACTACTTTGTCCTAACTGACGGGTCTCGTTCAGATTCACGCAGGGGAGCTGTTCTGCGCCTGCGCGTCTTTAAAGTCTTAGATGGCGTGGTATTAATGTCCGCGCTACATATTTACATAAACTAGATAATTTACACCAGATCGTCTAATAAAATTCAGAAAAAATCGTCGCCAAAAAAGCCCTCAGGGGTCCCGAATGGTCTTTCCTCCCTCTCATTTTACCCTCCCTTGCCCTTCTGCTTTTAGCTTTTCCTTCCTCCCTCATTGTTTTGTCTGTCTTGCGTTTGGCGCAGCTTGGCCAAATATGGCCCCTGAGCAATAAAACCCGAAAACAGCCAACCAGACGTCGGCAAAAGAGGATTATTCTCGATAAAACCTGAGGCAAACTCGACGATTTTTTAATGTAAATCTCAGACGTCAGTTTCTTTTTTAAGTCCCTGATTCTCACCGCAAAAGGCCAACCAGGGACTGCTGATACCTTATCCTTTCAGCTTCAAATGTTTTTTTGCTATGATTGTTTAATAGTGTTTATCATGCACAGTGGGTACCTTCAACTGACTCTTCTCCCTTATCCTATGCTCGGTTCAAAACTGCGAGGTGTTAGCCTTGGATCTTTTACTATGGGATTGATCCCAGACCGTCGCCAACAGCCCATTGTGTTCCTCCAGTGCGAAGCAAATTCAACTACCTACCTACTCAGGCTCTACGCTTCTTACTGAAAGGTGTACTGTGGGTCCATGTGCATAGCCTATTGTTTTATCCTCCTTTACCATGGGCAAAGTAGCGAATTTGCAAACGGAGGTTTGCGAGTTCGAAACTCTATCCAATTAAAGGCCGTCGTATACGTTGGGAATGGAGCACGCTAAATTTGTCGAGGCCTTAAATGTCCTCACGTTGGCGGCGTATTGTGGAAGTTTGGGGAGTACGGAGCCAGCTGAGGTGTTGATGTCGTCATCTGACCGTGATTCATAATGACGAGATGTCGGATATTTCCCTCTGGGCTTGTTTCAGGACAGCCCGTTGTGCTACTCCAGTGCGACGATAATTCAACTACCTACCTGAGACGTAATTTCCTATTTTGAGTTCCTGATTTTCATCACAAAAGGCCTGATACCCCATCCTTTCAGAGTCAAATGGTTTCTTGTTATTATTATGTGTTTGTCATGCATAGTGCGTACCTTCAGTACAAACTCTGCTCTCATTCCCCATGCGTGCTTCAAACTTACGAGGTATCCTCGGATCTTTCCCTTCAGGATGGATCTCGGACTAGCTCAATAGCTCGTTATCTTGCTCCAGTTTGACGTAAATTCAACTACCAACCCATACTCTACGTTTCTTACTGGAACTAACCAGTCCAAATATAGCAGTGGGTTCATTGCTTTCTTCTCATTTTCCAGCCTTTGTAAGCGACTGCATCAAGCTCTAAGACAGCATTTGAATCATCCATAGTTGCCAAGATTGGGCGCAATCGTGCCTTTTGGCTTCCTTTTAAAACTTAGAGCTAAAAATTTCTACCGAATCTCGACATTCTCAGTTATTAATATTACGCATCGTTACTGGCTGTGATTCTGCAAAGTTAAGCATTTCCAGTCTTTCAGTTGATCCAGTGCAAATGTCATTCAGTTCTCTTATGCAATCTTGGCGCTAGGAATGATATTTTCAAAGAATTTCCAACGGGGAAGTTTTATGATCCTACTCGAAAATAAAAAAGCTCTGTTCATTCCTCTAGTCATTATTAATTCGTGTCATTAGGCAGAAAATAGGACACAAACGAATGAACAAGCAGTCATCGGATCATAAAAAGCCGTGCGTTATTTAGCAGACGTAATTAAACGCGTTACTGCATCGAAAGACAAAGGTCGCGGACTCATCATCAATGCGCCTATGGTCGTGTCGTCAAAGACTGAGCTACTTTCAACAACAAATGGCTGCCATTTCTGTGAAGATGGGGCGACCGCCTTTACAAACCCTCAATCAACTACCACCAGACCAGATTATATCTCAAGACAGTAAATACGAATTCGGCGAATCGTTTCAACTCGATTTCTTTTGCCGAGAATCAAATGGATCTTATTGAAACAGAATGTTACCGATCTCAGTCCGAGATGAAAATAGCAGCAATAAATTTCTTCTTTCATGTACTTGTCAATCAGGATCTGGTTGGTGAGATTTTCTGGAGTAAGGGCCATGCTACCCAGACATGCACAAGACAGACGTCAAGTAATGGACATACACACACAAAGAAAGTTTTATTGACACAGAAGAGAGAAATATACCCAAGGAGGAACGAACCTGCGCCGCCTACAACTGGCATGTTGGGCATACCCACTGAGCCAAGACTGCCCCGATATCAATCTGGCGGGGGTGCATTGATTGGTTGGTTTCGGGGTTTACGGCGCAAGGGCCATATCTGGCCAAGCTGCACCAAATACAAGACAATATCAAGGTAGGTAGTTAATTAACGTCGCACTGGAACAACACTTGGGTTATTCAGACAATGTCAAGTAATTATGAAAAGAGAAGATGGCTATATATATCAGAAACTCGTTGTTTTGGATAGGTAGTAATTTGAGAAGATTGAATCATTGAATCTAGCGAATCATAAATATGGGTTAATTACAGATCTACTTTTTAGTCTTTGGGAAGACGCTTTTGTCAGCTCTGGGTGGTGACACGGGGCAACCTGAGAAGCGCGGCCTCGGTCCCGCTTCTTCTTACATCGCGATTTGGCTCGTGACCTGGGTGTCGCGATTCAGTTGGTTTTCATTCCTAGCAGGAAGAAAAAGCGAACCCAGGGCGCGCTTCTCAGGCCGCCTCGTGTCACATGCCTAAGAAATCAATAGGTTGGCAAGGTGGCGCCACTTGTAAGTCGCGGATGGTCGAACTTGAATTGGCAGGGATTGCTTGGCGATTTTGCTGGCGAAGACGTTTCCATTAACAGACGAACGAAAAGGCAGTCGAGCCCGAGCTCCGCCAAGAGAAAGCCCGATCCACTCAACTTATTCAGTCGACTCCCCCACTATACTCAAATTTATCAACACGTTGATAGACGAGTCTCGCAAAGACGTCTGTGGAGTTAGTTGCATTACGACATAGACGACTGTGCAAGATACGTCCGACATCGATACCATCAGGACCGAATCGTGGGGATCGTTCTAGAAACAAGTGATGACAACTGATTTTTGACCAACTCCATTATTATGACTTACTGAAATTTGACTCTTGATCTATGACAATTGACATTTGATTTTCAGATTTTGACTCACGTATATTTTACTTACAAGTTAATTTTAAAAAAGATTGAAGGAACTTTTTTCTTACCGATATTTTGGACACATCATTTTTTACTACATGCCTAAAATATAAATACATTGTTCCAAACTCCATTCACATTAAAGCATCATACAAACAGAATATAATTAACACGACCCTTTAGTTTTCAGCCCATAAAAAATATAGACTACAAAACCACCGGTTTGTTTGTCTTCTCTCAATTAATTCATAAACCAAGCTAGTTTTTCTTATATTCGATTAAATAAGATGCTCTTAAAAAAATAATTGAGACATTTCGTTCCATTTAAAATTTATTGCAGAAGTTGGTTTGGTGTTGGTCATGTGGATTTTACGACGCAAGATTCAAAAATGGACAGGCTGCACCAAACGTAAGACTAAAAAAGATTCTATAAAAACAGATTAAAAATTCCAGCAAGCAACCCAAATTCTCACATAATGTTCTCTAGGTATAGGCATTCCTGCTCTTATTAGTTAAGAAAGGAATCTTTGAACCCTTAAAAAAATTTAAGACCAAACATGAACACACTAAATTTTGTGAATGGAGAATGGAAATTTTGTGAAACTCGATTGTTCTTGTTTAAATGAGAATTAAGGGCTCAGTAAAGTTTATCTCAACAAACATCGTTGACAAGTCAAATTTTCAGGCATTGTCTTGAGAGGTCAGATTGTAATTCATTCTTAATAATCGGATTATAATATCCTTTTCCCTCTTTTAAATATCTATAAAATTGTTGCCTGTCTACAGCAGAAATCGCCATCACTTAAAGTTGCTACAGCTGATAAAAATGCTGTCAGTCATGAAATGAATCCTTTTAACCATGTGTTCCAACCAATCTTAACTATATGGGATGCCCTAATTGGACACCATGATCGAATCTAAACTATGAAATTCCATTAAAATAAGATTCATATCGACTTGGAGCAAAAACTTATTCAGTGTCAAAAAAATTGTTTACTAAGCAGTTGTTTAAAGACTAACGACTAGATTTAAGGTCTCAAAATAAAAATTCTAAGCACATTTTGATAGCCATATATCTTTTAAACAGATTCAAAGATGATAGTGTATTTCTGATCTTCATGAAAAGCTTTGAGTATCTGAAAAACTATCAGTTAATGAGTTTCTGCTCTAAACCAGCTATATAAGAAGTCCTTAAAAAAATTACTTCAATGATACACAAAACAATGTCCATAAGACTGGCTGAGCACATTTATTGAAAAAGCGTATGATCCAAAAGTAGAAAATGTATGTCTAGACATAAATATAAATATAAATGTTCCATAGTATAAATAAATCTTTTGTACAGCATTTGGTCATGAAGTTGGGATTGAAAAAGAAGAGACAGACGGATCGTGAATAAGTTCAGTCACTGTGCCTCGCTGTCTCTTTTGCTCAAAATCGAGATGAACTCCAGAAGATACATTTGCAGTTTCACATCAGCAGGTTTGTTGCTGACGAAGAAACCGGGAACTCCAACTTTCTCCAGTGTAATCTGTTGATCACTGACCTAGAAAACAGAATTGTCTAATAAAAGTATAGAATGGCATGCTTTCATAATTTACTAGTTCAGTAAGAATTGAATATCTTTTATATATTAAAATATTGAATGAAACAAATGCCAGGCACTTGACTTTACATCTTTTGCCATCTGGCTTCTCAACACTTCTGTACTCTATTACTAAAATTATTAAGGGCAGTGCACATGTCTAAGTGTTGAGCCATCATAGGTTGTCTACTATTACATAAAATAGTCAGGAGTCAATAATATTACAATAAAATAAATGTGTACACAGATAATCATGCCCAGACAACTCAGCAACTGAAGTCTTTCTTGGTGTCTGGGACGACGTCACTAGAGGAAGGAAGGAATTCCCAAGATTTATCCTTAGCAGCATTGACAAGTCTTTCTTTTAGGCAGTGTTTGAACAACTCTTTTATCCAAAGATTCAAAGTGTGAAAATACAGAGGGTTTAATACAGAGGGTTAACTCTCATTTTCAGGTACATCACAATGAGCCAGGACCCATTAGAGTCTTGTGTAATGTAGGCCTTCTCATGGTGCACCCTGGATTACAATAAATCTACTACGGTTCTTGCTGCTTCCTAATATGTTGAAATATTTGTGCTTGTTGAATTACTCACCTCCAATGAAGGTTCTAACAATCACTATAAGGACTATGAAAGGTAAAACATTTATTTACAAGTCAGCAATAAGGAGACAGTTTTACAAATTATCTCTCACTGCGATCCAAAAATGTATAGAATTTTATTTCAGACATTAGCTTTTATCCTTTTATCTTAATATTGCCTTGGTGACATCTCCGACATAGCCACCTCTGGCTCTATTAACTGGCTAAAGTTTATTAAGGCAAGTGTTCGTGTTCCAACAGTGCCTTTAAATATTACGTTCACAAGTTTTGGGGAATTTCACATCATGCTTTAAAACATGATAAGATTTGTTTATGTTGAACTCCTAAAGTTGGTTGGTTGGGAGCTTATGGCACAAGGGCCATATTTGGCCAAGCTGCACCAAATACAATTCAGACAATGTCACGTAACTGGAAATGCACACAAGGAAAGTTTTACTGACACAGAAGAGAAAAGTACACCCAGGGAGGAATTCAATCTACTCTGCCTACAACTCGCAGGTTTGAACTCATGAGGATTTATTTTATAGGTTCTTTAAACTTTTATTTCTGTAAATAAGTGAATATGGGGACAGAATGTGTCACTTTACCTATAATCAAGGTTTCTAAAATGGCCCAGACAGTGCAATTTCAAAGGTATAATAAAAACCAGGCTTTTCTAACAAAACACATGGAGAATACTTCACATGCTATTACACATTTTAGAGTAAAAGTCATGCATGAATATAGAGATGTACCCAGGATATCAATCTGGAAGTGGTTATATTCTTATCGTGTTGTTAATATCAGCAGCTAATGAAAAAAGTAAGCTAACTATATTTTATGGAAAGACAGAATGGTTTTCCGATGTCACTTTTTCTGGATATAAGTAGCATTTCCATGAAATTCTACTCATAATATTAAATTGTCTTAATCATTTTCATTGATTCCGATTCCTTTAAATCCTTCCAATATGAGAAAAACAACTTTATAATTAGCTGGTATTTTACTTATTACTGTAGTGACTACAGTATGATTCTGTGAAGTGGTTACATCAGATTGTTAGTTCATTTCACAACTTAGAAAATTGTCTAAGTAACCCAACAACTACCACAGAACACAATAAACAAGCCGTTTTTATAAATTTTTTAAACAATGGTAACTTACAGTTTGATCCAATTCCATAATAACCTTCATGTCTAAATGATTCAGTTCCTCTTCATGCCATTTATCTAAATTCTAAATGGAGCAGAAAAATATGAGATTACATAAAAAAAAACAGGTATTTTAATTACATACAAGCATTCATCCTGCAAGATACAGAAAACATTAATAAACTTCACCTTTGAATGATTCTGTGTAAGTCAGATATTTTTGAGAATCTTCAAAACGTTTATGGGAAAACAATGTATAAAACCTTAATTTATTTTTTCAAAACCATAATTTAAAAGTGGGATTGTAGGTAAAAATATATATATATATAATATGAATTTGTGGTCTTTCTTTGAAAAGCAAATATAAGAAGCTAAATTAATTAATCAAATTCATGGAAACATCATAGAAAAACTTCAGTCAATAAATAAGAAAGAAAAAATTGATTGACGATACCAAAACCTATTCCAGTTGGATCTTTTAAGCATTATGTAAAGGTGGAGAATCATTAGTGTTGTAAAACTGAGTCAGAGAATGCATAAATGGAAACAGTACTTTATTGATATTCAATCCAAAACTTTTGAAGATTGGATTATTTTAGTGTTTCAAAATCAAAATATGAGAATGTACTCAACTATGTAGAGCAATACAAGAGTTGCTAGTTTCTTTACTTATTACATCTTATATGTTCTTGTAAATGGAATTTGAAAACATATATTTACTTATACATATTTACTTACCTACATAACCCAATCCAAAGTAATGTAGACTGGAATCAGATTCCAACAGGCGAGATGTGATTAGTACATTTTACAAATTTCAAAATTTTTGTGTACTTAAAAGTGGTAGGACATTTCTTTGAAAAGCCTAGCCAAAAGCACTTGGATCAGAGATCCTGCCATTTTTAGTGCAGAAATTTTGAAATTTGAAAAACGTACTAATATCCCTCTTGTCACATTCTGGTATGAGATAAATGTCTCATTCAAATTCAAATGGAATCCTTAACTGATCACAAATGAATTTCATTGTATGAAAAACAACTTAAAAGTCAAGCCTCATAAAAGTTTTGAAGTATTGCAATTTAAGTATAGATGGAAGTTCAAAAAGATTTTATGTCATTATTTTACATTTACTTTATTATTTAATTTTGGTCCAGATGATGGTTGGGATATTGTTGGCTTGCATTAGAAACTAGTTATCTGACAAAAAAATTTACTATACAGCTGTTTAAAGGCTGTTTTTATGTCAAAATATGATAACAATTCACATTTTGGTAGTGCTATATAACTTTTAAACAGATTACAATGACAATACATTTCTTGTCATCATGAAAATAAAGATTGGGTGTGTCAAAAATGTCAGTTAATGAGTTTCTGCTCTAAGCGGATGACTCACTAGAATAGCTTAAAATGACATTTTTACATCAAAAACATTTCTCAATATGCATTATAGTAAAATATACAACAGATTAATTTATGAATAATGTGGATAGTGAAATATAATTAAGAAAATAAGATGTCAGACAAAAATGATTTTAATAAAAAAATGAAGTTAAGAAATAAACATAGATCTGTTTATGTTATCACTGTGCAACAAACTACTTTATTTCAATACAAAAATGTAGTGATTCAAATAATTAGTATGTGACAAAGTATGAAGAATGAAAGACTTCATTCTCAATCACCATATAATGGAGTTTATGACATCTTGGAGGCATCCTTCCAGTTATCAAACACTCCCATGAAATCTTAGTTAAATGAAAATGCTTTAGTCTAGTGCTTTTCAGGTAATCAGGGTCAGTAGTGTTTCATACCTTTGATAACACTAGGGATGCCGAGATTCGATAGCAAGCAAAGAAAATCTTATGCTTGGCTTTGAATAACCTGACAAGTCTACTCCATTTGCTGTTGTTTCTTTTCCGTAAAGACACAATACAATGCACATAAATTTTAGCCCTGAGTTAAAAAGAAGCCCAAAAGTTATAATTGTGCCCATTTTGTATGGGTGATCCAAATGATATCTTAGAGCTAGATGAGCTTTACAAAAATAAAGGTGGGAAAATGAAGATAGACTAATATACACCATACTCAAGGACCAACTGCAAATATTATCTTATCTGGATGCTAGCCTTAGTAAGAAGCATGAGAGAGGGAGAAAAGCCTGCTCAAGGTACTCATTGTGCATGACAAACACCATTAACCAATCATTATAAGAAACCATTCGAGACTGGAAGGATAGGACATTGGCAATCATTAATTGTCATTTTGCAGTAAAAATTAAGGACATTAAAAATAGAAACTGATTTTTCATTCAGATTTGTATTTGAAAAATTGTCATTTTAGCTTCAGGTTTTATCGATTAGTATTTTTTTGTTACCGAATTAAAATTCTTTTATTGTGAGATACTGGGCTCCATGGACACCATGCCACTTATCAGGGTCCTACTGAAGAATGTTTTTCAAAATTAAGTTAGTATTTTTGCAACATTCACATACTAAATTAATTCTTTAAATTCACTGTAATAGTTGACATAGTGAGATTAACTAGACAATTTTCAAAGCTCCAACGTAAAGTATGTGTTTCAATGCTGACAAATATATATTTTGTATGTAATGAGAAATCAAGTGATCTGATGATATGAAAATATAGTGTTACAATAAATTTTTAATAACTGCAGAAATTATTGTATCTCTTTTAATAATTATTTATTACTTTAAAAATAATTATTTTTATACATACGAAATTAAAATTGGAAAAAATTAAAAAAGAACACTTGCTTGACAATAAAATACGACTTCCAATTTTGTAAACATAAAAACTAACAGAGTTTAGTTGTATCTCTTATTTCCATTAGACAAAAAAAATAGAACAATATATTTTTCAACATACAGCTCTCTACTTAAAGAGCAATTTTTTGTTTTAATCTCATGAAATAGGAAAATATGTAATGACTCTTAACTTTTGATGCAATTATGATGTTAAAAAATATGATTTTCACATAAGTATACAGTAATTTTGAATATGTTAAAAAATTAGGACAAAGGCTCCTATAAAAGTATAAACAACTATAAAATGACATTTATTTGAAATTTCGCAATGCTTGCATTAGGTAAAAAAGTAATTACCTCTATTTCTGCATTTTGCCTCAATCTTAGTACTTCCGCGTTTCGCGCATTTACTCGATATTCATTTGCTAAGGCCTCTTTGTGACGAGTCAGCATTTTACCCCTTGTAGCTAGACAACAAAAAAGAGATAAAAATAATCAACAGATATATTACAAGTTAATACAAGACATTGCAAATCATTAAGAAAACGAGAATCTTTAACAGAACATTTTCTTTTCAATTCATTGTATCTAAAACATCCTAATGATAATAAATACTGAAATTATTTATAGAAATTATTGGGGGAGGAGTTAAAGCAAAACCTATTGGTTTCACATAAAAATGTACTTTCAGAATTCTTCCTTGTGTTTACACAGATCAGAATTAATATTACCTGCTTTTTGCAATATGTATCTCTCATGTTGGAGACTCAACCATATAAATATTAAAATGTAAATTGTTTGATCAAGTGACCTCATAAGTGGAAGGAGTCACTCTGCTAATTGGCTACTTGTATTTTCTTCATATTTATAAATATTTATCCCTTCTATCTGGGAGGATCGAGTCCTGATCTTAAAAATATAGGGGCTTGAAAGGGGTCAGGTCCAAGGCCTCCCTATTGTAGGTATCTTGAAAAACTCATATGGTTACTCATGGTTACTTATACGGTTTTGATAAACTTATATGGTAGCATTTTAATATTTACCCCTCCCATTTGAGGGGGAAAGGGATTCAGATCTGGTACCTATTAGGAATTACTTCTAATTAATTTAGGGTTCCATTAACCTCTACCATAAATTCTTATGGTAGAGGTTAATGGAATTCTAATAATTCTTGGAAATCTATTTGTTAAGATGTGAGAATTAGATTTATGTGATGTGATCGAAAAATACAATGAATTCGCAATAGGAAGATTATACAAAGAGACTAGCCTCCAATTAAAAAACAAAGGATCTTTACGATCTTGAAAGTAACGACTATGCTCAATATCAACACATACAAATCTTTTGTGTGCTATCAGAATGATATAGGAAGAAAGTTCTTTTTAATTAAACATCAGGGGTCAACTACTATGATACTTTGAAGCATCTTTTGAAGTAGCTCCTATTTCAATAATTATTTTTAAAAAATTATTGTGGCAATTGTAAGATTAATACCAAAAAGGAATATTACCTTCTGACTTTAAAAAATACTATCTGATACCTATAAAAAAGAAAAAGCTTAAAACTCATTCTTAAGATAAAATATTTAAAAGCATCAAATTAACAATAATTGCACCAAATTAGGATTGATGAAAGCAATTCAAAGCAGAAAAAGCAACCCTGTTCTCAACTACTATATGCTTGGCAAAATTTCAATTTTTGGAGTAATTAATTTGAAAATATTTTAAATGGCAACAAATATATGCAAAAATGAGCAATTTTCACTTGAATGTGCATGATACATTTGCGCTTCTGGTATATTAGTGCCCAGAAGGGTTGTTACAGTGCAGCTATGATAAGAAACCATGACCCTGAGGAATTCCATTTATACAAAGGTGGTTTCGCTAGCAGGGGAAAGGGATGCCATATTCAAAATTATGAATAGTAACTGCCAAAGGTGATTATTTATTCCAGACTCTTAATCACTGCAATTGCTTTAGGCACTGATTGATTTACCTTGAATCAGAAATTACAATTTGTTTATATTTAACTGTATCAATCTAAGTAGACTTGTCCCAACCATGTGTCCTCAATGTCAACTTGCCAAACTATACAACAATCTAGCCGATATAGATTAATATATTTTAAATCTTCATAATAGATGGCGCCATGTGTCAAGCCATTTGAACATACTGCCAGCAGCTAGATTTTCACCAGATGATATAAGAACGAGGAGATACGTATGTAACTGTGAATGTGCTATTCTATTCTATGTGTAACTGTGAATGTGCTACGTTTAAAGATGTTTTGTATGATTAAGTTTTTGTATTTACTGTATGGAACATTATTGTAATAATGTTACCCCCCATGAGAAAGTTCAATCAGGTAGAATCACAGCACTAGCAATCATTGATTCTGGTGTTTTTGTTTCATGATTGCCATTACTTGGCTCCAAACTGAGATTGATGTCACTTGAAAATTTTCTCCTTTCCTCTCCAGAGAAAATCTTCTGAGAAAAATCTGGAGAACAATTTTTCTGTGCTGGAGACTGGAAAAGAAGTGTTTTTTGGAAGACTTGAAAAGTTGGTTGATCAAGATTATATACTGAAATCAATTTTCACAGAATTTCAGGGAATTGGAAAAATATGAACATGTCACAAATCGCATTTACCTTGATGTGAGCTAACAAGTTTCATTCGCCTTTCCAATAAATTGTTTTCAGTCATGTCTTGTATGTCTTTAAGATTCTTCACAATATCAAACACTGTTTTATCCAACAGGGAATTAGCAAGTTCGGAAAGAAAATCTTGGGAAAGTTTTTGCTCATACATCCTGAAAGTAAATAATGTAATTTTCAAAATCAGAAAAGTAGAAAAGCATTTACTAGACTTCCACTAACTATACTCGTTACCATGACACATATTATGAACAACAGTATTTTAACAAAATAGCTTTCAAAAAGATAATTTTGCCTTAAACAAATTATAATGTTACATCAAGCTAAGACAGTAAAAACATGAATCGTAATAAAATTAACCTTAGAGATTATGTCACAGATAAGTCAACTAATCTCTCAGAATAACTTAACTTTTTTCCTCTTTTCACCCACTAGTCTGCATCATTGCTATAGCCATCTCATTCCCAATACATGTTTATAACACTAACATTTTGAACTTTCCCATCTCATAACCATGGCTTCAAACAGCCCAGCTAATTTGTGTTATTTCTTATTCCCTTTCCGATCGCTCTGCGCATTTCATTACAACCACTTATGATACATATTTAACTTTAAAAGGAACTCCACCTTTTCTGCCAATTCCTCTTAACAGATACCTCTCAATCCAATAATTTCCTTCAAATCCTTAAATCCCTAGGATTCATTTTTAACTATTCTTTGTGGCAGGTAAAGGCAATCTCGTGATTATTATAATCTTTTTTTAATTTTTGTAAATTATTATCTTTTTTAAATTTTAACCATGCCTGAATAACTCTAGTTTGCTAGAATTAATGTGAGCTTAAACAACATTAATATTATATAGTCTGGTTCCATTAGACTTAAAACTAATACATTTTTAACTTGGATAAACTTCTACAACAATATTTCAGAAAAAGTAAAGATTTTTTCAAAGAAAATACTTACCTAAGTAGTAATAAGAAAATCAGTTGTGTGAATATTTTTTAAAATTATTTTAGTTAATTGTTTTCAATTTGACCTTAAACAGTGTTTCAAGAAATTCTTACTTGGCGACATAAAAAGTACGCCAAAAGCAGTCTTCATGTCTGTATGGAAAGGATCAGATCCGTTACCATTGCATGCAACATGCCCTGTACTCTGATCACAGCATTGTGTTCCAACTTGTATTTGATAATATTGTTTCCCTAGAAGTTTATCTAAACTTTTGAACTTAAAACATTTAAAATTACATTAGACCCAATGGAACCCACATCAAACGACTACCTAGACCATTTGTGCCATGATCATTACTTTTTTATTTGTCTTGAAAACTAAATTTGCTGTAACTGACAAATTTCTAACTTTTAGTTTATTTTTCATTATTTATTCTTTAATTTGATATCTCTTGATGAAATAAACTTATGTCAAAACTTCCATTGAACTAACTTCTGCTGATTCATAATTTGCGTACCATTGGCTAAGTTCGGTAAAATAAACAGATGGGAAATTTAAACCATTATTTTGTCTAGCTTATTTCGTATAACTTTCAACTGATTAATTTAAGCTGAAAATTAATCTTTCATAAGTTTATACTGTGACTTGATTTTTTCGTAGAAAAGTACAACCACAAAAAATGTCTATAAGTTTTCCAAAACCAACCTATTTTGGGTAAAAATTCACGAGGTAAAACACTGTAGGAAAGAGAATTAGATAATTAAAAAATACCTTACCAATTTTGCGAATACCACACATAATGGTAATCGCAAGGTTATATTCCAATTAGATTAAAATGGAACACATTCATACTCACGGTGGTAGTCTACGGCATAAGACTTCTAGCTCATTCAGTAACTTTTGATGTCTTTCTTCGAAAAATTCTCGATTCATAAGATCATTTTCATCGATATAAGACATTTTGCGTTCTGAATAAAATTCAGATTCATTTACTGAAGAATAATTTCATATTTGTTTTCCTAATCGTAAGACTGCACTTAAAAGGTTGACATGAATTCATTCTTTAAATACAAAACAAAAAATACAGCTTCCGTAAATAAAAAATGTAGCTTTTAGCTCAGCACGCCTTGGTATTATATAACGCACTTACATTTAAATTGTCTAGAATGTTCCGAATATAGTTTACAGAACTTTAAAAAGTGGCAGCGGATAAAATGTTCAGTTGAAAATCATGAGAAATTTATGTGGTTATAAAACATAATTTCTCTTGTATTTTGGATTCATAATAGCAATACTGAAATTCGGTCAGACGAGAAAACAAAACTACTACTTTAGTTCCAGTTGGTGATGTAAACAAAAGTTTGTTTACTTTTTCTGTAACTAGTCAAAAGAAACTTTTAATTCCTGTTATAGTCAAATATTTTACATTTTGTTCAGTTGTATTTCAACGAAACTCCTTTTGGCGAATAAATACCACAATCGGCACGCACCGAAACTACTTGTGTCAAATCAAACAACACTCTTGTGTTTCCGATCCAATGAAGTAGCTACTTGTTTATTTTTGACATAGCTTCCTTAAAAATCTATAAAATTAACTCCTTTTATCAACTTTGGATGCTTAAGATTAAAATGATAACGTTCAGAACATTGGAGTATTTTGTTACTATACAGTGATGTGAGTTCAACCTTCAATTTCATTCTGGACTAAAAATGATGTTTCTTTGCATTCGAAACTTTCTGCTTGCTTTCATCCTGGGAGTGCAATTCAACTGCTTTGCTGAAGCTGCAAGTAACCAATGCTCAATGGATGAATGTGCAGAAATGCATCGTGAACCTCCGCCACATTCGCCTTTAGTTCCCTGTTATACTTTGTAAGTGTTGCTTATTTATAAATTATTATTTGTAAGTAGTGCGGAAAATTTCAGCTCAGAGATGTTTCTTTGACATTCAGTGCTTTCTATTTCTACAGAACATTTAATAAGTACTATACTTATAATGAGAAATATAAAATACACAAATGAACAACCTTTGAAGACTTGCAAAAAATATATATAGCACCATAAATCAAACCTATTTGACTGCCACATCAAAAAGTCCATTCTATCATTACATTTCCTTGCTCTAAATTGAGAAAAGTGTTTGAAGAATAGATTTTAAAAGCATAAAATTTCTGTATTTTGAAATTTTTGTAATTGAGATTTAATTTCACCCATTAACTCAAGAAAGGTTAGTAAATTATTAAATTTAATTTCCTTCCTGTATAGGGGGACCAGTGGAGACTCAATTCCTGTCAGGTTTGATTCCTCCCCAGGTGTATTTCTCTCTTCTGTGATAATAAAACCTTCCTTGTGTGTGTATGTTCTTTTCTGGATGCTGTCCGTCTTGTGTTTGCAAAGCATGGCCAAAATATGGCCCTTGTGCCACAAAAAATTCCAACTAACTGACCCTGGATATACAGTTACTTTCATCCAGCAACAAATTTCCCATCAAGAAAAACTAAACATTTTCGAATTTCCCCAGTAGAAAGCTAAGTGCCTAAGAAATCACTTTTTTAATTTTAATGCAATCTGGAGATTCTCAATTTTTACCTGGGCCATCATGGTTCAAGTGGGTATTATGCCCACTCCGTTAGCAACCTGTGAATTATAAGCGGTGCAGGTTCAATTCTTCCCTGGGTGCATTTCTCTCTTCTGTTTCAGTAAAGCCTTCATTGTGGGTGTATATCCATTACTTGATATTGTATACCTGTGTCTGATGCAGCATGGTCAAATATGGCCCTTGTGCCATAAAAACCCAACCAACTCATTGTTTATCAGGTGATGGGAGCTTGCCTTTAAAACTGGAGACTCCAAATTAAACCCAGAGAGGGGAACATTCTATTTGTCAGTTATATATTCTATCATATACTACCATAAAAGAGTATACTTAATACCTTTTAGGTACAATTGTGCCTTCTGGGGTCCTTTTAACTTACAGCAACTTGGTCAAATATGGCCCTTTGCACCATAAAACTAAACCAACCAACCAACTTTTTGACCTAGGTCTAAAAATGATCTGTATTGTCTACAAAAAAGAAAACATTGATAAAAATGGAATTGAATTATAGGCATTTGTAACTTTTTCTTTCGATCCAATCTTGCATCCCTGGTTATTAGTGTTATGCTATACTACTGTTATTCAGTTCATTACCTTTAATTTTTCTCTCTATTTTTTAAAGTGAAGTGACAGCTCAGGTGTTGACCGTCATCTGACCATGATTCAAAATTATGAGATGTCCTTAGTCATTCCCTTCGGAATTGATTCTGGACTGCTATCAATACCCAGTTGTGTTGCTCCAGTGCAATGTCCAGTGTCCAGTCCATTTCAATTAACTACCTACTTATTTTTTTAATTATTTGATCCCTAGTTTTAGAGGGCAATGGATTTCGGTTCCTTAGAAGTAGAGTTAATGAAAGCTTGTAAGTACTATGTAAAACTTGGTAAAAAAAAAGATAAATTTATCCACTATGTTTATTAAATTTTTCTATGAATTCAGTGTTCACTCTTGTTGGAAACTTGAGTAAATAGAATGAGTAAAAAAATTCAGATTCTAGTGTAATAAAAATGGGTTTACTTTATAAAGTGCTTTAACAGAGTGTATATATTACTTTTCAGAAATGTATTATATTTTACTATAGTTATATTATGGATTTGCGTTATTTCTTTAAGGGACATGGAATTCTTGGTCTGCTCTGATCCCATAGACTTAAAAGGAAATGAAACTGCCAGAGAAGAATTGGGATATGGATGCACAAAGGTGATATTTTTATTTTGAGATCAAAGAATGCATTTTTAAAAATATTCATGATTTTATGTTTTAGATAGCTAAATACAGTACTCTTTTTAGTAAACCAACATGAACATAAAATACTGACTTAAATATGGATTCTTATATTACATATTTTATAAACACTAAAATGTATTATATCAATACAGAAACCCTCAATCTATCCCACTTCTTGGGGCAAGAAAAAAAGAGATAAATGAAGGGCTGAGAAATCTTATAGAAAATAAAAGGCATAATTGTATATTGAATTGTGTATTTTTTAATTTAAAATTATGCACAACTATAAGGTAAACCAAAATCAATGATAAAACTTTAAAAAATCAATAATGCTTGGTAAAATATTTTTTAAGCAGAAATCCTAGTGTAAGATGCTCCCAAATCTTTTTAAATTCAATTTAGCTTTTTCACATACATGTTGTCTCGTAACTAATGTATGTTTAATCGCACCAGGTGCTGGGAATATTTTTGGCTTCTTGGGGGTTATTGGTTCTGTTCATTAGAGGAGCTGATGTAGAAAGAACCTGAAACTATTATGAATCGTACTGAACAAAAAGAATTTGCCCTGTTGAACTGTTTGCTTATGCAGTCAGACACAGCATTGTAGACATACATATATTGTTATTACTTATTTGAAGATGCCATTTTACATTAATAAGAATTTAAGCATCTGAAAATCACCCATGTTTTCTATTCAAGTAACTTTTTTTAGTAATAGCTAATTCATTAATTAATACAATGGTCATATTTCTAATAAAAAACTTTCTAGACACAATGTATCATATGATGTTCCTTGTTGTAGCTTAATAAAATTGCTTTACATTCTAGAGAATAATTATTTCATCATTGTTGGCTTCACTTTAGAATTGTATTTTGAAATCTGATTACTTAATTTTCTAATTCTTTTTTTCTTTTAGTATGGTGGTCAAAAGTATGAAGATGTCCAACTCACTTCTGTGAATTGCACTGTACTCAATGAAATTGAATGCTATGGGCTCAGAACCTTCCATAAGCATGGATTCCCTTGCATAAAGTAAGTTTTTAATTATTTTGTTTTAGTGTCCATATCTGTTTCTCAATTCTTATCACATTAGACCATCATTTTTTGCAAAATGCTGATTGAGTGAGCATCACATTTTCTTTCTAGTTTTTGTTTTTTATGTATCCTGGTGTAAAATCTTCTAATTTATCAAGAACTCAGACACACATTTGCTTTTAAAAACTTAAAAAGTATCTTGTATCTTTCGGCTGAAGATTTTAATGTTCCACACAAAAGTATCTTTAAAATACATGTGATGTTGTATTTATTACAATACTTTTTTAATGATGTGTAATAAATTAAGTATGTTTTAATATAATATGCTAAGAGACAGAATTTAGGATTTCCAAATAAGAATACCATCATTAGTTTCAATTCATAAATTCCAACTTAAAAGTATAAAGCAAGCATCTGTTTCCAATGTTATGATTCCCCACTACACAATTTTCATTGTAAACAAAAATTATCGAATTAAACTCATCAAATATGAGTTTAAAATTAAAGAAAACAATTTTTTCTTATCAAAAGTACTTTACTTTGTAAAAAAGAAAGGATGAAAAACTCTTTAAAATTCACAAAAAGACAATATGAGACTTAAATTATTTCTTTAAACAAGTTAGATATTAATCAAAATTATTACCATACACTCATTTTATTTGAATTTTTTATATGGTAAGTTGATGAACTTTGGTGTGTAGAAGAGCTTTGTTTCTAAATGAATTTCAAAAAATTCATTTAGAAACAACGTGAATTTCAAAATCACGTTGAAAGTTTCATTGATATTACAATTATATCTGGTACATCTTTAATAAAAACACTTTTGGTAGCAATGCTATTGGCACATTTTTTGGCATGCTTTTTGTAGCGAGTTGTGGCAGGAAAAAGCAACCCCACTTTATTAGGATAATGGCAACCTCACAAAGTTGAAAATTTTCATTTCTGGCCCTTTTTTGTTCTTGAATATTTTTGAATGTTCTTTTCATTTCCAGGTTTTTTCTATTGGTCCTTGTAAATTTTTCCCCAATAACGTCCTTTGGTTCCTCAGGTCTTTTTGGATTTTTTATCCAATTATTTTCAGTTTACTGTAAATTTGAAGAATTAAATCTTTCAGTTTGTATTTTAAACATAACACAGTGTATTTGTATCAGGCTGTGTCATTTCTACCTTTTATTTGAATCTCCTATTAATTTTTGTAAATCATTATCTCTTTTTATGTTACTATATCGGGGCAGCTTTAGGAAATGAGGGAGTTTGTAATCATTTGTTTTGTGTGAGGAAAGAGTAAATTGTTTCAATAAATTTTTAGAAGTTTGATATTTAGATTGGGAAATGTTTAAAATAGTCGAAAAACTTATAAAAGGATAATCAGTTGTGGATTTTTTTTCTTGTTTTAAAATTCTTTTCGTTAATTTTTTAATTATTTCTCGCTAAGCCTAAAACAATGTTTTTTTCTAAGAAATTCTTCCTTGGCAACAAAAAGTATGCCAAAAACTTATCAAAAAGGCCACAAAAAGTTTTTTTATCGAAGTTGTAGTTATATCTTTTACCACATTAGTTATTTTGAATTTGTCTGTTTTTCATGTTATAAAAATATGAGTTCTTAATGTGCTAAAACCACAAGTCATCATAAATTCAATTTCAATAACTTCTTTCAGATATTCTGGCCATTACTTCCTGACCACCTTGTTATACTCCGTCCTCTTGGGATTTCTGGGCATGGACCGTTTCTGCCTAGGGCACACTGGGACAGCTGTTGGGAAACTGCTGACCCTTGGTGGGGTGGGCATTTGGTGGATAGTGGACATTGTCCTTCTAGTCACTGGCAATTTGACTCCAGAAGATGGAAGCAACTGGGTCCCATATGCCTAACAACATCTGTTCAGAAATGACATTTTGCCAGTGAAGTAGAATGCAAGTTTCATGTTGTTGCTCAGGACAGCAATTGAAAGATTTATTCTTGTTTGCAAATTGTTTCCCTTTTGAGTTTACCTAAAATTGATGTATGGATGCATTTTTTAACTTTTTTATGTAACTTAAAATTTAATTAATTGGAAATATGAGTTTTGTAATGATTGTTTGATGAAAGCAAACTTGCTGAGTATGCATTGTTTAAATTATATGTCAATATTTTCTAAGCCTTGCTGATGGTTAAATAATGTCTATATCATGAGTAAATGCATATTGATTAGATTTGTGTATCAAATTTTGGCCTAAAATGGTAAAACGGGGTTGCCATGTCTCAATGGATTTGCCCACTGCACTAACGACCTGAGAGTTGTAGGTGGCACAGGTTTGATTCTGTATCTTACCCTGGTGCATTTCTTCTGTGTCAGTAAAATTTTCCTTATGTGTGTATGTCCATTTAGTTGACATTGTCTGTCTTATGATTGGTACAGCTTGGCCAGATGTGTGTGTGGCCTTTCACACCATAAAACCCAAACCAACCTACCTTAAAGACAAAGTGAAGTTATAAGAGCGGTTAAGAGAGCTATCTAAATATTTTACTGTTTCAATTTTTAAAACGATTCATTTTCTTGAGAAAACCAATGGAGGTTCATTACATTACATCTTGATACATGAGTCCAGTGCATTGGCACTGACATATCATGTCTTCGAAAACATGGAACACAATATTTGTAAATAAAGGATTAAAAAACACAGGAACAATGTATTGTACAGAGGTTCCATTTCATAGTGGTAATTTTTAAGTGAATTCAAGTTTCCTTTCAATTTTTCTATTTATTGCAGCAATTTCATATAAAAAATTAAACTCATGTATGTCCTGTGTTCAATTATTGTAGAAAAAATAGGATTATAATACTTATCAAACTTATTTGTATACATTCTAATGAATTTTATAATTTTGGATTTGATACTTTGAATTAGTTTTGTGAAATATGTATAGTGTAAATATTTGAACTAATGTCAAATAAAAGTGTTTTTTTAAATACTTGAATTGATTTTTTTTACTTTGACTAAAATTATTTTGGCTCCAATTTATACATATATACTTATGAAAATGTATTATTTCTACTTTATTAACTAATAAAGTTGAGGCTCTTCAGATTAGTACCTTTACAGAATTATGAAAATAACTTCAGAACAGAAAACTCTCAGCTTTTGAAAAGGGAATTTTGCTTGTCTTTCAAGCATCATTCTTTATGTGAAATTTTATTGAATTTTCTAAACTTGTTTATGACACAGTAGCTGAGTAGTTAGCGCTTTAATTCTCGGTTAGAATCCTGCAATAAGCATTAATGCTTTTAGTAGTTCGGAATCCATTTGAAGTAGGTCTCATTCTAATTCGACCTTGTACGACAAATAAAAGAACAGCAGCATCAAACTGAACTTGATTTAAAAGAGTAAACTTACAGATACTCTTAAAGCAGTTGCACGTTTGATTTCCCCCAACAAATTCAAGAGTAATTTACATATTTTTTATTCGTATACAAATAAGTAGTCGGAAGGGGAGTCTAATTCAGTGCTTTGTGAATTCCAGAATTCAAAACATGAAATATTTTATGTTCAGGTTTCATGGAAAAATTTTTTTAACAAAGAAATTTTTACTTGGAATAGCACTATTAATTAAGAAAAATAAATATGGTAATGTTTCTCACATTTATTTTTTATCATTTACATAAATTGAAACTCTTCAATTTGAATACTTAAAAATAGGTTTAAAAAATTAGTTCAAGTGGTCATCAAATTGATATGTACTGTGAAGTCACATAACCACTTACTATTGCTTATAAAACGGCACAATACTTTCCCTATTCAATAGTCAGGAATGTTTTTCGTATTTAAAAGTAATGGCTTTTGCGATTGTACACTTGAAATCTACCTGCTTTTTGTGAAAGTATAGCAAATGATAATTTATTAGAATACATTTGCTTCTATTTAGATTGCATTTTACATGGTATTGCTTATGACTTTAGTCTTAGTTGCATGCAGATATGTGAGTGAAATTCCAGATATTGGCACACAAATAAAGTGAAAACCTACTTAAAGAACGGACTATAATATATCGTAGTGTTCTCATGCTGCGATTGTCGAAAGTGTTTTAAGTGTTCAGAAACAATTTTTTGTACTGCTGTGATTCTTATACACCTATACCTCGCTATATGCCCGCTCTTTATACGGCATTTCGCTATAACGGCCTTTTTTAATTATGGCACTTTTTCGATTTACGGTCCACAACGTTTCGTTATACGGCCAAAAAAATGCTCTACTGATAGCGACCTTCTGTTTAGTTTCAGCTTCTTCCTTTAGGCGGCACTGCTACTTGTTGCCTCACGAAAATATGAGGAACGTTTGACACAACATTGTCATCATTTTACTGCGTTGTCACTTTAGTGTAGTTAGACGTATTTATTCTTGTTTGTTTTCTGGTTGGGTTTTGTTTCTGTTTGTATTAATTGGTGAATTGTAAACACATTATGTATTAGAAAGACTGTACTTTCATTACATATTTAATTAATTCAGTAATTCTTTTAAATATAATCGTCCCTTTTTAAGAAAAAATGCCACCGAAACGTTCATTGAATTTGGAGATTGATACTGATAAAAATAAAAAGAGAAGCCGAAAACCTGTCACGCGTCAGATTAAAACAGTTTTTAAACATTTTATTTCATCTTTTTTATTATACGTATACATATGTGCATATGATTTCTTTTGTATTTTAATTTATATGTTTATTTTTGAATTTCTGTTTATTACATTGTTTTGTACTTTTATTTTTATGTAAATATTTTTATAGGAAATAAAAATAAAATGCTTTATGAAGTAAAAACTGTTATTTTAAGAAAAATTGGAACAGATCCAATTGAATTTGTATGGGTTTGTATCAAAATAATTGATTCGTTATACGGCTTTTTGCTTTACGGCCAACTTTTCCGGAACGTATCTAGGCCGTAAAGCGAGGTATGGGTGTACTCACTAAGATGTTTGAATTTCGAAGCAGAAATTAGAATGTGCTACGGCATTTTAGAGTGCCATGTCAGATTCATCCGAAGTTCATGCACTCGCGAATTTAGCCTGGTAATTTGAGGGGCCGCAGTAGCCTGGTTGGATGGTAGGTAGGTATTTTAATTAACGTCACACTGGAGCAACACAACGGGCTAATGGTGATGGTCTGGGATCAATCCCAAAGAGGAAAGTTTCGAGGATAGCCTGGTTGGAAGACTAGCGATTCAGCAACCGGAGGATGGTGAGTTCGATCCAACCAAAGACCGTCGTGTATGTGGGGGCTGGTGCATGTTAAATTTGTTGTGGCCGCAAATGTCCTCACATTGGCGTGGTGTGGAAGCTTGGAGTGGAGTTATAACACAATTAATAATTTCAGGATTATACATATGTTATGGGTATGACAGAAGAGATGCAACAACATATTTCATTCCAGCTTTGTGTGATTATAAAATACTTTAATGCAGAGAGTAGAGCCCGTCGTGTTGTTCCAATGCGACATAAACTCAATTACCTACCTATCTATAAAAGTAAATTTTCATAAACATTAATCGTAAGTCTTTTCATGCTATTACTGTGTTCCATATCAGAATACCATACCATGTTAGCGATTGATTGGTTTTGTCACTCTACGTGCATTTTTCGCTACACGAGTTGAAATTGGACCGGGTAGGTAATTAATTAACGTCACATCGGAGCAACACCACGGGCTATTATCGATAGTCTGGGATCAATCCCCAAGGGAAAGATCTGAGGACAACGCCAAGTAATCTTGAACTACGGTCAGATGATGAGAACATCTGAGCTGGCACCCCACTCTCCAAACTTCCATACCACGCCAACGTGAGGACATTTAAGGTCACGACAGATTTAACCAGCTTCCCATGTACACGACGGTATGTAGGTATTTTAATTAACGTCGCACTGGAGCAACACAACGGGCAATTGGCGACGGTCCTGTATCAACCGCCGAAGGAAAAGATCTGAGGACAACATCACATAATTTTGAACCACGGTCAGATGATGGTGTACAAGACGGTATTTGACTGTAGGGAGTTTCTAATCCGCTGATCTTCCAACGTTGGTATGGTGTGGAAATTTGGAGTGGGGTGACAGCTCAAGGTGTCCACCTAGTCATCTGACCATGGTTCAAAATTACGTGGTATTGTCATCGGATCTTTCCCTTCGGGTTTGATCCCGGACCGTCGCCAATAACCTGATGTGTTGCTCCAGTGTGACGTTAATTAACTACTTACCTAATTATATGTTGATAGTTAGGTAATTGAAAAAAATTGGGCTATTGGCGATTGTCCGGGATCAATCCCGAAGGAATCTGAGGAGAACACACCGTAATTTTGAACTGCGGTCAGATGATGAGTTCACACTTGAGTTGGACCCCTACTCTCTAAACGTCTACACCATATCAACGTGAAAATCCCAATATTAAAGATCCGAGGACTACATTGGGAAATTATGAACGTAATTTATCATTCAGAACGACCGATTGAAAACTTGCTTAAACTTTCAAGTATTGACTTTAATAGGTTCGTTGGTAGTTGAATTTACGTCACATTGGGCTCTTGGTGACCATTTTAACATAATTACAAATATTTGAAGTTTAAACACGGTAAAAATTGCTTTATTTGTGTTGTGCTTTTGTGATGATAAACTACACGAACAGACAACGCTCTCCAGACTGACTCCTACAGTTATGACGTTGGATTTATTTGATTGGTTTGCCGAAAAGTATTTACATCTGGAGCTTTCCATTGGATGAAGTCGTCCTGTTGTTTGCAATTACTAAAGACGAAAGGCGCGCAAAGTTTGTTTAATTCATATGTAATCGTAATGTTAGTTTTCTGGCTCTAAAATCAGATATTTGATTACTTATACATTTTGTCTTTCAAGAAACCATAAATGATGCGTTTTTCATGTAAGGACATTGAAAAGTTTTGTTGGGTTGGGGAAGGAGTTCAATCGGATAACAAAAAATCTCATTTTTATTATAGGTATGTGTACAAATTTCATTGTTTACCTAAGTATTGTTTTCAAATTAATCTTTTTTAAAGTATTGATCAATGTTCACTCATGCATCATTGATTTTGAAAATCGTTTTCCTGTTTTGTTGTATTAGCAAGTGTTATTTCATTAGCTTTTAAACTTTTATTAGTGTTAGCCTAAACATGAATTTTCTGGATGTATTTAATCGGCTTCTGTGTTTTGTGCGTTTGAATCAAAATTAGTATTTTCAAAATTGGGAATAATAAATGCATACTCTTGAAAGTTTTTCTAAAAATCATCAGTCATCAAAAGCAAACGCTTCAGAATAACATAAGTAATTTCTTGAAAAATGTGTTCCTAAAAAAGCCTTTTGATTCCGAAAATTGCAGAGAATATCTCAAATATATAGTATTGTAAAAGCCAAACTTGTTAATGGTTTGCTATTTTGAGTGTGAATTTAAAGTATCGTATTAATTGTCTAATGTTTTCTTTATCAATTAGATCATTTATATGTGGGGATGAAGAATTTGAAGTAGGAGATTTTGTTCTCATTCGAAATGATGATTCTGTTGACCCAGAAGACATCTCCAATTGTTTTGTTGCACAAATTAAAGAGCTGTATGATACAGGTAGTTTTTTGCACGTTAAAATGATTTCAGATAATAAATATCTTGTTCTTCATTTTTAATTTAAATTTGACCCTTGTTTTCTTTTTTGTGGACTTTACCTAAAAACCAAAATATGTTATCTTTGTAGCAACTAGTTTTGAAGTCACATTTGCTTCATTAAGTTACATTGATTTGTTTCTTTACTTTTTTCCTGCACATTGGGTAATTATACTGTGATCTGATCCCAGAACTTGTTAAACTGAAGGCCGTAACCTAGTCCATTTCAACTGTACGAACATAAATGCATCAAAAAAATCTAAAGTATTTATGAATGCAAAAATTTTGTTTTTCTATTCCTTTTGAATTTGATTCCTATAATTTGAGTCCTTCATTGGTGCACATGTTGGTACAGCATTGATATAGACTTTTGTGGTAACGCTTTTTTGATTTGCTTTTTGTAGCGAGTTGTAGCAAAGACAACCTTGCTTTATTGGGATTATAGCAACCTTGTGATTATTTGAATATATTTTATTAATTTTTGTAAATCATTATCTCTGTTGATTTTACCATGCCTAAATAACTCTATTTTACTAGAATTAATGTCATCTTTTATAGCATTCATATCATGTAGCCTGGTTCCATTATACTGAAAGGTAATAAATTACTTAACTTGGGCAAACTTCTATAACAATAGTTCAGAAAGTACAATTCTTTTTCATGAAAGTAAATGCATAGTAGTACAAATAATCAGTTTTATGGATTTTTTTTCCATTTTTAAAATTCTTTTAGTTAATATATAATTTTACACTAAGCATAAAACTATTTTTTTTTTCCTAGAAATTCTTCCTTGGCGATAGAAAGTGCCAAAATTGCACCAAAAGCATTGCCACAAAAGTTCTTTATATCAAAGCTGTACCCAGATGTTTTTACTTTTTCACCATTATGGAAGATCAGCCATTATGAATTGGATGATTGAAATTGGCATTGGCAACAAAATATTGAAATCTTGCCAGGGCTGCACACTTACCTAGGATTTTACGAAAATTTTAAATTTGCTTTTACATTCACCAGTTTTTACATCCACTACTAGTTTAAAAAGATTTCCCTGGTTTCCTAATAATGTGATATGAGTTTCTGAACTCAAAAATTAATTTTCAATTTTATGCCGAATAATTTAAATCTGATACTGCTATTTGCATTTTTACTGTTTTATCAGTTTTCAATTCTTTGAATTTGAATTATTTGCCAGGTGATGCTTCGGAGCCTCATCAGGCCAAAGTTCAGTGGTTCTCCCATGCCTCTGAGCTTCCTCCCAAAACACTTCAGCAGTGTGATCAAGTTTTCAATCATGAAGTTATGGAAGATAATCGCCTGCAATGGTCAAAGGTTGTTGATGCTGACACCATCTTTGGTAAATGTGTGGTACGTTGACACATTGTTATAACATGCATTGGTTACATAACTGTTTGTTTTTGCTAGTTTTTGAATATAAAAGTTTTCAACAAACTGTTCAGTGCATCTAAACTAGCAAACTAGCACATCTAAAATCTTCTGTTTTTAAACTAAAATTAAAGAAAGAAAATATTGTGGGACCCACTATATTTTTAAACAAACCATTAAAAATATAGAGTATTAATATTAAAATATAATAATTAGAGTAATATTTAAATAATAACACAGTATAAGTAAAGTGTATAAGTAATAAAGTTGTAACGAAATGTTGAATTCATCTAAAATCTTTTGTTTTGAAATTAAAATTAAAACAAAGTTATAAAACATATTTCATAATAGGGTATTTTCTATCTATAAAAGATGCTAAATTTTTGGATCCAATTTTTGCTGCATTTCACTGTCATGTGTGGGACAATAACACACACAAATTTTAGTTATAAAAATGGCAGTATCCAATTCTTTGAAAGATCTAATACTAAGCTTTCATGTACGGAACATCTCAGTGTGACCAGATATGCCTATACATGATGGCTTGATATTAGCTCTTTTTGCATTGAAAAAATAACTTATATTCCTAAAAATATGGGATGAGCTTACTTGAAGGGGATATCGTTTTTCAAAATTTCTTATGATTAATTAAAAAGCCATTTTCAGGACTGAAGTCTGATTGTCACATACATGTCAGTGGAACAGCAGAATACCTTATAGCATTTTCTAATATTCAAATAATGAAAAATTATGTTGAAACTTTAAAATTAAAGAATGGAATTTCAATTGTAAAAGTTTTAATATTCCAACTTAAAATGGTACATGTCGTGTTTTGAGAACTGTTCACTTATTGCACTTTTCTTGTTGTGTGTTTATTAAAACAAAATTTTTGTGCAACTAGGTAAAATTTGTGGCCTTGGATTTCAATTATGAATCATTTGAACCATATTCAGCTGAAGTTAGACCTTCATTCATCTGTCGTTATAAGCTTTCTGGGAACAAGCTTATGCCTGTGATAAGAGATGATTGTATAATGCGAACACCTCGAGCAAGATCTAGGTTCTCTGTATTTGAAAAGGCTAGACCTGAAAAGACCTCTGCCAAAGAAAAAATTGGTAAATAACTGAGTATACTTTAAGTGATATGTTGGACCATTTAAATGCTTCTGTTTTCCAAGGTTAGAAGGACCGCATTAGCCCGGTTGGAAGAGTAGCAGATTAGTAACTGGAGGGCATCAGAAATGACAACTAGGTCTAAAAATTCTGACATCAAAGCAAAATGTAAAGGCGTAAAATAGGTCTAATTAATCAATGTGGATGAGAAAAAATATTTCTTTTAAAAGTATTCTACCAAATTTAATGTAATTTTTTAAAGTTTTAGAATCAATTTTCTGTTTTAACCTATAGTTCATAATTTTAAAGTATTAATACTGTCCCTGAAGCAGAAGTGTTTCTCTGCATTGAAATCCAAACTTAAAGTAATGAACATGAGTGTGATCTTGGCTCTGATAAACACCAGAATGACAAACTTGCATTGACTCCACAATTTGTCCTTGAAAAAATGCATAATTTAATTAATTTCTTCCTTTTTATTTCTGTAAATAACTTTATCTCAATGCATTGTGTTTATTTTATTGTCCCCAAGAAGTGCTATATCTCGAGAAGTTAATGTATAAAAGAACAGAGTGACTAAAATGCATATTGACAACATGAACACTGCAGTAACATATCTAATGCTAAACAAATCAGCAACTTGGTCACTTATCAACGGCTTGCAATCACCTGTCCTGTCATGCATTTCGATATCACTTTTCACTTCTCATTATCCTTACGCTCAGAAGAAAGTAATGCAGACAATAGGTATCAAACACAGAATGGAAATAGAACAATGCACTTTTTTACAATATTACACTCAAGATCAGTTTGTTAATTGTGAGTTACATTATATTATGCTCCGCTGCAGACACCTGTGTGATAAATGTTTTCTATTATGATAATTGAGCTTATAATAAAATATTCAATAACTTTTCTTATTTCCCCAGCTACAACACCTAATAATAATCACTACTGTGCAATATCCACTGGAACACCTGAATTTCCAAAAGTCCTCTTGAAAAGAATGGACGATAGAATTCTGGAGAGTCAAAATGGTAATGTGAAAATACTGATTGCCAAGCCAGACGCGAAAACAATCGACGATGTGGCCGAAACCTTAAGGGATAATCTTGTATTACACAGCGCAACCAAGACCTCCAAGAGACCTATCATTCATTCTTTGAGTGTTTCTTCGGAAGAAACCTCTCGAGAAGAGACTTCTAAGTCATGCATTGTGGTTGATGATCTTTTCTTGATGCACAACAGTACCTCTAATAAACGAGTTAATCCGTCAACTCCAAAGAAAACAAAAACAGTAAACTCCCCATGTAGGAGTGAACTGAAAACAAGAAGTAGTGCCATCAAGACACGCAGAAACACTCCTAGAAAAGCAACTGTGACTGGAAACACAACACCTGTTGCATCTCCAATGAAACGGGCTTCTTCTGCTCATGCCTCGATGGACTACGAATTGGCCAGAACACCCAAGTCATCTAAGAGAGTGGCTTCCTTGAAGAAGACTTTGAGCATTACCAAAACAAGAAATACTCCCACCAAACCTCAAAATGACATCCCTGTTTCACATCCAAGTCCCCGAGTCACTTCTCCGAGCAAAAAGGCAAAGTCTGCAAAACGATCTATAAAGTTCGCTGATATGGAAACTACTCGATCCGGTAGGAAAGTGAAGCCTGTGAATTATTTTGAATCAGAGATGTGAGTGCTTTTTCTTTAAGAGTTACCTTATCTGTTTTAAGAATAGATTTTAGTATGGATATTCCTTTCATTAGTTACATGCATAAAATGTGTCCCTTTTCTACTAAACTTAAATCCTTTTGTATTATATTACTTTTGCCTTTCATTTTTGAATGGACCTTGTGCTATACAACCCAAACCAAACAGCCCTCTGGGGCGCATCTTTAGATGTGTAGTGCTTCACGAATCCGAGGCACTCTAGTGATATTTTCTTTCCCATGGGGTTTTACTGGCTTTAATCAACATGAGAGTCGTGCTCCAGGGATACCCAAGTGATCTGTTTCTGCCTTCATCAAACTACTCTTCCCCAATCCCCCTTTCCCTTTTACATTTTTTACTTAACGTTGTCTTGTGTTTGGCACAGCTTGACCAAATATAGCCCTTGCACTATAAAGCTTAAAACCAACCAACCAAACTTTCAGTTTTCCTTTCTCACAATAATTTTCCTTTGAAATTATTGTGACAGCAATAATTGTCACGTCTCTATCACAATTTCAAATCCATACCACAATTACTTTCTTGGGATCTCTTCAATAACACCCTTAGCCACGTAGACATGTGCAAAAATAGGTTATTTCTGGCCATAACTATCATCTTGTGAAGAGCTCGGAGACAAACTGCTTGTTGTAACGGGGAATGATCTTATTCCATTGTTTGACCCCAAACTAGTTTAATAAAAGGAAAGATTAAAAATTTATTAATGTCTTGGGTTTTTAAGCGTGTTACATATTAATGTGATTTTGTAAGCTGAAAGATATAGCAACATACTGTTATAAAGTATTGTTTTAACAACTTAATTTTTATTTAAAAAGTAATTTGATCATGACTTGTTAAAGGTCATGCTGCAACTTGTTCTGTCTACAGCAAATTTCAATCTACATTAATTTTGTAATTACTTTATTTATTTAATAAACCAAATCTGATTTTTACATCCTTAGTGCTGATAAAGATTGCAGAAAAACCCTATTTGCAAGAGCTGTTGAAAGCACAAAACTGTCTAAATTTATTCGATCCACCTATTCGGATGAGAGTGGCAGTGAATTTTCTGGAGCTGGGAGTAGCAGGTCAGATGATGATATGTCTGTATCAGATTGCTCAACGGAAGATATAGTACATACGCCATCTAGGAGGAAAAGTGTGAAGAAAACTCCAAAATCAAGTGTAAGGATCTAGTGAAGTAATTCTGTCTAATAAATGCAAATTCCATAATCATTAGGGTTGATTGATAGGTAATATCCACTCATCAAATACATTCCTGACAAAATAGCCCTCAGGGGCACATCTCCTTTATGTGTGTGTACAAACTTACCGAGGTACCCGAGTGATCTCTTATTTTCCCATGGGGTTTACTTGAAGTTGGCTCTCTTGTATCTGGCTCAGCATGGCCAAATATGGCCCTTGTGCTATAAAAATCCCAATCAACCATGGAGTGTACTCTCTTTACTAAACAAGGGGTCATTCTCCCAGGATACTCCCAAGCAATCTTTTTCTGCTTTCATCCCACTACCTTGTGGGCCGCTGTAGCCCGGTTTTAAGAGTAACAAACTTGCAACTGGAGAGTTGCTACTTCGAATCCAACCAAAGACCGTCGTGTACGAAGGGGACTGGTGCACGTTAAATCTGTCGTGGCCTCAAATGTCCTCAAGTTGGTGTGGTGTGGAAGTTTGGAGAGTGGGGTGCCAGCTCAGGTTTCGACCTTGTCATCTGACCATGGTTCAAAATTACATGGTGTTCTCTGATCTTTCCCTCCGGGTTTGATCCCAGGCCGTCGCTAATAGCCTGTTGTGTTGCTCCAGTGCTACGTTAATTAAAAGTACCTACCCACTACTTTGTTTCCAATCCCTTTTTCCTGTCATGACATTTTAACTTGATGTTATCTTATGTTCGGTGCAGCTTGGCCAAATATGGCCCATACGCCATAAAACCCCAAAATAACCAACTGACCTGACAAAGTAAAACAGTGAAAGTTGTATTAAAATGTCAGAAATATATTTCTCTTGAAGCCTTATTTTCAACATAGTCACTTTTCACTGCTACACATTTTCCTACACACTTTATCATCATTTTCATTCAGTCCATGAAAAATGTTCATTTTGCTTTCACCGCAACTGGCAATATGATGAAAAATGTTGATCTTTCAACATCCTTTCATGTTTGGGAATAACCAGAATTTGGACTGCCAAATCAGGGCTGTAAATCGGGTGCGAATTTCAGGCTTATCGTTGTTTCCATGTTTTGTTGACTGTAATATGTGGCCTTGGGTTGTCATGATGCAAAAAAAAGGTTTATCATGTCTGATTTCCCCAAAATAGCATCAAAATCTTTTACTCATTGCTGCTTTATATAAAACTCTGGTGGCTCTCATGACTACCTTTTCAATCCCTTGCATTGTCATGAGATACAAAACAAAAGTCCTTTCAGATCTGACCTCCAAAAAATAGTGTCAAATCTCTTACTGATCTCTGCTTTATGTGAAACTCAGAGGTAGTCCTCATGACTAATGAACACTATTATTCAAGGACATCAAACAATGAACGGGAACTAAGTTCTTGTGCAGTATCACTGCACAGAATTGGTTATCAAACATTTTTCTTCCTTAACTGTTATCCATCTAGAAAACAGTCAACCTTGGGTCAGTTGATTTTTGAAAAGATGTTGCATCATGTTAGGAGAAGGCTGCAATACGCAAAAGTTATGTGACTTCAAAGTGGCTGTTTACCCTGACAATACACTATCATTGTTGTCGCTTTCATCACCAAACGATGAACTTAGAACCAAAATTCGTTCTAAAGATGCTAATTGTGGAAGCAATTTGTTTGTTACCACCAGTCCCCTAATTTTAAAACCATGACTTGGCTGCCAACTCCCAGGAGTCAAACTATAGTAAGCCAAGTGCTAGGAAACTCACCTATCAACCCTCATACATTCGTATTATAAAAAATGCTTAATTCATTATGAAACATGAAAGCATATGTTATTATAAATAATATAATTAATTTAATAATATAACTGTTTTTCAAGAATATTAAAAAACAATTTGCAATTTTAGTATTTATTTATAAAGAAATATTTAAAATTAAAATCCAACACTTGCTTAGATGACTCGGCTTCACATAGCACCCTCCCTGGTTACACCACTGTACAAGGATATTCAATCCTAGTCTCATTTTTACATTTATGTAAATATTAGTACTTCTCATACTAGTATGCTTTAATTTGTGTTCTGTCATTTCAGATTAAGAAGAAAAAGGAATTAAGTATTCCTGATAGGAAAACACCCTTGAAAACAGCCCAGAATGTTCTAGAAGAATCCAGATTAAGGTAGTTTTCATTAAATTTATTGATTGTAATCTAGGACACTCACCTTCAGAAACAGTATTATTTATATGTACAGGAAAACAAAATGCATGCAAGTGCCTTAGAGTGATTCAAAGTGCCATCCATGTAATGATGAAACTTAGGATTTTACACTTTTGCTGATTATCGCACGTTTTGTATATTAATTAAATACATTTTTTACAGGCTGCATGTTGCTGCGGTTCCTAAATCTCTTCCGTGTCGAGAGGAAGAATATTCAGACATTTACAGTTTCGTCAAAGGTTGCTTGTGTGCTCATACAGGAGGGTGAGCTAGAATTTGATTTCATGACATCTTATTTCAAAGCGTTTTTTTAAATGAAGATACTTAAAAGAGATAAAATGCGATATTCTGCTGCTTTGTTTTATGTTGCCTTTATATTTTAATTCTGAATGTACTTAACATGAGCCAAGATTAATGCATTGAATTAATTTCGCAGATACTTTTTTCTTTTCTACTTCAGTCTATTGTAATGCTATTTCACGTATGTTGAATTTTTGCTTTTTTTCCTGTGCTTTTACTTTACATATTTCCTCTAGACGTTTGTTCAACACTAATATTTATTCCCCCTTTAGAAGGGCTTATTTTTCATTTTATTTTTAAGGGCCCTTAAAAAGCCATAAAATTTTCTGAAAATCCTTTAAAAAGCTGTAATTTTTACAAAAACATTGCATCTTTTATTTCACTTGCTTAAAAACCAATGATATACTCATCCAGTCAAGTGTTATTTAAAATCAATGGCAAATATTTATAGCTTCACTATAAATTTATGTTTTTGGAAGTGGGTCTTTGAGACCCAAACAACACTCTCGAATGTTTCTTTGCATTTGCACTCATGGGTTAATCTATTGTGATCTTTGTGAAATGTAGCTTTAAAAACTGAAAAATAATTGAAAATGCCTAATTTTACAAAATTTCCCTTAAAGGGCAAAACTTTTCTTCAAAGTTTTTCTTTGGAGTGTGAACCCTGTTATTTCTAAGTATCTATACTTGCCTTTTTCAATTGTTTTTGGTCTGGCTCTTCGTGCCTAATCATAAATTTTTATTTAAAATCAATGGCAAATATTTATAGCTTCACTATAAATTTATGTTTTTGGAAGTGGGTCTTTGAGACCCAAACAACACTCTCGAATGTTTCTTTGCATTTGCACTCATGGGTTAATCTATTGTGATCTTTGTGAAATGTAGCTTTAAAAACTGAAAAATAATTGAAAATGCCTAATTTTACAAAATTTCCCTTAAAGGGCAAAACTTGTCTTCAAAGTTTTTCTTTGGAGTGTGAACCCTGTTATTTCTAAGTATCTATACTTGCCTTTTTCAATTGTTTTTGGTCTGGCTCTTCGTGCCTAATCATAAATTTCCATGGCTTTTTTGTTTAAAAAAATTGCATTTAAGTTAAATTAAGTATTTGAAGTAATTGCATTGTAATCAGTTACCAATTTAATCATGAAAAATTGTAAAAACAGCAACTAACATTCTTGAACGAAGAGAAACAAAGGAAATATTTGCAAATCGCGATGTTTCTTTCTCGGAAGCATATAGATGTAAGACTTTACTGTGACACAGACCAGACCTACTGCTTCCAGAAGTACAAAAATTTCAGATATGTAACTTTTTCTTAGAATGTACATCAGTTATTTCTCTTCTCATACTAAAGTTGGAATATATAAACCCACCATCAGTTCAAATCTGCTTTTTCAAACTTCTGGAACAAGATATTGCCCTTTAACTCTTTGAGGCACACGATTTTAAAGAAGAAAAGAAAACCAGGTTGCACAGAATTGTTTATTTACTTATTCTGCTTCAAAATTAGTATAAAACATCAAATAACATGTTTTATTATAAAACGATTAATAATACTCGTAATAAATTTTTATGAAAAAACAACATTTACTGTTATGAAAGACAAAAATTTAGTACACCACAGTTCACCAACCTTGATCACAAGTGTCAACAACTTACTAATGCATTTTAACGTGTGTAAATTTTTGTTTTCAGTTGTTTACACATTTAGCTTTAGTTCATAGCATTGCCAACTCAATGAAAAACTTTAAATAAAATATTAAACTATGACTAATTTCAACTTTTTGAGGTGGGTTAAAAAATATCCCACCATACACAAAAAGCTAAGCAAAAGGTGGGACAGTTTTAAACCCACCTAACCCCAAAGAGTTAAAATGTAATCAAAATGAATTTAAAATTACAACCATGTGGGACATTTTGGCAACTTAGGGGATTTGCTTAGGTGGTTCTACTAACACCCACTTTTCTGCTAATTTTTAACCCTGCTCTGATCTATGTATTTAGAATAAATTAATCCTCACATTTTCAGTATGTAAATTTGCCCTTGTTTGTTTCAGCTGTATGTATATTTCTGGCGTACCTGGAACTGGCAAGACGGCAACAGTCCATGAAGTTGTGAGAATGCTCGAGGAAGAGAGGGATGACGATGTTCCTCTCTTCAATTTTGTAGAAGTCAATGGAATGTGGATGACAGATCCTTACCAATGCTATGTGCAAATCTTTAAGGTAGGAACACTGAATATTTACATCTATCACTAGATATGTGTGCAATTGATAAATCAGGTCACATACTTGCCATGTTAAAGCAATGCACGTTTTATGTTTCTTGTAATACAAGGGAAAGTCAGTAAGTATATTGCAAATTGATGTAGCGACGTGTTTTTGAATAACGTGATTGAAGTTTTCACAGCTAGATAGTAGCCTTGTATTGGTGTCATGCGACATTTTGCAATCTATGTGTATTAAAGCCCTCAGGGGTAGATCTACTTTAAGTGTGTACAGTCTTCAGGGACCAGTATGAAGTTTACTGTCTAGTAAACACAGGTTGTGCTCCCAGGATACCCAAGTGATCTCTTTTCATGTTTTCAACCCACTATGTTCCCAATCCCTCTCTTTTCCTTTCACAACATTTTCACTTGACTGTCTTGTGTTTGGTGCAGCTTGGCCAAATTTGGCCCTAGTGACATAAAACACCAAACCAACCAATGTGTATTAAAGCAAAATGGAGAAACAGCTGTTGCATGATAGTGATGCCTCTCAACAAGTGTACTATAATCAAACCACTCCGGTGTGCGATTTTTCAGGGCAGAAAGTCTGGCAGCAAAGGAGATCCACAATGAAATGCTGCTCTGCAATGCATGTATTGTGAGTATTACCTGTCATGTCATGGCTGCTCAAGTTCTCTAAAGGATAGACAAGTATCAGAAAATGAATCCCGAGTTGGTTGGTCAGTAGAGCCTAGCCTTCCAACCTCATGGAGGCACAATATGGAAATTTTACTGCAATATCCATAGAAAACTTTGTGTTGCCATTCAACAGAAAGGAGCAAGACTCATCTCAAAAGTTGTGTGCTGTTGCATGACAACCTGCATCCTCATACAATCATTAGGATTTGATACACTAACAAAATTCAAGTCCTCGAGCAACCCACAAATAGACTTGACCTTTCTCCTACATTTCCACTCTGAGGTATCCGAGTGGTCTGTCCTTCCTTCTCTTTTACTTATCTTACTGCCTACCTTTCTGCTTTTTTCCTTCCTCAGTGTTGTCCTATGTTTGGTGCAGCTTGGCAATGCATTGATGCATGACGACTTAGCTAAGGTTGGTTCTGAATTTCCCCTACCATGTCCTTCCATTGATTGCATCTGTTTCATCAATCATAATATTTGTTAGGAAAAACTGTAATATACAATAGTTTTTAATATTTATACACTTACTGCATTCGGAGTTTTGAGTTTCCCGCGAAGCCAATCGGAACGCCACTTTACCTGTTGTAAACAAATCTCCGTGTAAGTACTTTTTCACTTCAGTTCATTTTCAATATTATAGAATAAATCGAAACTGATATAATTAGATAATTATTATCAAGCACTTTAAACCTTGTATTAAATTTATTCATTACTTAATTTTAATTACGATCAGTTTTTCAGAATTGAATATGCAGATATTTAAAGAACTACTTGCCTGTTTATTTCAGATATAATATTCAAATATGTAGACAGCAAGCAGTTCGAGATATGCAAATGTACGTACTATATAAAATGTAACTTATTTGAATTGCATTCACTCTTTCCTTTGAACGTCTAGCTTGCTGTCCACATATACTTGCTTATTATCGAGTTGATTATGTGTGATTTGGTCATTTGACCCGACTATTATTTTATATTGGATGTTATTTCGTTATGTTTGATGTGTGCTAGATATGCATATGAAATGTACTTTTAAAAGTTTAATTAAATAAATAACTTATTTTTAAGGCTGGCTGAATTTTTTAAAAGACTAATAATATATATAGTTAAACTAAAAATAGATATTTTTAAAACTGGGTCTCTGATCTTAACCGAGCACTTGTAAAAGTTTCTGTACCTGTACACTTATGTTTTAATCTATTATGTTAAATATTCCTTTAAATAGTTTTTGGACTTGACTACGTCTTTAAAATCTGAACACTATGGGAGGACATGTACGAAAAGTTTAGTGTTACGAAAAACTGTACCCATTGTTGTCTTGTGTTTGGTACAGCTTGGCCCAATATGGCCCTTGCACCATAAAATCCAAAACCAACCAAAAAAGCTCTACAAGTGTTTTGTCTTATGATTATATAATTAAAAGAAACATCCAGAGAGAAGATGAATATAGCATCGCATTGACAAAGGATATCTACCTGACATGATCTTCGGACCAAGTGCACATGCACACTGAGCATGGGGAGGGATCTGCATTATATTGAAATTCTCTGGTGCTGGGCAAGCTTTGGACCAGTAACTTTGGATTACGTGGAATGAGAACTGCGTAAGTGGTGTCATTCGAAAGCTACCTAACTACACTACAATCACAGGCCTTAAATCAATAAAATTATCCTTCATTATTCCAAATGAACAATTATTCAAACTTTCTATGCCTGCTTTATTCATTCCACAATCCAACATCAAGCCTGAGTATTCATGTCAAAATTATGTTTTGTGTCCTTGACACAACCTATCAATTTTTTATTCTATGATCCTATGACTTAAGTCTTTTTGCCATAAGTCTGGCAGCTCAGTATTGTCCAGAAACATAAAAATGATAGAATGAATGATGAAATCAATGGGAGGACATAGGGATGATTCGGAACTGACCTTAGCTAAGTCATCCGTCAATGTATTGCCATAAACACCGGTGACTTGGGATTCTCTGCAGTGTGATATGTATGTCTCTTAAATAGTGAAAAAGCCTTAAAAGATCCTAATTTTTCTTTTATTTAAAGTCTGGTAATCCTGTATTAATCTTCCATGCTGGTAGTCTCTTACAGGGAAAACCATTGCTTCTCAACAGGCTGCGAATCTCTTGGAGAAGCGTTTTACAGAACCTGGTCCAAAAAAAGATGCTGTGGTTTTGTTGGTGGATGAGCTTGACCGCCTGTGGACAAGGAAGCAGACTGTCATGTATAACATCTTTGATTGGCCATCTAAAAAGCATTCAAAGCTAATTGTTCTGGCTATAGCCAATACAATGGATCTGCCCGAGCGTTTGATGATGAATCGTATATCCAGCAGATTGGTAAGATTTGTGTTTTCAAATCCTTTCATGATTTTATTCATGTTCTATTATTTGCATTAAACGCCATCATTTCCATAAACACTGCATCATAGAAACTGTCTTTAGTAGTTTAATTTTAACTTCACTAATGTGCTGAGATATACCTATTTTCTATGCTTGCATTTTATGCCATATTGTTTTTTGAATAGTAAGGAAAGTTTTAATAAATATTAGACACCCCAAAACTTTAAGATTTTGATTTCGAAACCTAACTGTAGAGAAACTTCCTACCACAGCTATCACACTTTTGATTTATTTTGGAAAAAATCCTATATTTTGAAATATTACCATTACAGGGTTCCCACTATGGGATTAGCCCTCAGAGGCACATCTTTAGGTGTGTGTACATGCATCACAACCCCCGAGTAATCTATCCTCTCTTCTGTTTTACCCTGGCTTAACCTTCTACTTTTTTCCCTACCTCATTCTTGGCTTGTATTTGGCGCAGCTTGGTCAAATAAGACCTTTGCACCATAAAACCCCAAAACAACTAAGCCACTGGCCTTGAAAAACCTTAATCAGGCCTGAATTTTGATTTTAAGTTTTTAAAGAGCCCTTAAAATTTTAAAGCCTTAATTTTTTACTATCGCTTTTATACTTTACTAAAACTACATATTTTATTCCTCCTGCATTCAAAAACGAAGAAGAATGATACTTGAGACTAAGGTCAAATATCATTAATTTTGGTTTTAGTGACTTCAATAAAAGTGAGTAAATTACAAACAGCAGGTCTGGCAAGTATTCTGGTATAAACGATCTTTATATTCATGTTGCTACAAAATAGTGGCAACATGCTGAGACATTTGCAGTTCAAAGGGCCAGAAAACTCTTCAAGAGTTACGACTGATGTCCAGGAACTGGTTTTCTTAAAACTAGATTTGCTGGGAAACTGGTTATTTCGTTTCAGTGTTTTTATTCACATTGGTCTTCAATAAACAGCCTTAAAAATAAAAAATAAGCCTTGAAAAAGGCCTTAATTTTTCTTTTTCTTTAAGAGTGGGAAATCTTAATAAGTAAGTTCATTAACTAAGGCCAAAAGTATTAAAAGCTAGAAAGTTACTGCACATTTTTTAAAATTGTAGACAAACGTTTTTCCGATGCTAAAATTCAATAAATAATAAGTTTTGAAATTATAAATTTTGTGAACTAATGAATAGTGCTTTTTAAAGTTATCAAATTTAATTTTGTTAATGCTATTTATTAGTGTTCAAATTTCATAAACAGTTTAGAGGATCCCTTACATTTTTTATGATGTTACTTAACTGTATTGAGATTAACTGGAATCGTGTGTTTAGTTTTGGTTCTATGTTAGGGAAAGTCATGCAATCTGTTATATGTAGCTGTGTTTTGTACCTCTTTATAAAAAACGCTTCCATGTACTTAAAGCCTCAATTCACCTGATAACAGTTTGAACCTTAGATTCAAAGAAGTTTTCATCCTATCACTGATTCCAACTTAGTGTTTTATATTTTTGTAATTTTTATTATCGTTTTAAGCTAAGAATTAATAAAAATCTGATTGATTATCTTGTATTCTTTAAAAGATGTAAAATGTTTGATTTCGTCAAACAACATTTATGCAAATTAGTTTATTTAATTTTTATTCAGGGTCTTACTAGAAAAACATTCCAGCCATATAACTTCAAACAACTACAAGAAATAATTATGAGTCGTATTCAAGAGCTCAAGGTGTTTGATCCAGATGCAGTTCAATTTGTTGCCAGAAAAGTAAGTATAGTAGAAGCTGTGTCTGAATTGCTTAGGGGTAATGGTGTGTCATAATAGCTATCTTTGAATTTTTTACATTAAAATTTTTAACATTAAGTGTTAATAACAGTTTGGGGTCATTAAGTTTCATCAATCATCTAAATAATAAATTATTAATAAGTATCCAGAGGTTTGTTAAAAATCTATGATAATGTGTTTGACTGAAGATTAGAGATGAAAATTAACTTCCTGCATTTCAGTTATAAGTTTAGAGTCTAAAGATTCATGAGACATTTTTTTTAATTACCAGTTTTGGTCATCAACACATTGGACTGGAGCATCATATTGCTCCATTCCATGAAGGGGAAAGACATAATTCTTCTATATTTTCTCTTTGATCCTCAAATCAAAAATTCATTGAGGATAAGTAATAATGATATAGAGCTGAATGAAATTTACATCAATGGGGGGCACAATACAATGAGGAATTGCTGTTTTTCTACAACAACTGCTTCCACCACAACGTCTGTTGCTGTAGAAAAAGGCCTTATCCCATTTTCCATAGGGGATGCCTGAAGTTTTGAAGTTTCAACATCGGCATTCAATTCAAGTTTGTCACATTGGCACACTTAATGAAAAATTAGAAGCGTATTTGTTGCAAAGATCATAGCGAGATAACTACCTCTACCAACATTTGCCAAAAATAATATAAAATTAAGACATCCACCAGTCACCTTTACTCAAATTGAACAAGTCCTGTTCCTATAGCAACTGCCAATACCCAGACTTATCCCAGGGTGCACTTACGAGTGGGGCTTAATCCCCTCCTAGACCGTATAAAAGCAAAAGAAATTCATTTAAGTCATTGATTGCTTCTTTAAAAATAATGTATAAAGGTGTTTTGATATTTTCTCCTTACAGCTAATTTATATTCATTGCTTTCAGTTCATTAAAAAGTGTTCTGTTTCTTATTTACTTAGATTGGATAAAATAATTGAAAATTATAATCCTGTTTGTTAGAATGTTAGCACCTTTTCCCTTCAATATAGCTTCAATTTGTCTTGGAGTAGTCACTCTAAAACTAGTCTATAAGTTACATACTCTAAAATTAATCCCTGTATTACACACTCCAAAACTAGTCTCCAGGTAACACTCTAAATTGCTTGGGCACATTCCAAAACTAGTCTCTAAATAACACTCTAAAACTAGTCTCAATGTTATACACTCTAAATCTTGTCGCTGGGAACACTCTGAAACCACCCTTTATCTATACATATAAAGCAGAGTTGGCATCTGTCTGTTCTTTATACAAATATACCCCGTTTGACCAATCCACACAAAATTTGGTATACTTATTCTTTGGAACCCTGCGGGTAATGTAGGCTGCATATTAACCCCATTCTATTTGTCTTGGGTGTGCAGAGGGGTGTAACATCCCGTCATCCTGGACAGAGCACTTGCTAGGGAGCACTCTCTCCCGGTCTGGCTGTGCAGATGATGTCAGAGTTAACATCACAGGAGTCACCTCTCAAGATGACCGTGGAGGGTTTTTTAGAGTATTTTGCAATCACAGATGGGTACAGTTGCACTGAAAAATCGCTCAGTATCATTGTTTATATATGCAGTCTGTAAATTCTTAAACTAGCTTTATTATTGGAATGTTCAGAACAACACAATTCAGAATCCTCATAGGAATAACATTGCATATTTATACGATTAATGTCAGACCAATTACACTAAATTTGGCACATTCATCCTGTAGAATTAATTCTGCAGGACACATAGGCTATATATATTAACCCAGTTCGATTTGTCCTGGGTCTGTAGTGGGGCTAAAATCAATTCGAAATCTCCATAAGGATAGATGTCGCAACCTGACCAGACTTTTTGCTGAGAAGCCTTTCGGAGTTGATCCTACATCGTTTCCAAGTGGACTGTGTTTATATTATTCGGCGCCGGCGAGGCGCATAAATTTGTTGCGCTTCGAGATGTGTATACTTTCTTCGGGAGGCGAAAGCAGACGCTCGTGAGATCGGTTCAAGTATAGAACATTAAAAACTTTTGTGGACTAACTATGCTTTTTCGTTTGACATGTCGGGAGCCATATATGTAAGTTTCTACTATTAAATTATTTTTGATATAATTAGCTGTACTTTACTCTCTCCAAAAAGTAACTAGGAAACAAATTCCAAGTATTAAGAAGCAGATGAAAAAGACTGGTAGTTTTTTAACGTTGACGATCTGCTATATAAAATGGCGTCCGCGACAGGACTTGGAATTTGTTATTGTGAATTTGTGATTGATAAGAAATTAATTCATTTGCTTTGATTTTATGATGGAGAGTTTAAAGAAAATGCGTACTCCTCTAAGAAGTGGTTTCACTAGAATCGCTAATGCGTTATATCAATGTTTAGAAGAGGAGGAACGTGATATTGATGAAATTGAAATTTTAATGGCTCAGTTAAACGAAAAATGGTTAGAACTTGAATCGAAAGAAAAACAAATTATTGCTTTGTTATCAGATATAGATGAGTGTTCTCAGGAAAGTTTTAATCAGGCTTACGAAGTTTTTGAAGAGTATAAGGAAAGATTTATACGACTTAAAACTAAAGTTAAGAAAAGTATTAATGACGATGTTAAAAACACTAATGACGATAATAAAAGCGTGCTTAGTGAAACAGTATCGAAACGAAAGTTCCAACTTCCTAAAATTGAGCTTAAGAAGTTCAATGGTGATGTTAAGGAATGGCTTGGTTTCTGGGGTCAATTTCGGAAAATTCACGAAGACTTGGACATCGCTCCAGAGGATAAATTACAATATTTGTCCCAGTCTACTGTAGAGATATTGTAGATTCCTTTCCCGCATCTGCTGAGAATTATGAGCAAGCAGTTGAGTGTCTAAAAGCTAGATTCGGAAGAGAAGATTTACTCATAGAAGTGTATGTGAGAGAATTGCTAAACTTAATTTTGAACAATTCTTTGCATCAAGCTAAAGTTACACATATCGCCAAATTGTATGATAAAATTGAAGCACATCTCCGTGCCCTTGAAACATTAGGTGTAACTTCCGATAAGTATGCTTCTATGCTGTATCCCTTAGTTGAAAGCTGTTTACCAGAAGACATGATTCGAGTATGGGAAAGAAGTATTAATTTGACAAATGAAACTAAGAAAATGCCAAATAAACTGACTGCTCTTATGAGTTTTCTAAAATCAGAAGTTGAAGGGGAAGAACGAATTTCAATAGCAAAAGAGGGGTTTGGTTTAGAGGCAAAACGTAAAGGGAAATATTCCTATTCCACATCTCCTAATAATGATAAACAATTTCCAACCGCAATCGGACTTTTTGACAATGCTGAGACTCGTCGGAATAAACAAGCACTGTGCTCATTTTGTGAGAAAACGCATGATTCACAAGCTTGCAGAATCGCGTTAAAAATGAGTTGGGGTGATAAAAGGAAAATCTTAGCAAAAAAGGGTTGTTGTTTTCTATGCCTAAAAATCGGTCATAGAGCTCGTGATTGCAGATGCAAGATTAATTGTGAAAAGTGTAGGAGTAGACATTATGCTATAATGTGTAATGAAGGTAAATTTAAAGAACCTAAATCGAAAACGAACGCTGGTGAAAGTGATAGTCAAAATATGATCAATGATGCAGTTTTAAGCAATCGCACATGTTGTACAGTTCTTTTACAAACATTGTATGTACGATTACGAGGTGCAGGAAATAATGGGAAAATAGTTCGTGCACTCGTCTACTCTTTGAGTCAACAATCTTATTTGAGTAAACGTGTAGCGAAAGAAATGAAATATGATTTTATTAAAGAAGAAAGTGTTATTCATAATTTATTTGGGGGCAGAGAACATCCCGAGAAACATTTTAAATACAGAGTATTCATTAGCAGTTTGAAAGGTGATTATAATTGTAACTTTGAGGTCCTTGACCAGCAAACCATTTGTTCGGCTGTACCCATTCCAACATTAAAACCATTCGCTGAGGAGCTTGAATATCATAATATTACTGTAACTGATCAATTAATCTCTGAACAAGAAGAATCGTTAGAAATTGATCTATTAATTGGGGCTGATGTTGCGGGTAAACTCTTTAATGGAAAGATTATTCATCTGCCGTGTGGACTTGTTGCTGTAGGAACATATTTAGGTTGGACCTTGATGGGAAAGATGCCATATCAAACTTCTGATGACAATTCTACGATGGTAGTTACAAATATGTTAGTTAAGGATGTAGCTATTACCGAACTCTGGAATCTTGATATCATTGGAATAATTGATCCGGCCACACAAAAGGCCAGAGAGGAAAGAGATTTACAAACAAAGATGCGATTTCAACATTCTGTGTCCGTGAATAGTGAAGGGCGCTATGAAATTGTTTTGCCCTGGTCTGAAGATCACCTACCGCTATCCACCAATAAGGATTTAGCCGTGAAGCGTTTAGAATCTACAACGCAGAAACTTCGCTCACAAAACCTGCTTACATTGTACGAGGAGGTTTTCGACAGTTGGCTCGATTTGGGTATAATCGAAGAAGTCAAACAAAGTGAGGTTATTGATGATGGACACTATTTGCCACACCGACCAGTTATAAAGGAAAATAGTTCCACCCCCAAAAGACCAGTATTCGACGCTTCTGCGAGAGTAAAGCATTCTCCGTCTCTAAATCAGTGCTTAGAATGTGGTCCGAATTTAATAGAGTTAATACCTTCCATTCTTTTAAGATTTCGGGAGGGTAAATTTGCAGCCATAGCAGACATAGAAAAGGCATTTTTACAAATTAGTGTAAAACCCGATGATCGAGATTATCTTAGATTCTTTTGGTGGAAGGATGTGAATAAAAAGGAGCTAAAAATATTTCGTCATACCCGAGTAGTGTTTGGTGTGAAAAGTAGCCCTTTTCTTTTGGCAGCTGTAATAGAATTTCATTTGCAGAAATATATAGAAAATTCTCACTATGATAAAAATATGTTGCATAAACTTATTCACTCTTTCTATGTAGATAACGTTGTTACCAGTTTTGAAGATGAGCTTGAAATGACACTGTTTATTGAAGAATCTCAAAAAGTAATGAAGGAAGGAAAGTTTAATCTCCGAGGTTGGTTACGTACTGGGGATAACTTACAAACAGGTGTTGAGTCACCGGTATTGGGATTGTTATGGGATTACCAGAAAGATCTTTTAACTGTGAACCTGACATGGTTGGAAAGCTTCAAATTGATGGAAGTAACTAAGAGGACTATTTTGTCTATTGCCCACAGAGTATATGACCCGGTTGGTCTTGTAAGCCCTGTTCTCTTGCTTCCTAAGCTATTGTTGCAAAGCTTATGGAAAATGGGAATTTCTTGGGATACTGAAGTTGATGAAAATACGAAAGAAAAGTTTCTAAGTTGGTTCAGAGATCTGAGTCTCTTAAAAGAAATTTCTATACCCCGATGGATACACACTAACAGAGATAACAAAAATTTGTGTAGCATTCACACCTGTGATGCCAGTAGTAATGCATATGCTGCTGCAGTGTTCGCGAGAATTCAGACTTCTTATGGAGTTGAAGTTCATTTATTAGCTTCTAAGTCCAGAGTAGCTCCGGTGAAATCAATTACTATTCCACGTCTTGAGTTGATAGCTGCAACGGTGGGAGCGAGACTCTGCACTTCAGTTTTAGAAGGTTTGCAATGGCAAAATGTTGAATTATATTTTTGGACTGATTCAACTGCTGTTTTGACCTGGATCCAAAAGGAAGAAATCTGGACTATTTTTGTGTTGAACCGAGTACGAGAAATCAGGAAATTAACAAACCCGAATGCATGGAGACATGTATCAGGAATCGATAATCCTGCTGACCTTCCATCCAGAGGCTGTACTGCCAAACAGCTTTTGTCAGTTAGATGGTGGGAGGGACCCGCATGGTTAAAGAAAAATGAAGGTGAATGGCCAACACCAAAATTGGAATATAATCAGGAAAACGTTATTCCAGAAATCAGAAAAGGTGCTGTAACTAACACACATGTAAATCTAGAAACAGAGGAAATCTTCCATAGAATATCTTCGTATGTCAAACTTGTTAGAGTAATTGCTTGGATTTATAGATTTTTCTCTAATGCAAAATTGAAAACATCACGAAACTTTGGGGATCTAACTTTGAAAGAAATAAATCATGCAGAATTAGTTTTGTTAAAAATTATCCAACGTGAAGCATTTCCTGTTGGCGTAAATGATCAACAAATTAAACCTCTTTACCCTGTACTCGACGAAAAGGGGTTATTGAGAGTAAAAACGTGCATTTTTAACCGAAGAGACAAAAAGAACTTTAGATTACCCATAATCTTACCATCAAAACATAGAATAGTGCATATGCTTATAGACAATAAGCATAAAGAACTAGGACATCCTGGAGTCCAAATATTGATGAACCAGCTCAGAGAAAGGACTGTGGACTGGCTTAAAATAAAGTCTGAATCCATGATGAGGAAGATAACTTGAAATTCATTCCTCCATCTGCACCATGGTGGGGCGGATGGTGGGAGAGACTGATTGGCATGGTCAAACAAGTTTTACGCAGAATATTAGGGCAGGCTTTGTTATATTACGAAGAACTAAACACAGTATTGTGTGATACCGAAAGCCTAATAAACTCTAGACCCCCTAACTTACTTATCTGAAGATATAAACGATTTGATTGCTTTGACGCCTTCTATGTTTCTACAGGAAACGATAGAAAGTGGCGTACCGGATATCGATAGTATAGATGTCGCCTATATGCGCAAAAGATACAGGTACGTTCAAAAAGTACGTGAAGATTTACGAAAAAGGTTTCGACTGGAATATCTAGGACAGTTAAAATATAACGGAAAACCTTCGGAAACCTCGAAATCTATCTCTGTCGGCGACATAGTACTCATTGGTTCAGACAATCTGAAGCGTTTACAATGGCCGATAGGGCGGGTCGTGCAAGTCCTGCCTGGAAGAGATGGAATCGTCAGAGTTGTGAAACTCAAAACCAAATCCGGAACTATAATACGTCCTGTTCAACGTCTTTATTCCTTAGAATTATCAGATGAGACATCAGGTCCTTTCCTCAGAAGCAAAGTTCCCAAAGATAAAGATAACCCAGGTGCCACTGATATTGACTGTGAACTTGTTCCTGCCAAAGAACATCAGAAGTCACCCAAATCGACAATCACTCGGAGTGGGAGAGTAGTGAAACCTATCCAAAGACTCGGCTTGTGAGACGCGACAATTGGTTGAGTTCTTCCAAGTTACGAACTCAAGATGGGAGGATGTCGCAACCTGACCAGACTTTTTGCTGAGAAGCCTTTCGGAGTTGATCCTACATCGTTTCCAAGTGGACTGTGTTTATATTATTCGGCGCCGGCGAGGCGCATAAATTTGTTGCGCTTCAAGATGTGTATACTTTCTTCGGGAGGCGAAAGCAGACGCTCGTGAGATCGGTTCAAGTATAGAACATTAAAAACTTTTGTGGACTAACTATGCTTTTTCGTTTGATATGTCGGGAGCCATATATGTAAGTTTCTACTATTAAATTATTTTTGATATAATTAGCTGTACTTTACTCTCTCCAAAAAGTAACTAGGAAACAAATTCCAAGTATTAAGAAGCAGATGAAAAAGACTGGTAGTTTTTTAACGTTGACGATCTGCTATAATAATACCTGTATTGAGTAATATTACGTTGAATTATAAACAATGCAACACCGAGAAATTCAGCTAATTTCAAATAAATTTGAAAATCACTCCCTTAATAAAGAGCTTGCAATAAAAATCTAGCCCCTCCAGATTGGTATCCTGGGTGTGCCCCTGGTGTGAGCACTTCTTGTGGTAGACTGACAGTACTTTGTCTTTTCTTATTCAGCAATGAAGATTTTGCCGTTATTTAAATTTTGATTTACTCTTCCAGGTGGCTGCAGTATCTGGGGATGCCCGCAGAGCCCTTGATATTTGTCGCCATGCGACAGAAGTAGCTGAGAGAGCAGTTCAAACAATACCTAAAAAGAAGGGCAAAATCCTTGTGGGGATGGAACATGTGGATGAGGCAATACAACAAATGTTTTCTTCTCCAGTTATTGCCGCTATAAAGTAGGTATTTTCCATTATGCTAAACATCTTTTCAACATAGTTGTAAACTACCAGAATCCATTTTTTCCAATTCTGGGATCTGAGTAAAATAAAATTGCTGAATGAATGGATTGTGTTGAATCTAAAATGGTTTATGCTTTTTGTTTTATTTCTCATTATGTTTGACCACTTGCATAGACTAACCTTTTGCATAGAAAAAGTTTTAAAGCAGGTTTATGTAAATCTACTTGACATTTCATTAATTTGTTCAGTTAAGGAAATATGAGTATTATTGAAAATATTGTTTTGTTTTATAGAAGATAGCAAGTTATGATATTTAAACAATTGCTTAGTCATATTTACTGGTCAATATCGAAAAACTGAGATAAAGCCTATATGATATTTACCCTATATTCTATCAACCTGATGTATTCTAGTGATCTCTCTTTTTTCACCCTTTCATGGTATTGGTAGCTTGATGTTGTCTTGTATTTGGCACAGGTTTGGCCAAATATGGCCCTTGCATCATAAAACACCAAAACTGCCCTATACTGCATCATCTTAATTCAATTAGAAATTAAAGTAAAGATGCATACTTAGAAAAAAAATCAAAATTTTTATTCTAATTTTAGAGTTTTGCTAAATGAAAATTATACTATAACTTCATATATGGTTTCAAGAAAAGATATGTTCAAAGAAGTACTGTATTTTCTATTGCATCATAACAGTATTAATTAATTTATTGCATTTCCACAATGGTGCATATCAGTGTATATTCATGCTCCATATTAGCTGTTTGACCTGGTTGCTGAGTGGTTCATGTTCTGGGCCTCAGTTCAACTTTGAATTGCTTGGTTTGAATTCCAGCATGGATGCTCGGAGTTGAAATCCTCTTTAAGCCATAGGTCTCAGCTCTCGTGTAGTAAAAATTGATCAATTCACAAACCACACTTTATGGGGCTTCCTGTTACAATGCCTTTCTTGCAAGCATTCAAAGCTTTGAAACAGCAGTGTAAACATACTCTCCAGATTATATAATGAGGCACTATTGCTGGACAGGTTATGAAATTATCTGATAATTTGCTTGTTTATTTTCTTTTAACTCTAAGCTTTATGTGGAATCTAAGAACTAATTTCGGTTTTCAATTCATTACATCTTATGAAATAGAAAAGTAAGCATTTCTCTATATGGTAGAAGTTGGGAGTTGAGTATGAATTGAAACAGTTGATAGTTTATCCCTGTAGTAGTGGTGTCATGCCAGGTTGGTGATGTGGCCAGTTAGTTATTGAAAAAATCCAGAGGAATTGTAAACAGGTATTACTTAGCTGGGACGAAACAGAATTTAACAAAAACACATCACAAACACACACAGGAATACACCAATTTCTCAATCATAATCAATGCCAAGTTTCCACAAGACCTCCCCAGGCATAAAAGTTTCATACACTCAAAGCACATTTTCAATTTTAGTTAACAAGGTATAGTTAATGCCATTCTCCAAGAGTCTGAAACCTTTTCACTCTATTGTGTCACGACTCTTTTCATTTGATTCGGTATCCTTAAGGTGTGAACTGTCGCCAAACCAGGTGGTGCCAGACACTACAAGTGATCTCTTCAAGGTCACTGCAACTCTCAAACAAATAAGATTATATTTAAAGATCCTTCCAACTCAAAAGCAGTTTTTAAATACTAACATCAGTAACACTCTAGTTATTCAGAATAAATTAGTGGATACCTATTTTGTATTTTAGATACTATTATCCACAGATAAACACTGATTGAAAAAAAATGGCCTGTGTATTTATGTTTACTTAAGGAAAGAAATGAAATGACATATTTTGGGATATTCTACATGTGTAGCTCTATGTCCAGGGGGGGTCAAAGGTCATGAAAGGGTTTCAATACTTAGTAACTCCTTTATTTTTGGTCCCTCTGGGGCACATCTTTAGGTGTGTACGGGCTTCACGAATGACCCTTGCTCCATAAAACTCAAAAACAACCAACCATTATTTTTTTCTTTAGAATTTACAATACTGTATTTATCAGAAATAAATTTACACTAGGGGTGTGCAAATCAAATCTTTTAAATGGCTTCCATTTTCTGCTTTGCACAATTGTGCCCTTTAGAAGACATTTTTCATAACAGTGTTTCAGGTACCAGTGATCTGATTTTAGCCCCAATATTGTTCTTCAGCTGTTGTAGTATCTGAGGCTTGTTAACATCCACTTTGTCTTTAAGATAGCCCATAGGAAAAAAATAAGGGAGTTGCCAGATTTGGAGAACGTGATGTGGCTTTGTTCCTAACGAAGCATGGTCTGCCTGTTTGTGGAAGGTTGCTTACTGAACCCTGTTCCTCAAAACAACCAATGAAATGCCTATTCATTGATTAATTTGGAGTGATATCAAATAATAAGTCACATTAATTTTATTTTTAGAAGCTCCTCAAAAATGTGCAAGCTCTTTTTGCAAGGCATGCTTTCAGAATTCACTAGGACAGGCACAGAAGAGACGGTTCTTGTCAAAGTGTCTTCTCAGATAGTGTCTTACTGTAATTTTGAAGGTAATATAACCATTCTCTTATAATTATATGGAGTAAAAAAAATTAGTTGAATGTATTTTGTTAACAAAATTAGAAACAGCTTTTTGTTTTAAGAATTACTCTCACAAACCTTAAAAAGGCGTTTTTCATTTTAGTTTTTCAGTGCCCTTAAAAAGCTTTAATATTTCCATAATGTCCTTAAGAAATTTTAAAATCCTTAAACTCCCATTCTCAAAAAGCTTTGAGCTATTACTAGTTCAATATCAATTTTAAAAAATTGCACCTTAAAACAGTTTTTTGATTTACAATAGAAGCTTGGTCTAGATATTGATGTTAAGTTGCTGAAATTTTTAGTATTGCATGAGTTCCATTCACTTAACTTTCCTTTATACTGATTATTAATAATTCAATATCAATATATTAAAATTAAATCTTTTTTGTGATTTTTCAAAGCCAGATTTTTTTAAATTGTTGAAATATATCTGACACACTGGTCAACTTTTCTACACCAGAACAAGTCAATTTCCCACTCTACTGTCCATTCTAAAACATTTATTTCCAGGTATCTTTTTGCTTTAAATGGATTCATTGTAATATAAGGAAGTTTTAAAATAAAGTTTTGTAATTTATATAGAGAGCATTTTTTAAACCAAAATGTATGGTGTGCTCTTTTAAAGGTGTACAGCCGCCCAGCTCAACTGAAATCTTTAATATCTGTGCCCAGTTAGCTGCTACACATCTTATATTGGTGGACAATTTCCAAAATGACATTTATATGAAACTTCGCCTCAGTGTGAGCCCTGATGATGTAAGTTATGCACTTACAGGAAGAGGATAGATTGCTAAATTTGTAATTCCAAACAAGCACACAAATCATCATAGTGAGAAATCATTCCATTTTTATGACAAGAACTTTTTTAATTTAAAGTTTTTTAACTTGTTATAACATTTCATTGCAAAAGTGGTTTATGTAATTGAATATCCATGTTCAAGCTTTAAATTAATGTACTGCCTCCACTTGCAAAACAAATTAGATGTATTTTTACTTGAATGTCCAATATGAATTTTGTTTCTAGTGCGTTTATCAGTTTGAAGGGGAATTAAGTTTTTGTGAATAGTTTTAAAACTATGAGCTCAAGTCTAAATAGAAATCTTTTAAATTTGTACTAGCTGTTTTTAAGGTTTATCTTTAATGGTTTTATGTAATTTGTCTATGGCTTATATATTACATTTTAAATTTAAATCATTAATCCGTTTCACACTTGAACTTAAAAAAATTAAACGCTCCTAAGTGTGATGCATATATAAAATATATTTTTTGCATATTTTTCTGAGAATTTACTGAGCCAGAAACCCTATTACAAATCCAATATCAATTTTAAAAAAATTGTACCTTAAAAGTGTTTTGGTTTTCAATACGAGCTTGATACAAAAAGGAATCTGGTTTGAAATAAAAAACAAGCAGGAAAGGTTAATATAAACTGCATATATTTACATTTTGAAATAAGCTTTAACTATTATTACAAGATACTCTTTAAATTTAGTTAGTGTGCAAATCATAACTTTTCATACCCAAAAACATATTGTGGTTTATTTTATTAAAGTATATTTTTAAAGATTTTAGCATCAAGGAATCATACGTTTTATAACTATTTGCAACACTCATCTTTGCTATCAAGACTAGTCAGCTATTGATTTGAAGTCATTTATTATATTTAAATTTGAATGCTGTCATCCATTTCATTTATACAATTATTGTAATAAAAATGTGATAATCTTGACATTTGTGTCTTTGAACTCAAAATGCATGCTACATACATGGATAAATTTTTATGGCAGAACCCTTGTAAACTACCAAGTTCACCCTTTTGGAGTTAATTTGTACAGGATTGCTCTAAGACAAGATTTATAAAATAAAGTAGAGAAAATAGTTTACCTCGTTGCCGTTTTCTTCAGTGTGGATCAGACAACCAAAATTATCAACTACCGTGTTAAGTACATCAATTGGAGTTTCACCATGACAATTGAAACAAATTTATTCCCTTCGAAATTTCTATGGGTTATCGACATCTGATTTGAAGATTTTATGAAATCAAAATTAGTATTCAAACATTCCTTAAACACTTAATTTCCTTTTTGTTGTCGGATGCTGTAGCCAGGTTGGAAGAGTAGTGTATTAGCAACCAGAGGGTTGCGAGTTCAAAACCTGATCTAAAGACCATGTACGTGGGGTTGGTGCCCATTAAATCTGTCATGTCCTTAAGTTGGCATGGTGTGGAAATTTGGAGTGCCAGCTCGTCATCAGACCATGGTTCAAAATGACATGTCGCTCCAGAGCAATGTTATTCAACTATCCATCCTCTTTCTATTTTGTCAGATTTTTTTACTTGTAAATTTTATTTATCCACTATTTAAATATATCATATGAGCTTAGTTTGTGTTAACTATGATTTTTGAAGTTGGTAAGACTGGAAACAAAATCACTCAGCTGAAATCGAGTTAAGTGAAATGACAATTTAGATTTGGGGGTGAATCAAATCTGCCTTTATATTGGTTTTACCTTTGGAAAAACCTTTTTATATTAGTTGCAGATAAAGCCAGAAAATAGTTGACAGGTCATTCAACTTAAGATTTTTGGAAATGTTCAATTTACAGCAGTGGGAGTTAATGTAATTTTTTGCCAATACTAAAAAAAATTAAGTTTCCATTTGCATGTTATTACAGGTTCATGTCTATATTCAAAATAAAAATGAAGTTAACCATACTTTATATCTATAAAATGCCATTTAGCTCCATCGAATTAAAGCCATGATATGGCGTTTTAATGTCATACTGGAGCAACAGGCTATTGGCGACGGTCTTGGATCAAACAAGACGGGAAAGTTCTGAGGACAACACGTAATTTTTAACCATGGTCAGATGAAGTCACCTGAGCTGGCACCCCTCTCCAAACTTCCACACTGAGGATGACAGATTTAACACACCAGCTCCCTTTGTACACAAATCTGGTTGGATTTGAACTCAACCCTCCTGTTGTTAATCTTACTCTTCCGAGCTACCACAGCACTTAAAGCTACAGAAGTTTGTTTCCAATCTTTTAACCCTTATCAATGAACTAAGTTTGAACCAGATTGGAACGTTAATATTACGGCACTAACAGGTGGTTAAGATTAATTTTTGTTCACCCAATATTTCCTCAGATCTATATTGATTCCACTCATACTTTAATCGAGTGTTTTGCAAGATTAAAATTGTTTCTTTAATCATTTTAAAGTCAACCTGTTTTCTAGCTATTTAAATAAAAAAAATGCAACTGAATTATCTGTTTTCAATTAATCTTTATACATAAATATCAGCATTTCAGAACAGACCAAGTACTTCATCCAGCTTTTTATATTAATAAGTGTTTTTGATTTCCACTTCTAATTAAATGACAGTAATTCATCCTTTCTCTCCATGTGGTGGAAACTATAATAGTAGATACATTGCCTAATGACACATTTCAGGCCCAATTGTGCAAGTTAATAAGAATTCTTAGAAATATGACCTGCTCCTTTATCCGAGCTGCCTATTCGCTTCACTTCCAGTCACATTACAACTCTTGTAGAATCCAGAGGTATTTGGTATTTTCAATTAACGTCACACTGGAGCAACACAACGGGCTATTAGAATCCAGAGGAACAACCTGTTAATGTTCCATTAACCTTGGTCCCAAAATACTAACCATAAAATTTACGAAAGATGCTTAGTATGAACAGTTAAAAATAAAAGTTTAATTTCAATTTATTGCCATTTTTCAAAATATAGTAATTGCAAAACTGAAAAATAAACCTTTTAGTCTGTTTAGTAACTAAAGTTCAGAAAAAGTATTTTGGTACATCTTTGACTTTCGTGGCAACGTTTTTGGTGTGCTTTGTCACCAAGAATTTCGTAGAAAAACACCTTTTTAGGCTCTTAGTAGAAAATAATCTTTACAAAAATTTTTAAAATAGGAAACAAAATCCACACAACTGATTGTTCTTACTACAAGGTATTTAATGAAAAATCTTTACTTTTTCTGAAGTATTGTTATGGAAGTACATCCGGTCCGAATTAAGAAATTTAGTTTTCCAAGTAATGGAACCAGGCTATAATACGAATGTTGATCTACAAAAATTAATAAGATTCAAATAATCGTTATGTTGCTATAATCCTAATAAAGCAGGGTTGCCTTTGCCTGCAACAAAGCACTGCCACATGTCTATCAAAAGTTGTACCAATATTTTTGCATAAGAAAAAAATGTATTAATGAAGCTTAAAATGACAAAAAAAAAACAACCAAAAATAGTCCAATTTTTTATTCACATTTGATTAGAAAAGTTTAGAACTTTGCACTGGGTCGAATAGTTGTGAAACGAGGCTTGTGGAATTTGCGGTTGATTCTGGATGGCAAGGGGAATTTGATCTTGCTATCCTGTAAGAAAATAAAAATAAGCATAAGATACTACTCAACAAGGGATACAGACATTGAGATATCTGAAAAACCTTCAATGATATTGAGATGCATACCAACATTTTAAAGCCAAATTATAAATTTTTAGATTTCTCACCTGTCATCCATTCATCTTTCTTTTTTTCACATAAGCCCCCAAAATATTAAGACTGCAATTTTAGTTAATATACAAATATCCTATACCCTATCTCAGTGCTTCCCAACCTTATTCATGTCATAGCACACCTCACAAGCATAAATAATTTTACAACACACTATGAAGAAACATTTTTCTATTAACATGATTAATTTCTTCTATATTTCAAACTAGGGATTCAATTAAGATCTTTCTTTCAAATATTTTTGCATCTATACATATAAAGCAGAGGTGGCACCTGTCTGTTCTCTATATAAATCTACACCATTTGACCAATCTACGCCATATTTGGTACACTTATTCTTTGGAACCCCGCTGGTAACATAGGCTACATATTAACCACAGTTCTATTTGTCTTGGGTGTGTAACGTCCCGTCATCCTGGACAGAGCACTTGCTAGGGGGCGCTCTCCCCGATCTGGCTGTACAGATGACAGAGTTGACACCTACAGGTGTCATGTCTCAAGATGATCTTGGAGGTTTTTAGAACCTTAAAGGAAAAGTACAGTTGCGCTGAAAATTGCTGAGTATCATATTCTTATCCCATCTGTAAATTCTTGAAAATACCCAATTTTCATTTCATTCATAGAAAATTGTTCATGACACAGGCACATGGTTGGGAAACACTGTCCTATCTCAATTAGCACCCTAATAATGCACTTATTTCTTCAAAAAAGATAAACATTAGTCTAATCAAGTATAATAATAAACAAGTTTGAGGACATGTTGAGAAAATTTAAGAGTGCAACATCAATTTGAATAAGCCAATGACTAATCTTACACACATGCTTTTGGCTAATGTTTATTAATGGTTAAGTGGTCTGAAAATGTGCAATCAGTCTGGATAATCAATCCTGTAATAATTACACAAAACTTCCAAGAAATTTGTTTTGAGTTGTAATTCATTATTTTTAGTCCATAGTACAATATATTTTCTTGTAGAAATTACAGAAAATATGTAGAAGTTGGCATCTCTAAACATACATATACTTTCTCTTTGGGAAACAAAATTCATTCTTAAATTTCAAAAAACAATATATGACCAAACCATAAGCTGCCAGGTATGTACAAGTGAAAATTGCTATCAAGTAATCTAACAAGAAAATACTTACATGAAATTGTTTCACATGAGGTCGCCTACACTTGGAGGCTTCAATCTCTTGCACCTTCATGATCTGAATAGAGTCTGCACGAGCACGGTGCCTGGCTCCCATATCTCGGTCTATGGGGAAAAGATGGTTTTTGAGTAACCAAATTTGAGATTTACATGAACCAACAAACAACGTACAAATTTTCATGTAGAAACCTGATTCACTTTAAATCGAATCGTTCAAAGAAAAGGCGACAGGTTACTTTGTTTTGAGCACCAGCATAATTACCAAGAAAACAATTTAATGGATATAAACAAATACTAGTGCACAGGAAAAGCAATAGCAATGCACAAGAGAGCATGATAAACCTCAATAAAATAAACAGTATTCTAGTAACTAATATGAAATCAACTTTTTCAAGGCTTGTGGATACCCCACTCTGTATAAAGAACCAAATCAATCTAACATTTACAGTTACTTAGTCATAAAATATGTTGAATTGTAAAAGCAACCTATGTAAAGTAATGTAGAAACCTGATTCACTTTAAATCGAATCGTTCAAAGAAAAGGCGACAGGTTACTTTGTTTTGAGCACCAGCATAATTACCAAGAAAACAATTTAATGGATATAAACAAATACTAGTGCACAGGAAAAGTAAAAGCAATGCACAAGAGAGCATGATAAACCTCAATAAAATAAACAGTATTCTTGTAACTAATATGAAATCGACCTTTTCAAGGCAAGTGGAAACCTTATGTATAAAGAGAACCAAAACAATCTTACTTTCATTAATTTACTAAGTCACAGGGTATGAAAAAATCAAAACATTGTATTTATTTGATTTAAATCAGATTTTTTTATTTAAATCGGATTTATGATTTTAATCAATTCCTTGCCTGTACAAGTTTAAATTTGTTGGACATAAGACATGCAAATTACAATGTAATTTCTAGAGAGTTTGATTCATTTAAACATTAATACTTTATGTAAAACATTAATGTATTAAGAAATATAGCGAGGTAAATTTTATAAGATTAAAACGCGACAAGAATTAGCAAAGTAAATCACATGATAGAGTAAATAGAGTGCATCAAATACCAAAATGCGCAATGTTTCCCCATCTGTTTCTCAAGAGGTTTAGATTACTTAGAGTTTAACAGTTACCACCGAGATAACAAGGCCAGACCGCTCTGATGTTTCAATCACATGACTCGCTAATTAGTAGTCATAACAAACATCGCCGCATGGCCGGCTACTAATGGATTGCTTTAATGTAGCATAAGAAATTAGGTTTTTATACTATTTTACAGGAAAGTAAATGCAGTTGCAGTTATATATTGTTATATAACATTTGTGGAACATTAGTGTTAAGGCTTTCGTTAAACGCGTTTGTTTGACGAAAGCCTTTAACACTTGACAATGTAATGTTCCACAAATGTTATATAACAATATTTAACTGCAACTGCATTTATTTTCCTGTAAAATAGTATAAAAAACCTAATTTCTTACGCTACATTAAAGGCAATCCATTAGTAGCCGGCCATGCGGCGATGTTTGTTATGACTACTAATTAGCGAGTCACGTGATTGAAACATTAGAGCGGTCTGGCCTTGTTATCTTGGTGGTAACGGTTTAACCCATAACCAGTGACATTAATTTTTTGGACCCAGATATATAAGGTTGCCAGATCTAATGGACACTATATTACGACTTTTTTAAATCATACAAATTTCAGAATTTTTTGCATTATATATTTATCATATGAATAAATGCTTTGAATTACTTCAATTATTTTGATATAAAATAATTAAATGGTTCAAGACTTGCATCTTCAAGTGTAATAGCATCCCCCTGATAATGCCAATTCAGTGGAATTGAGCTTGTATACAAAATTTATCAATTCCAAGCTTTCTGTTTCCTCCTATAATCTTTTCTCAACATACTCAATTATCAGATGAATGAATCAACTTTTACATTCCAAATTTCAATTCCATAAATATTGAAGTTATTCTAGCAGTGTAAAGAATTCTAAGGGATCAAATGCATAAAATTTTCCAATAAATTGAAATATAAATTAACCAATACATCACACAAAACAAAATGAAACTTAAACTTTCCAATTATAATGATTTATGTGCAAAATTGGAATGCTTTGCGATACTGAAAATCTTTTCATTGTAAGCATCTTTATATTTTTGGGGGGTGAACTCAGTATGAGCAAAGTTCTAACTTATTTGAAATTAACATCTTGTTCAGTATTTCATTCTCAATATTATTAAACATAACAGACAGAAAAATTAAATTTAAAATTTTGATTTAAATCAACGATTTTTTTAAAATAAAAATCGCTTGATTTAAAACAAGCTGATTTAAATCAGCATACCCTGCTTAGTCATAAAATATGTTGCACTGTAAAAACAACCTATGTAAAGTAATGTGTAAAAACCTGATTCACTTCAAATAGAACATATCCAACAGAAGGCGACAGGTTGTAATTTTATTTAAGCACCCAGAGAAAGAACAGAAATATAAAATGCTGTCCAGCAAAATAAGGTGCTATACATCTGCCAATTCAGAATCACAGTATAAGTGAAATAAATTGACAACAAATCATAATTTTCATGCCTGCCTACTAACATTTAAGTCAATTTATTATTTCTTTACAGCAATAAAAAGTTGCACAGAATAAACATGCTTCAAACCATTCACATAACTTAACCAAAAAATTTAGGAAAAAACTACATTAAAAAAGCAATGCACAGGACTGCCAGTTAAAGTACTTGTAAAATAATAGCAAAAAGTTTCCTCTTAAATTCCATTTTAGTTGTTCAGATACAAAATAAATCAACTAAACCCCAAAATGTGTTTCTTTAGTATGTTGAAGATCTCACCAAGAAATTTCAATTTTAAAACTAAATATTTTCTTTACAAGGTTTTCATGACAATCTAGCAACCACAGATTAAGATGTTTTCATTCATGTTTGCAACGGCTTAAGCGAAAAAAATTTGTTTTTGAAAAAGCCAGGAAAATACTTTTTTCTGTCCGGTACTAGTTCAAGAGATAATTTACATTCACCTTTGGTGAATCAATTGGTTGCTTTTAAAATATACTCTTAGTTAACAAGGTTGAAAAATGGTCACCAGTGGCAGTCTTGAATGCACAAGGGAAACCTTACATGAGTGCTAGATTAGTCCCATGAACAATCTTTAGCTAGTTAATAAAGATCAAATTTTTACTGACACAACCTTGGACAAGTATCATTGATCTTATATGCAGTTTTTAAGTAAAAACTAGGTTAAAAAATAATTAAAGGACTTTCAGCAAACATTAAGGCTTTTTATGGGTCTTTCAAAACTAAAACATAAAATCCTTTTTAAGGCCTCTGGGAACTAACCCTTCTGGTGGTTGTCACTACGACCTATCGTCATTAACAAAACCAACAAGATCTTGATGGAAGATATCTTGTTGAAACCACTTGGAGGGTTAAGCATAAGAGATTCCTTTTATGGTACAAATATATATAATCAAGTTCTACTGAATGCACGTGTAGATAATAGTCAGAGGAACAAAAAAAGCTGACGCTGGTGTCTCAATACTTACAGCATTGGGTAACAGCAGATGCTACAGTCATATCTCTGTACTCCCTGTACATGTTATGTGTGCCCGTTCGAGAGTTGTATCTCAACCAGATGCCAAAATTCTTCACCTTAGTTGGAGTTTTATCATAAATCTATTTAAAAGATAACACTTTTTAATAAATACCATTTCAATTAACCATTCACACTTGAGAACATAACCAATTACCAATATATAATGTGCCATTGTCAGCAATTCAAACAGCATTGAAGTAGCAAATTCTATTATGAACATTTATTTACCAACCTTTCCAAGGTACTGCAAAGTCAGATCTTTCTGACCTCCAACCTACATCTTGCTATCCCTGGTAAAGAAAACTCTACCAGAAACAGAAGTATAGAGTTGGGAACACTGATTTATAAATCAGGTAAATAGTCAATTTTAAGACGAATACCAATCAATAGCTCAACATTAGTTGTCCGTACTTCAAATCAGACCACCTGTGCCCAGATTTGAGTTGTAAGATGCTGAAATTTCACACAATTATTAGTAGACACCTAACTCAATGCATTAATAGAAAATAAAACAAGGCTACATTAGTTTGTTTAATAAATCTTTAAATGTAACTTAAAATGAGATTTGGTAATTACAAAAATATTAGGGATAAATGACTTATGTAAATACCAATCAAAAGGAAACTTAAGGCCTCAAGACTATTTTTATTTACAAAAATTGGATTTATAACATAGATCACAATAAATTAACTTGTGAGTGTAAAGTAAGGTGGTCCTTATTTAGAAGTCTTACTCTAATTTTGTTCAAATATACTAAAAATAACTTACCAAATTTGATCAATATTTAGCTCAATGGGCTATTATTTCTAACACAGATTGCATTTTACCACCATGTTGGAACAATTAACAATTCTACACGTTTGGTTTACAAAATGTGTAATAATTTTTTAAGACTTATTTGTTTAATTATCTAGATCTTATCCAATATTTATTTGCTGCTAATGACCTCTTTTTGATTTACTTAGTAAGTAAAGTCTCAGAATTTTTTTATTTGTAAATTTTACCAACTTATCACATTTCCGGTACATCCTCTGGTCCTATTAATACCATAAGACTTATGTTGTTCTAACGTTCCTGTTCCCATAAAAAATTTAATTTAAATATTTCTATTTTCTTATTTTTAATGTGCCATGTATGCTTTTTGATACAAAACACAACTTGGAGTCTTGAGCTACTTCTAAATATTAATATTTTGCTTGTTTCATATTTAGCTTTTACTCAAAGGAACCATTTTAGAAGGTAAGAAAATTTTTTGGAGGATTTAAGGACCACTTGAGCACAGGTGTTAATGCTCCTGAAAACTTTACATAGCCTATTTCAAATCCCATACTTTAACATGTTACATTTTTACAGCACACCTTGTTATAAAATGTTAACACTGGAAAGTCTTCACTACTTAATGGAATAAGATTTGACACTAAAAAAGAACTTGTTGAAAATTTAAGGCAATTAAGATACAGGAATGGGAAAGTAATCGCTCATTTCTTTAACCTCAGTAAAGTTAATTCACCTCAGAGATGGAAACAATTTCACCAATGGACTTCTTGAGCTTCTTTAGCTTACGGGTGAAGTACCAGAATCTAGATTTGGCAGTGACCTCATCTGGAGCAAAAATACGCATCCGGAACAGAGGGGTATCAGTCAACTTATCTTTGGGTATAGCCCGTCCAATGATCTGGTACTCCTTGAGCTGGTAGGGAAAAAGATGCATTAGAATTAACAAAAACATTACAGGAACACTTGCTTAAAAGAATTTATTTAAATGAATTACCTCTTTTTCTTGCTAATCCCAGTAAGCATTGAAAAACAGAAAATTCATTACAACAGAGATTGAAGGTTCAATTTAATATTTACTACGCTACATCTTAAATCGGTACAGCTGTATGTAGTGCCTCGTCAAGTGTCAATGGCCCTTGGCGCACTTTTAGTAGAGTTATGGCAGGTGAAGGTAACTTATCTCATTAGGTTTTCCGTTTTTATGGCAACCTTTGCAAGCGGAAAGTTTGAATTTTCATTTTGAATGTTCATTTCATTTCCGTTAAATTGTCCTTTGATTTCATTAGTTCTTTTCAATTTTTTCCTTTTAATGGAAGATTTCAAATGCTCAGTTTGATTTTAGTTATGGTCCAGTGCAGTCGCATCAGGTTGTATTGTTTCTAGCTATTTTCTTTTGAAAAGCGTTACCTTTTTCTATTTTAACATGCCTTCTGTATTCAGTGTCGTAGATAAATTTCAGGGTATTCTTTTGCGAAATATGAGGTTTAAATTTTCTGGTGGTAGGTAAACTTTTGGAAGTGGTTAATCATTATTTTGTTTAGAATTATGTCGGGATAAGCAGCTTTTTGGGATTTCCTGAAGGAATTCAAAGTTCTGTATTAGTTTTATTCAAAAGCATTACTTTCTGTTTAAAAAATATTTTTGTAAGATTTCTTTCCTTGGCGACATAAAAAGTGTGCCAAAAAACACACTAAGAGTGTTGCCACTGGGCGAGGCACTACATACAGCTGTACCCTTAAATCTGATTGATATTCACCACTGCATTGACTTTAATTTTTCGCTCAATTCGTTTAAAAAAATTAATAAGGCAAACCTTGGTGGTCCCTGACTACCAACAAAATTAGATCATTTATACATGAAAAGGAATCTACTCTACCAAAAATCAATCAGTATGGTATTCGTACAGATAATGAACTAGAATACATGCTAACCAACCTCATGCGTTGGAACTGGAAAGAGATGTTGGTCAAATCGCTGAATGTGCACAAATTGGTCAAATACTAACTCTGCTTCAACATAATCACTAAAACTTTATAAGTGAGCGTTAAGACAATAAACATATATCGTCGGCTTAGAGCAAAAACTCATTAACTGCAATTTTTCGAATTGCGGAAAGAGCACTGAATACTTCTTTTCATGAACATATTGTACAACTAATCTGTTTGAACAAATATACTACCAAAATTTTCATTTTCGAAACTAAACCACGTTAGTCTTTAAATGCATGAACTCTAAAAACTGGTTTTTGTCAGTTAACGAGTTCCTGCTGAGCCGACGACATACAAACTAATTCAATAAGAGAAAATTTAAGAATCAAGCACATGCTTCGTCAAAAGACTTTGCGAAAATTTGTCATAATTTAAACAATATTTTAAAAGAATGCAATTTAAAATTGTATTTTAAATGTCACAATTCTTCCATGCGGTAGGCTTAATGGTGCCAAACTTTCGAAGTAAGGTTATGCATATAAATCTATCTGAAAACAATTCTTAGACTTTTGAAAATATTGCATGTATACTCACTTGTCCTTTAACCTTCATGATTAAGAATTATTTTTATTCAAGTTATTTTTACGAATAGAAGACGATCCTTCAGCCACGCACACACGCTGGATCACGCCGCGATAATGAAAACGTAGCAGTTAACGGTTGCGATTAAGATTTTGTAGTCTTCCAGTTAACTTACGGAATTTCTTAACGTGGTGTAGTCGATGCACTTCCCAAATACTTTTGAATATTTTCGTAAAGCAAATGTATAAGATTAAATGTATTAATATAAACGAAATGAGCTCTTTTGACATAACTTTTTATCTCCAACTCGAATCTGGTTTGCTTTATTTGAATAACTTGCAACGGCGGCTCGTGGTTGGAAAAATAGGGGAAGGGCCTCACCGAAATTAAATCCTGCCTATGCCAGTGATATTAAGAGATAGCAGTTTCGAAAATTAGTTAATGAGGACTTAACACAAATTAATAGGACAATGTTACGATGGAGCCAGTGTAATTAATGTCTGGACACTTGAATGGACTTCAGAAAAAAGTCAAGAATAAAGCTCCTCAAGCTGTTTTTGTCCATTGTCTAGCACATCGCTTCAATTTTGTATTGAAGCAAATTTTTTCTAAAATTTCAAACTACTGAATTTTTTTTGAAAGCCTCAGCGGCATTCCTTCGTTTTTTCATCACTCGGCGAAACGATCTTATGCTCTCACATCAAATTCCGCAAGACGCATACCTACCATAACACACACTCGATGGTCCTCCAATTCGAAATTAGTGAATGCGATTGTTGAAAATTGGGATAAATTAAAAGAAATATTCGAATTTATGACAAACAGCGAATATTCAGACAAAACAACAATTCAACTGGCAGAGGGATTTTTAAATGATATGAACGATTTTGAATTTACATTTTTGTCAGTAGTATTCAGCGAAATTTTTGGTCTTACTGATATATCATTCGAAATTCTCCAGAAAAAATCACTAGTTTTAAACTATTCTGTATCTCAAATAAAATACACTCGTGAGCTATTGAGCCGTAAAAGGGACGATGATGCTTTAAAACACTGTTTGAAAACAAGTGAAAAATCACAGAAATAGTCCCATCTAAACGGGAATATGCCGCTCTTTTACTAAAAACAATTTCTCAAAATTATAAACAGATATATTTTGAAATTTCAAACCACATTCTTATAGAAATAAACACAAGATTTCAAGATTGTGAAAAACTTCAAATCATTTGTCTTGCTGATACAACGAAATTCGAACAATTTAATTTACATTTTTTATCTCAAGCACTTGAAAATCTTCAACAGTTTTACGGCAATGTTTTTTTTTTAAAAACCCAGCGCCTTAAAAATGAACTGTCTTATATATGCCGTTTAAAAATTCAGGAATATATCGACGCAAGAAATTCCTCGAATGCTTTATGATGATAAAGAAATTTTCACAGAAGATTATAATTTGTTTACTCTCGTCTTAACAATTCCATCTACAAGTGTATCAATGCAAAGGTTTTTCTTGCCTTAAAAGAATAAAAACTTACTCAAGAAATATTTCGCAAGAGAGACTTTCTTCTTTAGCAACTTTCTATTCAAAAAGACGTATTAGTGACGCTTATGAAGAAACAGACATTTTACGACGGCAAATCAGACAGATTTCTAGCATTAAAGGACAGAAGAATTGATTTATTTAACAGAAAATAGGGGTAAGTCCTCATTAACTAATTTTCGGAACAGCTAACTTTTCAAATCACTGGAATAGCCAGGATTTAATTTCGGGGAGGGGGGGGGGTAATTTCTTGGGAGGCCCTTCCCCTACTTTTCCAACCAAGAGCCGTCGCTGAATGGATAATCCGCAGTATCAATACATTAATAGAAGTTAGCATGCGCGATAAGTATGTTTGTCAAATCGGTCTGTCCAGATACTTCATAGTGGGGGAGGGGCTTCGCGCGCAGCACAAAATATTAATAAAAATATTTTCTAGATTAAATTTTAAAATTCGGGCTTCCGGGGACATTCAGTCCCCTTTAGGACTACCTGTGTGCCAAATTTAATAGCTGTAAGTGCTATAGATTCGTCTGGACACCTCAGAAAGGCCCACAAACACTTCCTTTTATAATAGTAGATTCCAAATACTGATGAGCTTGGTTTGTCTCATTGAGGACATTTTTTCCATCCACGAGGGCACATTGGAGAGAGAACTACGACTTATTCTACGGATACCCAATGACTACAAACATCTGTGCTCAAATCGGAATTCGAAAATAGAACCCTTTGAACCGAGGGCCACAGTTCAGATCACTCATTCAAGTGCTCTGACTTTTTTGTAAGCACTAAATCGTGTTCCCGAGACTGAAAATTCAAAACAAAAGGGATCGATGTTATAAACGTAGTACAGCATGGCAATGTAGTGCCTCATATGTTGACGTACGTCCCCAGCACCCTGGTCATAAACAATCAAATCCGCAATATTCGAAGCGTATACACACAGGTCACGACAAGATGAATCTGTAGCCAATACTAATCTATTTGTAATAATGTCGAATGAGCATGTCGTTTAATTTTTTTTGAAATTAGCTTATTTGTAAACAAAAATTATCGTGGAGGGACAAATCAAACCTGTGTTGGGTGCCCGGTTGCAAGAGTTTCTGGTTAGCAATCGGAAGGTCGCGAATTCGAAACACGGTCTAACCAAAGACCCTTTGTGTATACGAAGGTTGGTGCACGTTAAATATGGCATGGCCATACGTTGACCTGGTGTTGAAGTTTGGAAAGTGGGGTGCCATCAGTTGTTGTCCTGGTCATCTGATCGTGGTTAAAAATCACGTCTTGTTTTCCTCGCATCTTTCCTTTGGGGATTGATCCCAGACCGTCGTCAATAGCCCTATGCGTTGCTCCAGTGCTATGTTAATTAATTACCATTACCATTTACTCACCTTTAGTGAAATGCAAAGATTAGATATTATTCTAAAAACACCAGTATATTGTATATTAAGCTCTTGAGAGCCTTATTGTAATCTTCGCCACATTAATTTCCCATTAATCACACAATAAAATCGACAGCCTGCCATATATATATATTTTGAATTTAAATTAGGGAGAGATCCATTCTGATAAAAACTAAGTTGAAAAATGTCCCTCTGAAAATCATTTCGTCGACGGACGAATATACTATTCGAGCAAACAATTGTCGATTATTGAATTTGTAGAATTTGACTCAAGGCATTGCTAACAAATTGCATGTGCAATCTTCATTTAACCTAGTGGTTTCAACGAGATATCTCATCCATAAAGATCTTACAAATGCAGCCTAATGACGAGATATCTCAACATAAAGATATTGCCAATTGTATTGACGATGACAAGATAAAGATGTGGTCATATTTTTCGAATGACATCATCCAGGCAACCACCGGGAGGGTTAAACAAATCGAAAACTCAAATCCGCCATGTTTTACCACTTAAGTAAATAGTTTTAAAAATTCGTGCAATCATTTTTATACTTGGAAAGTTAAACAAAAGTCGGACTTTTTGAAGGAAGAACAATGGCCTGAGTCAAATATCTACAAGTTATGCTAAATATGCCATTTGTTTTGAAACAGTTTTCATGAATAAAATCTAAAATTAATGTAAAGGGATCTGTTATTTGCCGTGTTATTTCTGGATTCAATCAGATATTGAATGACACAACAAAGTAGAATTTGATGTGGGGAAAGGGTAGTAATAGACATATTTAACGATACTTTTGGTTAGTAAAAGAAGTGGATCTTTGTATGTTACAATTGTTTCTCAAACTTTTATTTGCATATCTCTTGAAATTTCTTTCCATTACGAATTCGTTTCGCAGCAAAACTTTCTAAAAAAAAAGATGCTAATTAAGTACCTGCCTTGATGTCTAGAATTTGAACTTCAAGTTATCAGAATCGGGAAAAGAATAATCGAGATTCCTTATAAAAAGATCGAAATAGTGTACGCTACTATACAAGGAATTTTCAATGGCACGTATGTGAAAGATAAACAATAAATTAGGAATGTTGTCTTTCAAGATTCATGTACAATATTCAAGCCGCGAGCACTTTAAAAAGAAATTCCCTAAAGCTTTTGAAAGATCCAATTTGATTAGCAATCCTCTATAGCTGGAATATCAGCTATATTCAGCGAAACCCGTCTGGACCTGGGTGGCCTGGTGGGTCTGCGCTTGGAATCGTCGGTCCGCGGCGGCGTCGATCAGGGGTTCGATTCCAAGTCTTTCCCATAAACGCCAGTGTACACACCGGGAATGTGCACGTTAAATCTGTAGGCCGGGAGTGAGAAGACCTCAGTTAGTTTAATTTTTTTTTAAAATTTTGTTGTTGTTTTTCTACGGTAATTGAGTGTCAAAACAAACTAAGATTAATCTCAGATTGTTTTTTCGAAATCACGAGTGCAGGACCAGAAAAGATTATAAATTTCACCGTGCAAAATATATGAGCGGCGCACACATCTTTAAATTCATAAAAAATGTTTTACCTGTATTTTGATATCATAATTATTACTATTTTATTATTTATGGCTCTTTTTATGGTGTTATTTACTTTTATTATTACTATTTGTATTCAGCATTACTCTTTTATTTGATAAACTATTACATTTTTATGTATAATTTATTAATACTATACTTATTTATAATTACTATTTTTATTTACTATTTCAAAATAACTCAACGACTCGTATCTTTTAACGTCGTATAATTTTATTAATATATAGTTTCATTATTCATATGTAATTAAAACTTGCAAATATAATCTCTTCTACCTTTGCTAATTTATTTAAAATTTAAAAGTTTCAATTAGTAAAAATTGTGATAATTGCAAGATTTCGTTTGTCCCCCTACGATATTTTGTAGATATATGTAAAGCATTAATGTTAACTGATTCAAAGATGGTTTATATAAAATTTATCAAATTCCTTCAAAAGCGAGTATGAGTCTTAATTTCAAAATTTTAACTAACATTAATTGTCTTATGCAGTATGTCAAAAATATGTGAAGAATACCTCTTATTCTCGATCCTGGATTCCACACTTTCAAACAAAAAGTTTCATTTGACTTAAACTATATGGAAAAATGCGAATTTATTTCCATGAGGATAAATCTTCATATTTGTTTAGTATTATTTCCAAAACTTTAGATATCTATGTATATAGCAACATGCACTTTTTTAATGTTATTAAAACAATTTATATCTCAATTTAGTCTAAATATAAACTTATTAGTGCAAATCTGATCGCAATTGCTGGAAATATAGGAAGACTATTCGGAGTGGGACTCAATACGAAAAAATGACAAAGGCTGTTGTACGTGTAGAAAGCTTTAGCATATTTTCGATTTTGCTCTCGAATTTAGAATTTCTCTTAGTTTTGAGTCTAATTTTTATTAATAGAAATGCCTGTGTCGATCAAATATTGAGCTTTTCTAAAAATTACTTGGATTGATATTACTTTAAATAAATAAAAGGCAGAGGAATAAATATTGTCGAAATAATTTACTTCGATTAATTAATTTTATGCATACACTTATATTTGTTTCACATTTTACAAACGAACAGTGAAAATTCAATTGTTTTCTTTTTGGACCTGCCGTGGCCAAGACGTTTCGTGGCCATATTTGGACAGACACTACAGTTTTATAGTCCAAAATGATAATATATAGCTATAAAGAATTAGTTGTCAGAAAACAAGATAGATGGCGGCATGAGCACTAAAAGCATTGGCAAGTCGTATTACACAAATCGTACATTTTTCTCCAAATTAATTCAAATGAAGTATAATTTGTGAAGAACGTCTATCTTCCTATGAAAAGCATAATCTTCGTTACATGTACTAGATTAACTCGGGAAACGCTTTTGCTTGTTTACGAACCTTGTGTAAATTCCCTTTAACGGGCAGGGCCTGTTACAAAACAGGTGTATTTGAATATTCTCGCATCCTGTACACGTCAACAACTCGTGTTGTCCAAATCACTACCTCTCAGTTCTGCCGAAAAGCAAGGAGAAAAAGGTTAATTATGAATCCTTAATTATGACCATTTTCTATTAAATGCCTGTTTTAATTGTATTAACGATTCCACATACTGCTGGACTTGGTTTGTCCCTGTGAGGCCATTTTTTTAGTTCCACGAGGACATATTAGAGAGGGACCTACAGCTTACTCTACGGACACCCAATGACTGCAAATATCTGTGCCCAAATCGGAATTCGAAAGTAGAACCCTTTAAACCGAGTGCCACAGTTCAGATCACTCATTCAAATGCTCTAATTTTTTAGTCAGGAAGATGATGGTACAACAGATTTTCTGAAATATTAGAACAAGCAGACATGAAGAAATTAAAAACCGATCCATCTGTGTAAACTAAGAGGAAAGGCGAAGAATATATTCACATTGGAATTTACGTTGATGATTTTTTAATTGTGGCAAGTTCAAATGAAATTACCAATGAAGTAATAGAAAGGATTGAAGAGAATATTGAAATCAAGGAAACAACAGATACAAATATGTTTTTAGGAATAAAAATCAAGCAAACAAGAAATGAAATAATCTTATCCCAAAAGAATTACATAATCAGAGATTTAGAAACATTTGAAATGCAGGTGAAAACTCCAAGTGTAGCAGGGGACAAGCAATTGGATGATTTTAAAGAATCTGAACATTTTCCACCTCAAACATCAAGAAGCGATAGGCTCCATAATGTGTTCAGCAATTGGAACTCGATCTGATATAGATTATACTGTAAGTAAATTGTCTCAATACAATCAAGATCCTAGACAGATACATTGGACTGCATTCAAGCGAGTTTTTCGATACCTTAAAGGGATTATGGATTTTTGCCTAACACATAAATCTGTAAATGGAAAACTTAAAGCAAGTACTGATGCAAGCTGGAGCACAACAGCAGATGGAAAATCATACAGTGGATATTTGTTGAAAATTGGGAAGTCGCTCGTTGGATGGAAAAGTGGAAAACAGATGCTCGTTGCATTATCAACGATGGAATCTGAATTAATTGCAGCATGTGATAGTGTTTGCGCAATGAAGTGGCTAAAACATTCAATAGAGGAATTAGAAGAGAACTCCCTTATAGCCAAACCCATTAATGTGAAAACGAATCGCAAGGGATTAATGGACTGGGTTAATAAAAAAATAATTAATCACACACGCCTTATCAATAGGAAGAATGACTATTAAAGACGACAAGGATTGTGAAATCCAATTCTCACATCAAAATACGAAGGAATTAGATGTAAATATGATGACAAAACACCTTCCTAGTGATATCTTAAACCAATATATAGCTGGATTAAGATTAGGGCCAATAGCACCTACCATTGGATGCATATAATTATGGACTGTGAAATTGGACTGTTTACCAAACTAATTAAAAAGCATAACATAAATAAGGACTGTTATTAATAAAAACAATAGGGGAGAATTGTTGGATATTTTTACCTGATGTTAAAGCACACTTAGAATTCGACTTGTGCTGTTACTTTTATAAGACTTTTCTTGCATTAGTGTTCTAATTCATGACATGATGCTGTATAAACCTGCTTTTCTTTTTGCACTTAAATATTTCTTAAATTAGTCTTAATAAATTATTTGTTTTGTTAAAATGCTTCCTCATCAATCCATGGCTTCATAATTCACCTACCAACCTATGGGAATGAAAAAGTTCTTGTCAAAAATGGTGGTCCTACCAAAACGAAGTCGACAAGTAACTTTTCATTCATCATTAAACATTAAGGAAACTATAGGACTTTGAAACAATACTTGCGGTCGTCAAGAGATCAGAGCTGGGTTCAGTGAGAATGTGGCTTAGCAGAGAGCAGTTTTATAACTCCGTCGAGAACAGCTTGTTTCAGACTGTCAACCGGGCACGATTGATTACGTACTCTCTCATTTAGAAAACTGGAGTTATCGATTAAGCAATCTGCAATTAATGTCTCTGGACAACTCATGACGGCTGAAACCATCTATTGGAGAGCTCGTGGACTAATGTGGCATGAGTGTTAATATCCTGCATATCAAATCAACAGCCTACCGTATATATATTTTGAATTTAAATTAGATATAGATTCTGTTAAAAAATATATTGAAAAAATGTCCCTCTGAAAATCAATTCGTCAAGGGACGACTTTGCTATTCGAGGAAACAATTGTCGATTATTCAATTTGTAGAATTTGACTCAAGTCATTGCTCAAAAAATTGCATGTGCAATCTTCACTTAACCTAGCGGTTTCAACGAGATATCTCGTCCATCAAGATCTTACCAATTCAGCTAATGACGATATATCTCGACATCGAGATATTGGCAATTGTATTGACGATGACAAGATAAAGATGTGGTCATATTTTTCGAATGACATCATCCAGGCAACCACCGGGAGGGTTAAACAAATCGAAAACTCAAATCCGCCATGTTTTACCACTTAAGTAAATAGTTTTAAAAATTCGTGCAATCATTTTTATACTTGGAAAGTTAAACAAAAGTCGGACTTTTTGAAGGAAGAACAATGGCCTGAGTCAAATATCTACAAGTTATGCTAAATATGCCATTTGTTTTGAAACAGTTTTCATGAATAAAATCTAAAATTAATGTAAAGGGATCTGTTATTTGCCGTGTTATTTCTGGATTCAATCAGATATTGAATGACACAACAAAGTAGAATTTGATGTGGGGAAAGGGTAGTAATAGACATATTTAACGATACTTTTGGTTAGTAAAAGAAGTGGATCTTTGTATGTTACAATTGTTTCTCAAACTTTTATTTGCATATCTCTTGAAATTTCTTTCCATTACGAATTCGTTTCGCAGCAAAACTTTCTAAAAAAAAAGATGCTAATTAAGTACCTGCCTTGATGTCTAGAATTTGAACTTCAAGTTATCAGAATCGGGAAAAGAATAATCGAGATTCCTTATAAAAAGATCGAAATAGTGTGCGCTACTATACAAGGAATTTTCAATGGCACGTATGTGAAAGATAAACAATAAATTAGGAATGTTGTCTTTCAAGATTCATGTACAATATTCAAGCCGCGAGCACTTTAAAAAGAGATTCCCTGAAGCTTTTGAAAGATCCAATTTGATTGGCAATCCTCTATAGCTGGAATATCAGCTATATTCAGCGAAATCCCTAGACGAAAAGGAGGAGTCGAGAAGCACCCGATATATATAGAGTTTTTCGGATCTTGAAAAAAGAGAGAGAAAGAGAGAGGAAAGAGAAGAGGGCAGAGAGAAGAGGAGAGAGACAGTTTTTGGAGAGAGACCAGAGTCGAACAAGAAGTGAACACCCGTTCACTGTCGGCGAAAGATTGCCATTTTTCGGGAGAAACTACTACCGAGAAGTGGAGATTTGAGCTCATCAGAGCTGGAAAAGGCTGATTTATCCCGCCTTGGGACTCTATAGCCTGAGTATTTTATTGAGAAAGGCTCGCCCGTAGCCGTAAAGGAGACTCCTCCGAGTAATTTGTGAAACTATTCGCCCGAATAGTCGTGGTGATTTGAGCTCATCAGAGCTGAAGAAGGCTGATTTATCCCGCCTTGGGACTCTATAGCCTGAGTATTTTATTGAGAAAGGCTCGCCAGCAGTCATAAGAAGCAGCCTGATAAAACATTGGACTTTCCAACAAACTATCGCTCGTGAATTCCATTTTGAACTCTTAAATGAACTAACTCTTCATTCGTTTTATCGACTAATTGTAAAAAGTGTAAGTAAAATTCGTTAATCTAAAAACGGGTCACTTTTCAATGGTAACTAGTCTAAGCTACCCGTGGACCAAGACGTTAAAAGCCCGTTGTGTTGTGTGTGCTCCAGTGCGACGAAAATTAAAATACGTACCTACCTAAATAAAGCCACTAACACATGAGCTTAATTTTAATAAAACGCATTTCAATTCATTCGAATAACGGTTTAGTGCTGGCACCAAAAATATACAAAATCAACAAAATTCTAGACATGCAAATTTCTGACTTTGAACGCGGTCCAAGGACGGATTAAAGGGGGGAGGGGCGGTGAGAGCGACCGCCCCACCCCCCGAGAGCAAAAAAAAAATATGTTTATCAAGATGTGATCAGAGGTTTTATCAATAATCGTGAGCCTGAAAAAAAAATCTGTGGAAACAAAATCTCAAAGTTGACCTCAAACATAATGAAAATGAAGATTTCTCTTCAGCTTCTGAAAGTGATAGCGATGAACACGATTCTTTTGAAGATGATAAAAATGCCAATATGTGTGACAAAGGTAAACCAGATGAAGACAAAAATGATCACCGAATGACTGGAGAAAAATTGGGTAAAACTGTTAAACAATATGAGAAACCTTAATCTCGATCTTGGTAAATGCATCGATGTTGCAACAGATGGATGCTCTGTAATGGCTTCAGAGATTGTGGGAGCAGTCACTACAATAAAAAAGGAGTGTAATAACGCTGAACGAGCCCCTTATTTGAATCATTGTTTGAATTTGTCTATTTCTAAATGTTCTGATGTGCAATCAGTGCGAAACTCAATTGGAATCATGAAAGAGGTTGTATCTTTCTTTAAAGCTTCACCGAAAAGAAATGCTGTACTCATTAAGCGTGTAGGCAGTCAGCTTGTTTCCATGTGTGAAACAAGATGGGTAGAAAGGCATCTGTCTGTAGCGTCTTTTCTGAAAAGTCATTGAAAAAATCGTGACGTGCCTTGAGCAAATTTCACAATGGTCACATTTTTCAAGTGACAACTCTAGCGTAACAACTAGGACCCTTTTATGTGCAATCACTAATGGATAATTCATCCCAACTCTTGTGTGCCTTGCTGATGTACTTAGCCAAACATTGCCTCTCAGTAGGTTTCTCAAAGAGACTATTGAAGTTACGAAGTGACTGAGGTCTTGACCGATACTTTCTCAGTCTTAAAAAAAGCGAGAAAAAGCTGACGCAGAATTCAGTCAACTGTATGATCGAGCCAAAAAAGTGGCAGAAACTGTAGGAAACACTATTCAAATACCCAGGATCTCATCTAGACAAGTTAAGAGACCTAATACTACTCTATCAAGTACAGAAAGTTACTTTAGGGTGAATGTCTTTATCCCTATCTTTGACTCAATAAACAGCGATCTTGAAAACAAGTTCTCAAAAGAAGTTCTCAATCTCTACAAACTCAACTCACTTCTATCAAAAGTCTGTTCATCTTGAAAAACGTCCATGGGGTCAGTGATTAGGGATGCAGAAACACTGGCTAAAAGGTACTACAAAGTAATTGGTGTTGAAGAGGATGAAAGGGACTGCATTTCTAATCTGAAGGCAGAAATCAAGCTGTGGGTGGCAAAGTGGAAAAGGGAAGATGCAAGCAAAACCCCTTTACAAGGTTATGCAGTTGAGTGTTTGCAATTTTGCACCCCAGAAAATTTCCCCTCAATTAGATCTTTAATGTTGATTCTTTCTTCTCTTCCTGCGTCAACTGCAACAGCAGAAAGATCTTTCTCTACACTAAAACTGATCAAAACTTGGTTGAGAAACCGTTGTGGGCAAAACCGCTTAACTGGACTTGCTTTGCTATATGTTCATAGAAACATCCATATTGACAAAGGGAAAATTATAGATAGGTTTATTGAAAAGGGGGGAAAGAAGGGAAAAACATGTTTTCTTAAGTACAGTTATTCTTTTGTGATGTCAAATATTTAATAGAACTCAACATTCATACATTTAGGTTACTGTTTTAATTTTATACCAAAGCTATAAAAAGTGCAAACCGCCTGCTAATATGCAGCAGACCAAATATGTACTGAACGAGTATAGTGCAAAGAGCACAATATAAACTCAATAATTTTTTGTATACAGAATTTTTATTTCAAAACGTTAACTACTCAGAATATAAAAAAAACACAATATTACATTCAAAACTACAGTTTTATGCACCTTAAGTAAGTTTTTGAGTTACCGTAACGGCGTATCATCATTCTTACTGTTTACATTGTACTTGAAAATTGTATTGAAAAAATAAAAAAATTTGTAAAGAATATTTAAATTTTTATTTATTACTTTCCTAATGTTATTTTTAAAATAAAAGTATGTATGTGGTGCCCAGACTGCCACTAGACTGCACCTCCGCGCTGATGTCATCTCCGACCACTGCGCAGCCATTCCGCGCATTGGAGGAACGCAGTCAAAAAGCGACACAGAAGAAAGACGACGAAGCTACAAGACGGACGTAGCGTTAGACAGTGCAATGTTGACGGGCGATAAGCGCCGGTGGAGTTTATGATGTCTGTGCTATGCACTTAACTTTGTCTAAACCAAATTCATTGTAAATATTCATAAATCTCATCATTAAATTCAGTTATTCTTTAAAAGTTTCGTCATGTTGCCAATCGCCCACAAACCAGCACCCCCACATCTCAGAAGTGGGATAGACGCCTAGTAAGATTCCAGCCAGTATTTTCGAAAGGATATTTAAAAAAACGAACTATGTTCTCCAGTCTCCAAGCATCTTAAAGGTACGTGAACATTCCAAATACAAAATGATATTGAATGATATTAAAGAAGTCAGCGTTGCATTGAAAAATTGCAAGACAAACAAAATAAAAATTTTGCATAGATTCATTTTCGAAAATGACGGCAATCGATCGAATAGAAGACACGTTGAAAATTTTTCTGGCTTTAATTTCGGAACGGATAGTGAAGAAATTAACGAGAAATTGAAAAATAAAGAAGATAGCTTTTCTCTAAACGAATTGATTGCAATATCTAATTTGCTAAGCATTTCTTTCGAAGGCACGAAAACGGAACTAGCAAAAAGAATTCTATGTTATGTAACCTTGAAAGCTTCGTCGAGAACGAACGCGCCGATCTGTCTGAATCCGAATCAGAAGAAGACATAAGCAAAACAAACGATTTTTCAATGCAGTGCAATGAATGTGATGTTGAAAGTATTACTCATAACTCTCAGTGTGATTATATGCATAGTAGTAAAAATAAGATTGATAGTAATGATTTTTCTATGCAATGTGAATATGATTTTAAAAGTAATACTTATGTTTCTCAGTGTGATGATGTATATACAAGTAGAAATAAGACTAATAGTAAACTGTCTTTTCTCAAATGTAAAAACTTGTGTTTCCAAGATTGATAAAATTGTTGGCTTAGCAAAAATTGTTTTCATTCTTTTCTCAGTTATTTCGTACGATTTGTGATTCTATTGTCTAATTCCATGCACGAACATGCGCGTGGATAAATAGTCACTTGTACGTCACACCAATAATTATTTTTATGCTAGTTATTAATAGTATTGCCAACATTTGGTAGCACAAGTCTGTTCACCAAATAGAAAATATTCTACCAAGTTCTTAGATTAGTAGAGGACGGTAAAGTCCAGAGATAGTATTGGGCTGTCTAAAGTGGTCACCAAAACAGGAAAGGTTTCTCTATTTTGGTCTCAACCTTCGACTGCACTTTACCTCCCCTACTAGTGAACTAGTTTCTAAGAATATTTTCTTATTTGGTGAACAGACTTGTGCTTCCAAATGTAGGCAACACTATCAACAACCAGCATAAAAGTAATTTTTGTCGGCCCATCGAATTTAAAATGGAACAGACGGAGCACGTGCCCGCAGCTTCATGTAATTTCTTCCAGTTGCTCGGTTTGAAGCTTTGTCACGTGGTTGTAGGTTAAAGCATGAATCCTAAGTTATTGAGTGGTTAAAGTGACTATCCACAATGATCAAAAACACTACTCTGCGATTCGACAACCTATAGGCTAAGGGCCTAATTCAAATACCGAAATCTTTGAACGATTCGCCTTGAAATTCGAAAAGGGAGGAGCGAAGAGTCAACGTTGTTATTCTACTACCACAACGCTTTCGCTTTTTTTTCGATTTCGTCTCTGCTTCACCAGAAGAATCCTTCAAATTTTGCTTGGTGTTTACGTTGTTCATGGCTGATATTTTGCACATTATTCGGAGATGTGTTCCTCGTTAATTATGATTTCTCGAATCTTTTGGATTGGGATAATTTTATTTCAGATATTGCTTATATAGATCCGCAAACTTTTTATACTTGTGCGATACGTTTGAATTTTCACATTTGTCATATTTTACTTGGGCTTTTTAGGTTCTCAAACATGGCTGATATTTTGCAGATTATTCGAGGATGTGTTCCACGTTAGTTACGATTTCAATAGTGCTTTGGGAGAATTTTTTTACAGAGACCGGCAAAGTTATATTTTTGCGATACGTTAGAAAGCCTATTATAGCCTAGTAAGTACTGCATTTACACTGACAGCATGAGTGTATTACAACAGCTGGAGCAATATACCATCACTTTTCATCCTGTCGAATATTTTTAACATCTTGCGTATGTTGCAGAGCAAGGGTTTCGATATTCTGTTTCATTGGGTCCCGTCACGTGCGCATCAAGGGTAACGATATTGCTGACAGTTCTGCGAAGGCAGTTTCCGATCCATTGCATCAAACCGTTCCTCTTAGTAATATCAAGATGTCCACAAAGGGGTTCGTCTACTCCTTGTGGCAATAGTCGTGGAACCTGCAGGTCTTCAACAAATTGCATTGTATAAAACCCATCATTCATCAGTGGCCAGTGTCTCCAGTGCGGAGGACGGATGTCGAACTGACCCGCCGTCGCATTGGACAAACACGATTCACCCATCGTCATTTATTACTAGGAGAGAGCGCTCCCAATTGAAATTCAAGCTCTACTCTTCTTTCTGTTGTCATATTTTAATTGTTTGTCCTGTGTTTGATCATCAATGTCTTTTTTTAAGTATAATTTTGAAAATACAAGATTTGGTTGGGGAATACCTCCTTCCAAAACTTTTAGCATTTTTACGTTCAACTGGTTTTTTAAGTCTCATCTAATTTTTTCTTAATTCAACATGTTTCATAAATCTATTTTATCTAATTTTATAATGAATCCTTTAAAATTAACTTTCAAAGTTTTATGCCTTTTTTACTTTATATATATGTAAATTGAATTCTCCGATCTCATTAGTTATGCCAAAGACGATAATGGTCTTGCTTTTATTATCTGGTTATTTAAATATTTTCATTCTCATCTACACCATTTCAGTTGTTTTAAACCTACTTTTATCTTTGTCTTAGACTTCATTTTTAAATCTTTTGTGCTTTTGTTCTGCTATGTTCTGTCTTGTGCTTGGCACAGCTTGTCCTTTTTTGGACCTTGCGCCATAAAACCCTAACATCCAATCATGACGAACTACGTTGAATAGTCGATATATCACTCAAATTTCATATTTCATTTTATTCCATATTCATAATATCTATACTTTTATTCTTTACAAAACTGGTTTTAATTTGTCTGTATAATGAATAGAAGGGGATGTAGCAATTGCAATCAATCTTGTTATGACTGTTTTTAAATTCGTTTTCAAATCTCTGCATGCATTTTTCTCTCATTTTGCACGAGAAACGCGATAACTAAAAGTTTACTTTATTTTTTGAATGAAATTTGTTGAACTGATTTTTATATTTGTTTTGGTTGGCCTGAATTAGAATTTACGATTTTATAAAATTAAACTTTTTTAGAAAACCTTTTAGAGATTTCAGTATTGTCGCGAAAGCAAAAATTTCAAAAATTCGTGTTTTCTCCTACACTATACCCAATTGCTCATGAGGGGAAAGTAATTTTGCACATACTTGATTTCAGGTTCTATTTTATAAATTTAGGAGACTTTATACAAACATTAAGGCAAATGTACTCATGTTTTTAGTTAAAATGTTTTTCGTAAACCTCATCTTTAGCCCTAAATTTTTCAATAAATTAGAATAATGTTTAAAGAAGAATTCAAGAACGTAAAAAAACTATTTCATGCATTTTTGTATTTTCATTGTAAATATTCAGAAAACCAGAAAACAACAATTTCAGTACTCTCCAAACTTCCCCACTCTCCAAATTTCCGCGCCACGCTAACGTGAAGACATTTGAGGCCACGATAAATTAAACCTACACCAACCTCCTTGTACACGACGGTCTTTGGTTGGACCGAGTTTCGAACTCGCAACCCTCCGGTTGCTTATCTGTTGCTGTTCCAACTGGGCTAGCACGCTCATTTTTTTTATCCAAGTGTGATTAGAATGTCGATTGCACATGAACAAAGAAGACGAGAGTCTGTTTGGGGTAGTAGAATGTTTTTATTAGATCTTCAATAAACATTCTATGTTCTTCAGCCTAACGGCACCCCAATTGAACCAGCTGGACAAGTCCGTGCAGACATCCGGCCATCTGAAACTCCATGAATGCTCCCCTCGCGCCCGCAGTAATTTTGTCATATATACAGAAAGGAGGGTGGGCGAACACAAGGGGGCACCCGCAGAGCTCTTCTGGTCCAGGAAGTCCGACGTCACTCCACAGGTGGTACATGTCCAGCTCTTGGCTTCCCTGGAAGAGAACAGAAATGTGCATTAGTTACACCACCGAGGGTAAAACATTTTTTTAATTATTCACTCCTTCGGTAGAGTTCCTCGATCCTTGAAAGTTCTTAAAAAGTACTTCAAAAATACCAAAATTTCGTTTAGTCCTTGAATTTTACTCTGACTTTATTTCTTACAAAGTTTGCCTCAAATCTAAAACATTTTGATTCATACATTTTTGTTTTTATAATATTTCATGTTGCTTTATTTAATTTCTTTAAATTTGTATTCACATAATTATACTCGCTTACATATTTTTCTATTCAATTTCAATTTCCTAGATTTTTTTGTCACTTTTCATCCCTCGAAAGGAGAACTTGTCGTTAACAAAACAATGTTCCTTAGAATTCGTTCATGAATTTATTGAATGTAAAAGAGTGAGAACTCTGGCCAGACTCAACCTTCTTTAAAGTTTGCTAATCACAAGATATCTTGTCATCAAGATATTGCCGAGATTGATGAGATCAAAACCTAGTCAGTTTTTTTCTAGACACATATCTCATCCATCAATGTCTGGTCAGTTTTGCTAATGACTAGATACTTCTTCTAGACCAGGAGAGTTAAATATCTAGATTTTTCAAGGCTCCGCAATTATATTTGTTCAATACCGCTTTATTTTTACTGTGCAGATCCAACTGTATAGTTTGCTTAGAACTGAAACTCATTAAACGATTCAGTACTTTTCATAACTTTAACGTCCGAAAACTGAAAGTTTGTAACTATATTCTCTGAAGGTGTATGTTTCGGTCATGATTTTTCTTTTTCTGTTATTTTGTTTGTGATTAATAGTTAATACTGCTCTATAAGTGTTCACGGTGGCTGGTGCACATTTAATCTGTCGTGGCCTGAAATGTCCTCACGTTGGCATGGTGTGTTATTTTGGAGAGTAGTGTGCCAGCCAGTTCATGCGTTGACCTCGTCATTTGACCGTGTTTCAAAATTACGTGGTGTTGTCCTCGGATCTTTCCCTTCGGGATGGATCCCGGACCGCCAATAGCCCGTTGTGTTGCTTTAGTACGACATTTATTAACTCCCTACCTACCATTTTCCATATCATGGTCACAGTTTGCACACGAGAATAGATAAAAAATACATTTACTTATATCAAAGTTGCTCGTGCTTAATAAATATAATTACGAAAGTAGCAGTTGCATGCACATAGTAAAATTTAAATTCTGAAATCACTTTTACTAAATTTAAGGGCCGCGGTGGCCCGGTTGGAAGAGTAACGGACTAGCAACCGAAGGGTTGCGAGTTCGAATCCAGCCAAACACCGTCGTGTACAAAGGGGGCTGGTGCACGTTAAATCTGTCGTGGCCTCAAATGTCCTCACGTTGGCGTGGTGTGGAAGTTTGGAGAGTGGGGTGCCAGCTCAGGTGTTGCCTCGTCATCTGACCGCGGTTCAAAATTACGTGGTGTTGTCCTCGGACTTTCCCTCTGGGATTGATCCCGGACCGTCACCAATAGCCCGTTGTGTTGCTCCAGTGTGACGTTAATTGAAAATACCAAATACCAAATACTAAATTTAACAGAGGCTCGCCTCATAGCATCTTCGCTCCAATTTCTTCTCTATCAATTGATGTCACTTTCCTGAGAAAATTTAAATACGTTTATAATCGATACAACCATCGATATGCACATTGATACTCCGAATCGATTGCAATCAGTCAGAAAATATAAAAACAGCATTTCGTGTACTCATTTGTGTTAATTCCTATCTTCAATAGAGTGCGTGGCAAAAGATTTCACTCCTCAGAGCAGTTACCAGCTTCTCGAATTCCACTTCAATTGCCTCCTGTTTACTTATTCAAAGTCGATTCAGTATATTTTATCATCTAAACTTATTTCCTCATTAGCTAAGATTTTTTTAAGATCTTCGAGATTCCACATTGCCTTCTTTCATCAGACGCTTGAAGAATTTCATTTGAGCAGTGTGTGCTTTTCCGAGCATTTTATAGCTTCAAAGCAAAAACAGAACATATAAATGAATCAGAAAAGTTAGAGGTTGATTTGACATTGTTTATATTCGTTGTTGATATCGTGACTCATCTCACTTCTGACTCATCGAAGGCGAACACCAGCGACATCCGGTAGAGTGAGTTATCAGGACATTCTAGAAGGGGAACATTTGCGACTTCCGTTAAAAAAGAAAAATGACTGCTAGAACATTCAAGGAGAACAATTTTGGACGACGTCGATTGAATCAGACGGCCATCCCTTCAATGTGTTTTAAATATGTTTGGAACTCCCCTGTCCTTAATTTTTAATTAAATGCTTTACATTTTTAAGAATTTTTCAATGTTCCATTCTCCAACATTCTTGCATCTGCTCGTCAATCTTTAACTCTGCGAAAGGTGCCCTGCGTGAATGCTGACTAATCGGTATTTCGTTCGTTATTAGCAACGAATGTAATAGCGCTTCCCATCGAGATCATATGATGTAACTCAACTTCTGACACGAAGTGAGTTTTAAATAAGCAAAAGGAGAAATTCCCTTCTATTGATTTGAAAAACAACTTTGAATTAAAGAGCTGTGACTAAAGTGTTACTAGACTAAATGTTCATATTAAAAGAAGCCAGAAGATACTTACATTCATGCTCTCTCCAGATCTTTCATTCCCACCGCCCACCCAGAAAGTTCCTTATTGCCACATCCGGCTCAGTTCGAATCCTCTGCCATGCTGAAAAAAGATTAATCCTTTACACTTCATGATTTAGCAGTTTGCATTGAAAATAACACATTTTCCAGAAATTCTATTCAAATAAAAAATTATTCACTTACTACATAAAAAACGACAAGGCGTCGTAAGTCCTGTATAACTCCAAGGACGTAGGAAGAGGACCCGCTAGAAAGGTATACGTCCTTCCATACCCATCCAGAATGCGGGGCCCGAAATTTCGATCCACACCATGGCTCATGAGCATGTGTTGTCGAATCCCCTTCAGAGTCCGGCAAGACTTGTTGCAATTTTGGCAATGGATCATATCCTCCTGCAACAAAGAACGTTCAAATCACGTGACAACATCGAAACGGTTTTGAATCCTCTTCCAAACAGTTTTTACTACTGCATTGATTTTTATCGAAATCGTGATTGGGGTGTTATCTTTTACAATACTCTTTTTTAATTAGAAGTGAATTACACTGAATAATCTATCTTCATCTAATATCTGCAATATAATAGATGCAGTTTAATCCTCATGGTGGTTTATCTTCGCATCGAAAACTGCCATGTAGTGGCCAGCATCTTTAAAAACCTGTTCCAAATTCTTACCAGTTCAAGGTAAAGAACAATTTGTTTTTCTACTTGGATCTTCATTCTCCTCTGAGTAATAGTCTGAGTACTATGTCTCGACGAGATATCTCGTCATTAGCAAATTGCTGTGATCTCGGACAAGACATTTCGCCAAAGCCACTTGGAGGTTTAAGAATACCTTTCACTAGCTATTTTCAACCGGTGTGCCTTAAATATGATGAAAGGGCTTAAATTATGTAACATTTTGATTTCATTTCAACGGTTTAGTTTTGAAATTTCAGCAAGCGTGTTTTCAATCAATTTCAAGTAATACCATGTTTAAATAATTTTGAAAAGTATTTTTTACAAGAAGCGCAAATAGATGTTTCTAACGGATTAAAAAAAAGCCACTTGTTGGAGTAATTAGGGTTCATAATTATACTATTATTTTTTGTACATCAATCAAATTTATATCTATTTGCCAGATCGGCAGAAATGTAATGTTTTAGTGTTCCGTAGAATCTTAGATAACACGTTGTATTGCTTCAGAGCGACGTTGCAGCATGGTCAAATATGGCCCTTGCGCCATAAAACTCCAAAACGAACCAACCAACCAACCAGAGCGACGTTGATTCAACATGAGATGAAAAAGTTTGAAAATCGCTACATTATACGATAATTAACGTGGTAACATCTTGATGATAGCTGTCTATCCTGCTAACTTGTACTTTAAATATGAAAGCATTTCGCATTTTTGGTACTGTCTTGTCCAATATAAAGTCGTAGGAATTTGATTTTAACTAAAATTTGCTCTCTCTTTTGGGCAGGTGAAAAGCCAGATGTGTTGCTCCAGCGCGACTTAAATTAAATACCTACATACATTTAAGGCAGGTAATTTAGATGACGAATTTCAGTAAAAATATTTATTACCAAAAAGTGGATTCCGTCGAAATTGATGGTATTGTTTTGCTTTGATGATCCGCAGAGGCTCTTAAGTATAGACCTAAAAAGATAGACATATAATTACATATTAAAGCAAATACCTACAGCAAAATTCATTTCAATTTCTATTCATATTGATAATATGTCCTCAGTTTGGAGTGGTGTGGAAGTTTGGAGAGTGGGATGCCAACTCAGGTTTTGACTGGTCATCTGACTGGTTCAAAATTATTGGGCATTGTCCTTCGATATTTCCCATCGGGATGGATCGCGGACCGTCTCCAACAGCCCGTTGTGTTGCTCCAGTGCGACATTATTAAACTACCTACATATCTGCCAATCCCATCATGCACACAACATAATCTTTGGATGAAGACCGGTCTTTGGGTTGATGAATGGAGGTTTACTTTTCTTTCCCCACAATCTCTTGTTCCACGTTATTGTAAGTTATCCACTTTTCAACGACCGCTACAATAAAAAAAACCGGAGCGTTTTCGTTGCTTTTAAATAACCGAACTGTCTCTGTATTATTTAGTTAATTAACGTTGCACTGGAACAACACAACGAGCTATTGGCAACGGTCCGTGATCAATCTCGAAGATAGATCCAACAAACTGTAAACACCTATAAGTGTCTTTGTAATATAAAGTCATTGGATAACTCTCTTTCTTAACCCAGTGTAAAAAAACCGTAAGTCACTGAGTCTGCAAAAAAGTTTTGGGGCAATGGCAGATAGGTCCTTAAAAATGTCTTCATGTATGGCTCCAATGCAATTCAGGAAGTATGAAAGAGAGGCTGGTAAAAAGCCACACTTTGTACTGGTGGGAAAGTATTTCTGGCCATCAATAAAAATAATCTTTTTCAAAAGGCCCTATCGGATCCTGGCAAGCATAGAGAAAGTTTTCCGGAGCAAATTGAAGGCAAGCAGTTCTCTTGGTGTTCCACTGAGGTATCAGTGATGAAAGGGAGTAAGTACCCTTTCATCACTGATACGCTGAGATGATCTTCGCAATTTCTTTTTAAGTAAGTACAGGTGATCGTCCTCTGAGAGCATGACAGTACTTTTTCTTGTGCCATGTTGTTTATTTGCTCCAGATTTTACCAATAAGCCACCTCTGTCATTGCCCAGAATGCCAACATGTGATGGGATCCATTAAAAATTTATTTTAGAATTTTTATTGAAACTTATTATTAGAAGGGCTATTTTTTCAAAAGAGGATCAAAACTGGTGAAGCATTTTTAATTGCTGCCTGCGAATCAACGTAAATATTTGTTTTAAGGAGCTGAATTTTAGGGACTTCTTTTAGTGCTTCATATACTGCTGCTAATTCTGCTTTGAAAACAAGGAAGTTTGAGTTATTCTTGATTTGAACTTCTAATAACTCTTAAAATGAAGCACTGAAGTGTCACTTACCATCTCGATATCCACTTGGAGGTGGGGCAGTTGTCACAAATATAGAATCGGTCGAATATTTTGGCCATCCGACTTCGTGTGGGCGGGAGACCTTCGAGATTTGAGTTAGGTCTTCCACACGATTCTAGAAGACTTGGCCCAGTGCAACTATCTACACCGTGATCCACAAGTAGGTGGTGTCTCAGCTCTTTTTGTGTTCGGTACGAGCTGACACATTGAATGCAATGCACCATATCCTCCTGCAGAAATTAAACAAGACGATATTTTCTAAGGTTTATGTCGGTTGTATTTGGCCATTTTATTTTTTCATTACTTTTCCTTTGTAATTAATATCTTTTTGTATATATAATAATTAATACTGTTGTATAATTGTACAGTGATTTGTTTTATTGTTTGTTGAATGTCCCATTCTGTGGATAATTTACTGTAATGTAATATTAGTAAATCGAGCAATAGATATAAAAACATTTCACGCGCAGGAATGAACTAACAGCATCCACAGAGTATACTTCAGTTTCTTTATGTTCGGGTCAGAATTTTGACAGTCAGTAGGATCGCCACGAACTGTTCGCAGCTGTCCACCTTGTGTTCGTGAGCCTTGTTGATCGGAAAAGGAGGTAGAAAAAAAGACGAGTTTGAAGTCATGGCTAATGAGCTGGGAAAGATGAAGTCTTAGAATGGTGTAAGCATGTTTTTAAGACCAGATAAATGTTTAACTATGAGGCAAAGACTAGCTGTTAAAAAGAGTAATGAAAAGAAAGAAATTCTGGAACGTTAAGTGGTGGTGATATTATATTACAAGGTTACGTTTCGTTCAATGTTTGTAGTAATGAAGTCGTTTTCTTTTTTGTGAAAGCTATATTCGTGTGTGTATACTTGCTTCATGGTAGCACAGTACAAAGAAATACGAAGTCTTACCTCATGGGCGGAGGTGTGACCACTTCTGGACTCGGTCACAGGTGTCAGTTTTGAGTTCCGGTCAGCCACCATCCAGAACATTTCTCTCTCCGTCAGTCTTTGACCACGACGTGGAAACCTGAAACAGAACATCGTCGGTTACTCCATTGGGTACAATCTTTTGCAGCTCAAGTACCCTGGTACTGCACTTCCAGTACTCAGGATAATTAAGTGAACAGATGAAAAATTAAGTCAAACTGTTATTAAATGTGTTATCGAGTTGAAACATTGAAAAAGCCTTAAATATTTCTTTGTTATTGAACTCATCAGTGAATGATGCTAGTTGTTCCCCGCCTGTACACGCGGCCTGAAAAGGCTTGGCTAAAAACTGAGTTGTGGCAACAGTTCCATAGCGACATACTTAGACTACCTCCTGGCTCACTTCTGTCCTCGAAAAGTTGGACGTTTAGTTTCACCTAAAGGACCTTTGAAGACTTTTTCATAGGTTTTCAAATTTTGTTAGTCATCTTTTGAAGCTTCGCATTTTTATTCCTTTAATTTCAATAGCGCTGTGATCCCCAATTCTGCCGAGTTAATCAGGTTATCTCTAAGTGTGGTTATGTATAGTTAGCGGTATATAAAAATGATGCACATATACAATTCGGTCATGAATACACGGAATTATTTGAAAGACCAAATAATTTCCAGATAAAAAAAATTTCGTAAATAAATAGCAAGACAACAAAAATTTATTGATTGAGATAAATAAGAACAGAGTTTCAGTTAATTTTTAGTGGTATAGAAAAGTTAATTAGCGGTTCTAAAAACATACATGATATAGATGCAAAGGGAAATTTTATAGTGATTATATAGAAAAAATAATTCTCTTCCTACTTTATCCTTACATTGGAAACTTTTCTAATTCACTATGTACACATAATAATTATGAAAAATACGACTCATGAATAGAATGTTATATCAGAGATTAATAGCAAAACTAAACCAAAATAATTATTCGTTGGAAAATATTTTGAAAATGTACATGGCCCCTTGCGTTTTGAAAGAGAAATGTATGTCTTATTTTATCGAATGAAAAGTACAAAGTTTAAGCTACTGAATTCATGAGGTCGAAAATGGAAATTAGTTTCAAGCAGTTCACGTTACAACAGTAATTTCTTAAGTTGGAAAAGATTTTGAAGTGATAATTGCAAATGACTTACAGGTGCTTTCGCAACCACTTGACGATTCTACGTCCCATTGTATCAATCAGATTCGCAGAAGGCACGAAAAAATACAAAAAGTTTCGCAAGTTTTTCGCTTTTAAAGTCGCTGTGAAAATCTTTGGTGCTTATAGCTCAGCAAAAATATCACAAATGTGCGGAATCACTTTCATTTCATACCGTTGTTGAAATATAACAATGGCATTATTGGTAGAGAAGTAATTAAAGAAACATTGTTATGAAGAGAAACCATTATTAGAAAATGTACTTTTCCCATTGTATAGGTGCATTGTTATCAATATGATTCTGCTAAAAATTTCGAATTGATGGATGTACTATCTTAAGAAATTTAAAAATATCTTGAACATATATATATAATATCCTAAACTTTCTGGGCTTAGTTTATATGGGGATTGAGAAACAGCAATGTTTTGTGTGTAGTTTTAATTTAATATCGAGAGAGAATAAGAGAGAGAGAGAGAGAGAGAGTTATCTTTAATCGCTTTTCCTTGTATGTTAATTTTCATATAACATTTTTTCCTCTAATATACACTTCTATTTTCTATAAAAACAAACCTACAGGGTATCTGTAGGGTACGTTGCGTGTTGATCCGAGCCTGATCATCTGCTTTCGAACCCTGGGCACGTACCTCTCAACCAGGGGTGCCTAATGTTTCAATTTCAACGGAAGTGTTTTAAAATCTCCACAAAACTGGTTGGAGAGTTTGGACACAGAGTAAATAAATATATCCAATTGCCAAGGTTTACAGACATTCACGTTTATTAATCATTAATATGTACAATATCGTTAGCATAATGCCAAAGGCGCCAATCTGCAAGTGAAAAATGCGGGCTTTGATGCTTCGGGAAAAATCGAGTTACGACTCAGAGGTCGTTTTCTCATGAAAATAGGATGTTGCGTTCTGCAGTACTGAAACTGATCTGCTCATCTGGGGCTTTCCTTGACCCTCACTGTGTTGCAATCTTTCTAGGGAGCGATGGTGGGTAGGTAGTTAAATTAACTTCGCACTGGAGCAAAGCACCAGTCTATTGGCGAGGACACAGAATCAATCCCGAAGGGAAATATCCAAGGATAACGCCTCTTTATTTTGTACTACGTTCAGATGACGAGAACAACACCTGAGCTAGCATCCCACTCTCCACACAACGCCAACGTAACGTACATTTGAGACCGCGACAGATTTAAAGTGCACCAGCCTCCGTGTACACGACGGTCTTTGGTTCGACCGAGCTTCGAACTCGAAACCCTCTGGTTGCTAATCTTCCGACTGTGCTACCACGGCCCAATAATAGTTCATAGAGCTTCATGGTTTAAGCACGACTTTGCGTTAAATAACCGAAATTTCAGTTCATAAAATGCAGTTCTAAAAACTTCCCCTTTATTCATAAAATGGGAGGCTTTCTTCATTTCAACTCCTACCTCCCTTGTATCACATCGTCGTCATCGAGCAAGCAGTTGTGGAGGAAAGTGAAAGCAGTGAACGGTCTACATCGGGACTTTTCAATCCCCATTCTGGTGCTGCTCTTTACTCTACTCCACTTGACATCACCAGTCATCGGAGAGGCTTTTGCTAGTGTGTCCAGCTCCGAATCATAGTTCAGCTTTTCAAGCGATAAAGAGTCGAGCTGAGAGAACACCGTTTAATTTCAGAAGCACACGCACCCTCCCTTCTAACTGTAGCTCAAGATGTTGGAGTTGAAGAAGGAGCTATCTAGGGTTAATAACACCAGCCCTGGGCCGAATGAAATCTCATACCAATTGCTTCGACACCTGCGCCCAGATTCCTTACAAAACATCCTTCTGTTTAATCGGATCTGGAGAGGGCAGATATTTCCAACTCTATGGAATGAAAGCTTGGAGATTCTCATCCTGAAGCCTGGAAAGGACCCAAAGAACCTCTGAGCTATCATCCAATTGCCATGACGAGCTGCATGTGCAAGACCTTAGAACGTATGATCAATGCCCGTCTCATATACGTACTTGAGAAGAATAACTGCATCCCTCCGCAACAGAGTGGCTTCCGGAAAGGAAGGTCCACTCTGGATAACATCGTACATCTGGAGACACAAATCCGAAATGCTTTTGTGCGGAGGAACCATTTTGTCTCCATCTTTTTCGACGTAGAGAAGGCATATGACCGTACGTGGCGACACGGTATTCTCCGACATATGTTTCCCCAATTGGGTTTAAAAGGAAATCTTCCAATTTTTATTCAAAACTTTTTAAAATTACGCAATTTTAGAGTCCGCATTGGATAAAGTTTCTCTGGTGATTTTATTCAAGCTGAGGGGTCCCACAGGGGAATATCTTAAGTGTCACTTTTTTAATTTTCCATTTCAGTAAGCATCATTCATACTCTTCAGCCATCAGTTCATGGATTAGTAGTATGGGGGCACGTGAGGGCCAAATTCAAGATGGCGGTCGTTTGTTTACATCTTGGTGGAGGAACAAGATGACGTCGCTTTGTTGACATGTATTTTAGCTGTGTTGCTATGGTGATGAAGGATTGCTTGGAGCGCCATCAGGTGGTAGGATTACAACCATATTATTTCAAATTAAAGAATAATTTCGTGAATTCGAACAAGGAAACCATAGGATCCGAAGTCAAAGTGCGCTAACCACTGAGCTATCGGAGAGTTAAGTATGGGTGGTGAATTATTGTAGTGTTCGATTTCTCTCTTTTGGACTTGTATTTTTTCTTAATTCTGGGAATGTGCTGTTTAGAAAATGGTTTTAATAAATACTTTTACGAAATGACTGGTGCCATCATCTAATGATTTTAAAAGAAATTAATCTAAGGGACGAAATTATTTCTAACTTTTTTACTTTATTCATATAGATTAACGAGTTCTCTAGCATAAATTTCCTATTTTTGTGAAATGACTGGTACCGCAATCTAGTATTGAGAGTAGTAACAATTAGTTTTAAAAGATTTACTTTATTTTTATAGCTGTAGACTAGTGATTGCACGGTTTTAGTTAAATGCAAAACCGGTTTTTCGGTTTTCATTTTTTCCAAAACTCGAAAACCGGTTTTGTAAGAAATACGAAAAACGCTATATTTGTGTAACAATCATTAAATAAATTTATTTCTTAAGTATGTAACTTATGTATATACATACTACATAAAACGATTATTATCTAATATTGAAAGCTATAAAATCACCTGCCAGTACAGCTAGAATTTTTTTCGGCAGTAAAGTGTGCTCGCAGAAAACAGTGAATTTATGGAGACATAATTCAACCTCGATCTTATTTTGGTTACGAATTGACCTGACGATGAGAATGCCCGTTCCGACTCCAAGCTTGTCGGTGGAATAATGAGCAAGTATTTGTAGCACAGCTCCATAACTGTGCTTTTGGCGCCCCCTCCTTTCAATACTGCGACATCTTTTTCAATTTCCGTTTCAAAATATAATAACTTGTGCAATTACCCAGTGATGCCGAATCAGCAAGCTCCTTGTCAATTACCCTCTGCAGCAATTGTCCTATGTATAAAACAGATTTTCCCACATCATCGTCTTTGTCATCGAAGTTGATATCCCTTGCATCGGATTGTGCTGGTGTTAAAGAGGACGGCGATAAACCGTTTTATCAGATTATTTATAAACCGATAGATAGCCGGTTTCCCCAATTTTTTAAACACATATTCCGATCTTTTATCACCGGTTCGATACCCATTATGTAGAAATTGAAGTACTGCTATCGCTTTAGTGCGTCTTTCTTGAATTCTTAATTCTAGGGATTTTTTCAGTTCATTACCGAGTGTAGTATGACGATAATTTAAAGACGTCAACATGAAATTTAAAGCAGCGTCAGCAGTCAATAGATTTGCATCGGCTCTACATAATGCTTCCACGGTACGTTTTACTGGCAATAAGGCAGAAATAGTACCACAATAATAAGTTAAAGTCCTGTCCACAGAATGAAATTTTCGATGACAGATCAATTAGGGTTTTCTGAACAGATGATTTTAATTTGTTGAACCTTACCAACATGGTGAGTAAACTATTCTATCGTGTTTTGAATCTAAAATCAATGAGTACTCTCTACCAAATTCCAATTTCACATATTTTTGCATTATGTCATCTTTTTTGGGGTATTTACGGAACAATCGTACCACCACTCTAATTTTTGTAATAAGTGGTAAGATGGTTTCATGTTTAACATCTGTAGCCGAATTTCCATCTATATCATTTGAGTAAGCAATACTGAACCCACTTTCAAATGAATTTCCATCTTCCAATTCCGAATCGTCATCATTATCAATATCCAATTCACTATTCTCTCCTTCAAATTCTGAGACAGAGTCACATTCCGATTCAGGTTCATTATCCGATTGTGAGTAATTTTTTCAACTTCGACAGGTACTTTTTTGTATAGTACTTTGATTACACCAGGCTGAATGGCATGCGCTAGACAGAGCTGTAGCGCAGCTCCAATAAATTTGCCTACTTCTTTCATGACCGACTCTCCATCTGTAGTGATACATACTACATCTTTATCAAGGCACAGACCAAAAACTTCCAATTTTCTTCTAATTACTTCGACACATTTCTCAGCTGGTAAACCTCCATGTACACGAACCAGACATAGACTCCAAAATTGTTTTTGACAATGTGCATTGACTTTCTTCCGAAATAGGTACTTCTTTTCTTTTCAAAATGGAAATACTATGCATCTTTTTTAGGTGTGTATGTAATGCACCTGTTGAGACGCCAACACATTTTATTTCTTTAGAACATTTTAAGCATTTGGCTAGTTGATCATTTCTTTCACGAAGATAATGACACCAAATGGAATAATCATCACCGCTGCTACGTTTAAACTCCTCGAAAATATGACTGGCCAAGCTCTATTGTGGGGTGAAATTAAAATATTATTTTATTTTTATTTCTAGCCGGTGTACGATTCAAATCAAGTTTGTGAAGTACATCTTCCTCATATTTCTGAATAAATATGTTCATTATAAACTACAAAAGATTGAGCAAACAAAACTAATAATTTTTCAAATCAGAATTGCCTAATGAACAGCAGTAATTGACAATGACATTGTGGCATTACGCGCAAGGAGCCTGCCGAGGCTTAGAAAGTATTCTTCAGAGTGTCCTAAGAGTTCCCGTACTCCAGCTATAAAAAAATCATTTGACCGTGATTTTTTTTAATTATTGAATTTTTTCGTCTGTTTATAATTTTATGGGTTCTTTAATTTTTATCGTTTTGTTTTCTTCTAGCTCAAGTTGTGCGATAATAAAGTTCCATGTCATTTTGTTCTTCATTGTAAAATGAATTTATCACGCATTCAGAGAATTGCGGTGCTTGAGGCTTATTTTGAATGTAAATCATATGAAAGATGTAAAGAATTTTGGCGACATAAATATCCAGATGATGCAATACCGAGTAAATATACGCTATATCAATTCGTTCGGCGATTTCGTGAGACAGTTTTGGTGGAAGACAAACACAAGAGTGAAAGACCGAAAGTCGTTACACCAGACTTTGCAATATCCTTCGTTGAGTTTCTTGCACAATCTCCTCATCAATCCGTGAGGCGTTTGTCGCAACAAATGGGCATATCACGTGGATCGAAACATAAGGCTTTAAGAACTTTGCATTTTGGTGCTTATTGTGTAAAAATGTTACAGGAGCTAAAGCCACCGGACAATGAGAAGCGGCTTTATTATTGCCGATGGTTCCGGAGATTTATTCGCAACAACATCAACATTTTGAACAAAACATTTTTCTCCGATGAGGCATGGTTTCATTTAAGCGGTTATGTGAACGCGGAAAACTCCCGCATTTGGGCGACGACAAATCCCCATTCATTAATGCACAAACCTTTACATTCTCAAAAAATTGGCGTTTGGTGTGCCGTATCACGCAAAAGGATTGTTGGGCCTCTATTTTTCGAGTCAACTGTTGATGGCACTGTATACAGAGAACTTATCCAACAATTTGTTGCATTATTAGTAGTGAATGAACGAGATTCTTGGTTCCAACAAGACGGTGCAACCTGCCATACAAGTTATGAAACCATGGGCATGCTTCAAGATTTTTTGGTCGTCGACTCATCTCAAGAAAGAAATCTTTGGCCGCCTCGTTCCCCTGATCTGAGCATCCCTGACTTTTTTCTATGGGGATATTTAAAGAACAAAGTTTGTGAAGATAATCCCCAAACAATAGATGATCTGAAAATTGCCATTACTCAAAGGATATAAGAAGTCACTCCCAGCATCTTGAAACGCGTTTCTAAAAATATGCGCAAACGACTTCAGCTTTGCCTCCAAGAAAGGGGCGAACATTTTGAACATTTATTATAAATGTGAGTTCGAATTTTTTTTCTAGGTTATGTTAAAAGTGCTTTTCACCATTAGCATAAAAATAATTGTTTTAAAGTTTGTTGTTTTTGTATAATAAATTCACGAATCGTCAGTACGGGAACTTTTAGGACAATCTGTACTATGTTGGTCCCTGTGGAGTAGGAAGGGTTTTAATTGTATGATTGTTTATTATTTGCGGCAGTGGTAGCCGAGTTGAGCTGCTTCTTAAATAACATGTGATATAAATTTCTTCTCTATTTATATTTTTACATTTTAGTACCAATGAGGATCCACTGTCTGGCTCATTGGTACTGATGCTGAGAATCCGTCTACATGTTATTGTGATTGGTCAGCGGAGAAGTAGTGTCACACGAAAGTGATGTGTGACTCATGTGGCATTAATACCATAGAATGTAATAATGTTGAATTTTTATTCTGATAGGGCAGTAAACACTAAACATTTAGTTGTTTGCATCAGTGTGCGTAGTATGGTATACCTTGTTGTGGTGAGTTTCTCTTATGGGTTGCCAATGCATAAAATCTCTAAGCAAAAGCTCTAAGCCTTATTCGGCGAGCAGAGAGGCGGTGGGTCTGGAATGCATAAAATCGAAAACCCGGTTTTCTTCTTTCATAAAACTGGTTTTTCGGTTTCAAAATTTGAGTCGGTTGTGACTCTGAGCAACTCATGACGTCTGAACACATCAGTTGGAGATCTCGTGGACTAATGTGGCATGGGTGTTAATGTCCTGCATATAAAATCAACAGCCTACCATATATACGTATATTTTGAATTTAAATCAGAGATAGATTCTGATAAAAACTAAGTTGAAAAAATGTCCCTCTGAAAATCAATTCGTCAAGGGAGACTATATTATTCGAACAAACAATTGTCGATTATTCAATTTGTAGAATTTGACTCAAATTATTGCTCAAAAAATTGCATGTGCAATTCTTCACTTAATCTAGTGGTTTCAACGAGATATCTCGTCCATCAAGATCTTACCAATTTAGCTAATGACGATATATCTCGAGATCAAGATATTGGCAATTGTTTTGACTTTGACAAGATAAAGATGTGGTCATTTTTTCTAATGACGCGATTACTCGTCCATTTAGAGCTGGTCAGTTTTTCTAATGGCATCATCCAGGCAACCGCTGGAAGGGTCAAACAAATCGAAAAATCGAATTCGCCTTGTTTTACCACTTATTGTTATAAATTGTTTAAAACAATTGTAGAATTATTTCTTTATGGAATGTTAAAACAAAATCGGATTTTTTGATGGAAGAACACTGAACTGAGTCAAATTTGTACAAGATATCTCTACCTTTATAAGAGGAAGTGTTTGTGGGTCTGAGTTGTCCAGACGAATCTTTAGCACTTGCAGCCATGAAATTTGGCACACAGGTGGCTAAAGGCGACTTCGCCATGAGCACCAAGAAGGCACAAGGCCAATCGCTGAAAATTGTAGGACTCGATTTCATTTAACCGTATTTCCCTATGGTCAACTGTATGTGGGTTGTTCCAGAGTTGGAAAAGCCGAGAATCTTTACATCCTAGCTCGAAATGGAAGAACATTGAACATACTGTATCATGAAGCTCTCTAAGCAAGAATAAGTGAGGTGGAAGGAATGAGGCGACATGCCCGTGTTATGTCGGGTGGTGGTGGGACTCATTCTTAAAATTATTGATTTTCTTTTTAATGTTGTCAGAATCAGTGAGGGCATAATAAGAATGATGTCATGGGCAAAGCCGTGCGGGTATTGCTAGTGCTAAATATGCCATTTGTTTTGAAACAGTTTTCATGGACAAAATCTAAGAATTAATGTAAAGGAATTTGTTATAATATTTCTGGGTTCAATCAGATATTGAATGGCACAACATATAGTGGGATTTGACCCGGGGAAAGGGTAGTAATCGACATATTTAGTAATACCTTTGGTTGCTAAATGAAGTGGATCTTTATATGCTACAACAATGTTTCTCAAACATTTTATTAGCATTTCTCTTGAAATTCCTTTCCATAACGAATTCGTTTATAGTAAAACTTCCTAAAATGAAGATGCAAATTAAGTACCTGTCCGGACGTCTGGAAATTCAACTTCAAGCTATCAGAATCGGGAAAGGATAATCGAGGTACCTTATAAAAAGATCGAAATAGTTTGCTCTACTTTTCAAGGAATTTTCAGTGGCACATATATAAAAGCAAACAATAAATTAGGAATGTTGTCTTTCAAGATTCATGTACAATATTCAAGCCGCGATCACTTTACAAAGAGATTCCCTAAATAGCTTTCCAAAGATCCAATTTGATTTCCAATCCTCCGTAGCTGGTATATCAGCTATATTCAGCCAAACCCGTCTGAGCAATATTCAACAAGACGTGAATGGGCCTGGGTGGCCTGGTGGGTCTGCGCTTGGAATCGACGATCCGCGACGGCGTTGATCAGGGGTTCGATTCCAAGACTTTCTCATAAACGCCAGCAGTGTACAAACCGGGAATGTGCACGTTAAATCTGTAGGCCGGGAATGGCGATGAAAGGGATAAAACTTTTTTGACATCATATTTTGAATTTTGTTATGCTGCTTGTTGTTCGAGTGTCGAAACAAACTATGATCACTCAAATGTTTTTGCGAAATCATGACAGCAGGGCAGAAAAGATTATAAATTTCACCATGTAAAATATGTGAGCGGCGTGCATATCTTTAAATTCATATAAAATGTTTTACTTGTATATCATTATTAGTATTACTATTTTATTATTTATTGCTCTTTTTATAGTGTTATTTACTTTTATTATTACTATTTGAATTTAGTATTACTCTTATTTTATGAACTATTACTATTTTATGTAACTCGCATACTCCAGAGGTCAACAACTCATGCTGTGGATATCACTACCTCTCAGTTCTACCGAAAAGCAAGGAGAAAAGGGTTAATTATGACCCTTAATTGAGACCATTTTTCTATTAAATGCCTGTTTTAATTGTATTAACAATTTCAAATACTAATGGCCTTGGTTTATCACTGTGAGGCCATTTTTTTCTTTCCAATTTTGCATATTAGAGAGGGACCTACGGCTTACTATACGCATTTCCAATGACTACAAACATCTATACCCAAATCGGAATTAGAAGGTAGAACCCTTTGAACCGAGGGCCACAGTTCAGATTACTCATTTAAGTGAGATTTTTTATGAGCACTACACCGTTTTCCCGAGAATGAGAATTCAAAACAAAAGATATCGATTTTATAAACTAAGTACAGAATGTCAATGTAGTGCTTCATATAGACTGTACGTCCCCGGCACTCTGGTCACAATCAAACCTGCAATATTCGAAGCGTATACGCACATGTCACAAGATGAATCTGTGTTCAATTCTAATCTATTTGTGATAATGTTGAATGAGCATTTCGTTTAATTTTGGTTTTGAAATTAGCTTACTTGTCCTGGTCATCTGACCGTGGATAAAAATTACGTGGTGTTCTTCTCGGATCTTTCCATGGGGGATTGACCCCAGACCGTCGTCAATAGCCCTAAGTGACGCTCCAGTGCGATGTTAATTACTTATCTTTTATTCAACTGTGGTTTAGTGAAGTGCAAAAATCACAGATATTATTCTGAAAATACCGGTATATTGAATATTAAGCGCTTGAAAACCTTAGGCAGAGTTTATAGTACTGCGTTTTCCGTATGCTTTTGCCTCAGACTCCACGCAAACGCAAACGGATAGGTGTTCATAGTCTTGCGTTGAGATCCGTCGGAACGCGATAACCAGCTTTTTATCACGAACACTAGATGTCGCTATGTATTTTGTTTACTTTAACCGGGTTTTGAGAACGGTTGTTTGTTTTTAACGGGATAGACGTTTGTTTATCGAAGAGGGTTACGAAAATATAATCACTTTGGAAACTTTTAACTCCAAACCTAACCGAAAATGGAATAAATAAGAAAACCACGATTTCTCAAAAATATGGTACCCTTTGTGAACACTCAGATAGTTCAAGATTAAAACTATTTTCTTCCAAAACCAATGTCTACTTTTGATTCAAACCATAGGATCAGTCTAATCAGAGAGCATTAAAAATCAACATGAAATTCTGTTATTAGATGAATAATTTGTTTTGAAATCTTTTTAGTCTCTTACGTAAAATTGAATTAAAATACTAAGTTTGTTATCTGATGGGGTTTCGTAGTTTTTGAAATCTACATATATCTCCGTTGTACTCATTTTAATCCCGCCAACCACTAACCATAATTGTAGTTATTCCTACCAATGTTTCTCTGAAAACTCGCATGAGAACCTTTGTAAAATCTACTACACATGGTCAAATTTATTTTACCTTGCACATATATGTGAAGAAAGGAATTTCGATTATCCATTTATTTTCACATTAAACGGAATGAATTAAGCTTTAATGAATTGAAGTCACTGCATATTTTTTCGTTTGGTTTGGTACAATAAATTGAACTTAGTATCTAGGAAGGATCCATTCTGCCTAGAAGATTTTTTAAACTCGAATGATTATTTTTCTATTGATGCAACGTAATTTTCATCTTAGATTTCTGTTCGCAAATTCTGTTAATGTTTCAATGGATTCAATTTCATCAATGGACAAAAGCACACCTTGATTGTTTGGGAAGTAATGAATTTTTATTGTCATTGAAACATTTGTTAAAAGTAATTTTACAATGGCATATTAAATAATTCGTTTGTTTTCGGCACAAATGTTATGTTTTGTACTGAGGGTTTTAATTGTACATATAATTAAGAATGGCTGTTTTCTTGTGTCCACTCACTACACAGGAAAAATGTTCTATTTATGAGGGTTTTTATTTTTAGAGAAATTCCTTTATATATTACACATGTTTATGGTACCTATGTCCTTTTTATTTTATCATTCATTCGTTTAGATTTACTTTTATCAAGACATCACTACTGTCCTTTATTTTATGATTTTTGTATCTTGCATATATAAGATATACAAGATACATGTACAAGATAATGAGTGCAAGAATAGCGACAAAGATGCCCAGTAAAACGGGTGTAGAAATTTAAATGTTTCATATAAACTTTCCATTAAAATATTCCCATAGAAAATTTATGTGACTTATGTTTAATACATTAATTGAATGCCTTTCACTGAGAAAATATTTATAATGTATAAAATGGATAGGTGGAAAAATAGTAAAGAGATGAGAATTCATTTAAAATAAAAATGTTATTTTAAAATGATGCATGTAATGTACTTTTTTAAATATTTTCCTGAGACATTATGAGAAAATTAGTCAATAAATTCATTTTATTTAATTTAAATCTTTCAAAAAATTCTTTCAATTCTTTTCTGCATTTGATTTTCAACTATATTAAACAACTGTAGTAGATGGTACTTTATGCCACCGACAGATGGCACTGCGCTCTTTGTCCAGTGACGTCATGACGACTTGGAGCGGAGCGTCGTTTTTAAAAGTAGTAGCGGTGATCTTCGTACCTCGTGTGAGGCGGTTGTCTTAACCATTTTTTCCCTTCTGTAACATCGGCCGGTGTACTCTTCGGAATACCCCTTGGCCGTATATTTAACATGTGTATAGCCCAGAATAAAAGGTTATTTAGCCCAACCAGGCCTCTTTATTCTGCGAGTTGACTTTCTTTCAGGAATCCTTTCGGAAAGTAAGTATCTCCGTTCCCGTGAATCCCAGTAAGTAAGTATGGCAATTTTCCCCACGCCGGTAACAATGGCGACGGATTCCATGAGAACTGTAACCACATGTTAAAGTGGCGCTCAACTTATGGCTCGAATACACGCTGTCTGAATAGCAATTGAGCTTATTCATGCTGTATTTCGTTTAGCATATCCATGCTGCATTTATTATAGCATATCTATGCTGCATTTATTATAGCACATCCATGTTGCATTTATTATAGCATATCTATGCTGCATTTATTATAGCATATCCATGCTGCATTTCTTTTAGTTGCGTATTTATCGTTTTCATATCCACGCTGCGAATTTTACTTTAATTCTATTTCTTAGTGAAGCGCAGTTAGTTTGCTTAGGCTTAAAGATTTTGGTTAGGCTTATGTAACAGGTGTAATGATTGTACTGTATATAATAATTTTGTTAAGTAAGATTGTTTATTACAACTGATCTGAATTTTTCCAAAATTAAGTTTCTTTGGATTTGCATTTCTGTGAATAGCAATTTCAGTTAGGTATATTGTGTTTACCATAAGCGCATACTGACAGTTTTCTTTGATGTATCGATCTTCTATGGCACATGACATTTAGCCATTAAGAATATTTCTTATTTATGTGAAACATAGGTATTATTTTTTAACAGTATCATTTTAGTATTAAATTCTGATTTTCCTGTGTTATGTGATTTATGGAAACAATTGCATATTGATACTATACTACACACCTTTGTATATTTTACCTATATTACACATTTGTATATATTGTACCTGTATTACACATTTGCATATTTTTACATATATCTCCATCCCTTTAATTATACCACAAATTAAAACTTAAAGTATAAGGTGATATTTAAGTGAAAATGGCCTTCTTGGCAAAAGGTCGAAAAGAAGACCTCAAAACATTAGCCGTCGAGCTAAATTTAGAAGTCACAAATGACTTAAAAATCATTGAGTTACGGGATCTGATTTTAAGTGACCCCAATTACGATGAGGACTTTACGAAAGAACTCTTGTCCACCCTGATGGCAGAGCGTAAAGAAAGAGGTGACCTACAGCTCTTAAGTTTGCGATCACAACAGAGTGCTGAAATGACGCAGATTTCCCCTGTGGTGTCGGACATACCTAAATTTGATGTTCAAAGATTGTTACCTAAATTCCATCCAGAAGAGGATGACATGAGTTTATACCTCGTGTTATTTGAGAGGCAACTCAAATTGCTAAAAATACCTCAAGCCTTGTATGTCGGATACTTGGTGGGTAACTTACCCTCTGATATTGCAATGTTAATTGCAAGGGAAGATGAATCAAAAGCTTCCGACTACTCGCATGTAAAATCCCTTCTTCTGCAACGCTTCAAATTGAATGCAGAAAAGTTCCGACAACTTTTCGCCCAACACCGCAAGGCTCCTCAAAGCACATGGAAAGATTTCTTCTTTGAGTTGAAAAGTTATCTGGTCGGCTGGCTGTCAGAGCTTAACATCAACTCATTTGAGCAGCTGCAAGATCTGATGGTGGCTGACCAAATGAAGAAGAGGTGCCCTCCTGAGGCAAAAGACCATTTCCTAGACAACTGGCCTACATTGATTTCTCCTGGCGAGTTAGCAGATAAGCTAGACCAATACGACAACATCCGTGTCCACAGCCACAAGAAGGAGCCCTGTCAAAACAACACTTACAAGAAGGAGGGTAAACCTAAGTTACCACTTGGAGCTGCAAAAAGGGTAAACTACTACAAGAAAGAAAATGCTTTCCAACCCAGGCCTCATCAGCATTCAGAGCCACGACCTCAGGTGACCTGCTACGGATGTGGTAGGCCTGGCGTGATAAAACCAAAATGCCCAAACTGCACCCCAACAGTTAAAAGAGAGGACTCTTCTGAAAATGCAGAGCCCATGTTCACCTGCCACACCAAAAGGTGTCAACTAGCATTGTTGGACACTACTATTTGTGGAGTACGAGCAGTGATTTGTGCCGACACTGGAGCAAGCCGATCCATAGCGGGGGAGCGCCTATACAAGATGCTCCTCAGCAAAGGGATCCAATTTGACAATGAAGTCGTCACCATGACACTGGCTGACGGACACCAATCCACCATCAAGGTGTACACTACCACTGTGACCATTGCCTTGAGGGGACGACACATTAAAACCAACTTTATGGTGATGCCTGAGGTAACTGGAAACCGAAGTCTCCTGGGACAAGATTTTCTAGAGGATGCTGGAGTAGTTCTGGACCTGAAAAACAGAAGGTGGAGTTTTTGGAACGACCCTCGTCACCAATTTCCCTTCATAAAGGATGTTCCAGTCGCATCGCATCACCCCAGCAATGTGGAGATCAACTCCTGTGTCCTTAGGGATGAAGAAGGAAAACCGTTGAGTGAAACCCAACGGATGACCCTTAATAACCTGTTAAGAAACTATGAAACTGCGTTTCAACCAGGGGGAGAAGCTACTCCTTTTACCGAACACCAAATAAATACGGGAGACAAGCCTCCTGTCTCGGTTCCTCCTTACCGAATGTCACCAGCCAAAAAGGATCTCTTAAAGAAAGAGTTAGATGATCTGCTAGAAAAAGGCATCATTGAAGAGTGTGAGTCGCCTTATGCTGCACCTGTGGTACTCATTCCAAAGCCCAATGGAACAGTGCGCCTTTGCATTGATTACCGCAAGCTAAATGCAAACACTATACCTGATACTTACCCATTACCTAGAATGGACGACTTATTGCATGATGCAAAACACCTGAGTTACATGTCTACGATTGATTTAAAGTCTGGATACCACCAAGTCAAAATCTATCCACCTCATCAGGATAAAACTGCCTTTGTTTGTCCATTTGGAACTTTTCGTTTTACCCGCATGCCTTTTGGGTTACGCAACGCACCAGCCACGTTTCAAAGACTAATGGACAACTTCCGACGTGGACTTCCACGAGTAAATCTTCTTACATACCTGGATGATATCATCATTCTCTTTCCAACATATGAACAACATCTCACAGACCTAGAAGCTGTATTTGAGAGGCTGTTGACATACAAACTGACTGCCAACAGAGAGAAATGCAATTTTGCTTGCACTCGAGTGAAATATCTTGGACATTGGATCACTCCCCAAGGTGTTCAGGTGGATCCGGACAAGGTGTCAGCCATTGTAAAGATACCCCCGCCAAAAACTGTGAAACAAATACAGTCATTCCTTCAAACCTGTTCCTGGTACAGACGATTTATCAAGGACTTCGCAAACATTTCCCAACCATTGAGTTACCTAACTCGGAAAAATGTTCCTTGGACTTGGGGCGATAAAGAACAAAAGGCCTTTGAGACATTGAAGCAGTGCTTGATATCAACTCCAATACTGAAACAAGTTGATGAAACCAAAGCATTTGTCATCCGCACAGATGCAAGTAATTATGCCCTTGGAGCAGTCCTGTTACAGGGTGAGGGTGCAGAAGAGCATCCAATTGAATATGCAAGTCGTTTATTAAATCCTGCTGAGAGAAACTATTCGACTACCGAACGGGAAGCACTGGCAGTAGTTTGGGGCTTAAACAAGTTTCGAGGTTTTGTCGAAGGAGTGGAAGTGACTGTGGCATCCGACCACCAACCGTTAAAGTGGTTAATGAGTTTAAAGTCTCCCTCCGGACGATTGGCGAGATGGGCTCTTCAGATTCAGTCATATAACCTGAAGATAGAATATATACCCGGCAAAGCCAACGTAATAGCAGACATGTTGTCACGTCCTGTATGTCAACATGCAGAAGCCTCCTGTGAAATGTGCATGGTCTCTATTGATATCCCCACACGTAGCCCTGCAGACACTCAACCAGTGGTACCCTTGAGAAGAAGAGGCAGACCGTGCAAAACTCTCCCTGCTTCCTCGTCAGGACGGCGTCGAAAGCAGAGGGGGAGTCTGTAGTAGATGGTACTTTATGCCACCGACAGATGGCACTGCGCTCTTTGTCCAGTGACGTCATGACGACTTGGAGCGGAGCGTCGTTTTTAAAAGTAGTAGCGGTGATCTTCGTACCTCGTGTGAGGCGGTTGTCTTAACCATTTTTTCCCTTCTGTAACATCGGCCGGTGTACTCTTCGGAATACCCCTTGGCCGTATATTTAACATGTGTATAGCCCAGAATAAAAGATTATTTAGCCCAACCAGGCCTCTTTATTCTGCGAGTTGACTTTCTTTCAGGAATCCTTTCGGAAAGTAAGTATCTCCGTTCCTGTGAATCCCAGTAAGTAAGTATGGCAATTTTCCCCACGCCGGTAACAATGGCGACGGATTCCATGAGAACTGTAACCACATGTTAAACAACCTTATTTATGAAAGTTTTCGTGTAAATTTTACCATGAATGTAGTACTGAAAAAATGATGAACAATAAAATGCATAGACACATGAGAAATTCTTTGCATCAAATTTATTTAATTATAAATGTATTAATGTTAGGAAGGGTGCAAAAGTGTTTCATTTATGTACATTAGAATTATGCTTATTCTGTTTGCAAAACTAATATCAGGTGTTCTTGCGCCATGGACTGGGCAACTGATATCTTCCAGAAGTTCAGCTTCCTTCTCTTTTTAGAGAATAAATTCTGAAATATAAAATGAAGTAAAAATGCAAATTATACAATCACTGCTCATGAAATGAATCTTATGGATATTAACTTTTTGGTATTTATGGTTATTGCACATGAAATCACTCTTCAAGTTAATTATTGACTTTATGAATAATAAGATTATTAAATCGTCCATAAATTGACAAGAAACGGTGAAAACGGAATTCTTCAAAATTTGTTTTTATAACACTTTTAGAATAGAGTGCACATCGATTTTCGAATTTGAAATAGAATTTTACAGAAGACTCAATTGTGGTTGCTCAGTCAGGATCAAGGACATGTTTAATAAAAGATTCATCATAATTTAGGGACACGGTTCTTTCAATTGCCAATGAAGAGAGCCTCTGATGAATTGTTGATTACTCAAGGATGCTTCAAAATTTTAGAACATGGTCACTCGCTGGAAACAGAGCTTGAGGAGATACATACACTTATATCTAGAAAGTTGCAGTAGATGAAAAATAATGATACTGCATACTTGCAATATATGAATTTGTCACCTATGGTAAACCATTAAATGTATTGAAGGAAGAAGTACAGTAATTAATTTTGTAAGCACACACACATAGAAATGTTTTCTCACCAACTGATGTACATTAAATGCTTCGCAACTTAGCATCAATAAAATATGACACTAGTTTTAAATTACAAACATAAATATTATAAAGATGTTAAGAGTTTTAAATGATTATTTTACTCATAGTATTATTACTTCTTACAAACATATTGTATTCCCGTCCCATATCTCCGTGACAGTTGTTGATCCCACTCTTTATTTACCATAACTTTTTTTTCATGTTCTTGGAAAGCGCTAAGAACATTGCCAACTTCTCAGAAAGTATGATCTCTTGATCAGATGGGATATTGCCAGCATTCCTTCACAGGAACCACTCTTTATGCACTTAGGATAGTACAGTAAATACCTGGGTACTTAGAATAGAACAGCAATTCCCTGTTTACTTAGGATAGTACAGCAATTTGAATCAACATTTGTAAAATGAAGAAAAAACACTAATAAATTTTGTTTTTTTTTGTTTGAGCCACGACAAATTTTAAACATTACCGGAAATATTTAAACAAGCCATATTTGAAAATAATCATGAAAATAATGAGTGACCGTTTTTTTAATATAGCTGGGCTATTGCTAGTGCTAAATATGCCATTTGTTTTGAAACATTTTTCATGGACAAAATCTAAGAATTAATGTAAAGGAATCTTATTATATTTCTGTGTTCAATCAGATATTCAACGACACAACGTAGTGGGATTTGATGCGGGGAAAGGGTAGTAATAGACATATTTAACAATACCTTTGGTTGCTAAATGAAGTGGAACTTTATATGCTACAACAATGTTTCTCAAACCTTTTATTAGCATTTCTCTTGAAATTCCTTTCCATAACGAATTCGTTTAGCAGTAAAATTTCCTAAAATGAAGATGCAAATTAAATGCCTGCCCGGACGTCTGGAAATTCAACTTCAAGCTATCATAATCGGGAAAGGATAATCGAGGTTCCTTATAAAAAGATCGAAATAGTTTGCACTACTTTTCAAGGAATTTTCAGTGGCACATATATAAAAGCTAAACAATAAATTAGGAATGTTGTCTTTCAAGATTCATGTACAATATTCAAGCCGCGATCACTTTACAAAGAGATTCCCTAAATAGCTTTCAATTTGATTGGCAATCCTCCATAGCTGGTACATCAGCTATATTCAGCGAGACAGAAATGGGCCTGGTGGGTCTGCGCTTGGAATCGACGATCCGCGGCGTCGTCGATCAGGGGTTCGATTCCAAGTCTTCCCATAAACGCCAGTGTACACACCGGGAATGTGCACGTTAAATCTGTAGGCCGGCAACGGAATTCCTATCAAGTAGATATATTTTTATTTTTTGACATATTTTAAAATTTTGTTATGCTGCTTGTCTACGGTAATTGAGTGCCGAAACGAACTAAGATGTTTCTTTCAAAATGTTTTTGTGAAATCATGACACCAGGGGCAGAAAAGATTATAAATTTTACCGTGTGAAATATATGAGCGACGTGCATATCTTTAAATTCCTATAAAATGTTTTACCTGTATTAGTATTATTATAATTAGTATTACTATTTTATTAATTATTGCTCTTTTTATGTGTTATTTACTTTTATTATTTGTATTACTCTTTTATTTTATAAACTATTACTATTTTATGTATAATTTATTAATACTATATTTATTTATAATTACTATTTTTGTTATCTATCTCAAAATAATTCAATTGCCCATATCTTTTAACATCGTATAAATTTATTAATATGTAGTTTCACTATTCATATGTAATTAAAGCTTGTAAATATAATCTCTTGTCTCTTTGCAAATTTTAATTAAAATTAAAAAGTTTCAATTAACAAAAATTGTGATAATTGTAAGATTTAGTTTGTCCCGTTACGGTATTTTATAGATATATGTAACACATTAATGTTAAATTATTCACAGCAGATGGTTTATGTAAAATTTATCAAATTCCTTTAAAAGCAAGTACGAGTCTTAATTCCCAAATTTTAAGTAACATTTATTGTCTCAAACAGACTCTCAAAAATATTCGAATACCTCGCATTCACGATCCTGGATTCACACTGTCAAGCTAAAAGTATAATTTGGCTTGAAATAATGCCTATTATAAGGAGAAATGCGTATTTATTTGCATGAGGATAAATCATATTTGTTTAGTACTATTTCCAAAACTTTAGGTACCTTTATATACTATATAGCAACATACACTTTGAATGTTATTAAAACAATTTCAATCTCGATTGAGGCTAAGTATAAATTTATTAGTGCAAATCGGATCGTAATTACTGGAAATATTGGAAGAAACCTATTCCTCAATATGAAGAAATGTTAAAAGACGGTCCTACATATAGAAAGTTTTTGCATATTTTCGAGTTTGCTCTAGATTCTTCAATTTCTCTTAGTTTGGAGACTAATTTTTATTAATAGAAATGCCTCTGTCGATCAAACATTGAACTTTTCTAAAAATGCTTGCATTGATATTACTATGAATAAATAAAAGGCCGAGAAACAAATGTTATCGAAATAATTTACTCCAATTAATAAATTTTATGCACAACTTTTTATTTTTCACATTTTACAAACCAAGAGAGCATTTTCGTTCTTTTTTTCCTCTTTGTGTCTTCCGTGGCCAAGATGTGTCGTGGCCATACTTGGAATTTCACTACAATTTTAAAGACCAACATGATAATATATATCTATAAAGAATTGGTTGCCTGAAAACGTGATAGATGGCAGCACGAGCGCTAAAAAGCATTGGTATGTCAGTAAACAAATCGTACTTTTCTCATCACCAAATGGATTCAAATGAAGAATAATTATGTGGAGGACGTCTGCTTGTCGAAAAGAAAGCATAATCTTCGTTACGCTTAGATTAACTCTTGGGAAACGCTTTTGCTTGTTTTCGAATATTGTGTAACTTCCCTTTGATGACGACCGTTAGAAAATATTTGTACTTGAAGACTCGCATACTGCAGAGGTCAACAACTCATGTTGTCGATATCACTACCTCTCAGTTCTACCGAAAAGCAAGGAGAAACTGGTTAATTATGACCCTTAATTGAGACCATTTTTCTATTAAATGCCTGTTTTAATTGTATTAACAATTTCAAATACTAATGGCCTTGGTTTATCACTGTGAGGCCATTTTCTTCTTAGAGAGGGGGGCCGCGGTGGCCCGGTTGGAAGAGTAACGGACTAGCAACCGAAGGGTTGCGAGTTCGAATCCAACCAAAACACCGTCGTGTACAAAGGGGGCTGGTGCACGTTAAATCTGTCGTGGCCTCAAATGTCCTCACGTTGGCGTGGTGTGGAAGTTTGGAGAGTGGGGTGCCAGCTCAGGTGTTGCCTCGTCATCTGACCGTGGTTCAAAATTACGTGGTGTGGTCCTCGGATCTTTCCCTTTGGGATTGATCCCGGACCGTCACCAATAGCCCATTGTGTAGCTCCAGTGTGACGTTAATTGAAATACCCCCCCCCCTTAGAGAGGGACCTACGGTTTACTATACGTATTCCTAATGACTACTAAATGACACATCTATACCCAAATCGGAATTAGAAAGTAGAACCCTTTGAACCGAGGGCCACAGTTCAGATTACTCATTTAAGTGAGATTTTTTATAGCACTACACCGTGTTCCCTAGAATGAAAATTCTAAACAAAAGATATCCATTTTATAAACTAAGTACAGAATGTCATTGTAGTGCTTCATATAGACGGTACGTCCCCGGCACCCTGGTCACAATCAAACCTGCAATATTTGAATTCCTTATTTTTATACTACATGTTATGTTCACTGCATTGTTCTCACCCTCGGCATTTTAATCGTTCACAATATTCGATTTCAAATATGTGAACTTAATAAAAGTGGGAACTTCTGAATAAAATATGTAGATTTCATAGCAATTAGAAATGTCTACTTTGGGGGCTAAGACCTTTGAAAACCTCAAACGGCTTTAGTATTTAATAGACTTAAAACCTTTTAATGCCAAAAAAGAAAATATTTCGGATTTTCCTTAATTTTTTTTAGAAATTTTAGAACTTTTCTAAAAATTATATTCAAATGAATTCATTGTAGAAGACGTTATTATTTATTAAATATAAACCTTTTTGTATAATCAATAATTAATTGCATCAATTATTAATTTTGTGAATAATAATTGATGAATTAATGTTTATAAAGGACTAATCTGGATAACTTAACCTTTCTAATGTATTGTGATAATGTAGAGTTTGATGCGCGGCACCAGAAATGTCTATGTGGTATACGTGTCCGGTTTAATTAGCGTTCGTGGTGAAAATATGATCGCAGAGCAACAAATACAAACCTGTGCGATTGGCCAAATGTATAAATAAAAAAATGTTCTGGAGGAAAACACACCCAAAAGAAAATGAAGCAACTGATAGCTTTACTTTATAGTCCCCTTCCTCACAATAATTTCCCAAACTAGACGCCATTACTGTACTCCATAACTTATTGAGGTTCAAGGCACTATGTTTGATCCCTTCACTGCACTGATGTCCTTAGTTTTTCCATGTATTAGGTATGTAAGAAGTCTGTACTGTCTTTACGGTCATCCTATCATCAAACGGTTCTTCTAAGATTGTTTCAGATTCGCCATTGTCTTGATTTGATATTCTCTGCAGATAATTTCGGGAAAACTACGAACCCAAGGGGATCCTGACATGGGTTCATCAAAGCAGAACAATCCCAGTCAAATCGGGACAGAAACAAATGTGAATCTAAATTGAAAAACAGTTTGTGTTTCTCATACTATTTAATTATAATCTCAGCATGAGAATGGAAAGAGGGTTCAACTTTACCAGAAATTAATGACGTCATTCTGAAAAGGTTGTGAAGTTTTCAATATTTTGTTTGTCATTTCGTTAAAATTATTTGTGCGCAGTTTAATCGCCAAAAGAAAAATCCACAAAATGACCGTGATTCAAAATTACGTGGTGTTGTCCTCGTTCTATTGGGGTACGGGCTATTGGTGACTGTCCGGGATCAATCCCTTTGGGATTGATCCCGGACAGTCACCAATAACCCGTGTGTTGCTCCAGTGTGACGTTAATTAAAAATATCTATCTATCAAAAACCACAAAAACCAGGAAATAAAATATATTTCGGGGTGGCATTGGTTTGAAGAGGAGGAAAAGAATTTCGCATTTGTGAGTGGCATCGTTCATTTTTAAAATCAAAATATTAGGCGGTAAGTTGTAAACATGGCTGTTTTAAAACCATAACCATTTTCACATTTCGTTTACCAGTAGCTGTTGAAATAGGACGCGATTATGATTTTCGAGCCAGGTAAGGAAAAATCCTACAGCGTCCCTACGCTATGTATATTCAGACCGCGTACCATAACCATTTTAATTTCGTTCACCAGGAGCTATTGCTTTAGGACGCGGTTAGGATTACCATTTTGCAAAAGAATCCAGGGATTTCGAGCCAGGTTGTACCGTTTCAATCTTATTGGAATTTCATCTTATTTTTTAGTTAGTTAGTATTTTCATTTGTTAGTCATGTCCGTTCAAACTACTGTTTCAAAGTTTCAAGAGTTAGTTGGGAGTAAATTTAGTTTTAAATTTAGTAATATGAGACATACTTTTGGTACGCCTGGCTAATCGAATTTTTCTTATACATTTGTGCCAGGAAAAAAAATGGTTTTTGATTTTTGATGGAGGCGTGCTTGATTGCTAATAAGATGATTTGTTCCAAGTGCAATTCTGAAATGAAGCTTAAACACCGAAATCGACGAAGTCTAATGGGTTTTTGTGGATTTGTAAAAAAACAGTTGATGAGAAAGTTTGCGGTAGCGAGAGATCTGTTAGGACAGGATCATGGTTTAGTTCCAGTAAAATGAGTATGGAGGAGATTCTGTTAATGACATATGAATTAGTGAAAGGAAGAAAAAGTAGCAAAATTGAGGAAGAATATTCCTTTGCTACTAACACCTTGGCCGATGTACATATTCAACTTATGTACATTTTTTTGTAATACGTCTGTTAAAAAATGTCGTCAAGTAACGTCAGGGTTGGCGACAAAAAAAGTCGCCAAATGGATTGGGGGTCTATACTGCAGCTGTTCCAGAAAACTTTTGTTTCAATTATAGTAGTTAAATTACAAATCATTATCTTCTGTTTGTTAACTTTTTCTTTCATGCTGAAAATCATTAAAATATATTTAAATTTTTTAAAGAATTAATACATTAATTTTCCAATTGATAAAAAAAGAATTTTCATATTGTATACATTTGAAAAAACTTTAAACACTCAAAATGCACATAATTTTTAATTTTTAGATTGTCTTTGAACTACTGTACACAGTAGAATTTGCTTTTTGTCAGTTAATGAGTTTCTGCTCTAAGCCAACAATGTGTCTGCAATCTTTAATTTTCATCTTTGTCAGTAAACTGGCATTTTATTCTTGTAAATTTAGGAGATAAGACTAAAATTTTTTTATTATATGCGAGTCTAGAATAGATTAGTTCAAATATTATGTTTCTTATGTAGAACAAGCATTTCTTTCTTCTAATGTTGATTATTTATTTTCAGACTTTGTTTCATAATTTTGTATTAATGTCATAGTCAATCACAAAGTTCTGATAATTACTTTTTCTTTTCAAGGACAAACTGTCACACGATCCAAAAAAGACAGCTTGGCAAAATGTCCAGCACTATTCGAAGTAGCTGGTCACACCTACTTTGGAGGTTTCATGGTTGGCCCACAGGTAATCATTCCTTACAGTCAGTATCTAACTCTAAAGGAATAAAATAATATCTAAGTTTCCTATGCACAGTTTTATTGATGTTCATAACATTTGACATGTATGAAGCATGCAATTCTTAAGTACAGGCATCAAAAAAAATTGTGGTCATTGTGTTCTTTAGAAAAAGTTCAAAGAAAATGTTTTAACATATTTTATTTAATCATTTCCCCATCAAACAAGGAACTTAAAGATTTATTCCAATGAGATATTAGTGGAGAAGCATTTCTTTTTTAATTTTAACTAAGGATTTAAGGTTGTAATGGTTTGATATAAGCTTATTGGTTGCCAACACCAAATGGTAATGGCAGACTAAACACCTTTCATGACGATGAACCAACAAATTCATTTTAGGGGATTTGACATCTTTTTAGGAGGAATAGTGAAGTAAAATTGGTCTGATTTCTTTACCCGATATGGTAAAGTGCATAACTTGTGCTTAGAGTTTTGGCAAATTTGGTGAAGCCCTTTAAGGAATTTTTCTTTTTTCAGCAAAAACTATTTTGTTAGTTTTCTAATAATTTTATTCTTGAAGGTCTTAAGAACATGTATGCCAAATAGCAAATCAAAACTTGCAAAATTGGCCCATTTATAAGCCATTAACAGATGCGTGCAGATAGTCTTGGCTCTTAGATATGTAATTTAAATTCGTTTTTCTCGTAACAGCTTTCTTGTGAGTGGTTGACATGATATCTATAAAACTATCAGATCGATTGACTTAAAATTTTTACATGTCAAGAAAATATTCTTCTTTTCCTTTGATGAACCAGAAATGCGCTAAGCTACATTCTTATATTTTAATTACAAACTTGGTCAGTTTTTTTTTTTAACTAAATCAATGATTTTGTATCTGACAAGTCACCATTTTGTCAAATATTTTATAAAACCTGTTCTGGTTCATCAAACGGAATTAAAAACAAGGTTCAAAGTTTTTTTCTTTAAGATCACTTGGAGTTGAGAAATCATGCCAACAAGAGATCACAGAATTTCACACTGCATCAATAGTCGAGGGTTGGCAGGCATGGTTCTTCATAAAAATGATTAATTATTTTTGGAATACCTGAAATGCTAATAAATAGATGTATAAAGTTTGGAATTATTTGAGTTTCACAGATTTCCCCAAATTCGTAATTTTAGTGAAGAAAAAGAAAAATCTCCTTACATAAATTTACTCATTACTTACACGTATGCTTTAAGGAAATTAAGGTTTTGGTGGGGTAGATGAATTCATATAAGCATAATTCAGTATTGATAAATCATGAATATGTAAACCAATCTAACCATTTAGGATATCAGTGTCTAATTTCTCATGAAATATTAATCTGCTTGTTTACGACTTAATATGTTTTGCAATTCCCCTTGATTTCATTGAAGGTTCAGTTCCTGGAAAGCAGCTGTCTGATAAGCCACCATGGTAATCATCTATACAATCTAATCAACTGTACATTTTTAATAATTTTATTTGTAAAAGCGAAGTTGTAATAAATTAGTTTTTATACAACTTAACATTGATGGCATGCACTTTGAAATATGTTTGAGCAATGGTTTTCCCAAATGTTAGCTCATGTAAATGAATATTCATGCATGACAATATTTATTTTGTAATTAATCCAAAGCATCTGATGCAGAAGTATCTTTACATAGCAAATGCCTTGCATGTATTTTCAATTTAGTATTATGTAAATTGCAAATTTCATATAGACTTTCTGTCTAATATATATATATATATATATATATATAAAGTTTTGAATCAGTCACTTGAAAAAGTAGAAAGAAATCATATCTCAAGTTTGAAGCCCATTAGGTCGATGACTACCAAAATAAGTTTTTGGTGGTATTTTTTTATAAAGTTGAAGCCTTTGAGTACATCTCAAAGGAATTTGTAATGAAAAAGCTTTTTAACAGATTTATGCATTTACAAGAGGTTCTATTATAGGTAGGTTTTCTTATTTTGTTTATGTATAGTCTAATTGGTTTCTGTTGTACCATTGTAGAAACACTTGGAGGTTAAATAAGTGGTTTAATTTTAGAGACAAATCATTAAAAAAAATTTTAATCTTGGTAGAGGTTTTGGTCATAAAGATAAATGTCAATATACATTAATTATTAAATCCATTATCACATTACTTTCTATGTAAATGCATTACTTATAATTAAAAAAAAATGAGTGATATTTGTTTATAGCATAATTTTACAAAACTATTAAAATATTCCTAGACATCAAACATCTCTAACATAATTTAAAAAACAATTTACTTTTAAATACTTCATAGCGGGGTTGTTACTCGCAGTTTATTTTTATCCTAAAAATGTATTTAATTTTCACTCTTTTACTTTTCAGTAGTATTTTAAGTTTGAATCCACTGACTGAATGTTAAAAATTTATTCTTTTTCAGCATTGGTGCTGGTGTTAAACTTTTGGGTCTCGGAATCTTAATTTTGTCTATACCAAGTGGGAAATATTTTTGTACCTGAAAAAATCCTGCTATCTGATGCTTTTGAAGTGAGTTGTTACCTTCACAATATTTACTTTAGTGAATTCATTAAAATATTTGAAATCTTGTAAAATTTTGAGATGGTTTTATATGAACATATGACCTTTTTTTTTATCTTATGTATGTTTGGCGAATAAAATGTTCAACTCTTCATTTCTTATGCCATCCAATAAGCAATATTTCCAATCTAAAATTTTACGTCTAAACTATAAAGGTTCTGTACTTTATTGTATGCAAATAATTTTTTAAAAGTATTCACTGTTCAATATAAGGAACCTTTTATACTTTTGGCAAGGCAAACTTTTTAGGTGAATCTCAAGTAATATTTAACAATTTGATTCTTACACTGTGTTTAGTTTTTTTTGTACCTCAACTTTTTCTGATATTGATGGCTTTGTTTTATTTTATCCAAGAAAGAACACTTTTTACTTTGAAGAAAAAATAGTTTAATGTACTAGTTTTGTGAAATGTAATTAGAGATATCTTTCATGTGCTATTTGTATAAATTGTCTACAGGTTCAGTGTTGTACCATCTGTGTCTTAGCTTTTTAAGAACATTTTATTGGTGATATTTTTGCAATATACAGTCAAACCAAGTTAAGACAACTTTCACAGGACCTTAAAAAAATTCACACTAAACATAGTTAGTTTTATCTGAATTAAGAAAAAAGTATTATTTTAACAATAAAATGAGATATTAATGCATTTACATCACTAACTGTACAAATCTTGGTTCACATATAAATGGTATTCTTCACCACAAAAGGTTATACTGATGATTCTTGATTATACAGATAATTTCTGATTACACAGATAATTTCTGATTACACAGATAATTTCTGATTACACAGATAATTTCTGATTACACAGATAATTTCTGATTACACAGATAATTTCTGATTACACAGATAATTTCTGATTACACAGATAATTTCTGATTACACAGATAATTCCTGATTACACAGATAATTCCTGATTATATGCAATTTTTGTTTTGAAATAGTTATGTCATTGATTTTTGTGTTTCTCTTTTTCATGTCATACTTTAAGAAAATCTTTGATGCGGTCAACATTGTTTAATTGAGTAGATGAATTTTCACTGTCTAACTAAAAGCAGGGAACAATTTCTAAGTCATCTGCATCTTTTAAAGAAGTCACTCTTATTCCTTCATCTTCATCAGAATCTTCATTTATTCTTCACTCTTTTCCACAAATAACGGGGCCATCGTGGCTCAGTGGGTATGCCCACTGCACTAGCAACCTTCGAGTTGTGGGTTAGCGCAGGTTCGATTCCTGTCAGGTGCATTCCTCCCTGGGTGTATTTCTCTCTTCTGTGTCAGTAAAACTTTCATTGTGTGTTTCTGAACTATTCTATTTCTATTACTTGTTATTGTATGCCTTGTGTCTGGTGCAGCATGGCCAAATATGGCCCTTGTGCCATAAAATCCCCAAACAGCCAACCAACTTCCACAAATATATCTTCTATAATTTCAGAATCACTTAATGTATCTGATAATATGACTGAAAAGAATCCATTATCTCTTAAGTTTCGAAAATTTGTTTGTCTTAACCGGAGATTAGTGTAACCCCCGAATTCTTAAGTGAATGAGTTAACGTTATTTGAATATACATTTTGACTGGGATTGATATTTAGTTCATAGTGTCAGTAATTCCTATTAAGCTAGTACATCCCGATACTGTAGCACTATATCATGGTGGTATCTTGATGTGTGCTGAGGCTGGAATATTCTAGAGCCAGCAACCACTTCCCCTTATTGGACTCCGTGGTGGGTATGGATTTACCATGAAGAAGATAATTAATTTTTTTCTTTGTGCCCTAAATCTCTCTAACAACAATACTTGCTCAATACCTAAATTTTTAATAATGAATAACCCTGAAGGGAAACTTGCAACCTTTTCACCATTTGCTGTGCAAAAACATATTCAATCTACTGCTGGCGAACCAAAAGCAATAAAGAAATTGTGGTCTGGTGATCTTTTCATAGAAACTATCTGCATATCAATCTGATCAACTAATGAAATTAAACCAAATTGGCGAACTAAAAGTTAATTTAACTGCACACAGAACTCTAAATTCTAGTCGTGGAGTTATATCTGAACTTTTTGATATATCTGAACAGGAGTTTATCAAAGAATTGAAATCTCAACATGTTTGTTTAGCCAAACACATCTGCATCAGACGAGATGACAAAAGTATTTACACAAAACATGTAATATTAACATTCAACACACCAAACATGCCGACATCCATTAAAGCAGGATACTTAAATTGCAGTGTTAGACCATTCATTCCAACCCCCAAAGATGCTTTAAGTGTCAGAGTTTTGGACATTCTCAGGCTTCATGACGATCACCTGCAATTTGTGCCAGATGCTCAAAACCCGAACATGGCGAAACTGCACTGATGAACTTGTATGCTTCAATTGTAAGGGCAATCATCCTACTTACTCCAGGTCTTGTCCTCAATGGAAAAAGAAAAGCAAATCCAAAGCATAAAGACAAAACTAAAGATTTCGTATGTCGAGCAATCTTCAGTCTCATTAGTTATGCCTCAGATGATCTTGTTTTTATTATCTGACTATTTAAATATTTTTATTCTCATCTACACATTGTACATGTTTTCAATCTATCTTTGTCTTGGACTTGATTTTTAAATATATTCTACTTTTATTGGGTTATATTCTGTCTTGTGTTTGGTGCAGCTTGTCCACTTTTGGACCTTGCTCCATAAAACTCCAACATCCAATCCGTATTAAGCTAGTTCGTCTTAATGAGGTTTGACTAATATATTATGGATGTGTTTTCATTGCAATTTGCTCTAGTGCTCTGATAAATCAAGTATTTGAAGGTAGTATTATTGTTTCAATGAATTGTAATATGTTATTGTGCTTTTGTATGAAATGAATGTATATTTTTTAGAATTTCGCTTTATGGAAGAAGTTAATTATTATTGGATTGTGGGGAAAAATAGCTTTGTACAAGCTTGCTGTTTGATTTCAGTAAGTACAAATGATTATATATTTCAAGTATTAATTTGATTTTACTACTATTGATTTCTGTGAATTAAAGGGTTTGTTGTTCTTGAAGAACTTGTTTAATTTAGGTGCTCTGGAATATTTCTAACTAAAACTTCAAAATTCAATCTCAATTTCTTAACCTTTTACTAGAAATGTACAATTTTGTCTTTTCTGTACTCAACTGCAATAAGATTCTGACATGATTTTATTTATGTACATAAATGTGCAGTTTTGTTAGCTACAAATTAATCGTTTTATAAACAAAATGTTTCCTATAAAAAGGGAGAAGCATGAATTTTTTTGACCATTGCTGGGTTTTACTAATAACTGCAATAATCACGTATTGTTTATAAAAGGATAACTGCATTTCTTATTCTTGTTGCTGATTCATTAGGAATTTAAAGATGATGGACTGAATTTACTAATTCAGTTGATACTGTACTTGTATTAGGTATAACAGTGTGATTATTGTCTCAAAAATTGAAATGGTGAAGGATCAGGTTTCAGTTCAAAATTTCTTAATCTATTTAATATTATTTTAGAATTTTACCTATACATGGGACACATTTTGGTTACTTTAGTATTTGTACAATTCTGTTCTCTATATTATGTTTAACTTTTAACTAAATATGCAGTATCTACTTATATTTCACTAATGTACATGGCACAGAAATCAGTGTTACTTGTATATTGGTGAATGACAACAAACAGATATAATCATTTAAAAATAAACTACTTCAATATTAATTCCCCAATTTTGCTACAAAATTAAAAAATTGCCCAATTTTGCTACCAATATGCTCAATTTGAGCCAGGAGCTGCATAATGTTGCTAGAACTACACGAAAGAGCTCTCGAAACTAATGAAATTTTTCAGCAGTCTGATGGCAGAATGCAATCGGAAATCCGTAAAATAGCAATTCGCCCAGAAAAGAAAATCTGAGACAACCCAAAAATAGGTTTAGAGGGCAAACAAATTGAATCACCTTTGAAGAAGTGAATAAAATGCAATTGAAGTGGAACTTCAGTAGCTAATTGACATAGCATGACTGAAATGTGAAATTTTTACTGTGCACTTGATTGGAAATAAAATTAACATAAGCTAGAATATATTTGAAAAATAATGCAATTTTATTTCATTTGGATGTATGAAATGGGCATATCAATGCTTATATTCATCACAAATGGATTTAAATAAGGTATGAAATGTGAGTAATACACTGCTGTCAATAGATATCAATTAAGAAACTTTAGCACAGATGCTATGCACTGGTCTGCCAGTTGATGTAAAATAGAAATTAAATGTATCTTAAAATATGTGGGTAACTTGTATCTGTTTAGTAAATAAATGTACCTGTGTAGAAACCTGGATGAAGAAAAATAGATAGGCATTTGACTATGAATTTTAAAATTCTACTCTTAAATCAAACAATTAGCTTATTGTCAATTGTAAAGTAAGGATCGTGATAACAGTTCAACTTTTGTCATTTGAGTAAATGGTTTTTAATGAGCAAGATATGTTATAAATCTAAGTGGTGCTTGATACCACTTGATTGAAACAGGATATAGTCAAACCACAAAATGTAACGAATTTTTTAAAGTAACCAAAAAGGGCATCTAAAATCTAAACCAATTTAAGAAATCGCTTTTCTCACATTCTGAATTTTTTCCAATTTTCTGATGAGTTATAATTTGAGCACCATGCATTCCATATAGCAATTCAGGGCCTTGAAATTTTATCCAGAACAGATAAATCATATGAATTGAATATAAATGGATCATATATTGAAAACGAAGTGTTATGATTGAGTTTCATCAATTGTTGTACGAGAAAAGTGGAACATTGGTTGGTTTGTTTCAGGCTTTAAGATAACTAACTCACACTGATATTTTCAAGCCAAGCCTTCAAAACTTTATAGTTCATGTCTTTTAATTTAAATCCTCAGGGGTACATCTCCTTTAGGTGCGTACAGGTTTCACAGACCCGAGGTATACTCTAGTGATCTATATTCTTTTCCCATGGGGTTTATTGTCTTTAGTAAACACAGGGTCACACTCCTAGGATACCCAAGCCATCTCTGCTTTCATCACACTACTCTAATCCACAATCCCTCTTGTTTTCCTTTCCACACCATTTTTTACTTGAGTTTGTCTTGTGTTTGGAGCAGCTTGGCCAAATATGGCATAAAACTGAAAACCAACCAACCCTTTACTTAAATGCAAATCTAAGTGGCTCCGGCTCCTTTGTGTAAAAAAAATTGCATTTATATAAATTGCATCTAAATTTAATATTTTAAGTAATTGCATTTTAATTGAGGATCAATAATTGTGTGAACGGTAACTGGCGTGCTTTAATAAAAGGGAAACAGGAAAAATTATTGTAAATCTCAACTTTTCTTCATCAAAAGCATATGCCTTGTTTTCAGGAATGAAGACTTGACAGTTTTGTGACGATATATTGTCCAGACTTACTGCTTCCAAAAATACAAAATTACAGTTATTTTTCTGATTCACAGATATTTCCTTCTGGAATGGCAATTCTTCTCGCAGAAATTGAAATGTATCATCCCACCATCTGCTGAAGTATAATTTTTTCCAAGACTGGCTTACCAGTCTATCCATCTCAATTTATACCATCAGTGATCTCAACCAACGACTTTGGTTTCATGACCAAACAGTTTTTCCCTAACATATTTTTGTAATAAAAACAGCAAAGAATCTAAAAAAAAATTTTATACGGTGGAACAACTAATGTTGTCTTGTGGTACACAGGTTATCATAGCAGTCAAGTATCAGCTATTCTTCTGGTTATAAAAAGATCCCTTAGGTATATATGCACATTCACTTGGGAGCTGTGCAGCATTGTTTGAAAACCTCTGGTTTAGGTATTTCGATTTTAATACAAACAACATCCAACTTTTTACATCCCCCATTTTTACAGTTTCCTCTATAAAGAATGAAATGACAGTCTCTTTTAAGACTCTAAATTGAGGTTCAACTGTATATTGGAATATATGTAAGGGATGTTGTCGTGTCCATTTCTAAATCAGAAGTAGCTGTGTGCATTTTGCAGAGCTTTGGCAATGTTGATTATCTTCTCTCTATAAACCTGTTCTACAAGGTGTTAATCGATGGTTGTGGTGCTGATGAATATATAGTATAAGTTGATAATAAGTTGTGAGTTATGTAAGGGATGTGAAATTGTTGAAACAATCAAAGTGTAAAGTAAACTATTCCACATTTTTTTACTATTTTGTTATATGCACATAAAGTTATCAACTATGAGTAAATTTTTTCCTTTTAGGAAGGTAGTTGCATATTGACCGCAATGATTTCAATGACACGGGCAAAATGGTTTTGAGATGTGGGATGGTTGTGCTAATGTGAAGTTGTGGCACTTCACAAGAACTACTTCATTTGAAGGCATTATAAGATCCTTCAACATCAATACTAACTTATGGGTTGAACAGTAGGCAGTTTTATTTCTTTACATTAACTTATCTTTGGGCCTTAGGATGTTATTTCCCATCATTAAAATGTTTGTTTATTAATTTATAATTTTAAGTATTGTGAATTTGTATCATGAACTATTATTCAAATGAAAGAAAAAAGCAAAGACCAAGACTAATTTCAATTACTTATTTTTTCACAAATTTGTTCTACTGTATTTCCTATATAACCTCTATTATATATTAATATTTAATACATAATCAATTCTGTATAGAAACTACACTGATTGTCATGACTCATTTCTAACAAGTTTAAACATAGGGACAATGACTTAATTAAAATCATAAACATCTGATTTGAACCACACCAATTTTTTATTAAGAGTCATGCTTTTTTCACACTGGAACGAATTAATTCAATAAAAAATATCTAATAAAAATAATAGAATATTTGTGTAAATATATTTTTGCATGCTCTATTTGTTGGGCTTGGTTAAATTAAATTTAGTAGAAGTAATTCTTAAACTAGTAAGTAATGCAAAGCCATTTTTAAAAATCTTATACACTGATGTTGAATTTAAGAAAAGAATTATTTCTGGTACCAAATGTCTCTATCATTTCATTTAAGTATGACTGCTTGAAAAAGGATTTTTAAATCCCAATTCTAAAGACATAAGATTGACGTTTCTGCTGCTGTTAGCAAAACGAAAATTCATTGAAGTACAAGTAAAAAAGATCAATGTAGATGAATGAGCAAAATATTGAGACATGATATAATAAAGGGGTACAGTACTGTACAATTAATGAAGGAATAAATGAGTGCTTTAGTCTTTCAAAACCAATTTGACAAAGCAAAGCAAGATTGTTCCTTTCTGAACAGTTGAGAGCAAGATAGTTTTAACTACTATCAATATTTTTATTTCTGCTGTATATAGTTTGAACTTACCTTCAATCAAGAGTGTGGTTTTAAAAATTGTGTCCAGTTTTTCGATGATTTTTTATTGAAGTACATCAAATTAGTAGTAAAATGATTTCATGCCTACGTATTGAATTTAGCATTAATATTACCATTTTTTTTAGATTAATTTATCTTAGGTCTGCTGTGAATAAACATCTTATGCTCATGCATCTAACACTTCTCTTTCCTTTCAAGGTATGTATGTCTTTAAGCGACTAAAGTTTCTCGGCAGTCGTTACATCTCACAAGCCGCTGCGCTTATGTTCCTTGCAATTTGGCATGGATTTGCACTCTGGGTATTATGTGTTTCCTAAACTAATTCATAATTATGTACTTTGAAAAAGATATAAGTAATACTTTGCTTTAATAAGCAACGTGTAATAACTATGTAATATAGCATCTGTTTCCCATTAAGTTTAAAAGGTCAATCCTCGTGAAAGATTTCCCATTATTATTAGTTAAAAATGAGTTTTTCTTGTATAAAAAATTTCTTCAGGTCTTGGAATTTTAAATGTTACAAATATTTTGCTATGAAAAATTTTAATTGTTAATATTTGCATAATTCGTCTTTTATGTTTTGTTGAATTTGAGGTCCCATTAAATTCATTGTTTCATCACAAAAATTTAAACCATTGGAAAGGGTATATTCCCCCTGCCCCAAAGACAAGGTATTATGTATTGTTGAAAATACATGCTCCATGCCTTGTTTTTAATGCAAAGAAATGTTTCTTGATATACATTGGTGTTCAAAATTAAGAGAATTTTCACTTTTGGGCGATTATCTCCAGAACTAAAGTACATATTTTAATGAAATTAGTTATTCACATAGGTTGAAGTAATACAAAAAATAACCATACCACACAGTTATGGTACATGTAGGATCGTGCATAAAAGACTCATTAGTGCACGATCAGGTCTACATAAAACAGAGTTTACAATATCGTTCTGGGAGGGGGAACGCAAGTTGCAAATGGGAAACGAAAAATGGGTTAATAGGGGTATGGTCCCCTCTTACAGTTATACAGCTTTCACAACGCGAGTTCATACTGGAAATGAGGCAGTTTATGAGTCCCTGTGGTAGTCGGTCTCGCTCCTCCAGAAATGCTGTTTTCAGGTCTTGGATTGTTCTGGGAGGGGGAACGTGAGTTGCAATTGCCCTCCCAAGAGTGTCCTATATATACTCTATAGGGTTTAGGTCTGGAGATCTTGCTGGCCAATCCATCCGGCGAATATTTTCACTTTCCAGATGTTTTCTTCGACCAGATGAGCCCTAGGAGGACGAGTGTTGTCGTCCATAAAAATGAAATCAGGGCCAACTGCACCCCTGAAAAGGCAAACATAGGGCTCCAAGATCTCATCCCTATATCTCAAGTCACGGAGCCTGTGTCAAACACATGAAGGTCTATGTGCCCATCTAACATGATGCCTGCCCAGACCATCAAACACCCACTGCCATAGTGGTCTCTTTCTCGGGAGTTGGGGGACAAGTAGCGGGTCCCTGGTTCTCTCCAGATGAACGTACGTCGAGAATCAGTGGTTAGGCTGAATTGGGACTCATCAGTGAATAGAACGATCCCCCATTGATCCCTAGGCCAAAGTCGATGTTCTCTGCACCATGCTAAACGGGCTCTCCTGTGTGCAGAAGTGAGCGGGAAGCAAATAGCAGGTCTTGCAAACAGACCTCTCTCGTGTGGCCTTCTGGAAACAGTAACCTTTGAACAGTAACTTTTGAATTTCACCGAATGTTGCAAAAAAAACCAACCCACTACGAAATTCAGAGGTGTGCAAGCGAACGAAGCATGAAAATTCTCATGTTCACTTAGACCCTTTTCCTCTAAATGGTCCACCCACACGCACGTGTACGCATACTTAGTCGACACAAGATTTGCATCTTTTAGGAAGCGTTAGTTTTACCTTTCGTTCAGTACTTTTCAAGAAATTTGACAAAATATGCAAATTCTCTTAATTTTGAAGACCTGTGTATATAGAGTATAGAGTTAGTAGAGTTAGTCTAAGATATTTCACAAATTACCCATTGTTTCAAAAAAGGATTTGTGTACCTTTAAATCCTTAAAGACCCCTGGAAATAAAATTTTCTTCCAAGGACCCTGGAAAACTCGTTGAAATTACTTATTACTCATGGGAACTATTTTTATTTGAATTCTGGTAATTTATGAATACAAAAAAAATTATTTTTCTAAACTTCCAAGTTGAGTTTAAAATTTAACTGGAGGAAAAACAAACTGAAACAAAAAGGGAAAACTAATTCAAATATGCTTCCTTGATGTCGACAGAAAGAAATTTCTTTCAGAAATATCAGCCATACTTGACGACACTTAATAATTTTTTGATAATATCAAATTGATATATTTCAGCAAGATTGATATTGTATGTTAAACATATTATAATGGAAGTTATATTATGAAAGGATTTTCTTTTGCAGGTTGAATTCCTCTTGAACAGTCACCTGCCAAAAGTAAAAGAACTGCTGACTCAAAGTGCCTTGAGGATTCCTGTCTTGATAGTTTTGAAGGTGTATGTGGATGTGATGATGGGATACTGTCTTGTGTGCTTTGTTATGCTTTCCTGGAGCAAATATACGCAGGTGTGCCTTCCTTTAAAGTCATCTTTTTATGCTATGATCAATCTGTATATTTCTCATGTGGATGTGAAAAAGGCCTAATTTGCTTTTGTTACTTGACAACAAGTAAATCATGCATTATGTAATTCTGCTGTTAATCAAATCTGCTGTTAATCAAATCTGCTGATAGATTAAAATTGAAACAAATGAGATGAGGTAAGTGGTTTCACATTAGTATTAAAAAATTAATTTAGATTGTCCTGTCAAATGTTACATTTATAACCAATAAATTAGCAAATGAATCCTTAGAGTGGAGAAAGGTAAAAAGATTACAGAAGAAAAGTTAATTTAGTAAGTGCTTCTCCAAAATAACTAGGTTACCCCAACTTTTTTAATAAATTTGTTTCTGTAAACGGAGTATTTGAAAAAGTTGAAAATTAACAAAACAAAGAATGTCGCAACAACTTTCATCCAGGGTTTAAAATTAGTGGTTTATCATATTTTGCACTTATAAATTTAATTTTGATTATCAAGTTTTGAAGCCAGTCACACACATCCTTTTTGCCTACATTTTGTGAATATTTTCCTTCGTTTGGTGCACATTTCGACTGATCAATATTTATTCTTCCTTTTATCAATATACTCATGCTTTTAATAAGACCCATCAAAGTCCAGTCCCTAGCCATTAAACTGTGTCCATACACAGACACAAAATTGAAAATTGCACCCAAGTTGAATGTTTAGGTACCTTTGATGCCTAACTTTCTGCTATTAATTTTTAACCCTGCTTTTCCTCTATAAGCTTCTCCTAGGATGGGGCTAGGTGTTTCTGAATATGGGGTTAGTGTCTTGAAGTCCTAAATCCATTTTTATATGTGTAAGAGAATTAAACTGTTGAGGTTTGATAGTTTTAATCAAGCATTAAAAGTATCTGCAATAAATCTTTTTTCAATATAACAGAACAGGTTAAATAATTTGATCCTACAATTTATTTAAATTGAATATATTACACTGGAAGTGCGAGAAAAATTGGTTCACCAATATATCACTTGGTAGACCTCCTTTGGGAGCGTAGAACTAGAAATGTTATGGGGCATGGGCATCACGAGCTTGTGGTCATTCTAAACATTCCATAATTTTGTAGTATTCCAAGGTGTATTTCTGTGTTCTCCAGCATGTTTGTGCGACATCCCAGATGTGTTTGATATTGTTGAGATTTGGTGACTTAGGTGGGAATGGCAAGACCCCAAAGTCAGATGAGTGTTCCTCTAACCATTCTTTGGTATGTTTTAACTTGTGTGACAGTGAATTGTCCTGTTAGAATAGCCCAAACCCTTCAGAATGAATTCTTGACATGAATGAGTGTAACTCGTAATAAAGATGCACACATAGCATTCCTGTTAGATGTTTGTAGATGTGCCAATGTCCCATTGAATGCCAGCTAAGCCCCATACCATTAAGGAACCTCCAACAGCTTGTACAATCCCCTGTGAATATGGGATCCATGGCTTCATGGGGTTCTTCACACATGGATCCTTCCATCTGCCCAAAACAATTGGAAACACTACTCGTAAGATCATTCTACTTGTTTCCAGTCATCAAGTGTCCAGTGGCACCACCCTGAACCCATGTGAGGTGTATAGGTGTGTTAAGTGTCAAAGGTACTCATGTTGAGTATTGGCTCCTAAAGCCCATATCTTTGAGGGAGCGTTGCAGTTCTCACACCTGTGTTTGAGGGTCCAGCATTGAATTCTGATGTTATTTTAGGCAGTGTTGCACCCTATAACATGAAACAATTCTTACCAACTGATGCTGGTCATGTTTAGTCTTTTTACGGCCACTCTGCTATCATAAGTTACAAGTTTTGTCAGAATTCTTGTAGTTACGGTACATCCTTGAAATGGTAGTACTTGAAAATTTTGACGTCTCCTCTACCTCCCTAATGGTATGACCCATTTTATGAGCACCAGCTATTTAACCTCATTTAAAATCGTTTGAATCGGAATAACTTGCCATTCGCACAGTGGAAAGAGACCTAGATGACTTCCACAGATGTCTCTATGTGTAATGTGCATGGATGGCATGGTTATGTATTTTGCATAGGCTCGTCTACCAGTTTTTGTGGCACGTCAGTGTACTATACATTATCAGAATACATAATTTTCTATTACTACCTTCTCATAAGTAATAGTTGACAATTTATAATGCAAGAGCCGTACATTTTTGTGAAATTCAAAATATGCTGTCAGTTCCTTTCTATAATTGAGGGGCCGCGGTTGCTTGGTTGGAAGCAAAATGGACTAGCAACTTGAGGGTTACAAGTTCGATTCCAACCAAAGACCGTCATGTACAAAGGGGGCCTGTGCATGTTAAATCTGTCATGGACCCAAATGTCCTCACGTTGCAGTGGTGCGGAAGTTTGAAGAGTGAGGTGCCAGCTGAGGTATGACCTCGTCATCTGACCATGGTCTAAATTAAGTGATGTTGTCCTTGGGTCTTTTCCTTGGGGTTTGATCCCGGACCGTCGCCAATAGCTTGTTGTGTTGCTCCAGTGTGACGTTGATTAAAATATCTACCTCTCTATAATTGAAGGGCTTCGGGCAACATGATAAGCCACACTTTTCAAATTTTTCAGTAGAGGGGTTTTCAAGTTTTAGAAAATTTCAAAATTTTAATGGTTTATCCACTTAAACTTTCTAGTTATAAGCACTCATTGTAACTTTTTTTTTCTTTGAAGGAGGAAGAAGTTCTTTTGATTCTCTTGAATTTTTTGTTTTAAATTTTTTTTGGTTATTGAATATTTATTTTGTGGCTCTTCACTCTTGCCAGAGCCTTTCAATTCTATAGAGGTTACCAATTATTTAAGTTATCTACTGATTCCTCTATGTTCCTCTCTTGTTTAACTTGTGTTTTTTATTTCAGGTGTGCGGTTCCGTTTATTTTATTCCCTGCATTTTGTATCTTGGATGGCCTCTGCTATCGCTGATTCACAGACTGTTCATTCCCAAAGCAAAAGCTAAAGACGAGGCTAAGACTCAATAGGAAAGACAAAAGCCAACTGTAAAAGAAAGATTTTGTAAGAAAGTTGGAATGAATTTCTAATAATGAACAGAAATGATTCAATTCAATTGCTTGTTTCTTACTTTTTTAAGTACATGAAGTGTGTTGGTCGCATTGTGTATTCAACTAGCATTGCTATCTTCACCTTGCAGTTTATTGCTTATAATAATTAATTTATTTAATACCACTTTAAGCAGGAGGTGGCTGATGGCACTGAGTTTTACGAGGGTTCCCATTTTCCTTATAAAGGGCTAATTTTTCTTTAGTTTTTAGACCCCTTAAATTCTTTAAAAATAATGATGCAAATTTTATTTTACCTATATTCAAAAACTAAAATTGATGATATTTGACCAAGGTCAAATGTCATTCATCTTTGTTTTAGCGGTGTAATGTACTTTGATGGACAAATAATTGGTAGTAGAATATGCATTTAAAATTTGATTTAATTTGTGGAAATTTTTTTAATCTGGTTAAGGATATATATATCTAAAACATGTTTATCATTAAATTGCGCATATTGTATTTTTGATTCATTGTCCTGCTCTATTGATTGGTATATCCATCAGCTGCCACTGCTAAGAGTATATGTAGATTTGTTTTCTGTTATATATTGTAATTATAAGTAAAAATATATATTGAAACATGAAGGAATTTCAAATTCAATTCAAATGCCATGAATTATGCTTTAGGCAGCCATTTTCCACATTTTGAAAATACTTTTTGAAGTAGTGAGACTACAACTTCTGACACACAAGGTAAGATTTGCCAGTTTTTACCTTCCTTTAATCAGTAAACATTATTTTATAACCTATAATTTCAATGTCTGGTAGTATGTATACTACTAATTTGTTCTTTATGTCAACTACAGTTATGGTACTAAATAAGAGTTCAGATCATTCACTGATTTTAGCGAACACTGTCGTGAATGAAAGTTTTACCAATCACACTTTTGTATTTTGCATTCACTTCCTCAATATTATTTATGTTTAATTGCTACGTTCTTGGAAATGGGCCTAAAAATCCCAGTGTTAAACATGACCATTTGACAAATTTATGTGTTTCGAGAGATCAATTTTCTTTTTGCCCTCAATTCATCCTCCCAGGAAACCACGGTGCATGTTAAGGGTATTGAACTATCCATTAAATGGCGTTTGGCATCTTTATTTCAGGACTACTCCCTTGTATGTCCTGTAGTTAGCCATTTTGTCCTAGAGTGCTGTTAGTTCTCTTTTTCAACATTTTGTGCAATGATAAATGAAAACAAACTAACATTTCACCATCAACTATTTTCTCATTGTATATTTCATTGTCTTATAGACTCAGATTAAGAAAACGTTCTTTTAAAACTATTCTCACCTGCACCTTACCTCATGATCAGGAAAATGCTTAATTACAATTCTTAAAGCATAGGCATTTTTAGTTTATTTTAAAGCATTAAAGAAACTTGAATCTTGGTAGAGGTTTTGATCATGAAAGTTAATGTCAAGAGACATTGATCACTGAATCCATTATCACTTTATTTTCTGTGTTACTCCTTGTTTTTGGTGTAGTTTGTCCAAATATGACCTTTGCACCACGAAACTTTACCAACCTGGCAAGGTTAAAATCACTATTAAAAAATTTAAACTTTCATTATAATTTTCAACTCTGAATCTGTACAGGTCACTCATTGATTATTGAATTGAAATGAGTATGGCATATGAATTAGATTATAATCTTTTAAATCTTGTAACTGGTTTGAAGAATTTTGTTTTACCAGAGATGCATGAAGGGGGGGCATTGAGGTGTTTTGAATTGTGTGTTTGTTTGAATTTTTCTTGCTCAAAGAGAATTTGGATTTTTGAGTTGACACTTTCCCATTTAATTGTGGCAGGTTTATTGCTCTGTTACAATTTTAGAATACTTGCATACCCTGGAAAGCAGTATTTATTTGACTGATGTTTTTCTTTAAGAGCTCAAGTTAACCTATGGTTATAAATTCTGTTATGACTTTTCGCTATCGAATTAGTAAAATTGTGAGTGAAAACTATGTTCACACCATCAAGCAAAATGCAAGTGCAGAGCCACAAACCCATCTAGTGGTGAAATTCAAAAATTGAACAGTATTTTTCCACACCTGTCTTTAAGCTGGCCATTTTCCTGGTGTGATATTATTCTTGATGGGTATGATGAGGCATATTAACTGCTATATCAAAGTATTCCACTGTGCTAAAAGTGCACTAATTAAGTTTAGTATAAAAATTAAAACTGTCAAGAAATGTTTAACTGCACCTATTCAAACTTTCTACATTAACCAGGTTGCTGAAAGTATAAATGGCTTTTCTTGCGTATCGCATGCACAACTTAATTTTTTTATGCTGACACTAGTTAATCATGGAAACATGTTAGCAAATATAAATCAGTGTATAAAACTAGCTTTTGTTTTTAAAAATATTTTTTTTGTAAAGTTTTGAATGCATACACAAATAAGATAAACTTAATCAATCATTTTCTGTAAGTACCCAAAGGTTAAGCTAGCTTTGAGTTTTTATATAACTTTGCTAATAATCACTCAAAAAACAAAATGACTCCCAGTTCTAGTTTGGTTATTCTTGCTGAGCCTGTACTGTTTTGGGCCTTGTGCCACAAAATACAATCCTGCTTCATGTTATTTAAAATACTTCTCAGTTCAACTTTGTTACATTGTAATAGTTCCCAATCTAGTATGCAGGTACTTGTACCATAGGAGTACAAGGATGTTTGTGGTACACAAAAATTTGAGTAATAGCACTGAAAGATGACAAAAAGAAGCTGTCATTTCTCAATTCTTTTACTTGTGATGAACTTGTGGGGAGGGTTACATTGTTAATTATTATTACTATAGACTCCTGTAAGCAGTATCACAAATATAGATTTGTGACTGTCTGTTACTTGAATTTGCCTGAAGGAATCATTTGTCAATGATTTCAGTTTAATGTTTCAATAAATTCAATGAGCTAGTGTTGAAAATAACTTATTTTTGAATATAAAAATACAATAACCTTTTATATCACACATTTGACTATCAATCTTTCTACTTGTCTCCCCAAGAAATTTTTGTTTTGTGAACAGGGAAGGAAATCTGTTTCTGTAGAATCGGGAGTTGAAAGGTTTATCATTTCAAGCAGTTCTAAACTGTATTGGTGCCAAACATGAAAGTGTCTTGAAAGTATGGAAGAGAAGGAATTTATTTTCAAAAATATTCTACCACATTTAATGTTTTTCAAAGGCTCTAGCGTCAATTTTGTGTTTAACTTTTAGTTATACATAATTTTAATTGAGAAATGTGTTATTTATTGTATAGTTTGTGCCTTTTTATTTCTAATGAGAAAGTTTTTCTACCTATGTTATATCGCTCTTCCTCTGTATATCGTGCATTTTTCTAGTTGTCTAAGAAGCGTGACATATCGAGAGGTTACTATTTATGCACTGTTTGTTCATCTTTTTATTACATTTTTCATTGCACTAATGGCATTACATTTCTGGCTATAATACCTAAACTTTTGAAAACAACTATGGGTGTTACGTTTCTGCACATTGAGATTCACTGTAAGATGGATGAAAGTGAAATACACATTAATTCTATGTTTGCTGGGTTGCATAGAGAAGCAGAAGACAATTATTTCTGGATTAAGATATAAATTATTTACATTAAGAATAGGACATGGCAATCAAGCCTAACCAACACTCAAAGTGGCTAAGACTAGATAGATGGTGAGGTACAGTTATACAAGGACAAGTAGTTACAGTTAGACAGGACAAGTACAGTTAAAGTTAAATATGTGACCTTTGAAGATATCAATCACACATAATCATTAAGATATTTTGGTCTTACATTACGACCAACCCTTGTTTTGAACTATTCAAAACTTAAAACAGTTGAGGGACTCAATAAGTTTTGTATTTTCTTAAATGCTTCTTTGTGCTCTTCACACCAACTGAAGTCCACACTATCTTTTATTAGATTTTTTAAGAGAGGTAGTGGAAACATTTGGCATGAACTTAGATTCATAATTAACCATATCCAAGAATCTCCTAACATCCCTTTTATTACTGAAAGTTTCCATTTCTGTAATTGCCCTAATATACTGTGGATCTGCTTTTATTCCCTCCTTAGATATTATCTGTTCCACATATTTAACTTCAGATACTTTATATTGGAATTTTTCAGAGTTAATTTTTTGTTTTCTTTAGCTCTTTTAAAGACTTATGACAAAGTTTGGTTGTGTTCACTTTCATTACTGCCTGTCACAATTACATCATCAAAATACACTGACATTTTCTATGTCCTCAAATAGATTTAGGTTTCGCTTTTGAAATACATCAGGAGCTGATGTATGCCAAAAGGCATTCTCGAAAACTGGTATCTACCAAAATTAATATTAAAGGTACACAAATCTGCACTATGTTCATCTAAAGGCACTTGTCAAAATCCATCCTTCAAATCTAAGACAGAAAATACTTTCTTCCCTTCTAGCCTGCTTATTAACGCCTCGGCAGTAGGTATTATGTGATGATCCCTTTCTATCGCTTTGATCTCTAGGATCCAAGCAAATTCGTAAGCTTCCATTAGGCTTTTCCACAATTACCATGCTATTAACCTAATCAGTTGGCTTTTTGACTTTTCTCGCTACTCCATTAGTTTTTAAATTATTCAATGTAATTTTTTAATTTTCCTTCATTGAGAAAGGCACTCGTCTTGGATAATTTATCAGACAACTTCAGGTTTTAGCTCAATGTGATATGGATCTCCAGGGCACATTCCAAAACCTTTGAACACTTCATTGTTCTTACTAACATAATTTTTACTGACAATGTCATGAATTTCTTCAATTTTTCTTATCAAATCTAAATTTCAATAACACCTTTTCATGAACATTAACACTACAATTCAATAACAATTCCCCTTCTGGGTTTAACTTAAAATTGCCATACGACACTAAAGTGATATTAGTTATATTTAATTTGATATTTGGTTTGAGAGTCATTCTTATACATAGATTTTGGTAACCCATTAGCTTCAGCACCCATTGCGTTATTTGCAACATTAATTTTTTTAGCCACACTATCTAGTGAATCAATAGATACTTTATGATTACTGTTACCTGCCTGTTGTGACACTGACAATGTATAAATCTAGATAATAACTTCCATCACTCTTTATAGTATTTACCTTACGAAGATTACAATTTCTACCTGTTTTACACATAGCTGTGAAATGATGTTTTCCTTTACACTTAGCACACAATTTTTCATACATTGAACATTCATACTTATGTTTTCTTCCGCACTTGTAGCACTCATACACATTAGCACTAGCAATGGTCTGTCCAGACTGGTGACATCTTGGACTGTTTTTCTCTATTTCTCCTCACTTCACGAACTCTTGATGCATATTTCACAGTTTCTATGTGAAGCTTGCTAGCCTCGGCTACTCGCAGGAAGTGTGTTGCTTTCTTTAGGAAAAGATCTGGTTCCCTCGGCAGTCTTTTAAGTAATCGTTTCTCGAATACCAGATCTGGGATGAGCCCTTCTTTCCCCAGTTCACTAAAAGCACAGGTAGCGGCTAATGTTTTAGGTTCTGTCCAATTGTTGACCTTGCTGGGAACACGAGAAAACTTGAACCTTTCGAAAACCACATTTCGTCTTGGGATGCAGTAGTCAGAAAACATTTGCATGACATCATCAAATTTTTCCTTGCTATGGCCTGCTGCTGGTCTGAAAGTGTTGGAGTTATAATATTGGAGTTATTATATTAATCTTCCTCTATATGTTGAATATCTCCTCTCCTTCATCACCAAGAAGGTTGAGCAGAATGGCAATTTTTACAGGATCGAATTTTTTTCGACTTTTTCAGAAGTTATTAAATAATAATTGAACTTCTGAGTCCATCTGTTCCACGTCTGAGGTAAATTACTGCAGGTGGACTTTATTTCCCCTGGATGTCTGAACGTTTCCATTTCTATTTTTCGAACACTTAGTTCATATGAGGGAAGGAAACAGTTTTTCAGAAGTTTATGCAGGTCAAGACTCAATCCATTTGCAGCTTCAAATCAGGCATGAAAATTCGTTTCTGCTGCCACCATATTTATTGGGTTGCATAGAGAGGCAGGAGACAATTATTTCTGGATTAAGATATAATTTATTTACTTTAAGAATAGGACATGGCACGTGAGCCTAACCAACACAAAGTGGCTAAGACTAGATAGAAGGTGAAGTACAGTTATACAAGGACAAGTAGTTACAGTTAAACATGTGACAGTTGTATAAGTTTGCATAATTCTATATTGACAAAAACTGATTCATATTTTGTCTGGTGTGCTTTTTTCTTTTAGTAAATGACTAAAATGTATCTTTATAAATGTTTTTTTTATGTATATTGATTTGTTGAGATTAAGTATTTAATATATTGAAATTTAAAAAGTTTTATTTAAAGTTTGACTATAGAAGTAGATAAACTTGAGAAGTCTGAAAGGTTGAATGTCAGTTTACGATATTTAATAAAAGTTCTAATGTAAATATATACAAAATATATAGGTTGTGAGCTATAGAAATAGTCATTTTTAGTCATGCAAATTCTATAAGGTGCACAGGAAATACCTAGGATCGTATTTTACGACTTTTAAATTGTAGATACTGTAGACCTTTATTATCACACGATGCCCTCCTTAAAAACGAAACTAACTTGCATATTTGAAAATCGTTTGTACTCATTTTATAGAAAAACTAGATGCTCTCCAGTTCACATCTATTCCAAATGTTTCGTTCTAAGCCCCTTTGATATTCTTTCAGATAAAATTATTTATTGGTCGTTTATATCCTCCCTTTTGCTTTGTTTTTGTCTTTGGTGCTAGAAAAGTATTAAATCATTTCCTTCCTCTTTAAAAATCTGAATTTATCAGAAAATCTTCCTACTTCAAACTTAAACTGGCCAGTGAATTATTTAACTTTCCTGGCAAGTTCAATTCCTTTAATATGAATTTCTAACCAAGATTATTTTAGTAATTTAGAATGCATGGAGGTTGAAAGATGTGCTGGTATTAAGGTAAATTTCTTTATGCTATTTACATTGAAATAAATTATGGTTTTCTCACCAAAATTATACTTCAATCTCGTAGATCTATAAATGCTTTTTGAAAATATTTTCTTATAATATACAAATAATTAATTTAGTATGTATTTTAAAATTTTTGTCCAAAATTTATTTCATTTAAAGAATGAAAGTTTAGACTTCTGAATGTGTTGAAAATGTACACAAGATATCCTTGATTTCCCATTCAGAAGTTCTTTGAAATTCCTGTAAGAAATGCATTTTTATGTAAATACTTTTTAATAATTGTGTTGGCTACTAAATCAGTGACAATACTGTTTTATAGAAGTGTTTTTAAATTAAGTAGAAACCTTCACTATTTGTCAAGAAAAGAAAGTCTGCACTTTGAATTGATTTTTAAATGCATTACAGTGACTTCTTGAGGTTTAATATCTTGCTTATAGTAAGAAAAAAGGTTTTCTTTATACTCAATATATGGAATAATCTTGAACTGTGTCATGTAAAGTTTTGAAACAACTAATTAAAGAACATTTCCTTTCAATGTGGAAGTTTTGCTTCTTTGGAATAATTAAAATAAATAAGTTTAATAACAATTAAATAATAAATAAATGATAATTAAAATAAATAAGAAAACTAATTTTAAAATAAATAAGTTTTCACGTTTGCCTGATTGTTGTATTGATGTGTGTTTATAGTAAACAGGATCTACAAAGTTGATGGTATTGAATGGCCAAACTTGATGGTATTTACACCGAAGTACACCTTAACTTTGTTTAAAGAGCAGTGATTTCAGTTGTGAGTGATTATGGCATTGTTTTGTGTGATTTTGACTGTTTTCTGAATTGATGTGACTGTTTCCACAACAAACTTAAAATTATATATTTGATTTGAAGCATACCTTGATGTTTCTTTGGTGCATGATCTATTAGTGACACTGACATAAAATTTCGTACCATTAAATTGAAGAACATTAAAATTTGTGTAAAGTTTCCAATGGTGTGACATTCATTTTTGATTATTGAATTTACTCATTGTCTGTTCCTGATATCGCATTTGTTTTATGTAATGAAATGAGTTTTTTCATTGGGTCTATGTATCTGCTGACTCCCTTCAAACATCTCGTGTTGTGAGACAGTGTCTGTTAATATTGATTTTATTCAATTGAACATAAGTAAAATGGAAAAGAATGAAATTGTGACAATTTCACTGTTTTGAAAATATTCATTCCCACAACTGATACATGTCACAAAAAATGATTATTAACCAACAAAACCCAAACCCACAACTCATATTTTTTATTTATCAGAAGATGCACATGCATTGCATAGTGATATTGACTTGATGTTGTGTTGAGCATAAAGAATAAAAATTCCTTAAGAAATATTTATTTTCCCTTAATTTATTTTAATATTTTGATCTGAAACATGCAAATGGTGTTAAATAATTAACTCCCTTTGCACAAATAATTGCATTAAATGATTGGACTCCCTTAATATTTATTAAATTCCCTAATATATGATCTCATCTTTAACTTTTAGATGGATTTCAGGCTATGTAAGTTTTAAAATTTTGTTTCTCCAGTGTACGGTAAATGTGACCTTTAAAAGTTAAAATGTTCAAGAAGTATTACTCTAGAAGCTTCCGAAATTATGCTATGTGTAGTATGTTGGGTTAAGACAATATTGACGGACAAACCCATGTGAAGTATAAAATGTCTTGTGCATATTCTTTATATTTTTATAATTTGTTTTTGTACAAATATTCTTTACTAATCTTTATAAATAGTTTAATTGTGGAATTAGTGACAAAACAGAGTATATCTAAGGCATTTTATTTGAAAAGCTCAATTTTCCAGTAAATATGTATTGATTCCCATATAAAATACAATCATCTGTCTGAGTTGACTGTTTATTAGCCACACAGCATACTTTACTGTGGGTAAAAGGAATTTAGTTTAGCTCTTTTTGTCTACTGTTTATCAGTCACTAAGTGATTGTTCTTTTTATATTTTGTGGATAGTTACTTATAACTTATAAATTCTTCAAATATAATCACCCCTAGACCATATATGTAACGCTTGTTGTATAAAGATGTATACACATACTCGCACAAATGCACACTTTTCAAGCATTTTATGCATTGTAAAGCATTAATTAAGAAGTGAGTGTCAGTATCTAAATTCTGTCTTATCTTTTTATTGCTTTACATCCTGAACTTAAAATTTGAAAAATGGTTTATATTTCACATTCTATGAAATAGCAATATTGTCAGCTTAGAGTGAAACTCATTAACTGGCATTTTTTTGGAGACACTGAAAGCTTCTTTTCCTGATGAGAAAGGCATTGTCTTATTGCAGTCTGTGTAAAAGATGTATAATACTATCAAAATGATATTAAAAACTTCCAAAAATGACTAATAAAGATGAACAGATGATAAAATTGTAAATAGCTATTTCGATGGAGCAAAATGTACACCATCAGGACAAAAATAAACAACATTTCTTGTCTTTCATGATCAAAATGTACCACCAAAATCACTTGTGCATCTGCACTTTCCAAATACTTATAATTTTTATTTTTCGACCAAAACACTCGTGTGTAATCTAACCAGCTGTACACCAAAAATAATTTTTAAAATTAGTTAATGAGTTTGCTCTAAACTGATAATATAATCATTCTTAATTCAGTGCTTGGATATATGTAATTTAAAAACATTACGTTTCAGTTAATATTTGCACAACTGTTTAATTAAAATTACCATTCAAAATTTGTAAAGATTAAATCATGTTATTATTTTTGATGAATAATTTTTTTATGTTGTATATGGTCTAAGGCAAACCAGAATTATGAATTCTTAAACATTTTCTTTAATAACTATTGAATCAAATATAACCATAACAAGACTAAATGTCTTAAAATGTTAGAAAAGATAACTTATCTAAAAATCCTGTGGACTATTGAACCAAAACATGACGTTTACAGTTTAATATTAAATTCTTTCATAATTATCAGAAAAATCATTCATACAAATATTAACTATTAATTCCCAGAAATCAATATATTTAATTGATTTATTATTACTAATGAAAAGTTTCTTTTTATTGATAATTCAATTCCATGAAAATAAAAACTGAAACAAACAGGATTATAATGTCTGCACTTAATTTTAGATTGAAATAGAAAGATTAGATGATTTAGTTAACCCTGTTAAAGTTTTAAAATCTACGCTTTAGTACTGGAGTGCCAATTCAGAATTACAATGAATATATTTTATGGGGGGTATTTCAATTAACGTCACACTGGAGCAACACAACGGGCTATTGGTGACGGTCCGGGATCAATCCCAAAGGGAAAGATCCGAGGACAACACCACGTAATTTTGAACCACGGTCAGATGACGAGGCAACACCTGAGCTGGCACCCCACTCCAACGTGAGGCCACGACAGATTTAACGTGCACCAGCCCCCTTTGTACACGACGGTGTTTGGCTGGATTCGAACTCGCAACCCTTCGGTTGCAACTCCGTTGCTCTTCCAACCGGGCCACCGCGGCCCCCCCCCTATATATTTTATGGAGTCTGCATTGCTAGTACATAGTGCTAGATGCTTATAAAAATAATAGTTCATATCTTTCCCTTCTGGATTGATCCCGGACCGTCTCCAATAGCCCGTGTGTTGCTCCAATGCGGCCTTAAGTAACTACCTACCTTACCGTATGAGGCATTTTTCACCAAGCTAAATATAGGTGGCGGTAGTGCTGCAGCGTGGTACGTGACGTCAATTAGCTTGATTTCCGAAGACCGTTTTCCGAAATTTCGTCAATAAAAATTCCAAAGAATAAATTCTGAATTGAAATATGATGGTTTGTTGACACCAATTAGATCAAATGCCATACGTCACCAAAACTGACAAACTACATTTTAATGTAACCCCGATATGTATCAGGCGAGACCGTTTAGACAGATGTAAAAATCTTCAGACAGTCTAGCTTGCTTACACTGAAAATCGCTCATTATTTATTAGTTCCATTTGTCACAAATGTAATTTAGTACAAATTAATGGGCTCAATTACCCACTCGCCAACATTTAAAGATTACAGGTATTTTCATTAAGGTCACACTGGGGGAGTGACACAACGGGTTATTAAAGATTGCCGAGAACTCTTCTTTGGTTTGCTGCGTGATTTATTCTCGGTTTGCTCGCTACCTGGTGTGACGCAATAACTGCCAAAACATTTGGCAGTTATTTATTAAATAAAGAGTATCAATTTAGGAAATGTAATTCTATAAGTAGAAAGAAACGGCATTACTTATACATTTACGATTTCAGGTTACACTTTGAATCAATAAACGAATAAGGGCTTCGGTAGCCCGGTTTGAAGAGGAACGGATTAGCAACCGGAGGGTTGCGAGTTAGAATCCAACCAAAGACCGTCGTGTGCAAAGGGGACTGGTGCACGCTAAATCTGTCGTGGCCTCAAATATCCTCACGTTGGCGTGGTGTGGAAATTTGGAGAGTGGTGCCAGTTCAGGTGTGACCTCGTCATCTGACTGTATTTCAAAATTACGTGGTGTTGTCCTTGGATCTTCTGGTTTGATCCCAGACCGTCGCCAGTAGTCCGTTGTGTTCCTCCAGTGCGACGTTAATTAAAATACCTACCTAAATGAATAATGTGCTCCAAGATATAAATACAATCATTTTTACATGTTGACGAATTTTTCTGGCCAGTTAACCTTTGTACTGTGTCATTAATCCTCCGAGATTCCGAATAATGCAGGGTTGCTTTTCCCCCCACAACACTCCTTTATGAATAAACAACCACATTTTTATAAAGAATCCATATTTTCTTTCAACCTTTAGAAAGATTCTATGTCCTTTCAGGAAGAATCCGTTGGGAATATTTTATTGCTCAATGCATTATAATAGAATCCATTGGAACCATTATATTGGTCCATTCTATACTATAGAATCCTTTGGAAAGATTCTATTACCCCTCTCCAAATAATAGAATCCTGTGAAAAGATTTTATTGGTCCTTTCATTTGAATAGAATTCATTAGAAAATTCTATTGCATCTTTCCCCTTAGAAAAGAATTATTTGGAAATATATTTCTAATTTCACTATAGAATCCTTTGGAAAGATTCTATTACTCCTCCTAAGAATATGATCGTGTGAAAAGATTTTATTGGTCCGTTCCTTGGAATAGAATCCATTGGAAAATTCTATTGCATCTTTCCCCTTAGAAAAGAATTATTTGAAAACGTTATGTTTCTAATTTCATCAGAATCCTTTGGAAAGATTCTGTTGCTCATTCCCTTAAAATAGAATCTTTTAGAAAGACTATTGGTCAAGAAGTCAAAATTCGTTATAAGTCATGCAGGGAAGATTGGTTACAAGGTGCAATTATGCTTGTGAACCCCTCTGAGGGTTGAGAAATATGTTTTTTTCTAAATGTGTCAGCTATACCCACAACGAATATACCAGACACAGTTCACAGAATATAAGTTTTATGACACACAAGACCTTCTAATACATGCTTAGTAGAAAAAATACCCTACAAAATTGTAGATTACTCACTAACGGTATATACTATTGCGTTTCCGTTTTTCCGGTTTCATATTTGCTTCTTTCGTGCAAAATTTGGGTGTGCATACACAGGGCGTTTCGAAACGTCTCGTACATACTTTAAGGAGAGGTAGGGTGAGAATTTAATTAACGTCGCACTGGAGCAACTCAATGGGCTATTGCCGACGGTCCGGGATCGATCCCCAAGGGAAATATCCGAAGATAACACCACGTAATTTTTAACCGCGGTCAGATGACGAGGTAATAACACCTGAGCTGGCACCCCACCTTCCAAGCTTCCACACCATGCCAACGTGAGGACATTTGAGGCCACTTCCCAGATTTAACGTGCGCCAGCCCCCTTTGTACACGGCGGTCTTTGGTTGGATTCGAACCCGCAACCCTCCGGTTGCTAATCCGTTACTCATCCGACCGGGCTACTGCGGCCCAAGGGGAGGTCGGGAGGAATAAATACAATATGAAACCGTTTTCACACAGGGATATTTGTACGCAAACACCACACGAATGTATTAGGGGGTACACAACTCAAGTGCACAAATGAAAAGCAGCCCTTAACTTTACAGTGAAAGAAGCTGCACACTTGCAACTTTTTCCACCGTAGAAGTTGTTCCAAAAGGTTTTGTGTTAGAAGTGTAAAAGAAGTTGTTAAGTGTACAATTACAGTGGAAGAGATGCTCAAAGTTTCACTCAAAGACATTGAGAAACTTTTAAGTAGGTGCTCAAAGTTTCGACCACAAACAGAAATGTAGGTATTTTTAATTAACGTCCCACTGGAGCAACACAACGGGCTATTGACGACGGTCCGGGATCAAACCCGAAGGGAAGGATCGAGGACAACACCACGTAATTTTGAACCACGGTCAGATGACGACTCGCCTGACAGAGTCGCCGCTGGTACAAAAATTCCTGACCTTTCGCGTATATTTGTAGACGCCACAATCACTCTTGAGATGATTTCAGCTTCGGAGTCGATGTTGACCTCTTACACGATGTCTTTGTGGTTTCAGGGGAAGAAATCAATGCATCATAAATCGGGGGATCGAGGTGGCCAAACGACGGGTCCCTCCTGTCCTCTCCTTTGAGTACTCCTAGCTGACATGAATCCACGTGAATACGGTTTAATTTGTGCTCCCCTGAAAGTTTGTCAGAACGTTTTGAAACACTGTACAGGGAGGAACATCACCTGAGGTAGATGATGGACAGTTCACAGAATGATGGCTGAGCATGTACATCGTATGAGTCCGATAATTACAGGATTTCGTTGACGGAAAGGTGATAATTTTCTTCTGATTCTGAGGTGATAAAACGAATTCAGAATCAACTGTAATCATCTTCATTTCACTTTCATCTTTGCTAAGTTCGTGGCCCATTCTTTGGTGTCTTCAGATATCAATCCAATCCAAATATCTTCATTCCGTTGCCTAGAACTAAATGAATACTTTTATGGAGTTCAAATTTCACGGATGAGGCTCTAATTCCTACCCGAGGTGCTTTTTACAAGACCGTATTCGTGAAACAACTACAAAGTGAATGGATCAGTCCGGTTCACTTACAAGAAAAGCAATTCTTTAATTTAAATAAGCCAAATAAAATAAAAAAAACTCGACTATAAATGAAATGTTTTAAATAGCTCAAGAATACCTAAAACATTTAGAACAGGATAAACCACAGAGATATAGTCAAAATAAAGCTTAAAAAGTGTCGAAGTGACCCTAATACAGGATTAAGGTTAAAGCGAAAATCATGGTGTGCAAATGCTTTTTGTATAGACACTGATATAAAAAAAGAATTATATTAATTTAAAGTGTGAAGATTGGTTTGATTTTTAGTTCTACGATCATTTCTTGTCTACAGAGGACAAATTAGGTTTGGTTTGTCAATCCGCGGTCATTTTTTGTGTATGCAAAGACTAATTAGACCTTAAATCTTTTTTTATCCTACGCCGGTCTCCGGCCTGTAGACCATCAATCAACGAGCAACCCAATCGAGTTCTGAAAAAAATATGGCTTAAAAGCACTATCTATACGGAATTTGTAATCCTATTATCAGGAATTTTAGGGCGGTCCTTGAGATGGTCTTCAATTATTTTGTCCAGTTTGCAAAGGAAACAGCTCATCTCGTTAATAATACGGTGTACGTATCGTTGTAAGTAGTTTTGTTCAGTAAGAAGTCGGAAGTAAGCGATTCCTATAGCTCTGGGGCAAGAAACCTGGAGCTTTATTTTCCTCAATAAAACATTTCAGTTATTTCCTGTAGACATCTCTTTGTAGATTGAGAGTCTATTAGTATTTATAGATGAGCATAGAAAGTCTCTTGATGTTACGTAGTTAAAGGGGATTTAGATTGGGGCAACCGTGCTTCAGATCGTAAAATGTGGAAGAAATAGTCGTGTCGGAAACCCTGCGTGTATATCGCAATACTCATACACTTTTCAATCGAAATTTTGGCGTGGTGTGGAAGTTTGAAGAGTGGGGTGCCAGCTCACGTGTGACCTCGTCATCTGACCGTAGTTCAAAATTACGTGGTATTGTCCTCGAATCTTTCCCTTCAGGTTTGATCCCGGACCGTCGCCAATAGCCCGATGTGTTGCTCCAGTGCGACGTGAGTTAAAATACTTACCTCAATTAAAATTAGGGAAAAATATAAAATTTACTAAGTTGATGTTTCAAAATGAAACCAAGCCAAGGTAAAGTTCCAAATACAGGTTATAAAATCAGTATGTAATAAACAAAAGAAATATGTGTGGGTTTGCGAGCGGGTTTTCAAGATACGATAAAAAAAATTCAAACAGGTTTTGCTAATGGTTAATGAAATCGCTAAAGTCTGTCAAAATATTTCTAATGATAAAATGTTATTAAAGTAGAGCACAATAAAATTGGATTCTTTGCTACAGTTTGAATAAAAGTCAATTCCTTTCACTTAAGAAAGATTGTCCTTTCGAAACCATGGATGGTATGGCTACCCAATGTTTACAGAGCATCGTATGGTTGCTACAAGTTCTACTATGATGGAAAATGTATTTTGTTTTGATCTAATTTAGATTAATGCATTTGAATTCATCTTGGATTTTCACTTTTTGAAAAATGCCTTCAAAATAACAGCCAACGGAAGGTTTGAAACACAAAACAGTTCAAAACCACTGTTTTCAGTTTAATGCAGATTTAAGTTAAACATTTTAAGTGGTCATTTGTTTAGAGTTTATTATATTATATAGAGATGGGAATTTTTTAAGAAATGTTTCAAAGTGGAGTTTGAGGCATATATACTCGTTACTGAAAAAGCTATTTTATGATGACCCCATGTGTAGTTATAACTTTAATACTTTGTACATTATCTAATCCCTTATATGAAAAGATAAAAATAATGGTATTTTAATTATAAATTAAATAAAACTTTAATAATTTTAACTTGAAAATTTTCCTATAAAACTCGTAATTGCTCAAAATTTGAAACAATATTGATTTTCAACAATGTTTCTATCAGTGAAATTCGTAACAATCATGGTATTGTTTGATAACAATGAAGTTTTTTAAACAAAGTCGTTAACAATGCATTTGTATTGTTTAAGAGTCTCGCGAGAGTGATTTTCGTCATTAGAAATTTGGAAATTGAACGTGTTGCATCTCGTGGAACTTTCTCCTTCAAAAGATATTCCGAATTTGTAAAATTTGAGAGTTTGAAGCTTTGTTAATGTTTCGATATGCAACTAAACGGAATCAATGAAAAATCAAAGATGGCCGCCTGGGTTTCCGGCGAATTTGGTGCCATGTAAATATTTATTTATACCTTCCAAATCCTAATTTAAATTAACATGTAAATTTCTACGTATTACTTTGTGCATTATCTTTATGAAACTTGTGGATTTCAACGTAATATCACACACACAATGCATACATGGGTGGAGATGTCGAATCCGGGGCACTAGCGATTTATCTCCAAACATGGTAACCTAGGTGTTTTGATTCATCTTTATGGCAACCCTATGCAAAAGGTTTTTCGCGTAGGAAAGTCCACGTTTTTTTTAATGAACATACTGGCTTTGACGCCATCTTGATTTGGCGACAAACATGCCCCGGATTCTACATCTTTACCCATACATGTTTTAGATTACTCTCATTTACCGATTCCTTCGGATTCTGGACGGTTAAATCCTAGTATACTATGTGGTCGCCATAGTTCGCCAAGTTGACATCTTATCATCATTGCTAACCATTACCATTTGGCACTGACTTGACAATAAGAAACTGGAATTAATTGATTTTTCTGATAATTATATTTTATTTGAGGTAACGGTAAAAGGAGAGGAACGAATATATGTAGTATGGTGTCTAGGGAATGAGAGAGAGGAAGATTTGAAGCTGCCTTACACGGAGATGAGGGCGAACGCGACATTTAATTCAACATTCAAAGATGCAGAAGAGTTTACATAGAAATTATGGCACAGCCTACACGCGGGGACATGGTTCTTGAGTAGTTTTGGACGGCGCTCTTACCTGCGCATGTAAGCGTGAAGATGAGTTCCAATCTCAACTGATTTTACATTGAATTAAGTTAGTTTACATTTCTGCTCCGCGCGACCTCTGGTGGTGGTATGGGAGATGATTCCTACATATATAATCGTATTACAAGCATCGACCTTAAAGTGAAATAGACGGAGCATGTGCCCGCAGCTTCATGTTATTTCTTCCAGTTGCCGGGTTTGAAGATCTATCACGTGGTTGTGGGTAAAAGCATGAATCCTAAATTATTGATTGATTAAAGTGGTTATCCACCGTGATCAAGACGCTAGTCTGCGCTTCCATAGCCAATCGGCTAAGTCGATTTGTGATTTACCCTTCAGAGATCTTTCGACAGCGACTCCGCCATGATTACAAGTGAATCAAGTCAATATTTTCGAGACACTAGTTTTTGAAGTTTCCTAGATCGGAATCTGGTGATCTTTAGACTGGCAGTGGGGGAGGACACTTTCTTTTCATAAAGGTTAGATTTCTATTTGAAGAAACATAGTTAGAAAAGCTTAGATTCTGTAAAGACTTCAGACTAAGATAGATGGCGCTCTTGCGCATGCCCAGAAGGACTTTGAGAAAGGAAAGAGTTAAGAACGAGTGTGGCGAGAGACGTGTGGGTTGTGTTTTTTTGGAGAGTGATCGAGACTGAGATGTGTGGATTTTGATATATACTACCTTTTCTATTTATGTTGTGTGTCGTGTTTGTACTGTGTCTGTGAGTTCATTAAAATGGTTTAAACCAAAAAGGGAGTATTCCTTGTGATGGTAATTAAAATTTTGAGCAAGTCAGTACAGACGACGAAGAAATGGTGGCAGCCGTTTGGATACGATCCTGGTATTGCTGATATCTCCAGTGCAAATTATTGGGTGAGTACCAGATTTCATTAGCAACAGTGCCTTTTTAATTGTAATTTGTAAAGTTTTGCATGTTGAGTTTTGGTTCATTGAAGAATCGTTTTGGTTTCATGCAGTTTTGGTTTTGTAAAAGGCAGTTGTAATATGCAAAAATGCTCTCTTATTTTAACTAGGCTGATATAGTTAAAATTTTGTTTGGTAAAAGGAGTGATAATTTTGAAAAAGTGTTCTTATTTTAACTAGGTTGATATAGTTAAAATTTTGTCTGATTTTGAAAGGCAAATTTATTCTGTTGATTTGCAAAACTATTCTTATTTTAGCTAGACTGATATAGTTAAAATTTTGTTTGATTGTAAAAAAAAAAAAAATTTAGGACACTCATGTGGTATATAAAAAAGAATTTTCTGTTCTGAATGGTTAGAATTAGAACTATTCAAATGGTCAGTTTGAGTTTTGTTTTCTGAGAAAAGAGAATTATTTTAAAATTTTAAATTGAGATAGCCTAGTTTGTTTTGTGTTCTTTTGTATGATGCTATCTGATGACAATTGAAGTGTTGTTAAAATTTGATTTGATTCTGTTGTATGATTCAAAATAGAATTAAAAATTTGGTGTAGAAGTATATAGTTTGAATTACAAGTATAATTCTTTTTGATGAGTGTTGTCAACAGCACCAAATGCCTAGAATTTTCAATATTTAGTGCGTCTTGGGTTATTTTGCTTTGGAAAATATTTTGTTATATTTCTGAATGAATCGGAAATTCATTTAAAAGAGTTTTGGAGTGTTTTGAAATTGTCATTTTCATTTGTTGCTCATTTAAATGACTAAGAAACCCCTTAGAATTGTTTATTTATTTTGCGGAATTTTGAATGTCTAACTTGTGTACTTAAGGAAATTTTTGTTAGTAATTTGAAATTGCTTTGTGTAACTAATTTGGCAAATGTGAGACCATTTTGTGTTCAGAAAAAGAACTCGAAAAAAAAAAATAATCTGAAAGTGTGGATTTGAATTATTCACTTCCTGTGTTTGTTGACGAAAAAAAAGAAAAGGAAAAGAATGATATTCTGTTTTATATTTTTGTGTGTGCATTTATGCTTCTGAGTGTGAATCAATTGTTCATAGAGAAAAGGGAATTCTTTTGAACTGAAAATACCTTTTCTTGATTAGACAGGAAAGTTGAGTTTATATTCTGAATTGTATTTTAATTGTAGTATTATTTTCAAAACAGCTGTTCTTTAGTTGAACTTTTCTTTAACTGTTTATTTTCTTCTCAATTTGAAAACATCTTTAAAAAAAGATATTGTTTTAATGAATGAAAATTTTAATTTGTTTATGTGTTCGAAAATTATTTCTATTGATTTTTGGTTGTTCGGTAAGAAAGTTGTAACGTAGAATTAGCGAATTTAATTCTTTGATAAAGTCTTGTGAATTCTGTTGGAATTTAATACCTTAATAGAGGTTTTTGATAGTGTTTCCCCTGGCCCTTAATCATGGCATTTCTTGCAATTGGTAGAAAGCAGGACTTAATTGCTGTTGCGGAAGAAATTGGTGAGAAGGTACCAACTTCGTGCAAGGTTGCGGATATTAAACAAATAATTTTAAAAAGCCCAAATTTCGATCGGGAGGAGGTAACGATAATCATGGAACGAGTCATAAAAGATAGACTGGAAGAGGAAGAATTAGCTAGACAAGAAAAAATTCGTGAGGAAGAATTAGCTAGACAAGAAAAAATTCGTGAGGAAGAATTAGCTAGGCAAGAAGAAGAACGACAAGAACGGGAAAGGGTCAGACAACATGAACTCGAAATTAAAAAACTAGAAATGGCTCAGAAGGAATTTCGCCGGTCTGAAGAGGAATCTGAAAATGGGGCGGATAGAAACAGAAAAATCCAACTTACCCAAATCACTCCCAAATTTGACGAAAAAGGGGATGAAATGGGATTGTATTTGATCAATTTCGAGAGGAAAGCAGAGATGGCTCGAGTGCCGAAGGAGGACTGGGTGGCTTATTTGCTGGCCGTTTTGCCAGCCGAGTTATCTAACATGCTTGCCCGAGAACCTCCTGAAGTGGCCAACAATTATGATGTTGTGAAAGATCTCATTCTGAAACGATACAAAATGAACGCTGAAAAATTGAAACAGTGTTTCTACAGACATCAGAAAACAGCAGAGAAAACATGGAGAAATTATGCTCATGAACTGTACAGCTACTTCACTGAATGGCTTGCTGAATTGGAAATTGAAACCTTTCAGCAACTAAAAGATTTAATCGTTGCCGAGCAATTGAAGTATCGTGTACCAGATCAAATCAAGGAGCATTTTCTTGACAAATGGATGAAGTTGAAGACACCTTTTGAATTGGCAGAAGTGATCGAGGAGTACGAAACCATCAGGCAGAGTTTCAGGAAGAAGAAATTTCCAAAGAAGTATGGCTATCAAGGTTCAAAGGGACATTTTAGTGGAAGTAGACCCAAAGTACCATTCAAGGATGACAAGAACAAACATCCGGTCAAAACCGAACCCGCAAGCAACGAAAACCGTGAAAGAGAGTTTAAAAAGAGAAGACAGCTCCGATGCTATGAATGCGGTTCGTTATCACATCTGAGACCCCAATGCCCGAAGCTCAAGGGATCTGAAGTAGTAGCTGCCAATGAAGTCTTTGGAAGACACGTGCCTGAGTTGATGTCTCCTTATACTAGTGCTGGGACAGTAAATGGAGCCCAAATGTCTATCTTGAGAGATACTGGTGCCAGCATCGATCTTATTCCCAGAAAATTTATCAAACCACATATGTACACAGGTGAGCATGTGTGGCTCGCTTCTCCATTAGTAGACAGCCCGGTCTGCTTGCCCATTGCAGAAGTTGATTTGAACTGCGAATTGGGACATGTCCTTACGAAAGCTGCTGTAAGAGACAGTTTTCTGGATCAAGAGCATTACCTACTAAGTAACAAAACCGTTGCTCTGATCGAGAGTATGAAAAAAGATAAGGAGCTGGAGATCCAAGTTATTAATGCAGTTCAGACGAGAGCTCAGAAAAGTCTTTTGACAGCCGAAGTTGAAGAGTATCCAGTTGAGTCGAGTCCTGGAGAAGAGAATGACAGTACCGTGTTAACAGAGGAAGACGGAGAGGTATTGCCTATGGCGGAAGAAGCCTCACTTCCAGATCTGATTAAAGCCTCACGGAATGATTTTGTCGAAGAGCAGCGCAAGAGTAAAGAGTTGAAACCACTTTTCCTAGAAGCTGAGGAGTTAGCAAAGGAAACCAAGTATGCAATCGTTAATCAAATGCTGTTCTATCTGAAAAGTGACAAGGATGGTACGCAGAGAAAACTGCTGATTGTTCCAGAGAAGTTTCGGGACCAATTAAAGAAACTGTCTCATGAAGGAACAGCGGCTCACTTAGGAGTGACCAAGACTAAAGATGCTCTTTTTAAAACTTTTTTTTGGCCGAATTGTTACAAAGATGTTGAAGAATTTGTCAGATCTTGTGACCAATGTCAGCGAGTCGGGAAACCTCGGGATAAGAAGAAGGCACCCATGAAGATCGTTCCTGTCATCTCGGAGATCTTCACAAAGATTAATGTGGATGCTTGTGGTCCTTTACCTACTACACCATCTGGAAACCGGTATCTCATCACTGCAATTTGCATGTCTTCCAAATATCCCGATGCAGTTCCTGTCCCAAATCTTAGTTCTTCAACCGTGGTCGATAGTTTCCTGCAAATCTTTAGTCGGATGGGTTTCCCGAGGGAGCTGCAAAGCGATCAAGGAACGTCGTTTACAAGTGCACTCACAACGGAGTTCCTGGAGAAATTTGGAGTTAAAGTAGTGCGAAGTTCCGTACATCATCCCCAGAGCAATCCTGTGGAGAGACTACATAGAACTTTGAAGAGAATTCTTCGAGTCCTGTGTCTGGAGTCAGGACCTGATTGGGAGAAAATCTTGCCTCATGCCCTGTTTGCTCTACGAGTTGTTACTCATGACAGTACTGGATATACTCCAGCTGAGCTGGTTCATGGACAGAATTTGAGGACTCCCATGACTCTACTGTACGAGAACTTGACGGAAAGCGAGGAAGAGAAGACTAGCGTAGTATCATATGTCTTCAAGCTACTAAACCGCATGAAAAGGTGTCAAGAATTAGCCGTCCAAAACATGGAGAACGCCAAAGACAAACAAAAACTATGGTATGATCGCAAGGCTGTGAAGCGTAAATTTTGTGAAGGCGACCTTGTGCTGGTTGTCGCTACATCTAGGCCTAACAAAATGGCAGTTCATTGGATCGGCCCAGGGAAAGTCGTTAAACAGCTTTCCGAAACCAACTACATTGTGCAGTTTCCAGAAAAAGACAAATCCCATGTGTACCATTTGAACATGCTCAAGTCATATTTCCAGAGACCCGAAAATGTGAATTTAATCTGTCTAAAAGAGATTAGGAACTGTGACAACGAGGAGGACATTCCAAGTCTCGAGCAGAAGCCTGAAGTCTCGGAAATGACACAAATTTGGCAAGACATAGAACAAAATGGTCGCTTGTCAGAAGATCAGAAGGAGCAGCTGAGAGAGTTGCTATCAAAATACTCTAGCTCATTCTCAAACCAGCCTGGGTGTACTGATCTTACTGAACATGACATTGAGCTTGAATCTGAGAGGCCCATCTGTGCCAAACCTTACAAGATGTCTCCACGCCAAACAGAAATTTTGAAGATGGAAGTGGAGAAGATGCTGTCGCTCAAAGTCATTGAGCCAGGAGAATCTGATTTTACTTCTCCTCTTATTCTGGTAGAAGTACCAGGAAAGGATGCAAGACCGTGCATCGACTATCGAAGACTCAACAAGGTCACTAGAACCCAGTACTTTCCTCTGCCAAACATTGAGCAGCTTGTAGAAAAAGTGTCAGCTGCCAAGTATATCACCGTTCTAGATTTGACCCGAGGTTATTGGCAAATACCTCTGAGTAAACGAGCCCAAAGATATTCAGCTTTTGTAACCAGTTTTGGGACATTTCGACCGTTGAGATTGCCATTCGGTTTGAAAAATGCCCCTTATGACTTTAGTCGTTTGATGGCCGAACTGTTGAAAGACTGTGGAGAATTTGCATGCCCTTACTTGGATGATGTAGCCATCTATTCCCTAAGTTGGGAAGATCATTTACAACATTTGAAAACCATCTTAGAAAAGATGAATGCAGCTCATCTGCACATCAAGCCTTCTAAGTGCCAGTTTGCTCGTGCGTACGTAAAGTATCTTGGGCACTTGGTTGGTCAGGGCCAGAGAACACCTGGAGAATTGAAGATCCAAACTGTAAAGGACTTTCCGACCCCTGCGACTAAGACGCAGATCCGATCTTTCTTAGGACTTGCGGGGTATTATCGAAAATACATTCCTGACTTTTCAGTCCTCTCAGCACCAATTACAGATCTGCTGAAAGGAAAAAATCGTCGTGCTGCTGTCATATGGACTGATGCTTGTCGAGAGGCGTTTGACAAGTTAAAGAAACGGTTGTCGGAGAATCCGGTGTTGTACAGTCCAGATTTCTCGAGACAGTTTCTCGTCCAATGTGACGCGTCAAATCTTGGGATTGGCATCGTTTTGTCCCAAATTAATGACATTGGTGAGGAACATCCTGTCATGTACTTGAGTCGGAAGTTCTCAAATGCAGAACAAAAGTACAGTACCATCGAGAGAGAGTGCGCAGCTATCGTGTTCGCCATCCAAAAGCTGCGATGTTATTTGGATGGACACCAGAAGTTCATCATCCAGACGGACCATAATCCCCTTGTTTGGCTGGACAAAAATACGGGAACCAACCCTAGACTTTTACGTTGGGCTTTGATCCTGCAGCCATTCAATTATGAGGTTGTCCATAAGAGGGGGAAACAGCATCAAAATGCTGATTCATTAAGTCGCATCCCATAAACCTCATATCCTTTTATTTTATATTAGTAAGTTTATTGTTTATTTTGATATTTGTATTATGTGTGAAAATTTTAAATTTTTCTTATCATTAGTGTAAATTGTTTTCCTAAATTTTTAATAAGTATATAATTTTTTGTATAATATTTTTGAGTTCAAGGCACTGATTGCTATAATCTGGTACATGTGCAGTGTATTTTGTGTACTTGAACTCTTGAACTTTTCCAATGACTGCACCTATCTGGAGACTTTTTCAGGCAGTGGAGTCATCAAAACTTTTCCCTCATTCTTCGAGAAAAGTTTCCTCCTTGTGGGGAGGAGTTTATAAGTCTGTAAAGACTTCAGACTAAGATAGATGGCGCTCTTGCGCATGCCCAGAAGGACTTTGAGAAAGGAAAGAGTTAAGAACGAGTGTGGCGAGAGACGTGTGGGTTGTGTTTTTTGGAGAGTGATCGAGACTGAGATGTGTGGATTTTGATATATACTACCTTTTCTATTTATGTTGTGTGTCGTGTTTGTACTGTGTCTGTGAGTTCATTAAAATGGTTTAAACCAAAAAGGGAGTATTCCTTGTGATGGTAATTAAAATTTTGAGCAAGTCAGTACAATTCACAGCCTACGCGCTGGCACATGGTTTTTGAGTAGTTTTCGACGGAGCTCCACCTGTGCGTGTAAGCGTGAAGATCAGTTCCAGTCTCAAATGATTTTAGAGTCAATCAAGTTACAAGTTTTCAGTTCCTCTCTGCGCGACCTCTGGTGGCTGTATGGGGGATGGATCCTACATCCTGAAACAAGTCAAAATTTTCGAGACAAGAGTTTTTGAAGTTTTCGAGATCCGAATCTGGTGATCATCAGACTGGTGAAGTTCGCTTTGTCATCTTTTATTTTCATGAAAGTTACATTTCTTTTTGAGAAACAAACTCAGTGAGTGAAACTTAGAGGGTAGGATTTAGCCCTTTCTCTATTTTACTCGGAACGATGTTTTTTGACTTTGTGTATTTAGGGGCGCACATAGTATATCAATCTGGAGGGGACTCCATTTTTATCGTAAGCTTTATTTAAGGGGTGATTTTAAATTTAAATATTTCTTTGAAACATAGACTAATTTTAGTGTGTTACCCAGACTAGTTTTAGAATATGCTACCCAAAGACTACTTTTAGAGTGTGACCTAGAGACTATTTTCAGAGTGTGTTACCTAGAGACCAGTTTTTTGTGACTTTTACAAGACGAATAAAAACTGCATTGCAGGGAAAAGGTGCCAAAGTTTCAATTGAACACTTTTTAATGGGCTAAAAGCAATGAATAAATATTGGTTGACTGCAAGGAGAAAATAACAAAACAGCTTGGTACAATATTTTTAAAGAAGCAATCACTAAATTAAATAAGGATATTTTTGCTTTTAATACTTTTTATGCTTTTTTTTTCTAGGAGGGGTTGAAGACCCTATAGCCCCCTCCGTAGGCTCACCCCTGTGTGTATTTCACTTGTAAGGTGTTGTTGTGACGGAGTTGAAACAAATCCAAAAAGCCCGGCCAGTGGCCTGCCCCGTAGGTTAATTCCAAATGCTTTAGAAATCGTAAATCGCCTCCCTCAACCTCCTCCAACGCATAGTTATAATTTACGCCCGAGGCAATAAGTGCATATATGTTGCATATATGCCCCATATTGCATATATGTTACATAAACATTAAGTTAAGAGTTAAATAATTTTTTGAAACCAAAGATTTTTGAATGAATTGATTTTTTTTTTATGATTTGAAGGACGATTTTTTCCATTGAATTTTGAATAATTTGCTTTCGATGATTCGATTTGATTTTTGAATGATGATTCAGTTTGATTTTTCTGATTCCTCAAAGAATTTTGATGATTTTTTTTGAATGATTTGTTTTGATATGCCAAATAATTGTGAATGATATTTTTATGATTTGATTTAATATTTTTTTATAATTTTATTTTCGAGTGTTGCTATTTGTCAGAACAAAATGGCTAAATTTTGAGTTATCCCAAACGAACATGACTGGCTTTTACTTTGATGAATATGAATGATCTTTATTCTTGAGAAAATTTTGTTAGGTACTAAATGAATATAAAGAGTTTTATGAGAATAATTATGAGGTCCCAAATGAATTTGATTGGCAATATTTGTTTTTGTGTGGGTTATATTGGTTAGGCCCTGAGAGTTCTTGGATACTGAATGTTCTGAAATCGCAGTTCTCATTTTTTTTCGAATTTGCCAAACAAGTAAACGACGAACATTGGTCGTACGCATTCTTCATGTTATCCATTTCCATGACCTGACCACTCATGGGTTTGGATGCATGGTGAATTTACATGACTATCCCTTGTGTTTCTTCTCTATGATGAGGGTTGACGTCTACTCACATAGAATTGGATGCATAATGGAATAGCATGTTTGCTTATACGTTTGGACGTAGGCCTAAATTTGAGGAAAATTTTTAGACATACAAATAATTCCAATTGCCAAGCCTCCATGTTTGGAGAAAATTAGGGACATTTAATGTGTTAGTGGAGAAGTAGAAAAAGTTCCCAAACTTGAAAGTGGAGGAGTATAATTAAATTCCTCCAAAAATGAAAAAAAAAGGAGTTAAGACATTTTTGGATATTTTGTGAGGATTTCCAGGTTCCTCCCAAGAGAATTTAGGCTGAGTTAGAGTGGGATTCCTTTAGCCAACAATGTTTATTTTAAAGAATGATGTATAGCCATTGATATTTTTTTCTGTCTTTTCTCGTGAACTTTATAACTGTGTTCACATATTATTTCAATTTAGTACGATATTTGATTTATTTTGAATGGTTCATTGATTATTGGCATAACCATTGTTTTTTCTGTCTTCGTTTTCTCGTGAACTTCTATAATATTATTTCCACGATTTGGTACGGTGTTTGATTTATATTATTGAAAATGATTCCTTCATTGTTAGTATGGCCATTGTGTTTTCTTTTCTTGATTATTATTATTTCTTGTCTCGTGAACTTATAATTGTGCTTATGATTCGAATTTTGGTGCGTCTCGATGGACTAGGGCAAAACACGTTGCCAGTTCGGTCTACAAACTTGTGAAAGTGCAAATGACTTAACACATACATCGCCAAGGCTCCTAGTGTTTTTGCAAAGAACAATTAAATGACCTATGCATAGCCCGAATTTTGTGGTTCGCGGATAACGTGCTACCTTCAACGACGAGACCCAACAGACCTCTTCCTGAAAGACTCCATCAATTCCATTATGACTTACTTCCTCGGCGACCAGTGCTTTCCAGTCTAGGCTCTTGAGTTACTGTGTTCCCACCCTCGACGTTGCCATGATGAATTGCTCCCTCCAGCGACCAGTGCTTACCAATATCGGTTCCTGAGCTACTGAGTTCCGCTCTTGATGTTGCCATGGTGATTCGCCTCCCCACCAACCATCCTTGCCGACAACCACTCCTGCACCACTGCGCTCCTGCCCCGCCGTTGCCATGGTGATTCGCCCCTTCAGCGAGCAGCCCAGAATGGTCACCGCTCCTGGACCACTGCGCTCCTGCCCGACGTTGCCATAGTGATTCGCTGCCTCATCTACGTCCCCTCGACTGCAGCATCCTTCGTCTCGATGTTGCCATAGTGATCAGCTCCATCAGCGACCGGTCCTGACATAACTGGCAACTGCCTTTTCCTCAACGACCAGACCATGACCCTCAGTTGATGTTACAGCTGATGGTAACTCGTGGTTTCTGCTCTTCGGAATGCTTTGCCATGGTTGATGATAGCTGTCCTTCACCTCCAGTGCCTCTACAACCGGATGCTCCACGCACGTTCGAACCACATTATTTCGGGGTGTGCATGGTCATGAACATAATCCAGATTCCGACGATTTGACTTTCATTTCTACAGCAAGTTATTCAACTGACATTTTCCCAATGGTGTTTTTCCTACACGATTAATTCACAGGTTTTTCTTTATATATTTTTTTTCACGATTATTACTTTTGTTCACGTATTATTCTTATGACATGTTACCATTGTGTTGTCCTTATGCCAGTGTAAAAAATTAATTGTATAATTAATTTTTTTCCCCGAAACCGGTTGGAGTGTTGTGTGTCGGTTCACGAACACACCAGTGCTGTGTGTCGGTTCACGAACACACCACTTCAATCTAATCGAAGTGTGTCGATTCACGAACACGCAACTTCTATTTTAATCTAATTGAATTGAAAGTGACAGCCAAGAGATCAGTGATGCCATTTCTTTTTTTTTCCCTTTTTCCCCCAATTCCGTTTTTCTTCGCTTTAGTGACGCTCATTAGCTATGCCAAGAATCTTCCAGAAAAGTTAACGTCACGCCAAGTCATGTGTTCTGTTAACTAATGACAGGCGAGTTGGTTTGAAAACAACGAATCAGGGAGTCTAGTTCTTTGATTGACAGGGTCATTCCCGTTGAGTGACAACCCCCCTAAAAAACTGATAAAAAGCGGGGACAAGAAACCCTCGCTCTCTTCTCCTGTGATTCGACCTTGGAGTGGGTGACAGACGCTGTTTGAGCGCTTGTGGTTTTTGCCATTTACTTTTCGTTGATGATGAGCGGGAATCCCCAAGAGACGTTATGTCTCTAGTGAGCTAAGTAATTAATCTTATCTCGAGATATTACGTGTGTAGTCCTTAGGTCATTTCCATGCTACACCGTTTAACTTTAACCTTTTAATGCCCGTTCTTGTTGCTTAATCCGAATCACTTCCCCTTCGTTCCCTTTTTTTTTAAATCTCGTAAGGCGTCACTGTTTTAATTATTAGTAATTATGATGTATATCATAATATCATATTGTGTGCTTAATATGTTTAAATATAGATTTAGATAATTTGTAATGTGTGGTGAAATGTTAACTTTTTCTGTGTTAAATAAAATTGTTAATTATTGTTAACAATGGTTCATCTTCCTTGCCAATTTACGGCCTGCTCTCATGTTAAATTTTAATTAATTTTCAGGTATTTAAGTACTCCGTCCACACAGTAAGTCTGAGCAGGGTTAGCGATAGTTTGGTCACATATTTAAAAAGAAATTCCACTATACGATCATTCGCTACCGTTGTAGTCCTATCTTTCGAACCTTTCACTTCTAAATTCAAATCAACCTTAAAAAGGACACAACACTTTTGGCGCACTTTTAGTAGCGAGTTGGCAGATGAAGGTAACCCATCTTTATTAGGGTTATTCCCGTTTTTATGGAAACCTCGGGGGAAGATGTCGAATCCGGGGCACTAGCGATTTATCGCCAAATCGTGTTGTGATCCAGCTTTATGGCAACCCTATGCAAAAGGTTGTTTCTTACGAGGAAAAGCCCGCCTTTTTAACGAAATTGCGATAGTGGTCCAAATCCATACTGGCATTGGACGTTATCTTGATTTGGCGACAAACATGCCCCGGATTCGACATGTTTACCAAACCTCGGCAAGCGGAAAGATTTATAAAGATGTAATTCTTCTAAGATTGCTTTTCTTGGCGACATAAAAAATGCGCCAAGAGCGTTGCTACCAGACGAGGCGCTAGATACAGCGGTACCGTTCTTAGAAATTGCTAGAGATTTAGATTGGGAGGAGTTGAAAACTGTTTAAAAAATAAAAAGATATTTTAACCGCTATTTTCCAACTATTTCTGCTAATTTTTTTACATGTTTTTTTTTCAAAGTTTTGTATTTTTTCACGCTAATTACTTTCCGCTAAAGCTTATTACTGCGTTTAAATAAACGATTTTTTTTCTAAGAATTCTTTCCTTGGCGACATAAAAAGTGCGACAAAAACCGCCAAGAGCGTTGCCACCAAACGAGGCGTATAATACAGATGTACCGTGGTCCTAATTTTAATGAATAAAATTAAGCATACTTTTGTGTCTAGAACACACAAGCACTTTTGAGCATTTGAGTAAGGGATAATAGGTAAAATAAAGTGCAAAGAGCAGCATAAAAATGAATATTGTAAACGAAAGATTAATTTATTCGGATAATCTGACTATTTAAAAATATTAGCGCTTACCTTAGGGTCCGTGAAATTAGACAGGAGATTTAATCAGACATACAGTTCTTTTGCATCGCATTCTTAACATAAAAGGCATCACAATATACAGAAAATTAACTACAACGGGGCAAAATATCATCCTAACAGTAAACGATGGAAACAACTTTTTAAAGAAAATAAATCCTGAATAACCTGAATCTTAACTAACGTTGTCGCGAGCAATTAAATGAAACTGAAATTACTTTGAAGTTTCATTTTCACGTAGCTTGTAAGGAATGAGCTTGAAAATAAAAATTTAATTTCATGAGATAAATAGCTCAGGCGTTAATACCGATAAAAAAATTAAACTGATGGTAAAAAAGCGCACTGATAATAATAAAAAGTAGTTTTACTGTTCTGAATCGCAACACCAGAATTAATATTTAATTTTTAAACTTCAAATTGGAACAGTTGCAAGCTTAAACTTGAGTTTTTCTGAGTTTATGTACTATGAGTTAAAGTGAAAAAGCACTGGTCGACCGATAAAGTGATCAAAATATAGAAATAAAATGTACTCATTTTTGAAAAATATGATGCACATTTAAACAAATAACATCTATTACATTAGATAATAAAACAAACAAACACATACTATATATATATATAGACTTATATATACTTATATATATATACACATAAATATATATACCTATATATATGTATATATACACTCATGTCCAAATTTATCTTTACATACCCAAAAATAATGATATTCCACGAAATATCCAATCGATGTAATCCATTTTTGCAGGGAATGTGTGAAAGACAAACTTAATTAGCATAATCCAATTAAAAGTGATCAAACGGTTTCTGATATGCAAATCAAAACGTTACGTCATCCGACGGTGAATCAAGCGCTTTACGCAAAGGGGATATCTGAGTGAATTTCTGCAATACAGCATTTGATTTCAGTGTGTAAGGACTCAAAACGGTTTGTTATGGCTCCGAAGTATCATTTGGAAGAATCTGTGAAGTGGCGAATTATCGGCCGTTTAGAAGAACACCAAGAGCCAGGATCGAAGACATCTCAACAAGACGCCGGTCACCCATATACTCTGACGTGAGGAGCTTCGAAAGCTGCCGTAAGTGAAATTTTTGTTTTAAAAGTTTCGAAATGCGCTTTTCTTATCTTGGAAATGAAAATAATGTACTCGGGGAACGTCGTGTTGACACTTTTCTCTTGAATTTAACAGGTTTGCGTTACCAACGGCCGATCGGAGCTTCCGCAAAGCGTTCAGTCGTTATATGGAACGCATTTCGTGGTGGGCGAGGACGTCAGACGAGAAGTGGACAAGAACACCAAGAGCCAGGATCGAAGACATCTCAACAAGACGCCGGTCACCCATATACTCTGACGTGAGGAGCTTCGAAAGCTGCCGTAAGTGAAATTTTTGTTCTAAAAGTTTCGAAATGCGCTTTTCTTATCTTGGAAATGAAAGTAATGTACTCTGGGAACATCGTGTTGACACTTTTCTCTTGAATTTAACAGGTTTGCGTTACCAACGGCCGATTGGAGCTTCCGCAAAGCGTTCAGTCGTTATATGGAACGCATTTCGGGGTGGGCGAGGACGTCAGACGAGAAGTGGACAAGAACACCAAGAGCCAGGATCGAAGACATCTCAACAAGACGCGGTCACCCATATACTCTGACGTGAGGAGCTTCGAAAGCTGCCGTAAGTGAAATTTTTGTTTTAAAAGTTTCGAAATGCGTTTTTCTTATCTTGGAAATGAAAATAATGTACTCGGGGAACGTCGTGTTCACACTTTTCTCTTGAATTTAACAGGTTTGCGTTACCAACGGCCTATCGGAGCTTCCGCAAAGCGTTCAGTCGTTATATGGAACGCATACCGGGGTGGCCGAGGACGTCAGACGACGAGTGGACAAGAAGACCAAGAGCCAGGATCGAAAACTTCTCAAGAAGACGCCGTTCACCCATATACTATGACGTGAGGAGCTTCGAAAGCTGCCGTAAGTGAAATTTTTGTTTTGAAAGTTTCGAAATGCGCTTTTCTTATCTTGGAAATGAAAATAATGTACTCGGGGAACGTCGTGTTGACACTTTTCTCTTGAATTTAACAGGTTTGGGTTACCAACGGCCGATCGGAGCTTCCGCAAAGCGTTCAGTCGTTATATGGAACGCATACCTGGGTGGGCGTGGACGTCAGACGAGATGTGGACAAGAACACCAAGAGCCAGGATCGAAGACATCTCAACAAGACGCCGGTCACCCATATACTCTGACGTGAGGAGCTTCGAAAGCTGCCGTAAGTGAAATTTTTGTTCTAAAAGTTTCGAAATGCGCTTTTCTTATCTTGGAAATGAAAGTAATGTACTCTGGGAACATCGTGTTCGCACTTTTCTCTTGAATTTAACAGGTTTGCGTTACCACCGGCCGATTGGAGCTTCCGCAAAGCGTTCAGTCGTTATATGGAACGCATTTCGGGGTGGACGAGGACGTCAGACGAGAAGTGGACAAGAACACCAAGAGCCACGATCGAAGACATCTCAACAAGACGCCGGTCACCCATATACTCTGACGTGAGGAGCTTCGAAAGCTGCCGTAAGTGAAATTTTTGTTTTAAAAGTTTCGAAATAAGCTTTTCTTATCTTGGAAATGAAAATAATGTACTCGGGGAACGTCGTGTTCACACTTTTCTCTTGAATTTAACAGGTTTGGGTTACCAACGGCCGATCGGAGCTTCCGCAAAGCGTTCAGTCGTTATATGGAACGCGTACCGGGGTGGCCGAGGACGTCAGACGAGGAGTGGACAAGAAGACCAAGAGCCAGGATCGAAGACATCTCAAGAAGACGCCGGTCACCCATATACTATGACGTGAGGAGTTTCGAAAGCTGCCGTAAGTGAAATTTTTGTTTTAAAAGTTTCGAAATGCACTTTTATTATCTTGGAAATGAAAATAATGTACTCGGGGAACATCGTGTTGACACTTTTCTCTTGAATTTAACAGGTTTGGGTTACCAACGGCCGATCGGAGCTTCCGCAAAGCGTTCAGTCGTTATATGGAACGCATTTCGGGGTGGGCGAGGACCTCAGACGAGAAGTGGACGAGAACACCAAGATCCAGGATCGAAGACATCTCAACAAGACGCCGGTCACCCATATACTCTGACGTGAGGAGCTTCGAAACCTGCCGTAAGTGAAATTTTTGTTTTAAAATTTCGACATGAGCTTTTCTTATCTTGGAAATGAAAATAATGTACTCGGGGAACGTCGTGTTCACACTTTTCTCTTGAATTTAACAGGTTTTTGTTACCAACGGCCGATCGGAGCTTCCGTATAGCGTTCAGTCGTTATATGGAACGCATTTCGGGGTGGGCGAGGACGTCAGACGAGAAGTGGACAAGAACACCAAGAGCCAGGATCGAAGACATCTCAACAAGACGCCGGTCACCCATATACTCTGACGTGAGGAGCTTCGAAAGCTGCCGTAAGTGAAATTTTTGTTTTAAAAGTTTCGAAATGCGCTTTTCTTATCTTGGAAATGAAAATAATGTACTCGGGGAACGTCGTGTTGACACTTTTCTCTTGAATTTAACAGGCTTGCGTTACCAACGGTAGATCGGAGCTTCCGGAAAGCGTTCAGTCGTTATATGTAACGCATTTCGGGGTGGGCGAGGACCTCAGACGAGAAGTGGACGAGAACACCAAGAGCCAGGATCGAAGACATCTCAACAAGACGCCGGTCACCCATATACTCTGACGTGAGGAGCTTCGAAAGCTGCCGTAAGTGAAAATTTTGTTTTAAAAGTTTCGAAATGCGTTTTTCTTATCTTGGAAATGAAAATAATGTACTCGGGGAACGTCGTGTTCACACTTTTCTCTTGAATTTAACAGGTTTTTGTTACCAACGGCCGATCGGAGCTTCCGTATAGCGTTCAGTCGTTATATGGAACGCATTTCGGGGTGGGCGAAGACGTCAGACGAGAAGTGGACAAGAACACCAAGAGCCAGGATCGAAGACATCTCAACAAGACGCCGGTCACCCATATACTCTGACGTGAGGAGCTTCGAAAGCTGCCGTAAGTGAAATTTTTGTTTTAAAAGTTTCGAAATGCGCTTTTCTTATCTTGGAAATGAAAATAATGTACTCGGGGAACGTCTTGTTGACACTTTTCTCTTGAATTTAACAGGTTTGCGTTACCAACGGCCGATCGGAGCTTCCGCAAAGCGTTCAGTCGTTATATGGAACGCATTTCGGGGTGGGCGAGGACGTCAGACGAGAAGTGGACAAGAACACCAAGAGCCAGGATCGAAGACATCTCAAGAAGACGCCGGTCGACCATATATTCTGACGTGAGGAGCTTCGAAAGCTGCCGTAAGTGAAATTTTTGTTTTAAAAGTTTCGATATGCGCTTTTCTTATCTTGGAAATGAAAATAATGTACTCGGGGAACGTCGTGTTGACACTTTTCTCTTGAATTTAACAGGCTTGCGTTACCAACGGTAGATCGGAGCTTCCGGAAAGCGTTCAGTCGTTATATGTAACGCATTTCGGGGTGGGCGAGGACCTCAGACGAGAAGTGGACGAGAACACCAAGAGCCAGGATCGAAGACATCTCAACAAGACGCCGGTCACCCATATACTCTGACGTGAGGAGCTTCGAAAGCTGCCGTAAGTGAAAATTTTGTTTTAAAAGTTTCGAAATGCGTTTTTCTTATCTTGGAAATGAAAACAATGTACTCGGGGAACGTCGTGTTCACACTTTTCTCTTGAATTTAACAGGTTTGCGTTACCAACGGCCAATCGGAGCTTCCGTAAAGCGTTCAGTCGTTATATGGAACGCATACCGGGGTGGGCGAGGACGTCAGACGAGAAGTGGACAAGAACACCAAGAGCCAGGATCGAAGACATCTCAACAAGACGCCGGTCACCCATATACTCTGACGTGAGGAGCTTCGAAAGCTGCCGTAAGTGAAATTTTTGTTTTTAAAGTTTCGAAATGCGCTTTTCTTATCTTGGAAATGAAAATAATGTACTCGGGGAACGTCGTGTTGACACTTTTCTCTTGAATTTAACAGGTTTGCGTTACCAACGGCCGATCGGAGCTTCCGCAAAGCGTTCAGTCGTTATATGGAACGCATTTCGGGGTGGGCGAGGACCTCAGACGAGAAGTGGACGAGAACACCAAGAGCCAGGATCGAAGACATCTCAACAAGACGCCGATCACCCATATACTCTGACGTGAGGAGCTTCGAAAGCTGCCGTAAGTGAAATTTTTGTTTTAAAAGTTTCGAAATGCGTTTTTCTTATCTTGGAAATGAAAACAATGTACTCGGGGAACGTCGTGTTCACACTTTTCTCTTGAATTTAACAGGTTTGCGTTACCAACGGCCAATCGGAGCTTCCGTAAAGCGTTCAGTCGTTATATGGAACGCATACCGGGGTGGGCGAGGACGTCATACGAGAAGTGGACAAGAACACCAAGAGCCAGGATCGAAGACATCTCAACAAGACGCCGGTCACCCATACACTCTGACGTGAGGAGCTTCGAAAGCTGCCGTAAGTGAAATTTTTGTTTTAAAAGTTTCGAAATGCGCTTTTCTTATCTTGGAAATGAAAATAATGTACTCGGGGAACGTCGTGTTCACACTTTTCTCTTGAATTTAACAGGTTTTTGTTACCAACGGCCGATCGGAGCTTTCGTATAGCGTTCAGTCGTTATATGGAACGCATTTCGGGGTGGGCGAGGACGTCAGACGAGAAGTGGACAAGAACACCAAGAGCCAGGATCGAAGGCATCTCAACAAGACGCCGGTCACCCATATACTCTGACGTGAGGAGCTGCGAAAGCTGCCGTAAGTGAAATTTTTGTTTTAAAATTTCGAAATGCGCTTTTCTTATCTTGGAAATGAAAATAATGTACTCGGGGAACGTCGTGTTGACACTTTTCTCTTGAATTTAACAGGTTTGCGTTACCAACGGCCGATCGGAGCTTCCGCAAAGCGTTCAGTCGTTATATGGAACGCATTTCGGGGTGGGCGAGGACCTCAGACGAGAAGTGGACGAGAACACCAAGAGCCAGGATCGAAGACATCTCAACAAGACGCCGGTCACCCATATACTCTGACGTGAGGAGCTTCGAAAGCTGCCGTAAGTGAAATTTTTGTTTTAAAAGTTTCGAAATGCGTTTTTCTTATCTTGGAAATGAAAACAATGTATTCGGGGAACGTCGTGTTCACACTTTTCTCTTGAATTTAACAGGTTTGCGTTACCAACGGCCAATCGGAGCTTCCGTAAAGCGTTCAGTCGTTATATGGAACGCATACCGGGGTGGGCGAGGACGTCAGACGAGAAGTGGACAAGAACACAAAGAGCCAGGATCGAAGACATCTCAAGAAGACGCCGGTCACCCATATACTATGACGTGAGGAGTTTCGAATGCTGCCGTAAGTGAAATTTTTGTTTTAAAAGTTTCGAAATGCGCTTTTCTTATCTTGGAAATGAAAATAATGTACTCGGGGAACGTCGTGTTGACACTTTTCTCTTGAATTTAACAGGTTTGCGTTACCAACGGCCGATCGGAGCTTCCGCAAAGCGTTCAGTCGTTATAGGGAACGCATTTCGGGGTGGGCGAGGATGTCAGACGAGAAGTGGACAAGAACACCAAGAGCCAGGATCGAAGACATCTCAACAAGACGCCGGTCACCTATATACTCTGACGTGAGGAGCTTCGAAAGCTGCCGTAAGTGAAATTTTTGTTTTAAAAGTTTCGAAATGCACTTTTCTTATCTTGGAAATGAAAATAATGTACTCGGGGAACGTCGTGTTGACACTTTTCTCTTGAATTTAACAGGTTTGGGTTACCAACGGCCGATCGGAGCTTCCGCAAAGCGTTAAGTCGTTATATGGAACGCATTTCGGGGTGGGCGAGGACGTCAGACGAGAAGTGGACGAGAACACCAAGAGCCAGGATCGAAGACATCTCAACAAGACGCCGGTCACCCATATACTCTGACGTGAGGAGCTTCGAAAGCTGCCGTAAGTGAAATTTTTGTTTTAAAATTTCGACATGCGCTTTTCTTATCTTGGAAATGAAAGTAATGTACTCTGGGAACATCGTGTTGACACTTTTCTCTTGAATTTAACAGGTTTGCGTTACCAACGGCCGATCGGAGCTTCCGCAAAGCGTTCAGTCGTTATATGGAACGCATTTCGGGGTGGGCGAGGACGTCAGACGAGAAGTGGACAAGAACACCAAGAGCCAGGATCGAAGACATCTCAACAAGACGCCGGTCACCCATATACTCTGACGTGAGGAGCTGCGAAAGCTGCCGTAAGTGAAATTTTTGTTTTAAAAGTTTCGAAATGCGTTTTTCTTATCTTGGAAATGAAAATAATGTACTCGGGGAACGTCGTGTTCACACTTTTCTCTTGAATTTAACAGGTTTGCGTTACCAACGGCCGATCGGAGCTTCCGCAAAGCGTTCAGTTGTTATATGGAATGCATAACGGGGTGGGCGAGGACGTCAGACAAGGAGTGGACAAGAAGACCAAGAGCCAGGATCGAAGGCATCTCAACAAGACGCCGGTCACCCATATACTCTGACGTGAGGAGCTGCGAAAGCTGCCGTAAGTGAAATTTTTGTTTTAAAATTTCGAAATGCGCTTTTCTTATCTTGGAAATGAAAATAATGTACTCGGGGAACGTCGTGTTGACACTTTTCTCTTGAATTTAACAGGTTTGCGTTACCAACGGCCGATCGGAGCTTCCGCAAAGCGTTCAGTCGTTATATGGAACGCATTTCGGGGTGGGCGAGGACGTCAGACGAGAAGTGGACAAGAACACCAAGAGCCAGGATCGAAGACATCTCAACAAGACGCCGGTCACCCATATACTCTGACGTGAGGAGCTTCGAAAGCTGCCGTAAGTGAAATTTTTGTTTTAAAAGTTTCGAAATGCGCTTTTCTTATCTTGGAAATGAAAATAATGTACTTGGGGAACGTCGTGTTGACACTTTTCTCTTGAATTTAACAGGTTTGCGTTACCAACGGCCGATCGGAGCTTCCGTAAAGCGTTCAGTCGTTATATGGAATGCATAACGGGGTGGGCGAGGACGTCAGACGAGGAGTGGACAAGAACACCAAGAGCCAGGATCGAAGGCATCTCAACAAGACGCCGGTCACCCATATACTCTGACGTGAGGAGCTTCGAAAGCTGCCGTAAGTGAAATTTTTGTTTTAAAATTTCGAAATGCGCTTTTCTTATCTTGGAAATGAAAATAATATACTCGGGGAACGTCGTGTTGACACTTTTCTCTTGAATTTAACAGGTTTGCGTTACCAACGGCCGATCGGAGCTTCCGCAAAGCGTTCAGTCGTTATATGGAACGCATTTCGGGGTGGGCGAGGACGTCAGACGAGAAGTGGACAAGAACACCAAGAGCCAGGATCGAAGACATCTCAAGAAGACGCCGGTCACCCATATACTCTGACGTGAGGAGCTTCGAAAGCTGCCGTAAGTGAAATTTTTGTTTTAAAAGTTTCGAAATGCGTTTTTCTTATCTTGGAAATGAAAACAATGTACTCGGGGAACGTCGTGTTCACACTTTTCTCTTGAATTTAACAGGTTTGCGTTACCAACGGCCGATCGGAGCTTCCGTAAAGCGTTCAGTCGTTATATGGAACGCATACCGGGGTGGGCGAGGACGTCAGACGAGAAGTGGACAAGAACACCAAGAACCAGGATCGAAGACATCTCAACAAGACGCCTGTCACCCATATACTCTGACGTGAGGAGCTTCGAAAGCTGCCGTAAGTGAAATTTTTGTTTTAAAAGTTTCGAAATGCGCTTTTCTTATCTTGGAAATGAAAATAATGTACTCTGGGAACGTCGTGTTGACACTTTTCTCTTGAATTTAACAGGTTTGCGTTACCAACGGCCGATCGGAGCTTCCGCAAAGCGTTCAGTCGTTATATGGAACGCATTTCGTGGTGGGCGAGGACGTCAGACGAGAAGTGGACAAGAACACCAAGAGCCAGGATCGAAGACATCTCAACAAGACGCCGGTCACCCATATACTCTGACGTGAGGAGCTTTGAAAGCTGCCATAAGTGAAATTTTTGTTCTAAAACTTTCGAAATGCGCTTTTCTTATCTTGGAAATGAAAACAATGTACTCGGGGAACGTCGTGTTCACACTTTTCACTTGAATTTAACAGGTTTGCGTTACCAACGGCCAATCGGAGCTTCCGTAAAGCGTTCAGTCGTTATATGGAATGCATAACGGGGTGGGCGAGGACGTCAGACGAGAAGTGGACAAGAACACAAAGAGCCAGGATCGAAGACATCTCAAGAAGACGCCGGTCACCCATATACTCTGACGTGAGGAGCTTCGAAAGCTGCCGTAAGTGAAATTTTTGTTTTAAAAGTTTCGAAATACGCTTTTCTTATCTTGGAAATGAAAATAATGTACTCGGGGAACGTCGTGTTCACACTTTTCTCTTGAATTTAATAGGTTTGCGTTACCAACGGCCGATCGGAGCTTCCGCAAAGCGTTCAGTCGTTATATGGAACGCATTTCGGGGTGGGCGAGGACGTCAGACGAGAAGTGGACAAGAACACAAAGAGCCAGGATCGAAGACATCTCAAGAAGACGCCGGTCACCCATATACTATGACGTGAGGAGTTTCGAATGCTGCCGTAAGTGAAATTTTTGTTTTAAAAGTTTCGAAATGCGCTTTTCTTATCTTGGAAATGAAAATAATGTACTCGGGGAACGTCGTGTTGACACTTTTCTCTTGAATTTAACAGGTTTGCGTTACCAACGGCCGATCGGAGCTTCCGCAAAGCGTTCAGTCGTTATAGGGAACGCATTTCGGGGTGGGCGAGGATGTCAGACGAGAAGTGGACAAGAACACCAAGAGCCAGGATCGAAGACATCTCAACAAGACGCCGGTCACCTATATACTCTGACGTGAGGAGCTTCGAAAGCTGCCGTAAGTGAAATTTTTGTTTTAAAAGTTTCGAAATGCACTTTTCTTATCTTGGAAATGAAAATAATGTACTCGGGGAACGTCGTGTTGACACTTTTCTCTTGAATTTAACAGGTTTGGGTTACCAACGGCCGATCGGAGCTTCCGCAAAGCGTTAAGTCGTTATATGGAACGCATTTCGGGGTGGGCGAGGACGTCAGACGAGAAGTGGACGAGAACACCAAGAGCCAGGATCGAAGACATCTCAACAAGACGCCGGTCACCCATATACTCTGACGTGAGGAGCTTCGAAAGCTGCCGTAAGTGAAATTTTTGTTTTAAAATTTCGACATGCGCTTTTCTTATCTTGGAAATGAAAGTAATGTACTCTGGGAACATCGTGTTGACACTTTTCTCTTGAATTTAACAGGTTTGCGTTACCAACGGCCGATCGGAGCTTCCGCAAAGCGTTCAGTCGTTATATGGAACGCATTTCGGGGTGGGCGAGGACGTCAGACGAGAAGTGGACAAGAACACCAAGAGCCAGGATCGAAGACATCTCAACAAGACGCCGGTCACCCATATACTCTGACGTGAGGAGCTGCGAAAGCTGCCGTAAGTGAAATTTTTGTTTTAAAAGTTTCGAAATGCGTTTTTCTTATCTTGGAAATGAAAATAATGTACTCGGGGAACGTCGTGTTCACACTTTTCTCTTGAATTTAACAGGTTTGCGTTACCAACGGCCGATCGGAGCTTCCGCAAAGCGTTCAGTTGTTATATGGAATGCATAACGGGGTGGGCGAGGACGTCAGACAAGGAGTGTACAAGAAGACCAAGAGCCAGGATCGAAGGCATCTCAACAAGACGCCGGTCACCCATATACTCTGACGTGAGGAGCTGCGAAAGCTGCCGTAAGTGAAATTTTTGTTTTAAAATTTCGAAATGCGCTTTTCTTATCTTGGAAATGAAAATAATGTACTCGGGGAACGTCGTGTTGACACTTTTCTCTTGAATTTAACAGGTTTGCGTTACCAACGGCCGATCGGAGCTTCCGCAAAGCGTTCAGTCGTTATATGGAACGCATTTCGGGGTGGGCGAGGACGTCAGACGAGAAGTGGACAAGAACACCAAGAGCCAGGATCGAAGACATCTCAACAAGACGCCGGTCACCCATATACTCTGACGTGAGGAGCTTCGAAAGCTGCCGTAAGTGAAATTTTTGTTTTAAAAGTTTCGAAATGCGCTTTTCTTATCTTGGAAATGAAAATAATGTACTTGGGGAACGTCGTGTTGACACTTTTCTCTTGAATTTAACAGGTTTGCGTTACCAACGGCCGATCGGAGCTTCCGTAAAGCGTTCAGTCGTTATATGGAATGCATAACGGGGTGGGCGAGGACGTCAGACGAGGAGTGGACAAGAAGACCAAGAGCCAGGATCGAAGGCATCTCAACAAGACGCCGTTCACCCATATACTCTGACGTGAGGAGCTTCGAAAGCTGCCGTAAGTGAAATTTTTGTTTTAAAATTTCGAAATGCGCTTTTCTTATCTTGGAAATGAAAATAATATACTCGGGGAACGTCGTGTTGACACTTTTCTCTTGAATTTAACAGGTTTGCGTTACCAACGGCCGATCGGAGCTTCCGCAAAGCGTTCAGTCGTTATATGGAACGCATTTCGGGGTGGGCGAGGACGTCAGACGAGAAGTGGACAAGAACACCAAGAGCCAGGATCGAAGACATCTCAAGAAGACGCCGGTCACCCATATACTCTGACGTGAGGAGCTTCGAAAGCTGCCGTAAGTGAAATTTTTGTTTTAAAAGTTTCGAAATGCGTTTTTCTTATCTTGGAAATGAAAACAATGTACTCGGGGAACGTCGTGTTGACACTTTTCTCTTGAATTTAACAGGTTTGCGTTACCAACGGCCGATCGGAGCTTCCGTAAAGCGTTCAGTCGTTATATGGAACGCATACCGGGGTGGGCGAGGACGTCAGACGAGAAGTGGACAAGAACACCAAGAACCAGGATCGAAGACATCTCAACAAGACGCCTGTCACCCATATACTCTGACGTGAGGAGCTTCGAAAGCTGCCGTAAGTGAAATTTTTGTTTTAAAAGTTTCGAAATGCGCTTTTCTTATCTTGGAAATGAAAATAATGTACTCTGGGAACGTCGTGTTGACACTTTTCTCTTGAATTTAACAGGTTTGCGTTACCAACGGCCGATCGGAGCTTCCGCAAAGCGTTCAGTCGTTATATGGAACGCATTTCGTGGTGGGCGAGGACGTCAGACGAGAAGTGGACAAGAACACCAAGAGCCAGGATCGAAGACATCTCAACAAGACGCCGGTCACCCATATACTCTGACGTGAGGAGCTTTGAAAGCTGCCATAAGTGAAATTTTTGTTCTAAAACTTTCGAAATGCGCTTTTCTTATCTTGGAAATGAAAACAATGTACTCGGGGAACGTCGTGTTCACACTTTTCACTTGAATTTAACAGGTTTGCGTTACCAACGGCCAATCGGAGCTTCCGTAAAGCGTTCAGTCGTTATATGGAATGCATAACGGGGTGGGCGAGGACGTCAGACAAGGAGTGGACAAGAAGACCAAGAGCCAGGATCGAAGGCATCTCAACAAGACGCCGGTCACCCATATACTCTGACGTGAGGAGCTGCGAAAGCTGCCGTAAGTGAAATTTTTGTTTTAAAATTTCGAAATGCGCTTTTCTTATCTTGGAAATGAAAATAATGTACTCGGGGAACGTCGTGTTGACACTTTTCTCTTGAATTTAACAGGTTTGCGTTACCAACGGCCGATCGGAGCTTCCGCAAAGCGTTCAGTCGTTATATGGAACGCATTTCGGGGTGGGCGAGGACGTCAGACGAGAAGTGGACAAGAACACCAAGAGCCAGGATCGAAGACATCTCAACAAGACGCCGGTCACCCATATACTCTGACGTGAGGAGCTTCGAAAGCTGCCGTAAGTGAAATTTTTGTTTTAAAAGTTTCGAAATGCGCTTTTCTTATCTTGGAAATGAAAATAATGTACTCGGGGAACGTCGTGTTGACACTTTTCTCTTGAATTTAACAGGTTTGCGTTACCAACGGCCGATCGGAGCTTCCGTAAAGCGTTCAGTCGTTATATGGAATGCATAACGGGGTGGGCGAGGACGTCAGACGAGGAGTGGACAAGAAGACCAAGAGCCAGGATCGAAGGCATCTCAACAAGACGCCGATCACCCATATACTCTGACGTGAGGAGCTTCGAAAGCTGCCGTAAGTGAAATTTTTGTTTTAAAATTTCGAAATGCGCTTTTCTTATCTTGGAAATGAAAATAATATACTCGGGGAACGTCGTGTTGACACTTTTCTCTTGAATTTAACAGGTTTGCGTTACCAACGGCCGATCGGAGCTTCCGCAAAGCGTTCAGTCGTTATATGGAACGCATTTCGGGGTGGGCGAGGACGTCAGACGAGAAGTGGACAAGAACACCAAGAGCCAGGATCGAAGACATCTCAAGAAGACGCCGGTCACCCATATACTCTGACGTGAGGAGCTTCGAAAGCTGCCGTAAGTGAAATTTTTGTTTTAAAAGTTTCGAAATGCGTTTTTCTTATCTTGGAAATGAAAACAATGTACTCGGGGAACGTCGTGTTCACACTTTTCTCTTGAATTTAACAGGTTTGCGTTACCAACGGCCGATCGGAGCTTCCGCAAAGCGTTCAGTTGTTATATGGAATGCATAACGGGGTGGGCGAGGACGTCAGACAAGGAGTGGACAAGAAGACCAAGAGGCAGGATCGAAGGCATCTCAACAAGACGCCGGTCACCCATATACTCTGACGTGAGGAGCTGCGAAAGCTGCCGTAAGTGAAATTTTTGTTTTAAAATTTCGAAATGCGCTTTTCTTATCTTGGAAATGAAAATAATGTACTCGGGGAACGTCGTGTTGACACTTTTCTCTTGAATTTAACAGGTTTGCGTTACCAACGGCCGATCGGAGCTTCCGCAAAGCGTTCAGTCGTTATATGGAACGCATTTCGGGGTGGGCGAGGACGTCAGACGAGAAGTGGACAAGAACACCAAGAGCCAGGATCGAAGACATCTCAACAAGACGCCGGTCACCCATATACTCTGACGTGAGGAGCTTCGAAAGCTGCCGTAAGTGAAATTTTTGTTTTAAAAGTTTCGAAATGCGCTTTTCTTATCTTGGAAATGAAAATAATGTACTTGGGGAACGTCGTGTTGACACTTTTCTCTTGAATTTAACAGGTTTGCGTTACCAACGGCCGATCGGAGCTTCCGTAAAGCGTTCAGTCGTTATATGGAATGCATAACGGGGTGGGCGAGGACGTCAGACGAGGAGTGGACAAGAAGACCAAGAGCCAGGATCGAAGGCATCTCAACAAGACGCCGAACACCCATATACTCTGACGTGAGGAGCTTCGAAAGCTGCCGTAAGTGAAATTTTTGTTTTAAAATTTCGAAATGCGCTTTTCTTATCTTGGAAATGAAAATAATATACTCGGGGAACGTCGTGTTGACACTTTTCTCTTGAATTTAACAGGTTTGCGTTACCAACGGCCGATCGGAGCTTCCGCAAAGCGTTCAGTCGTTATATGGAACGCATTTCGGGGTGGGCGAGGACGTCAGACGAGAAGTGGACAAGAACACCAAGAGCCAGGATCGAAGACATCTCAAGAAGACGCCGGTCACCCATATACTCTGACGTGAGGAGCTTCGAAAGCTGCCGTAAGTGAAATTTTTGTTTTAAAAGTTTCGAAATGCGTTTTTCTTATCTTGGAAATGAAAACAATGTACTCGGGGAACGTCGTGTTCACACTTTTCTCTTGAATTTAACAGGTTTGCGTTACCAACGGCCGATCGGAGCTTCCGTAAAGCGTTCAGTCGTTATATGGAACGCATACCGGGGTGGGCGAGGACGTCAGACGAGAAGTGGACAAGAACACCAAGAACCAGGATCGAAGACATCTCAACAAGACGCCTGTCACCCATATACTCTGACGTGAGGAGCTTCGAAAGCTGCCGTAAGTGAAATTTTTGTTTTAAAAGTTTCGAAATGCGCTTTTCTTATCTTGGAAATGAAAATAATGTACTCTGGGAACGTCGTGTTGACACTTTTCTCTTGAATTTAACAGGTTTGCGTTACCAACGGCCGATCGGAGCTTCCGCAAAGCGTTCAGTCGTTATATGGAACGCATTTCGTGGTGGGCGAGGACGTCAGACGAGAAGTGGACAAGAACACCAAGAGCCAGGATCGAAGACATCTCAACAAGACGCCGGTCACCCATATACTCTGACGTGAGGAGCTTTGAAAGCTGCCATAAGTGAAATTTTTGTTCTAAAACTTTCGAAATGCGCTTTTCTTATCTTGGAAATGAAAACAATGTACTCGGGGAACGTCGTGTTCACACTTTTCACTTGAATTTAACAGGTTTGCGTTACCAACGGCCAATCGGAGCTTCCGTAAAGCGTTCAGTCGTTATATGGAATGCATAACGGGGTGGGCGAGGACGTCAGACAAGGAGTGGACAAGAAGACCAAGAGCCAGGATCGAAGGCATCTCAACAAGACGCCGGTCACCCATATACTCTGACGTGAGGAGCTGCGAAAGCTGCCGTAAGTGAAATTTTTGTTTTAAAATTTCGAAATGCGCTTTTCTTATCTTGGAAATGAAAATAATGTACTCGGGGAACGTCGTGTTGACACTTTTCTCTTGAATTTAACAGGTTTGCGTTACCAACGGCCGATCGGAGCTTCCGCAAAGCGTTCAGTCGTTATATGGAACGCATTTCGGGGTGGGCGAGGACGTCAGACGAGAAGTGGACAAGAACACCAAGAGCCAGGATCGAAGACATCTCAAGAAGACGCCGGTCACCCATATACTCTGACGTGAGGAGCTTCGAAAGCTGCCGTAAGTGAAATTTTTGTTTTAAAAGTTTCGAAATGCGTTTTTCTTATCTTGGAAATGAAAACAATGTACTCGGGGAACGTCGTGTTCACACTTTTCTCTTGAATTTAACAGGTTTGCGTTACCAACGGCCGATCGGAGCTTCCGTAAAGCGTTCAGTCGTTATATGGAACGCATACCGGGGTGGGCGAGGACGTCAGACGAGAAGTGGACAAGAACACCAAGAACCAGGATCGAAGACATCTCAACAAGACGCCTGTCACCCATATACTCTGACGTGAGGAGCTTCGAAAGCTGCCGTAAGTGAAATTTTTGTTTTAAAAGTTTCGAAATGCGCTTTTCTTATCTTGGAAATGAAAATAATGTACTCTGGGAACGTCGTGTTGACACTTTTCTCTTGAATTTAACAGGTTTGCGTTACCAACGGCCGATCGGAGCTTCCGCAAAGCGTTCAGTCGTTATATGGAACGCATTTCGTGGTGGGCGAGGACGTCAGACGAGAAGTGGACAAGAACACCAAGAGCCAGGATCGAAGACATCTCAACAAGACGCCGGTCACCCATATACTCTGACGTGAGGAGCTTAGAAAGCTGCCATAAGTGAAATTTTTGTTCTAAAACTTTCGAAATGCGCTTTTCTTATCTTGGAAATGAAAACAATGTACTCGGGGAACGTCGTGTTCACACTTTTCACTTGAATTTAACAGGTTTGCGTTACCAACGGCCAATCGGAGCTTCCGTAAAGCGTTCAGTCGTTATATGGAATGCATAACGGGGTGGGCGAGGACGTCAGACAAGGAGTGGACAAGAAGACCAAGAGCCAGGATCGAAGGCATCTCAACAAGACGCCGGTCACCCATATACTCTGACGTGAGGAGCTGCGAAAGCTGCCGTAAGTGAAATTTTTGTTTTAAAATTTCGAAATGCGCTTTTCTTATCTTGGAAATGAAAATAATGTACTCGGGGAACGTCGTGTTGACACTTTTCTCTTGAATTTAACAGGTTTGCGTTACCAACGGCCGATCGGAGCTTCCGCAAAGCGTTCAGTCGTTATATGGAACGCATTTCGGGGTGGGCGAGGACGTCAGACGAGAAGTGGACAAGAACACCAAGAGCCAGGATCGAAGACATCTCAACAAGACGCCTGTCACCCATATACTCTGACGTGAGGAGCTTCGAAAGCTGCCGTAAGTGAAATTTTTGTTTTAAAAGTTTCGAAATGCGCTTTTCTTATCTTGGAAATGAAAATAATGTACTCTGGGAACGTCGTGTTGACACTTTTCTCTTGAATTTAACAGGTTTGCGTTACCAACGGCCGATCGGAGCTTCCGCAAAGCGTTCAGTCGTTATATGGAACGCATAACGGGGTGAGCGAGGACGTCAGACGAGGAGTGGACAAGAAGACCAAGAGCCAGGATCGAAGGCATCTCAACAAGACGCCGATCACCCATATACTCTGACGTGAGGAGCTTCGAAAGCTGCCGTAAGTGAAATTTTTGTTTTAAAATTTCGAAATGCGCTTTTCTTATCTTGGAAATGAAAATAATATACTCGGGGAACGTCGTGTTGACACTTTTCTCTTGAATTTAACAGGTTTGCGTTACCAACGGCCGATCGGAGCTTCCGCAAAGCGTTCAGTCGTTATATGGAACGCATTTCGGGGTGGGCGAGGACGTCAGACGAGAAGTGGACAAGAACACCAAGAGCCAGGATCGAAGACATCTCAAGAAGACGCCGGTCACCCATATACTCTGACGTGAGGAGCTTCGAAAGCTGCCGTAAGTGAAATTTTTGTTTTAAAAGTTTCGAAATGCGTTTTTCTTATCTTGGAAATGAAAACAATGTACTCGGGGAACGTCGTGTTCACACTTTTCTCTTGAATTTAACAGGTTTGCGTTACCAACGGCCGATCGGAGCTTCCGTAAAGCGTTCAGTCGTTATATGGAACGCATACCGGGGTGGGCGAGGACGTCAGACGAGAAGTGGACAAGAACACCAAGAGCCAGGATCGAAGACATCTCAACAAGACGCCGGTCACCCATATACTCTGACGTGAGGAGCTGCGAAAGCTGCCGTAAGTGAAATTTTTGTTTTAAAAGTTTCGAAATGCGTTTTTCTTATCTTGGAAATGAAAATAATGTACTCGGGGAACGTCGTGTTCACACTTTTCTCTTGAATTTAACAGGTTTGCGTTACCAACGGCCGATCGGAGCTTCCGCAAAGCGTTCAGTTGTTATATGGAATGCATAACGGGGTGGGCGAGGACGTCAGACGAGGAGTGGACAAGAAGACCAAGAGCCAGGATCGAAGGCATCTCAACAAGACGCCGGTCACCCATATACTCTGACGTGAGGAGCTGCGAAAGCTGCCGTAAGTGAAATTTTTGTTTTAAAATTTCGAAATGCGCTTTTCTTATCTTGGAAATGAAAATAATGTACTCGGGGAACGTCGTGTTGACACTTTTCTCTTGAATTTAACAGGTTTGCGTTACCAACGGCCGATCGGAGCTTCCGCAAAGCGTTCAGTCGTTATATGGAACGCATTTCGGGGTGGGCGAGGACGTCAGACGAGAAGTGGACAAGAACACCAAGAGCCAGGATCGAAGACATCTCAACAAGACGCCGGTCACCCATATACTCTGACGTGAGGAGCTTCGAAAGCTGCCGTAAGTGAAATTTTTGTTTTAAAAGTTTCGAAATGCGCTTTTCTTATCTTGGAAATGAAAATAATGTACTTGGGGAACGTCGTGTTGACACTTTTCTCTTGAATTTAACAGGTTTGCGTTACCAACGGCCGATCGGAGCTTCCGTAAAGCGTTCAGTCGTTATATGGAATGCATAACGGGGTGGGCGAGGACGTCAGACGAGGAGTGGACAAGAAGACCAAGAGCCAGGATCGAAGGCATCTCAACAAGACGCCGATCACCCATATACTCTGACGTGAGGAGCTTCGAAAGCTGCCGTAAGTGAAATTTTTGTTTTAAAATTTCGAAATGCGCTTTTCTTATCTTGGAAATGAAAATAATATACTCGGGGAACGTCGTGTTGACACTTTTCTCTTGAATTTAACAGGTTTGCGTTACCAACGGCCGATCGGAGCTTCCGCAAAGCGTTCAGTCGTTATATGGAACGCATTTCGGGGTGGGCGAGGACGTCAGACGAGAAGTGGACAAGAACACCAAGAGCCAGGATCGAAGACATCTCAAGAAGACGCCGGTCACCCATATACTCTGACGTGAGGAGCTTCGAAAGCTGCCGTAAGTGAAATTTTTGTTTTAAAAGTTTCGAAATGCGTTTTTCTTATCTTGGAAATGAAAACAATGTACTCGGGGAACGTCGTGTTCACACTTTTCTCTTGAATTTAACAGGTTTGCGTTACCAACGGCCGATCGGAGCTTCCGTAAAGCGTTCAGTCGTTATATGGAACGCATACCGGGGTGGGCGAGGACGTCAGACGAGAAGTGGACAAGAACACCAAGAACCAGGATCGAAGACATCTCAACAAGACGCCTGTCACCCATATACTCTGACGTGAGGAGCTTCGAAAGCTGCCGTAAGTGAAATTTTTGTTTTAAAAGTTTCGAAATGCGCTTTTCTTATCTTGGAAATGAAAATAATGTACTCTGGGAACGTCGTGTTGACACTTTTCTCTTGAATTTAACAGGTTTGCGTTACCAACGGCCGATCGGAGCTTCCGCAAAGCGTTCAGTCGTTATATGGAACGCATTTCGTGGTGGGCGAGGACGTCAGACGAGAAGTGGACAAGAACACCAAGAGCCAGGATCGAAGACATCTCAACAAGACGCCGGTCACCCATATACTCTGACGTGAGGAGCTTTGAAAGCTGCCATAAGTGAAATTTTTGTTCTAAAACTTTCGAAATGCGCTTTTCTTATCTTGGAAATGAAAACAATGTACTCGGGGAACGTCGTGTTCACACTTTTCACTTGAATTTAACAGGTTTGCGTTACCAACGGCCAATCGGAGCTTCCGTAAAGCGTTCAGTCGTTATATGGAATGCATAACGGGGTGGGCGAGGACGTCAGACAAGGAGTGGACAAGAAGACCAAGAGCCAGGATCGAAGGCATCTCAACAAGACGCCGGTCACCCATATACTCTGACGTGAGGAGCTGCGAAAGCTGCCGTAAGTGAAATTTTTGTTTTAAAATTTCGAAATGCGCTTTTCTTATCTTGGAAATGAAAATAATGTACTCGGGGAACGTCGTGTTGACACTTTTCTCTTGAATTTAACAGGTTTGCGTTACCAACGGCCGATCGGAGCTTCCGCAAAGCGTTCAGTCGTTATAGGGAACGCATTTCGGGGTGGGCGAGGACGTCAGACGAGAAGTGGACAAGAACACCAAGAGCCAGGATCGAAGACATCTCAACAAGACGCCGGTCACCCATATACTCTGACGTGAGGAGCTTCGAAAGCTGCCGTAAGTGAAATTTTTGTTTTAAAAGTTTCGAAATGCGCTTTTCTTATCTTGGAAATGAAAATAATGTACTCGGGGAACGTCGTGTTGACACTTTTCTCTTGAATTTAACAGGTTTGCGTTACCAACGGCCGATCGGAGCTTCCGTAAAGCGTTCAGTCGTTATATGGAATGCATAACGGGGTGGGCGAGGACGTCAGACGAGGAGTGGACAAGAAGACCAAGAGCCAGGATCGAAGGCATCTCAACAAGACGCCGATCACCCATATACTCTGACGTGAGGAGCTTCGAAAGCTGCCGTAAGTGAAATTTTTGTTTTAAAATTTCGAAATGCGCTTTTCTTATCTTGGAAATGAAAATAATATACTCGGGGAACGTCGTGTTGACACTTTTCTCTTGAATTTAACAGGTTTGCGTTACCAACGGCCGATCGGAGCTTCCGCAAAGCGTTCAGTCGTTATATGGAACGCATTTCGTGGTGGGCGAGGACGTCAGACGAGAAGTGGACAAGAACACCAAGAGCCAGGATCGAAGACATCTCAACAAGACGCCGGTCACCCATATACTCTGACGTGAGGAGCTTTGAAAGCTGCCATAAGTGAAATTTTTGTTCTAAAACTTTCGAAATGCGCTTTTCTTATCTTGGAAATGAAAACAATGTACTCGGGGAACGTCGTGTTCACACTTTTCACTTGAATTTAACAGGTTTGCGTTACCAACGGCCAATCGGAGCTTCCGTAAAGCGTTCAGTCGTTATATGGAATGCATAACGGGGTGGGCGAGGACGTCAGACAAGGAGTGGACAAGAAGACCAAGAGCCAGGATCGAAGGCATCTCAACAAGACGCCGGTCACCCATATACTCTGACGTGAGGAGCTGCGAAAGCTGCCGTAAGTGAAATTTTTGTTTTAAAATTTCGAAATGCGCTTTTCTTATCTTGGAAATGAAAATAATGTACTCGGGGAACGTCGTGTTGACACTTTTCTCTTGAATTTAACAGGTTTGCGTTACCAACGGCCGATCGGAGCTTCCGCAAAGCGTTCAGTCGTTATATGGAACGCATTTCGGGGTGGGCGAGGACGTCAGACGAGAAGTGGACAAGAACACCAAGAGCCAGGATCGAAGACATCTCAACAAGACGCCGGTCACCCATATACTCTGACGTGAGGAGCTTCGAAAGCTGCCGTAAGTGAAATTTTTGTTTTAAAAGTTTCGAAATGCGCTTTTCTTATCTTGGAAATGAAAATAATGTACTCGGGGAACGTCGTGTTGACACTTTTCTCTTGAATTTAACAGGTTTGCGTTACCAACGGCCGATCGGAGCTTCCGTAAAGCGTTCAGTCGTTATATGGAATGCATAACGGGGTGAGCGAGGACGTCAGACGAGGAGTGGACAAGAAGACCAAGAGCCAGGATCGAAGGCATCTCAACAAGACGCCGATCACCCATATACTCTGACGTGAGGAGCTTCGAAAGCTGCCGTAAGTGAAATTTTTGTTTTAAAATTTCGAAATGCGCTTTTCTTATCTTGGAAATGAAAATAATATACTCGGGGAACGTCGTGTTGACACTTTTCTCTTGAATTTAACAGGTTTGCGTTACCAACGGCCGATCGGAGCTTCCGCAAAGCGTTCAGTCGTTATATGGAACGCATTTCGGGGTGGGCGAGGACGTCAGACGAGAAGTGGACAAGAACACCAAGAGCCAGGATCGAAGACATCTCAAGAAGACGCCGGTCACCCATATACTCTGACGTGAGGAGCTTCGAAAGCTGCCGTAAGTGAAATTTTTGTTTTAAAAGTTTCGAAATGCGTTTTTCTTATCTTGGAAATGAAAACAATGTACTCGGGGAACGTCGTGTTCACACTTTTCTCTTGAATTTAACAGGTTTGCGTTACCAACGGCCGATCGGAGCTTCCGTAAAGCGTTCAGTCGTTATATGGAACGCATACCGGGGTGGGCGAGGACGTCAGACGAGAAGTGGACAAGAACACCAAGAGCCAGGATCGAAGACATCTCAACAAGACGCCGGTCACCCATATACTCTGACGTGAGGAGCTGCGAAAGCTGCCGTAAGTGAAATTTTTGTTTTAAAAGTTTCGAAATGCGTTTTTCTTATCTTGGAAATGAAAATAATGTACTCGGGGAACGTCGTGTTCACACTTTTCTCTTGAATTTAACAGGTTTGCGTTACCAACGGCCGATCGGAGCTTCCGCAAAGCGTTCAGTTGTTATATGGAATGCATAACGGGGTGGGCGAGGACGTCAGACAAGGAGTGGACAAGAAGACCAAGAGCCAGGATCGAAGGCATCTCAACAAGACGCCGGTCACCCATATACTCTGACGTGAGGAGCTGCGAAAGCTGCCGTAAGTGAAATTTTTGTTTTAAAATTTCGAAATGCGCTTTTCTTATCTTGGAAATGAAAACAATGTACTCGGGGAACGTCGTGTTCACACTTTTCTCTTGAATTTAACAGGTTTGCGTTACCAACGGCCGATCGGAGCTTCCGCAAAGCGTTCAGTCGTTATATGGAACGCATTTCGGGGTGGGCGAGGACGTCAGACGAGAAGTGGACAAGAACACCAAGAGCCAGGATCGAAGACATCTCAACAAGACGCCGGTCACCCATATACTCTGACGTGAGGAGCTTCGAAAGCTGCCGTAAGTGAAATTTTTGTTTTAAAAGTTTCGAAATGCGCTTTTCTTATCTTGGAAATGAAAATAATGTACTTGGGGAACGTCGTGTTGACACTTTTCTCTTGAATTTAACAGGTTTGCGTTACCAACGGCCGATCGGAGCTTCCGTAAAGCGTTCAGTCGTTATATGGAATGCATAACGGGGTGGGCGAGGACGTCAGACGAGGAGTGGACAAGAACACCAAGAGCCAGGATCGAAGGCATCTCAACAAGACGCCGATCACCCATATACTCTGACGTGAGGAGCTTCGAAAGCTGCCGTAAGTGAAATTTTTGTTTTAAAATTTCGAAATGCGCTTTTCTTATCTTGGAAATGAAAATAATATACTCGGGGAACGTCGTGTTGACACTTTTCTCTTGAATTTAACAGGTTTGCGTTACCAACGGCCGATCGGAGCTTCCGCAAAGCGTTCAGTCGTTATATGGAACGCATTTCGGGGTGGGCGAGGACGTCAGACGAGAAGTGGACAAGAACACCAAGAGCCAGGATCGAAGACATCTCAAGAAGACGCCGGTCACCCATATACTCTGACGTGAGGAGCTTCGAAAGCTGCCGTAAGTGAAATTTTTGTTTTAAAAGTTTCGAAATGCGTTTTTCTTATCTTGGAAATGAAAACAATGTACTCGGGGAACGTCGTGTTCACACTTTTCTCTTGAATTTAACAGGTTTGCGTTACCAACGGCCGATCGGAGCTTCCGTAAAGCGTTCAGTCGTTATATGGAACGCATACCGGGGTGGGCGAGGACGTCAGACGAGAAGTGGACAAGAACACCAAGAACCAGGATCGAAGACATCTCAACAAGACGCCTGTCACCCATATACTCTGACGTGAGGAGCTTCGAAAGCTGCCGTAAGTGAAATTTTTGTTTTAAAAGTTTCGAAATGCGCTTTTCTTATCTTGGAAATGAAAATAATGTACTCTGGGAACGTCGTGTTGACACTTTTCTCTTGAATTTAACAGGTTTGCGTTACCAACGGCCGATCGGAGCTTCCGCAAAGCGTTCAGTCGTTATATGGAACGCATTTCGTGGTGGGCGAGGACGTCAGACGAGAAGTGGACAAGAACACCAAGAGCCAGGATCGAAGACATCTCAACAAGACGCCGGTCACCCATATACTCTGACGTGAGGAGCTTTGAAAGCTGCCATAAGTGAAATTTTTGTTCTAAAACTTTCGAAATGCGCTTTTCTTATCTTGGAAATGAAAACAATGTACTCGGGGAACGTCGTGTTCACACTTTTCACTTGAATTTAACAGGTTTGCGTTACCAACGGCCAATCGGAGCTTCCGTAAAGCGTTCAGTCGTTATATGGAATGCATAACGGGGTGGGCGAGGACGTCAGACAAGGAGTGGACAAGAAGACCAAGAGCCAGGATCGAAGGCATCTCAACAAGACGCCGGTCACCCATATACTCTGACGTGAGGAGCTGCGAAAGCTGCCGTAAGTGAAATTTTTGTTTTAAAATTTCGAAATGCGCTTTTCTTATCTTGGAAATGAAAATAATGTACTCGGGGAACGTCGTGTTGACACTTTTCTCTTGAATTTAACAGGTTTGCGTTACCAACGGCCGATCGGAGCTTCCGCAAAGCGTTCAGTCGTTATAGGGAACGCATTTCGGGGTGGGCGAGGACGTCAGACGAGAAGTGGACAAGAACACCAAGAGCCAGGATCGAAGACATCTCAACAAGACGCCGGTCACCCATATACTCTGACGTGAGGAGCTTCGAAAGCTGCCGTAAGTGAAATTTTTGTTTTAAAAGTTTCGAAATGCGCTTTTCTTATCTTGGAAATGAAAATAATGTACTCGGGGAACGTCGTGTTGACACTTTTCTCTTGAATTTAACAGGTTTGCGTTACCAACGGCCGATCGGAGCTTCCGTAAAGCGTTCAGTCGTTATATGGAATGCATAACGGGGTGGGCGAGGACGTCAGACGAGGAGTGGACAAGAAGACCAAGAGCCAGGATCGAAGGCATCTCAACAAGACGCCGATCACCCATATACTCTGACGTGAGGAGCTTCGAAAGCTGCCGTAAGTGAAATTTTTGTTTTAAAATTTCGAAATGCGCTTTTCTTATCTTGGAAATGCAAATAATATACTCGGGGAACGTCGTGTTGACACTTTTCTCTTGAATTTAACAGGTTTGCGTTACCAACGGCCGATCGGAGCTTCCGCAAAGCGTTCAGTCGTTATATGGAACGCATTTCGGGGTGGGCGAGGACGTCAGACGAGAAGTGGACAAGAACACCAAGAGCCAGGATCGAAGACATCTCAAGAAGACGCCGGTCACCCATATACTCTGACGTGAGGAGCTTCGAAAGCTGCCGTAAGTGAAATTTTTGTTTTAAAAGTTTCGAAATGCGTTTTTCTTATCTTGGAAATGAAAACAATGTACTCGGGGAACGTCGTGTTCACACTTTTCTCTTGAATTTAACAGGTTTGCGTTACCAACGGCCGATCGGAGCTTCCGTAAAGCGTTCAGTCGTTATATGGAACGCATACCGGGGTGGGCGAGGACGTCAGACGAGAAGTGGACAAGAACACCAAGAACCAGGATCGAAGACATCTCAACAAGACGCCTGTCACCCATATACTCTGACGTGAGGAGCTTCGAAAGCTGCCGTAAGTGAAATTTTTGTTTTAAAAGTTTCGAAATGCGCTTTTCTTATCTTGGAAATGAAAATAATGTACTCTGGGAACGTCGTGTTGACACTTTTCTCTTGAATTTAACAGGTTTGCGTTACCAACGGCCGATCGGAGCTTCCGCAAAGCGTTCAGTCGTTATATGGAACGCATTTCGGGGTGGGCGAGGACCTCAGACGAGAAGTGGACGAGAACACCAAGAGCCAGGATCGAAGACATCTCAACAAGACGCCGATCACCCATATACTCTGACGTGAGGAGCTTCGAAAGCTGCCGTAAGTGAAATTTTTGTTTTAAAAGTTTCGAAATGCGTTTTTCTTATCTTGGAAATGAAAACAATGTACTCGGGGAACGTCGTGTTCACACTTTTCTCTTGAATTTAACAGGTTTGCGTTACCAACGGCCAATCGGAGCTTCCGTAAAGCGTTCAGTCGTTATATGGAACGCATACCGGGGTGGGCGAGGACGTCATACGAGAAGTGGACAAGAACACCAAGAGCCAGGATCGAAGACATCTCAACAAGACGCCGGTCACCCATATACTCTGACGTGAGGAGCTTCGAAAGCTGCCGTAAGTGAAATTTTTCTTTTAAAAGTTTCGAAATGCGCTTTTCTTATCTTGGAAATGAAAATAATGTACTCGGGGAACGTCTTGTTGACACTTTTCTCTTGAATTTAACAGGTTTGCGTTACCAACGGCCGATCGGAGCTTCCGCAAAGCGTTCAGTCGTTATATGGAACGCATTTCGGGGTGGGCGAGGACGTCAGACGAGAAGTGGACAAGAACACCAAGAGCCAGGATCGAAGACATCTCAAGAAGACGCCGGTCGACCATATATTCTGACGTGAGGAGCTTCGAAAGCTGCCGTAAGTGAAATTTTTGTTTTAAAAGTTTCGATATGCGCTTTTCTTATCTTGGAAATGAAAATAATGTACTCGGGGAACGTCGTGTTGACACTTTTCTCTTGAATTTAACAGGTTTGCGTTACCAACGGTAGATCGGAGCTTCCGCAAAGCGTTCAGTCGTTATATGTAACGCATTTCGGGGTGGGCGAGGACCTCAGACGAGAAGTGGACGAGAACACCAAGAGCCAGGATCGAAGACATCTCAACAAGACGCCGGTCACCCATATACTCTGACGTGAGGAGCTTCGAAAGCTGCCGTAAGTGAAAATTTTGTTTTAAAAGTTTCGAAATGCGTTTTTCTTATATTGGAAATGAAAACAATGTACTCGGGGAACGTCGTGTTCACACTTTTCTCTTGAATTTAACAGGTTTGCGTTACCAACGGCCAATCGGAGCTTCCGTAAAGCGTTCAGTCGTTATATGGAACGCATACCGGGGTGGGCGAGGACGTCAGACGAGAAGTGGACAAGAACACCAAGAGCCAGGATCGAAGACATCTCAACAAGACGCCGGTCACCCATATACTCTGACGTGAGGAGCTTCGAAAGCTGCCGTAAGTGAAATTTTTGTTTTAAAAGTTTCGAAATGCGCTTTTCTTATCTTGGAAATGAAAATAATGTACTCTGGGAACGTCGTGTTGACACTTTTCTCTTGAATTTAACAGGTTTGCGTTACCAACGGCCGATCGGAGCTTCCGCAAAGCGTTCAGTCGTTATATGGAACGCATTTCGGGGTGGGCGAGGACCTCAGACGAGAAGTGGACGAGAACACCAAGAGCCAGGATCGAAGACATCTCAACAAGACGCCGATCACCCATATACTCTGACGTGAGGAGCTTCGAAAGCTGCCGTAAGTGAAATTTTTGTTTTAAAAGTTTCGAAATGCGTTTTTCTTATCATCTTGGAAATGAAAACAATGTACTCGGGGAACGTCGTGTTCACACTTTTCTCTTGAATTTAACAGGTTTGCGTTACCAACGGCCAATCGGAGCTTCCGTAAAGCGTTCAGTCGTTATATGAAACGCATACCGGGGTGGGCGAGGACGTCAGACGAGAAGTGGACAAGAACACCAAGAGCCAGGATCGAAGACATCTCAACAAGACGCCGGTCACCCATATACTCTGACGTGAGGAGCTTCGAAAGCTGCCGTAAGTGAAATTTTTGTTTTAAAAGTTTCGAAATAAGCTTTTCTTATCTTGGAAATGAAAATAATGTACTCGGGGAACGTCGTGTTGACACTTTTCTCTTGAATTTAACAGGTTTGCGTTACCAACGGCCGATCGGAACTTCCGCAAAGCGTTCAGTCGTTATATGGAACGCATTTCGGGGTGGGCGAGGACCTCAGACGAGAAGTGGACGAGAACACCAAGAGCCAGGATCGAAGACATCTCAACAAGACGCCGGTCACCCATATACTCTGACGTGAGTAGCTTCGAAAGCTGCCGTAAGTGAAATTTTTGTTTTAAAAGTTTCGAAATGCGTTTTTCTTATCTTGGAAATGAAAACAATGTACTCGGGGAACGTCGTGTTGACACTTTTCTCTTGAATTTAACAGGTTTGCGTTACAAACGGCCAATCGGAGCTTCCGTAAAGCGTTCAGTCGTTATATGGAACGCATACCGGGGTGGGCGAGGACGTCAGACGAGAAGTGGACAAGAACACCAAGAGCCAGGATCGAAGACATCTCAACAAGACGCCGGTCACCCATATACTCTGACGTGAGGAGCTTCGAAAGCTGCCGTAAGTGAAATTTTTGTTTTAAAAGTTTCGAAATGCGCTTTTCTTATCTTGGAAATGAAATTAATGTACTCGGGGAACGTTGTGTTGACACTTTTCTCTTGAATTTAACAGGTTTGCGTTACCAACGGCCGATCGGAGCTTCCGCAAAGCGTTCAGTCGTTATATGGAACGCATTTCGGGGTGGGCGAGGACCTCAGACGAGAAGTGGACGAGAACACCAAGAGCCAGGATCGAAGACATCTCAACAAGACGCCGATCACCCATATACTCTGACGTGAGGAGCTTCGAAAGCTGCCGTAAGTGAAATTTTTGTTTTAAAAGTTTCGAAATGCGTTTTTCTTATCTTGGAAATGAAAACAATGTACTCGGGGAACGTCGTGTTCACACGTTTCTCTTGAATTTAACAGGTTTGCGTTACCAACGGCCAATCGGAGCTTCCGTAAAGCGTTCAGTCGTTATATGGAACGCATACCGGGGTGGGCGAGGACGTCATACGAGAAGTGGACAAGAACACCAAGAGCCAGGATCGAAGACATCTCAACAAGACGCCGGTCACCCATATACTCTGACGTGAGGAGCTTCGAAAGCTGCCGTAAGTGAAATTTTTGTTTTAAAAGTTTCGAAATGCGCTTTTCTTATCTTGGAAATGAAAATAATGTACTCGGGGAACGTCGTGTTGACACTTTTCTCTTGAATTTAACAGGTTTGCGTTACCAACGGCCGATCGGAGCTTCCGCAAAGCGTTCAGTCGTTATATGGAACGCATTTCGGGGTGGGCGAGGACCTCAGACGAGAAGTGGACGAGAACACCAAGAGCCAGGATTGAAGACATCTCAACAAGACGCCGGTCACCCATATACTCTGACGTGAGGAGCTTCGAAAGCTGCAGTAAGTGAAATTTTTGTTCTAAAAGTTTCGAAATGCGCTTTTCTTATCTTGGAAATGAAAGTAATGTACTCTGGGAACATCGTGTTCACACTTTTCTCTTGAATTTAACAGGTTTGCGTTACCAACGGCCGATTGGAGCTTCCGCAAAGCGTTCAGTCGTTATATGGAACGCATTTCGGGGTGGACGAGGACGTCAGACGAGAAGTGGACAAGAACACCAAGAGCCACGATCGAAGACATCTCAACAAGACGCCGGTCACCCATATACTCTGACGTGAGGAGCTTCGAAAGCTGCCGTAAGTGAAATTTTTGTTTTAAAAGTTTCGAAATACGCTTTTCTTATCTTGGAAATGAAAATAATGTACTCGGGGAACGTCGTGTTCACACTTTTCTCTTGAATTTAATAGGTTTGCGTTACCAACGGCCGATCGGAGCTTCCGCAAAGCGTTCAGTCGTTATATGGAACGCATACCGGGGTGGCCGAGGACGTCAGACGAGGAGTGGACAAGAAGACCAAGAGCCAGGATCGAAGACATCTCAAGAAGACGCCGGTCACCCATATACTATGACGTGAGGAGTTTCGAATGCTGCCGTAAGTGAAATTTTTGTTTTAAAAGTTTCGAAATGCGCTTTTCTTATCTTGGAAATGAAAATAATGTACTCGGGGAACGTCGTGTTGACACTTTTCTCTTGAATTTAACGGGTTTGCGTTACCAACGGCCGATCGGAGCTTCCGCAAAGCGTTCAGTCGTTATAGGGAACGCATTTCGGGGTGGGCGAGGACGTCAGACGAGAAGTGGACAAGAACACCAAGAGCCAGGATCGAAGACATCTCAACAAGACGCCGGTCACCCATATACTCTGACGTGAGGAGCTTCGAAAGCTGCCGTAAGTGAAATTTTTGTTTTAAAAGTTTCGAAATGCGCTTTTCTTATCTTGGAAATGAAAATAATGTACTCGGGGAACGTCGTGTTGACACTTTTCTCTTGAATTTAAAGGGTTTGCGTTACCAACGGCCGATCGGAGCTTCCGCAAAGCGTTCAGTCGTTATAGGGAACGCATTTCGGGGTGGGCGAGGACGTCAGACGAGAAGTGGACAAGAACACCAAGAGCCAGGATCGAAGACATCTCAACAAGACGCCGATCACCCATATACTCTGACGTGAGGAGCTTCGAAAGCTGCCGTAAGTGAAATTTTTGTTTTAAAAGTTTCGAAATGCGTTTTTCTTATCTTGGAAATGAAAACAATGTACTCGGGGAACGTCGTGTTCACACGTTTCTCTTGAATTTAACAGGTTTGCGTTACCAACGGCCAATCGGAGCTTCCGTAAAGCGTTCAGTCGTTATATGGAACGCATACCGGGGTGGGCGAGGACGTCATACGAGAAGTGGACAAGAACACCAAGAGCCAGGATCGAAGACATCTCAACAAGACGCCGGTCACCCATATACTCTGACGTGAGGAGCTTCGAAAGCTGCCGTAAGTGAAATTTTTGTTTTAAAAGTTTCGAAATGCGCTTTTCTTATCTTGGAAATGAAAATAATGTACTCGGGGAACGTCGTGTTGACACTTTTCTCTTGAATTTAACAGGTTTGCGTTACCAACGGCCGATCGGAGCTTCCGCAAAGCGTTCAGTCGTTATATGGAACGCATTTCGGGGTGGGCGAGGACCTCAGACGAGAAGTGGACGAGAACACCAAGAGCCAGGATCGAAGACATCTCAACAAGACGCCGGTCACCCATATACTCTGACGTGAGGAGCTTCGAAAGCTGCCGTAAGTGAAATTTTTGTTTTAAAAGTTTCGAAATGCGTTTTTCTTATCTTGGAAATGAAAACAATGTACTCGGGGAACGTCGTGTTCAAGCTTTTCTCTTGAATTTAACAGGTTTGGGTTACCAACGGCCGATCGGAGCTTCCGCAAAGCGTTCAGTCGTTATATGGAACGCATACCTGGGTGGGCGTGGACGTCAGACGAGAAGTGGACAAGAACACCAAGAGCCAGGATCGAAGACATCTCAACAAGACGCCGGTCACCCATATACTCTGACGTGAGGAGCTTCGAAAGCTGCAGTAAGTGAAATTTTTGTTCTAAAAGTTTCGAAATGCGCTTTTCTTATCTTGGAAATGAAAGTAATGTACTCTGGGAACATCGTGTTCACACTTTTCTCTTGAATTTAACAGGTTTGCGTTACCAACGGCCGATTGGAGCTTCCGCAAAGCGTTCAGTCGTTATATGGAACGCATTTCGGGGTGGACGAGGACGTCAGACGAGAAGTGGACAAGAACACCAAGAGCCACGATCGAAGACATCTCAACAAGACGCCGGTCACCCATATACTCTGACGTGAGGAGCTTCGAAAGCTGCCGTAAGTGAAATTTTTGTTTTAAAAGTTTCGAAATACGCTTTTCTTATCTTGGAAATGAAAATAATGTACTCGGGGAACGTCGTGTTCACACTTTTCTCTTGAATTTAATAGGTTTGCGTTACCAACGGCCGATCGGAGCTTCCGCAAAGCGTTCAGTCTTTATATGGAACGCATACCGGGGTGGCCGAGGACGTCAGACGAGGAGTGGACAAGAAGACCAAGAGCCAGGATCGAAGACATCTCAAGAAGACGCCGGTCACCCATATACTATGACGTGAGGAGTTTCGAATGCTGCCGTAAGTGAAATTTTTGTTTTAAAAGTTTCGAAATGCGCTTTTCTTATCTTGGAAATGAAAATAATGTACTCGGGGAACGTCGTGTTGACACTTTTCTCTTGAATTTAACGGGTTTGCGTTACCAACGGCCGATCGGAGCTTCCGCAAAGCGTTCAGTCGTTATAGGGAACGCATTTCGGGGTGGGCGAGGACGTCAGACGAGAAGTGGACAAGAACACCAAGAGCCAGGATCGAAGACATCTCAACAAGACGCCGGTCACCCATATACTCTGACGTGAGGAGCTTCGAAAGCTGCCGTAAGTGAAATTTTTGTTTTAAAAGTTTCGAAATGCACTTTTCTTATCTTGGAAATGAAAATAATGTACTCGGGGAACGTCGTGTTGACACTTTTCTCTTGAATTTAACAGGTTTGGGTTACCAACGGCCGATCGGAGCTTCCGCAAAGCGTTCAGTCGTTATATGGAACGCATTTCGGGGTGGGCGAGGACCTCAGACGAGAAGTGGACGAGAACACCAAGATCCAGGATCGAAGACATCTCAACAAGACGCCGGTCACCCATATACTCTGACGTGAGGAGCTTCGAAACCTGCCGTAAGTGAAATTTTTGTTTTAAAATTTCGACATGCGCTTTTCTTATCTTGGAAATGAAAATAATGTACTCGGGGAACGTCGTGTTGACACTTTTCTCTTGAATTTAACAGGTTTGCGTTACCAACGGCCGATCGGAGCTTCCGCAAAGCGTTCAGTCGTTATATGGAACGCATTTCGGGGTGGGCGAGGACGTCAGACGAGAAGTGGACAAGAACACCAAGAGCCAGGATCGAAGACATCTCAACAAGACGCCGGTCACCCATATACTCTGACGTGAGGAGCTCCGAAAGCTGCCGTAAGTGAAATTTTTGTTTTAAAAGTTTCGAAATGCGCTTTTCTTATCTTGGAAATGAAAATAATGTACTCGGGGAACGTCTTGTTGACACTTTACTCTTGAATTTAACAGGTTTGCGTTACCAACGGCCGATCGGAGCTTCCGCAAAGCGTTCAGTTGTTATATGGAATGCATAACGGGGTGGGCGAGGACGTCAGACGAGGAGTGGACAAGAAGACCAAGAGCCAGGATCGAAGGCATCTCAACAAGACGCCGGTCTCCCATATACTCTGACGTGAGGAGCTGCGAAAGCTGCCGTAAGTGAAATTTTTGTTTTAAAATTTCGAAATGCGCTTTTCTTATCTTGGAAATGAAAATAATGTACTCTGGGAACGTCGTGTTGACACTTTTCTCTTGAATTTAACAGGTTTGAGTTACCAACGGCCGATCGGAGCTTCCGCAAAGCGTTCAGTCGTTATATGGAACGCATTTCGGGGTGGGCGAGGACGTCAGACGAGAAGTGGACAAGAACACCAAGAGCCAGGATCGAAGACATCTCAAGAAGACGCCGGTCGACCATATATTCTGACGTGAGGAGCTTCGAAAGCTGCCGTAAGTGAAATTTTTGTTTTAAAAGTTTCGATATGCGCTTTTCTTATCTTGGAAATGAAAATAATGTACTCGGGGAACGTCGTGTTGACACTTTTCTCTTGAATTTAACAGGTTTGCGTTACCAACGGTAGATCGGAGCTTCCGCAAAGCGTTCAGTCGTTATATGTAACGCATTTCGGGGTGGGCGAGGACCTCAGACGAGAATTGGACGAGAACACCAAGAGCCAGGATCGAAGACATCTCAACAAGACGCCGGTCACCCATATACTCTGACGTGAGGAGCTTCGAAAGCTGCCGTAAGTGAAAATTTTGTTTTAAAAGTTTCGAAATGCGTTTTTCTTATCTTGGAAATGAAAACAATGTACTCGGGGAACGTCTTGTTGACACTTTTCTCTTGAATTTAACAGGTTTGCGTTACCAGCGGTCAATCGGAGCTTCCGTAAAGCGTTCAGTCGTTATATGGAACGCATACCGGGGTGGGCGAGGACGTCAGACGAGAAGTGGACAAGAACACCAAGAGCCAGGATCGAAGACATCTCAACAAGACGCCGGTCACCCATATACTCTGACGTGAGGAGCTTCGAAAGCTGCCGTAAGTGAAATTTTTGTTTTAAAAGTTTCGAAATGCGCTTTTCTTATCTTGGAAATGAAAATAATGTACTCGGGGAACGTCGTGTTGACACTTTTCTCTTGAATTTAACAGGTTTGCGTTACCAACGGCCGATCGGAGCTTCCGCAAAGCGTTCAGTCGTTATATGGAACGCATTTCGGGGTGGGCGAGGACCTCAGACGAGAAGTGGACGAGAACACCAAGAGCCAGGATCGAAGACATCTCAACAAGACGCCGGTCACCCATATACTCTGACGTGAGGAGCTTCGAAAGCTGCCGTAAGTGAAATTTTTGTTTTAAAAGTTTCGAAATGCGTTTTTCTTATCTTGGAAATGAAAACAATGTACTCGGGGAACGTCGTGTTCAAGCTTTTCTCTTGAATTTAACAGGTTTGGGTTACCAACGGCCGATCGGAGCTTCCGCAAAGCGTTCAGTCGTTATATGGAACGCATACCTGGGTGGGCGTGGACGTCAGACGAGAAGTGGACAAGAACACCAAGAGCCAGGATCGAAGACATCTCAACAAGACGCCGGTCACCCATATACTCTGACGTGAGGAGCTTCGAAAGCTGCTGTAAGTGAAATTTTTGTTCTAAAAGTTTCGAAATGCGCTTTTCTTATCTTGGAAATGAAAGTAATGTACTCTGGGAACATCGTGTTCACACTTTTCTCTTGAATTTAACAGGTTTGCGTTACCAACGGCCGATTGGAGCTTCCGCAAAGCGTTCAGTCGTTATATGGAACGCATTTCGGGGTGGACGAGGACGTCAGACGAGAAGTGGACAAGAACACCAAGAGCCACGATCGAAGACATCTCAACAAGACGCCGGTCACCCATATACTCTGACGTGAGGAGCTTCGAAAGCTGCCGTAAGTGAAATTTTTGTTTTAAAAGTTTCGAAATACGCTTTTCTTATCTTGGAAATGAAAATAATGTACTCGGGGAACGTCGTGTTCACACTTTTCTCTTGAATTTAATAGGTTTGCGTTACCAACGGCCGATCGGAGCTTCCGCAAAGCGTTCAGTCGTTATATGGAACGCATACCGGGGTGGCCGAGGACGTCAGACGAGGAGTGGACAAGAAGACCAAGAGCCAGGATCGAAGACATCTCAAGAAGACGCCGGTCACCCATATACTATGACGTGAGGAGTTTCGAATGCTGCCGTAAGTGAAATTTTTGTTTTAAAAGTTTCGAAATGCGCTTTTCTTATCTTGGAAATGAAAATAATGTACTCGGGGAACGTCGTGTTCACACTTTTCTCTTGAATTTAACAGGTTTGCGTTACCAACGTCCGATCGGAGCTTCCGCAAAGCGTTCAGTCGTTATAGGGAACGCATTTCGGGGTGGGCGAGGACGTCAGACGAGAAGTGGACAAGAACACCAAGAGCCAGGATCGAAGACATCTCAACAAGACGCCGGTCACCCATATACTCTGACGTGAGGAGCTTCGAAAGCTGCCGTAAGTGAAATTTTTGTTTTAAAAGTTTCGAAATGCACTTTTCTTATCTTGGAAATGAAAATAATGTACTCGGGGAACGTCGTGTTGACACTTTTCTCTTGAATTTAACAGGTTTGGGTTACCAACGGCCGATCGGAGCTTCCGCAAAGCGTTCAGTCGTTATATGGAACGCATTTCGGGGTGGGCGAGGACCTCAGACAAGAAGTGGACGAGAACACCAAGATCCAGGATCGAAGACATCTCAACAAGACGCCGGTCACCCATATACTCTGACGTGAGGAGCTTCGAAACCTGCCGTAAGTGAAATTTTTGTTTTAAAATTTCGACATGCGCTTTTCTTATCTTGGAAATGAAAATAATGTACTCGGGGAACGTCGTGTTGACACTTTTCTCTTGAATTTAACAGGTTTGCGTTACCAACGGCCGATCGGAGCTTCCGCAAAGCGTTCAGTCGTTATATGGAACGCATTTCGGGGTATGCGAGGACGTCAGACGAGAAGTGGACAAGAACACCAAGAGCCAGGATCGAAGACATCTCAACAAGACGCCGGTCACCCATATACTCTGACGTGAGGAGCTCCGAAAGCTGCCGTAAGTGAAATTTTTGTTTTAAAAGTTTCGAAATGCGTTTTTCTTATCTTGGAAATGAAAATAATGTACTCGGGGAACGTCGTGTTCACACTTTTCTCTTGAATTTAACAGGTTTTTGTTACCAACGGCCGATCGGAGCTTCCGTATAGCGTTCAGTCGTTATATGGAACGCATTTCGGTGTGGGCGAGGACGTCAGACGAGAAGTGGACAAGAACACCAAGAGCCAGGATCGAAGACATCTCAACAAGACGCCGGTCACCCATATACTCTGACGTGAGGAGCTTCGAAAGCTGCCGTAAGTGAAATTTTTGTTTTAAAAGTTTCGAAATGCGCTTTTCTTATCTTGGAAATGAAAATAATGTACTCGGGGAACGTCTTGTTGACACTTTTCTCTTGAATTTAACAGGTTTGCGTTACCAACGGCCGATCGGAGCTTCCGCAAAGCGTTCAGTTGTTATATGGAATGCATAACGGGGTGGGCGAGGACGTCAGACGAGGAGTGGACAAGAAGACCAAGAGCCAGGATCGAAGGCATCTCAACAAGACGCCGGTCTCCCATATACTCTGACGTGAGGAGCTGCGAAAGCTGCCGTAAGTGAAATTTTTGTTTTAAAATTTCGAAATGCGCTTTTCTTATCTTGGAAATGAAAATAATGTACTCTGGGAACGTCGTGTTGACACTTTTCTCTTGAATTTAACAGGTTTGCGTTACCAACGGCCGATCGGAGCTTCCGCAAAGCGTTCAGTCGTTATATGGAACGCATTTCGGGGTGGGCGAGGACGTCAGACGAGAAGTGGACAAGAACACCAAGAGCCAGGATCGAAGACATCTCAAGAAGACGCCGGTCGACCATATATTCTGACGTGAGGAGCTTCGAAAGCTGCCGTAAGTGAAATTTTTGTTTTAAAAGTTTCGATATGCGCTTTTCTTATCTTGGAAATGAAAATAATGTACTCGGGGAACGTCGTGTTGACACTTTTCTCTTGAATTTAACAGGTTTGCGTTACCAACGGTAGATCGGAGCTTCCGCAAAGCGTTCAGTCGTTATATGTAACGCATTTCGGGGTGGGCGAGGACCTCAGACGAGAAGTGGACGAGAACACCAAGAGCCAGGATCGAAGACATCTCAACAAGACGCCGGTCACCCATATACTCTGACGTGAGGAGCTTCGAAAGCTGCCGTAAGTGAAAATTTTGTTTTAAAAGTTTCGAAATGCGTTTTTCTTATCTTGGAAATGAAAACAATGTACTCGGGGAACGTCGTGTTGACACTTTTCTCTTGAATTTAACAGGTTTGCGTTACCAACGGTCAATCGGAGCTTCCGTAAAGCGTTCAGTCGTTATATGGAACGCATACCGGGGTGGGCGAGGACGTCAGACGAGAAGTGGACAAGAACACCAAGAGCCAGGATCGAAGACATCTCAACAAGACGCCGGTCACCCATATACTCTGACGTGAGGAGCTTCGAAAGCTGCCGTAAGTGAAATTTTTGTTTTAAAAGTTTCGAAATGCGCTTTTCTTATCTTGGAAATGAAAATAATGTACTCGGGGAACGTCGTGTTGACACTTTTCTCTTGAATTTAACAGGTTTGCGTTACCAACGGCCGATCGGAGCTTCCGCAAAGCGTTCAGTCGTTATATGGAACGCATTTCGGGGTGGGCGAGGACGTCAGACGAGAAGTGGACAAGAACACCAAGAGCCAGGATCGAAGACATCTCAAGAAGACGCCGGTCGACCATATATTCTGACGTGAGGAGCTTCGAAAGCTGCCGTAAGTGAAATTTTTGTTTTAAAAGTTTCGATATGCGCTTTTCTTATCTTGGAAATGAAAATAATGTACTCGGGGAACGTCGTGTTGACACTTTTCTCTTGAATTCAACAGGTTTGCGTTACCAACGGTAGATCGGAGCTTCCGCAAAGCGTTCAGTCGTTATATGTAACGCATTTCGGGGTGGGCGAGGACCTCAGACGAGAAGTGGACGAGAACACCAAGAGCCAGGATCGAAGACATCTCAACAAGACGCCGGTCACCCATATACTCTGACGTGAGGAGCTTCGAAAGCTGCCGTAAGTGAAAATTTTGTTTTAAAAGTTTCGAAATGCGTTTTTCTTATCTTGGAAATGAAAACAATGTACTCGGGGAACGTCGTGTTGACACTTTTCTCTTGAATTTAACAGGTTTGCGTTACCAACGGTCAATCGGAGCTTCCGTAAAGCGTTCAGTCGTTATATGGAACGCATTTCGGGGTGGGCGAGGACGTCAGACGAGAAGTGGACAAGAACACCAAGAGCCAGGATCGAAGACATCTCAAGAAGACGCCGGTCGACCATATATTCTGACGTGAGGAGCTTCGAAAGCTGCCGTAAGTGAAATTTTTGTTTTAAAAGTTTCGATATGCGCTTTTCTTATCTTGGAAATGAAAATAATGTACTCGGGGAACGTCGTGTTGACACTTTTCTCTTGAATTCAACAGGTTTGCGTTACCAACGGTAGATCGGAGCTTCCGCAAAGCGTTCAGTCGTTATATGTAACGCATTTCGGGGTGGGCGAGGACCTCAGACGAGAAGTGGACGAGAACACCAAGAGCCAGGATCGAAGACATCTCAACAAGACGCCGGTCACCCATATACTCTGACGTGAGGAGCTTCGAAAGCTGCCGTAAGTGAAAATTTTGTTTTAAAAGTTTCGAAATGCGTTTTTCTTATCTTGGAAATGAAAACAATGTACTCGGGGAACGTCGTGTTCAAGCTTTTCTCTTGAATTTAACAGGTTTGGGTTACCAACGGCCGATCGGAGCTTCCGCAAAGCGTTCAGTCGTTATATGGAACGCATACCTGGGTGGGCGTGGACGTCAGACGAGAAGTGGACAAGAACACCAAGAGCCAGGATCGAAGACATCTCAACAAGACGCCGGTCACCCATATACTCTGACGTGAGGAGCTTCGAAAGCTGCCGTAAGTGAAATTTTTGTTTTAAAAGTTTCGAAATGCGTTTTTCTTATCTTGGAAATGAAAACAATGTACTCGGGGAACGTCGTGTTCAAGCTTTTCTCTTGAATTTAACATGTTTGGGTTACCAACGGCCGATCGGAGCTTCCGCAAAGCGTTCAGTCGTTATATGGAACGCATACCTGGGTGGGCGTGGACGTCAGACGAGAAGTGGACAAGAACACCAAGAGCCAGGATCGAAGACATCTCAACAAGACGCCGGTCACCCATATACTCTGACGTGAGGAGCTTCGAAAGCTGCAGTAAGTGAAATTTTTGTTCTAAAAGTTTCGAAATGCGCTTTTCTTATCTTGGAAATGAAAGTAATGTACTCTGGGAACATCGTGTTCACACTTTTCTCTTGAATTTAACAGGTTTGCGTTACCAACGGCCGATTGGAGCTTCCGCAAAGCGTTCAGTCGTTATATGGAACGCATACCGGGGTGGCCGAGGACGTCAGACGAGGAGTGGACAAGAAGACCAAGAGCCAGGATCGAAGACATCTCAAGAAGACGCCGGTCACCCATATACTATGACGTGAGGAGTTTCGAATGCTGCCGTAAGTGAAATTTTTGTTTTAAAAGTTTCGAAATGCGCTTTTCTTATCTTGGAAATGAAAATAATGTACTCGGGGAACGTCGTGTTGACACTTTTCTCTTGAATTTAACAGGTTTGCGTTACCAACGTCCGATCGGAGCTTCCGCAAAGCGTTCAGTCGTTATAGGGAACGCATTTCGGGGTGGGCGAGGACGTCAGACGAGAAGTGGACAAGAACACCAAAAGCCAGGATCGAAGACATCTCAACAAGACGCCGGTCACCCATATACTCTGACGTGAGGAGCTTCGAAAGCTGCCGTAAGTGAAATTTTTGTTTTAAAAGTTTCGAAATGCACTTTTCTTATCTTGGAAATGAAAATAATGTACTCGGGGAACGTCGTGTTGACACTTTTCTCTTGAATTTAACAGGTTTGGGTTACCAACGGCCGATCGGAGCTTCCGCAAAGCGTTCAGTCGTTATATGGAACGCATTTCGGGGTGGGCGAGGACGTCAGACGAGAAGTGGACAAGAACACCAAGAGCCAGGATCGAAGACATCTCAACAAGACGCCGGTCACCCATATACTCTGACGTGAGGAGCTCCGAAAGCTGCCGTAAGTGAAATTTTTGTTTTAAAAGTTTCGAAATGCGTTTTTCTTATCTTGGAAATGAAAATAATGTACTCGGGGAACGTCGTGTTCACACTTTTCCCTTGAATTTAACAGGTTTTTGTTACCAACGGCCGATCGGAGCTTCCGTATAGCGTTCAGTCGTTATATGGAACGCATTTCGGTGTGGGCGAGGACGTCAGACGAGAAGTGGACAAGAACACCAAGAGCCAGGATCGAAGACATCTCAACAAGACGCCGGTCACCCATATACTCTGACGTGAGGAGCTTCGAAAGCTGCCGTAAGTGAAATTTTTGTTTTAAAAGTTTCGAAATGCGCTTTTCTTATCTTGGAAATGAAAATAATGTACTCGGGGAACGTCTTGTTGACACTTTTCTCTTGAATTTAACAGGTTTGCGTTACCAACGGCCGATCGGAGCTTCCGCAAAGCGTTCAGTTGTTATATGGAATGCATAACGGGGTGGGCGAGGACGTCAGACGAGGAGTGGACAAGAAGACCAAGAGCCAGGATCGAAGGCATCTCAACAAGACGCCGGTCTCCCATATACTCTGACGTGAGGAGCTGCGAAAGCTGCCGTAAGTGAAATTTTTGTTTTAAAATTTCGAAATGCGCTTTTCTTATCTTGGAAATGAAAATAATGTACTCTGGGAACGTCGTGTTGACACTTTTCTCTTGAATTTAACAGGTTTGCGTTACCAACGGCCGATCGGAGCTTCCGCAAAGCGTTCAGTCGTTATATGGAACGCATTTCGGGGTGGGCGAGGACGTCAGACGAGAAGTGGACAAGAACACCAAGAGCCAGGATCGAAGACATCTCAAGAAGACGCCGGTCGACCATATATTCTGACGTGAGGAGCTTCGAAAGCTGCCGTAAGTGAAATTTTTGTTTTAAAAGTTTCGATATGCGCTTTTCTTATCTTGGAAATGAAAATAATGTACTCGGGGAACGTCGTGTTGACACTTTTCTCTTGAATTTAACAGGTTTGCGTTACCAACGGTAGATCGGAGCTTCCGCAAAGCGTTCAGTCGTTATATGTAACGCATTTCGGGGTGGGCGAGGACCTCAGACGAGAAGTGGACGAGAACACCAAGAGCCAGGATCGAAGACATCTCAACAAGACGCCGGTCACCCATATACTCTGACGTGAGGAGCTTCGAAAGCTGCCGTAAGTGAAAATTTTGTTTTAAAAGTTTCGAAATGCGTTTTTCTTATCTTGGAAATGAAAACAATGTACTCGGGGAACGTCGTGTTGACACTTTTCTCTTGAATTTAACAGGTTTGCGTTACCAACGGTCAATCGGAGCTTCCGTAAAGCGTTCAGTCGTTATATGGAACGCATACCGGGGTGGGCGAGGACGTCAGACGAGAAGTGGACAAGAACACCAAGAGCCAGGATCGAAGACATCTCAACAAGACGCCGGTCACCCATATACTCTGACGTGAGGAGCTTCGAAAGCTGCCGTAAGTGAAATTTTTGTTTTAAAAGTTTCGAAATGCGCTTTTCTTATCTTGGAAATGAAAATAATGTACTCGGGGAACGTCGTGTTGACACTTTTCTCTTGAATTTAACAGGTTTGCGTTACCAACGGCCGATCGGAGCTTCCGCAAAGCGTTCAGTCGTTATATGGAACGCATTTCGGGGTGGGCGAGGACGTCAGACGAGAAGTGGACAAGAACACCAAGAGCCAGGATCGAAGACATCTCAAGAAGACGCCGGTCGACCATATATTCTGACGTGAGGAGCTTCGAAAGCTGCCGTAAGTGAAATTTTTGTTTTAAAAGTTTCGATATGCGCTTTTCTTATCTTGGAAATGAAAACAATGTACTCGGGGAACGTCGTGTTGACACTTTTCTCTTGAATTTAACAGGTTTGCGTTACCAACGGCCGATCGGAGCTTCCGCAAAGCGTTCAGTTGTTATATGGAATGCATAACGGGGTGGGCGAGGACGTCAGACGAGGAGTGGACAAGAAGACCAAGAGCCAGGATCGAAGGCATCTCAACAAGACGCCGGTCTCCCATATACTCTGACGTGAGGAGCTGCGAAAGCTGCCGTAAGTGAAATTTTTGTTTTAAAATTTCGAAATGCGCTTTTCTTATCTTGGAAATGAAAATAATGTACTCTGGGAACGTCGTGTTGACACTTTTCTCTTGAATTTAACAGGTTTGCGTTACCAACGGCCGATCGGAGCTTCCGCAAAGCGTTCAGTCGTTATATGGAACGCATTTCGGGGTGGGCGAGGACGTCAGACGAGAAGTGGACAAGAACACCAAGAGCCAGGATCGAAGACATCTCAAGAAGACGCCGGTCGACCATATATTCTGACGTGAGGAGCTTCGAAAGCTGCCGTAAGTGAAATTTTTGTTTTAAAAGTTTCGATATGCGCTTTTCTTATCTTGGAAATGAAAATAATGTACTCGGGGAACGTCGTGTTGACACTTTTCTCTTGAATTTAACAGGTTTGCGTTACCAACGGTAGATCGGAGCTTCCGCAAAGCGTTCAGTCGTTATATGTAACGCATTTCGGGGTGGGCGAGGACCTCAGACGAGAAGTGGACGAGAACACCAAGAGCCAGGATCGAAGACATCTCAACAAGACGCCGGTCACCCATATAATCTGACGTGAGGAGCTTCGAAAGCTGCCGTAAGTGAAAATTTTGTTTTAAAAGTTTCGAAATGCGTTTTTCTTATCTTGGAAATGAAAACAATGTACTCGGGGAACGTCGTGTTGACACTTTTCTCTTGAATTTAACAGGTTTGCGTTACCAACGGTCAATCGGAGCTTCCGTAAAGCGTTCAGTCGTTATATGGAACGCATACCGGGGTGGGCGAGGACGTCAGACGAGAAGTGGACAAGAACACCAAGAGCCAGGATCGAAGACATCTCAACAAGACGCCGGTCACCCATATACTCTGACGTGAGGAGCTTCGAAAGCTGCCGTAAGTGAAATTTTTGTTTTAAAAGTTTCGAAATGCGCTTTTCTTATCTTGGAAATGAAAATAATGTACTCGGGGAACGTCGTGTTGACACTTTTCTCTTGAATTTAACAGGTTTGCGTTACCAACGGCCGATCGGAGCTTCCGCAAAGCGTTCAGTCGTTATATGGAACGCATTTCGGGGTGGGCGAGGACGTCAGACGAGAAGTGGACAAGAACACCAAGAGCCAGGATCGAAGACATCTCAAGAAGACGCCGGTCGACCATATATTCTGACGTGAGGAGCTTCGAAAGCTGCCGTAAGTGAAATTTTTGTTTTAAAAGTTTCGATATGCGCTTTTCTTATCTTGGAAATGAAAATAATGTACTCGGGGAACGTCGTGTTGACACTTTTCTCTTGAATTCAACAGGTTTGCGTTACCAACGGTAGATCGGAGCTTCCGCAAAGCGTTCAGTCGTTATATGTAACGCATTTCGGGGTGGGCGAGGACCTCAGACGAGAAGTGGACGAGAACACCAAGAGCCAGGATCGAAGACATCTCAACAAGACGCCGGTCACCCATATACTCTGACGTGAGGAGCTTCGAAAGCTGCCGTAAGTGAAAATTTTGTTTTAAAAGTTTCGAAATGCGTTTTTCTTATCTTGGAAATGAAAACAATGTACTCGGGGAACGTCGTGTTGACACTTTTCTCTTGAATTTAACAGGTTTGCGTTACCAACGGTCAATCGGAGCTTCCGTAAAGCGTTCAGTCGTTATATGGAACGCATTTCGGGGTGGGCGAGGACGTCAGACGAGAAGTGGACAAGAACACCAAGAGCCAGGATCGAAGACATCTCAAGAAGACGCCGGTCGACCATATATTCTGACGTGAGGAGCTTCGAAAGCTGCCGTAAGTGAAATTTTTGTTTTAAAAGTTTCGATATGCGCTTTTCTTATCTTGGAAATGAAAATAATGTACTCGGGGAACGTCGTGTTGACACTTTTCTCTTGAATTCAACAGGTTTGCGTTACCAACGGTAGATCGGAGCTTCCGCAAAGCGTTCAGTCGTTATATGTAACGCATTTCGGGGTGGGCGAGGACCTCAGACGAGAAGTGGACGAGAACACCAAGAGCCAGGATCGAAGACATCTCAACAAGACGCCGGTCACCCATATACTCTGACGTGAGGAGCTTCGAAAGCTGCCGTAAGTGAAAATTTTGTTTTAAAAGTTTCGAAATGCGTTTTTCTTATCTTGGAAATGAAAACAATGTACTCGGGGAACGTCGTGTTCAAGCTTTTCTCTTGAATTTAACAGGTTTGGGTTACCAACGGCCGATCGGAGCTTCCGCAAAGCGTTCAGTCGTTATATGGAACGCATACCTGGGTGGGCGTGGACGTCAGACGAGAAGTGGACAAGAACACCAAGAGCCAGGATCGAAGACATCTCAACAAGACGCCGGTCACCCATATAGTCTGACGTGAGGAGCTTCGAAAGCTGCCGTAAGTGAAATTTTTGTTTTAAAAGTTTCGAAATGCGTTTTTCTTATCTTGGAAATGAAAACAATGTACTCGGGGAACGTCGTGTTCAAGCTTTTCTCTTGAATTTAACAGGTTTGGGTTACCAACGGCCGATCGGAGCTTCCGCAAAGCGTTCAGTCGTTATATGGAACGCATACCTGGGTGGGCGTGGACGTCAGACGAGAAGTGGACAAGAACACCAAGAGCCAGGATCGAAGACATCTCAACAAGACGCCGGTCACCCATATACTCTGACGTGAGGAGCTTCGAAAGCTGCAGTAAGTGAAATTTTTGTTCTAAAAGTTTCGAAATGCGCTTTTCTTATCTTGGAAATGAAAGTAATGTACTCTGGGAACATCGTGTTCACACTTTTCTCTTGAATTTAACAGGTTTGCGTTACCAACGGCCGATTGGAGCTTCCGCAAAGCGTTCAGTTGTTATATGGAACGCATTTCGGGGTGGACGAGGACGTCAGACGAGAAGTGGACAAGAACACCAAGAGCCACGATCGAAGACATCTCAACAAGACGCCGGTCACCCATATACTCTGACGTGAGGAGCTTCGAAAGCTGCCGTAAGTGAAATTTTTGTTTTAAAAGTTTCGAAATACGCTTTTCTTATCTTGGAAATGAAAATAATGTACTCGGGGAACGTCGTATTCACACTTTTCTCTTGAATTTAATAGGTTTGCGTTACCAACGGCCGATCGGAGCTTCCGCAAAGCGTTCAGTCGTTATATGGAACGCATACCGGGGTGGCCGAGGACGTCAGACGAGGAGTGGACAAGAAGACCAAGAGCCAGGATCGAAGACATCTCAAGAAGACGCCGGTCACCCATATACTATGACGTGAGGAGTTTCGAATGCTGCCGTAAGTGAAATTTTTGTTTTAAAAGTTTCGAAATGCGCTTTTCTTATCTTGGAAATGAAAATAATGTACTCGGGGAACGTCGTGTTGACACTTTTCTCTTGAATTTAACAGGTTTGCGTTACCAACGTCCGATCGGAGCTTCCGCAAAGCGTTCAGTCGTTATAGGGAACGCATTTCGGGGTGGGCGAGGACGTCAGACGAGAAGTGGACAAGAACACCAAGAGCCAGGATCGAAGACATCTCAACAAGACGCCGGTCACCCATATACACTGACGTGAGGAGCTTCGAAAGCTGCCGTAAGTGAAATTTTTGTTTTAAAAGTTTCGAAATGCACTTTTCTTATCTTGGAAATGAAAATAATGTACTCGGGGAACGTCGTGTTGACACTTTTCTCTTGAATTTAACAGGTTTGGGTTACCAACGGCCGATCGGAGCTTCCGCAAAGCGTTCAGTCGTTATATGGAACGCATTTCGGGGTGGGCGAGGACCTCAGACAAGAAGTGGACGAGAACACCAAGATCCAGGATCGAAGACATCTCAACAAGACGCCGGTCACCCATATACTCTGACGTGAGGAGCTTCGAAACCTGCCGTAAGTGAAATTTTTGTTTTAAAATTTCGACATGCGCTTTTCTTATCTTGGAAATGAAAATAATGTACTCGGGGAACGTCGTGTTGACACTTTTCTCTTGAATTTAACAGGTTTGCGTTACCAACGGCCGATCGGAGCTTCCGCAAAGCGTTCAGTCGTTATATGGAACGCATTTCGGGGTGGGCGAGGACGTCAGACGAGAAGTGGACAAGAACACCAAGAGCCAGGATCGAAGACATCTCAACAAGACGCCGGTCACCCATATACTCTGACGTGAGGAGCTTCGAAAGCTGCCGTAAGTGAAATTTTTGTTTTAAAAGTTTCGAAATGCGTTTTTCTTATCTTGGAAATGAAAATAATGTACTCGGGGAACGTCGTGTTCACACTTTTCCCTTGAATTTAACAGGTTTTTGTTACCAACGGCCGATCGGAGCTTCCGTATAGCGTTCAGTCGTTATATGGAACGCATTTCGGGGTGGGCGAGGACGTCAGACGAGAAGTGGACAAGAACACCAAGAGCCAGGATCGAAGACATCTCAACAAGACGCCGGTCACCCATATACTCTGACGTGAGGAGCTTCGAAAGCTGCCGTAAGTGAAATTTTTGTTTTAAAAGTTTCGAAATGCGCTTTTCTTATCTTGGAAATGAAAATAATGTACTCGGGGAACGTCTTGTTGACACTTTTCTCTTGAATTTAACAGGTTTGCGTTACCAACGGCCGATCGGAGCTTCCGCAAAGCGTTCAGTTGTTATATGGAATGCATAACGGGGTGGGCGAGGACGTCAGACGAGGAGTGGACAAGAAGACCAAGAGCCAGGATCGAAGGCATCTCAACAAGACGCCGGTCTCCCATATACTCTGACGTGAGGAGCTGCGAAAGCTGCCGTAAGTGAAATTTTTGTTTTAAAATTTCGAAATGCGCTTTTCTTATCTTGGAAATGAAAATAATGTACTCTGGGAACGTCGTGTTGACACTTTTCTCTTGAATTTAACAGGTTTGCGTTACCAACGGCCGATCGGAGCTTCCGCAAAGCGTTCAGTCGTTATATGGAACGCATTTCGGGGTGGGCGAGGACGTCAGACGAGAAGTGGACAAGAACACCAAGAGCCAGGATCGAAGACATCTCAAGAAGACGCCGGTCGACCATATATTCTGACGTGAGGAGCTTCGAAAGCTGCCGTAAGTGAAATTTTTGTTTTAAAAGTTTCGATATGCGCTTTTCTTATCTTGGAAATGAAAATAATGTACTCGGGGAACGTCGTGTTGACACTTTTCTCTTGAATTTAACAGGTTTGCGTTACCAACGGTAGATCGGAGCTTCCGCAAAGCGTTCAGTCGTTATATGTAACGCATTTCGGGGTGGGCGAGGACCTCAGACGAGAAGTGGACGAGAACACCAAGAGCCAGGATCGAAGACATCTCAACAAGACGCCGGTCACCCATATACTCTGACGTGAGGAGCTTCGAAAGCTGCCGTAAGTGAAAATTTTGTTTTAAAAGTTTCGAAATGCGTTTTTCTTATCTTGGAAATGAAAACAATGTACTCGGGGAACGTCGTGTTGACACTTTTCTCTTGAATTTAACAGGTTTGCGTTACCAACGGTCAATCGGAGCTTCCGTAAAGCGTTCAGTCGTTATATGGAACGCATACCGGGGTGGGCGAGGACGTCAGACGAGAAGTGGACAAGAACACCAAGAGCCAGGATCGAAGACATCTCAACAAGACGCCGGTCACCCATATACTCTGACGTGAGGAGCTTCGAAAGCTGCCGTAAGTGAAATTTTTGTTTTAAAAGTTTCGAAATGCGCTTTTCTTATCTTGGAAATGAAAATAATGTACTCGGGGAACGTCGTGTTGACACTTTTCTCTTGAATTTAACAGGTTTGCGTTACCAACGGCCGATCGGAGCTTCCGCAAAGCGTTCAGTCGTTATATGGAACGCATTTCGGGGTGGGCGAGGACGTCAGACGAGAAGTGGACAAGAACACCAAGAGCCAGGATCGAAGACATCTCAAGAAGACGCCGGTCGACCATATATTCTGACGTGAGGAGCTTCGAAAGCTGCCGTAAGTGAAATTTTTGTTTTAAAAGTTTCGATATGCGCTTTTCTTATCTTGGAAATGAAAATAATGTACTCGGGAACGTCGTGTTGACACTTTTCTCTTGAATTCAACAGGTTTGCGTTACCAACGGTAGATCGGAGCTTCCGCAAAGCGTTCAGTCGTTATATGTAACGCATTTCGGGGTGGGCGAGGACCTCAGACGAGAAGTGGACGAGAACACCAAGAGCCAGGATCGAAGACATCTCAACAAGACGCCGGTCACCCATATACTCTGACGTGAGGAGCTTCGAAAGCTGCCGTAAGTGAAAATTTTGTTTTAAAAGTTTCGAAATGCGTTTTTCTTATCTTGGAAATGAAAATAATGTACTCGGGGAACGTCGTGTTGACACTTTTCTCTTGAATTTAACAGGTTTGCGTTACCAACGGTCAATCGGAGCTTCCGTAAAGCGTTCAGTCGTTATATGGAACGCATTTCGGGGTGGGCGAGGACGTCAGACGAGAAGTGGACAAGAACACCAAGAGCCAGGATCGAAGACATCTCAAGAAGACGCCGGTCGACCATATATTCTGACGTGAGGAGCTTCGAAAGCTGCCGTAAGTGAAATTTTTGTTTTAAAAGTTTCGATATGCGCTTTTCTTATCTTGGAAATGAAAATAATGTACTCGGGGAACGTCGTGTTGACACTTTTCTCTTGAATTCAACAGGTTTGCGTTACCAACGGTAGATCGGAGCTTCCGCAAAGCGTTCAGTCGTTATATGTAACGCATTTCGGGGTGGGCGAGGACCTCAGACGAGAAGTGGACGAGAACACCAAGAGCCAGGATCGAAGACATCTCAACAAGACGCCGGTCACCCATATACTCTGACGTGAGGAGCTTCGAAAGCTGCCGTAAGTGAAAATTTTGTTTTAAAAGTTTCGAAATGCGTTTTTCTTATCTTGGAAATGAAAACAATGTACTCGGGGAACGTCGTGTTCAAGCTTTTCTCTTGAATTTAACAGGTTTGGGTTACCAACGGCCGATCGGAGCTTCCGCAAAGCGTTCAGTCGTTATATGGAACGCATACCTGGGTGGGCGTGGACGTCAGACGAGAAGTGGACAAGAACACCAAGAGCCAGGATCGAAGACATCTCAACAAGACGCCGGTCACCCATATACTCTGACGTGAGGAGCTTCGAAAGCTGCAGTAAGTGAAATTTTTGTTCTAAAAGTTTCGAAATGCGCTTTTCTTATCTTGGAAATGAAAGTAATGTACTCTGGGAACATCGTGTTCACACTTTTCTCTTGAATTTAACAGGTTTGCGTTACCAACGGCCGATTGGAGCTTCCGCAAAGCGTTCAGTCGTTATATGGAACGCATTTCGGGGTGGACGAGGACGTCAGACGAGAAGTGGACAAGAACACCAAGAGCCACGATCGAAGACATCTCAACAAGACGCCGGTCACCCATATACTCTGACGTGAGGAGCTTCGAAAGCTGCCGTAAGTGAAATTTTTGTTTTAAAAGTTTCGAAATACGCTTTTCTTATCTTGGAAATGAAAATAATGTACTCGGGGAACGTCGTGTTCACACTTTTCTCTTGAATTTAATAGGTTTGCGTTACCAACGGCCGATCGGAGCTTCCGCAAAGCGTTCAGTCGTTATATGGAACGCATACCGGGGTGGCCGAGGACGTCAGACGAGGAGTGGACAAGAAGACCAAGAGTCAGGATCGAAGACATCTCAAGAAGACGCCGGTCACCCATATACTATGACGTGAGGAGTTTCGAATGCTGCCGTAAGTGAAATTTTTGTTTTAAAAGTTTCGAAATGCGCTTTTCTTATCTTGGAAATGAAAATAATGTACTCGGGGAACGTCGTGTTGACACTTTTCTCTTGAATTTAACAGGTTTGCGTTACCAACGGCCGATCGGAGCTTCCGCAAAGCGTTCAGTCGTTATAGGGAACGCATTTCGGGGTGGGCGAGGACGTCAGACGAGAAGTGGACAAGAACACCAAGAGCCAGGATCGAAGACATCTCAACAAGACGCCGGTCACCCATATACTCTGACGTGAGGAGCTTCGAAAGCTGCCGTAAGTGAAATTTTTGTTTTAAAAGTTTCGAAATACGCTTTTCTTATCTTGGAAATGAAAATAATGTACTCGGGGAACGTCGTGTTCACACTTTTCTCTTGAATTTAATAGGTTTGCGTTACCAACGTCCGATCGGAGCTTCCGCAAAGCGTTCAGTCGTTATAGGGAACGCATTTCGGGGTGGGCGAGGACGTCAGACGAGAAGTGGACAAGAACACCAAGAGCCAGGATCGAAGACATCTCAACAAGACGCCGGTCACCCATATACTCTGACGTGAGGAGCTTCGAAAGCTGCCGTAAGTGAAATTTTTGTTTTAAAAGTTTCGAAATGCACTTTTCTTATCTTGGAAATGAAAATAATGTACTCGGGGAACGTCGTGTTGACACTTTTCTCTTGAATTTAACAGGTTTGGGTTACCAACGGCCGATCGGAGCTTCCGCAAAGCGTTCAGTCGTTATATGGAACGCATTTCGGGGTGGGCGAGGACCTCAGACAAGAAGTGGACGAGAACACCAAGATCCAGGATCGAAGACATCTCAACAAGACGCCGGTCACCCATATACTCTGACGTGAGGAGCTTCGAAACCTGCCGTAAGTGAAATTTTTGTTTTAAAATTTCGACATGCGCTTTTCTTATCTTGGAAATGAAAATAATGTACTCGGGGAACGTCGTGTTGACACTTTTCTCTTGAATTTAACAGGTTTGCGTTACCAACGGCCGATCGGAGCTTCCGCAAAGCGTTCAGTCGTTATATGGAACGCATTTCGGGGTGGGCGAGGACGTCAGACGAGAAGTGGACAAGAACACCAAGAGCCAGGATCGAAGACATCTCAACAAGACGCCGGTCACCCATATACTCTGACGTGAGGAGCTCCGAAAGCTGCCGTAAGTGAAATTTTTGTTTTAAAAGTCTCGAAATGCGTTTTTCTTATCTTGGAAATGAAAATAATGTACTCGGGGAACGTCGTGTTCACACTTTTCCCTTGAATTTAACAGGTTTTTGTTACCAACGGCCGATCGGAGCTTCCGAAAAGCGTTCAGTCGTTATATGGAACGCATTTCGGGGTGGGCGAGGACGTCAGACGAGAAGTGGACAAGAACACCAAGAGCCAGGATCGAAGACATCTCAACAAGACGCCGGTCACCCATATACTCTGACGTGAGGAGCTTCGAAAGCTGCCGTAAGTGAAATTTTTGTTTTAAAAGTTTCGAAATGCGCTTTTCTTATCTTGGAAATGAAAATAATGTACTCGGGGAACGTCTTGTTGACACTTTTCTCTTGAATTTAACAGGTTTGCGTTACCAACGGCCGATCGGAGCTTCCGCAAAGCGTTCAGTTGTTATATGGAATGCATAACGGGGTGGGCGAGGACGTCAGACGAGGAGTGGACAAGAAGACCAAGAGCCAGGATCGAAGGCATCTCAACAAGACGCCGGTCTCCCATATACTCTGACGTGAGGAGCTGCGAAAGCTGCCGTAAGTGAAATTTTTGTTTTAAAATTTCGACATGCGCTTTTCTTATCTTGGAAATGAAAATAATGTACTCGGGGAACGTCGTGTTGACACTTTTCTCTTGAATTTAACAGGTTTGCGTTACCAACGGCCGATCGGAGCTTCCGCAAAGCGTTCAGTCGTTATATGGAACGCATTTCGGGGTGGGCGAGGACGTCAGACGAGAAGTGGACAAGAACACCAAGAGCCAGGATCGAAGACATCTCAACAAGACGCCGGTCACCCATATACTCTGACGTGAGGAGCTCCGAAAGCTGCCGTAAGTGAAATTTTTGTTTTAAAAGTTTCGAAATGCGTTTTTCTTATCTTGGAAATGAAAATAATGTACTCGGGGAACGTCGTGTTCACACTTTTCCCTTGAATTTAACAGGTTTTTGTTACCAACGGCCGATCGGAGCTTCCGTATAGCGTTCAGTCGTTATATGGAACGCATTTCGGTGTGGGCGAGGACGTCAGACGAGAAGTGGACAAGAACACCAAGAGCCAGGATCGAAGACATCTCAACAAGACGCCGGTCAACCATATACTCTGACGTGAGGAGCTTCGAAAGCTGCCGTAAGTGAAATTTTTGTTTTAAAAGTTTCGAAATGCGCTTTTCTTATCTTGGAAATGAAAATAATGTACTCGGGGAACGTCTTGTTGACACTTTTCTCTTGAATTTAACAGGTTTGCGTTACCAACGGCCGATCGGAGCTTCCGCAAAGCGTTCAGTTGTTATATGGAATGCATAACGGGGTGGGCGAGGACGTCAGACGAGGAGTGGACAAGAAGACCAAGAGCCAGGATCGAAGGCATCTCAACAAGACGCCGGTCTCCCATATACTCTGACGTGAGGAGCTGCGAAAGCTGCCGTAAGTGAAATTTTTGTTTTAAAATTTCGAAATGCGCTTTTCTTATCTTGGAAATGAAAATAATGTACTCTGGGAACGTCGTGTTGACACTTTTCTCTTGAATTTAACAGGTTTGCGTTACCAACGGCCGATCGGAGCTTCCGCAAAGCGTTCAGTCGTTATATGGAACGCATTTCGGGGTGGGCGAGGACGTCAGACGAGAAGTGGACAAGAACACCAAGAGCCAGGATCGAAGACATGTCAAGAAGACGCCGGTCGACCATATATTCTGACGTGAGGAGCTTCGAAAGCTGCCGTAAGTGAAATTTTTGTTTTAAAAGTTTCGATATGCGCTTTTCTTATCTTGGAAATGAAAATAATGTACTCGGGGAACGTCGTGTTGACACTTTTCTCTTGAATTTAACAGGTTTGCGTTACCAACGGTAGATCGGAGCTTCCGCAAAGCGTTCAGTCGTTATATGTAACGCATTTCGGGGTGGGCGAGGACCTCAGACGAGAAGTGGACGAGAACACCAAGAGCCAGGATCGAAGACATCTCAACAAGACGCCGGTCTCCCATATACTCTGACGTGAGGAGCTTCGAAAGCTGCCGTAAGTGAAAATTTTGTTTTAAAAGTTTCGAAATGCGTTTTTCTTATCTTGGAAATGAAAACAATGTACTCGGGGAACGTCGTGTTGACACTTTTCTCTTGAATTTAACAGGTTTGCGTTACCAACGGTCAATCGGAGCTTCCGTAAAGCGTTCAGTCGTTATATGGAACGCATACCGGGGTGGGCGAGGACGTCAGACGAGAAGTGGACAAGAACACCAAGAGCCAGGATCGAAGACATCTCAACAAGACGCCGGTCACCCATATACTCTGACGTGAGGAGCTTCGAAAGCTGCCGTAAGTGAAATTTTTGTTTTAAAAGTTTCGAAATGCGCTTTTCTTATCTTGGAAATGAAAATAATGTACTCGGGGAACGTCGTGTTGACACTTTTCTCTTGAATTTAACAGGTTTGCGTTACCAACGGCCGATCGGAGCTTCCGCAAAGCGTTCAGTCGTTATATGGAACGCATTTCGGGGTGGGCGAGGACGTCAGACGAGAAGTGGACAAGAACACCAAGAGCCAGGATCGAAGACATCTCAAGAAGACGCCGGTCGACCATATATTCTGACGTGAGGAGCTTCGAAAGCTGCCGTAAGTGAAATTTTTGTTTTAAAAGTTTCGATATGCGCTTTTCTTATCTTGGAAATGAAAATAATGTACTCGGGAACGTCGTGTTGACACTTTTCTCTTGAATTCAACAGGTTTGCGTTACCAACGGTAGATCGGAGCTTCCGCAAAGCGTTCAGTCGTTATATGTAACGCATTTCGGGGTGGGCGAGGACCTCAGACGAGAAGTGGACGAGAACACCAAGAGCCAGGATCGAAGACATCTCAACAAGACGCCGGTCACCCATATACTCTGACGTGAGGAGCTTCGAAAGCTGCCGTAAGTGAAAATTTTGTTTTAAAAGTTTCGAAATGCGTTTTTCTTATCTTGGAAATGAAAACAATGTACTCGGGGAACGTCGTGTTGACACTTTTCTCTTGAATTTAACAGGTTTGCGTTACCAACGGCCAATCGGAGCTTCCGTAAAGCGTTCAGTCGTTATATGGAACGCATTTCGGGGTGGGCGAGGACGTCAGACGAGAAGTGGACAAGAACACCAAGAGCCAGGATCGAAGACATCTCAAGAAGACGCCGGTCGACCATATATTCTGACGTGAGGAGCTTCGAAAGCTGCCGTAAGTGAAATTTTTGTTTTAAAAGTTTCGATATGCGCTTTTCTTATCTTGGAAATGAAAATAATGTACTCGGGGAACGTCGTGTTGACACTTTTCTCTTGAATTCAACAGGTTTGCGTTACCAACGGTAGATCGGAGCTTCCGCAAAGCGTTCAGTCGTTATATGTAACGCATTTCGGGGTGGGCGAGGACCTCAGACGAGAAGTGGACGAGAACACCAAGAGCCAGGATCGAAGACATCTCAACAAGACGCCGGTCACCCATATACTCTGACGTGAGGAGCTTCGAAAGCTGCCGTAAGTGAAAATTTTGTTTTAAAAGTTTCGAAATGCGTTTTTCTTATCTTGGAAATGAAAACAATGTACTCGGGGAACGTCGTGTTCAAGCTTTTCTCTTGAATTTAACAGGTTTGGGTTACCAACGGCCGATCGGAGCTTCCGCAAAGCGTTCAGTCGTTATATGGAACGCATACCTGGGTGGGCGTGGACGTCAGACGAGAAGTGGACAAGAACACCAAGAGCCAGGATCGAAGACATCTCAACAAGACGCCGGTCACCCATATACTCTGACGTGAGGAGCTTCGAAAGCTGCAGTAAGTGAAATTTTTGTTCTAAAAGTTTCGAAATGCGCTTTTCTTATCTTGGAAATGAAAGTAATGTACTCTGGGAACATCGTGTTCACACTTTTCTCTTGAATTTAACAGGTTTGCGTTACCAACGGCCGATTGGAGCTTCCGCAAAGCGTTCAGTCGTTATATGGAACGCATTTCGGGGTGGACGAGGACGTCAGACGAGAAGTGGACAAGAACACCAAGAGCCACGATCGAAGACATCTCAACAAGACGCCGGTCACCCATATACTCTGACGTGAGGAGCTTCGAAAGCTGCCGTAAGTGAAATTTTTGTTTTAAAAGTTTCGAAATACGCTTTTCTTATCTTGGAAATGAAAATAATGTACTCGGGGAACGTCGTGTTCACACTTTTCTCTTGAATTTAACAGGTTTGCGTTACCAACGGCCGATCGGAGCTTCCGCAAAGCGTTCAGTCGTTATATGGAACGCATACCGGGGTGGCCGAGGACGTCAGACGAGGAGTGGACAAGAAGACCAAGAGTCAGGATCGAAGACATCTCAAGAAGACGCCGGTCACCCATATACTATGACGTGAGGAGTTTCGAATGCTGCCGTAAGTGAAATTTTTGTTTTAAAAGTTTCGAAATGCGCTTTTCTTATCTTGGAAATGAAAATAATGTACTCGGGGAACGTCGTGTTCACACTTTTCTCTTGAATTTAACAGGTTTGCGTTACCAACGGCCGATCGGAGCTTCCGCAAAGCGTTCAGTCGTTATAGGGAACGCATTTCGGGGTGGGCGAGGACGTCAGACGAGAAGTGGACAAGAACACCAAGAGCCAGGATCGAAGACATCTCAACAAGACGCCGGTCACCCATATACTCTGACGTGAGGAGCTTCGAATGCTGCCGTAAGTGAAATTTTTGTTTGAAAAGTTTCGAAATACGCTTTTCTTATCTTGGAAATGAAAATAATGTACTCGGGGAACGTCGTGTTCACACTTTTCTCTTGAATTTAATAGGTTTGCGTTACCAACGGCCGATCTGAGCTTCCGCAAAGCGTTCAGTCGTTATATGGAACGCATACCGGGGTGGCCGAGGACGTCAGACGAGGAGTGGACAAGAAGACCAAGAGCCAGGATCGAAGACATCTCAAGAAGACGCCGGTCACCCATATACTATGACGTGAGGAGTTTCGAATGCTGCCGTAAGTGAAATTTTTGTTTTAAAAGTTTCGAAATGCGCTTTTCTTATCTTGGAAATGAAAATAATGTACTCGGGGAACGTCGTGTTGACACTTTTCTCTTGAATTTAACAGGTTTGCGTTACCAACGGCCGATCGGAGCTTCCGCAAAGCGTTCAGTCGTTATAGGGAACGCATTTCGGGGTGGGCGAGGACGTCAGACGAGAAGTGGACAAGAACACCAAGAGCCAGGATCGAAGACATCTCAACAAGACGCCGGTCACCCATATACTCTGACGTGAGGAGCTTCGAAAGCTGCCGTAAGTGAAATTTTTGTTTTAAAAGTTTCGAAATGCACTTTTCTTATCTTGGAAATGAAAATAATGTACTCGGGGAACGTCGTGTTGACACTTTTCTCTTGAATTTAACAGGTTTGGGTTACCAACGGCCGATCGGAGCTTCCGCAAAGCGTTCAGTCGTTATATGGAACGCATTTCGGGGTGGGCGAGGACCTCAGACAAGAAGTGGACGAGAACACCAAGATCCAGGATCGAAGACATCTCAACAAGACGCCGGTCACCCATATACTCTGACGTGAGGAGCTTCGAAACCTGCCGTAAGTGAAATTTTTGTTTTAAAATTTCGACATGCGCTTTTCTTATCTTGGAAATGAAAATAATGTACTCGGGGAACGTCGTGTTGACACTTTTCTCTTGAATTTAACAGGTTTGCGTTACCAACGGCCGATCGGAGCTTCCGCAAAGCGTTCAGTCGTTATATGGAACGCATTTCGGGGTGGGCGAGGACGTCAGACGAGAAGTGGACAAGAACACCAAGAGCCAGGATCGAAGACATCTCAACAAGACGCCGGTCACCCATATACTCTGACGTGAGGAGCTCCGAAAGCTGCCGTAAGTGAAATTTTTGTTTTAAAAGTCTCGAAATGCGTTTTTCTTATCTTGGAAATGAAAATAATGTACTCGGGGAACGTCGTGTTCACACTTTTCCCTTGAATTTAACAGGTTTTTGTTACCAACGGCCGATCGGAGCTTCCGTATAGCGTTCAGTCGTTATATGGAACGCATTTCGGGGTGGGCGAGGACGTCAGACGAGAAGTGGACAAGAACACCAAGAGCCAGGATCGAAGACATCTCAACAAGACGCCGGTCAACCATATACTCTGACGTGAGGAGCTTCGAAAGCTGCCGTAAGTGAAATTTTTGTTTTAAAAGTTTCGAAATGCGCTTTTCTTATCTTGGAAATGAAAATAATGTACTCGGGGAACGTCTTGTTGACACTTTTCTCTTGAATTTAACAGGTTTGCGTTACCAACGGCCGATCGGAGCTTCCGCAAAGCGTTCAGTTGTTATATGGAATGCATAACGGGGTGGGCGAGGACGTCAGACGAGGAGTGGACAAGAAGACCAAGAGCCAGGATCGAAGGCATCTCAACAAGACGCCGGTCTCCCATATACTCTGACGTGAGGAGCTGCGAAAGCTGCCGTAAGTGAAATTTTTGTTTTAAAATTTCGACATGCGCTTTTCTTATCTTGGAAATGAAAATAATGTACTCGGGGAACGTCGTGTTGACACTTTTCTCTTGAATTTAACAGGTTTGCGTTACCAACGGCCGATCGGAGCTTCCGCAAAGCGTTCAGTCGTTATATGGAACGCATTTCGGGGTGGGCGAGGACGTCAGACGAGAAGTGGACAAGAACACCAAGAGCCAGGATCGAAGACATCTCAACAAGACGCCGGTCACCCATATACTCTGACGTGAGGAGCTCCGAAAGCTGCCGTAAGTGAAATTTTTGTTTTAAAAGTTTCGAAATGCGCTTTTCTTATCTTGGAAATGAAAATAATGTACTCGGGGAACGTCGTGTTCACACTTTTCCCTTGAATTTAACAGGTTTTTGTTACCAACGGCCGATCGGAGCTTCCGTATAGCGTTCAGTCGTTATATGGAACGCATTTCGGTGTGGGCGAGGACGTCAGACGAGAAGTGGACAAGAACACCAAGAGCCAGGATCGAAGACATCTCAACAAGACGCCGGTCAACCATATACTCTGACGTGAGGAGCTTCGAAAGCTGCCGTAAGTGAAATTTTTGTTTTAAAAGTTTCGAAATGCGCTTTTCTTATCTTGGAAATGAAAATAATGTACTCGGGGAACGTCTTGTTGACACTTTTCTCTTGAATTTAACAGGTTTGCGTTACCAACGGCCGATCGGAGCTTCCGCAAAGCGTTCAGTTGTTATATGGAATGCATAACGGGGTGGGCGAGGACGTCAGACGAGGAGTGGACAAGAAGACCAAGAGCCAGGATCGAAGGCATCTCAACAAGACGCCGGTCTCCCATATACTCTGACGTGAGGAGCTGCGAAAGCTGCCGTAAGTGAAATTTTTGTTTTAAAATTTCGAAATGCGCTTTTCTTATCTTGGAAATGAAAATAATGTACTCTGGGAACGTCGTGTTGACACTTTTCTCTTGAATTTAACAGGTTTGCGTTACCAACGGCCGATCGGAGCTTCCGCAAAGCGTTCAGTCGTTATATGGAACGCATTTCGGGGTGGGCGAGGACGTCAGACGAGAAGTGGACAAGAACACCAAGAGCCAGGATCGAAGACATCTCAAGAAGACGCCGGTCGACCATATATTCTGACGTGAGGAGCTTCGAAAGCTGCCGTAAGTGAAATTTTTGTTTTAAAAGTTTCGATATGCGCTTTTCTTATCTTGGAAATGAAAATAATGTACTCGGGGAACGTCGTGTTGACACTTTTCTCTTGAATTTAACAGGTTTGCGTTACCAACGGTAGATCGGAGCTTCCGCAAAGCGTTCAGTCGTTATATGTAACGCATTTCGGGGTGGGCGAGGACCTCAGACGAGAAGTGGACGAGAACACCAAGAGCCAGGATCGAAGACATCTCAACAAGACGCCGGTCACCCATATACTCTGACGTGAGGAGCTTCGAAAGCTGCCGTAAGTGAAATTTTTGTTTTAAAAGTTTCGAAATGCGCTTTTCTTATCTTGGAAATGAAAATAATGTACTCGGGGAACGTCGTGTTGACACTTTTCTCTTGAATTTAACAGGTTTGCGTTACCAACGGTCAATCGGAGCTTCCGTAAAGCGTTCAGTCGTTATATGGAACGCATACCGGGGTGGGCGAGGACGTCAGACGAGAAGTGGACAAGAACACCAAGAGCCAGGATCGAAGACATCTCAACAAGACGCCGGTCACCCATATACTCTGACGTGAGGAGCTTCGAAAGCTGCCGTAAGTGAAATTTTTGTTTTAAAAGTTTCGAAATGCGCTTTTCTTATCTTGGAAATGAAAATAATGTACTCGGGGAACGTCGTGTTGACACTTTTCTCTTGAATTTAACAGGTTTGCGTTACCAACGGCCGATCGGAGCTTCCGCAAAGCGTTCAGTCGTTATATGGAACGCATTTCGGGGTGGGCGAGGACGTCAGACGAGAAGTGGACAAGAACACCAAGAGCCAGGATCGAAGACATCTCAAGAAGACGCCGGTCGACCATATATTCTGACGTGAGGAGCTTCGAAAGCTGCCGTAAGTGAAATTTTTGTTTTAAAAGTTTCGATATGCGCTTTTCTTATCTTGGAAATGAAAATAATGTACTCGGGAACGTCGTGTTGACACTTTTCTCTTGAATTCAACAGGTTTGCGTTACCAACGGTAGATCGGAGCTTCCGCAAAGCGTTCAGTCGTTATATGGAACGCATTTCGGGGTGGGCGAGGACGTCAGACGAGAAGTGGACAAGAACACCAAGAGCCAGGATCGAAGACATCTCAACAAGACGCCGGTCACCCATATACTCTGACGTGAGGAGCTTCGAAAGCTGCCGTAAGTGAAAATTTTGTTTTAAAAGTTTCGAAATGCGTTTTTCTTATCTTGGAAATGAAAACAATGTACTCGGGGAACGTCGTGTTGACACTTTTCTCTTGAATTTAACAGGTTTGCGTTACCAACGGTCAATCGGAGCTTCCGTAAAGCGTTCAGTCGTTATATGGAACGCATTTCGGGGTGGGCGAGGACGTCAGACGAGAAGTGGACAAGAACACCAAGAGCCAGGATCGAAGACATCTCAAGAAGACGCCGGTCGACCATATATTCTGACGTGAGGAGCTTCGAAAGCTGCCGTAAGTGAAATTTTTGTTTTAAAAGTTTCGATATGCGCTTTTCTTATCTTGGAAATGAAAATAATGTACTCGGGGAACGTCGTGTTGACACTTTTCTCTTGAATTCAACAGGTTTGCGTTACCAACGGTAGATCGGAGCTTCCGCAAAGCGTTCAGTCGTTATATGTAACGCATTTCGGGGTGGGCGAGGACCTCAGACGAGAAGTGGACGAGAACACCAAGAGCCAGGATCGAAGACATCTCAACAAGACGCCGGTCACCCATATACTCTGACGTGAGGAGCTTCGAAAGCTGCCGTAAGTGAAAATTTTGTTTTAAAAGTTTCGAAATGCGTTTTTCTTATCTTGGAAATGAAAACAATGTACTCGGGGAACGTCGTGTTCAAGCTTTTCTCTTGAATTTAACAGGTTTGGGTTACCAACGGCCGATCGGAGCTTCCGCAAAGCGTTCAGTCGTTATATGGAACGCATACCTGGGTGGGCGTGGACGTCAGACGAGAAGTGGACAAGAACACCAAGAGCCAGGATCGAAGACATCTCAACAAGACGCCGGTCACCCATATACTCTGACGTGAGGAGCTTCGAAAGCTGCAGTAAGTGAAATTTTTGTTCTAAAAGTTTCGAAATGCGCTTTTCTTATCTTGGAAATGAAAGTAATGTACTCTGGGAACATCGTGTTCACACTTTTCTCTTGAATTTAACAGGTTTGCGTTACCAACGGCCGATTGGAGCTTCCGCAAAGCGTTCAGTCGTTATATGGAACGCATTTCGGGGTGGACGAGGACGTCAGACGAGAAGTGGACAAGAACACCAAGAGCCACGATCGAAGACATCTCAACAAGACGCCGGTCACCCATATACTCTGACGTGAGGAGCTTCGAAAGCTGCCGTAAGTGAAATTTTTGTTTTAAAAGTTTCGAAATACGCTTTTCTTATCTTGGAAATGAAAATAATGTACTCGGGGAACGTCGTGTTCACACTTTTCTCTTGAATTTAACAGGTTTGCGTTACCAACGGCCGATCGGAGCTTCCGCAAAGCGTTCAGTCGTTATATGGAACGCATACCGGGGTGGCCGAGGACGTCAGACGAGGAGTGGACAAGAAGACCAAGAGTCAGGATCGAAGACATCTCAAGAAGACGCCGGTCACCCATATACTATGACGTGAGGAGTTTCGAATGCTGCCGTAAGTGAAATTTTTGTTTTAAAAGTTTCGAAATGCGCTTTTCTTATCTTGGAAATGAAAATAATGTACTCGGGGAACGTCGTGTTGACACTTTTCTCTTGAATTTAACAGGTTTGCGTTACCAACGGCCGATCGGAGCTTCCGCAAAGCGTTCAGTCGTTATATGGAACGCATTTCGGGGTGGGCGAGGACGTCAGACGAGAAGTGGACAAGAACACCAAGAGCCAGGATCGAAGACATCTCAACAAGACGCCGGTCACCCATATACTCTGACGTGAGGAGCTTCGAAAGCTGCCGTAAGTGAAATTTTTGTTTTAAAAGTTTCGAAATGCGCTTTTCTTATCTTGGAAATGAAAATAATGTACTCGGGGAACGTCGTGTTCACACTTTTCTCTTGAATTTAATAGGTTTGCGTTACCAACGGCCGATCTGAGCTTCCGCAAAGCGTTCAGTCGTTATATGGAACGCATACCGGGGTGGCCGAGGACGTCAGACGAGGAGTGGACAAGAAGACCAAGAGCCAGGATCGAAGACATCTCAAGAAGACGCCGGTCACCCATATACTATGACGTGAGGAGTTTCGAATGCTGCCGTAAGTGAAATTTTTGTTTTAAAAGTTTCGAAATGCGCTTTTCTTATCTTGGAAATGAAAATAATGTACTCGGGGAACGTCGTGTTGACACTTTTCTCTTGAATTTAACAGGTTTGCGTTACCAACGTCCGATCTGAGCTTCCGCAAAGCGTTCAGTCGTTATAGGGAACGCATTTCGGGGTGGGCGAGGACGTCAGACGAGAAGTGGACAAGAACACCAAGAGCCAGGATCGAAGACATCTCAACAAGACGCCGGTCTCCCATATACTCTGACGTGAGGAGCTTCGAAAGCTGCCGTAAGTGAAATTTTTGTTTTAAAAGTTTCGAAATGCACTTTTCTTATCTTGGAAATGAAAATAATGTACTCGGGGAACGTCGTGTTGACACTTTTCTCTTGAATTTAACAGGTTTGCGTTACCAACGGCCGATCGGAGCTTCCGCAAAGCGTTCAGTCGTTATATGGAACGCATTTCGGGGTGGGCGAGGACCTCAGACAAGAAGTGGACGAGAACACCAAGATCCAGGATCGAAGACATCTCAACAAGACGCCGGTCACCCATATACTCTGACGTGAGGAGCTTCGAAACCTGCCGTAAGTGAAATTTTTGTTTTAAAATTTCGACATGCGCTTTTCTTATCTTGGAAATGAAAATAATGTACTCGGGGAACGTCGTGTTGACACTTTTCTCTTGAATTTAACAGGTTTGCGTTACCAACGGCCGATCGGAGCTTCCGCAAAGCGTTCAGTCGTTATATGGAACGCATTTCGGGGTGGGCGAGGACGTCAGACGAGAAGTGGACAAGAACACCAAGAGCCAGGATCGAAGACATCTCAACAAGACGCCGGTCACCCATATACTCTGACGTGAGGAGCTCCGAAAGCTGCCGTAAGTGAAATTTTTGTTTTAAAAGTCTCGAAATGCGTTTTTCTTATCTTGGAAATGAAAATAATGTACTCGGGGAACGTCGTGTTCACACTTTTCCCTTGAATTTAACAGGTTTTTGTTACCAACGGCCGATCGGAGCTTCCGTATAGCGTTCAGTCGTTATATGGAACGCATTTCGGTGTGGGCGAGGACGTCAGACGAGAAGTGGACAAGAACACCAAGAGCCAGGATCGAAGACATCTCAACAAGACGCCGGTCAACCATATACTCTGACGTGAGGAGCTTCGAAAGCTGCCGTAAGTGAAATTTTTGTTTTAAAAGTTTCGAAATGCGCTTTTCTTATCTTGGAAATGAAAATAATGTACTCGGGGAACGTCTTGTTGACACTTTTCTCTTGAATTTAACAGGTTTGCGTTACCAACGGCCGATCGGAGCTTCCGCAAAGCGTTCAGTAGTTATATGGAATGCATAACGGGGTGGGCGAGGACGTCAGACGAGGAGTGGACAAGAAGACCAAGAGCCAGGATCGAAGGCATCTCAACAAGACGCCGGTCTCCCATATACTCTGACGTGAGGAGCTGCGAAAGCTGCCGTAAGTGAAATTTTTGTTTTAAAATTTCGACATGCGCTTTTCTTATCTTGGAAATGAAAATAATGTACTCGGGGAACGTCGTGTTGACACTTTTCTCTTGAATTTAACAGGTTTGCGTTACCAACGGCCGATCGGAGCTTCCGCAAAGCGTTCAGTCGTTATATGGAACGCATTTCGGGGTGGGCGAGGACGTCAGACGAGAAGTGGACAAGAACACCAAGAGCCAGGATCGAAGACATCTCAACAAGACGCCGGTCACCCATATACTCTGACGTGAGGAGCTTCGAAAGCTGCCGTAAGTGAAATTTTTGTTTTAAAAGTTTCGAAATGCGTTTTTCTTATCTTGGAAATGAAAATAATGTACTCGGGGAACGTCGTGTTCACACTTTTCCCTTGAATTTAACAGGTTTTTGTTACCAACGGCCGATCGGAGCTTCCGCATAGCGTTCAGTCGTTATATGGAACGCATTTCGGTGTGGGCGAGGACGTCAGACGAGAAGTGGACAAGAACACCAAGAGCCAGGATCGAAGACATCTCAACAAGACGCCGGTCACCCATATACTCTGACGTGAGGAGCTTCGAAAGCTGCCGTAAGTGAAATTTTTGTTTTAAAAGTTTCGAAATGCGCTTTTCTTATCTTGGAAATGAAAATAATGTACTCGGGGAACGTCTTGTTGACACTTTTCTCTTGAATTTAACAGGTTTGCGTTACCAACGGCCGATCGGAGCTTCCGCAAAGCGTTCAGTTGTTATATGGAATGCATAACGGGGTGGGCGAGGACGTCAGACGAGGAGTGGACAAGAAGACCAAGAGCCAGGATCGAAGGCATCTCAACAAGACGCCGGTCTCCCATATACTCTGACGTGAGGAGCTGCGAAAGCTGCCGTAAGTGAAATTTTTGTTTTAAAATTTCGAAATGCGCTTTTCTTATCTTGGAAATGAAAATAATGTACTCTGGGAACGTCGTGTTGACACTTTTCTCTTGAATTTAACAGGTTTGCGTTACCAACGGCCGATCGGAGCTTCCGCAAAGCGTTCAGTCGTTATATGTAACGCATTTCGGGGTGGGCGAGGACGTCAGACGAGAAGTGGACAAGAACACCAAGAGCCAGGATCGAAGACATCTCAAGAAGACGCCGGTCGACCATATATTCTGACGTGAGGAGCTTCGAAAGCTGCCGTAAGTGAAATTTTTGTTTTAAAAGTTTCGATATGCGCTTTTCTTATCTTGGAAATGAAAATAATGTACTCGGGGAACGTCGTGTTGACACTTTTCTCTTGAATTTAACAGGTTTGCGTTACCAACGGTAGATCGGAGCTTCCGCAAAGCGTTCAGTCGTTATATGTAACGCATTTCGGGGTGGGCGAGGACCTCAGACGAGAAGTGGACGAGAACACCAAGAGCCAGGATCGAAGACATCTCAACAAGACGCCGGTCACCCATATACTCTGACGTGAGGAGCTTCGAAAGCTGCCGTAAGTGAAAATTTTGTTTTAAAAGTTTCGAAATGCGTTTTTCTTATCTTGGAAATGAAAACAATGTACTCGGGGAACGTCGTGTTGACACTTTTCTCTTGAATTTAACAGGTTTGCGTTACCAACGGTCAATCGGAGCTTCCGTAAAGCGTTCAGTCGTTATATGGAACGCATACCGGGGTGGGCGAGGACGTCAGACGAGAAGTGGACAAGAACACCAAGAGCCAGGATCGAAGACATCTCAACAAGACGCCGGTCACCCATATACTCTGACGTGAGGAGCTTCGAAAGCTGCCGTAAGTGAAATTTTTGTTTTAAAAGTTTCGAAATGCGCTTTTCTTATCTTGGAAATGAAAATAATGTACTCGGGGAACGTCGTGTTGACACTTTTCTCTTGAATTTAACAGGTTTGCGTTACCAACGGCCGATCGGAGCTTCCGCAAAGCGTTCAGTCGTTATATGGAACGCATTTCGGGGTGGGCGAGGACGTCAGACGAGAAGTGGACAAGAACACCAAGAGCCAGGATCGAAGACATCTCAAGAAGACGCCGGTCGACCATATATTCTGACGTGAGGAGCTTCGAAAGCTGCCGTAAGTGAAATTTTTGTTTTAAAAGTTTCGATATGCGCTTTTCTTATCTTGGAAATGAAAATAATGTACTCGGGGAACGTCGTGTTGACACTTTTCTCTTGAATTCAACAGGTTTGCGTTACCAACGGTAGATCGGAGCTTCCGCAAAGCGTTCAGTCGTTATATGGAACGCATACCGGGGTGGCCGAGGACGTCAGACGAGGAGTGGACAAGAAGACCAAGAGTCAGGATCGAAGACATCTCAAGAAGACGCCGGTCACCCATATACTATGACGTGAGGAGTTTCGAATGCTGCCGTAAGTGAAAATTTTGTTTTAAAAGTTTCGAAATGCGTTTTTCTTATCTTGGCAATGAAAACAATGTACTCGGGGAACGTCGTGTTGACACTTTTCTCTTGAATTTAACAGGTTTGCGTTACCAACGGTCAATCGGAGCTTCCGTAAAGCGTTCAGTCGTTATATGGAACGCATTTCGGGGTGGGCGAGGACGTCAGACGAGAAGTGGACAAGAACACCAAGAGCCAGGATCGAAGACATCTCAAGAAGACGCCGGTCGACCATATATTCTGACGTGAGGAGCTTCGAAAGCTGCCGTAAGTGAAATTTTTGTTTTAAAAGTTTCGATATGCGCTTTTCTTATCTTGGAAATGAAAATAATGTACTCGGGGAACGTCGTGTTGACACTTTTCTCTTGAATTCAACAGGTTTGCGTTACCAACGGTAGATCGGAGCTTCCGCAAAGCGTTCAGTCGTTATATGTAACGCATTTCGGGGTGGGCGAGGACCTCAGACGAGAAGTGGACGAGAACACCAAGAGCCAGGATCGAAGACATCTCAACAAGACGCCGGTCACCCATATACTCTGACGTGAGGAGCTTCGAAAGCTGCCGTAAGTGAAAATTTTGTTTTAAAAGTTTCGAAATGCGTTTTTCTTATCTTGGAAATGAAAACAATGTACTCGGGGAACGTCGTGTTCAAGCTTTTCTCTTGAATTTAACAGGTTTGGGTTACCAACGGCCGATCGGAGCTTCCGCAAAGCGTTCAGTCGTTATATGGAACGCATACCTGGGTGGGCGTGGACGTCAGACGAGAAGTGGACAAGAACACCAAGAGCCAGGATCGAAGACATCTCAACAAGACGCCGGTCACCCATATACTCTGACGTGAGGAGCTTCGAAAGCTGCAGTAAGTGAAATTTTTGTTCTAAAAGTTTCGAAATGCGCTTTTCTTATCTTGGAAATGAAAGTAATGTACTCTGGGAACATCGTGTTCACACTTTTCTCTTGAATTTAACAGGTTTGCGTTACCAACGGCCGATTGGAGCTTCCGCAAAGCGTTCAGTCGTTATATGGTACGCATTTCGGGGTGGACGAGGACGTCAGACGAGAAGTGGACAAGAACACCAAGAGCCACGATCGAAGACATCTCAACAAGACGCCGGTCACCCATATACTCTGACGTGAGGAGCTTCGAAAGCTGCCGTAAGTGAAATTTTTGTTTTAAAAGTTTCGAAATACGCTTTTCTTATCTTGGAAATGAAAATAATGTACTCGGGGAACGTCGTGTTCACACTTTTCTCTTGAATTTAATAGGTTTGCGTTACCAACGGCCGATCGGAGCTTCCGCAAAGCGTTCAGTCGTTATATGGAACGCATTTCGGGGTGGCCGAGGACGTCAGACGAGGAGTGGACAAGAAGACCAAGAGTCAGGATCGAAGACATCTCAAGAAGACGCCGGTCACCCATATACTATGACGTGAGGAGTTTCGAATGCTGCCGTAAGTGAAATTTTTGTTTTAAAAGTTTCGAAATGCGCTTTTCTTATCTTGGAAATGAAAATAATGTACTCGGGGAACGTCGTGTTGACACTTTTCTCTTGAATTTAACAGGTTTGCGTTACCAACGGCCGATCGGAGCTTCCGCAAAGCGTTCAGTCGTTATAGGGAACGCATTTCGGGGTGGGCGAGGACGTCAGACGAGAAGTGGACAAGAACACCAAGAGCCAGGATCGAAGACATCTCAACAAGACGCCGGTCACCCATATACTCTGACGTGAGGAGCTTCGAAAGCTGCCGTAAGTGAAATTTTTGTTTTAAAAGTTTCGAAATACGCTTTTCTTATCTTGGAAATGAAAATAATGTACTCGGGGAACGTCGTGTTCACACTTTTCTCTTGAATTTAATAGGTTTGCGTTACCAACGGCCGATCTGAGCTTCCGCAAAGCGTTCAGTCGTTATATGGAACGCATACCGGGGTGGCCGAGGACGTCAGACGAGGAGTGGACAAGAAGACCAAGAGCCAGGATCGAAGACATCTCAAGAAGACGCCGGTCACCCATATACTATGACGTGAGGAGTTTCGAATGCTGCCGTAAGTGAAATTTTTGTTTTAAAAGTTTCGAAATGCGCTTTTCTTATCTTGGAAATGAAAATAATGTACTCGGGGAACGTCGTGTTGACACTTTTCTCTTGAATTTAACAGGTTTGCGTTACCAACGTCCGATCGGAGCTTCCGCAAAGCGTTCAGTCGTTATAGGGAACGCATTTCGGGGTGGGCGAGGACGTCAGACGAGAAGTGGACAAGAACACCAAGAGCCAGGATCGAAGACATCTCAACAAGACGCCGGTCACCCATATACTCTGACGTGAGGAGCTTCGAAAGCTGCCGTAAGTGAAATTTTTGTTTTAAAAGTTTCGAAATGCACTTTTCTTATCTTGGAAATGAAAATAATGTACTCGGGGAACGTCGTGTTGACACTTTTCTCTTGAATTTAACAGGTTTGGGTTACCAACGGCCGATCGGAGCTTCCGCAAAGCGTTCAGTCGTTATATGGAACGCATTTCGGGGTGGGCGAGGACCTCAGACAAGAAGTGGACGAGAACACCAAGATCCAGGATCGAAGACATCTCAACAAGACGCCGGTCACCCATATACTCTGACGTGAGGAGCTTCGAAACCTGCCGTAAGTGAAATTTTTGTTTTAAAATTTCGACATGCGCTTTTCTTATCTTGGAAATGAAAATAATGTACTCGGGGAACGTCGTGTTGACACTTTTCTCTTGAATTTAACAGGTTTGCGTTACCAACGGCCGATCGGAGCTTCCGCAAAGCGTTCAGTCGTTATATGGAACGCATTTCGGGGTGGGCGAGGACGTCAGACGAGAAGTGGACAAGAACACCAAGAGCCAGGATCGAAGACATCTCAACAAGACGCCGGTCACCCATATACTCTGACGTGAGGAGCTCCGAAAGCTGCCGTAAGTGAAATTTTTGTTTTAAAAGTCTCGAAATGCGTTTTTCTTATCTTGGAAATGAAAATAATGTACTCGGGGAACGTCGTGTTCACACTTTTCCCTTGAATTTAACAGGTTTTTGTTACCAACGGCCGATCGGAGCTTCCGTATAGCGTTCAGTCGTTATATGGAACGCATTTCGGTGTGGGCGAGGACGTCAGACGAGAAGTGGACAAGAACACCAAGAGCCAGGATCGAAGACATCTCAACAAGACGCCGGTCAACCATATACTCTGACGTGAGGAGCTTCGAAAGCTGCCGTAAGTGAAATTTTTGTTTTAAAAGTTTCGAAATGCGCTTTTCTTATCTTGGAAATGAAAATAATGTACTCGGGGAACGTCTTGTTGACACTTTTCTCTTGAATTTAACAGGTTTGCGTTACCAACGGCCGATCGGAGCTTCCGCAAAGCGTTCAGTTGTTATATGGAATGCATAACGGGGTGGGCGAGGACGTCAGACGAGGAGTGGACAAGAAGACCAAGAGCCAGGATCGAAGGCATCTCAACAAGACGCCGGTCTCCCATATACTCTGACGTGAGGAGCTGCGAAAGCTGCCGTAAGTGAAATTTTTGTTTTAAAATTTCGAAATGCGCTTTTCTTATCTTGGAAATGAAAATAATGTACTCTGGGAACGTCGTGTTGACACTTTTCTCTTGAATTTAACAGGTTTGCGTTACCAACGGCCGATCGGAGCTTCCGCAAAGCGTTCAGTCGTTATATGGAACGCATTTCGGGGTGGGCGAGGACGTCAGACGAGAAGTGGACAAGAACACCAAGAGCCAGGATCGAAGACATCTCAAGAAGACGCCGGTCGACCATATATTCTGACGTGAGGAGCTTCGAAAGCTGCCGTAAGTGAAATTTTTGTTTTAAAAGTTTCGATATGCGCTTTTCTTATCTTGGAAATGAAAATAATGTACTCGGGGAACGTCGTGTTGACACTTTTCTCTTGAATTTAACAGGTTTGCGTTACCAACGGTAGATCGGAGCTTCCGCAAAGCGTTCAGTCGTTATATGGAACGCATTTCGGGGTGGGCGAGGACCTCAGACGAGAAGTGGACGAGAACACCAAGAGCCAGGATCGAAGACATCTCAACAAGACGCCGGTCACCCATATACTCTGACGTGAGGAGCTTCGAAAGCTGCCGTAAGTGAAAATTTTGTTTTAAAAGTTTCGAAATGCGTTTTTCTTATCTTGGAAATGAAAACAATGTACTCGGGGAACGTCGTGTTGACACTTTTCTCTTGAATTTAACAGGTTTGCGTTACCAACGGTCAATCGGAGCTTCCGTAAAGCGTTCAGTCGTTATATGGAACGCATACCGGGGTGGGCGAGGACGTCAGACGAGAAGTGGACAAGAACACCAAGAGCCAGGATCGAAGACATCTCAACAAGACGCCGGTCACCCATATACTCTGACGTGAGGAGCTTCGAAAGCTGCCGTAAGTGAAATTTTTGTTTTAAAAGTTTCGAAATGCGCTTTTCTTATCTTGGAAATGAAAATAATGTACTCGGGGAACGTCGTGTTGACACTTTTCTCTTGAATTTAACAGGTTTGCGTTACCAACGGCCGATCGGAGCTTCCGCAAAGCGTTCAGTCGTTATATGGAACGCATTTCGGGGTGGGCGAGGACGTCAGACGAGAAGTGGACAAGAACACCAAGAGCCAGGATCGAAGACATCTCAAGAAGACGCCGGTCGACCATATATTCTGACGTGAGGAGCTTCGAAAGCTGCCGTAAGTGAAATTTTTGTTTTAAAAGTTTCGATATGCGCTTTTCTTATCTTGGAAATGAAAATAATGTACTCGGGGAACGTCGTGTTGACACTTTTCTCTTGAATTCAACAGGTTTGCGTTACCAACGGTAGATCGGAGCTTCCGCAAAGCGTTCAGTCGTTATATGTAACGCATTTCGGGGTGGGCGAGGACCTCAGACGAGAAGTGGACGAGAACACCAAGAGCCAGGATCGAAGACATCTCAACAAGACGCCGGTCACCCATATACTCTGACGTGAGGAGCTTCGAAAGCTGCCGTAAGTGAAAATTTTGTTTTAAAAGTTTCGAAATGCGTTTTTCTTATCTTGGAAATGAAAACAATGTACTCGGGGAACGTCGTGTTGACACTTTTCTCTTGAATTTAACAGGTTTGCGTTACCAACGGTCAATCGGAGCTTCCGAAAAGCGTTCAGTCGTTATATGGAACGCATTTCGGGGTGGGCGAGGACGTCAGACGAGAAGTGGACAAGAACACCAAGAGCCAGGATCGAAGACATCTCAAGAAGACGCCGGTCGACCATATATTCTGACGTGAGGAGCTTCGAAAGCTGCCGTAAGTGAAATTTTTGTTTTAAAAGTTTCGATATGCGCTTTTCTTATCTTGGAAATGAAAATAATGTACTCGGGGAACGTCGTGTTGACACTTTTCTCTTGAATTCAACAGGTTTGCGTTACCAACGGTAGATCGGAGCTTCCGCAAAGCGTTCAGTCGTTATATGTAACGCATTTCGGGGTGGGCGAGGACCTCAGACGAGAAGTGGACGAGAACACCAAGAGCCAGGATCGAAGACATCTCAACAAGACGCCGGTCACCCATATACTCTGACGTGAGGAGCTTCGAAAGCTGCCGTAAGTGAAAATTTTGTTTTAAAAGTTTCGAAATGCGTTTTTCTTATCTTGGAAATGAAAACATTGTACTCGGGGAACGTCGTGTTCAAGCTTTTCTCTTGAATTTAACAGGTTTGGGTTACCAACGGCCGATCGGAGCTTCCGCAAAGCGTTCAGTCGTTATATGGAACGCATACCTGGGTGGGCGTGGACGTCAGACGAGAAGTGGACAAGAACACCAAGAGCCAGGATCGAAGACATCTCAACAAGACGCCGGTCACCCATATACTCTGACGTGAGGAGCTTCGAAAGCTGCAGTAAGTGAAATTTTTGTTCTAAAACTTTCGAAATGCGCTTTTCTTATCTTGGAAATGAAAGTAATGTACTCTGGGAACATCGTGTTCACACTTTTCTCTTGAATTTAACAGGTTTGCGTTACCAACGGCCGATTGGAGCTTCCGCAAAGCGTTCAGTCGTTATATGGAACGCATTTCGGGGTGGACGAGGACGTCAGACGAGAAGTGGACAAGAACACCAAGAGCCACGATCGAAGACATCTCAACAAGACGCCGGTCACCCATATACTCTGACGTGAGGAGCTTCGAAAGCTGCCGTAAGTGAAATTTTTGTTTTAAAAGTTTCGAAATACGCTTTTCTTATCTTGGAAATGAAAATAATGTACTCGGGGAACGTCGTGTTCACACTTTTCTCTTGAATTTAATAGGTTTGCGTTACCAACATCCGATCGGAGCTTCCGCAAAGCGTTCAGTCGTTATATGGAACGCATACCGGGGTGGCCGAGGACGTCAGACGAGGAGTGGACAAGAAGACCAAGAGTCAGGATCGAAGACATCTCAAGAAGACGCCGGTCACCCATATACTATGACGTGAGGAGTTTCGAATGCTGCCGTAAGTGAAATTTTTGTTTTAAAAGTTTCGAAATGCGCTTTTCTTATCTTGGAAATGAAAATAATGTACTCGGGGAACGTCGTGTTGACACTTTTCTCTTGAATTTAACAGGTTTGCGTTACCAACGGCCGATCGGAGCTTCCGCAAAGCGTTCAGTCGTTATAGGGAACGCATTTCGGGGTGGGCGAGGACGTCAGACGAGAAGTGGACAAGAACACCAAGAGCCAGGATCGAAGACATCTCAACAAGACGCCGGTCACCCATATACTCTGACGTGAGGAGCTTCGAAAGCTGCCGTAAGTGAAATTTTTGTTTTAAAAGTTTCGAAATGCACTTTTCTTATCTTGGAAATGAAAATAATGTACTCGGGGAACGTCGTGTTGACACTTTTCTCTTGAATTTAACAGGTTTGGGTTACCAACGGCCGATCGGAGCTTCCGCAAAGCGTTCAGTCGTTATATGGAACGCATTTCGGGGTGGGCGAGGACGTCAGACGAGAAGTGGACGAGAACACCAAGATCCAGGATCGAAGACATCTCAACAAGACGCCGGTCACCCATATACTCTGACGTGAGGAGCTTCGAAACCTGCCGTAAGTGAAATTTTTGTTTTAAAATTTCGACATGCGCTTTTCTTATCTTGGAAATGAAAATAATGTACTCGGGGAACGTCGTGTTGACACTTTTCTCTTGAATTTAACAGGTTTGCGTTACCAACGGCCGATCGGAGCTTCCGCAAAGCGTTCAGTCGTTATATGGAACGCATTTCGGGGTGGGCGAGGACGTCAGACGAGAAGTGGACAAGAACACCAAGAGCCAGGATCGAAGACATCTCAACAAGACGCCGGTCACCCATATACTCTGACGTGAGGAGCTCCGAAAGCTGCCGTAAGTGAAATTTTTGTTTTAAAAGTTTCGAAATGCGTTTTTCTTATCTTGGAAATGAAAATAATGTACTCGGGGAACGTCGTGTTCACACTTTTCTCTTGAATTTAACAGGTTTTTGTTACCAACGGCCGATCGGAGCTTCCGTATAGCGTTCAGTCGTTATATGGAACGCATTTCGGTGTGGGCGAGGACGTCAGACGAGAAGTGGACAAGAACACCAAGAGCCAGGATCGAAGACATCTCAACAAGACGCCGGTCACCCATATACTCTGACGTGAGGAGCTTCGAAAGCTGCCGTAAGTGAAATTTTTGTTTTAAAAGTTTCGAAATGCGCTTTTCTTATCTTGGAAATGAAAATAATGTACTCGGGGAACGTCGTGTTCAAGCTTTTCTCTTGAATTTAACAGGTTTGGGTTACCAACGGCCGATCGGAGCTTCCGCAAAGCGTTCAGTCGTTATATGGAACGCATACCTGGGTGGGCGTGGACGTCAGACGAGAAGTGGACAAGAACACCAAGAGCCAGGATCGAAGACATCTCAACAAGACGCCGGTCACCCATATACTCTGACGTGAGGAGCTTCGAAAGCTGCAGTAAGTGAAATTTTTGTTCTAAAAGTTTCGAAATGCGCTTTTCTTATCTTGGAAATGAAAGTAATGTACTCTGGGAACATCGTGTTCACACTTTTCTCTTGAATTTAACAGGTTTGCGTTACCAACGGCCGATTGGAGCTTCCGCAAAGCGTTCAGTCGTTATATGGAACGCATTTCGGGGTGGACGAGGACGTCAGACGAGAAGTGGACAAGAACACCAAGAGCCACGATCGAAGACATCTCAACAAGACGCCGGTCACCCGTATACTCTGACGTGAGGAGCTTCGAAAGCTGCCGTAAGTGAAATTTTTGTTTTAAAAGTTTCGAAATACGCTTTTCTTATCTTGGAAATGAAAATAATGTACTCGGGGAACGTCGTGTTCACACTTTTCTCTTGAATTTAATAGGTTTGCGTTACCAACGGCCGATCGGAGCTTCCGCAAAGCGTTCAGTTGTTATATGGAATGCATAACGGGGTGGGCGAGGACGTCAGACGAGGAGTGGACAAGAAGACCAAGAGCCAGGATCGAAGGCATCTCAACAAGACGCCGGTCTCCCATATACTCTGACGTGAGGAGCTGCGAAAGCTGCCGTAAGTGAAATTTTTGTTTTAAAATTTCGACATGCGCTTTTCTTATCTTGGAAATGAAAATAATGTACTCGGGGAACGTCGTGTTGACACTTTTCTCTTGAATTTAACAGGTTTGCGTTACCAACGGCCGATCGGAGCTTCCGCAAAGCGTTCAGTCGTTATATGGAACGCATTTCGGGGTGGGCGAGGACGTCAGACGAGAAGTGGACAAGAACACCAAGAGCCAGGATCGAAGACATCTCAACAAGACGCCGGTCACCCATATACTCTGACGTGAGGAGCTCCGAAAGCTGCCGTAAGTGAAATTTTTGTTTTAAAAGTTTCGAAATGCGTTTTTCTTATCTTGGAAATGAAAATAATGTACTCGGGGAACGTCGTGTTCACACTTTTCCCTTGAATTTAACAGGTTTTTGTTACCAACGGCCGATCGGAGCTTCCGTATAGCGTTCAGTCGTTATATGGAACGCATTTCGGTGTGGGCGAGGACGTCAGACGAGAAGTGGACAAGAACACCAAGAGCCAGGATCGAAGACATCTCAACAAGACGCCGGTCACCCATATACTCTGACGTGAGGAGCTTCGAAAGCTGCCGTAAGTGAAATTTTTGTTTTAAAAGTTTCGAAATGCGCTTTTCTTATCTTGGAAATGAAAATAATGTACTCGGGGAACGTCTTGTTGACACTTTTCTCTTGAATTTAACAGGTTTGCGTTACCAACGGCCGATCGGAGCTTCCGCAAAGCGTTCAGTTGTTATATGGAATGCATAACGGGGTGGGCGAGGACGTCAGACGAGGAGTGGACAAGAAGACCAAGAGCCAGGATCGAAGGCATCTCAACAAGACGCCGGTCTCCCATATACTCTGACGTGAGGAGCTGCGAAAGCTGCCGTAAGTGAAATTTTTGTTTTAAAATTTCGAAATGCGCTTTTCTTATCTTGGAAATGAAAATAATGTACTCTGGGAACGTCGTGTTGACACTTTTCTCTTGAATTTAACAGGTTTGCGTTACCAACGGCCGATCGGAGCTTCCGCAAAGCGTTCAGTCGTTATATGTAACGCATTTCGGGGTGGGCGAGGACGTCAGACGAGAAGTGGACAAGAACACCAAGAGCCAGGATCGAAGACATCTCAAGAAGACGCCGGTCGACCATATATTCTGACGTGAGGAGCTTCGAAAGCTGCCGTAAGTGAAATTTTTGTTTTAAAAGTTTCGATATGCGCTTTTCTTATCTTGGAAATGAAAATAATGTACTCGGGGAACGTCGTGTTGACACTTTTCTCTTGAATTTAACAGGTTTGCGTTACCAACGGTAGATCGGAGCTTCCGCAAAGCGTTCAGTCGTTATATGTAACGCATTTCGGGGTGGGCGAGGACCTCAGACGAGAAGTGGACGAGAACACCAAGAGCCAGGATCGAAGACATCTCAACAAGACGCCGGTCACCCATATACTCTGACGTGAGGAGCTTCGAAAGCTGCCGTAAGTGAAAATTTTGTTTTAAAAGTTTCGAAATGCGTTTTTCTTATCTTGGAAATGAAAACAATGTACTCGGGGAACGTCGTGTTGACACTTTTCTCTTGAATTTAACAGGTTTGCGTTACCAACGGTCAATCGGAGCTTCCGTAAAGCGTTCAGTCGTTATATGGAACGCATACCGGGGTGGGCGAGGACGTCAGACGAGAAGTGGACAAGAACACCAAGAGCCAGGATCGAAGACATCTCAACAAGACGCCGGTCACCCATATACTCTGACGTGAGGAGCTTCGAAAGCTGCCGTAAGTGAAATTTTTGTTTTAAAAGTTTCGAAATGCGCTTTTCTTATCTTGGAAATGAAAATAATGTACTCGGGGAACGTCGTGTTGACACTTTTCTCTTGAATTTAACAGGTTTGCGTTACCAACGGCCGATCGGAGCTTCCGCAAAGCGTTCAGTCGTTATATGGAACGCATTTCGGGGTGGGCGAGGACGTCAGACGAGAAGTGGACAAGAACACCAAGAGCCAGGATCGAAGACATCTCAAGAAGACGCCGGTCGACCATATATTCTGACGTGAGGAGCTTCGAAAGCTGCCGTAAGTGAAATTTTTGTTTTAAAAGTTTCGATATGCGCTTTTCTTATCTTGGAAATGAAAATAATGTACTCGGGGAACGTCGTGTTGACACTTTTCTCTTGAATTCAACAGGTTTGCGTTACCAACGGTAGATCGGAGCTTCCGCAAAGCGTTCAGTCGTTATATGTAACACATTTCGGGGTGGGCGAGGACCTCAGACGAGAAGTGGACGAGAACACCAAGAGCCAGGATCGAAGACATCTCAACAAGACGCCGGTCACCCATATACTCTGACGTGAGGAGCTTCGAAAGCTGCCGTAAGTGAAAATTTTGTTTTAAAAGTTTCGAAATGCGTTTTTCTTATCTTGGAAATGAAAACAATGTACTCGGGGAACGTCGTGTTGACACTTTTCTCTTGAATTTAACAGGTTTGCGTTACCAACGGTCAATCGGAGCTTCCGTAAAGCGTTCAGTCGTTATATGGAACGCATTTCGGGGTGGGCGAGGACCTCAGACGAGAAGTGGACAAGAACACCAAGAGCCAGGATCGAAGACATCTCAAGAAGACGCCGGTCGACCATATATTCTGACGTGAGGAGCTTCGAAAGCTGCCGTAAGTGAAATTTTTGTTTTAAAAGTTTCGATATGCGCTTTTCTTATCTTGGAAATGAAAATAATGTACTCGGGGAACGTCGTGTTGACACTTTTCTCTTGAATTCAACAGGTTTGCGTTACCAACGGTAGATCGGAGCTTCCGCAAAGCGTTCAGTCGTTATATGGAACGCATTTCGGGGTGGGCGAGGACCTCAGACGAGAAGTGGACGAGAACACCAAGAGCCAGGATCGAAGACATCTCAACAAGACGCCGGTCACCCATATACTCTGACGTGAGGAGCTTCGAAAGCTGCCGTAAGTGAAAATTTTGTTTTAAAAGTTTCGAAATGCGTTTTTCTTATCTTGGAAATGAAAACAATGTACTCGGGGAACGTCGTGTTCAAGCTTTTCTCTTGAATTTAACAGGTTTGGGTTACCAACGGCCGATCGGAGCTTCCGCAAAGCGTTCAGTCGTTATATGGAACGCATACCTGGGTGGGCGTGGACGTCAGACGAGAAGTGGACAAGAACACCAAGAGCCAGGATCGAAGACATCTCAACAAGACGCCGGTCACCCATATACTCTGACGTGAGGAGCTTCGAAAGCTGCAGTAAGTGAAATTTTTGTTCTAAAAGTTTCGAAATGCGCTTTTCTTATCTTGGAAATGAAAGTAATGTACTCTGGGAACATCGTGTTCACACTTTTCTCTTGAATTTAACAGGTTTGCGTTACCAACGGCCGATTGGAGCTTCCGCAAAGCGTTCAGTCGTTATATGGTACGCATTTCGGGGTGGACGAGGACGTCAGACGAGAAGTGGACAAGAACACCAAGAGCCACGATCGAAGACATCTCAACAAGACGCCGGTCACCCATATACTCTGACGTGAGGAGCTTCGAAAGCTGCCGTAAGTGAAATTTTTGTTTTAAAAGTTTCGAAATACGCTTTTCTTATCTTGGAAATGAAAATAATGTACTCGGGGAACGTCGTGTTCACACTTTTCTCTTGAATTTAATAGGTTTGCGTTACCAACGGCCGATCGGAGCTTCCGCAAAGCGTTCAGTCGTTATATGGAACGCATACCGGGGTGGCCGAGGACGTCAGACGAGGAGTGGACAAGAAGACCAAGAGTCAGGATCGAAGACATCTCAAGAAGACGCCGGTCACCCATATACTATGACGTGAGGAGTTTCGAATGCTGCCGTAAGTGAAATTTTTGTTTTAAAAGTTTCGAAATGCGCTTTTCTTATCTTGGAAATGAAAATAATGTACTCGGGGAACGTCGTGTTCACACTTTTCTCTTGAATTTAACAGGTTTGCGTTACCAACGGCCGATCGGAGCTTCCGCAAAGCGTTCAGTCGTTATAGGGAACGCATTTCGGGGTGGGCGAGGACGTCAGACGAGAAGTGGACAAGAACACCAAGAGCCAGGATCGAAGACATCTCAACAAGACGCCGGTCACCCATATACTCTGACGTGAGGAGCTTCGAAAGCTGCCGTAAGTGAAATTTTTGTTTTAAAAGTTTCGAAATGCGCTTTTCTTATCTTGGAAATGAAAATAATGTACTCGGGGAACGTCGTGTTGACACTTTTCTCTTGAATTTAATAGGTTTGCGTTACCAACGGCCGATCTGAGCTTCCGCAAAGCGTTCAGTCGTTATATGGAACGCATACCGGGGTGGCCGAGGACGTCAGACGAGGAGTGGACAAGAAGACCAAGAGCCAGGATCGAAGACATCTCAAGAAGACGCCGGTCACCCATATACTATGACGTGAGGAGTTTCGAATGCTGCCGTAAGTGAAATTTTTGTTTTAAAAGTTTCGAAATGCGCTTTTCTTATCTTGGAAATGAAAATAATGTACTCGGGGAACGTCGTGTTGACACTTTTCTCTTGAATTTAACAGGTTTGCGTTACCAACGTCCGATCGGAGCTTCCGCAAAGCGTTCAGTCGTTATATGGAACGCATTTCGGGGTGGGCGAGGACGTCAGACGAGAAGTGGACAAGAACACCAAGAGCCAGGATCGAAGACATCTCAACAAGACGCCGGTCACCCATATACTCTGACGTGAGGAGCTTCGAAAGCTGCCGTAAGTGAAATTTTTGTTTTAAAAGTTTCGAAATGCACTTTTCTTATCTTGGAAATGAAAATAATGTACTCGGGGAACGTCGTGTTGACACTTTTCTCTTGAATTTAACAGGTTTGCGTTACCAACGTCCGATCGGAGCTTCCGCAAAGCGTTCAGTCGTTATATGGAACGCATTTCGGGGTGGGCGAGGACCTCAGACAAGAAGTGGACGAGAACACCAAGATCCAGGATCGAAGACATCTCAACAAGACGCCGGTCACCCATATACTCTGACGTGAGGAGCTTCGAAACCTGCCGTAAGTGAAATTTTTGTTTTAAAATTTCGACATGCGCTTTTCTTATCTTGGAAATGAAAATAATGTACTCGGGGAACGTCGTGTTGACACTTTTCTCTTGAATTTAACAGGTTTGCGTTACCAACGGCCGATCGGAGCTTCCGCAAAGCGTTCAGTCGTTATATGGAACGCATTTCGGGGTGGGCGAGGACGTCAGACGAGAAGTGGACAAGAACACCAAGAGCCAGGATCGAAGACATCTCAACAAGACGCCGGTCACCCATATACTCTGACGTGAGGAGCTCCGAAAGCTGCCGTAAGTGAAATTTTTGTTTTAAAAGTCTCGAAATGCGTTTTTCTTATCTTGGAAATGAAAATAATGTACTCGGGGAACGTCGTGTTCACACTTTTCCCTTGAATTTAACAGGTTTTTGTTACCAACGGCCGATCGGAGCTTCCGTATAGCGTTCAGTCGTTATATGGAACGCATTTCGGGGTGGGCGAGGACGTCAGACGAGAAGTGGACAAGAACACCAAGAGCCAGGATCGAAGACATCTCAACAAGACGCCGGTCAACCATATACTCTGACGTGAGGAGCTTCGAAAGCTGCCGTAAGTGAAATTTTTGTTTTAAAAGTTTCGAAATGCGCTTTTCTTATCTTGGAAATGAAAATAATGTACTCGGGGAACGTCTTGTTGACACTTTTCTCTTGAATTTAACAGGTTTGCGTTACCAACGGCCGATCGGAGCTTCCGCAAAGCGTTCAGTTGTTATATGGAATGCATAACGGGGTGGGCGAGGACGTCAGACGAGGAGTGGACAAGAACACCAAGAGCCAGGATCGAAGGCATCTCAACAAGACGCCGGTCTCCCATATACTCTGACGTGAGGAGCTGCGAAAGCTGCCGTAAGTGAAATTTTTGTTTTAAAATTTCGAAATGCGCTTTTCTTATCTTGGAAATGAAAATAATGTACTCTGGGAACGTCGTGTTGACACTTTTCTCTTGAATTTAACAGGTTTGCGTTACCAACGGCCGATCGGAGCTTCCGCAAAGCGTTCAGTCGTTATATGGAACGCATTTCGGGGTGGGCGAGGACGTCAGACGAGAAGTGGACAAGAACACCAAGAGCCAGGATCGAAGACATCTCAAGAAGACGCCGGTCGACCATATATTCTGACGTGAGGAGCTTCGAAAGCTGCCGTAAGTGAAATTTTTGTTTTAAAAGTTTCGAAATGCGCTTTTCTTATCTTGGAAATGAAAATAATGTACTCGGGGAACGTCGTGTTGACACTTTTCTCTTGAATTTAACAGGTTTGCGTTACCAACGGTAGATCGGAGCTTCCGCAAAGCGTTCAGTCGTTATATGTAACGCATTTCGGGGTGGGCGAGGACCTCAGACGAGAAGTGGACGAGAACACCAAGAGCCAGGATCGAAGACATCTCAACAAGACGCCGGTCACCCATATACTCTGACGTGAGGAGCTTCGAAAGCTGCCGTAAGTGAAAATTTTGTTTTAAAAGTTTCGAAATGCGTTTTTCTTATCTTGGAAATGAAAACAATGTACTCGGGGAACGTCGTGTTGACACTTTTCTCTTGAATTTAACAGGTTTGCGTTACCAACGGTAAATCGGAGCTTCCGTAAAGCGTTCAGTCGTTATATGGAACGCATACCGGGGTGGGCGAGGACGTCAGACGAGAAGTGGACAAGAACACCAAGAGCCAGGATCGAAGACATCTCAACAAGACGCCGGTCACCCATATACTCTGACGTGAGGAGCTTCGAAAGCTGCCGTAAGTGAAATTTTTGTTTTAAAAGTTTCGAAATGCGCTTTTCTTATCTTGGAAATGAAAATAATGTACTCGGGGAACGTCGTGTTGACACTTTTCTCTTGAATTTAACAGGTTTGCGTTACCAACGGCCGATCGGAGCTTCCGCAAAGCGTTCAGTCGTTATATGGAACGCATTTCGGGGTGGGCGAGGACGTCAGACGAGAAGTGGACAAGAACACCAAGAGCCAGGATCGAAGACATCTCAAGAAGACGCCGGTCGACCATATATTCTGACGTGAGGAGCTTCGAAAGCTGCCGTAAGTGAAATTTTTGTTTTAAAAGTTTCGATATGCGCTTTTCTTATCTTGGAAATGAAAATAATGTACTCGGGGAACGTCGTGTTGACACTTTTCTCTTGAATTCAACAGGTTTGCGTTACCAACGGTAGATCGGAGCTTCCGCAAAGCGTTCAGTCGTTATATGTAACGCATTTCGGGGTGGGCGAGGACCTCAGACGAGAAGTGGACGAGAACACCAAGAGCCAGGATCGAAGACATCTCAACAAGACGCCGGTCACCCATATACTCTGACGTGAGGAGCTTCGAAAGCTGCCGTAAGTGAAAATTTTGTTTTAAAAGTTTCGAAATGCGTTTTTCTTATCTTGGAAATGAAAACAATGTACTCGGGGAACGTCGTGTTGACACTTTTCTCTTGAATTTAACAGGTTTGCGTTACCAACGGTCAATCGGAGCTTCCGTAAAGCGTTCAGTCGTTATATGGAACGCATTTCGGGGTGGGCGAGGACGTCAGACGAGAAGTGGACAAGAACACCAAGAGCCAGGATCGAAGACATCTCAAGAAGACGCCGGTCGACCATATATTCTGACGTGAGGAGCTTCGAAAGCTGCCGTAAGTGAAATTTTTGTTTTAAAAGTTTCGATATGCGCTTTTCTTATCTTGGAAATGAAAACAATGTACTCGGGGAACGTCGTGTTGACACTTTTCTCTTGAATTTAACAGGTTTGCGTTACCAACGGTAGATCGGAGCTTCCGCAAAGCGTTCAGTCGTTATATGTAACGCATTTCGGGGTGGGCGAGGACCTCAGACGAGAAGTGGACGAGAACACCAAGAGCCAGGATCGAAGACATCTCAACAAGACGCCGGTCACCCATATACTCTGACGTGAGGAGCTTCGAAAGCTGCCGTAAGTGAAAATTTTGTTTTAAAAGTTTCGAAATGCGTTTTTCTTATCTTGGAAATGAAAACATTGTACTCGGGGAACGTCGTGTTCAAGCTTTTCTCTTGAATTTAACAGGTTTGGGTTACCAACGGCCGATCGGAGCTTCCGCAAAGCGTTCAGTCGTTATATGGAACGCATACCTGGGTGGGCGTGGACGTCAGACGAGAAGTGGACAAGAACACCAAGAGCCAGGATCGAAGACATCTCAACAAGACGCCGGTCACCCATATACTCTGACGTGAGGAGCTTCGAAAGCTGCAGTAAGTGAAATTTTTGTTCTAAAACTTTCGAAATGCGCTTTTCTTATCTTGGAAATGAAAGTAATGTACTCTGGGAACATCGTGTTCACACTTTTCTCTTGAATTTAACAGGTTTGCGTTACCAACGGCCGATTGGAGCTTCCGCAAAGCGTTCAGTCGTTATATGGAACGCATTTCGGGGTGGACGAGGACGTCAGACGAGAAGTGGACAAGAACACCAAGAGCCACGATCGAAGACATCTCAACAAGACGCCGGTCACCCATATACTCTGACGTGAGGAGCTTCGAAAGCTGCCGTAAGTGAAATTTTTGTTTTAAAAGTTTCGAAATACGCTTTTCTTATCTTGGAAATGAAAATAATGTACTCGGGGAACGTCGTGTTCACACTTTTCTCTTGAATTTAATAGGTTTGCGTTACCAACATCCGATCGGAGCTTCCGCAAAGCGTTCAGTCGTTATATGGAACGCATACCGGGGTGGCCGAGGACGTCAGACGAGGAGTGGACAAGAAGACCAAGAGTCAGGATCGAAGACATCTCAAGAAGACGCCGGTCACCCATATACTATGACGTGAGGAGTTTCGAATGCTGCCGTAAGTGAAATTTTTGTTTTAAAAGTTTCGAAATGCGCTTTTCTTATCTTGGAAATGAAAATAATGTACTCGGGGAACGTCGTGTTGACACTTTTCTCTTGAATTTAACAGGTTTGCGTTACCAACGGCCGATCGGAGCTTCCGCAAAGCGTTCAGTCGTTATAGGGAACGCATTTCGGGGTGGGCGAGGACGTCAGACGAGAAGTGGACAAGAACACCAAGAGCCAGGATCGAAGACATCTCAACAAGACGCCGGTCACCCATATACTCTGACGTGAGGAGCTTCGAAAGCTGCCGTAAGTGAAATTTTTGTTTTAAAAGTTTCGAAATGCACTTTTCTTATCTTGGAAATGAAAATAATGTACTCGGGGAACGTCGTGTTGACACTTTTCTCTTGAATTTAACAGGTTTGGGTTACCAACGGCCGATCGGAGCTTCCGCAAAGCGTTCAGTCGTTATATGGAACGCATTTCGGGGTGGGCGAGGACCTCAGACGAGAAGTGGACGAGAACACCAAGATCCAGGATCGAAGACATCTCAACAAGACGCCGGTCACCCATATACTCTGACGTGAGGAGCTTCGAAAGCTGCAGTAAGTGAAATTTTTGTTTTAAAATTTCGACATGCGCTTTTCTTATCTTGGAAATGAAAATAATGTACTCGGGGAACGTCGTGTTGACACTTTTCTCTTGAATTTAACAGGTTTGCGTTACCAACGGCCGATCGGAGCTTCCGCAAAGCGTTCAGTCGTTATATGGAACGCATTTCGGGGTGGGCGAGGACGTCAGACGAGAAGTGGACAAGAACACCAAGAGCCAGGATCGAAGACATCTCAACAAGACGCCGGTCACCCATATACTCTGACGTGAGGAGCTCCGAAAGCTGCCGTAAGTGAAATTTTTGTTTTAAAAGTTTCGAAATGCGTTTTTCTTATCTTGGAAATGAAAATAATGTACTCGGGGAACGTCGTGTTCACACTTTTCTCTTGAATTTAACAGGTTTTTGTTACCAACGGCCGATCGGAGCTTCCGTATAGCGTTCAGTCGTTATATGGAACGCATTTCGGTGTGGGCGAGGACGTCAGACGAGAAGTGGACAAGAACACCAAGAGCCAGGATCGAAGACATCTCAACAAGACGCCGGTCACCCATATACTCTGACGTGAGGAGCTTCGAAAGCTGCCGTAAGTGAAATTTTTGTTTTAAAAGTTTCGAAATGCGCTTTTCTTATCTTGGAAATGAAAATAATGTACTCGGGGAACGTCGTGTTCAAGCTTTTCTCTTGAATTTAACAGGTTTGGGTTACCAACGGCCGATCGGAGCTTCCGCAAAGCGTTCAGTCGTTATATGGAACGCATACCTGGGTGGGCGTGGACGTCAGACGAGAAGTGGACAAGAACACCAAGAGCCAGGATCGAAGACATCTCAACAAGACGCCGGTCACCCATATACTCTGACGTGAGGAGCTTCGAAAGCTGCAGTAAGTGAAATTTTTGTTCTAAAAGTTTCGAAATGCGCTTTTCTTATCTTGGAAATGAAAGTAATGTACTCTGGGAACATCGTGTTCACACTTTTCTCTTGAATTTAACAGGTTTGCGTTACCAACGGCCGATTGGAGCTTCCGCAAAGCGTTCAGTCGTTATATGGAACGCATTTCGGGGTGGACGAGGACGTCAGACGAGAAGTGGACAAGAACACCAAGAGCCACGATCGAAGACATCTCAACAAGACGCCGGTCACCCGTATACTCTGACGTGAGGAGCTTCGAAAGCTGCCGTAAGTGAAATTTTTGTTTTAAAAGTTTCGAAATACGCTTTTCTTATCTTGGAAATGAAAATAATGTACTCGGGGAACGTCGTGTTCACACTTTTCTCTTGAATTTAATAGGTTTGCGTTACCAACGGCCGATCGGAGCTTCCGCAAAGCGTTCAGTCGTTATATGGAACGCATACCGGGGTGGCCGAGGACGTGAGACGAGGAGTGGACAAGAAGACCAAGAGTCAGGATCGAAGACATCTCAAGAAGACGCCGGTCACCCATATACTATGACGTGAGGAGTTTCGAATGCTGCCGTAAGTGAAATTTTTGTTTTAAAAGTTTCGAAATGCGCTTTTCTTATCTTGGAAATGAAAATAATGTACTCGGGGAACGTCGTGTTGACACTTTTCTCTTGAATTTAACAGGTTTGCGTTACCAACGGCCGATCGGAGCTTCCGCAAAGCGTTCAGTCGTTATAGGGAACGCATTTCGGGGTGGGCGAGGACGTCAGACGAGAAGTGGACAAGAACACCAAGAGCCAGGATCGAAGACATCTCAACAAGACGCCGGTCACCCATATACTCTGACGTGAGGAGCTTCGAAAGCTGCCGTAAGTGAAATTTTTGTTTTAAAAGTTTCGAAATGCACTTTTCTTATCTTGGAAATAAAAATAATGTACTCGGGGAACGTCGTGTTGACACTTTTCTCTTGAATTTAACAGGTTTGGGTTACCAACGGCCGATCGGAGCTTCCGCAAAGCGTTCAGTCGTTATATGGAACGCATTTCGGGGTGGGCGAGGACCTCAGACGAGAAGTGGACGAGAACACCAAGATCCAGGATCGAAGACATCTCAACAAGACGCCGGTCACCCATATACTCTGACGTGAGGAGCTTCGAAACCTGCCGTAAGTGAAATTTTTGTTTTAAAATTTCGACATGCGCTTTTCGTATCTTGGAAATGAAAATAATGTACTCGGGGAACGTCGTGTTGACACTTTTCTCTTGAATTTAACAGGTTTGCGTTACCAACGGCCGATCGGAGCTTCCGCAAAGCGTTCAGTCGTTATATGGAACGCATTTCGGGGTGGGCGAGGACGTCAGACGAGAAGTGGACAAGAACACCAAGAGCCAGGATCGAAGACATCTCAACAAGACGCCGGTCACCCATATACTCTGACGTGAGGAGCTCCGAAAGCTGCCGTAAGTGAAATTTTTGTTTTAAAAGTTTCGAAATGCGTTTTTCTTATCTTGGAAATGAAAATAATGTACTCGGGGAACGTCGTGTTCACACTTTTCTCTTGAATTTAACAGGTTTTTGTTACCAACGGCCGATCGGAGCTTCCGTATAGCGTTCAGTCGTTATATGGAACGCATTTCGGTGTGGGCGAGGACGTCAGACGAGAAGTGGACAAGAAGACCAAGAGCCAGGATCGAAGGCATCTCAACAAGACGCCGGTCTCCCATATACTCTGACGTGAGGAGCTGCGAAAGCTGCCGTAAGTGAAATTTTTGTTTTAAAATTTCGAAATGCGCTTTTCTTATCTTGGAAATGAAAATAATGTACTCTGGGAACGTCGTGTTGACACTTTTCTCTTGAATTTAACAGGTTTGCGTTACCAACGGCCGATCGGAGCTTCCGCAAAGCGTTCAGTCGTTATATGGAACGCATTTCGGGGTGGGCGAGGACGTCAGACGAGAAGTGGACAAGAACACCAAGAGCCAGGATCGAAGACATCTCAAGAAGACGCCGGTCGACCATATATTCTGACGTGAGGAGCTTCGAAAGCTGCCGTAAGTGAAAATTTTGTTTTAAAAGTTTCGAAATGCGTTTTTCTTATCTTGGAAATGAAAACAATGTACTCGGGGAACGTCGTGTTGACACTTTTCTCTTGAATTTAACAGGTTTGCGTTACCAACGGCCAATCGGAGCTTCCGTAAAGCGTTCAGTCGTTATATGGAACGCATACCGGGGTGGGCGAGGACGTCAGACGAGAAGTGGACAAGAACACCAAGAGCCAGGATCGAAGACATCTCAACAAGACGCCGGTCACCCATATACTCTGACGTGAGGAGCTTCGAAAGCTGCCGTAAGTGAAATTTTTGTTTTAAAAGTTTCGAAATGCGCTTTTCTTATCTTGGAAATGAAAATAATGTACTCGGGGAACGTCGTGTTGACACTTTTCTCTTGAATTTAACAGGTTTGCGTTACCAACGGCCGATCGGAGCTTCCGCAAAGCGTTCAGTCGTTATATGGAACGCATTTCGGGGTGGGCGAGGACCTCAGACGAGAAGTGGACGAGAACACCAAGAGCCAGGATCGAAGACATCTCAACAAGACGCCGGTCACCCATATACTCTGACGTGAGGAGCTTCGAAAGCTGCCGTAAGTGAAATTTTTGTTTTAAAAGTTTCGAAATGCGTTTTTCTTATCTTGGAAATGAAAACAATGTACTCGGGGAACGTCGTGTTCAAGCTTTTCTCTTGAATTTAACAGGTTTGGGTTACCAACGGCCGATCGGAGCTTCCGCAAAGCGTTCAGTCGTTATATGGAACGCATACCTGGGTGGGCGTGGACGTCAGACGAGAAGTGGACAAGAACACCAAGAGCCACGATCGAAGACATCTCAACAAGACGCCGGTCACGCATATACTCTGACGTGAGGAGCTTCGAAAGCTGCCGTAAGTGAAATTTTTGTTTTAAAAGTTTCGAAATACGCTTTTCTTATCTTGGAAATGAAAATAATGTACTCGGGGAACGTAGTGTTCACACTTTTCTCTTGAATTTAATAGGTTTGCGTTACCAACGGCCGATCGGAGCTTCCGCAAAGCGTTCAGTCGTTATATGGAACGCATACCGGGGTGGCCGAGGACGTCAGACGAGGAGTGGACAAGAAGACCAAGAGCCAGGATCGAAGACATCTCAAGAAGACGCCGGTCACCCATATACTATGACGTGAGGAGTTTCGAATGCTGCCGTAAGTGAAATTTTTGTTTTAAAAGTTTCGAAATGCGCTTTTCTTATCTTGGAAATGAAAATAATGTACTCGGGGAACGTCGTGTTGACACTTTTCTCTTGAATTTAACAGGTTTGCGTTACCAACGGCCGATCGGAGCTTCCGCAAAGCGTTCAGTCGTTATAGGGAACGCATTTCGGGGTGGGCGAGGACGTCAGACGAGAAGTGGACAAGAACACCAAGAGCCAGGATCGAAGACATCTCAACAAGACGCCGGTCACCCATATACTCTGACGTGAGGAGCTTCGAAAGCTGCCGTAAGTGAAATTTTTGTTTTAAAAGTTTCGAAATGCACTTTTCTTATCTTGGAAATGAAAATAATGTACTCGGGGAACGTCGTGTTGACACTTTTCTCTTGAATTTAACAGGTTTGGTTTACCAACGGCCGATCGGAGCTTCCGCAAAGCGTTCAGTCGTTATATGGAACGCATTTCGGGGTGGGCGAGGACCTCAGACGAGAAGTGGACGAGAACACCAAGATCCAGGATCGAAGACATCTCAACAAGACGCCGGTCACCCATATACTCTGTCGTGAGGAGCTTCGAAACCTGCCGTAAGTGAAATTTTTGTTTTAAAATTTCGACATGCGCTTTTCTTATCTTGGAAATGAAAATAATGTACTCGGGGAACGTCGTGTTGACACTTTTCTCTTGAATTTAACAGGTTTGCGTTACCAACGGCCGATCGGAGCTTCCGCAAAGCGTTCAGTCGTTATATGGAACGCATTTCGGGGTGGGCGAGGACGTCAGACGAGAAGTGGACAAGAACACCAAGAGCCAGGATCGAAGACATCTCAACAAGACGCCGGTCACCCATATACTCTGACGTGAGGAGCTCCGAAAGCTGCCGTAAGTGAAATTTTTGTTTTAAAAGTTTCGAAATGCGTTTTTCTTATCTTGGAAATGAAAATAATGTACTCGGGGAACGTCGTGTTCACACTTTTCTCTTGAATTTAACAGGTTTTTGTTACCAACGGCCGATCGGAGCTTCCGTATAGCGTTCAGTCGTTATATGGAACGCATTTCGGGGTGGGCGAGGACGTCAGACGAGAAGTGGACAAGAACACCAAGAGCCAGGATCGAAGGCATCTCAACAAGACGCCGGTCTCCCATATACTCTGACGTGAGGAGCTGCGAAAGCTGCCGTAAGTGAAATTTTTGTTTTAAAATTTCGAAATGCGCTTTTCTTATCTTGGAAATGAAAATAATGTACTCTGGGAACGTCGTGTTGACACTTTTCTCTTGAATTTAACAGGTTTGCGTTACCAACGGTTGATCGGAGCTTCCGCAAAGCGTTCAGTCGTTATATGGAACGCATTTCGGGGTGGGCGAGGACGTCAGACGAGAAGTGGACAAGAACACCAAGAGCCAGGATCGAAGACATCTCAAGAAGACGCCGGTCGACCATATATTCTGACGTGAGGAGCTTCGAAAGCTGCCGTAAGTGAAATTTTTGTTTTAAAAGTTTCGATATGCGCTTTTCTTATCTTGGAAATGAAAATAATGTACTCGGGGAACGTCGTGTTGACAGTTTTCTCTTGAATTTAACAGGTTTGCGTTACCAACGGTAGATCGGAGCTTCCGCAAAGCGTTCAGTCGTTATATGTAACGCATTTCGGGGTGGGCGAGTACCTCAGACGAGAAGTGGACGAGAACACCAAGAGCCAGGATCGAAGACATCTCAACAAGACGCCGGTCACCCATATACTCTGACGTGAGGAGCTTCGAAAGCTGCCGTAAGTGAAAATTTTGTTTTAAAAGTTTCGAAATGCGTTTTTCTTATCTTGGAAATGAAAACAATGTACTCGGGGAACGTCGTGTTGACACTTTTCTCTTGAATTTAACAGGTTTGCGTTACCAACGGCCAATCGGAGCTTCCGTAAAGCGTTCAGTCGTTATATGGAACGCATACCGGGGTGGGCGAGGACGTCAGAAGAGAAGTGGACAAGAACACCAAGAGCCAGGATCGAAGACATCTCAACAAGACGCCGGTCACCCATATACTCTGACGTGAGGAGCTTCGAAAGCTGCCGTAAGTGAAATTTTTGTTTTAAAAGTTTCGAAATACGCTTTTCTTATCTTGGAAATGAAAATAATGTACTCGGGGAACGTCGTGTTCACACTTTTCTCTTGAATTTAATAGGTTTGCGTTACCAACGGCCGATCGGAGCTTCCGCAAAGCGTTCAGTCGTTATATGGAACGCATTTCGGGGTGGGCGAGGACGTCAGACGAGAAGTGGACAAGAACACAAAGAGCCAGGATCGAAGACATCTCAAGAAGACGCCGGTCACCCATATACTATGACGTGAGGAGCTTCGAAAGCTGCCGTAAGTGAAATTTTTGTTTTAAAAGTTTCGAAATGCGCTTTTCTTATCTTGGAAATGAAAATAATGTACTCTGGGAACGTCTTGTTGACACTTTTCTCTTGAATTTAACAGGTTTGCGTTACCAACGGCCGATCGGAGCTTCCGCAAAGCGTTCAGTTGTTATATGGAATGCATAACGGGGTGGGCGAGGACGTCAGACGAGGAGTGGACAAGAAGACCAAGAGCCAGGATCGAAGGCATCTCAACAAGACGCCGGTCACCCATATACTCTGACGTGAGGAGCTGCGAAAGCTGCCGTAAGTGAAATTTTTGTTTTAAAATTTCGAAATGCGCTTTTCTTATCTTGGAAATGAAAATAATGTACTCTGGGAACGTCGTGTTGACACTTTTCTCTTGAATTTAACAGGTTTGCGTTACCAACGGCCGATCGGAGCTTCCGCAAAGCGTTCAGTCGTTATATGGAACGCATTTCGGGGTGGGCGAGGACGTCAGACGAGAAGTGGACAAGAACACCAAGAGCCAGGATCGAAGACATCTCAAGAAGACGCCGGTCACCCATATACTCTGACGTGAGGAGCTCCGAAAGCTGCCGTAAGTGAAATTTTTGTTTTAAAAGTTTCGAAATGCGTTTTTCTTATCTTGGAAATGAAAATAATGTACTCGGGGAACGTCGTGTTCACACTTTTCTCTTGAATTTAACAGGTTTTTGTTACCAACGGCCGATCGGAGCTTCCGTATAGCGTTCAGTCGTTATATGGAACGCATTTCGGGGTGGGCGAGGACGTCAGACGAGAAGTGGACAAGAACACCAAGAGCCAGGATCGAAGGCATCTCAACAAGACGCCGGTCTCCCATATACTCTGACGTGAGGAGCTGCGAAAGCTGCCGTAAGTGAAATTTTTGTTTTAAAATTTCGAAATGCGCTTTTCTTATCTTGGAAATGAAAATAATGTACTCTGGGAACGTCGTGTTGACAGTTTTCTCTTGAATTTAACAGGTTTGCGTTACCAACGGTAGATCGGAGCTTCCGCAAAGCGTTCAGTCGTTATATGTAACGCATTTCGGGGTGGGCGAGGACCTCAGACGAGAAGTGGACGAGAACACCAAGAGCCAGGATCGAAGACATCTCAACAAGACGCCGGTCACCCATATACTCTGACGTGAGGAGCTTCGAAAGCTGCCGTAAGTGAAAATTTTGTTTTAAAAGTTTCGAAATGCGTTTTTCTTATCTTGGAAATGAAAACAATGTACTCGGGGAACGTCGTGTTGACACTTTTCTTTTGAATTTAACAGGTTTGCGTTACCAACGGCCAATCGGAGCTTCCGTAAAGCGTTCAGTCGTTATATGGAACGCATACCGGGGTGGGCGAGGACGTCAGACGAGAAGTGGACAAGAACACCAAGAGCCAGGATCGAAGACATCTCAACAAGACGCCGGTCACCCATATACTCTGACGTGAGGAGCTTCGAAAGCTGCCGTAAGTGAAATTTTTGTTTTAAAAGTTTCGAAATGCGCTTTTCTTATCTTGGAAATGAAAATAATGTACTCGGGGAACGTCGTGTTGACACTTTTCTCTTGAATTTAACAGGTTTGCGTTACCAACGGCCAATCGGAGCTTCCGTAAAGCGTTCAGTCGTTATATGGAACGCATACCGGGGTGGGCGAGGACGTCAGACGAGAAGTGGACAAGAACACCAAGAGCCAGGATCGAAGACATCTCAACAAGACGCCGGTCACCCATATACTCTGACGTGAGGAGCTTCGAAAGCTGCCGTAAGTGAAATTTTTGTTTTAAAAGTTTCGAAATGCGCTTTTCTTATCTTGGAAATGAAAATAATGTACTCGGGGAACGTCGTGTTCACACTTTTCTCTTGAATTTAATAGGTTTGCGTTACCAACGGCCGATCGGAGCTTCCGCAAAGCGTTCAGTCGTTATATGGAACGCATTTCGGGGTGGGCGAGGACGTCAGACGAGAAGTGGACAAGAACACAAAGAGCCAGGATCGAAGACATCTCAAGAAGACGCCGGTCACCCATATACTATGACGTGAGGAGCTTCGAAAGCTGCCGTAAGTGAAATTTTTGTTTTAAAAGTTTCGAAATGCGCTTTTCTTATCTTGGAAATGAAAATAATGTACTCTGGGAACGTCTTGTTGACACTTTTCTCTTGAATTTAACAGGTTTGCGTTACCAACGGCCGATCGGAGCTTCCGCAAAGCGTTCAGTTGTTATATGGAATGCATAACGGGGTGGGCGAGGACGTCAGACGAGGAGTGGACAAGAAGACCAAGAGCCAGGATCGAAGGCATCTCAACAAGACGCCGGTCACCCATATACTCTGACGTGAGGAGCTGCGAAAGCTGCCGTAAGTGAAATTTTTGTTTTAAAATTTCGAAATGCGCTTTTCTTATCTTGGAAATGAAAATAATGTACTCTGGGAACGTCGTGTTGACACTTTTCTCTTGAATTTAACAGGTTTGCGTTACCAACGGCCGATCGGAGCTTCCGCAAAGCGTTCAGTCGTTATATGGAACGCATTTCGGGGTGGGCGAGGACGTCAGACGAGAAGTGGACAAGAACACCAAGAGCCAGGATCGAAGACATCTCAAGAAGACGCCGGTCGACCATATATTCTGACGTGAGGAGCTTCGAAAGCTGCCGTAAGTGATATTTTTGTTTTAAAAGTTTCGATATGCGCTTTTCTTATCTTGGAAATGAAAATAATGTACTCTGGGAACGTCGTGTTGACACTTTTCTCTTGAATTTAACAGGTTTGCGTTACCAACGGTTGATCGGAGCTTCCGCAAAGCGTTCAGTCGTTATATGGAACGCATTTCGGGGTGGGCGAGGACGTCAGACGAGAAGTGGACAAGAACACCAAGAGCCAGGATCGAAGACATCTCAAGAAGACGCCGGTCGACCATATATTCTGACGTGAGGAGCTTCGAAAGCTGCCGTAAGTGAAATTTTTGTTTTAAAAGTTTCGATATGCGCTTTTCTTATCTTGGAAATGAAACTAATGTACTCGGGGAACGTCGTGTTGACAGTTTTCTCTTGAATTTAACAGGTTTGCGTTACCAACGGTAGATCGGAGCTTCCGCAAAGCGTTCAGTCGTTATATGTAACGCATTTCGGGGTGGGCGAGGACCTCAGACGAGAAGTGGACGAGAACACCAAGAGCCAGGATCGAAGACATCTCAACAAGACGCCGGTCACCCATATACTCTGACGTGAGGAGCTTCGAAAGCTGCCGTAAGTGAAAATTTTGTTTTAAAAGTTTCGAAATGCGTTTTTCTTATCTTGGAAATGAAAACAATGTACTCGGGGAACGTCGTGTTGACACTTTTCTCTTGAATTTAACAGGTTTGCGTTACCAACGGCCAATCGGAGCTTCCGTAAAGCGTTCAGTCGTTATATGGAACGCATACCGGGGTGGGCGAGGACGTCAGACGAGAAGTGGACAAGAACACCAAGAGCCAGGATCGAAGACATCTCAACAAGACGCCGGTCACCCATATACTCTGACGTGAGGAGCTTCGAAAGCTGCCGTAAGTGAAATTTTTGTTTTAAAAGTTTCGAAATGCGCTTTTCTTATCTTGGAAATGAAAATAATGTACTCGGGGAACGTCGTGTTGACACTTTTCTCTTGAATTTAACAGGTTTGCGTTACCAACGGCCAATCGGAGCTTCCGTAAAGCGTTCAGTCGTTATATGGAACGCATACCGGGGTGGGCGAGGACGTCAGACGAGAAGTGGACAAGAACACCAAGAGCCAGGATCGAAGACATCTCAACAAGACGCCGGTCACCCATATACTCTGACGTGAGGAGCTTCGAAAGCTGCCGTAAGTGAAATTTTTGTTTTAAAAGTTTCGAAATACGCTTTTCTTATCTTGGAAATGAAAATAATGTACTCTGGGAACGTCTTGTTGACACTTTTCTCTTGAATTTAACAGGTTTGCGTTACCAACGGCCGATCGGAGCTTCCGCAAAGCGTTCAGTTGTTATATGGAATGCATAACGGGGTGGGCGAGGACGTCAGACGAGGAGTGGACAAGAAGACCAAGAGCCAGGATCGAAGGCATCTCAACAAGACGCCGGTCACCCATATACTCTGACGTGAGGAGCTGCGAAAGCTGCCGTAAGTGAAATTTTTGTTTTAAAATTTCGAAATGCGCTTTTCTTATCTTGGAAATGAAAATAATGTACTCTGGGAACGTCGTGTTGACACTTTTCTCTTGAATTTAACAGGTTTGCGTTACCAACGGCCGATCGGAGCTTCCGCAAAGCGTTCAGTCGTTATATGGAACGCATTTCGGGGTGGGCGAGGACGTCAGACGAGAAGTGGACAAGAACACCAAGAGCCAGGATCGAAGACATCTCAAGAAGACGCCGGTCGACCATATATTCTGACGTGAGGAGCTTCGAAAGCTGCCGTAAGTGATATTTTTGTTTTAAAAGTTTCGATATGCGCTTTTCTTATCTTGGAAATGAAAATAATGTACTCGGGGAACGTCGTGTTGACACTTTTCTCTTGAATTTAACAGGTTTGCGTTACCAACGGTAGATCGGAGCTTCCGCAAAGCGTTCAGTCGTTATATGGAACGCATACCGGGGTGGGCGAGGACGTCAGACGAGAAGTGGACAAGAACACCAAGAGCCAGGATCGAAGACATCTCAACAAGACGCCGGTCACCCATATACTCTGACGTGAGGAGCTTCGAAAGCTGCCGTAAGTGAAATTTTTGTTTTAAAAGTTTCGATATGCGCTTTTCTTATCTTGGAAATGAAAATAATGTACTCGGGGAACGTCGTGTTGACACTTTTCTCTTGAATTTAACAGGTTTGCGTTACCAACGGCAGATCGGAGCTTCCGCAAAGCGTTCAGTCGTTATATGGAACGCATTTCGGGGTGGGCGAGGACCTCAGACGAGAAGTGGACGAGAACACCAAGAGCCAGGATCGAAGACATCTCAACAAGACGCCGGTCACCCATATACTCTGACGTGAGGAGCTTCGAAAGCTGCCGTAAGTGAAATTTTTGTTTTAAAAGTTTCGAAATGCGTTTTTCTTATCTTGGAAATGAAAACAATGTACTCGGGGAACGTCGTGTTCAAGCTTTTCTCTTGAATTTAACAGGTTTGGGTTACCAACGGCCGATCGGAGCTTCCGCAAAGCGTTCAGTCGTTATATGGAACGCATACCTGGGTGGGCGTGGACGTCAGACGAGAAGTGGACAAGAACACCAAGAGCCAGGATCGAAGACATCTCAACAAGACGCCGGTCACCCATATACTCTGACGTGAGGAGCTTCGAAAGCTGCAGTAAGTGAAATTTTTGTTCTAAAAGTTTCGAAATGCGCTTTTCTTATCTTGGAAATGAAAGTAATGTACTCTGGGAACATCGTGTTCACACTTTTCTCTTGAATTTAACAGGTTTGCGTTACCAACGGCCGATTGGAGCTTCCGCAAAGCGTTCAGTCGTTATATGGAACGCATTTCGGGGTGGACGAGGACGTCAGACGAGAAGTGGACAAGAACACCAAGAGCCACGATCGAAGACATCTCAACAAGACGCCGGTCACCCATATACTCTGACGTGAGGAGCTTCGAAAGCTGCCGTAAGTGAAATTTTTGTTTTAAAAGTTTCGAAATACGCTTTTCTTATCTTGGAAATGAAAATAATGTACTCGGGGAACGTCGTGTTCACACTTTTCTCTTGAATTTAATAGGTTTGCGTTACCAACGGCCGATCGGAGCTTCCGCAAAGCGTTCAGTCGTTATATGGAACGCATACCGGGGTGGCCGAGGACGTCAGACGAGGAGTGGACAAGAAGACCAAGAGCCAGGATCGAAGACATCTCAAGAAGACGCCGGTCACCCATATACTATGACGTGAGGAGTTTCGAATGCTGCCGTAAGTGAAATTTTTGTTTTAAAAGTTTCGAAATGCACTTTTCTTATCTTGGAAATGAAAATAATGTACTCGGGGAACGTCGTGTTGACACTTTTCTCTTGAATTTAACAGGTTTGGGTTACCAACGGCCGATCGGAGCTTCCGCAAAGCGTTCAGTCGTTATAGGGAACGCATTTCGGGGTGGGCGAGGACGTCAGACGAGAAGTGGACAAGAACACCAAGAGCCAGGATCGAAGACATCTCAACAAGACGCCGGTCACCCATATACTCTGACGTGAGGAGCTCCGAAAGCTGCCGTAAGTGAAATTTTTGTTTTAAAAGTTTCGAAATGCACTTTTCTTATCTTGGAAATGAAAATAATGTACTCGGGGAACGTCGTGTTGACACTTTTCTCTTGAATTTAACAGGTTTGGGTTACCAACGGCCGATCGGAGCTTCCGCAAAGCGTTCAGTCGTTATATGGAACGCATTTCGGGGTGGGCGAGGACCTCAGACGAGAAGTGGACGAGAACACCAAGATCCAGGATCGAAGACATCTCAACAAGACGCCGGTCACCCATATACTCTGACGTGAGGAGCTTCGAAACCTGCCGTAAGTGAAATTTTTTTTTAAAATTTCGACATGCGCTTTTCTTATCTTGGAAATGAAAATAATGTACTCGGGGAACGTCGTATTGACACTTTTCTCTTGAATTTAACAGGTTTGCGTTACCAACGGCCGATCGGAGCTTCCGCAAAGCGTTCAGTCGTTATATGGAACGCATTTCGGGGTGGGCGAGGACGTCAGACGAGAAGTGGACAAGAACACCAAGAGCCAGGATCGAAGACATCTCAACAAGACGCCGGTCACCCATATACTCTGACGTGAGGAGCTCCGAAAGCTGCCGTAAGTGAAATTTTTGTTTTAAAAGTTTCGAAATGCGTTTTTCTTATCTTGGAAATGAAAATAATGTACTCGGGGAACGTCGTGTTCACACTTTTCTCTTGAATTTAACAGGTTTTTGTTACCAACGGCCGATCGGAGCTTCCGTATAGCGTTCAGTCGTTATATGGAACGCATTTCGGTGTGGGCGAGGACGTCAGACGAGAAGTGGACAAGAACACCAAGAGCCAGGATCGAAGACATCTCAACAAGACGCCGGTCACCCATATACTCTGACGTGAGGAGCTTCGAAAGCTGCCGTAAGTGAAATTTTTGTTTTAAAAGTTTCGAAATGCGCTTTTCTTATCTTGGAAATGAAAATAATGTACTCGGGGAACGTCTTGTTGACACTTTTCTCTTGAATTTAAGGTATCCGACTACCTTTAAAACGCGATTTTCGGCGGAAATTGCGATTTTCCAAATTTGATATAATATGAAAGCCCGATTTCTTATCTTTCCAAATCTGTTTAAATTTTGTTCCTACCGTGCATAGAACGTAAGATACAGGTCTTTTAATACTACATAGTCGACACTTTTTAAAACCGGAAGTGCCTTTCTGCAAACAGGAAGTGAACGTAAAAGTTTGTTTACATTCTTATTTTAACAAATTAAAGCGTTAAAATTTGCTCTGAAGTGTGGATTTTTTTTTATTAATTAAAAAAAATTAATTAAAAAACTACTTTTTACACAAAAATACATCTGGCAATCATGTTTAACTTCACAATCTGGCATCAAACTTGAGTTTCAGTTTGTACACAATTTGAACTCGTGATTTTCGATCGTGCGTTCAAAAAGTTCTACAACTTGATAATTCTTCTTGCATAAAGTGATTTTTCTTTACAAAATGGGAAAGAGTATTGCCAGGAAGAAGAAACACCACTTCAAAGGTAATCAACACTCTAAAACACTGAAGACTAACAGTCTTGAAGATCCAGTGTGCACAGCCAGTGCTTCAAAACTGCAAGCATCTAGCTCTTCCAAATTCGAAGTTTTGAATGAGGAACTGTGTGGTAATCGGATTTTCGACCTGGAAACTTTAATAAATATATTTTTGGTGCTTCCATGTCCCAAATGCTTTGCTTCTGGTTTGCATTTAGTTGAAGACTCCAGGTATGGATTGTGCTCACACTTCTCTTTGAAATGTCACAATTGTGATTTTGTAAAAGGCTTTGCCTCCTCCAAAAAGAACAAAAATGTACCTGAAGTGAACTCTAGAATAGTTTATGGGATGAGGCAGATTGGAAAGGGATTTTCTTCAGCGTATAAACTGTGCACCACGCTGAATTTGCCACCAATTTCTAAAGCTGCGTATAACATCCATGAAGAGAAACTCTTGAAAGTTGTGTCCGAGGTTGCTGAATCTTCAATGTTAAAAGCAGCTGATGAAGTTGGTTCAAAGGGAGAAGACAGTGAATGCGGCGTGTCTGTAGATGGAACGTGGCAGCGTAGAGGGTACACTTCTTTGAATGGTTGTGTTGCTGCCATTTCAATTGACACGGGAAAGGTTCTCGATTTAGAAGTCATGTCCTCATACTGCAGAATTTGCAAAAGATTACAGAAACTGAAGAGAAACCCGTCATTTGAATCACAGGAAGCTGACCATATATGCCAGTGCAATTTTAAAGGGTCATCAGCAAAGATGGAAACTGTTGGTGTCGACAGAATTTTCAAGAGGTCAGTGAGCACTCGGAAGCTGAAGTACACGAAATACTACGGTGATGGGGATTCTAAAGGCTATTTGTGCGTCCAAAACACATATGGCGAAAAAAGTGTTTCAAAACTGGAATGCATTGGGCACATTCAAAAACGGGTGGGTACACGTCTGCGAAAATTGAAAAGCAAAACCAAAGGTCTGTCTGGTAAAGGCAAGTTATCAGATGTCTTTATCGACAGACTACAAAATTATTATGGCATTGCGATTCGCTCTAACGTGGGCAACTTACAAATGATGCAGCAAAATGTAATTGCAGCTTTGTTTCATTGTGCTTCATCACCAAAGAAACCGATGCATGGCCAGTGCCCTATTGGTGTAGACAGTTGGTGCTATTACCAGCGAGCTGTAAGCGAAGGGAAAGAACCAGAAAAGCTCAAGCATTCTGGTTTGCCCAACAATATTTTAAATGTAGTCAAACCAGTGTATTTAGAGCTTTGCACCAGAGAACTTTTGAATAAGTGTCTGCATGGCAAAACTCAAAATGCCAATGAAAGTTTCAATGGTGTTATTTGGCAGAGAGTTCCGAAGGAGGTTTTCGTCAGCCTAAAAACTGTAAAATTAGGGGCTTATGATGCAGTAATACAATATAATGATGGATTTGAGGGTTGCACCAGTGTTTTAAGCAAGATGAACATTGAAAATCTTGGTTACTTCACATTAAAAGGTTACCAAAGTTTGGATCGCATTAGAATCAGTGATTCCAAGCGCCATACAACACCCGTTTCAAAGAAGCGCAGGAAGGTTTTGAGGGCAATTAGGAAAAAAAAAGTAGTTGATTTAACTTCTATAGAAGGTGATCTTTATAAATCAGGATCATTTTAGAGCTACATTTTCCATTTAAAGGTAAGATTCATTATTGAATTTTGTTTTTAGCTTTTTCTTGAAATTGACATTTTAGAATTTTGCTTTTACGCAAAACATGAAAACTCAAAAAGTTATGCTTCAAATGTTATGAAATTTGGTAGGAATACTTTCAAAGAGTTTATAAAGGGAATGTACCACTTCTGTAATTGTGCATTAATTAGTTTTTTTATTTTTAATTATAAAAGTTATGCGTTGCTATAATTTATGGAAGATTTTCTTCTTGGTTGTACTTGAACCTCTCCAGTTTTTAAAAGAACTGGTTTACAATGATGTGAGAGGTACATTCCCTAAAGGAGGTTTCAATCTTCAAAATAAAATTTACAAAATAAGAATATCTTAATTTAAATTTAAGTTATCATGTTTTGCGGTGGTGCTAGTTTTTGTCTATTTTTCACCCCTTTTTGGGGTTTAAATTTTAAAAAAATTATTAATTATTTTTTTTATATGTTATTCTCTAAGTTTTTAACCATATTCTATAATATAATGCACAAAAAAAGTCAAATTTCAAATTATTTCAAAAAATCCTTTCCGAAGGTAGTCGGACACCTTAACAGGTTTGCGTTACCAACGGCCGATCGGAGCTTCCGCAAAGCGTTCAGTTGTTATATGGAATGCATAACGGGGTGGGCGAGGACGTCAGACGAGGAGTGGACAAGAAGACCAAGAGCCAGGATCGAAGGCATCTCAACAAGACGCCGGTCTCCCATATACTCTGACGTGAGGAGCTGCGAAAGCTGCCGTAAGTGAAATTTTTGTTTTAAAATTTCGAAATGCGCTTTTCTTATCTTGGAAATGAAAATAATGTACTCTGGGAACGTCGTGTTGACACTTTTCTCTTGAATTTAACAGGTTTGCGTTACCAACGGCCGATCGGAGCTTCCGCAAAGCGTTCAGTCGTTATATGGAACGCATTTCGGGGTGGGCGAGGACGTCAGACGAGAAGTGGACAAGAACACCAAGAGCCAGGATCGAAGACATCTCAAGAAGACGCCGGTCGACCATATATTCTGACGTGAGGAGCTTCGAAAGCTGCCGTAAGTGATATTTTTGTTTTAAAAGTTTCGATATGCGCTTTTCTTATCTTGGAAATGAAAATAATGTACTCGGGGAACGTCGTGTTGACACTTTTCTCTTGAATTTAACAGGTTTGCGTTACCAACGGTAGATCGGAGCTTCCGCAAAGCGTTCAGTCGTTATATGGAACGCATACCGGGGTGGGCGAGGACGTCAGACGAGAAGTGGACAAGAACACCAAGAGCCAGGATCGAAGACATCTCAACAAGACGCCGGTCACCCATATACTCTGACGTGAGGAGCTTCGAAAGCTGCCGTAAGTGAAATTTTTGTTTTAAAAGTTTCGAAATGCGCTTTTCTTATCTTGGAAATGAAAATAATGTACTCGGGGAACGTCGTGTTGACACTTTTCTCTTGAATTTAACAGGTTTGCGTTACCAACGGCCGATCGGAGCTTCCGCAAAGCGTTCAGTCGTTATATGGAACGCATTTCGGGGTGGGCGAGGACCTCAGACGAGAAGTGGACGAGAACACCAAGAGCCAGGATCGAAGACATCTCAACAAGACGCCGGTCACCCATATACTCTGACGTGAGGAGCTTCGAAAGCTGCCGTAAGTGAAATTTTTGTTTTAAAAGTTTCGAAGTGCGTTTTTCTTATCTTGGAAATGAAAACAATGTACTCGGGGAACGTCGTGTTCAAGCTTTTCTCTTGAATTTAACAGGTTTCGGTTACCAACGGCCGATCGGAGCTTCCGTATAGCGTTCAGTCGTTATATGGAACGCATTTCGGGGTGGGCGAGGACGTCAGACGAGAAGTGGACAAGAACACCAAGAGCCAGGATCGAAGGCATCTCAACAAGACGCCGGTCTCCCATATACTCTGACGTGAGGAGCTGCGAAAGCTGCCGTAAGTGAAATTTTTGTTTTAAAATTTCGAAATGCGCTTTTCTTATCTTGGAAATGAAAATAATGTACTCTGGGAACGTCGTGTTGACACTTTTCTCTTGAATTTAACAGGTTTGCGTTACCAACGGTTGATCGGAGCTTCCGCAAAGCGTTCAGTCGTTATATGGAACGCATTTCGGGGTGGGCGAGGACGTCAGACGAGAAGTGGACAAGAACACCAAGAGCCAGGATCGAAGACATCTCAAGAAGACGCCGGTCGACCATATATTCTGACGTGAGGAGCTTCGAAAGCTGCCGTAAGTGAAATTTTTGTTTTAAAAGTTTCGATATGCGCTTTTCTTATCTTGGAAATGAAAATAATGTACTCGGGGAACGTCGTGTTGACAGTTTTCTCTTGAATTTAACAGGTTTGCGTTACCAACGGTAGATCGGAGCTTCCGCAAAGCGTTCAGTCGTTATATGTAACGCATTTCGGGGTGGGCGAGGACCTCAGACGAGAAGTGGACGAGAACACCAAGAGCCAGGATCGAAGACATCTCAACAAGACGCCGGTCACCCATATACTCTGACGTGAGGAGCTTCGAAAGCTGCCGTAAGTGAAAATTTTGTTTTAAAAGTTTCGAAATGCGTTTTTCTTATCTTGGAAATGAAAACAATGTACTCGGGGAACGTTGTGTTGACACTTTTCTCTTGAATTTAACAGGTTTGCGTTACCAACGGCCAATCGGAGCTTCCGTAAAGCGTTCAGTCGTTATATGGAACGCATACCGGGGTGGGCGAGGACGTCAGACGAGAAGTGGACAAGAACACCAAGAGCCAGGATCGAAGACATCTCAACAAGACGCCGGTCACCCATATACTCTGACGTGAGGAGCTTCGAAAGCTGCCGTAAGTGAAATTTTTGTTTTAAAAGTTTCGAAATGCGCTTTTCTTATCTTGGAAATGAAAATAATGTACTCGGGGAACGTCGTGTTGACACTTTTCTCTTGAATTTAACAGGTTTGCGTTACCAACGGCCAATCGGAGCTTCCGTAAAGCGTTCAGTCGTTATATGGAACGCATTTCGGGGTGGGCGAGGACGTCAGACGAGAAGTGGACAAGAACACCAAGAGCCAGGATCGAAGACATCTCAACAAGACGCCGGTCACCCATATACTCTGACGTGAGGAGCTTCGAAAGCTGCCGTAAGTGAAATTTTTGTTTTAAAAGTTTCGAAATACGCTTTTCTTATCTTGGAAATGAAAATAATGTACTCGGGGAACGTCGTGTTCACACTTTTCTCTTGAATTTAATAGGTTTGCGTTACCAACGGCCGATCGGAGCTTCCGCAAAGCGTTCAGTCATTATATGGAACGCATTTCGGGGTGGGCGAGGACGTCAGACGAGAAGTGGACAAGAACACAAAGAGCCAGGATCGAAGACATCTCAAGAAGACGCCGGTCACCCATATACTATGACGTGAGGAGCTTCGAAAGCTGCCGTAAGTGAAATTTTTGTTTTAAAAGTTTCGAAATGCGCTTTTCTTATCTTGGAAATGAAAATAATGTACTCTGGGAACGTCTTGTTGACACTTTTCTCTTGAATTTAACAGGTTTGCGTTACCAACGGCCGATCGGAGCTTCCGCAAAGCGTTCAGTTGTTATATGGAATGCATAACGGGGTGGGCGAGGACGTCAGACGAGGAGTGGACAAGAAGACCAAGAGCCAGGATCGAAGGCATCTCAACAAGACGCCGGTCACCCATATACTCTGACGTGAGGAGCTGCGAAAGCTGCCGTAAGTGAAATTTTTGTTTTAAAATTTCGAAATGCGCTTTTCTTATCTTGGAAATGAAAATAATGTACTCTGGGAACGTCGTGTTGACACTTTTCTCTTGAATTTAACAGGTTTGCGTTACCAACGGCCGATCGGAGCTTCCGCAAAGCGTTCGGTCGTTATATGGAACGCATTTCGGGGTGGGCGAGGACCTCAGACGAGAAGTGGACAAGAACACCAAGAGCCAGGATCGAAGACATCTCAAGAAGACGCCGGTCGACCATATATTCTGACGTGAGGAGCTTCGAAAGCTGCCGTAAGTGATATTTTTGTTTTAAAAGTTTCGATATGCGCTTTTCTTATCTTGGAAATGAAAATAATGTACTCGGGGAACGTCGTGTTGACACTTTTCTCTTGAATTTAACAGGTTTGCGTTACCAACGGTAGATCGGAGCTTCCGCAAAGCGTTCAGTCGTTATATGGAACGCATACCGGGGTGGGCGAGGACGTCAGACGAGAAGTGGACAAGAACACCAAGAGCCAGGATCGAGGACATCTCAACAAGACGCCGGTCACCCATATACTCTGACGTGAGGAGCTTCGAAAGCTGCCGTAAGTGAAATTTTTGTTTTAAAAGTTTCGAAATGCGCTTTTCTTATCTTGGAAATGAAAATAATGTACTCGGGGAACGTCGTGTTGACACTTTTCTCTTGAATTTAACAGGTTTGCGTTACCAACGGCCGATCGGAGCTTCCGCAAAGCGTTCAGTCGTTATATGGAACGCATTTCGGGGTGGGCGAGGACCTCAGACGAGAAGTGGACGAGAACACCAAGAGCCAGGATCGAAGACATCTCAACAAGACGCCGGTCACCCATATACTCTGACGTGAGGAGCTTCGAAAGCTGCCGTAAGTGAAATTTTTGTTTTAAAAGTTTCGAAATGCGTTTTTCTTATCTTGGAAATGAAAACAATGTACTCGGGGAACGTCGTGTTCAAGCTTTTCTCTTGAATTTAACAGTTTTGGGTTACCAACGGCCGATCGGAGCTTCCGCAAAGCGTTCAGTCGTTATATGGAACGCATACCTGGGTGGGCGTGGACGTCAGACGAGAAGTGGACAAGAACACCAAGAGCCAGGATCGAAGACATCTCAACAAGACGCCGGTCACCCATATACTCTGACGTGAGGAGCTTCGAAAGCTGCAGTAAGTGAAATTTTTGTTCTAAAAGTTTCGAAATGCGCTTTTCTTATCTTGGAAATGAAAGTAATGTACTCTGGGAACATCGTGTTCACACTTTTCTCTTGAATTTAACAGGTTTGCGTTACCAACGGCCGATTGGAGATTCCGCAAAGCGTTCAGTCGTTATATGGAACGCATTTCGGGGTGGACGAGGACGTCAGACGAGAAGTGGACAAGAACACCAAGAGCCACGATCGAAGACATCTCAACAAGACGCCGGTCACCCATATACTCTGACGTGAGGAGCTTCGAAAGCTGCCGTAAGTGAAATTTTTGTTTTAAAAGTTTCGAAATACGCTTTTCTTATCTTGGAAATGAAAATAATGTACTCGGGGAACGTCGTGTTCACACTTTTCTCTTGAATTTAATAGGTTTGCGTTACCAACGGCCGATCGGAGCTTCCGCAAAGCGTTCAGTCGTTATATGGAACGCATACCGGGGTGGCCGAGGACGTCAGACGAGGAGTGGACAAGAAGACCAAGAGCCAGGATCGAAGACATCTCAAGAAGACGCCGGTCACCCATATACTATGACGTGAGGAGTTTCGAATGCTGCCGTAAGTGAAATTTTTGTTTTAAAAGTTTCGAAATGCGCTTTTCTTATCTTGGAAATGAAAATAATGTACTCGGGGAACGTCGTGTTGACACTTTTCTCTTGAATTTAACAGGTTTGCGTTACCAACGGCCGATCGGAGCTTCCGCAAAGCGTTCAGTCGTTATATGGAACGCATTTCGGGGTGGGCGAGGACCTCAGACGAGAAGTGGACGAGAACACCAAGATCCAGGATCGAAGACATCTCAACAAGACGCCGGTCACCCATATACTCTGACGTGAGGAGCTTCGAAACCTGCCGTAAGTGAAATTTTTGTTTTAAAATTTCGACATGCGCTTTTCTTATCTTGGAAATGAAAATAATGTACTCGGGGAACGTCGTGTTGACACTTTTCTCTTGAATTTAACAGGTTTGCGTTACCAACGGCCGATCGGAGCTTCCGCAAAGCGTTCAGTCGTTATATGGAACGCATTTCGGGGTGGGCGAGGACGTCAGACGAGAAGTGGACAAGAACACCAAGAGCCAGGATCGAAGACATCTCAACAAGACGCCGGTCACCCATATACTCTGACGTGAGGAGCTCCGAAAGCTGCCGTAAGTGAAATTTTTGTTTTAAAAGTTTCGAAATGCGTTTTTCTTATCTTGGAAATGAAAATAATGTACTCGGGGAACGTCGTGTTCACACTTTTCTCTTGAATTTAACAGGTTTTTGTTACCAACGGCCGATCGGAGCTTCCGTATAGCGTTCAGTCGTTATATGGAACGCATTTCGGTGTGGGCGAGGACGTCAGACGAGAAGTGGACAAGAACACCAAGAGCCAGGATCGAAGACATCTCAACAAGACGCCGGTCACCCATATACTCTGACGTGAGGAGCTTCGAAAGCTGCCGTAAGTGAAATTTTTGTTTTAAAAGTTTCGAAATGCGCTTTTCTTATCTTGGAAATGAAAATAATGTACTCGGGGAACGTCTTGTTGACACTTTTCTCTTGAATTTAACAGGTTTGCGTTACCAACGGCCGATCGGAGCTTCCGCAAAGCGTTCAGTTGTTATATGGAATGCATAACGGGGTGGGCGAGGACGTCAGACGAGGAGTGGACAAGAAGACCAAGAGCCAGGATCGAAGGCATCTCAACAAGACGCCGGTCTCCCATATACTCTGACGTGAGGAGCTGCGAAAGCTGCCGTAAGTGAAATTTTTGTTTTAAAATTTCGAAATGCGCTTTTCTTATCTTGGAAATGAAAATAATGTACTCTGGGAACGTCGTGTTGACACTTTTCTCTTGAATTTAACAGGTTTGCGTTACCAACGGCCGATCGGAGCTTCCGCAAAGCGTTCAGTCGTTATATGGAACGCATTTCGGGGTGGGCGAGGACGTCAGACGAGAAGTGGACAAGAACACCAAGAGCCAGGATCGAAGACATCTCAAGAAGACGCCGGTCGACCATATATTCTGACGTGAGGAGCTTCGAAAGCTGCCGTAAGTGATATTTTTGTTTTAAAAGTTTCGATATGTGCTTTTCTTATCTTGGAAATGAAAATAATGTACTCGGGGAACGTCGTGTTGACACTTTTCTCTTGAATTTAACAGGTTTGCGTTACCAACGGTAGATCGGAGCTTCCGCAAAGCGTTCAGTCGTTATATGGAACTCATACCGGGGTGGGCGAGGACGTCAGACGAGAAGTGGACAAGAACACCAAGAGCCAGGATCGAAGACATCTCAACAAGACGCCGGTCACCCATATACTCTGACGTGAGGAGCTTCGAAAGCTGCCGTAAGTGAAATTTTTGTTTTAAAAGTTTCGAAATGCGCTTTTCTTATCTTGGAAATGAAAATAATGTACTCGGGGAACGTCGTGTTGACACTTTTCTCTTGAATTTAACAGGTTTGCGTTACCAACGGCCGATCGGAGCTTCCGCAAAGCGTTCAGTCGTTATATGGAACGCATTTCGGGGTGGGCGAGGACCTCAGACGAGAAGTGGACGAGAACACCAAGAGCCAGGATCGAAGACATCTCAACAAGACGCCGGTCACCCATATACTCTGACGTGAGGAGCTTCGAAAGCTGCCGTAAGTGAAATTTTTGTTTTAAAAGTTTCGAAATGCGTTTTTCTTATCTTGGAAATGAAAACAATGTACTCGGGGAACGTCGTGTTCAAGCTTTTCTCTTGAATTTAACAGGTTTGGGTTACCAACGGCCGATCGGAGCTTCCGCAAAGCGTTCAGTCGTTATATGGAACGCATACCTGGGTGGGCGTGGACGTCAGACGAGAAGTGGACAAGAACACCAAGAGCCAGGATCGAAGACATCTCAACAAGACGCCGGTCACCCATATACTCTGACGTGAGGAGCTTCGAAAGCTGCAGTAAGTGAAATTTTTGTTCTAAAAGTTTCGAAATGCGCTTTTCTTATCTTGGAAATGAAAGTAATGTACTCTGGGAACATCGTGTTCACACTTTTCTCTTGAATTTAACAGGTTTGCGTTACCAACGGCCGATTGGAGCTTCCGCAAAGCGTTCAGTCGTTATATGGAACGCATTTCGGGGTGGACGAGGACGTCAGACGAGAAGTGGACAAGAACACCAAGAGCCACGATCGAAGACATCTCAACAAGACGCCGGTCACCCATATACTCTGACGTGAGGAGCTTCGAAAGCTGCCGTAAGTGAAATTTTTGTTTTAAAAGTTTCGAAATACGCTTTTCTTATCTTGGAAATGAAAATAATGTACTCGGGGAACGTCGTGTTCACACTTTTCTCTTGAATTTAATAGGTTTGCGTTACCAACGGCCGATCGGAGCTTCCGCAAAGCGTTCAGTCGTTATATGGAACGCATACCGGGGTGGCCGAGGACGTCAGACGAGGAGTGGACAAGAAGACCAAGAGCCAGGATCGAAGACATCTCAAGAAGACGCCGGTCACCCATATACTATGACGTGAGGAGTTTCGAATGCTGCCGTAAGTGAAATTTTTGTTTTAAAAGTTTCGAAATGCGCTTTTCTTATCTTGGAAATGAAAATAATGTACTCGTGGAACGTCGTGTTGACACTTTTCTCTTGAATTTAACAGGTTTGCGTTACCAACGGCCGATCGGAGCTTCCGCAAAGCGTTCAGTCGTTATAGGGAACGCATTTCGGGGTGGGCGAGGACGTCAGACGAGAAGTGGACAAGAACACCAAGAGCCAGGATCGAAGACATCTCAACAAGACGCCGGTCACCCATATACTCTGACGTGAGGAGCTCCGAAAGCTGCCGTAAGTGAAATTTTTGTTTTAAAAGTTTCGAAATGCACTTTTCTTATCTTGGAAATGAAAATAATGTACTCGGGGAACGTCGTGTTGACACTTTTATCTTGAATTTAACAGGTTTGGGTTACCAACGGCCGATCGGACCTTCCGCAAAGCGTTCAGTCGTTATATGGAACGCATTTCGGGGTGGGCGAGGACCTCAGACGAGAAGTGGACGAGAACACCAAGATCCAGGATCGAAGACATCTCAACAAGACGCCGGTCACCCATATACTCTGACGTGAGGAGCTTCGAAACCTGCCGTAAGTGAAATTTTTGTTTTAAAATTTCGACATGCGCTTTTCTTATCTTGGAAATGAAAATAATGTACTCGGGGAACGTCGTGTTGACACTTTTCTCTTGAATTTAACAGGTTTGCGTTACCAACGGCCGATCGGAGCTTCCGCAAAGCGTTCAGTCGTTATATGGAACGCATTTCGGGGTGGGCGAGGACGTCAGACGAGAAGTGGACAAGAACACCAAGAGCCAGGATCGAAGACATCTCAACAAGACGCCGGTCACCCATATACTCTGACGTGAGGAGCTTCGAAAGCTGCCGTAAGTGAAATTTTTGTTTTAAAAGTTTCGAAATGCGCTTTTCTTATCTTGGAAATGAAAATAATGTACTCGGGGAACGTCTTGTTGACACGTTTCTCTTGAATTTAACAGGTTTGCGTTACCAACGGCCGATCGGAGCTTCCGCAAAGCGTTCAGTTGTTATATGGAATGCATAACGGGGTGGGCGAGGACGTCAGACGAGGAGTGGACAAGAAGACCAAGAGCCAGGATCGAAGGCATCTCAACAAGACGCCGGTCTCCCATATACTCTGACGTGAGGAGCTGCGAAAGCTGCCGTAAGTGAAATTTTTGTTTTAAAATTTCGAAATGCGCTTTTCTTATCTTGGAAATGAAAATAATGTACTCTGGGAACGTCGTGTTGACACTTTTCTCTTGAATTTAACAGGTTTGCGTTACCAACGGCCGATCGGAGCTTCCGCAAAGCGTTCAGTCGTTATATGGAACGCATTTCGGGGTGGGCGAGGACGTCAGACGAGAAGTGGACAAGAACACCAAGAGCCAGGATCGAAGACATCTCAAGAAGACGCCGGTCGACCATATATTCTGACGTGAGGAGCTTCGAAAGCTGCCGTAAGTGAAATTTTTGTTTTAAAAGTTTCGATATGCGCTTTTCTTATCTTGGAAATGAAAATAATGTACTCGGGGAACGTCGTGTTGACACTTTTCTCTTGAATTTAACAGGTTTGCGTTACCAACGGTAGATCGGAGCTTCCGCAAAGCGTTCAGTCGTTATATGTAACGCATTTCGGGGTGGGCGAGGACCTCAGACGAGAAGTGGATGAGAACACCAAGAGCCAGGATCGAAGACATCTCAACAAGACGCCGGTCACCCATATACTCTGACGTGAGGAGCTTCGAAAGCTGCCGTAAGTGAAAATTTTGTTTTAAAAGTTTCGAAATGCGTTTTTCTTATCTTGGAAATGAAAACAATGTACTCGGGGAACGTCGTGTTGACACTTTTCTCTTGAATTTAACAGGTTTGCGTTACCAACGGCCAATCGGAGCTTCCGTAAAGCGTTCAGTCGTTATATGGAACGCATACCGGGGTGGGCGAGGACGTCAGACGAGAAGTGGACAAGAACACCAAGAGCCAGGATCGAAGACATCTCAACAAGACGCCGGTCACCCATATACTCTGACGTGAGGAGCTTCGAAAGCTGCCGTAAGTGAAATTTTTGTTTTAAAAGTTTCGAAATGCGCTTTTCTTATCTTGGAAATGAAAATAATGTACTCGGGGAACGTCGTGTTGACACTTTTCTCTTGAATTTAACAGGTTTGCGTTACCAACGGCCGATCGGAGCTTCCGCAAAGCGTTCAGTCGTTATATGGAACGCATTTCGGGGTGGGCGAGGACCTCAGACGAGAAGTGGACGAGAACACCAAGAGCCAGGATCGAAGACATCTCAACAAGACGCCGGTCACCCATATACTCTGACGTGAGGAGCTTCGAAAGCTGCCGTAAGTGAAATTTTTGTTTTAAAAGTTTCGAAATGCGTTTTTCTTATCTTGGAAATGAAAACAATGTACTCGGGGAACGTCGTGTTCAAGCTTTTCTCTTGAATTTAACAGGTTTGGGTTACCAACGGCCGATCGGAGCTTCCGCAAAGCGTTCAGTCGTTATATGGAACGCATACCTGGGTGGGCGTGGACGTCAGACGAGAAGTGGACAAGAACACCAAGAGCCAGGATCGAAGACATCTCAACAAGACGCCGGTCACCCATATACTCTGACGTGAGGAGCTTCGAAAGCTGCAGTAAGTGAAATTTTTGTTCTAAAAGTTTCGAAATGCGCTTTTCTTATCTTGGAAATGAAAGTAATGTACTCTGGGAACATCGTGTTCACACTTTTCTCTTGAATTTAACAGGTTTGCGTTACCAACGGCCGATTGGAGCTTCCGCAAAGCGTTCAGTCGTTATATGGAACGCATTTCGGGGTGGACGAGGACGTCAGACGAGAAGTGGACAAGAACACCAAGAGCCACGATCGAAGACATCTCAACAAGACGCCGGTCACCCATATACTCTGACGTGAGGAGCTTCGAAAGCTGCCGTAAGTGAAATTTTTGTTTTAAAAGTTTCGAAATACGCTTTTCTTATCTTGGAAATGAAAATAATGTACTCGGGGAACGTCGTGTTCACACTTTTCTCTTGAATTTAACAGGTTTGCGTTACCAACGGCCGATCGGAGCTTCCGCAAAGCGTTCAGTCGTTATATGGAACGCATTTCGGGGTGGACGAGGACGTCAGACGAGAAGTGGACAAGAACACCAAGAGCCAGGATCGAAGACATCTCAACAAGACGCCGGTCACCCATATACTCTGACGTGAGGAGCTCCGAAAGCTGCCGTAAGTGAAATTTTTGTTTTAAAAGTTTCGAAATGCGTTTTTCTTATCTTGGAAATGAAAATAATGTACTCGGGGAACGTCGTGTTCACACTTTTCTCTTGAATTTAACAGGTTTTTGTTACCAACGGCCGATCGGAGCTTCCGTATAGCGTTCAGTCGTTATATGGAACGCATTTCGGTGTGGGCGAGGACGTCAGACGAGAAGTGGACAAGAACACCAAGAGCCAGGATCGAAGACATCTCAACAAGACGCCGGTCACCCATATACTCTGACGTGAGGAGCTTCGAAAGCTGCCGTAAGTGAAATTTTTGTTTTAAAAGTTTCGAAATGCGCTTTTCTTATCTTGGAAATGAAAATAATGTACTCGGGGAACGTCTTGTTGACACTTTTCTCTTGAATTTAACAGGTTTGCGTTACCAACGGCCGATCGGAGCTTCCGCAAAGCGTTCAGTTGTTATATGGAATGCATAACGGGGTGGGCGAGGACGTCAGACGAGGAGTGGACAAGAAGACCAAGAGCCAGGATCGAAGGCATCTCAACAAGACGCCGGTCTCCCATATACTCTGACGTGAGGAGCTGCGAAAGCTGCCGTAAGTGAAATTTTTGTTTTAAAATTTCGAAATGCGCTTTTCTTATCTTGGAAATGAAAATAATGTACTCTGGGAACGTCGTGTTGACACTTTTCTCTTGAATTTAACAGGTTTGCGTTACCAACGGCCGATCGGAGCTTCTGCAAAGCGTTCAGTCGTTATATGGAACGCATTTCGGGGTGGGCGAGGACGTCAGACGAGAAGTGGACAAGAACACCAAGAGCCAGGATCGAAGACATCTCAAGAAGACGCCGGTCGACCATATATTCTGACGTGAGGAGCTTCGAATGCTGCCGTAAGTGAAATTTTTGTTTTAAAAGTTTCGATATGCGCTTTTCTTATCTTGGAAATGAAAATAATGTACTCGGGGAACGTCGTGTTGACACTTTTCTCTTGAATTTAACAGGTTTGCGTTACCAACGGTAGATCGGAGCTTCCGCAAAGCGTTCAGTCGTTATATGTAACGCATTTCGGGGTGGGCGAGGACCTCAGACGAGAAGTGGATGAGAACACCAAGAGCCAGGATCGAAGACATCTCAACAAGACGCCGGTCACCCATATACTCTGACGTGAGGAGCTTCGAAAGCTGCCGTAAGTGAAAATTTTGTTTTAAAAGTTTCGAAATGCGTTTTTCTTATCTTGGAAATGAAAACAATGTACTCGGGGAACGTCGTGTTGACACTTTTCTCTTGAATTTAACAGGTTTGCGTTACCAACGGCCAATCGGAGCTTCCGTAAAGCGTTCAGTCGTTATATGGAACGCATACCGGGGTGGGCGAGGACGTCAGACGAGAAGTGGACAAGAACACCAAGAGCCAGGATCGAAGACATCTCAACAAGACGCCGGTCACCCATATACTCTGACGTGAGGAGCTTCGAAAGCTGCCGTAAGTGAAATTTTTGTTTTAAAAGTTTCGAAATGCGCTTTTCTTATCTTGGAAATGAAAATAATGTACTCGGGGAACGTCGTGTTGACACTTTTCTCTTGAATTTAACAGGTTTGCGTTACCAACGGCCGATCGGAGCTTCCGCAAAGCGTTCAGTCGTTATATGGAACGCATTTCGGGGTGGGCGAGGACCTCAGACGAGAAGTGGACGAGAACACCAAGAGCCAGGATCGAAGACATCTCAACAAGACGCCGGTCACCCATATACTCTGACGTGAGGAGCTTCGAAAGCTGCCGTAAGTGAAATTTTTGTTTTAAAAGTTTCGAAATGCGTTTTTCTTATCTTGGAAATGAAAACAATGTACTCGGGGAACGTCGTGTTCAAGCTTTTCTCTTGAATTTAACAGGTTTGGGTTACCAACGGCCGATCGGAGCTTCCGCAAAGCGTTCAGTCGTTATATGGAACGCATACCTGGGTGGGCGTGGACGTCAGACGAGAAGTGGACAAGAACACCAAGAGCCAGGATCGAAGACATCTCAACAAGACGCCGGTCACCCATATACTCTGACGTGAGGAGCTTCGAAAGCTGCAGTAAGTGAAATTTTTGTTCTAAAAGTTTCGAAATGCGCTTTTCTTATCTTGGAAATGAAAGTAATGTACTCTGGGAACATCGTGTTCACACTTTTCTCTTGAATTTAACAGGTTTGCGTTACCAACGGCCGATTGGAGCTTCCGCAAAGCGTTCAGTCGTTATATGGAACGCATTTCGGGGTGGACGAGGACGTCAGACGAGAAGTGGACAAGAACACCAAGAGCCACGATCGAAGACATCTCAACAAGACGCCGGTCACCCATATACTCTGACGTGAGGAGCTTCGAAAGCTGCCGTAAGTGAAATTTTTGTTTTAAAAGTTTCGAAATACGCTTTTCTTATCTTGGAAATGAAAATAATGTACTCGGGGAACGTCGTGTTCACACTTTTCTCTTGAATTTAATAGGTTTGCGTTACCAACGGCCGTTCGGAGCTTCCGCAAAGCGTTCAGTCGTTATATGGAACGCATACCGGGGTGGCCGAGGACGTCAGACGAGGAGTGGACAAGAAGACCAAGAGCCAGGATCGAAGACATCTCAAGAAGACGCCGGTCACCCATATACTATGACGTGAGGAGTTTCGAATGCTGCCGTAAGTGAAATTTTTGTTTTAAAAGTTTCGAAATGCGCTTTTCTTATCTTGGAAATGAAAATAATGTACTCGGGGAACGTCGTGTTGACACTTTTCTCTTGAATTTAACAGGTTTGCGTTACCAACGGCCGATCGGAGCTTCCGCAAAGCGTTCAGTCGTTATAGGGAACGCATTTCGGGGTGGGCGAGGACGTCAGACGAGAAGTGGACAAGAACACCAAGAGCCAGGATCGAAGACATCTCAACAAGACGCCGGTCACCCATATACTCTGACGTGAGGAGCTTCGAAAGCTGCCGTAAGTGAAATTTTTGTTTTAAAAGTTTCGAAATGCGCTTTTCTTATCTTGGAAATGAAAATAATGTACTCGGGGAACGTCGTGTTGACACTTTTCTCTTGAATTTAACAGGTTTGGTTTACCAACGGCCGATCGGAGCTTCCGCAAAGCGTTCAGTCGTTATATGGAACGCATTTCGGGGTGGGCGAGGACCTCAGACGAGAAGTGGACGAGAACACCAAGATCCAGGATCGAAGACATCTCAACAAGACGCCGGTCACCCATATACTCTGACGTGAGGAGCTTCGAAACCTGCCGTAAGTGAAATTTTTGTTTTAAAATTTCGACATGCGCTTTTCTTATCTTGGAAATGAAAATAATGTACTCGGGGAACGTCGTGTTGACACTTTTCTCTTGAATTTAACAGTTTTGCGTTACCAACGGCCGATCGGAGCTTCCGCAAAGCGTTCAGTCGTTATATGGAACGCATTTCGGGGTGGGCGAGGACGTCAGACGAGAAGTGGACAAGAACACCAAGAGCCAGGATCGAAGACATCTCAACAAGACGCCGGTCACCCATATACTCTGACGTGAGGAGCTCCGAAAGCTGCCGTAAGTGAAATTTTTGTTTTAAAAGTTTCGAAATGCGTTTTTCTTATCTTGGAAATGAAAATAATGTACTCGGGGAACGTCGTGTTCACACTTTTCTCTTGAATTTAACAGGTTTTTGTTACCAACGGCCGATCGGAGCTTCCGTATAGCGTTCAGTCGTTATATGGAACGCATTTCGGGGTGGGCGAGGACGTCAGACGAGAAGTGGACAAGAACACCAAGAGCCAGGATCGAAGGCATCTCAACAAGACGCCGGTCTCCCATATAATCTGACGTGAGGAGCTGCGAAAGCTGCCGTAAGTGAAATTTTTGTTTTAAAATTTCGAAATGCGCTTTTCTTATCTTGGAAATGAAAATAATGTACTCTGGGAACGTCGTGTTGACACTTTTCTCTTGAATTTAACAGGTTTGCGTTACCAACGGTTGATCGGAGCTTCCGCAAAGCGTTCAGTCGTTATATGGAACGCATTTCGGGGTGGGCGAGGACGTCAGACGAGAAGTGGACAAGAACACCAAGAGCCAGGATCGAAGACATCTCAAGAAGACGCCGGTCGACCATATATTCTGACGTGAGGAGCTTCGAAAGCTGCCGTAAGTGAAATTTTTGTTTTAAAAGTTTCGATATGCGCTTTTCTTATCTTGGAAATGAAAATAATGTACTCGGGGAACGTCGTGTTGACACTTTTCTCTTGAATTTAACAGGTTTGCGTTACCAACGGTAGATCGGAGCTTCCGCAAAGCGTTCAGTCGTTATATGTAACGCATTTCGGGGTGGGCGAGGACCTCAGACGAGAAGTGGACGAGAACACCAAGAGCCAGGATCGTAGACATCTCAACAAGACGCCGGTCACCCATATACTCTGACGTGAGGAGCTTCGAAAGCTGCCGTAAGTGAAAATTTTGTTTTAAAAGTTTCGAAATGCGTTTTTCTTATCTTGGAAATGAAAACAATGTACTCGGGGAACGTCGTGTTGACACTTTTCTCTTGAATTTAACAGGTTTGCGTTACCAACGGCCAATCGGAGCTTCCGTAAAGCGTTCAGTCGTTATATGGAACGCATACCGGGGTGGGCGAGGACGTCAGACGAGAAGTGGACAAGAACACCAAGAGCCAGGATCGAAGACATCTCAACAAGACGCCGGTCACCCATATACTCTGACGTGAGGAGCTTCGAAAGCTGCCGTAAGTGAAATTTTTGTTTTAAAAGTTTCGAAATGCGCTTTTCTTATCTTGGAAATGAAAATAATGTACTCGGGGAACGTCGTGTTGACACTTTTCTCTTGAATTTAACAGGTTTGCGTTACCAACGGCCAATCGGAGCTTCCGTAAAGCGTTCAGTCGTTATATGGAACGCATACCGGGGTGGGCGAGGACGTCAGACGAGAAGTGGACAAGAACACCAAGAGCCAGGATCGAAGACATCTCAACAAGACGCCGGTCACCCATATACTCTGACGTGAGGAGCTTCGAAAGCTGCCGTAAGTGAAATTTTTGTTTTAAAAGTTTCGAAATACGCTTTTCTTATCTTGGAAATGAAAATAATGTACTCGGGGAACGTCGTGTTCACATTTTTCTCTTGAATTTAATAGGTTTGCGTTACCAACGGCCGATCGGAGCTTCCGCAAAGCGTTCAGTCGTTATATGGAACGCATTTCGGGGTGGGCGAGGACGTCAGACGAGAAGTGGACAAGAACACAAAGAGCCAGGATCGAAGACATCTCAAGAAGACGCCGGTCACCCATATACTATGACGTGAGGAGCTTCGAAAGCTGCCGTAAGTGAAATTTTTGTTTTAAAAGTTTCGAAATGCGCTTTTCTTATCTTGGAAATGAAAATAATGTACTCTGGGAACGTCTTGTTGACACTTTTCTCTTGAATTTAACAGGTTTGCGTTACCAACGGCCGATCGGAGCTTCCGCAAAGCGTTCAGTTGTTATATGGAATGCATAACGGGGTGGGCGAGGACGTCAGACGAGGAGTGGACAAGAAGACCAAGAGCCAGGATCGAAGGCATCTCAACAAGACGCCGGTCACCCATATACTCTGACGTGAGGAGCTGCGAAAGCTGCCGTAAGTGAAATTTTTGTTTTAAAATTTCGAAATGCGCTTTTCTTATCTTGGAAATGAAAATAATGTACTCTGGGAACGTCGTGTTGACACTTTTCTCTTGAATTTAACAGGTTTGCGTTACCAACGGCCGATCGGAGCTTCCGCAAAGCGTTCAGTCGTTATATGGAACGCATTTCGGGGTGGGCGAGGACGTCAGACGAGAAGTGGACAAGAACACCAAGAGCCAGGATCGAAGACATCTCAAGAAGACGCCGGTCGACCATATATTCTGACGTGAGGAGCTTCGAAAGCTGCCGTAAGTGAAATTTTTGTTTTAAAAGTTTCGATATGCGCTTTTCTTATCTTGGAAATGAAAATAATGTACTCGGGGAACGTCGTGTTGACACTTTTCTCTTGAATTTAACAGGTTTGCGTTACCAACGGTAGATCGGAGCTTCCGCAAAGCGTTCAGTCGTTATATGGAACGCATACCGGGGTGGGCGAGGACGTCAGACGAGAAGTGGACAAGAACACCAAGAGCCAGGATCGAAGACATCTCAACAAGACGCCGGTCACCCATATACTCTGACGTGAGGAGCTTCGAAAGCTGCCGTAAGTGAAATTTTTGTTTTAAAAGTTTCGATATGCGCTTTTCTTATCTTGGAAATGAAAATAATGTACTCGGGGAACGTCGTGTTGACACTTTTCTCTTGAATTTAACAGGTTTGCGTTACCAACGGCCGATCGGAGCTTCCGCAAAGCGTTCAGTCGTTATATGGAACGCATTTCGGGGTGGGCGAGGACCTCAGACGAGAAGTGGACGAGAACACCAAGAGCCAGGATCGAAGACATCTCAACAAGACGCCGGTCACCCATATACTCTGACGTGAGGAGCTTCGAAAGCTGCCGTAAGTGAAATTTTTGTTTTAAAAGTTTCGAAATGCGTTTTTCTTATCTTGGAAATGAAAACAATGTATTCGGGGAACGTCGTGTTCACACTTTTCTCTTGAATTTAACAGGTTTGCGTTACCAACGGCCAATCGGAGCTTCCGTAAAGCGTTCAGTCGTTATATGGAACGCATACCGGGGTGGGCGAGGACGTCAGACGAGAAGTGGACAAGAACACCAAGAGCCAGGATCGAAGACATCTCAACAGGACGCCGGTCACCCATATACTCTGACGTGAGGAGCTTCGAAAGCTGCCGTAAGTGAAATTTTTGTTTTAAAAGTTTCGAAATGCGCTTTTCTTATCTTGGAAATGAAAATAATGTACTCGGGGAACGTCGTGTTGACACTTTTCTCTTGAATTTAACAGGTTTGCGTTACCAACGGCCGATCGGAGCTTCCGCAAAGCGTTCAGTCGTTATATGGAACGCATTTCGGGGTGGGCGAGGACGTCAGACGAGAAGTGGACGAGAACACCAAGAGCCAGGATCGAAGACATCTCAACAAGACGCCGGTCACCCATATACTCTGACGTGAGGAGCTTCGAAAGCTGCCGTAAGTGAAATTTTTGTTTTAAAAGTTTCGAAATGCGTTTTTCTTATCTTGGAAATGAAAACAATGTATTCGGGGAACGTCGTGTTCACACTTTTCTCTTGAATTTAACAGGTTTGCGTTACCAACGGCCAATCGGAGCTTCCGTAAAGCGTTCAGTCGTTATATGGAACGCATACCGGGGTGGGCGAGGACGTCAGACGAGAAGTGGACAAGAACACCAAGAGCCAGGATCAGAGACATCTCAACAAGACGCCGGTCACCCATATACTCTGACGTGAGGAGCTTCGAAAGCTGCCGTAAGTGAAATTTTTGTTTTAAAAGTTTCGAAATACGCTTTTCTTATCTTGGAAATGAAAATAATGTACTCGGGGAACGTCGTGTTCACACTTTTCTCTTGAATTTAATAGGTTTGCGTTACCAACGGCCGATCGGAGCTTCCGCAAAGCGTTCAGTCGTTATATGGAACGCATTTCGGGGTGGGCGAGGACGTCAGACGAGAAGTGGACAAGAACACAAAGAGCCAGGATCGAAGACATCTCAAGAAGACGCCGGTCACCCATATACTATGACGTGAGGAGTTTCGAATGCTGCCGTAAGTGAAATTTTTGTTTTAAAAGTTTCGAAATGCGCTTTTCTTATCTTGGAAATGAAAATAATGTACTCGGGGAACGTCGTGTTGACACTTTTCTCTTGAATTTAACAGGTTTGCGTTACCAACGGCCGATCGGAGCTTCCGCAAAGCGTTCAATCGTTATAGGGAACGCATTTCGGGGTGGGCGAGGACGTCAGACGAGAAGTGGACAAGAACACCAAGAGCCAGGATCGAAGACATCTCAACAAGACGCCGGTCACCTATATACTCTGACGTGAGGAGCTTCGAAAGCTGCCGTAAGTGAAATTTTTGTTTTAAAAGTTTCGAAATGCACTTTTCTTATCTTGGAAATGAAAATAATGTACTCGGGGAACGTCGTGTTGACACTTTTCTCTTGAATTTAACAGGTTTGGGTTACCAACGGCCGATCGGAGCTTCCGCAAAGCGTTAAGTCGTTATATGGAACGCTTTTCGGGGTGGGCGAGGACCTCAGACGAGAAGTGGACGAGAACACCAAGAGCCAGGATCGAAGACATCTCAACAAGACGCCGGTCACCCATATACTCTGACGTGAGGAGCTTCGAAAGCTGCCGTAAGTGAAATTTTTGTTTTAAAATTTCGACATGCGCTTTTCTTATCTTGGAAATGAAAGTAATGTACTCTGGGAACATCGTGTTGACACTTTTCTCTTGAATTTAACAGGTTTGCGTTACCAACGGCCGATCGGAGCTTCCGCAAAGCGTTCAGTCGTTATATGGAACGCATTTCGGGGTGGGCGAGGACGTCAGACGAGAAGTGGACAAGAACACCAAGAGCCAGGATCGAAGACATCTCAACAAGACGCCGGTCACCCATATACTCTGACGTGAGGAGCTTCGAAAGCTGCCGTAAGTGAAATTTTTGTTTTAAAAGTTTCGAAATGCGTTTTTCTTATCTTGGAAATGAAAATAATGTACTCGGGGAACGTCGTGTTCACACTTTTCTCTTGAATTTAACAGGTTTTTGTTACCAACGGCCGATCGGAGCTTCCGTAAAGAGTTCAGTCGTTATATGGAACGCATTTCGGGGTGGGCGAGGACGTCAGACGAGAAGTGGACAAGAACACCAAGAGCCAGGATCGAAGACATCTCAACAAGACGCCGGTCACCCATATACTCTGACGTGAGGAGCTGCGAAAGCTGCCGTAAGTGAAATTTTTGTTTTAAAATTTCGAAATGCGCTTTTCTTATCTTGGAAATGAAAATAATGTACTCGGGGAACGTCATGTTGACACTTTTCTCTTGAATTTAACAGGTTTGCGTTACCAACGGCCGATCGGAGCTTCCGCAAAGCGTTCAGTCGTTATATGGAACGCATTTCGGGGTGGGCGAGGACGTCAGACGAGAAGTGGACAAGAACACCAAGAGCCAGGATCGAAGACATCTCAAGAAGACGCCGGTCGACCATATATTCTGACGTGAGGAGCTTCGAAAGCTGCCGTAAGTGAAATTTTTGTTTTAAAAGTTTCGATATGCGCTTTTCTTATCTTGGAAATGAAAATAATGTACTCGGGGAACGTCGTGTTGACACTTTTCTCTTGAATTTAACAGGTTTGCGTTACCAACGGTAGATCGGAGCTTCCGCAAAGCGTTCAGTCGTTATATGTAACGCATTTCGGGGTGGGCGAGGACCTCAGACGAGAAGTGGACGAGAACACCAAGAGCCAGGATCGAAGACATCTCAACAAGACGCCGGTCACCCATATACTCTGACGTGAGGAGCTTCGAAAGCTGCCGTAAGTGAAAATTTTGTTTTAAAAGTTTCGAAATGCGTTTTTCTTATCTTGGAAATGAAAACAATGTACTCGGGGAACGTCGTGTTCACACTTTTCTCTTGAATTTAACAGGTTTGCGTTACCAACGGCCAATCGGAGCTTCCGTAAAGCGTTCAGTCGTTATATGGAACGCATTTCGGGGTGGGCGAGGACGTCAGACGAGAAGTGGACAAGAACACCAAGAGCCAGGATCGAAGACATCTCAAGAAGACGCCGGTCGACCATATATTCTGACGTGAGGAGCTTCGAAAGCTGCCGTAAGTGAAATTTTTGTTTTAAAAGTTTCGATATGCGCTTTTCTTATCTTGGAAATGAAAATAATGTACTCGGGGAACTTCGTGTTGACAGTTTTCTCTTGAATTTAACAGGTTTGCGTTACCAACGGTAGATCGGAGCTTCCGCAAAGCGTTCAGTCGTTATATGTAACGCATTTCGGGGTGGGCGAGGACCTCAGACGAGAAGTGGACGAGAACACCAAGAGCCAGGATCGAAGACATCTCAACAAGACGCCGGTCACCCATATACTCTGACGTGAGGAGCTTCGAAAGCTGCCGTAAGTGAAAATTTTGTTTTAAAAGTTTCGAAATGCGTTTTTCTTATCTTGGAAATGAAAACAATGTACTCGGGGAACGTCGTGTTGACACTTTTCTCTTGAATTTAACAGGTTTGCGTTACCAACGGCCAATCGGAGCTTCCGTAAAGCGTTCAGTCGTTATATGGAACGCATACCGGGGTGGGCGAGGACGTCAGACGAGAAGTGGACAAGAACACCAAGAGCCAGGATCGAAGACATCTCAACAAGACGCCGGTCACCCATATACTCTGACGTGAGGAGCTTCGAAAGCTGCCGTAAGTGAAATTTTTGTTTTAAAAGTTTCGAAATGCGCTTTTCTTATCTTGGAAATGAAAATAATGTACTCGGGGAACGTCGTGTTGACACTTTTCTCTTGAATTTAACAGGTTTGCGTTACCAACGGCCGATCGGAGCTTCCGTAAAGCGTTCAGTCGTTATATGGAACGCATACCGGGGTGGGCGAGGACGTCAGACGAGAAGTGGACAAGAACACCAAGAGCCAGGATCGAAGACATCTCAACAAGACGCCGGTCACCCATATACTCTGACGTGAGGAGCTTCGAAAGCTGCCGTAAGTGAAATTTTTGTTTTAAAAGTTTCGAAATACGCTTTTCTTATCTTGGAAATGAAAATAATGTACTCGGGGAACGTCGTGTTCACACTTTTCTCTTGAATTTAATAGGTTTGCGTTACCAACGGCCGATCGGAGCTTCCGCAAAGCGTTCAGTCGTTATATGGAACGCATTTCGGGGTGGGCGAGGACGTCAGACGAGAAGTGGACAAGAACACAAAGAGCCAGGATCGAAGACATCTCAAGAAGACGCCGGTCACCCATATACTATGACGTGAGGAGCTTCGAAAGCTGCCGTAAGTGAAATTTTTGTTTTAAAAGTTTCGAAATGCGCTTTTCTTATCTTGGAAATGAAAATAATGTACTCTGGGAACGTCTTGTTGACACTTTTCTCTTGAATTTAACAGGTTTGCGTTACCAACGGCCGATCGGAGCTTCCGCAAAGCGTTCAGTTGTTATATGGAATGCATAACGGGGTGGGCGAGGACGTCAGACGAGGAGTGGACAAGAAGACCAAGAGCCAGGATCGAAGGCATCTCAACAAGACGCCGGTCACCCATATACTCTGACGTGAGGAGCTGCGAAAGCTGCCGTAAGTGAAATTTTTGTTTTAAAATTTCGAAATGCGCTTTTCTTATCTTGGAAATGAAAATAATGTACTCTGGGAACGTCGTGTTGACACTTTTCTCTTGAATTTAACAGGTTTGCGTTACCAACGGCCGATCGGAGCTTCCGCAAAGCGTTCAGTCGTTATATGGAACGCATTTCGGGGTGGGCGAGGACGTCAGACGAGAAGTGGACAAGAACACCAAGAGCCAGGATCGAAGACATCTCAACAAGACCCCGGTCACCCATATACTCTGACGTGAGGAGCTTCGAAAGCTGCCGTAAGTGAAATTTTTGTTATAAAATTTCGAAATGCGCTTATCTTATCTTGGAAATGAAAATAATGTACTCGGGGAACGTCGTGTTCAAACTTTTCTCTTGAATTTAACAGGTTTGCGTTACCAACGGCCGATCGGAGCTTCCACAAAGCGTTCAGTTGTTATATGGAACGCATTTCGGGGTGGGCGAGGACCTCAGACGAGAAGTGGACGAGAACACCAAGAGCCAGGATCGAAGACATCTCAACAAGACGCCGGTCACCCATATACTCTGACGTGAGGAGCTTCGAAAGCTGCCGTAAGTGAAATTTTTGTTTTAAAAGTTTCGAAATGCGTTTTTCTTATCTTGGAAATGAAAACAATGTACTCGGGGAACGTCGTGTTCAAGCTTTTCTCTTGAATTTAACAGGTTTGCGTTACCAACGGTAGATCGGAGCTTCCGCAAAGCGTTCAGTCGTTATATGTAACGCATTTCGGGGTGGGCGAGGACCTCAGACGAGAAGTGGACGAGAACACCAAGAGCCAGGATCGAAGACATCTCAACAAGACGCCGGTCACCCATATACTCTGACGTGAGGAGCTTCGAAAGCTGCCGTAAGTGAAAATTTTGTTTTAAAAGTTTCGAAATGCGTTTTTCTGATCTTGGAAATGAAAACAATGTACTCGGGGAACGTCGTGTTCACACTTTTCTCTTGAATTTAACAGGTTTGCGTTACCAACGGCCAATCGGAGCTTCCGTAAAGCGTTCAGTCGTTATATGGAACGCATTCCGGGGTGGGCGAGGACGTCAGACGAGAAGTGGACAAGAACACCAAGAGCCAGGATCGAAGACATCTCAACAAGACGCCGGTCACCCATATACTCTGACGTGAGGAGCTTCGAAAGCTGCCGTAAGTGAAATTTTTGTTTTAAAAGTTTCGAAATGCGCTTTTCTTATCTTGGAAATGAAAATAATGTACTCGGGGAACGTCGTGTTGACACTTTTCTCTTGAATTTAACAGGTTTGCGTTACCAACGGCCGATCGGAGCTTCCGCAAAGCGTTCAGTCGTTATATGGAACGCATTTCGGGGTGGGCGAGGACCTCAGACGAGAAGTGGACGAGAACACCAAGAGCCAGGATCGAAGACATCTCAACAAGACGCCGGTCACCCATATACTCTGACGTGAGGAGCTTCGAAAGCTGCCGTAAGTGAAATTTTTGTTTTAAAAGTTTCGAAATGCGTTTTTCTTATCTTGGAAATGAAAACAATGTACTCGGGGAACGTCGTGTTCAAGCTTTTCTCTTGAATTTAACAGGTTTGCGTTACCAACGGCCAATCGGAGCTTCCGTAAAGCGTTCAGTCGTTATATGGAACGCATACCGGGGTGGGCGAGGACGTCAGACGAGAAGTGGACAAGAACACCAAGAGCCAGGATCGAAGACATCTCAACAAGACGCCGGTCACCCATATACTCTGACGTGAGGAGCTTCGAAAGCTGCCGTAAGTGAAATTTTTGTTTTAAAAGTTTCGAAATGCGCTTTTCTTATCTTGGAAATGAAAATAATGTACTCTGGGAACGTCGTGTTGACACTTTTCTCTTGAATTTAACAGGTTTGCGTTACCAACGGCCGATCGGAGCTTCCGCAAAGCGTTCAGTCGTTATATGGAACGCATACCGGGGTGGGCGAGGACGTCAGACGAGAAGTGGACAAGAACACCAAGAGCCAGGATCGAAGACATCTCAACAAGACGCCGGTCACCCATATACTCTGACGTGAGGAGCTTCGAAAGCTGCCGTAAGTGAAATTTTTGTTTTAAAAGTTTCGAAATGCGCTTTTCTTATCTTGGAAATGAAAATAATGTACTCGGGGAACGTCGTGTTGACACTTTTCTCTTGAATTTAACAGGTTTGCGTTACCAACGGCCGATCGGAGTTTCCGCAAAGCGTTCAGTCGTTATATGGAACGCATTTCGGGGTGGGCGAGGACCTCAGACGAGAAGTGGACGAGAACACCAAGAGCCAGGATCGAAGACATCTCAACAAGACGCCGGTCACCCATATACTCTGACGTGAGGAGCTTCGAAAGCTGCCGTAAGTGAAATTTTTGTTTTAAAAGTTTCGAAATGCGTTTTTCTTATCTTGGAAATGAAAACAATGTACTCGGGGAACGTCGTGTTCAAGCTTTTCTCTTGAATTTAACAGGTTTGCGTTACCAACGGCCGATTGGAGCTTCCGCAAAGCGTTCAGTCGTTATATGGAACGCATTTCGGGGTGGACGAGGACGTCAGACGAGAAGTGGACAAGAACACCAAGAGCCACGATCGAAGACATCTCAACAAGACGCCGGTCACCCATATACTCTGACGTGAGGAGCTTCGAAAGCTGCCGTAAGTGAAATTTTTGTTTTAAAAGTTTCGAAATACGCTTTTCTTATCTTGGAAATGAAAATAATGTACTCGGGGAACGTCGTGTTCACACTTTTCTCTTGAATTTAATAGGTTTGCGTTACCAACGGCCGATCGGAGCTTCCGCAAAGCGTTCAGTCGTTATATGGAACGCATACCGGGGTGGCCGAGGACGTCAGACGAGGAGTGGACAAGAAGACCAAGAGCCAGGATCGAAGACATCTCAAGAAGACGCCGGTCACCCATATACTATGACGTGAGGAGTTTCGAATGCTGCCGTAAGTGAAATTTTTGTTTTAAAAGTTTCGAAATGCGCTTTTCTTATCTTGGAAATGAAAATAATGTACTCTGGGAACGTCGTGTTGACACTTTTCTCTTGAATTTAACAGGTTTGCGTTACCAACGGTTGATCGGATTTTCCGCAAAGCGTTCAGTCGTTATATGGAACGCATTTCGGGGTGGGCGAGGACGTCAGACGAGAAGTGGACAAGAACACCAAGAGCCAGGATCGAAGACATCTCAAGAAGACGCCGGTCGACCATATATTCTGACGTGAGGAGCTTCGAAAGCTGCCGTAAGTGAAATTTTTGTTTTAAAAGTTTCGATATGCGCTTTTCTTATCTTGGAAATGAAAATAATGTACTCGGGGAACTTCGTGTTGACAGTTTTCTCTTGAATTTAACAGGTTTGCGTTACCAACGGTAGATCGGAGCTTCCGCAAAGCGTTCAGTCGTTATATGTAACGCATAACGGGGTGGGCGAGGACGTCAGACGAGGAGTGGACAAGAAGACCAAGAGCCAGGATCGAAGGCTTCTCAGAAAGACGCCGGTCACCCATATACTCTGACGTGAGGAGCTTCGAAAGCTGCCGTAAGTGAAAATTTTGTTTTAAAAGTTTCGAAATGCGTTTTTCTTATCTTGGAAATGAAAACAATGTACTCGGGGAACGTCGTGTTGACACTTTTCTCTTGAATTTAACAGGTTTGCGTTACCAACGGCCAATCGGAGCTTCCGTAAAGCGTTCAGTCGTTATATGGAACGCATACCGGGGTGGGCGAGGACGTCAGACGAGAAGTGGACAAGAACACCAAGAGCCAGGATCGAAGACATCTCACCAAGACGCCGGTCACCCATATACTCTGACGTGAGGAGCTTCGAAAGCTGCCGTAAGTGAAATTTTTGTTTTAAAAGTTTCGAAATGCGCTTTTCTTATCTTGGAAATGAAAATAATGTACTCGGGGAACGTCGTGTTGACACTTTTCTCTTGAATTTAACAGGTTTGCGTTACCAACGGCCAATCGGAGCTTCCGTAAAGCGTTCAGTCGTTATATGGAACGCATACCGGGGTGGGCGAGGACGTCAGACGAGAAGTGGACAAGAACACCAAGAGCCAGGATCGAAGACATCTCAACAAGACGCCGGTCACCCATATACTCTGACGTGAGGAGCTTCGAAAGCTGCCGTAAGTGAAATTTTTGTTTTAAAAGTTTCGAAATACGCTTTTCTTATCTTGGAAATGAAAATAATGTACTCGGGGAACGTCGTGTTCACACTTTTCTCTTGAATTTAATAGGTTTGCGTTACCAACGGCCGATCGGAGCTTCCGCAAAGCGTTCAGTCGTTATATGGAACGCATTTCGGGGTGGGCGAGGACGTCAGACGAGAAGTGGACAAGAACACAAAGAGCCAGGATCGAAGACATCTCAAGAAGACGCCGGTCACCCATATACTATGACGTGAGGAGCTTCGAAAGCTGCCGTAAGTGAAATTTTTGTTTTAAAAGTTTCGAAATGCGCTTTTCTTATCTTGGAAATGAAAATAATGTACTCTGGGAACGTCTTGTTGACACTTTTCTCTTGAATTTAACAGGTTTGCGTTACCAACGGCCGATCGGAGCTTCCGCAAAGCGTTCAGTTGTTATATGGAATGCATAACGGGGTGGGCGAGGACGTCAGACGAGGAGTGGACAAGAAGACCAAGAGCCAGGATCGAAGGCATCTCAACAAGACGCCGGTCACCCATATACTCTGACGTGAGGAGCTGCGAAAGCTGCCGTAAGTGAAATTTTTGTTTTAAAATTTCGAAATGCGCTTTTCTTATCTTGGAAATGAAAATAATGTACTCTGGGAACGTCGTGTTGACACTTTTCTCTTGAATTTAACAGGTTTGCGTTACCAACGGCCGATCGGAGCTTCCGCAAAGCGTTCAGTCGTTATATGGAACGCATTTCGGGGTGGGCGAGGACGTCAGACGAGAAGTGGACAAGAACACCAAGAGCCAGGATCGAAGACATCTCAACAAGACCCCGGTCACCCATATACTCTGACGTGAGGAGCTTCGAAAGCTGCCGTAAGTGAAATTTTTGTTATAAAATTTCGAAATGCGCTTATCTTATCTTGGAAATGAAAATAATGTACTCGGGGAACGTCGTGTTCAAACTTTTCTCTTGAATTTAACAGGTTTGCGTTACCAACGGCCGATCGGAGCTTCCACAAAGCGTTCAGTCGTTATATGGAACGCATTTCGGGGTGGGCGAGGACCTCAGACGAGAAGTGGACGAGAACACCAAGAGCCAGGATCGAAGACATCTCAACAAGACGCCGGTCACCCATATACTCTGACGTGAGGAGCTTCGAAAGCTGCCGTAAGTGAAATTTTTGTTTTAAAAGTTTCGAAATGCGTTTTTCTTATCTTGGAAATGAAAACAATGTACTCGGGGAACGTCGTGTTCAAGCTTTTCTCTTGAATTTAACAGGTTTGCGTTACCAACGGTAGATCGGAGCTTCCGCAAAGCGTTCAGTCGTTATATGTAACGCATTTCGGGGTGGGCGAGGACCTCAGACGAGAAGTGGACGAGAACACCAAGAGCCAGGATCGAAGACATCTCAACAAGACGCCGGTCACCCATATACTCTGACGTGAGGAGCTTCGAAAGCTGCCGTAAGTGAAAATTTTGTTTTAAAAGTTTCGAAATGCGTTTTTCTGATCTTGGAAATGAAAACAATGTACTCGGGGAACGTCGTGTTCACACTTTTCTCTTGAATTTAACAGGTTTGCGTTACCAACGGCCAATCGGAGCTTCCGTAAAGCGTTCAGTCGTTATATGGAACGCATTCCGGGGTGGGCGAGGACGTCAGACGAGAAGTGGACAAGAACACCAAGAGCCAGGATCGAAGACATCTCAACAAGACGCCGGTCACCCATATACTCTGACGTGAGGAGCTTCGAAAGCTGCCGTAAGTGAAATTTTTGTTTTAAAAGTTTCGAAATGCGCTTTTCTTATCTTGGAAATGAAAATAATGTACTCGGGGAACGTCGTGTTGACACTTTTCTCTTGAATTTAACAGGTTTGCGTTACCAACGGCCGATCGGAGCTTCCGCAAAGCGTTCAGTCGTTATATGGAACGCATTTCGGGGTGGGCGAGGACCTCAGACGAGAAGTGGACGAGAACACCAAGAGCCAGGATCGAAGACATCTCAACAAGACGCCGGTCACCCATATACTCTGACGTGAGGAGCTTCGAAAGCTGCCGTAAGTGAAATTTTTGTTTTAAAAGTTTCGAAATGCGTTTTTCTTATCTTGGAAATGAAAACAATGTACTCGGGGAACGTCGTGTTCAAGCTTTTCTCTTGAATTTAACAGGTTTGCGTTACCAACGGCCAATCGGAGCTTCCGTAAAGCGTTCAGTCGTTATATGGAACGCATACCGGGGTGGGCGAGGACGTCAGACGAGAAGTGGACAAGAACACCAAGAGCCAGGATCGAAGACATCTCAACAAGACGCCGGTCACCCATATACTCTGACGTGAGGAGCTTCGAAAGCTGCCGTAAGTGAAATTTTTGTTTTAAAAGTTTCGAAATGCGCTTTTCTTATCTTGGAAATGAAAATAATGTACTCTGGGAACGTCGTGTTGACACTTTTCTCTTGAATTTAACAGGTTTGCGTTACCAACGGCCGATCGGAGCTTCCGCAAAGCGTTCAGTCGTTATATGGAACGCATTTCGTGGTGGGCGAGGACGTCAGACGAGAAGTGGACAAGAACACCAAGAGCTAGGATCGAAGACATCTCAACAAGACGCCGGTCACCCATATACTCTAACGTGAGGAGCTTCGAAAGCTGCCATAAGTGAAATTTTTGTTCTAAAACTTTCGAAATGCGCTTTTCTTTTCTTGGAAATGAAAGTAATGTACTCTGGGAACATCGTGTTGACACTTTTCTCTTGAATTTAACAGGTTTGCGTTACCAACGGCCGATCGGAGCTTCCGCAATGCGTTCAGTCGTTATATGGAACGCATTTCGGGGTGGGCGAGGACCTCAGACGAGAAGTGGACGAGAACACCAAGAGCCAGGATCGAAGACATCTCAACAAGACGCCGGTCACCCATATACTCTGACGTGAGGAGCTTCGAAAGCTGCCGTAAGTGAAAATTTTGTTTTAAAAGTTTCGAAATGCGCTTTTCTTATCTTGGAAATGAAAATAATGTACTCGGGGAACGTCTTGTTGACACTTTTCTCTTGAATTTAACAGGTTTGCGTTACCAACGGCCGATCGGAGCTTCCGCAAAGCGTTCAGTTGTTATATGGAATGCATAACGGGGTGGGCGAGGACGTCAGACGAGGAGTGGACAAGAAGACCAAGAGCCAGGATCGAAGGCATCTCAACAAGACGCCGGTCACCCATATACTCTGACGTGAGGAGCTTCGAAAGCTGCCGTAAGTGAAATTTTTGTTTTAAAATTTCGAAATGCGCTTTTCTTATCTTGGAAATGAAAATAATATACTCGGGGAACGTCGTGTTGACACTTTTCTCTTGAATTTAACAGGTTTGCGTTACCAACGGCCGATCGGAGCTTCCGCAAAGCGTTCAGTCGTTATATGGAACGCATTTCGGGGTGGGCGAGGACGTCAGACAAGAAGTGGACAAGAACACCAAGAGCCAGGATCGAAGACATCTCAAGAAGACGCCGGTCACCCATATACTCTGACGTGAGGAGCTTCGAAAGCTGCCGTAAGTGAAATTTTTGTTTTAAAAGTTTCGAAATGCGTTTTTCTTATCTTGGAAATGAAAACAATGTACTCGGGGAACGTCGTGTTCACACTTTTCTCTTGAATTTAACAGGTTTGCGTTACCAACGGCCAATCGGAGCTTCCGTAAAGCGTTCAGTCGTTATATGGAACGCATACCGGGGTGGGCGAGGACGTCAGACGAGAAGTGGACAAGAATACCAAGAACCAGGATCGAAGACATCTCAACAAGACGCCGGTCACCCATATACTCTGACGTGAGGAGCTTCGAAAGCTGCCGTAAGTGAAATTTTTGTTTTAAAAGTTTCGAAATGCGCTTTTCTTATCTTGGAAATGAAAATAATGTACTCTGGGAACGTCGTGTTGACACTTTTCTCTTGAATTTAACAGGTTTGCGTTACCAACGGCCGATCGGAGCTTCCGCAAAGCGTTCAGTCGTTATATGGAACGCATTTCGTGGTGGGCGAGGACGTCAGACGAGAAGTGGACAAGAACACCAAGAGCCAGGATCGAAGACATCTCAACAAGACGCCGGTCACCCATATACTCTGACGTGAGGAGCTTTGAAAGCTGCCATAAGTGAAATTTTTGTTCTAAAACTTTCGAAATGCGCTTTTCTTATCTTGGAAATGAAAGTAATGTACTCGGGGAACGTCGTGTTGACACTTTTCTCTTGAATTTAACAGGTTTGCGTTACCAACGGCCGATCGGAGCTTCCGCAAAGCGTTCAGTCGTTATATGGAACGCATTTCGGGGTGGGCGAGGACGTCAGACGAGAAGTGGACAAGAACACCAAGAGCCAGGATCGAAGACATTTCAACAAGACGCCGGTCACCCATATACTCTGACGTGAGGAGCTTCGAAAGCTGCCGTAAGTGAAATTTTTGTTTTAAAAGTTTCGAAATGCGCTTTTCTTATCTTGGAAAAGAAAATAATGTACTCGGGGAACGTCGTGTTGACACTTTTCTCTTGAATTTAACAGGTTTGCGTTACCAACGGCCGATCGGAGCTTCCGCAAAGCGTTCAGTCGTTATATGGAACGCATTTCGGGGTGGGCGAGGACCTCAGACGAGAAGTGGACGAGAACACCAAGAGCCAGGATCGAAGACATCTCAACAAGACGCCGGTCACCCATATACTCTGACGTGAGGAGCTTCGAAAGCTGCCGTAAGTGAAATTTTTGTTCTAAAAGTTTCGAAATGCGCTTTTCTTATCTTGGAAATGAAAATAATGTACTCTGGGAACGTCGTGTTGACACTTTTCTCTTGAATTTAACAGGTTTGCGTTACCAACGGCCGATCGGAGCTTCCGCAAAGCGTTCAGTCGTTATATGGAACGCATTTCGGGGTGGGCGAGGACGTCAGACGAGAAGTGGACAAGAACACCAAGAGCCAGGATCGAAGACATCTCAACAAGACGCCGGTCACCCATATACTCTGACGTGAGGAGCTTCGAAAGCTGCCATAAGTGAAATTTTTGTTCTAAAACTTTCGAAATGCGCTTTTCTTATCTTGGAAATGAAAGTAATGTACTCTGGGAACATCGTGTTGACACTTTTCTCTTGAATTTAACAGGTTTGCGTTACCAACGGCCGATCGGAGCTTCCGCAAAGCGTTCAGTCGTTATATGGAACGCATTTCGGGGTGGGCGAGGACCTCAGACGAGAAGTGGACGAGAACACCAAGAGCCAGGATCGAAGACATCTCAACAAGACGCCGGTCACCCATATACTCTGACGTGAGGAGCTTCGAAAGCTGCCGTAAGTGAAATTTTTGTTTTAAAAGTTTCGAAATGCGCTTTTCTTATCTTGGAAATGAAAATAATGTACTCGGGGAACGTCTTGTTGACACTTTTCTCTTGAATTTAACAGGTTTGCGTTACCAACGGCCGATCGGAGCTTCCGCAAAACGTTCAGTTGTTATATGGGATGCATAACGGGGTGGGCGAGGACGTCAGACGAGGAGTGGACAAGAAGACCAAGAGCCAGGATCGAAGGCATCTCAACAAGACGCCGGTCACCCATATACTCTGACGTGAGGAGCTTCGAAAGCTGCCGTAAGTGAAATTTTTGTTTTAAAATTTCGAAATGCGCTTTTCTTATCTTGGAAATGAAAATAATATACTCGGGGAACGTCGTGTTGACACTTTTCTCTTGAATTTAACAGGTTTGCGTTACCAACGGCCGATCGGAGCTTCCGCAAAGCGTTCAGTCGTTATATGGAACGCATTTCGGGGTGGGCGAGGACGTCAGACGAGAAGTGGACAAGAACACCAAGAGCCAGGATCGAAGACATCTCAAGAAGACGCCGGTCACCCATATACTCTGACGTGAGGAGCTTCGAAAGCTGCCGTAAGTGAAATTTTTGTTTTAAAAGTTTCGAAATGCGTTTTTCTTATCTTGGAAATGAAAACAATGTACTCGGGGAACGTCGTGTTCACACTTTTCTCTTGAATTTAACAGGTTTGCGTTACCAACGGCCAATCGGAGCTTCCGTAAAGCGTTCAGTCGTTATATGGAACGCATACCGGGGTGGGCGAGGACGTCAGACGAGAAGTGGACAAGAACACCAAGAGCCAGGATCGAAGACATCTCAACAAGACGCCGGTCACCCATATACTCTGACGTGAGGAGCTTTGAAAGCTGCCATAAGTGAAATTTTTGTTCTAAAACTTTCGAAATGCGCTTTTCTTATCTTGGAAATGAAAGTAATGTAATCGGGGAACGTCGTGTTGACACTTTTCTCTTGAATTTAACAGGTTTGCGTTACCAACGGCCGATCGGAGCTTCCGCAAAGCGTTCAGTCGTTATATGGAACGCATTTCGGGGTGGGCGAGGACGTCAGACGAGAAGTGGACAAGAACACCAAGAGCCAGGATTGAAGACATCTCAACAAGACGCCGGTCACCCATATACTCTGACGTGAGGAGCTTCGAAAGCTGCCGTAAGTGAAATTTTTGTTTTAAAAGTTTCGAAATGCGCTTTTCTTATCTTGGAAATGAAAATAATGTACTCGGGGAACGTCTTGTTGACACTTTTCTCTTGAATTTAACAGGTTTGCGTTACCAACGGCCGATCGGAGCTTCCGCAAAGCGTTCAGTTGTTATATGGAATGCATAACGGGGTGGGCGAGGACGTCAGACGAGGAGTGGACAAGAAGACCAAGAGCCAGGATCGAAGGCATCTCAACAAGACGCCGGTCACCCATATACTCTGACGTGAGGAGCTTCGAAAGCTGCCGTAAGTGAAATTTTTGTTTTAAAATTTCGAAATGCGCTTTTCTTATCTTGGAAATGAAAATAATATACTCGGGGAACGTCGTGTTGACACTTTTCTCTTGAATTTAACAGGTTTGCGTTACCAACGGCCGATCGGAGCTTCCGCAAAGCGTTCAGTCGTTATATGGAACGCATTTCGGGGTGGGCGAGGACGTCAGACGAGAAGTGGACAAGAACACCAAGAGCCAGGATCGAAGACATCTCAAGAAGACGCCGGTCACCCATATACTCTGACGTGAGGAGCTTCGAAAGCTGCCGTAAGTGAAATTTTTGTTTTAAAAGTTTCGAAATGCGTTTTTCTTATCTTGGAAATGAAAACAATGTACTCGGGGAACGTCGTGTTCACACTTTTCTCTTGAATTTAACAGGTTTGCGTTACCAACGGCCAATCGGAGCTTCCGTAAAGCGTTCAGTCGTTATATGGAACGCATACCGGGGTGGGCGAGGACGTCAGACGAGAAGTGGACAAGAATACCAAGAACCAGGATCGAAGACATCTCAACAAGACGCCGGTCACCCATATACTCTGACGTGAGGAGCTTCGAAAGCTGCCGTAAGTGAAATTTTTGTTTTAAAAGTTTCGAAATGCGCTTTTCTTATCTTGGAAATGAAAATAATGTACTCTGGGAACGTCGTGTTGACACTTTTCTCTTGAATTTAACAGGTTTGCGTTACCAACGGCCGATCGGAGCTTCCGCAAAGCGTTCAGTCGTTATATGGAACGCATTTCGGGGTGGGCGAGGACGTCAGACGAGAAGTGGACAAGAACACCAAGAGCCAGGATCGAAGACATCTCAACAAGACGCCGGTCACCCATATACTCTGACGTGAGGAGCTTTGAAAGCTGCCATAAGTGAAATTTTTGTTCTAAAACTTTCGAAATGCGCTTTTCTTATCTTGGAAATGAAAGTAATGTACTCGGGGAACGTCGTGTTGACACTTTTCTCTTGAATTTAACAGGTTTGCGTTACCAACGGCCGATCGGAGCTTCCGCAAAGCGTTCAGTCGTTATATGGAACGCATTTCGGGGTGGGCGAGGACGTCAGACGAGAAGTGGACAAGAACACCAAGAGCCAGGATCGAAGACATTTCAACAAGACGCCGGTCACCCATATACTCTGACGTGAGGAGCTTCGAAAGCTGCCGTAAGTGAAATTTTTGTTTTAAAAGTTTCGAAATGCGCTTTTCTTATCTTGGAAAAGAAAATAATGTACTCGGGGAACGTCGTGTTGACACTTTTCTCTTGAATTTAACAGGTTTGCGTTACCAACGGCCGATCGGAGCTTCCGCAAAGCGTTCAGTCGTTATATGGAACGCATTTCGTGGTGGGCGAGGACCTCAGACGAGAAGTGGACGAGAACACCAAGAGCCAGGATCGAAGACATCTCAACAAGACGCCGGTCACCCATATACTCTGACGTGAGGAGCTTCGAAAGCTGCCGTAAGTGAAATTTTTGTTTTAAAAGTTTCGAAATGCGCTTTTCTTATCTTGGAAATGAAAATAATGTACTCTGGGAACGTCGTGTTGACACTTTTCTCTTGAATTTAACAGGTTTGCGTTACCAACGGCCGATCGGAGCTTCCGCAAAGCGTTCAGTCGTTATATGGAACGCATTTCGTGGTGGGCGAGGACGTCAGACGAGAAGTGGACAAGAACACCAAGAGCCAGGATCGAAGACATCTCAACAAGACGCCGGTCACCCATATACTCTGACGTGAGGAGCTTCGAAAGCTGCCATAAGTGAAATTTTTGTTCTAAAACTTTCGAAATGCGCTTTTCTTATCTTGGAAATGAAAGTAATGTACTCTGGGAACATCGTGTTGACACTTTTCTCTTGAATTTAACAGGTTTGCGTTACCAACGGCCGATCGGAGCTTCCGCAAAGCGTTCAGTCGTTATATGGAACGCATTTCGGGGTGGGCGAGGACCTCAGACGAGAAGTGGACGAGAACACCAAGAGCCAGGATCGAAGACATCTCAACAAGACGCCGGTCACCCATATACTCTGACGTGAGGAGCTTCGAAAGCTGCCGTAAGTGAAATTTTTGTTTTAAAAGTTTCGAAATGCGCTTTTCTTATCTTGGAAATGAAAATAATGTACTCGGGGAACGTCTTGTTGACACTTTTCTCTTGAATTTAACAGGTTTGCGTTACCAACGGCCGATCGGAGCTTCCGCAAAACGTTCAGTTGTTATATGGGATGCATAACGGGGTGGGCGAGGACGTCAGACGAGGAGTGGACAAGAAGACCAAGAGCCAGGATCGAAGGCATCTCAACAAGACGCCGGTCACCCATATACTCTGACGTGAGGAGCTTCGAAAGCTGCCGTAAGTGAAATTTTTGTATTAAAATTTCGAAATGCGCTTTTCTTATCTTGGAAATGAAAATAATATACTCGGGGAACGTCGTGTTGACACTTTTCTCTTGAATTTAACAGGTTTGCGTTACCAACGGCCGATCGGAGCTTCCGCAAAGCGTTCAGTCGTTATATGGAACGCATTTCGGGGTGGGCGAGGACGTCAGACGAGAAGTGGACAAGAACACCAAGAGCCAGGATCGAAGACATCTCAAGAAGACGCCGGTCACCCATATACTCTGACGTGAGGAGCTTCGAAAGCTGCCGTAAGTGAAATTTTTGTTTTAAAAGTTTCGAAATGCGTTTTTCTTATCTTGGAAATGAAAACAATGTACTCGGGGAACGTCGTGTTCACACTTTTCTCTTGAATTTAACAGGTTTGCGTTACCAACGGCCAATCGGAGCTTCCGTAAAGCGTTCAGTCGTTATATGGAACGCATACCGGGGTGGGCGAGGACGTCAGACGAGAAGTGGACAAGAATACCAAGAACCAGGATCGAAGACATCTCAACAAGACGCCGGTCACCCATATACTCTGACGTGAGGAGCTTCGAAAGCTGCCGTAAGTGAAATTTTTGTTTTAAAAGTTTCGAAATGCGCTTTTCTTATCTTGGAAATGAAAATAATGTACTCTGGGAACGTCGTGTTGACACTTTTCTCTTGAATTTAACAGGTTTGCGTTACCAACGGCCGATCGGAGCTTCCGCAAAGCGTTCAGTCGTTATATGGAACGCATTTCGTGGTGGGCGAGGACGTCAGACGAGAAGTGGACAAGAACACCAAGAGCCAGGATAGAAGACATCTCAACAAGACGCCGGTCACCCATATACTCTGACGTGAGGAGCTTTGAAAGCTGCCATAAGTGAAATTTTTGTTCTAAAACTTTCGAAATGCGCTTTTCTTATCTTGGAAATGAAAGTAATGTACTCGGGGAACGTCGTGTTGACACTTTTCTCTTGAATTTAACAGGTTTGCGTTACCAACGGCCGATCGGAGCTTCCGCAAAGCGTTCAGTCGTTATATGGAACGCATTTCGGGGTGGGCGAGGACGTCAGACGAGAAGTGGACAAGAACACCAAGAGCCAGGATTGAAGACATCTCAACAAGACGCCGGTCACCCATATACTCTGACGTGAGGAGCTTCGAAAGCTGCCGTAAGTGAAATTTTTGTTTTAAAATTTCGAAATGCGCTTTTCTTATCTTGGAAATGAAAATAATATACTCGGGGAACGTCGTGTTGACACTTTTCTCTTGAATTTAACAGGTTTGCGTTACCAACGGCCGATCGGAGCTTCCGCAAAGCGTTCAGTCGTTATATGGAACGCATTTCGGGGTGGGCGAGGACGTCAGACGAGAAGTGGACAAGAACACCAAGAGCCAGGATCGAAGACATCTCAAGAAGACGCCGGTCACCCATATACTCTGACGTGAGGAGCTTCGAAAGCTGCCGTAAGTGAAATTTTTGTTTTAAAAGTTTCGAAATGCGTTTTTCTTATCTTGGAAATGAAAACAATGTACTCGGGGAACGTCGTGTTCACACTTTTCTCTTGAATTTAACAGGTTTGCGTTACCAACGGCCAATCGGAGCTTCCGTAAAGCGTTCAGTCGTTATATGGAACGCATAACGGGGTGGGCGAGGACGTCAGACGAGAAGTGGACAAGAATACCAAGAACCAGGATCGAAGACATCTCAACAAGACGCCGGTCACCCATATACTCTGACGTGAGGAGCTTCGAAAGCTGCCGTAAGTGAAATTTTTGTTTTAAAAGTTTCGAAATGCGCTTTTCTTATCTTGGAAATGAAAATAATGTACTCTGGGAACGTCGTGTTGACACTTTTCTCTTGAATTTAACAGGTTTGCGTTACCAACGGCCGATCGGAGCTTCCGCAAAGCGTTCAGTCGTTATATGGAACGCATTTCGTGGTGGGCGAGGACGTCAGACGAGAAGTGGACAAGAACACCAAGAGCCAGGATCGAAGACATCTCAACAAGACGCCGGTCACCCATATACTCTGACGTGAGGAGCTTTGAAAGCTGCCATAAGTGAAATTTTTGTTCTAAAACTTTCGAAATGCGCTTTTCTTATCTTGGAAATGAAAGTAATGTACTCGGGGAACGTCGTGTTGACACTTTTCTCTTGAATTTAACAGGTTTGCGTTACCAACGGCCGATCGGAGCTTCCGCAAAGCGTTCAGTCGTTATATGGAACGCATTTCGGGGTGGGCGAGGACCTCAGACGAGAAGTGGACGAGAACACCAAGAGCCAGGATCGAAGACATCTCAACAAGACGCCGGTCACCCATATACTCTGACGTGAGGAGCTTCGAAAGCTGCCGTAAGTGAAATTTTTGTTTTAAAAGTTTCGAAATGCGCTTTTCTTATCTTGGAAATGAAAATAATGTACTCTGGGAACGTCGTGTTGACACTTTTCTCTTGAATTTAACAGGTTTGCGTTACCAACGGCCGATCGGAGCTTCCGCAAAGCGTTCAGTCGTTATATGGAACGCATTTCGTGGTGGGCGAGGACGTCAGACGAGAAGTGGACTAGAACACCAAGAGCCAGGATCGAAGACATCTCAACAAGACGCCGGTCACCCATATACTCTGACGTGAGGAGCTTCGAAAGCTGCCATAAGTGAAATTTTTGTTCTAAAACTTTCGAAATGCGCTTTTCTTATCTTGGAAATGAAAGTAATGTACTCTGGGAACATCGTGTTGACACTTTTCTCTTGAATTTAACAGGTTTGCGTTACCAACGGCCGATCGGAGCTTCCGCAAAGCGTTCAGTCGTTATATGGAACGCATTTCGGGGTGGGCGAGGACCTCAGACGAGAAGTGGACGAGAACACCAAGAGCCAGGATCGAAGACATCTCAACAAGACGCCGGTCACCCATATACTCTGACGTGAGTAGCTTCGAAAGCTGCCGTAAGTGAAATTTTTGTTTTAAAAGTTTCGAAATGCGCTTTTCTTATCTTGGAAATGAAAATAATGTACTCGGGGAACGTCTTGTTGACACTTTTCTCTTGAATTTAACAGGTTTGCGTTACCAACGGCCGATCGGAGCTTCCGCAAAACGTTCAGTTGTTATATGGGATGCATAACGGGGTGGGCGAGGACGTCAGACGAGGAGTGGACAAGAAGACCAAGAGCCAGGATCGAAGGCATCTCAACAAGACGCCGGTCACCCATATACTCTGACGTGAGGAGCTTCGAAAGCTGCCGTAAGTGAAATTTTTGTTTTAAAAGTTTCGAAATGCGCTTTTCTTATCTTGGAAATGAAAATAATGTACTCTGGGAACGTCGTGTTGACACTTTTCTCTTGAATTTAACAGGTTTGCGTTACCAACGGCCGATCGGAGCTTCCGCAAAGCGTTCAGTCGTTATATGGAACGCATTTCGTGGTGGGCGAGGACGTCAGACGAGAAGTGGACAAGAACACCAAGAGCCAGGATCGAAGACATCTCAACAAGACGCCGGTCACCCATATACTCTGACGTGAGGAGCTTCGAAAGCTGCCATAAGTGAAATTTTTGTTCTAAAACTTTCGAAATGCGCTTTTCTTATCTTGGAAATGAAAGTAATGTACTCTGGGAACATCGTGTTGACACTTTTCTCTTGAATTTAACAGGTTTGCGTTACCAACGGCCGATCGGAGCTTCCGCAAAGCGTTCAGTCGTTATATGGAACGCATTTCGGGGTGGGCGAGGACGTCAGACGAGAAGTGGACAAGAACACCAAGAGCCAGGATCGAAGACATCTCAAGAAGACGCCGGTCACCCATATACTCTGACGTGAGGAGCTTCGAAAGCTGCCGTAAGTGAAATTTTTGTTTTAAAAGTTTCGAAATGCGTTTTTCTTATCTTGGAAATGAAAACAATGTACTCGGGGAACGTCGTGTTCACACTTTTCTCTTGAATTTAACAGGTTTGCGTTACCAACGGCCAATCGGAGCTTCCGTAAAGCGTTCAGTCGTTATATGGAACGCATACCGGGGTGGGCGAGGACGTCAGACGAGAAGTGGACAAGAATACCAAGAACCAGGATCGAAGACATCTCAACAAGACGCCGGTCACCCATATACTCTGACGTGAGGAGCTTCGAAAGCTGCCGTAAGTGAAATTTTTGTTTTAAAAGTTTCGAAATGCGCTTTTCTTATCTTGGAAATGAAAATAATGTACTCTGGGAACGTCGTGTTGACACTTTTCTCTTGAATTTAACAGGTTTGCGTTACCAACGGCCGATCGGAGCTTCCGCAAAGCGTTCAGTCGTTATATGGAACGCATTTCGTGGTGGGCGAGGACGTCAGACGAGAAGTGGACAAGAACACCAAGAGCCAGGATCGAAGACATCTCAACAAGACGCCGGTCACCCATATACTCTGACGTGAGGAGCTTTGAAAGCTGCCATAAGTGAAATTTTTGTTCTAAAACTTTCGAAATGCGCTTTTCTTATCTTGGAAATGAAAGTAATGTACTCGGGGAACGTCGTGTTGACACTTTTCTCTTGAATTTAACAGGTTTGCGTTACCAACGGCCGATCGGAGCTTCCGCAAAGCGTTCAGTCGTTATATGGAACGCATTTCGGGGTGGGCGAGGACCTCAGACGAGAAGTGGACGAGAACACCAAGAGCCAGGATCGAAGACATCTCAACAAGACGCCGGTCACCCATATACTCTGACGTGAGGAGCTTCGAAAGCTGCCGTAAGTGAAATTTTTGTTTTAAAAGTTTCGAAATGCGCTTTTCTTATCTTGGAAATGAAAATAATGTACTCTGGGAACGTCGTGTTGACACTTTTCTCTTGAATTTAACAGGTTTGCGTTACCAACGGCCGATCGGAGCTTCCGCAAAGCGTTCAGTCGTTATATGGAACGCATTTCGTGGTGGGCGAGGACGTCAGACGAGAAGTGGACAAGAACACCAAGAGCCAGGATCGAAGACATCTCAACAAGACGCCGGTCACCCATATACTCTGACGTGAGGAGCTTCGAAAGCTGCCATAAGTGAAATTTTTGTTCTAAAACTTTCGAAATGCGCTTTTCTTATCTTGGAAATGAAAGTAATGTACTCTGGGAACATCGTGTTGACACTTTTCTCTTGAATTTAACAGGTTTGCGTTACCAACGGCCGATCGGAGCTTCCGCAAAGCGTTCAGTCGTTATATGGAACGCATTTCGGGGTGGGCGAGGACCTCAGACGAGAAGTGGACGAGAACACCAAGAGCCAGGATCGAAGACATCTCAACAAGACGCCGGTCACCCATATACTCTGACGTGAGTAGCTTCGAAAGCTGCCGTAAGTGAAATTTTTGTTTTAAAAGTTTCGAAATGCGCTTTTCTTATCTTGGAAATGAAAATAATGTACTCGGGGAACGTCTTGTTGACACTTTTCTCTTGAATTTAACAGGTTTGCGTTACCAACGGCCGATCGGAGCTTCCGCAAAACGTTCAGTTGTTATATGGGATGCATAACGGGGTGGGCGAGGACGTCAGACGAGGAGTGGACAAGAAGACCAAGAGCCAGGATCGAAGGCATCTCAACAAGACGCCGGTCACCCATATACTCTGACGTGAGGAGCTTCGAAAGCTGCCGTAAGTGAAATTTTTGTATTAAAATTTCGAAATGCGCTTTTCTTATCTTGGAAATGAAAATAATATACTCGGGGAACGTCGTGTTGACACTTTTCTCTTGAATTTAACAGGTTTGCGTTACCAACGGCCGATCGGAGCTTCCGTAAAGCGTTCAGTCGTTATATGGAACGCATACCGGGGTGGGCGAGGACGTCAGACGAGAAGTGGACAAGAACACCAAGAGCCAGGATCGAAGACATCTCAACAAGACGCCGGTCACCCATATACTCTGACGTGAGGAGCTTTGAAAGCTGCCATAAGTGAAATTTTTGTTCTAAAACTTTCGAAATGCGCTTTTCTTATCTTGGAAATGAAAGTAATGTAATCGGGGAACGTCGTGTTGACACTTTTCTCTTGAATTTAACAGGTTTGCGTTACCAACGGCCGATCGGAGCTTCCGCAAAGCGTTCAGTCGTTATATGGAACGCATTTCGGGGTGGGCGAGGACGTCAGACGAGAAGTGGACAAGAACACCAAGAGCCAGGATTGAAGACATCTCAACAAGACGCCGGTCACCCATATACTCTGACGTGAGGAGCTTCGAAAGCTGCCGTAAGTGAAATTTTTGTTTTAAAATTTCGAAATGCGCTTTTCTTATCTTGGAAATGAAAATAATATACTCGGGGAACGTCGTGTTGACACTTTTCTCTTGAATTTAACAGGTTTGCGTTACCAACGGCCGATCGGAGCTTCCGCAAAGCGTTCAGTCGTTATATGGAACGCATTTCGGGGTGGGCGAGGACGTCAGACGAGAAGTGGACAAGAACACCAAGAGCCAGGATCGAAGACATCTCAAGAAGACGCCGGTCACCCATATACTCTGACGTGAGGAGCTTCGAAAGCTGCCGTAAGTGAAATTTTTGTTTTAAAAGTTTCGAAATGCGTTTTTCTTATCTTGGAAATGAAAACAATGTACTCGGGGAACGTCGTGTTCACACTTTTCTCTTGAATTTAACAGGTTTGCGTTACCAACGTCCAATCGGAGCTTCCGTAAAGCGTTCAGTCGTTATATGGAACGCATACCGGGGTGGGCGAGGACGTCAGACGAGAAGTGGACAAGAATACCAAGAACCAGGATCGAAGACATCTCAACAAGACGCCGGTCACCCATATACTCTGACGTGAGGAGCTTCGAAAGCTGCCGTAAGTGAAATTTTTGTTTTAAAAGTTTCGAAATGCGCTTTTCTTATCTTGGAAATGAAAATAATGTACTCTGGGAACGTCGTGTTGACACTTTTCTCTTGAATTTAACAGGTTTGCGTTACCAACGGCCGATCGGAGCTTCCGCAAAGCGTTCAGTCGTTATATGGAACGCATTTCGTGGTGGGCGAGGACGTCAGACGAGAAGTGGACAAGAACACCAAGAGCCAGGATCGAAGACATCTCAACAAGACGCCGGTCACCCATATACTCTGACGTGAGGAGCTTTGAAAGCTGCCATAAGTGAAATTTTTGTTCTAAAACTTTCGAAATGCGCTTTTCTTATCTTGGAAATGAAAGTAATGTACTCGGGGAACGTCGTGTTGACACTTTTCTCTTGAATTTAACAGGTTTGCGTTACCAACGGCCGATCGGAGCTTCCGCAAAGCGTTCAGTCGTTATATGGAACGCATTTCGGGGTGGGCGAGGACCTCAGACGAGAAGTGGACTAGAACACCAAGAGCCAGGATCGAAGACATCTCAACAAGACGCCGGTCACCCATATACTCTGACGTGAGGAGCTTCGAAAGCTGCCGTAAGTGAAATTTTTGTTTTAAAAGTTTCGAAATGCGCTTTTCTTATCTTGGAAATGAAAATAATGTACTCTGGGAACGTCGTGTTGACACTTTTCTCTTGAATTTAACAGGTTTGCGTTACCAACGGCCGATCGGAGCTTCCGCAAAGCGTTCAGTCGTTATATGGAACGCATTTCGTGGTGGGCGAGGACGTCAGACGAGAAGTGGACAAGAACACCAAGAGCCAGGATCGAAGACATCTCAACAAGACGCCGGTCACCCATATACTCTGACGTGAGGAGCTTCGAAAGCTGCCATAAGTGAAATTTTTGTTATAAAACTTTCGAAATGCGCTTTTCTTATCTTGGAAATGAAAGTAATGTACTCTGGGAACATCGTGTTGACACTTTTCTCTTGAATTTAACAGGTTTGCGTTACCAACGGCCGATCGGAGCTTCCGCAAAGCGTTCAGTCGTTATATGGAACGCATTTCGGGGTGGGCGAGGACCTCAGACGAGAAGTGGACGAGAACACCAAGAGCCAGGATCGAAGACATCTCAACAAGACGCCGGTCACCCATATACTCTGACGTGAGTAGCTTCGAAAGCTGCCGTAAGTGAAATTTTTGTTTTAAAAGTTTCGAAATGCGCTTTTCTTATCTTGGAAATGAAAATAATGTACTCGGGGAACGTCTTGTTGACACTTTTCTCTTGAATTTAACAGGTTTGCGTTACCAACGGCCGATCGGAGCTTCCGCAAAACGTTCAGTTGTTATATGGAATGCATAACGGGGTGGGCGAGGACGTCAGACGAGGAGTGGACAAGAAGACCAAGAGCCAGGATCGAAGGCATCTCAACAAGACGCCGGTCACCCATATACTCTGACGTGAGGAGCTTTGAAAGCTGCCGTAAGTGAAATTTTTGTTTTAAAATTTCGAAATGCGCTTTTCTTATGTTGGAAATGAAAATAATATACTCGGGGAACGTCGTGTTGACACTTTTCTCTTGAATTTAACAGGTTTGCGTTACCAACGGCCGATCGGAGCTTCCGCAAAGCGTTCAGTCGTTATATGGAACGCATTTCGGGGTGGGCGAGGACGTCAGACGAGAAGTGGACAAGAACACTAAGAGCCAGGATCGAAGACATCTCAACAAGACGCCGGTCACCTATATACTCTGACGTGAGGAGCTTCGAAAGCTGCCGTAAGTGAAATTTTTGTTTTAAAAGTTTCGAAATGCACTTTTCTTATCTTGGAAATGAAAATAATGTACTCGGGGAACGTCGTGTTGACACTTTTCTCTTGAATTTAACAGGTTTGCGTTACCAACGGTAGATCGGAGCTTCCGCAAAGCGTTCAGTCGTTATATGTAACGCATTTCGGGGTGGGCGAGGACCTCAGACGAGAAGTGGACGAGAACACCAAGAGCCAGGATCGAAGACATCTCAACAAGACGCCGGTCACCCATATACTCTGACGTGAGGAGCTTCGAAAGCTGCCGTAAGTGAAATTTTTGTTTTAAAAGTTTCGAAATGCGCTTTTCTTATCTTGGAAATGAAAATAATGTACTCTGGGAACGTCGTGTTGACACTTTTCTCTTGAATTTAACAGGTTTGCGTTACCAACGGCCGATCGGAGCTTCCGCAAAGCGTTCAGTCGTTATATGGAACGCATTTCGTGGTGGGCGAGGACGTCAGACGAGAAGTGGACAAGAACACCAAGAGCCAGGATCGAAGACATCTCAACAAGACGCCGGTCACCCATATACTCTAACGTGAGGAGCTTCGAAAGCTGCCATAAGTGAAATTTTTGTTCTAAAACTTTCGAAATGCGCTTTTCTTTTCTTGGAAATGAAGGTAATGTACTCTGGGAACATCGTGTTGACACTTTTCTCTTGAATTTAACAGGTTTGCGTTACCAACGGCCGATCGGAGCTTCCGCAAAGCGTTCAGTCGTTATATGGTACGCATTTCGGGGTGGGCGAGGACCTCAGACGAGAAGTGGACGAGAACACCAAGAGCCAGGATCGAAGACATCTCAACAAGACGCCGGTCACCCATATACTCTGACGTGAGGAGCTTCGAAAGCTGCCGTAAGTGAAATTTTTGTTTTAAAAGTTTCGAAATGCGCTTTTCTTATCTTGGAAATGAAAATAATGTACTCGGGGAACGTCTTGTTGACACTTTTCTCTTGAATTTAACAGGTTTGCGTTACCAACGGCCGATCGGAGCTTCCGCAAAGCGTTCAGTTGTTATATGGAATGCATAACGGGGTGGGCGAGGACGTCAGACGAGGAGTGGACAAGAAGACCAAGAGCCAGGATCGAAGGCATCTCAACAAGACGCCGATCACCCATATACTCTGACGTGAGGAGCTTCGAAAGCTGCCGTAAGTGAAATTTTTGTTTTAAAATTTCGAAATGCGCTTTTCTTATCTTGGAAATGAAAATAATATACTCGGGGAACGTCGTGTTGACACTTTTCTCTTGAATTTAACAGGTTTGCGTTACCAACGGCCGATCGGAGCTTCCGCAAAGCGTTCAGTCGTTATATGGAACGCATTTCGGGGTGGGCGAGGACGTCAGACGAGAAGTGGACAAGAACACCAAGAGCCAGGATCGAAGACATCTCAAGAAGACGCCGGTCACCCATATACTCTGACGTGAGGAGCTTCGAAAGCTGCCGTAAGTGAAATTTTTGTTTTAAAAGTTTCGAAATGCGTTTTTCTTATCTTGGAAATGAAAACAATGTACTCGGGGAACGTCGTGTTCACACTTTTCTCTTGAATTTAACAGGTTTGCGTTACCAACGGCCAATCGGAGCTTCCGTAAAGCGTTCAGTCGTTATATGGAACGCATACCGGGGTGGGCGAGGACGTCAGACGAGAAGTGGACAAGAATACCAAGAACCAGGATCGAAGACATCTCAACAAGACGCCGGTCACCCATATACTCTGACGTGAGGAGCTTCGAAAGCTGCCGTAAGTGAAATTTTTGTTTTAAAAGTTTCGAAATGCGCTTTTCTTATCTTGGAAATGAAAATAATGTACTCTGGGAACGTCGTGTTGACACTTTTCTCTTGAATTTAACAGGTTTGCGTTACCAACGGCCGATCGGAGCTTCCGCAAAGCGTTCAGTCGTTATATGGAACGCATTTCGTGGTGGGCGAGGACGTCAGACGAGAAGTGGACAAGAACACCAAGAGCCAGGATCGAAGACATCTCAACAAGACGCCGGTCACCCATATACTCTGACGTGAGGAGCTTTGAAAGCTGCCATAAGTGAAATTTTTGTTCTAAAACTTTCGAAATGCGCTTTTCTTATCTTGGAAATGAAAGTAATGTACTCGGGGAACGTCGTGTTGACACTTTTCTCTTGAATTTAACAGGTTTGCGTTACCAACGGCCGATCGGAGCTTCCGTAAAGCGTTCAGTCGTTATATGGAACGCATTTCGGGGTGGGCGAGGACGTCAGACGAGAAGTGGACAAGAACACCAAGAGCCAGGATCGAAGACATCTCAACAAGACGCCGGTCACCCATATACTCTGACGTGAGGAGCTTCGAAAGCTGCCGTAAGTGAAATTTTTGTTTTAAAAGTTTCGAAATGCGCTTTTCTTATCTTGGAAAAGAAAATAATGTACTCGGGGAACGTCGTGTTGACACTTTTCTCTTGAATTTAACAGGTTTGCGTTACCAACGGCCGATCGGAGCTTCCGCAAAGCGTTCAGTCGTTATATGGAACGCATTTCGGGGTGGGCGAGGACCTCAGACGAGAAGTGGACGAGAACACCAAGAGCCAGGATCGAAGACATCTCAACAAGACGCCGGTCACCCATATACTCTGACGTGAGGAGCTTCGAAAGCTGCCGTAAGTGAAATTTTTGTTTTAAAAGTTTCGAAATGCGCTTTTCTTATCTTGGAAATGAAAATAATGTACTCTGGGAACGTCGTGTTGACACTTTTCTCTTGAATTTAACAGGTTAGCGTTACCAACGGCCGATCGGAGCTTCCGCAAAGCGTTCAGTCGTTATATGGAACGCATTTCGTGGTGGGCGAGGACGTCAGACGAGAAGTGGACAAGAACACCAAGAGCCAGGATCGAAGACATCTCAACAAGACGCCGGTCACCCATATACTCTGACGTGAGGAGCTTCGAAAGCTGCCATAAGTGAAATTTTTGTTCTAAAACTTTCGAAATGCGCTTTTCTTATCTTGGAAATGAAAGTAATGTACTCTGGGAACATCGTGTTGACACTTTTCTCTTGAATTTAACAGGTTTGCGTTACCAACGGCCGATCGGAGCTTCCGCAAAGCGTTCAGTCGTTATATGGAACGCATTTCGGGGTGGGCGAGGACCTCAGACGAGAAGTGGACGAGAACACCAAGAGCCAGGATCGAAGACATCTCAACAAGACGCCGGTCACCCATATACTCTGACGTGAGGAGCTTCGAAAGCTGCCGTAAGTGAAATTTTTGTTTTAAAAGTTTCGAAATGCGCTTTTCGTATCTTGGAAATGAAAATAATGTACTCGGGGAACGTCTTGTTGACACTTTTCTCTTGAATTTAACAGGTTTGCGTTACCAACGGCCGATCGGAGCTTCCGCAAAACGTTCAGTTGTTATATGGGATGCATAACGGGGTGGGCGAGGACGTCAGACGAGGAGTGGACAAGAAGACCAAGAGCCAGGATCGAAGGCTTCTCAGAAAGACGCCGGTCACCCATATACTCTGACGTGAGGAGCTTCGAAAGCTGCCGTAAGTGAAATTTTTGTTTTAAAATTTCGAAATGCGCTTTTCTTATCTTGGAAATGAAAATAATATACTCGGGGAACGTCGTGTTGACACTTTTCTCTTGAATTTAACAGGTTTGCTTTACCAACGGCCGATCGGAGCTTCCGCAAAGCGTTCAGTCGTTATATGGAACGCATTTCGGGGTGGGCGAGGACGTCAGACGAGAAGTGGACAAGAACACCAAGAGCCAGGATCGAAGACATCTCAAGAAGACGCCGGTCACCCATATACTCTGACGTGAGGAGCTTCGAAAGCTGCCGTAAGTGAAATTTTTGTTTTAAAAGTTTCGAAATGCGTTTTTCTTATCTTGGAAATGAAAACAATGTACTCGGGGAACGTCGTGTTCACACTTTTCTCTTGAATTTAACAGGTTTGCGTTACCAACGGCCAATCGGAGCTTCCGTAAAGCGTTCAGTCGTTATATGGAACGCATACCGGGGTGGGCGAGGACGTCAGACGAGAAGTGGACAAGAACACCAAGAGCCAGGATCGAAGACATCTCAACAAGACGCCGGTCACCCATATACTCTGACGTGAGGAGCTTTGAAAGCTGCCATAAGTGAAATTTTTGTTTTAAAAGTTTCGAAATGCGTTTTTCTTATCTTGGAAATGAAAACAATGTACTCGGGGAACGTCGTGTTCACACTTTTCTCTTGAATTTAACAGGTTTGCGTTACCAACGGCCAATCGGAGCTTCCGTAAAGCGTTCAGTCGTTATATGGAACGCATACCGGGGTGGGCGAGGACGTCAGACGAGAAGTGGACAAGAATACCAAGAACCAGGATCGAAGACATCTCAACAAGACGCCGGTCACCCATATACTCTGACGTGAGGAGCTTCGAAAGCTGCCGTAAGTGAAATTTTTGTTTTAAAAGTTTCGAAATGCGCTTTTCTTATCTTGGAAATGAAAATAATGTACTCTGGGAACGTCGTGTTGACACTTTTCTCTTGAATTTAACAGGTTTGCGTTACCAACGGCCGATCGGAGCTTCCGCAAAGCGTTCAGTCGTTATATGGAACGCATTTCGTGGTGGGCGAGGACGTCAGACGAGAAGTGGACAAGAACACCAAGAGCCAGGATCGAAGACATCTCAACAAGACGCCGGTCACCCATATACTCTGACGTGAGGAGCTTTGAAAGCTGCCATAAGTGAAATTTTTGTTCTAAAACTTTCGAAATGCGCGTTTCTTATCTTGGAAATGAAAGTAATGTACTCGGGGAACGTCGTGTTGACACTTTTCTCTTGAATTTAACAGGTTTGCGTTACCAACGGCCGATCGGAGCTTCCGCAAAGCGTTCAGTCGTTATATGGAACGCATTTCGGGGTGGGCGAGGACGTCAGACGAGAAGTGGACAAGAACACCAAGAGCCAGGATCGAAGACATCTCAACAAGACGCCGGTCACCCATATACTCTGACGTGAGGAGCTTCGAAAGCTGCCGTAAGTGAAATTTTTGTTTTAAAAGTTTCGAAATGCGCTTTTCTTATCTTGGAAAAGAAAATAATGTACTCGGGGAACGTCGTGTTGACACTTTTCTCTTGAATTTAACAGGTTTGCGTTACCAACGGCCGATCGGAGCTTCCGCAAAGCGTTCAGTCGTTATATGGAACGCATTTCGGGGTGGGCGAGGACCTCAGACGAGAAGTGGACGAGAACACCAAGAGCCAGGATCGAAGACATCTCAACAAGACGCCGGTCACCCATATACTCTGACGTGAGGAGCTTCGAAAGCTGCCGTAAGTGAAATTTTTGTTTTAAAAGTTTCGAAATGCGCTTTTCTTATCTTGGAAATGAAAATAATGTACTCTGGGAACGTCGTGTTGACACTTTTCTCTTGAATTTAACAGGTTTGCGTTACCAACGGCCGATCGGAGCTTCCGCAAAGCGTTCAGTCGTTATATGGAACGCATTTCGTGGTGGGCGAGGACGTCAGACGAGAAGTGGACAAGAACACCAAGAGCCAGGATCGAAGACATCTCAACAAGACGCCGGTCACCCATATACTCTGACGTGAGGAGCTTCGAAAGCTGCCATAAGTGAAATTTTTGTTCTAAAACTTTCGAAATGCGCTTTTCTTATCTTGGAAATGAAAGTAATGTACTCTGGGAACATCGTGTTGACACTTTTCTCTTGAATTTAACAGGTTTGCGTTACCAACGGCCGATCGGAGCTTCCGCAAAGCGTTCAGTCGTTATATGGAACGCATTTCGGGGTGGGCGAGGACCTCAGACGAGAAGTGGACGAGAACACCAAGAGCCAGGATCGAAGACATCTCAACAAGACGCCGGTCACCCATATACTCTGACGTGAGGAGCTTCGAAAGCTGCCGTAAGTGAAATTTTTGTTTTAAAAGTTTCGAAATGCGCTTTTCTTATCTTGGAAATGAAAATAATCTACTCGGGGAACGTCTTGTTGACACTTTTCTCTTGAATTTAACAGGTTTGCGTTACCAACGGCCGATCGGAGCTTCCGCAAAACGTTCAGTTGTTATATGGGATGCATAACGGGGTGGGCGAGGACGTCAGACGAGGAGTGGACAAGAAGACCAAGAGCCAGGATCGAAGGCATCTCAGAAAGACGCCGGTCACCCATATACTCTGACGTGAGGAGCTTCGAAAGCTGCCGTAAGTGAAATTTTTGTTTTAAAATTTCGAAATGCGCTTTTCTTATCTTGGAAATGAAAATAATATACTCGGGGAACGTCGTGTTGACACTTTTCTCTTGAATTTAACAGGTTTGCTTTACCAACGGCCGATCGGAGCTTCCGCAAAGCGTTCAGTCGTTATATGGAACGCATTTCGGGGTGGGCGAGGACGTCAGACGAGAAGTGGACAAGAACACCAAGAGCCAGGATCGAAGACATCTCAAGAAGACGCCGGTCACCCATATACTCTGACGTGAGGAGCTTCGAAAGCTGCCGTAAGTGAAATTTTTGTTTTAAAAGTTTCGAAATGCGTTTTTCTTATCTTGGAAATGAAAACAATGTACTCGGGGAACGTCGTGTTCACACTTTTCTCTTGAATTTAACAGGTTTGCGTTACCAACGGCCAATCGGAGCTTCCGTAAAGCATTCAGTCGTTATATGGAACGCATACCGGGGTGGGCGAGGACGTCAGACGAGAAGTGGACAAGAACACCAAGAGCCAGGATCGAAGACATCTCAACAAGACGCCGGTCACCCATATACTCTGACGTGAGGAGCTTTGAAAGCTGCCATAAGTGAAATTTTTGTTCTAAAACTTTCGAAATGCGCTTTTCTTATCTTGGAAATGAAAATAATGTACTCGGGGAACGTCTTGTTGACACTTTTCTCTTGAATTTAACAGGTTTGCGTTACCAACGGCCGATCGGAGCTTCCGCAAAGCGTTCAGTTGTTATATGGAATGCATAACGGGGTGGGCGAGGACGTCAGACGAGGAGTGGACAAGAAGACCAAGAGCCAGGATCGAAGGCATCTCAACAAGACGCCGGTCACCCATATACTCTGACGTGAGGAGCTTCGAAAGCTGCCGTAAGTGAAATTTTTGTTTTAAAATTTCGAAATGCGCTTTTCTTATCTTGGAAATGAAAATAATATACTCGGGGAACGTCGTGTTGACACTTTTCTCTTCAATTTAACAGGTTTGCGTTACCAACGGCCGATCGGAGCTTCCGCAAAGCGTTCAGTCGTTATATGGAACGCATTTCGGGGTGGGCGAGAACGTCAGACGAGAAGTGGACAAGAACACCAAGATCCAGGATCGAAGACATCTCAAGAAGACGCCGGTCACCCATATACTCTGACGTGAGGAGCTTCGAAAGCTGCCGTAAGTGAAATTTTTGTTTTAAAAGTTTCGAAATGCGTTTTTCTTATCTTGGAAATGAAAACAATGTACTCGGGGAACGTCGTGTTCACACTTTTCTCTTGAATTTAACAGGTTTGCGTTACCAACGGCCAATCGGAGCTTCCGTAAAGCGTTCAGTCGTTATATGGAACGCATACCGGGGTGGGCGAGGACGTCAGACGAGAAGTGGACAAGAATACCAAGAACCAGGATCGAAGACATCTCAACAAGACGCCGGTCACCCATATACTCTGACGTGAGGAGCTTCGAAAGCTGCCGTAAGTGAAATTTTTGTTTTAAAAGTTTCGAAATGCGCTTTTCTTATCTTGGAAATGAAAATAATGTACTCTGGGAACGTCGTGTTGACACTTTTCTCTTGAATTTAACAGGTTTGCGTTACCAACGGCCGATCGGAGCTTCCGCAAAGCGTTCAGTCGTTATATGGAACGCATTTCGTGGTGGGCGAGGACGTCAGACGAGAAGTGGACAAGAACACCAAGAGCCAGGATCGAAGACATCTCAACAAGACGCCGGTCACCCATATACTCTGACGTGAGGAGCTTTGAAAGCTGCCATAAGTGAAATTTTTGTTCTAAAACTTTCGAAATGCGCTTTTCTTATCTTGGAAATGAAAATAATGTACTCTGGGAACGTCTTGTTGACACTTTTCTCTTGAATTTAACAGGTTTGCGTTACCAACGGCCGATCGGAGCTTCCGCAAAGCGTTCAGTTGTTATATGGAATGCATAACGGGGTGGGCGAGGACGTCAGACGAGGAGTGGACAAGAAGACCAAGAGCCAGGATCGAAGGCATCTCAACAAGACGCCGGTCACCCATATACTCTGACGTGAGGAGCTTCGAAAGCTGCCGTAAGTGAAATTTTTGTTTTAAAATTTCGAAATGCGCTTTTCTTATCTTGGAAATGAAAATAATATACTCGGGGAACGTCGTGTTGACACTTTTCTCTTGAATTTAACAGGTTTGCGTTACCAACGGCCGATCGGAGCTTCCGCAAAGCGTTCAGTCGTTATATGGAACGCATTTCGGGGTGGGCGAGGACGTCAGACGAGAAGTGGACAAGAACACCAAGAGCCAGGATCGAAGACATCTCAAGAAGACGCCGGTCACCCATATACTCTGGCGTGAGGAGCTTCGAAAGCTGCCGTAAGTGAAATTTTTGTTTTAAAAGTTTCGAAATGCGTTTTTCTTATCTTGGAAATGAAAACAATGTACTCGGGGAACGTCGTGTTCACACTTTTCTCTTGAATTTAACAGGTTTGCGTTACCAACGGCCAATCGGAGCTTCCGTAAAGCGTTCAGTCGTTATATGGAACGCATTTCGGGGTGGGCGAGGACGTCAGACGAGAAGTGGACAAGAACACCAAGAGCCAGGATCGAAGACATCTCAACAAGACGCCGGTCACCCATATACTCTGACGTGAGGAGCTTCGAAAGCTGCCGTAAGTGAAATTTTTGTTTTAAAAGTTTCGAAATGCGCTTTTCTTATCTTGGAAAAGAAAATAATGTACTCGGGGAACGTCGTGTTGACACTTTTCTCTTGAATTTAACAGGTTTGCGTTACCAACGGCCGATCGGAGCTTCCGCAAAGCGTTCAGTCGTTATATGGAACGCATTTCGGGGTGGGCGAGGACCTCAGACGAGAAGTGGACGAGAACACCAAGAGCCAGGATCGAAGACATCTCAACAAGACGCCGGTCACCCATATACTCTGACGTGAGGAGCTTCGAAAGCTGCCGTAAGTGAAATTTTTGTTTTAAAAGTTTCGAAATGCGTTTTTCTTATCTTGGAAATGAAAACAATGTACTCGGGGAACGTCGTGTTCACACTTTTCTCTTGAATTTAACAGGTTTGCGTTACCAACGGCCAATCGGAGCTTCCGTAAAGCGTTCAGTCGTTATATGGAACGCATACCGGGGTGGGCGAGGACGTCAGACGAGAAGTGGACAAGAACACCAAGAGCCAGGATCGAAGACATCTCAACAAGACGCCGGTCACCCATATACTCTGACGTGAGGAGCTTCGAATGCTGCCGTAAGTGAAATTTTTGTTTTAAAAGTTTCGAAATACGCTTTTCTTATCTTGGAAATGAAAATAATGTACTCGGGGAACGTCGTGTTCACACTTTTCTCTTGAATTTAATAGGTTTGCGTTACCAACGGCCGATCGGAGCTTCCGCAAAGCGTTCAGTCGTTATATGGAACGCATTTCGGGGTGGGCGAGGACGTCAGACGAGAAGTGGACAAGAACACAAAGAGCCAGGATCGAAGACATCTCAAGAAGACGCCGGTCACCCATATACTATGACGTGAGGAGCTTCGAAAGCTGCCGTAAGTGAAATTTTTGTTTTAAAAGTTTCGAAATGCGCTTTTCTTATCTTGGAAATGAAAATAATGTACTCTGGGAACGTCTTGTTGACACTTTTCTCTTGAATTTAACAGGTTTGCGTTACCAACGGCCGATCGGAGCTTCCGCAAAGCGTTCAGTTGTTATATGGAATGCATAACGGGGTGGGCGAGGACGTCAGACGAGGAGTGGACAAGAAGACCAAGAGCCAGGATCGAAGGCATCTCAACAAGACGCCGGTCACCCATATACTCTGACGTGAGGAGCTGCGAAAGCTGCCGTAAGTGAAATTTTTGTTTTAAAATTTCGAAATGCGCTTTTCTTATCTTGGAAATGAAAATAATGTACTCTGGGAACGTCGTGTTGACACTTTTCTCTTGAATTTAACAGGTTTGCGTTACCAACGGCCGATCGGAGCTTCCGCAAAGCGTTCAGTCGTTATATGGAACGCATTTCGGGGTGGGCGAGGACGTCAGACGAGAAGTGGACAAGAACACCAAGAGCCAGGATCGAAGACATCTCAACAAGACGCCGGTCACCCATATACTCTGACGTGAGGAGCTTCGAAAGCTGCCGTAAGTGAAATTTTTGTTATAAAATTTCAAAATGCGCTTATCTTATCTTGGAAATGAAAATAATGTACTCGGGGAACGTCGTGTTCAAACTTTTCTCTTGAATTTAACAGGTTTGCGTTACCAACGGCCGATCGGAGCTTCCACAAAGCGTTCAGTCGTTATATGGAACGCATTTCGGGGTGGGCGAGGACCTCAGACGAGAAGTGGACGAGAACACCAAGAGCCAGGATCGAAGACATCTCAACAAGACGCCGGTCACCCATATACTCTGACGTGAGGAGCTTCGAAAGCTGCCGTAAGTGAAATTTTTGTTTTAAAAGTTTCGAAATGCGTTTTTCTTATCTTGGAAATGAAAACAATGTACTCGGGGAACGTCGTGTTCAAGCTTTTCTCTTGAATTTAACAGGTTTGCGTTACCAACGGTAGATCGGAGCTTCCGCAAAGCGTTCAGTCGTTATATGTAACGCATTTCGGGGTGGGCGAGGACCTCAGACGAGAAGTGGACGAGAACACCAAGAGCCAGGATCGAAGACATCTCAACAAGACGCCGGTCACCCATATACTCTGACGTGAGGAGCTTCGAAAGCTGCCGTAAGTGAAAATTTTGTTTTAAAAGTTTCGAAATGCGTTTTTCTGATCTTGGAAATGAAAACAATGTACTCGGGGAACGTCGTGTTCACACTTTTCTCTTGAATTTAACAGGTTTGCGTTACCAACGGCCAATCGGAGCTTCCGTAAAGCGTTCAGTCGTTATATGGAACGCATTCCGGGGTGGGCGAGGACGTCAGACGAGAAGTGGACAAGAACACCAAGAGCCAGGATCGAAGACATCTCAACAAGACGCCGGTCACCCATATACTCTGACGTGAGGAGCTTCGAAAGCTGCCGTAAGTGAAATTTTTGTTATAAAATTTCAAAATGCGCTTATCGTATCTTGGAAATGAAAATAATGTACTCGGGGAACGTCGTGTTCAAACTTTTCTCTTGAATTTAACAGGTTTGCGTTACCAACGGCCGATCGGAGCTTCCACAAAGCGTTCAGTCGTTATATGGAACGCATTTCGGGGTGGGCGAGGACCTCAGACGAGAAGTGGACGAGAACACCAAGAGCCAGGATCGAAGACATCTCAACAAGACGCCGGTCACCCATATACTCTGACGTGAGGAGCTTCGAAAGCTGCCGTAAGTGAAATTTTTGTTTTAAAAGTTTCGAAATGCGTTTTTCTTATCTTGGAAATGAAAACAATGTACTCGGGGAACGTCGTGTTCAAGCTTTTCTCTTGAATTTAACAGGTTTGCGTTACCAACGGTAGATCGGAGCTTCCGCAAAGCGTTCAGTCGTTATATGTAACGCATTTCGGGGTGGGCGAGGACCTCAGACGAGAAGTGGACGAGAACACCAAGAGCCAGGATCGAAGACATCTCAACAAGACGCCGGTCACCCATATACTCTGACGTGAGGAGCTTCGAAAGCTGCCGTAAGTGAAAATTTTGTTTTAAAAGTTTCGAAATGCGTTTTTCTGATCTTGGAAATGAAAACAATGTACTCGGGGAACGTCGTGTTCACACTTTTCTCTTGAATTTAACAGGTTTGCGTTACCAACGGCCAATCGGAGCTTCCGTAAAGCGTTCAGTCCTTATATGGAACGCATTCCGGGGTGGGCGAGGACGTCAGACGAGAAGTGGACAAGAACACCAAGAGCCAGGATCGAAGACATCTCAACAAGACGCCGGTCACCCATATACTCTGACGTGAGGAGCTTCGAAAGCTGCCGTAAGTGAAATTTTTGTTTTAAAAGTTTCGAAATGCGCTTTTCTTATCTTGGAAATGAAAATAATGTACTCGGGGAACGTCGTGTTGACACTTTTCTCTTGAATTTAACAGGTTTGCGTTACCAACGGCCGATCGGAGCTTCCGCAAAGCGTTCAGTCGTTATATGGAACGCATTTCGGGGTGGGCGAGGACCTCAGACGAGAAGTGGACGAGAACACCAAGAGCCAGGATCGAAGACATCTCAACAAGACGCCGGTCACCCATATACTCTGACGTGAGGAGCTTCGAAAGCTGCCGTAAGTGAAATTTTTGTTTTAAAAGTTTCGAAATGCGTTTTTCTTATCTTGGAAATGAAAACAATGTACTCGGGGAACGTCGTGTTCAAGCTTTTCTCTTGAATTTAACAGGTTTGCGTTACCAACGGCCAATCGGAGCTTCCGTAAAGCGTTCAGTCGTTATATGGAACGCATACCGGGGTGGGCGAGGACGTCAGACGAGAAGTGGACAAGAACACCAAGAGCCAGGATCGAAGACATCTCAACAAGACGCCGGTCACCCATATACTCTGACGTGAGGAGCTTCGAAAGCTGCCGTAAGTGAAAATTTTGTTTTAAAAGTTTCGAAATGCGTTTTTCTGATCTTGGAAATGAAAACAATGTACTCGGGGAACGTCGTGTTCACACTTTTCTCTTGAATTTAACAGGTTTGCGTTACCAACGGCCAATCGGAGCTTCCGTAAAGCGTTCAGTCGTTATATGGAACGCATTCCGGGGTGGGCGAGGACGTCAGACGAGAAGTGGACAAGAACACCAAGAGCCAGGATCGAAGACATCTCAACAAGACGCCGGTCACCCATATACTCTGACGTGAGGAGCTTCGAAAGCTGCCGTAAGTGAAATTTTTGTTTTAAAAGTTTCGAAATGCGCTTTTCTTATCTTGGAAATGAAAATAATGTACTCGGGGAACGTCGTGTTGACACTTTTCTCTTGAATTTAACAGGTTTGCGTTACCAACGGCCGATCGGAGCTTCCGCAAAGCGTTCAGTCGTTATATGGAACGCATTTCGGGGTGGGCGAGGACCTCAGACGAGAAGTGGACGAGAACACCAAGAGCCAGGATCGAAGACATCTCAACAAGACGCCGGTCACCCATATACTCTGACGTGAGGAGCTTCGAAAGCTGCCGTAAGTGAAATTTTTGTTTTAAAAGTTTCGAAATGCGTTTTTCTTATCTTGGAAATGAAAACAATGTACTCGGGGAACGTCGTGTTCAAGCTTTTCTCTTGAATTTAACAGGTTTGCGTTACCAACGGCCAATCGGAGCTTCCGTAAAGCGTTCAGTCGTTATATGGAACGCATACCGGGGTGGGCGAGGACGTCAGACGAGAAGTGGACAAGAACACCAAGAGCCAGGATCGAAGACATCTCAACAAGACGCCGGTCACCCATATACTCTGACGTGAGGAGCTTCGAAAGCTGCCGTAAGTGAAATTTTTGTTCTAAAACTTTCGAAATGCGCTTTTCTTATCTTGGAAATGAAAATAATGTACTCTGGGAACGTCGTGTTGACACTTTTCTCTTGAATTTAACAGGTTTGCGTTACCAACGGCCGATCGGAGCTTCCGCAAAGCGTTCAGTCGTTATATGGAACGCATTTCGTGGTGGGCGAGGACGTCAGACGAGAAGTGGACAAGAACACCAAGAGCCAGGATCGAAGACATCTCAACAAGACGCCGGTCACCCATATACTCTAACGTGAGGAGCTTCGAAAGCTGCCATAAGTGAAATTTTTGTTCTAAAACTTTCGAAATGCGCTTTTCTTTCCTTGGAAATGAAAGTAATGTACTCTGGGAACATCGTGTTGACACTTTTCTCTTGAATTTAACAGGTTTGCGTTACCAACGGCCGATCGGAGCTTCCGCAAAGCGTTCAGTCGTTATATGGAACGCATTTCGGGGTGGGCGAGGACCTCAGACGAGAAGTGGACGAGAACACCAAGAGCCAGGATCGAAGACATCTCAACAAGACGCCGGTCACCCATATACTCTGACGTGAGGAGCTTCGAAAGCTGCCGTAAGTGAAAATTTTGTTTTAAAAGTTTCGAAATGCGTTTTTCTGATCTTGGAAATGAAAACAATGTACTCGGGGAACGTCGTGTTCACACTTTTCTCTTGAATTTAACAGGTTTGCGTTACCAACGGCCAATCGGAGCTTCCGTAAAGCGTTCAGTCGTTATATGGAACGCATTCCGGGGTGGGCGAGGACGTCAGACGAGAAGTGGACAAGAACACCAAGAGCCAGGATCGAAGACATCTCAACAAGACGCCGGTCACCCATATACTCTGACGTGAGGAGCTTCGAAAGCTGCCGTAAGTGAAATTTTTGTTTTAAAAGTTTCGAAATGCGCTTTTCTTATCTTGGAAATGAAAATAATGTACTCGGGGAACGTCGTGTTGACACTTTTCTCTTGAATTTAACAGGTTTGCGTTACCAACGGCCGATCGGAGCTTCCGCAAAGCGTTCAGTCGTTATATGGAACGCATTTCGGGGTGGGCGAGGACCTCAGACGAGAAGTGGACGAGAACACCAAGAGCCAGGATCGAAGACATCTCAACAAGACGCCGGTCACCCATATACTCTGACGTGAGGAGCTTCGAAAGCTGCCGTAAGTGAAATTTTTGTTTTAAAAGTTTCGAAATGCGTTTTTCTTATCTTGGAAATGAAAACAATGTACTCGGGGAACGTCGTGTTCAAGCTTTTCTCTTGAATTTAACAGGTTTGCGTTACCAACGGCCAATCGGAGCTTCCGTAAAGCGTTCAGTCGTTATATGGAACGCATACCGGGGTGGGCGAGGACGTCAGACGAGAAGTGGACAAGAACACCAAGAGCCAGGATCGAAGACATCTCAACAAGACGCCGGTCACCCATATACTCTGACGTGAGGAGCTTGGAAAGCTGCCGTAAGTGAAATTTTTGTTCTAAAACTTTCGAAATGCGCTTTTCTTATCTTGGAAATGAAAATAATGTACTCTGGGAACGTCGTGTTGACACTTTTCTCTTGAATTTAACAGGTTTGCGTTACCAACGGCCGATCGGAGCTTCCGCAAAGCGTTCAGTCGTTATATGGAACGCATTTCGTGGTGGGCGAGGACGTCAGACGAGAAGTGGACAAGAACACCAAGAGCCAGGATCGAAGACATCTCAACAAGACGCCGGTCACCCATATACTCTAACGTGAGGAGCTTCGAAAGCTGCCATAAGTGAAATTTTTGTTCTAAAACTTTCGAAATGCGCTTTTCTTTCCTTGGAAATGAAAGTAATGTACTCTGGGAACATCGTGTTGACACTTTTCTCTTGAATTTAACAGGTTTGCGTTACCAACGGCCGATCGGAGCTTCCGCAAAGCGTTCAGTCGTTATATGGAACGCATTTCGGGGTGGGCGAGGACCTCAGACGAGAAGTGGACGAGAACACCAAGAGCCAGGATCGAAGACATCTCAACAAGACGCCGGTCACCCATATACTCTGACGTGAGGAGCTTCGAAAGCTGCCGTAAGTGAAATTTTTGTTTTAAAAGTTTCGAAATGCGCTTTTCTTATCTTGGAAATGAAAATAATGTACTCGGGGAACGTCTTGTTGACACTTTTCTCTTGAATTTAACAGGTTTGCGTTACCAACGGCCGATCGGAGCTTCCGCAAAGCGTTCAGTTGTTATATGGAATGCATAACGGGGTGGGCGAGGACGTCAGACGAGGAGTGGACAAGAAGACCAAGAGCCAGGATCGAAGGCATCTCAACAAGACGCCGGTCACCCATATACTCTGACGTGAGGAGCTTCGAAAGCTGCCGTAAGTGAAATTTTTGTTTTAAAATTTCGAAATGCGCTTTTCTTATCTTGGAAATGAAAATAATATACTCGGGGAACGTCGTGTTGACACTTTTCTCTTGAATTTAACAGGTTTGCGTTACCAACGGCCGATCGGAGCTTCCGCAAAGCGTTCAGTCGTTATATGGAACGCATTTCGGGGTGGGCGAGGACGTCAGACGAGAAGTGGACAAGAACACCAAGAGCCAGGATCGAAGACATCTCAAGAAGACGCCGGTCACCCATATACTCTGACGTGAGGAGCTTCGAAAGCTGCCGTAAGTGAAATTTTTGTTTTAAAAGTTTCGACATGCGTTTTTCTTATCTTGGAAATGAAAACAATGTACTCGGGGAACGTCGTGTTCACACTTTTCTCTTGAATTTAACAGGTTTGCGTTACCAACGGCCAATCGGAGCTTCCGTAAAGCGTTCAGTCGTTATATGGAACGCATACCGGGGTGGGCGAGGACGTCAGACGAGAAGTGGACAAGAATACCAAGAACCAGGATCGAAGACATCTCAACAAGACGCCGGTCACCCATATACTCTGACGTGAGGAGCTTCGAAAGCTGCCGTAAGTGAAATTTTTGTTTTAAAAGTTTCGAAATGCGTTTTTCTTATCTTGGAAATGAAAACAATGTACTCGGGGAACGTCGTGTTCAAGCTTTTCTCTTGAATTTAACAGGTTTGCGTTACCAACGGTAGATCGGAGCTTCCGCAAAGCGTTCAGTCGTTATATGTAACGCATTTCGGGGTGGGCGAGGACCTCAGACGAGAAGTGGACGAGAACACCAAGAGCCAGGATCGAAGACATCTCAACAAGACGCCGGTCACCCATATACTCTGACGTGAGGAGCTTCGAAAGCTGCCGTAAGTGAAAATTTTGTTTTAAAAGTTTCGAAATGCGTTTTTCTGATCTTGGAAATGAAAACAATGTACTCGGGGAACGTCGTGTTCACACTTTTCTCTTGAATTTAACAGGTTTGCGTTACCAACGGCCAATCGGAGCTTCCGTAAAGCGTTCAGTCGTTATATGGAACGCATTCCGGGGTGGGCGAGGACGTCAGACGAGAAGTGGACAAGAACACCAAGAGCCAGGATCGAAGACATCTCAACAAGACGCCGGTCACCCATATACTCTGACGTGAGGAGCTTCGAAAGCTGCCGTAAGTGAAATTTTTGTTTTAAAAGTTTCGAAATGCGCTTTTCTTATCTTGGAAATGAAAATAATGTACTCGGGGAACGTCGTGTTGACACTTTTCTCTTGAATTTAACAGGTTTGCGTTACCAACGGCCGATCGGAGCTTCCGCAAAGCGTTCAGTCGTTATATGGAACGCATTTCGGGGTGGGCGAGGACCTCAGACGAGAAGTGGACGAGAACACCAAGAGCCAGGATCGAAGACATCTCAACAAGACGCCGGTCACCCATATACTCTGACGTGAGGAGCTTTGAAAGCTGCCATAAGTGAAATTTTTGTTCTAAAACTTTCGAAATGCGCTTTTCTTATCTTGGAAATGAAAGTAATGTACTCTGGGAACGTCGTGTTGACACTTTTCTCTTGAATTTAACAGGTTTGCGTTACCAACGGCCGATCGGAGCTTCCGCAAAGCGTTCAGTCGTTATATGGAACGCATTTCGGGGTGGGCGAGGACCTCAGACGAGAAGTGGACGAGAACACCAAGAGCCAGGATCGAAGACATCTCAACAAGACGCCGGTCACCCATATACTCTGACGTGAGGAGCTTCGAAAGCTGCCGTAAGTGAAAATTTTGTTTTAAAAGTTTCGAAATGCGTTTTTCTGATCTTGGAAATGAAAACAATGTACTCGGGGAACGTCGTGTTCACACTTTTCTCTTGAATTTAACAGGTTTGCGTTACCAACGGCCAATCGGAGCTTCCGTAAAGCGTTCAGTCGTTATATGGAACGCATTCCGGGGTGGGCGAGGACGTCAGACGAGAAGTGGACAAGAACACCAAGAGCCAGGATCGAAGACATCTCAACAAGACGCCGGTCACCCATATACTCTGACGTGAGGAGCTTCGAAAGCTGCCGTAAGTGAAATTTTTGTTTTAAAAGTTTCGAAATGCGCTTTTCTTATCTTGGAAATGAAAATAATGTACTCGGGGAACGTCGTGTTGACACTTTTCTCTTGAATTTAACAGGTTTGCGTTACCAACGGCCGATCGGAGCTTCCGCAAAGCGTTCAGTCGTTATATGGAACGCATTTCGGGGTGGGCGAGGACCTCAGACGAGAAGTGGACGAGAACACCAAGAGCCAGGATCGAAGACATCTCAACAAGACGCCGGTCACCCATATACTCTGACGTGAGGAGCTTCGAAAGCTGCCGTAAGTGAAATTTTTGTTTTAAAAGTTTCGAAATGCGTTTTTCTTATCTTGGAAATGAAAACAATGTACTCGGGGAACGTCGTGTTCAAGCTTTTCTCTTGAATTTAACAGGTTTGCGTTACCAACGGCCAATCGGAGCTTCCGTAAAGCGTTCAGTCGTTATATGGAACGCATACCGGGGTGGGCGAGGACGTCAGACGAGAAGTGGACAAGAACACCAAGAGCCAGGATCGAAGACATCTCAACAAGACGCCGGTCACCCATATACTCTGACGTGAGGAGCTTGGAAAGCTGCCGTAAGTGAAATTTTTGTTCTAAAACTTTCGAAATGCGCTTTTCTTATCTTGGAAATGAAAATAATGTACTCTGGGAACGTCGTGTTGACACTTTTCTCTTGAATTTAACAGGTTTGCGTTACCAACGGCCGATCGGAGCTTCCGCAAAGCGTTCAGTCGTTATATGGAACGCATTTCGTGGTGGGCGAGGACGTCAGACGAGAAGTGGACAAGAACACCAAGAGCCAGGATCGAAGACATCTCAACAAGACGCCGGTCACCCATATACTCTAACGTGAGGAGCTTCGAAAGCTGCCATAAGTGAAATTTTTGTTCTAAAACTTTCGAAATGCGCTTTTCTTTCCTTGGAAATGAAAGTAATGTACTCTGGGAACATCGTGTTGACACTTTTCTCTTGAATTTAACAGGTTTGCGTTACCAACGGCCGATCGGAGCTTCCGCAAAACGTTCAGTTGTTATATGGAATGCATAACGGGGTGGGCGAGGACGTCAGACGAGGAGTGGACAAGAAGACCAAGAGCCAGGATCGAAGGCATCTCAACAAGACGCCGGTCACCCATATACTCTGACGTGAGGAGCTTCGAAAGCTGCCGTAAGTGAAATTTTTGTTTTAAAATTTCGAAATGCGCTTTTCTTACCTTGGAAATGAAAATAATATACTCGGGGAACGTCGTGTTGACACTTTTCTCTTGAATTTAACAGGTTTGCGTTACCAACGGCCGATCGGAGCTTCCGCAAAGCGTTCAGTCGTTATATGGAACGCATTTCGGGGTGGGCGAGGACGTCAGACGAGAAGTGGACAAGAACACCAAGAGCCAGGATCGAAGACATCTCAAGAAGACGCCGGTCACCCATATACTCTGACGTGAGGAGCTTCGAAAGCTGCCGTAAGTGAAATTTTTGTTTTAAAAGTTTCGAAATGCGTTTTTCTTATCTTGGAAATGAAAACAATGTACTCGGGGAACGTCGTGTTCACACTTTTCTCTTGAATTTAACAGGTTTGCGTTACCAACGGCCAATCGGAGCTTCCGTAAAGCGTTCAGTCGTTATATGGAACGCATACCGGGGTGGGCGATGACGTCAGACGAGAAGTGGACAAGAACACCAAGAGCCAGGATCGAAGACATCTCAACAAGACGCCGGTCACCCATATACTCTGACGTGAGGAGCTTTGAAAGCTGCCATAAGTGAAATTTTTGTTCTTAAACTTTCGAAATGCGCTTTTCTTATCTTGGAAATGAAAGTAATGTAATCGGGGAACGTCGTGTTGACACATTTCTCTTGAATTTAACAGGTTTGCGTTACCAACGGCCGATCGGAGCTTCCGCAAAGCGTTCAGTCGTTATATGGAACGCATTTCGGGGTGGGCGAGGACGTCAGACGAGAAGTGGACAAGAACACCAAGAGCCAGGATTGAAGACATCTCAACAAGACGCCGGTCACCCATATACTCTGACGTGAGGAGCTTCGAAAGGTGCCGTAAGTGAAATTTTTGTTTTAAAAGTTTCGAAATGCGCTTTTCTTATCTTGGAAATGAAAATAATGTACTCGGGGAACGTCTTGTTGACACTTTTCTCTTGAATTTAACAGGTTTGCGTTACCAACGGCCGATCGGAGCTTCCGCAAAGCGTTCAGTTGTTATATGGAATGCATAACGGGGTGGGCGAGGACGTCAGACGAGGAGTGGACAAGAAGACCAAGAGCCAGGATCGAAGGCATCTCAACAAGACGCCGGTCACCCATATACTCTGACGTGAGGAGCTTCGAAAGCTGCCGTAAGTGAAATTTTTGTTTTAAAATTTCGAAATGCGCTTTTCTTATCTTGGAAATGAAAATAATATACTCTGGGAACGTCGTGTTGACACTTTTCTCTTGAATTTAACAGGTTTGCGTTACCAACGGCCGATCGGAGCTTCCGCAAAGCGTTCAGTCGTTATATGGAACGCATTTCGGGGTGGGCGAGGACGTCAGACGAGAAGTGGACAAGAACACCAAGAGCCAGGATCGAAGACATCTCAAGAAAACGCCGGTCACCCATATACTCTGACGTGAGGAGCTTCGAAAGCTGCCGTAAGTGAAATTTTTGTTTTAAAAGTTTCGAAATGCGTTTTTCTTATCTTGGAAATGAAAACAATGTACTCGGGGAACGTCGTGTTCACACTTTTCTCTTGAATTTAACAGGTTTGCGTTACCAACGGCCAATCGGAGCTTCCGTAAAGCGTTCAGTCGTTATATGGAACGCATACCGGGGTGGGCGAGGACGTCAGACGAGAAGTGGACAAGAATACCAAGAACCAGGATCGAAGACATCTCAACAAGACGCCGGTCACCCATATACTCTGACGTGAGGAGCTTCGAAAGCTGCCGTAAGTGAAATTTTTGTTCTAAAACTTTCGAAATGCGCTTTTCTTATCTTGGAAATGAAAGTAATGTACTCGGGGAACGTCGTGTTGACACTTTTCTCTTGAATTTAACAGGTTTGCGTTACCAACGGCCGATCGGAGCTTCCGCAAAGCGTTCAGTCGTTATATGGAACGCATTTCGGGGTGGGCGAGGACGTCAGACGAGAAGTGGACAAGAACACCAAGAGCCAGGATCGAAGACATCTCAACAAGACGCCGGTCACCCATATACTCTGACGTGAGGAGCTTCGAAAGCTGCCGTAAGTGAAATTTTTGTTTTAAAAGTTTCGAAATGCGCTTTTCTTATCTTGGAAAAGAAAATAATGTACTCGGTGAACGTCGTGTTGACACTTTTCTCTTGAATTTAACAGGTTTGCGTTACCAACGGCCGATCGGAGCTTCCGCAAAGCGTTCAGTCGTTATATGGAACGCATTTCGGGGTGGGCGAGGACCTCAGACGAGAAGTGGACGAGAACACCAAGAGCCAGGATCGAAGACATCTCAACAAGACGCCGGTCACCCATATACTCTGACGTGAGGAGCTTCGAAAGCTGCCGTAAGTGAAATTTTTGTTTTAAAAGTTTCGAAATGCGCTTTTCTTATCTTGGAAATGAAAATAATGTACTCTGGGAACGTCGTGTTGACACTTTTCTCTTGAATTTAACAGGTTTGCGTTACCAACGGCCGATCGGAGCTTCCGCAAAGCGTTCAGTCGTTATATGGAACGCATTTCGTGGTGGGCGAGGACGTCAGACGAGAAGTGGACAAGAACACCAAGAGCCAGGATCGAAGACATCTCAACAAGACGCCGGTCACCCATATAATCTGACGTGAGGAGCTTCGAAAGCTGCCATAAGTGAAATTTTTGTTCTAAAACTTTCGAAATGCGCTTTTCTTATCTTGGAAATGAAAGTAATGTACTCTGGGAACATCGTGTTGACACTTTTCTCTTGAATTTAACAGGTTTGCGTTACCAACGGCCGATCGGAGCTTCCGCAAAGCGTTCAGTCGTTATATGGAACGCATTTCGGGGTGGGCGAGGACCTCAGACGAGAAGTGGACGAGAACACCAAGAGCCAGGATCGAAGACATCTCAACAAGACGCCGGTCACCCATATACTCTGACGTGAGGAGCTTCGAAAGCTGCCGTAAGTGAAATTTTTGTTTTAAAAGTTTCGAAATGCGCTTTTCTTATCTTGGAAATGAAAATAATGTACTCGGGGAACGTCTTGTTGACACTTTTCTCTTGAATTTAACAGGTTTGCGTTACCAACGGCCGATCGGAGCTTCCGCAAAACGTTCAGTTGTTATATGGAATGCATAACGGGGTGGGCGAGGACGTCAGACGAGGAGTGGACAAGAAGACCAAGAGCCAGGATCGAAGGCATCTCAACAAGACGCCGGTCACCCATATACTCTGACGTGAGGAGCTTCGAAAGCTGCCGTAAGTGAAATTTTTGTTTTAAAATTTCGAAATGCGCTTTTCTTATCTTGGAAATGAAAATAATATACTCGGGGAACGTCGTGTTGACACTTTTCTCTTGAATTTAACAGGTTTGCGTTACCAACGGCCGATCGGAGCTTCCGCAAAGCGTTCAGTCGTTATATGGAACGCATTTCGGGGTGGGCGAGGACGTCAGACGAGAAGTGGACAAGAACACCAAGAGCCAGGATCGAAGACATCTCAAGAAGACGCCGGTCACCCATATACTCTGACGTGAGGAGCTTCGAAAGCTGCCGTAAGTGAAATTTTTGTTTTAAAAGTTTCGAAATGCGTTTTTCTTATCTTGGAAATGAAAACAATGTACTCGGGGAACGTCGTGTTCACACTTTTCTCTTGAATTTAACAGGTTTGCGTTACCAACGGCCAATCGGAGCTTCCGTAAAGCGTTCAGTCGTTATATGGAACGCATACCGGGGTGGGCGAGGACGTCAGACGAGAAGTGGACAAGAACACCAAGAGCCAGGATCGAAGACATCTCAACAAGACGCCGGTCACCCATATACTCTGACGTGAGGAGCTTCGAAAGCTGCCGTAAGTGAAATTTTTGTTTTAAAAGATTCGAAATGCGCTTTTCTTATCTTGGAAATGAAAATAATGTACTCTGGGAACGTCGTGTTGACACTTTTCTCTTGAATTTAACAGGTTTGCGTTACCAACGGCCGATCGGAGCTTCCGCAAAGCGTTCAGTCGTTATATGGAACGCATTTCGTGGTGGGCGAGGACGTCAGACGAGAAGTGGACAAGAACACCAAGAGCCAGGATCGAAGACATCTCAACAAGACGCCGGTCACCCATATACTCTGACGTGAGGAGCTTTGAAAGCTGCCATAAGTGATATTTTTGTTCTAAAACTTTCGAAATGCGCTTTTCTTATCTTGGAAATGAAAGTAATGTACTCGGGGAACGTCGTGTTGACACTTTTCTCTTGAATTTAACAGGTTTGCGTTACCAACGGCCGATCGGAGCTTCCGCAAAGCGTTCAGTCGTTATATGGAACGCATTTCGGGGTGGGCGAGGACGTCAGACGAGAAGTGGACAAGAACACCAAGAGCCAGGATCGAAGACATCTCAACAAGACGCCGGTCACCCATATACTCTGACGTGAGGAGCTTCGAAAGCTGCCGTGAGTGAAATTTTTGTTTTAAAAGTTTCGAAATGCGCTTTTCTTATCTTGGAAAAGAAAATAATGTACTCGGGGAACGTCGTGTTGACACTTTTCTCTTGAATTTAACAGGTTTGCGTTACCAACGGCCGATCGGAGCTTCCGCAAAGCGTTCAGTCGTTATATGGAACGCATTTCGGGGTGGGCGAGGACGTCAGACGAGAAGTGGACGAGAACACCAAGAGCCAGGATCGAAGACATCTCAACAAGACGCCGGTCACCCATATACTCTGACGTGAGGAGCTTCGAAAGCTGCCGTAAGTGAAATTTTTGTTTTAAAAGTTTCGAAATGCGCTTTTCTTATCTTTGAAATGAAAATAATGTACTCTGGGAACGTCGTGTTGACACTTTTCTCTTGAATTTAACAGGTTTGCGTTACCAACGGCCGATCGGAGCTTCCGCAAAGCGTTCAGTCGTTATATGGAACGCATTTCGGGGTGGGCGAGGACCTCAGACGAGAAGTGGACGAGAACACCAAGAGCCAGGATCGAAGACATCTCAACAAGACGCCGGTCACCCATATACTCTGACGTGAGGAGCTTCGAAAGCTGCCGTAAGTGAAATTTTTGTTTTAAAAGTTTCGAAATGCGCTTTTCTTATCTTGGAAATGAAAATAATGTACTCGGGGAACGTCTTGTTGACACTTTTCTCTTGAATTTAACAGGTTTGCGTTACCAACGGCCGATCGGAGCTTCCGCAAAACGTTCAGTTGTTATATGGAATGCATAACGGGGTGGGCGAGGACGTCAGACGAGGAGTGGACAAGAAGACCAAGAGCCAGGATCGAAGGCATCTCAACAAGACGCCGGTCACCCATATACTCTGACGTGAGGAGCTTCGAAAGCTGCCGTAAGTGAAATTTTTGTTTTAAAATTTCGAAATGCGCTTTTCTTATCTTGGAAATGAAAATAATGTACTCTGGGAACGTCGTGTTGACACTTTTCTCTTGAATTTAACAGGTTTGCGTTACCAACGGCCGATCGGAGCTTCCGCAAAGCGTTCAGTCGTTATATGGAACGCATTTCGTGGTGGGCGAGGACGTCAGACGAGAAGTGGACTAGAACACCAAGAGCCAGGATCGAAGACATCTCAACAAGACGCCGGTCACCCATATACTCTGACGTGAGGAGCTTTGAAAGCTGCCATAAGTGAAATTTTTGTTCTAAAACTTTCGAAATGCGCTTTTCTTATCTTGGAAATGAAAGTAATGTACTCGGGGAACGTCGTGTTGACACTTTTCTCTTGAATTTAACAGGTTTGCGTTACCAACGGCCGATCGGAGCTTCCGCAAAGCGTTCAGTCGTTATATGGAACGCATTTCGGGGTGGGCGAGGACGTCAGACGAGGAGTGGACAAGAAGACCAAGAGCCAGGATCGAAGGCATCTCAACAAGACGCCGGTCACCCATATACTCTGACGTGAGGAGCTTCGAAAGCTGCCGTAAGTGAAATTTTTTTTTTAAAATTTCGAAATGCGCTTTTCTTATCTTGGAAATGAAAATAATATACTCGGGGAACGTCGTGTTGACACTTTTCTCTTGAATTTAACAGGTTTGCGTTACCAACGGCCGATCGGAGCTTCCGCAAAGCGTTCAGTCGTTATATGGAACGCATTTCGGGGTGGGCGAGGACATCAGACGAGAAGTGGACAAGAACACCAAGAGCCAGGATCGAAGACATCTCAAGAAGACGCCGGTCACCCATATACTCTGACGTGAGGAGCTTCGAAAGCTGCCGTAAGTGAAATTTTTGTTTTAAAAGTTTCGAAATGCGTTTTTCTTATCTTGGAAATGAAAACAATGTACTCGGGGAACGTCGTGTTCACACTTTTCTCTTGAATTTAACAGGTTTGCGTTACCAACGGCCAATCGGAGCTTCCGTAAAGCGTTCAGTCGTTATATGGAACGCATACCGGGGTGGGCGAGGACGTCAGACGAGAAGTGGACAAGAATACCAAGAACCAGGATCGAAGACATCTCAACAAGACGCCGGTCACCCATATACTCTGACGTGAGGAGCTTCGAAAGCTGCCGTAAGTGAAATTTTTGTTTTAAAAGTTTCGAAATGCGCTTTTCTTATCTTGGAAATGAAAATAATGTACTCTGGGAACGTCGTGTTGACACTTTTCTCTTGAATTTAACAGGTTTGCGTTACCAACGGCCGATCGGAGCTTCCGCAAAGCGTTCAGTCGTTATATGGAACGCATTTCGTGGTGGGCGAGGACGTCAGACGAGAAGTGGACTAGAACACCAAGAGCCAGGATCGAAGACATCTCAACAAGACGCCGGTCACCCATATACTCTGACGTGAGGAGCTTTGAAAGCTGCCATAAGTGATATTTTTGTTCTAAAACTTTCGAAATGCGCTTTTCTTATCTTGGAAATGAAAGTAATGTACTCGGGGAACGTCGTGTTGACACTTTTCTCTTGAATTTAACAGGTTTGCGTTACCAACGGCCGATCGGAGCTTCCGCAAAGCGTTCAGTCGTTATATGGAACGCATTTCGGGGTGGGCGAGGACGTCAGACGAGAAGTGGACAAGAACACCAAGAGCCAGGATCGAAGACATCTCAACAAGACGCCGGTCACCCATATACTCTGACGTGAGGAGCTTCGAAAGCTGCCGTGAGTGAAATTTTTGTTTTAAAAGTTTCGAAATGCGCTTTTCTTATCTTGGAAAAGAAAATAATGTACTCGGGGAACGTCGTGTTGACACTTTTCTCTTGAATTTAACAGGTTTGCGTTACCAACGGCCGATCGGAGCTTCCGCAAAGCGTTCAGTCGTTATATGGAACGCATTTCGGGGTGGGCGAGGACCTCAGACGAGAAGTGGACGAGAACACCAAGAGCCAGGATCGAAGACATCTCAACAAGACGCCGGTCACCCATATACTCTGACGTGAGGAGCTTCGAAAGCTGCCGTAAGTGAAATTTTTGTTTTAAAAGTTTCGAAATGCGCTTTTCTTATCTTTGAAATGAAAATAATGTACTCTGGGAACGTCGTGTTGACACTTTTCTCTTGAATTTAACAGGTTTGCGTTACCAACGGCCGATCGGAGCTTCCGCAAAGCGTTCAGTCGTTATATGGAACGCATTTCGGGGTGGGCGAGGACCTCAGACGAGAAGTGGACGAGAACACCAAGAGCCAGGATCGAAGACATCTCAACAAGACGCCGGTCACCCATATACTCTGACGTGAGGAGCTTCGAAAGCTGCCGTAAGTGAAATTTTTGTTTTAAAAGTTTCGAAATGCGCTTTTCTTATCTTTGAAATGAAAATAATGTACTCGGGGAACGTCTTGTTGACACTTTTCTCTTGAATTTAACAGGTTTGCGTTACCAACGGCCGATCGGAGCTTCCGCAAAACGTTCAGTTGTTATATGGAATGCATAACGGGGTGGGCGAGGACGTCAGACGAGTAGTGGACAAGAAGACCAAGAGCCAGGATCGAAGGCATCTCAACAAGACGCCGGTCACCCATATACTCTGACGTGAGGAGCTTCGAAAGCTGCCGTAAGTGAAATTTTTGTTTTAAAATTTCGAAATGCGCTTTTCTTATCTTGGAAATGAAAATAATGTACTCTGGGAACGTCGTGTTGACACTTTTCTCTTGAATTTAACAGGTTTGCGTTACCAACGGCCGATCGGAGCTTCCGCAAAGCGTTCAGTCGTTATATGGAACGCATTTCGGGGTGGGCGAGGACGTCAGACGAGAAGTGGACTAGAACACCAAGAGCCAGGATCGAAGACATCTCAACAAGACGCCGGTCACCCATATACTCTGACGTGAGGAGCTTCGAAAGCTGCCATAAGTGAAATTTTTGTTCTAAAACTTTCGAAATGCGCTTTTCTTATCTTGGAAATGAAAGTAATGTACTCGGGGAACGTCGTGTTGACACTTTTCTCTTGAATTTAACAGGTTTGCGTTACCAACGGCCGATCGGAGCTTCCGCAAAGCGTTCAGTCGTTATATGGAACGCATTTCGGGGTGGGCGAGGACCTCAGACGAGAAGTGGACAAGAACACCAAGAGCCAGGATCGAAGACATCTCAACAAGACGCCGGTCACCCATATACTCTGACGTGAGGAGCTTCGAAAGCTGCCGTAAGTGAAATTTTTGTTTTAAAAGTTTCGAAATGCGCTTTTCTTATCTTGGAAAAGAAAATAATGTACTCGGGGAACGTCGTGTTGACACTTTTCTCTTGAATTTAACAGGTTTGCGTTACCAACGGCCGATCGGAGCTTCCGCAAAGCGTTCAGTCGTTATATGGAACGCATTTCGGGGTGGGCGAGGACCTCAGACGAGAAGTGGACGAGAACACCAAGAGCCAGGATCGAAGACATCTCAACAAGACGCCGGTCACCCATATACTCTGACGTGAGGAGCTTCGAAAGCTGCCGTAAGTGAAATTTTTGTTTTAAAAGTTTCGAAATGCGCTTTTCTTATCTTGGAAATGAAAATAATGTACTCGGGGAACGTCGTGTTGACACTTTTCTCTTGAATTTAACAGGTTTGCGTTACCAACGGCCGATCGGAGCTTCCGCAAAGCGTTCAGTCGTTATATGGAACGCATTTCGTGGTGGGCGAGGACGTCAGACGAGAAGTGGACAAGAACACCAAGAGCCAGGATCGAAGACATCTCAACAAGACGCCGGTCACCCATATACTCTGACGTGAGGAGCTTCGAAAGCTGCCATAAGTGAAATTCTTGTTCTAAAACTTTCGAAATGCGCTTTTCTTATCTTGGAAATGAAAGTAATGTACTCTGGGAACATCGTGTTGACACTTTTCTCTTGAATTTAACAGGTTTGCGTTACCAACGGCCGATCGGAGCTTCCGCAAAGCGTTCAGTCGTTATATGGAACGCATTTCGGGGTGGGCGAGGACCTCAGACGAGAAGTGGACGAGAACACCAAGAGCCAGGATCGAAGACATCTCAACAAGACGCCGGTCACCCATATACTCTGACGTGAGGAGCTTCGAAAGCTGCCGTAAGTGAAATTTTTGTTTTAAAAGTTTCGAAATGCGCTTTTCTTATCTTGGAAATGAAAATAATGTACTCTGGGAACGTCGTGTTGACACTTTTCTCTTGAATTTAACAGGTTTGCGTTACCAACGGCCGATCGGAGCTTCCGCAAAGCGTTCAGTCGTTATATGGAACGCATTTCGTGGTGGGCGAGGACGTCAGACGAGAAGTGGACTAGAACACCAAGAGCCAGGATCGAAGACATCTCAACAAGACGCCGGTCACCCATATACTCTGACGTGAGGAGCTTCGAAAGCTGCCGTAAGTGAAATTTTTGTTTTAAAACTTTCGAAATGCGTTTTTCTTATCTTGGAAATGAAAACAATGTACTCGGGGAACGTCGTGTTCACACTTTTCTCTTGAATTTAACAGGTTTGCGTTACCAACGGCCAATCGGAGCTTCCGTAAAGCGTTCAGTCGTTATATGGAACGCATACCGGGGTGGGCGAGGACGTCAGACGAGAAGTGGACAAGAATACCAAGAACCAGGATCGAAGACATCTCAACAAGACGCCGGTCACCCATATACTCTGACGTGAGGAGCTTCGAAAGCTGCCGTAAGTGAAATTTTTGTTTTAAAAGTTTCGAAATGCGCTTTTCTTATCTTGGAAATGAAAATAATGTACTCTGGGAACGTCGTGTTGACACTTTTCTCTTGAATTTAACAGGTTTGCGTTACCAACGGCCGATCGGAGCTTCCGCAAAGCGTTCAGTCGTTATATGGAACGCATTTCGTGGTGGGCGAGGACGTCAGACGAGAAGTGGACTAGAACACCAAGAGCCAGGATCGAAGACATCTCAACAAGACGCCGGTCACCCATATACTCTGACGTGAGGAGCTTTGAAAGCTGCCATAAGTGATATTTTTGTTCTAAAACTTTCGAAATGCGCTTTTCTTATCTTGGAAATGAAAGTAATGTACTCGGGGAACGTCGTGTTGACACTTTTCTCTTGAATTTAACAGGTTTGCGTTACCAACGGCCGATCGGAGCTTCCGCAAAGCGTTCAGTCGTTATATGGAACGCATTTCGGGGTGGGCGAGGACGTCAGACGAGAAGTGGACAAGAACACCAAGAGCCAGGATCGAAGACATCTCAACAAGACGCCGGTCACCCATATACTCTGACGTGAGGAGCTTCGAAAGCTGCCGTGAGTGAAATTTTTGTTTTAAAAGTTTCGAAATGCGCTTTTCTTATCTTGGAAAAGAAAATAATGTACTCGGGGAACGTCGTGTTGACACTTTTCTCTTGAATTTAACAGGTTTGCGTTACCAACGGCCGATCGGAGCTTCCGCAAAGCGTTCAGTCGTTATATGGAACGCATTTCGGGGTGGGCGAGGACCTCAGACGAGAAGTGGACGAGAACACCAAGAGCCAGGATCGAAGACATCTCAACAAGACGCCGGTCACCCATATACTCTGACGTGAGGAGCTTCGAAAGCTGCCGTAAGTGAAATTTTTGTTTTAAAAGTTTCGAAATGCGCTTTTCTTATCTTTGAAATGAAAATAATGTACTCTGGGAACGTCGTGTTGACACTTTTCTCTTGAATTTAACAGGTTTGCGTTACCAACGGCCGATCGGAGCTTCCGCAAAGCGTTCAGTCGTTATATGGAACGCATTTCGGGGTGGGCGAGGACCTCAGACGAGAAGTGGACGAGAACACCAAGAGCCAGGATCGAAGACATCTCAACAAGACGCCGGTCACCCATATACTCTGACGTGAGGAGCTTCGAAAGCTGCCGTAAGTGAAATTTTTGTTTTAAAAGTTTCGAAATGCGCTTTTCTTATCTTGGAAATGAAAATAATGTACTCGGGGAACGTCTTGTTGACACTTTTCTCTTGAATTTAACAGGTTTGCGTTACCAACGGCCGATCGGAGCTTCCGCAAAACGTTCAGTTGTTATATGGAATGCATAACGGGGTGGGCGAGGACGTCAGACGAGGAGTGGACAAGAAGACCAAGAGCCAGGATCGAAGGCATCTCAACAAGACGCCGGTCACCCATATACTCTGACGTGAGGAGCTTCGAAAGCTGCCGTAAGTGAAATTTTTGTTTTAAAATTTCGAAATGCGCTTTTCTTATCTTGGAAATGAAAATAATGTACTCTGGGAACGTCGTGTTGACACTTTTCTCTTGAATTTAACAGGTTTGCGTTACCAACGGCCGATCGGAGCTTCCGCAAAGCGTTCAGTCGTTATATGGAACGCATTTCGTGGTGGGCGAGGACGTCAGACGAGAAGTGGACTAGAACACCAAGAGCCAGGATCGAAGACATCTCAACAAGACGCCGGTCACCCATATACTCTGACGTGAGGAGCTTTGAAAGCTGCCATAAGTGAAATTTTTGTTCTAAAACTTTCGAAATGCGCTTTTCTTATCTTGGAAATGAAAGTAATGTACTCGGGGAACGTCGTGTTGACACTTTTCTCTTGAATTTAACAGGTTTGCGTTACCAACGGCCGATCGGAGCTTCCGCAAAGCGTTCAGTCGTTATATGGAACGCATTTCGGGGTGGGCGAGGACGTCAGACGAGAAGTGGACAAGAACACCAAGAGCCAGGATCGAAGACATCTCAACAAGACGCCGGTCACCCATATACTCTGACGTGAGGAGCTTCGAAAGCTGCCGTAAGTGAAATTTTTGTTTTAAAAGTTTCGAAATGCGCTTTTCTTATCTTGGAAAAGAAAATAATGTACTCGGGGAACGTCGTGTTGACACTTTTCTCTTGAATTTAACAGGTTTGCGTTACCAACGGCCGATCGGAGCTTCCGCAAAGCGTTCAGTCGTTATATGGAACGCATTTCGGGGTGGGCGAGGACCTCAGACGAGAAGTGGACGAGAACACCAAGAGCCAGGATCGAAGACATCTCAACAAGACGCCGGTCACCCATATACTCTGACGTGAGGAGCTTCGAAAGCTGCCGTAAGTGAAATTTTTGTTTTAAAAGTTTCGAAATGCGCTTTTCTTATCTTGGAAATGAAAATAATGTACTCGGGGAACGTCGTGTTGACACTTTTCTCTTGAATTTAACAGGTTTGCGTTACCAACGGCCGATCGGAGCTTCCGCAAAGCGTTCAGTCGTTATATGGAACGCATTTCGTGGTGGGCGAGGACGTCAGACGAGAAGTGGACAAGAACACCAAGAGCCAGGATCGAAGACATCTCAACAAGACGCCGGTCACCCATATACTCTGACGTGAGGAGCTTCGAAAGCTGCCATAAGTGAAATTCTTGTTCTAAAACTTTCGAAATGCGCTTTTCTTATCTTGGAAATGAAAGTAATGTACTCTGGGAACATCGTGTTGACACTTTTCTCTTGAATTTAACAGGTTTGCGTTACCAACGGCCGATCGGAGCTTCCGCAAAGCGTTCAGTCGTTATATGGAACGCATTTCGGGGTGGGCGAGGACCTCAGACGAGAAGTGGACGAGAACACCAAGAGCCAGGATCGAAGACATCTCAACAAGACGCCGGTCACCCATATACTCTGACGTGAGGAGCTTCGAAAGCTGCCGTAAGTGAAATTTTTGTTTTAAAAGTTTCGAAATGCGCTTTTCTTATCTTGGAAATGAAAATAATGTACTCGGGGAACGTCTTGTTGACACTTTTCTCTTGAATTTAACAGGTTTGCGTTACCAACGGCCGATCGGAGCTTCCGCAAAACGTTCAGTTGTTATATGGAATGCATAACGGGGTGGGCGAGGACGTCAGACGAGGAGTGGACAAGAAGACCAAGAGCCAGGATCGAAGGCATCTCAACAAGACGCCGGTCACCCATATACTCTGACGTGAGGAGCTTCGAAAGCTGCCGTAAGTGAAATTTTTGTTTTAAAATTTCCAAATGCGCTTTTCTTATCTTGGAAATGAAAATAATGTACTCTGGGAACGTCGTGTTGACACTTTTCTCTTGAATTTAACAGGTTTGCGTTACCAACGGCCGATCGGAGCTTCCGCAAAGCGTTCAGTCGTTATATGGAACGCATTTCGTGGTGGGCGAGGACGTCAGACGAGAAGTGGACTAGAACACCAAGAGCCAGGATCGAAGACATCTCAACAAGACGCCGGTCACCCATATACTCTGACGTGAGGAGCTTTGAAAGCTGCCATAAGTGAAATTTTGTTCTAAAACTTTCGAAATGCGCTTTTCTTATCTTGGAAATGAAAGTAATGTACTCGGGGAACGTCGTGTTGACACTTTTCTCTTGAATTTAACAGGTTTGCGTTACCAACGGCCGATCGGAGCTTCCGCAAAGCGTTCAGTCGTTATATGGAACGCATTTCGGGGTGGGCGAGGACGTCAGACGAGAAGTGGACAAGAACACCAAGAGCCAGGATCGAAGACATCTCAACAAGACGCCGGTCACCCATATACTCTGACGTGAGGAGCTTCGAAAGCTGCCGTAAGTGAAATTTTTGTTTTAAAAGTTTCGAAATGCGCTTTTCTTATCTTGGAAAAGAAAATAATGTACTCGGGGAACGTCGTGTTGACACTTTTCTCTTGAATTTAACAGGTTTGCGTTACCAACGGCCGATCGGAGCTTCCGCAAAGCGTTCAGTCGTTATATGGAACGCATTTCGGGGTGGGCGAGGACCTCAGACGAGAAGTGGACGAGAACACCAAGAGCCAGGATCGAAGACATCTCAACAAGACGCCGGTCACCCATATACTCTGACGTGAGGAGCTTCGAAAGCTGCCGTAAGTGAAATTTTTGTTTTAAAAGTTTCGAAATGCGCTTTTCTTATCTTGGAAATGAAAATAATGTACTCTGGGAACGTCGTGTTGACACTTTTCTCTTGAATTTAACAGGTTTGCGTTACCAACGGCCGATCGGAGCTTCCGCAAAGCGTTCAGTCGTTATATGGAACGCATTTCGTGGTGGGCGAGGACGTCAGACGAGAAGTGGACAAGAACACCAAGAGCCAGGATCGAAGACATCTCAACAAGACGCCGGTCACCCATATACTCTGACGTGAGGAGCTTCGAAAGCTGCCATAAGTGAAATTTTTGTTCTAAAACTTTCGAAATGCGCTTTTCTTATCTTGGAAATGAAAGTAATGTACTCTGGGAACATCGTGTTGACACTTTTCTCTTGAATTTAACAGGTTTGCGTTACCAACGGCCGATCGGAGCTTCCGCAAAGCGTTCAGTCGTTATATGGAACGCATTTCGGGGTGGGCGAGGACCTCAGACGAGAAGTGGACGAGAACACCAAGAGCCAGGATCGAAGACATCTCAACAAGACGCCGGTCACCCATATACTCTGACGTGAGGAGCTTCGAAAGCTGCCGTAAGTGAAATTTTTGTTTTAAAAGTTTCGAAATGCGCTTTTCTTATCTTGGAAATGAAAATAATGTACTCGGGGAACGTCTTGTTGACACTTTTCTCTTGAATTTAACAGGTTTGCGTTACCAACGGCCGATCGGAGCTTCCGCAAAACGTTCAGTTGTTATATGGAATGCATAACGGGGTGGGCGAGGACGTCAGACGAGGAGTGGACAAGAAGACCAAGAGCCAGGATCGAAGGCATCTCAACAAGACGCCGGTCACCCATATACTCTGACGTGAGGAGCTTCGAAAGCTGCCGTAAGTGAAATTTTTGTTTTAAAATTTCGAAATGCGCTTTTCTTATCTTGGAAATGAAAATAATGTACTCTGGGAACGTCGTGTTGACACTTTTCTCTTGAATTTAACAGGTTTGCGTTACCAACGGCCGATCGGAGCTTCCGCAAAGCGTTCAGTCGTTATATGGAACGCATTTCGTGGTGGGCGAGGACGTCAGACGAGAAGTGGACTAGATCACCAAGAGCCAGGATCGAAGACATCTCAACAAGACGCCGGTCACCCATATACTCTGACGTGAGGAGCTTTGAAAGCTGCCATAAGTGAAATTTTTGTTCTAAAACTTTCGAAATGCGCTTTTCTTATCTTGGAAATGAAAGTAATGTACTCGGGGAACGTCGTGTTGACACTTTTCTCTTGAATTTAACAGGTTTGCGTTACCAACGGCCGATCGGAGCTTCCGCAAAGCGTTCAGTCGTTATATGGAACGCATTTCGGGGTGGGCGAGGACGTCAGACGAGAAGTGGACAAGAACACCAAGAGCCAGGATCGAAGACATCTCAACAAGACGCCGGTCACCCATATACTCTGACGTGAGGAGCTTCGAAAGCTGCCGTAAGTGAAATTTTTGTTTTAAAAGTTTCGAAATGCGCTTTTCTTATCTTGGAAAAGAAAATAATGTACTCGGGGAACGTCGTGTTGACACTTTTCTCTTGAATTTAACAGGTTTGCGTTACCAACGGCCGATCGGAGCTTCCGCAAAGCGTTCAGTCGTTATATGGAACGCATTTCGGGGTGGGCGAGGACCTCAGACGAGAAGTGGACGAGAACACCAAGAGCCAGGATCGAAGACATCTCAACAAGACGCCGGTCACCCATATACTCTGACGTGAGGAGCTTCGAAAGCTGCCGTAAGTGAAATTTTTGTTTTAAAAGTTTCGAAATGCGCTTTTCTTATCTTGGAAATGAAAATAATGTACTCTGGGAACGTCGTGTTGACACTTTTCTCTTGAATTTAACAGGTTTGCGTTACCAACGGCCGATCGGAGCTTCCGCAAAGCGTTCAGTCGTTATATGGAACGCATTTCGTGGTGGGCGAGGACGTCAGACGAGAAGTGGACAAGAACACCAAGAGCCAGGATCGAAGACATCTCAACAAGACGCCGGTCACCCATATACTCTGACGTGAGGAGCTTCGAAAGCTGCCATAAGTGAAATTTTTGTTCTAAAACTTTCGAAATGCGCTTTTCTTATCTTGGAAATGAAAATAATGTACTCGGGGAACGTCTTGTTGACACTTTTCTCTTGAATTTAACAGGTTTGCGTTACCAACGGCCGATCGGAGCTTCCGCAAAACGTTCAGTTGTTATATGGACCGCATTTCGGGGTGGGCGAGGACGTCAGACGAGGAGTGGACAAGAAGACCAAGAGCCAGGATCGAAGGCATCTCAACAAGACGCCGGTCACCCATATACTCTGACGTGAGGAGCTTCGAAAGCTGCCGTAAGTGAAATTTTTGTTTTAAAATTTCGAAATGCGCTTTTCTTATCTTGGAAATGAAAATAATGTACTCTGGGAACGTCGTGTTGACACTTTTCTCTTGAATTTAACAGGTTTGCGTTACCAACGGCCGATCGGAGCTTCCGCAAAGCGTTCAGTCGTTATATGGAACGCATTTCGTGGTGGGCGAGGACGTCAGACGAGAAGTGGACTAGAACACCAAGAGCCAGGATCGAAGACATCTCAACAAGACGCCGGTCACCCATATACTCTGACGTGAGGAGCTTTGAAAGCTGCCATAAGTGAAATTTTTGTTCTAAAACTTTCGAAATGCGCTTTTCTTATCTTGGAAATGAAAGTAATGTACTCGGGGAACGTCGTGTTGACACTTTTCTCTTGAATTTAACAGGTTTGCGTTACCAACGGCCGATCGGAGCTTCCGCAAAGCGTTCAGTCGTTATATGGAACGCATTTCGGGGTGGGCGAGGACGTCAGACGAGAAGTGGACAAGAACACCAAGAGCCAGGATCGAAGACATCTCAACAAGACGCCGGTCACCCATATACTCTGACGTGAGGAGCTTCGAAAGCTGCCGTAAGTGAAATTTTTGTTTTAAAAGTTTCGAAATGCGCTTTTCTTATCTTGGAAAAGAAAATAATGTACTCGGGGAACGTCGTGTTGACACTTTTCTCTTGAATTTAACAGGTTTGCGTTACCAACGGCCGATCGGAGCTTCCGCAAAGCGTTCAGTCGTTATATGGAACGCATTTCGGGGTGGGCGAGGACCTCAGACGAGAAGTGGACGAGAACACCAAGAGCCAGGATCGAAGACATCTCAACAAGACGCCGGTCACCCATATACTCTGACGTGAGGAGCTTCGAAAGCTGCCATAAGTGAAATTTTTGTTTTAAAAGTTTCGAAATGCGCTTTTCTTATCTTGGAAATGAAAATAATGTACTCGGGGAACGTCTTGTTGACACTTTTCTCTTGAATTTAACAGGTTTGCGTTACCAACGGCCGATCGGAGCTTCCGCAAAACGTTCAGTTGTTATATGGAATGCATAACGGGGTGGGCGAGGACGTCAGACGAGGAGTGGACAAGAAGACCAAGAGCCAGGATCGAAGGCATCTCAACAAGACGCCGGTCACCCATATACTCTGACGTGAGGAGCTTCGAAAGCTGCCGTAAGTGAAATTTTTGTTTTAAAATTTCGAAATGCGCTTTTCTTATCTTGGAAATGAAAATAATGTACTCTGGGAACGTCGTGTTGACACTTTTCTCTTGAATTTAACAGGTTTGCGTTACCAACGGCCGATCGGAGCTTCCGCAAAGCGTTCAGTCGTTATATGGAACGCATTTCGTGGTGGGCGAGGACGTCAGACGAGAAGTGGACTAGAACACCAAGAGCCAGGATCGAAGACATCTCAACAAGACGCCGGTCACCCATATACTCTGACGTGAGGAGCTTCGAAAGCTGCCATAAGTGAAATTTTTGTTCTAAAACTTTCGAAATGCGCTTTTCTTATCTTGGAAATGAAAGTAATGTACTCGGGGAACGTCGTGTTGACACTTTTCTCTTGAATTTAACAGGTTTGCGTTACCAACGGCCGATCGGAGCTTCCGCAAAGCGTTCAGTCGTTATATGGAACGCATTTCGGGGTGGGCGAGGACGTCAGACGAGAAGTGGACAAGAACACCAAGAGCCAGGATCGAAGACATCTCAACAAGACGCCGGTCACCCATATACTCTGACGTGAGGAGCTTCGAAAGCTGCCGTAAGTGAAATTTTTGTTTTAAAAGTTTCGAAATGCGCTTTTCTTATCTTGGAAAAGAAAATAATGTACTCGGGGAACGTCGTGTTGACACTTTTCTCTTGAATTTAACAGGTTTGCGTTACCAACGGCCGATCGGAGCTTCCGCAAAGCGTTCAGTCGTTATATGGAACGCATTTCGGGGTGGGCGAGGACCTCAGACGAGAAGTGGACGAGAACACCAAGAGCCAGGATCGAAGACATCTCAACAAGACGCCGGTCACCCATATACTCTGACGTGAGGAGCTTCGAAAGCTGCCGTAAGTGAAATTTTTGTTTTAAAAGTTTCGAAATGCGCTTTTCTTATCTTGGAAATGAAAATAATGTACTCTGGGAACGTCGTGTTGACACTTTTCTCTTGAATTTAACAGGTTTGCGTTACCAACGGCCGATCGGAGCTTCCGCAAAGCGTTCAGTCGTTATATGGAACGCATTTCGTGGTGGGCGAGGACGTCAGACGAGAAGTGGACAAGAACACCAAGAGCCAGGATCGAAGACATCTCAACAAGACGCCGGTCACCCATATACTCTGACGTGAGGAGCTTCGAAAGCTGCCATAAGTGAAATTTTTGTTCTAAAACTTTCGAAATGCGCTTTTCTTATCTTGGAAATGAAAGTAATGTACTCTGGGAACATCGTGTTGACACTTTTCTCTTGAATTTAACAGGTTTGCGTTACCAACGGCCGATCGGAGCTTCCGCAAAGCGTTCAGTCGTTATATGGAACGCATTTCGGGGTGGGCGAGGACCTCAGACGAGAAGTGGACGAGAACACCAAGAGCCAGGATCGAAGACATCTCAACAAGACGCCGGTCACCCATATACTCTGACGTGAGGAGCTTCGAAAGCTGCCGTAAGTGAAATTTTTGTTTTAAAATTTCGAAATGCGCTTTTCTTATCTTGGAAATGAAAATAATATACTCGGGGAACGTCGTGTTGACACTTTTCTCTTGAATTTAACAGGTTTGCGTTACCAACGGCCGATCGGAGCTTCCGCAAAGCGTTCAGTCGTTATATGGAACGCATTTCGGGGTGGGCGAGGACGTCAGACGAGAAGTGGACAAGAACACCAAGAGCCAGGATCGAAGACATCTCAAGAAGACGCCGGTCACCCATATACTCTGACGTGAGGAGCTTCGAAAGCTGCCGTAAGTGAAATTTTTGTTTTAAAAGTTTCGAAATGCGTTTTTCTTATCTTGGAAATGAAAACAATGTACTCGGGGAACGTCGTGTTCACACTTTTCTCTTGAATTTAACAGGTTTGCGTTACCAACGGCCAATCGGAGCTTCCGTAAAGCGTTCAGTCGTTATATGGAACGCATACCGGGGTGGGCGAGGACGTCAGACGAGAAGTGGACAAGAACACCAAGAGCCAGGATCGAAGACATCTCAACAAGACGCCGGTCACCCATATACTCTGACGTGAGGAGCTTTGAAAGCTGCCATAAGTGAAATTTTTGTTCTAAAACTTTCGAAATGCGCTTTTCTTATCTTGGAAATGAAAGTAATGTAATCGGGGAACGTCGTGTTGACACTTTTCTCTTGAATTTAACAGGTTTGCGTTACCAACGGCCGATCGGAGCTTCCGCAAAGCGTTCAGTCGTTATATGGAACGCATTTCGGGGTGGGCGAGGAGGTCAGACGAGAAGTGGACAAGAACACCAAGAGCCAGGATTGAAGACATCTCAACAAGACGCCGGTCACCCATATACTCTGACGTGAGGAGCTTCGAAAGCTGCCGTAAGTGAAATTTTTGTTAAAAAATTTCGAAATGCGCTTATCTTATCTTGGAAATGAAAATAATGTACTCGGGGAACGTCGTGTTCAAACTTTTCTCTTGAATTTAACAGGTTTGCGTTACCAACGGCCGATCGGAGCTTCCGCAAAGCGTTCAGTCGTTATATGGAACGCATTTCGGGGTGGGCGAGGACGTCAGACGAGAAGTGGACAAGAACACCAAGAGCCAGGATCGAAGACATCTCAACAAGACGCCGGTCACCCATATACTCTGACGTGAGGAGCTTCGAAAGCTGCCATAAGTGAAATTTTTGTTCTAAAACTTTCGAAATGCGCTTTTCTTATCTTGGAAATGAAAGTAATGTACTCTGGGAACATCGTGTTGACACTTTTCTCTTGAATTTAACAGGTTTGCGTTACCAACGGCCGATCGGAGCTTCCGCAAAGCGTTCAGTCGTTATATGGAACACATTTCGGGGTGGGCGAGGACGTCAGACGAGAAGTGGACAAGAACACCAAGAGCCAGGATCGAAGACATCTCAAGAAGACGCCGGTCGACCATATATTCTGACGTGAGGAGCTTCGAAAGCTGCCGTAAGTGAAATTTTTGTTTTAAAAGTTTCGATATGCGCTTTTCTTTTCTTGGAAATGAAAATAATGTACTCGGGGAACGTCGTGTTGACACTTTTCTCTTGAATTTAACAGGTTTGCGTTACCAACGGTAGATCGGAGCTTCCGCAAAGCGCTCAGTCGTTATATGTAACGCATTTCGGGGTGGGCGAGGACCTCAGACGAGAAGTGGATGAGAACACCAAGAGCCAGGATCGAAGACATCTCAACAAGACGCCGGTCACCCATATACTCTGACGTGAGGAGCTTCGAAAGCTGCCGTAAGTGAAAATTTTGTTTTAAAAGTTTCGAAATGCGTTTTTCTTATCTTGGAAATGAAAACAATGTACTCGGGGAACGTCGTGTTGACACTTTTCTCTTGAATTTAACAGGTTTGCGTTACCAACGGCCAATCGGAGCTTCCGTAAAGCGTTCAGTCGTTATATGGAACGCATACCGGGGTGGGCGAGGACGTCAGACGAGAAGTGGACAAGAACACCAAGAGCCAGGATCGAAGACATCTCAACAAGACGCCGGTCACCCATATACTCTGACGTGAGGAGCTTCGAAAGCTGCCGTAAGTGAAATTTTTGTTTTAAAAGTTTCGAAATGCGCTTTTCTTATCTTGGAAATGAAAATAATGTACTCGGGGAACGTCGTGTTGACACTTTTCTCTTGAATTTAACAGGTTTGCGTTACCAACGGCCGATCGGAGCTTCCGCAAAGCGTTCAGTCGTTATATGGAACGCATTTCGGGGTGGGCGAGGACCTCAGACGAGAAGTGGACGAGAACACCAAGAGCCAGGATCGAAGACATCTCAACAAGACGCCGGTCACCCATATACTCTGACGTGAGGAGCTTCGAAAGCTGCCGTAAGTGAAAATTTTGTTTTAAAAGTTTCGAAATGCGTTTTTCTTATCTTGGAAATGAAAACAATGTACTCGGGGAACGTCGTGTTGACACTTTTCTCTTGAATTTAACAGGTTTGCGTTACCAACGGCCAATCGGAGCTTCCGTAAAGTGTTCAGTCGTTATATGGAACGCATACCGGGGTGGGCGAGGACGTCAGACGAGAAGTGGACAAGAACACCAAGAGCCAGGATCGAAGACATCTCAACAAGACGCCGGTCACCCATATACTCTGACGTGAGGAGCTTCGAAAGCTGCCGTAAGTGAAATTTTTGTTTTAAAAGTTTCGAAATGCGCTTTTCTTATCTTGGAAATGAAAATAATGTACTCGGGGAACGTCGTGTTGACACTTTTCTCTTGAATTTAACAGGTTTGCGTTACCAACGGCCGATCGGAGCTTCCGCAAAGCGTTCAGTCGTTATATGGAACGCATTTCGGGGTGGGCGAGGACCTCAGACGAGAAGTGGACGAGAACACCAAGAGCCAGGATCGAAGACATCTCAACAAGACGCCGGTCACCCATATACTCTGACGTGAGGAGCTTCGAAAGCTGCCGTAAGTGAAATTTTTGTTTTAAAAGTTTCGAAATACGCTTTTCTTATCTTGGAAATGAAAATAATGTACTCGGGGAACGTCGTGTTCACACTTTTCTCTTGAATTTAATAGGTTTGCGTTACCAACGGCCGATCGGAGCTTCCGCAAAGCGTTCAGTCGTTATATGGAACGCATTTCGGGGTGGGCGAGGACGTCAGACGAGAAGTGGACAAGAACACAAAGAGCCAGGATCGAAGACATCTCAAGAAGACGCCGGTCACCCATATACTATGACGTGAGGAGTTTCGAATGCTGCCGTAAGTGAAATTTTTGTTTTAAAAGTTTCGAAATGCGCTTTTCTTATCTTGGAAATGAAAATAATGTACTCGGGGAACGTCGTGTTGACACCTTTCTCTTGAATTTAACAGGTTTGGGTTACCAACGGCCGATCGGAGCTTCCGCAAAGCGTTAAGTCGTTATATGGAACGCATTTCGGGGTGGGCGAGGACCTCAGACGAGAAGTGGACGAGAACACCAAGAGCCAGGATCGAAGACATCTCAACAAGACGGCGGTCACCCATATACTCTGACGTGAGGAGCTTCGAAAGCTGCCGTAAGTGAAATTTTTGTTTTAAAATTTCGACATGCGCTTTTCTTATCTTGGAAATGAAAGTAATGTACTCTGGGAACATCGTGTTGACACTTTTCTCTTGAATTTAACAGGTTTGCGTTACCAACGGCCGATCGGAGCTTCCGCAAAGCGTTCAGTCGTTATATGGAACGCATTTCGGGGTGGGCGAGGACGTCAGACGAGAAGTGGACAAGAACACCAAGAGGCGGTCAGGATCGAAGACATCTCAACAAGACGCCGGTCACCCATATACTCTGACGTGAGGAGCTTCGAAAGCTGCCGTAAGTGAAATTTTTGTTTTAAAAGTTTCGAAATGCGTTTTTCTTATCTTGGAAATGAAAATAATGTACTCGGGGAACGTCGTGTTCACACTTTTCTCTTGAATTTAACAGGTTTTTGTTACCAACGGCCGATCGGAGCTTCCGCAAAGCGTTCAGTTGTTATATGGAATGCATAACGGGGTGGGCGAGGACGTCAGACGAGGAGTGGACAAGAAGACCAAGAGGAGGACAAGAGACCAAGATCGAAGGCATCTCAACAAGACGCCGGTCACCCATATACTCTGACGTGAGGAGCTGCGAAAGCTGCCGTAAGTGAAATTTTTGTTTTAAAATTTCGAAATGCGCTTTTCTTATCTTGGAAATGAAAATAATGTACTCGGGGAACGTCGTGTTGACACTTTTCTCTTGAATTTAACAGGTTTGCGTTACCAACGGCCGATCGGAGCTTCCGCAAAGCGTTCAGTCGTTATATGGAACGCATTTCGGGGTGGGCGAGGACGTCAGACGAGAAGTGGACAAGAACACCAAGAGCCAGGATCGAAGACATCTCAAGAAGACGCCGGTCGACCATATATTCTGACGTGAGGAGCTTCGAAAGCTGCCGTAAGTGAAATTTTTGTTTTAAAAGTTTCGATATGCGCTTTTCTTATCTTGGAAATGAAAATAATGTACTCGGGGAACGTCGTGTTGACACTTTTCTCTTGAATTTAACAGGTTTGCGTTACCAACGGTAGATCGGAGCTTCCGCAAAGCGTTCAGTCGTTATATGGAACGCATTTCGGGGTGGGCGAGGACCTCAGACGAGAAGTGGACGAGAACACCAAGAGCCAGGATCGAAGACATCTCAACAAGACGCCGGTCACCCATATACTCTGACGTGAGGAGCTTCGAAAGCTGCCGTAAGTGAAATTTTTGTTTTAAAAGTTTCGAAATGCGTTTTTCTTATCTTGGAAATGAAAACAATGTATTCGGGGAACGTCGTGTTCACACTTTTCTCTTGAATTTAACAGGTTTGCGTTACCAACGGCCGATCGGAGCTTCCGCAAAGCGTTCAGTCGTTATATGGAACACATTTCGGGGTGGGCGAGGACGTCAGACGAGAAGTGGAGAAGAACACCAAGAGCCAGGATCGAAGACATCTCAAGAAGACGCCGGTCGACCATATATTCTGACGTGAGGAGCTTCGAAAGCTGCCGTAAGTGAAATTTTTGTTTTAAAAGTTTCGATATGCGCTTTTCTTATCTTGGAAATGAAAATAATGTACTCGGGGAACGTCGTGTTGACACTTTTCTCTTGAATTTAACAGGTTTGCGTTACCAACGGTAGATCGGAGCTTCCGCAAAGCGTTCAGTCGTTATATGTAACACATTTCGGGGTGGGCGAGGACCTCAGACGAGAAGTGGACGAGAACACCAAGAGCCAGGATCGAAGACATCTCAACAAGACGCCGGTCACCCATATACTCTGACGTGAGGAGCTTCGAAAGCTGCCGTAAGTGAAAATTTTGTTTTAAAAGTTTCGAAATGCGTTTTTCTTATCTTGGAAATGAAAACAATGTACTCGGGGAACGTCGTGTTGACACTTTTCTCTTGAATTTAACAGGTTTGCGTTACCAACGGCCAATCGGAGCTTCCGTAAAGCGTTCAGTCGTTATATGGAACGCATACCGGGGTGGGCGAGGACGTCAGACGAGAAGTGGACAAGAACACCAAGAGCCAGGATCGAAGACATCTCAACAAGACGCCGGTCACCCATATACTCTGACGTGAGGAGCTTCGAAAGCTGCCGTAAGTGAAATTTTTGTTTTAAAAGTTTCGAAATGCGCTTTTCTTATCTTGGAAATGAAAACAATGTACTCGGGGAACGTCGTGTTGACACTTTTCTCTTGAATTTAACAGGTTTGCGTTACCAACGGCCGATCGGAGCTTCCGCAAAGCGTTCAGTCGTTATATGGAACGCATTTCGGGGTGGGCGAGGACCTCAGACGAGAAGTGGACGAGAACACCAAGAGCCAGGATCGAAGACATCTCAACAAGACGCCGGTCACCCATATACTCTGACGTGAGGAGCTTCGAAAGCTGCCGTAAGTGAAATTTTTGTTTTAAAAGTTTCGAAATACGCTTTTCTTATCTTGGAAATGAAAATAATGTACTCGGGGAACGTCGTGTTCACACTTTTCTCTTGAATTTAATAGGTTTGCGTTACCAACGGCCGATCGGAGCTTCCGCAAAGCGTTCAGTCGTTATATGGAACGCATTTCGGGGTGGGCGAGGACGTCAGACGAGAAGTGGACAAGAACACAAAGAGCCAGGATCGAAGACATCTCAAGAAGACGCCGGTCACCCATATACTATGACGTGAGGAGTTTCGAATGCTGCCGTAAGTGAAATTTTTGTTTTAAAAGTTTCGAAATGCGCTTTTCTTATCTTGGAAATGAAAATAATGTACTCGGGGAACGTCGTGTTGACACCTTTCTCTTGAATTTAACAGGTTTGGGTTACCAACGGCCGATCGGAGCTTCCGCAAAGCGTTAAGTCGTTATATGGAACGCATTTCGGGGTGGGCGAGGACCTCAGACGAGAAGTGGACGAGAACACCAAGAGCCAGGATCGAAGACATCTCAACAAGACGGCGGTCACCCATATACTCTGACGTGAGGAGCTTCGAAAGCTGCCGTAAGTGAAATTTTTGTTTTAAAATTTCGACATGCGCTTTTCTTATCTTGGAAATGAAAGTAATGTACTCTGGGAACATCGTGTTGACACTTTTCTCTTGAATTTAACAGGTTTGCGTTACCAACGGCCGATCGGAGCTTCCGCAAAGCGTTCAGTCGTTATATGGAACGCATTTCGGGGTGGGCGAGGACGTCAGACGAGAAGTGGACAAGAACACAAAGAGCCAGGATCGAAGACATCTCAACAAGACGCCGGTCACCCATATACTCTGACGTGAGGAGCTTCGAAAGCTGCCGTAAGTGAAATTTTTGTTTTAAAAGTTTCGAAATACGCTTTTCTTATCTTGGAAATGAAAATAATGTACTCGGGGAACGTCGTGTTCACACTTTTCTCTTGAATTTAATAGGTTTGCGTTACCAACGGCCGATCGGAGCTTCCGCAAAGCGTTCAGTCGTTATATGGAACGCATTTCGGGGTGGGCGAGGACGTCAGACGAGAAGTGGACAAGAACACAAAGAGCCAGGATCGAAGACATCTCAAGAAGACGCCGGTCACCCATATACTATGACGTGAGGAGTTTCGAATGCTGCCGTAAGTGAAATTTTTGTTTTAAAAGTTTCGAAATGCGCTTTTCTTATCTTGGAAATGAAAATAATGTACTCGGGGAACGTCGTGTTGACACCTTTCTCTTGAATTTAACAGGTTTGGGTTACCAACGGCCGATCGGAGCTTCCGCAAAGCGTTAAGTCGTTATATGGAACGCATTTCGGGGTGGGCGAGGACCTCAGACGAGAAGTGGACGAGAACACCAAGAGCCAGGATCGAAGACATCTCAACAAGACGGCGGTCACCCATATACTCTGACGTGAGGAGCTTCGAAAGCTGCCGTAAGTGAAATTTTTGTTTTAAAATTTCGACATGCGCTTTTCTTATCTTGGAAATGAAAGTAATGTACTCTGGGAACATCGTGTTGACACTTTTCTCTTGAATTTAACAGGTTTGCGTTACCAACGGCCGATCGGAGCTTCCGCAAAGCGTTCAGTCGTTATATGGAACGCATTTCGGGGTGGGCGAGGACGTCAGACGAGAAGTGGACAAGAACACCAAGAGGCGGTCAGGATCGAAGACATCTCAACAAGACGCCGGTCACCCATATACTCTGACGTGAGGAGCTTCGAAAGCTGCCGTAAGTGAAATTTTTGTTTTAAAAGTTTCGAAATGCGTTTTTCTTATCTTGGAAATGAAAATAATGTACTCGGGGAACGTCGTGTTCACACTTTTCTCTTGAATTTAACAGGTTTTTGTTACCAACGGCCGATCGGAGCTTCCGCAAAGCGTTCAGTTGTTATATGGAATGCATAACGGGGTGGGCGAGGACGTCAGACGAGGAGTGGACAAGAAGACCAAGAGGAGGACAAGAGACCAAGATCGAAGGCATCTCAACAAGACGCCGGTCACCCATATACTCTGACGTGAGGAGCTGCGAAAGCTGCCGTAAGTGAAATTTTTGTTTTAAAATTTCGAAATGCGCTTTTCTTATCTTGGAAATGAAAATAATGTACTCGGGGAACGTCGTGTTGACACTTTTCTCTTGAATTTAACAGGTTTGCGTTACCAACGGCCGATCGGAGCTTCCGCAAAGCGTTCAGTCGTTATATGGAACGCATTTCGGGGTGGGCGAGGACGTCAGACGAGAAGTGGACAAGAACACCAAGAGCCAGGATCGAAGACATCTCAAGAAGACGCCGGTCGACCATATATTCTGACGTGAGGAGCTTCGAAAGCTGCCGTAAGTGAAATTTTTGTTTTAAAAGTTTCGATATGCGCTTTTCTTATCTTGGAAATGAAAATAATGTACTCGGGGAACGTCGTGTTGACACTTTTCTCTTGAATTTAACAGGTTTGCGTTACCAACGGTAGATCGGAGCTTCCGCAAAGCGTTCAGTCGTTATATGGAACGCATTTCGGGGTGGGCGAGGACCTCAGACGAGAAGTGGACGAGAACACCAAGAGCCAGGATCGAAGACATCTCAACAAGACGCCGGTCACCCATATACTCTGACGTGAGGAGCTTCGAAAGCTGCCGTAAGTGAAATTTTTGTTTTAAAAGTTTCGAAATGCGTTTTTCTTATCTTGGAAATGAAAACAATGTATTCGGGGAACGTCGTGTTCACACTTTTCTCTTGAATTTAACAGGTTTGCGTTACCAACGGCCGATCGGAGCTTCCGCAAAGCGTTCAGTCGTTATATGGAACACATTTCGGGGTGGGCGAGGACGTCAGACGAGAAGTGGAGAAGAACACCAAGAGCCAGGATCGAAGACATCTCAAGAAGACGCCGGTCGACCATATATTCTGACGTGAGGAGCTTCGAAAGCTGCCGTAAGTGAAATTTTTGTTTTAAAAGTTTCGATATGCGCTTTTCTTATCTTGGAAATGAAAATAATGTACTCGGGGAACGTCGTGTTGACACTTTTCTCTTGAATTTAACAGGTTTGCGTTACCAACGGTAGATCGGAGCTTCCGCAAAGCGTTCAGTCGTTATATGTAACACATTTCGGGGTGGGCGAGGACCTCAGACGAGAAGTGGACGAGAACACCAAGAGCCAGGATCGAAGACATCTCAACAAGACGCCGGTCACCCATATACTCTGACGTGAGGAGCTTCGAAAGCTGCCGTAAGTGAAAATTTTGTTTTAAAAGTTTCGAAATGCGTTTTTCTTATCTTGGAAATGAAAACAATGTACTCGGGGAACGTCGTGTTGACACTTTTCTCTTGAATTTAACAGGTTTGCGTTACCAACGGCCAATCGGAGCTTCCGTAAAGCGTTCAGTCGTTATATGGAACGCATACCGGGGTGGGCGAGGACGTCAGACGAGAAGTGGACAAGAACACCAAGAGCCAGGATCGAAGACATCTCAACAAGACGCCGGTCACCCATATACTCTGACGTGAGGAGCTTCGAAAGCTGCCGTAAGTGAAATTTTTGTTTTAAAAGTTTCGAAATGCGCTTTTCTTATCTTGGAAATGAAAATAATGTACTCGGGGAACGTCGTGTTGACACTTTTCTCTTGAATTTAACAGGTTTGCGTTACCAACGGCCGATCGGAGCTTCCGCAAAGCGTTCAGTCGTTATATGGAACGCATTTCGGGGTGGGCGAGGACCTCAGACGAGAAGTGGACGAGAACACCAAGAGCCAGGATCGAAGACATCTCAACAAGACGCCGGTCACCCATATACTCTGACGTGAGGAGCTTCGAAAGCTGCCGTAAGTGAAAATTTTGTTTTAAAAGTTTCGAAATGCGTTTTTCTTATCTTGGAAATGAAAACAATGTACTCGGGGAACGTCGTGTTGACACTTTTCTCTTGAATTTAACAGGTTTGCGTTACCAACGGCCAATCGGAGCTTCCGTAAAGCGTTCAGTCGTTATATGGAACGCATACCGGGGTGGGCGAGGACGTCAGACGAGAAGTGGACAAGAACACCAAGAGCCAGGATCGAAGACATCTCAACAAGACGCCGGTCACCCATATACTCTGACGTGAGGAGCTTCGAAAGCTGCCGTAAGTGAAATTTTTGTTTTAAAAGTTTCGAAATGCGCTTTTCTTATCTTGGAAATGAAAATAATGTACTCGGGGAACGTCGTGTTGACACTTTTCTCTTGAATTTAACAGGTTTGCGTTACCAACGGCCGATCGGAGCTTCCGCAAAGCGTTCAGTCGTTATATGGAACGCATTTCGGGGTGGGCGAGGACCTCAGACGAGAAGTGGACGAGAACACCAAGAGCCAGGATCGAAGACATCTCAACAAGACGCCGGTCACCCATATACTCTGACGTGAGGAGCTTCGAAAGCTGCCGTAAGTGAAATTTTTGTTTTAAAAGTTTCGAAATACGCTTTTCTTATCTTGGAAATGAAAATAATGTACTCGGGGAACGTCGTGTTCACACTTTTCTCTTGAATTTAATAGGTTTGCGTTACCAACGGCCGATCGGAGCTTCCGCAAAGCGTTCAGTCGTTATATGGAACGCATTTCGGGGTGGGCGAGGACGTCAGACGAGAAGTGGACAAGAACACAAAGAGCCAGGATCGAAGACATCTCAAGAAGACGCCGGTCACCCATATACTATGACGTGAGGAGTTTCGAATGCTGCCGTAAGTGAAATTTTTGTTTTAAAAGTTTCGAAATGCGCTTTTCTTATCTTGGAAATGAAAATAATGTACTCGGGGAACGTCGTGTTGACACTTTTCTCTTGAATTTAACAGGTTTGCGTTACCAACGGCCGATTGGAGCTTCCGCAAAGCGTTCAGTCGTTATAGGGAACGCATTTCGGGGTGGGCGAGGACGTCAGACGAGAAGTGGACAAGAACACTAAGAGCCAGGATCGAAGACATCTCAACAAGACGCCGGTCACCTATATACTCTGACGTGAGGAGCTTCGAAAGCTGCCGTAAGTGAAATTTTTGTTTTAAAAGTTTCGAAATGCACTTTTCTTATCTTGGAAATGAAAATAATGTACTCGGGGAACGTCGTGTTGACACTTTTCTCTTGAATTTAACAGGTTTGGGTTACCAACGGCCGATCGGAGCTTCCGCAAAGCGTTAAGTCGTTATATGGAACGCATTTCGGGGTGGGCGAGGACCTCAGACGAGAAGTGGACGAGAACACCAAGAGCCAGGATCGAAGACATCCCAACAAGACGCCGGTCACCCATATACTCTGACGTGAGGAGCTTCGAAAGCTGCCGTAAGTGAAATTTTTGTTTTAAAATTTCGACATGCGCTTTTCTTATCTTGGAAATGAAAGTAATGTACTCTGGGAACATCGTGTTGACACTTTTCTCTTGAATTTAACAGGTTTGCGTTACCAACGGCCGATCGGAGCTTCCGCAAAGCGTTCAGTCGTTATATGGAACGCATTTCGGGGTGGGCGAGGACGTCAGACGAGAAGTGGACAAGAACACCAAGAGCCAGGATCGAAGACATCTCAACAAGACGCCGGTCACCCATATACTCTGACGTGAGGAGCTTCGAAAGCTGCCGTAAGTGAAATTTTTGTTTTAAAAGTTTCGAAATGCGTTTTTCTTATCTTGGAAATGAAAATAATGTACTCGGGGAACGTCGTGTTCACACTTTTCTCTTGAATTTAACAGGTTTTTGTTACCAACGGCCGATCGGAGCTTCCGCAAAGCGTTCAGTTGTTATATGGAATGCATAACGGGGTGGGCGAGGACGTCAGACGAGGAGTGGACAAGAAGACCAAGAGCCAGGATCGAAGGCATCTCAACAAGACGCCGGTCACCCATATACTCTGACGTGAGGAGCTGCGAAAGCTGCCGTAAGTGAAATTTTTGTTTTAAAATTTCGAAATGCGCTTTTCTTATCTTGGAAATGAAAATAATGTACTCGGGGAACGTCGTGTTGACACTTTTCTCTTGAATTTAACAGGTTTGCGTTACCAACGGCCGATCGGAGCTTCCGCAAAGCGTTCAGTCGTTATATGGAACGCATTTCGGGGTGGGCGAGGACGTCAGACGAGAAGTGGACAAGAACACCAAGAGCCAGGATCGAAGACATCTCAAGAAGACGCCGGTCGACCATATATTCTGACGTGAGGAGCTTCGAAAGCTGCCGTAAGTGAAATTTTTGTTTTAAAAGTTTCGATATGCGCTTTTCTTATCTTGGAAATGAAAATAATGTACTCGGGGAACGTCGTGTTGACACTTTTCTCTTGAATTTAACAGGTTTGCGTTACCAACGGTAGATCGGAGCTTCCGCAAAGCGTTCAGTCGTTATATGTAACGCATTTCGGGGTGGGCGAGGACCTCAGACGAGAAGTGGACGAGAACACCAAGAGCCAGGATCGAAGACATCTCAACAAGACGCCGGTCACCCATATACTCTGACGTGAGGAGCTTCGAAAGCTGCCGTAAGTGAAAATTTTGTTTTAAAAGATTCGAAATGCGTTTTTCTTATCTTGGAAATGAAAACAATGTACTCGGGGAACGTCGTGTTGACACTTTTCTCTTGAATTTAACAGGTTTGCGTTACCAACGGCCAATCGGAGCTTCCGTAAAGCGTTCAGTCGTTATATGGAACGCATACCGGGGTGGGCGAGGACGTCAGATGAGAAGTGGACAAGAACACCAAGAGCCAGGATCGAAGACATCTCAACAAGACGCCGGTCACCCATATACTCTGACGTGAGGAGCTTCGAAAGCTGCCGTAAGTGAAATTTTTGTTTTAAAAGTTTCGAAATGCGCTTTTCTTATCTTGGAAATGAAAATAATGTACTCGGGGAACGTCGTGTTGACACTTTTCTCTTGAATTTAACAGGTTTGCGTTACCAACGGCCAATCGGAGCTTCCGCAAAGCGTTCAGTCGTTATATGGAACGCATTTCGGGGTGGGCGAGGACCTCAGACGAGAAGTGGACGAGAACACCAAGAGCCAGGATCGAAGACATCTCAACAAGACGCCGGTCACCCATATACTCTGACGTGAGGAGCTTCGAAAGCTGCCGTAAGTGAAATTTTTGTTTTAAAAGTTTCGAAATGCGTTTTTCTTATCTTGGAAATGAAAACAATGTATTCGGGGAACGTCGTGTTCACACTTTTCTCTTGAATTTAACAGGTTTGCGTTACCAACGGCCGATCGGAGCTTCCGCAAAGCGTTCAGTCGTTATATGGAACACATTTCGGGGTGGGCGAGGACGTCAGACGAGAAGTGGACAAGAACACCAAGAGCCAGGATCGAAGACATCTCAAGAAGACGCCGGTCGACCATATATTCTGACGTGAGGAGCTTCGAAAGCTGCCGTAAGTGAAATTTTTGTTTTAAAAGTTTCGATATGCGCTTTTCTTATCTTGGAAATGAAAATAATGTACTCGGGGAACGTCGTGTTGACACTTTTCTCTTGAATTTAACAGGTTTGCGTTACCAACGGTAGATCGGAGCTTCCGCAAAGCGTTCAGTCGTTATATGTAACACATTTCGGGGTGGGCGAGGACCTCAGACGAGAAGTGGACGAGAACACCAAGAGCCAGGATCGAAGACATCTCAACAAGACGCCGGTCACCCATATACTCTGACGTGAGGAGCTTCGAAAGCTGCCGTAAGTGAAATTTTTGTTTTAAAAGTTTCGAAATGCGTTTTTCTTATCTTGGAAATGAAAACAATGTACTCGGGGAACGTCGTGTTGACACTTTTCTCTTGAATTTAACAGGTTTGCGTTACCAACGGCCAATCGGAGCTTCCGTAAAGCGTTCAGTCGTTATATGGAACGCATATCGGGGTGGGCGAGGACGTCAGACGAGAAGTGGTCAAGAACACCAAGAGCCAGGATCGAAGACATCTCAACAAGACGCCGGTCACCCATATACTCTGACGTGAGGAGCTTCGAAAGCTGCCGTAAGTGAAATTTTTGTTTTAAAAGTTTCGAAATGCGCTTTTCTTATCTTGGAAATGAAAATAATGTACTCGGGGAACGTCTTGTTGACACTTTTCTCTTGAATTTAACAGGTTTGCGTTACCAACGGCCGATCGGAGCTTCCGCAAAGCGTTCAGTCGTTATATGGAACGCATTTCGGGGTGGGCGAGGACCTCAGACGAGAAGTGGACGAGAACACCAAGAGCCAGGATCGAAGACATCTCAACAAGACGCCGGTCACCCATATACTCTGACGTGAGGAGCTTCGAAAGCTGCCGTAAGTGAAATTTTTGTTTTAAAAGTTTCGAAATACGCTTTTCTTATCTTGGAAATGAAAATAATGTACTCGGGGAACGTCGTGTTCACACTTTTCTCTTGAATTTAATAGGTTTGCGTTACCAACGGCCGATCGGAGCTTCCGCAAAGCGTTCAGTCGTTATATGGAACGCATTTCGGGGTGGGCGAGGACGTCAGACGAGAAGTGGACAAGAACACAAAGAGCCAGGATCGAAGACATCTCAAGAAGACGCCGGTCACCCATATACTATGACGTGAGGAGTTTCGAATGCTGCCGTAAGTGAAATTTTTGTTTTAAAAGTTTCGAAATGCGCTTTTCTTATCTTGGAAATGAAAATAATGTACTCGGGGAACGTCGTGTTGACACTTTTCTCTTGAATTTAACAGGTTTGCGTTACCAACGGCCGATTGGAGCTTCCGCAAAGCGTTCAGTCGTTATATGGAACGCATTTCGGGGTGGGCGAGGACGTCAGACGAGAAGTGGACAAGAACACTAAGAGCCAGGATCGAAGACATCTCAACAAGACGCCGGTCACCTATATACTCTGACGTGAGGAGCTTCGAAAGCTGCCGTAAGTGAAATTTTTGTTTTAAAAGTTTCGAAATGCACTTTTCTTATCTTGGAAATGAAAATAATGTACTCGGGGAACGTCGTGTTGACACTTTTCTCTTGAATTTAACAGGTTTGGGTTACCAACGGCCGATCGGAGCTTCCGCAAAGCGTTAAGTCGTTATATGGAACGCATTTCGGGGTGGGCGAGGACCTCAGACGAGAAGTGGACGAGAACACCAAGAGCCAGGATCGAAGACATCTCAACAAGACGCCGGTCACCCATATACTCTGACGTGAGGAGCTTCGAAAGCTGCCGTAAGTGAAATTTTTGTTTTAAAATTTCGACATGCGCTTTTCTTATCTTGGAAATGAAAGTAATGTACTCTGGGAACATCGTGTTGACACTTTTCTCTTGAATTTAACAGGTTTGCGTTACCAACGGCCGATCGGAGCTTCCGCAAAGCGTTCAGTCGTTATATGGAACGCATTTCGGGGTGGGCGAGGACGTCAGACGAGAAGTGGACAAGAACACCAAGAGCCAGGATCGAAGACATCTCAACAAGACACCGGTCACCCATATACTCTGACGTGAGGAGCTTCGAAAGCTGCCGTAAGTGAAATTTTTGTTTTAAAAGTTTCGAAATGCGTTTTTCTTATCTTGGAAATGAAAATAATGTACTCGGGGAACGTCGTGTTCACACTTTTCTCTTGAATTTAACAGGTTTTTGTTACCAACGGCCGATCGGAGCTTCCGCAAAGCGTTCAGTTCTTATATGGAATGCATAACGGGGTGGGCGAGGACGTCAGACGAGGAGTGGACAAGAAGACCAAGTTTCAGGATCGAAGGCATCTCAACAAGACGCCGGTCACCCATATACTCTGACGTGAGGAGCTGCGAAAGCTGCCGTAAGTGAAATTTTTGTTTTAAAATTTCGAAATGCGCTTTTCTTATCTTGGAAATGAAAATAATGTACTCGGGGAACGTCGTGTTGACACTTTTCTCTTGAATTTAACAGGTTTGCGTTACCAACGGCCGATCGGAGCTTCCGCAAAGCGTTCAGTCGTTATATGGAACGCATTTCGGGGTGGGCGAGGACGTCAGACGAGAAGTGGACAAGAACACCAAGAGCCAGGATCGAAGACATCTCAAGAAGACGCCGGTCGACCATATATTCTGACGTGAGGAGCTTCGAAAGCTGCCGTAAGTGAAATTTTTGTTTTAAAAGTTTCGATATGCAATTTTCTAATGTTGGAAATGAAAATAATGTACTCGGGGAACGTCGTGTTGACACTTTTCTCTTGAATTTAACAGGTTTGCGTTACCAACGGTAGATCGGAGCTTCCGCAAAGCGTTCAGTCGTTATATGTAACGCATTTCGGGGTGGGCGAGGACCTCAGACGAGAAGTGGACGAGAACACCAAGAGCCAGGATCGAAGACATCTCAACAAGACGCCGGTCACCCATATACTCTGACGTGAGGAGCTTCGAAAGCTGCCGTAAGTGAAAATTTTGTTTTAAAAGATTCGAAATGCGTTTTTCTTATCTTGGAAATGAAAACAATGTACTCGGGGAACGTCGTGTTCACACTTTTCTCTTGAATTTAACAGGTTTGCGTTACCAACGGCCTATCGGAGCTTCCGTAAAGCGTTCAGTCGTTATATGGAACGCATTTCGGGGTGGGCGAGGTCGTCAGACGAGAAGTGGACAAGAACACCAAGAGCCAGGATCGAAGACATCTCAACAAGACGCCGGTCACCCATATACTCTGACGTGAGGAGCTTCGAAAGCTGCCGTAAGTGAAATTTTTGTTTTAAAAGTTTCGAAATGCGCTTTTCTTATCTTGGAAATGAAAATAATGTACTCGGGGAACGTCGTGTTGACACTTTTCTCTTGAATTTAACAGGTTTGCGTTACCAACGGCCGATCGGAGCTTCCGCAAAGCGTTCAGTCGTTATATGGAACGCATTTCGGGGTGGGCGAGGACCTCAGACGAGAAGTGGACGAGAACACCAAGAGCCAGGATCGAAGACATCTCAACAAGACGCCGGTCACCCATATACTCTGACGTGAGGAGCTTCGAAAGCTGCCGTAAGTGAAATTTTTGTTTTAAAAGTTTCGAAATACGCTTTTCTTATCTTGGAAATGAAAATAATGTACTCGGGGAACGTCGTGTTCACACTTTTCTCTTGAATTTAATAGGTTTGCGTTACCAACGGCCGATCGGAGCTTCCGCAAAGCGTTCAGTCGTTATATGGAACGCATTTCGGGGTGGGCGAGGACGTCATACGAGAAGTGGACAAGAACACAAAGAACCAGGATCGAAGACATCTCAAGAAGACGCCGGTCACCCATATACTATGACGTGAGGAGTTTCGAATGCTGCCGTAAGTGAAATTTTTGTTTTAAAAGTTTCGAAATGCGCTTTTCTTATCTTGGAAATGAAAATAATGTACTCGGGGAACGTCGTGTTGACACTTTTCTCTTGAATTTAACAGGTTTGCGTTACCAACGGCCGATTGGAGCTTCCGCAAAGCGTTCAGTCGTTATAGGGAACGCATTTCGGGGTGGGCGAGGACGTCAGACGAGAAGTGGACAAGAACACTAAGAGCCAGGATCGAAGACATCTCAACAAGACGCCGGTCACCTATATACTCTGACGTGAGGAGCTTCGAAAGCTGCCGTAAGTGAAATTTTTGTTTTAAAAGTTTCGAAATGCACTTTTCTTATCTTGGAAATGAAAATAATGTACTCGGGGAACGTCGTGTTGACACTTTTCTCTTGAATTTAACAGGTTTGGGTTACCAACGGCCGATCGGAGCTTCCGCAAAGCGTTAAGTCGTTATATGGAACGCATTTCGGGGTGGGCGAGGACCTCAGACGAGAAGTGGACGAGAACACCAAGAGCCAGGATCGAAGACATCTCAACAAGACGCCGGTCACCCATATACTCTGACGTGAGGAGCTTCGAAAGCTGCCGTAAGTGAAATTTTTGTTTTAAAATTTCGACATGCGCTTTTCTTATCTTGGAAATGAAAGTAATGTACTCTGGGAACATCGTGTTGACACTTTTCTCTTGAATTTAACAGGTTTGCGTTACCAACGGCCGATCGGAGCTTCCGCAAAGCGTTCAGTCGTTATATGGAACGCATTTCGGGGTGGGCGAGGACGTCAGACGAGAAGTGGACAAGAACACCAAGAGCCAGGATCGAAGACATCTCAACAAGACACCGGTCACCCATATACTCTGACGTGAGGAGCTTCGAAAGCTGCCGTAAGTGAAATTTTTGTTTTAAAAGTTTCGAAATGCGTTTTTCTTATCTTGGAAATGAAAATAATGTACTCGGGGAACGTCGTGTTCACACTTTTCTCTTGAATTTAACAGGTTTTTGTTACCAACGGCCGATCGGAGCTTCCGCAAAGCGTTCAGTCGTTATATGGAATGCATTACGGGGTGGGCGAGGACGTCAGACGAGAAGTGGACAAGAAGACCAAGTTTCAGGATCGAAGGCATCTCAACAAGACGCCGGTCACCCATATACTCTGACGTGAGGAGCTGCGAAAGCTGCCGTAAGTGAAATTTTTGTTTTAAAATTTCGAAATGCGCTTTTCTTATCTTGGAAATGAAAATAATGTACTCGGGGAACGTCGTGTTGACACTTTTCTCTTGAATTTAACAGGTTTGCGTTACCAACGGCCGATCGGAGCTTCCGCAAAGCGTTCAGTCGTTATATGGAACGCATTTCGGGGTGGGCGAGGACGTCAGACGAGAAGTGGACAAGAACACCAAGAGCCAGGATCGAAGACATCTCAAGAAGACGCCGGTCGACCATATATTCTGACGTGAGGAGCTTCGAAAGCTGCCGTAAGTGAAATTTTTGTTTTAAAAGTTTCGATATGCAATTTTCTAATCTTGGAAATGAAAATAATGTACTCGGGGAACGTCGTGTTGACACTTTTCTCTTGAATTTAACAGGTTTGCGTTACCAACGGTAGATCGGAGCTTCCGCAAAGCGTTCAGTCGTTATATGTAACGCATTTCGGGGTGGGCGAGGACCTCAGACGAGAAGTGGACGAGAACACCAAGAGCCAGGATCGAAGACATCTCAACAAGACGCCGGTCACCCATATACTCTGACGTGAGGAGCTTCGAAAGCTGCCGTAAGTGAAAATTTTGTTTTAAAAGATTCGAAATGCGTTTTTCTTATCTTGGAAATGAAAACAATGTACTCGGGGAACGTCGTGTTCACACTTTTCTCTTGAATTTAACAGGTTTGCGTTACCAACGGCCAATCGGAGCTTCCGTAAAGCGTTCAGTCGTTATATGGAACGCATTCCGGGGTGGGCGAGGTCGTCAGACGAGAAGTGGACAAGAACACCAAGAGCCAGGATCGAAGACATCTCAACAAGACGCCGGTCACCCATATACTCTGACGTGAGGAGCTTCGAAAGCTGCCGTAAGTGAAATTTTTGTTTTAAAAGTTTCGAAATGCGCTTTTCTTATCTTGGAAATGAAAATAATGTACTCGGGGAACGTCGTGTTGACACTTTTCTCTTGAATTTAACAGGTTTGCGTTACCAACGGCCGATCGGAGCTTCCGCAAAGCGTTCAGTCGTTATATGGAACGCATTTCGGGGTGGGCGAGGACCTCAGACGAGAAGTGGACGAGAACACCAAGAGCCAGGATCGAAGACATCTCAACAAGACGCCGGTCACCCATATACTCTGACGTGAGGAGCTTCGAAAGCTGCCGTAAGTGAAATTTTTGTTTTAAAAGTTTCGAAATGCGTTTTTCTTATCTTGGAAATGAAAACAATGTATTCGGGGAACGTCGTGTTCACACTTTTCTCTTGAATTTAACAGGTTTGCGTTACCAACGGCCGATCGGAGCTTCCGCAAAGCGTTCAGTCGTTATATGGAACACATTTCGGGGTGGGCGAGGACGTCAGACGAGAAGTGGACAAGAACACCAAGAGCCAGGATCGAAGACATCTCAAGAAGACGCCGGTCGACCATATATTCTGACGTGAGGAGCTTCGAAAGCTGCCGTAAGTGAAATTTTTGATTTTAAAAGTTTCGATATGCGCTTTTCTTAACTTGGAAATGAAAATAATGTACTCGGGGAACGTCGTGTTGACACTTTTCTCTTGAATTTAACAGGTTTGCGTTACCAACGGTAGATCGGAGCTTCCGCAAAGCGTTCAGTCGTTATATGTAACGCATTTCGGGGTGGGCGAGGACCTCAGACGAGAAGTGGACGAGAACACCAGGAGCCAGGATCGAAGACATCTCAACAAGACGCCGGTCACCCATATACTCTGACGTGAGGAGCTTCGAAAGCTGCCGTAAGTGAAATTTTTGTTTTAAAAGTTTCGAAATACGCTTTTCTTATCTTGGAAATGAAAATAATGTACTCGGGGAACGTCGTGTTCACACTTTTCTCTTGAATTTAATAGGTTTGCGTTACCAACGGCCGATCGGAGCTTCCGCAAAGCGTTCAGTCGTTATATGGAACGCATTTCGGGGTGGGCGAGGACGTCAGACGAGAAGTGGACAAGAACACAAAGAGCCAGGATCGAAGACATCTCAAGAAGACGCCGGTCACCCATATACTATGACGTGAGGAGTTTCGAATGCTGCCGTAAGTGAAATTTTTGTTTTAAAAGTTTCGAAATGCGCTTTTCTTATCTTGGAAATGAAAATAATGTACTCGGGGAACGTCGTGTTGACACTTTTCTCTTGAATTTAACAGGTTTGCGTTACCAACGGCCGATTGGAGCTTCCGCAAAGCGTTCAGTCGTTATAGGGAACGCATTTCGGGGTGGGCGAGGACGTCAGACGAGAAGTGGACAAGAACACTAAGAGCCAGGATCGAAGACATCTCAACAAGACGCCGGTCACCTATATACTCTGACGTGAGGAGCTTCGAAAGCTGCCGTAAGTGAAATTTTTGTTTTAAAAGTTTCGAAATGCGCTTTTCTTATCTTGGAAATGAAAATAATGTACTCGGGGAACGTCGTGTTGACACTTTTCTCTTGAATTTAACAGGTTTGGGTTACCAACGGCCGATCGGAGCTTCCGCAAAGCGTTAAGTCGTTATATGGAACGCATTTCGGGGTGGGCGAGGACCTCAGACGAGAAGTGGACGAGAACACCAAGAGCCAGGATCGAAGACATCTCAACAAGACGCCGGTCACCCATATACTCTGACGTGAGGAGCTTCGAAAGCTGCCGTAAGTGAAATTTTTGTTTTAAAATTTCGACATGCGCTTTTCTTATCTTGGAAATGAAAGTAATGTACTCTGGGAACATCGTGTTGACAATTTTCTCTTGAATTTAACAGGTTTGCGTTACCAACGGCCGATCGGAGCTTCCGCAAAGCGTTCAGTCGTTATATGGAACGCATTTCGGGGTGGGCGAGGACGTCAGACGAGAAGTGGACAAGAACACCAAGAGCCAGGATCGAAGACATCTCAACAAGACGCCGGTCACCCATATACTCTGACGTGAGGAGCTTCGAAAGCTGCCGTAAGTGAAATTTTTGTTTTAAAGGTTTCGAAATGCGTTTTTCTTATCTTGGAAATGAAAATAATGTACTCGGGGAACGTCGTGTTCACACTTTTCTCTTGAATTTAACAGGTTTTTGTTACCAACGGCCGATCGGAGCTTCCGCAAAGCGTTCAGTTGTTATATGGAATGCATAACGGGGTGGGCGAGGACGTCAGACGAGGAGTGGACAAGAAGACCAAGAGCCAGGATCGAAGGCATCTCAACAAGACGCCGGTCACCCATATACTCTGACGTGAGGAGCTGCGAAAGCTGCCGTAAGTGAAATTTTTGTTTTAAAATTTCGAAATGCGCTTTTCTTATCTTGGAAATGAAAATAATGTACTCGGGGAACGTCGTGTTGACACTTTTCTCTTGAATTTAACAGGTTTGCGTTACCAACGGCCGATCGGAGCTTCCGCAAAGCGTTCAGTCGTTATATGGAACGCATTTCGGGGTGGGCGAGGACGTCAGACGAGAAGTGGACAAGAACACCAAGAGCCAGGATCGAAGACATCTCAAGAAGACGCCGGTCGACCATATATTCTGACGTGAGGAGCTTCGAAAGCTGCCGTAAGTGAAATTTTTGTTTTAAAAGTTTCGATATGCGCTTTTCTTATCTTGGAAATGAAAATAATGTACTCGGGGAACGTCGTGTTGACACTTTTCTCTTGAATTTAACAGGTTTGCGTTACCAACGGTAGATCGGAGCTTCCGCAAAGCGTTCAGTCGTTATATGTAACGCATTTCGGGGTGGGCGAGGACCTCAGACGAGAAGTGGACGAGAACACCAAGAGCCAGGATCGAAGACATCTCAACAAGACGCCGGTCACCCATATACTCTGACGTGAGGAGCTTCGAAAGCTGCCGTAAGTGAAAATTTTGTTTTAAAAGATTCGAAATGCGTTTTTCTTATCTTGGAAATGAAAACAATGTACTCGGGGAACGTCGTGTTGACACTTTTCTCTTGAATTTAACAGGTTTGCGTTACCAACGGCCAATCGGAGCTTCCGTAAAGCGTTCAGTCGTTATATGGAACGCATACCGGGGTGGGCGAGGACGTCAGATGAGAAGTGGACAAGAACACCAAGAGCCAGGATCGAAGACATCTCAACAAGACGCCGGTCACCCATATACTCTGACGTGAGGAGCTTCGAAAGCTGCCGTAAGTGAAATTTTTGTTTTAAAAGTTTCGAAATGCGCTTTTCTTATCTTGGAAATGAAAATAATGTACTCGGGGAACGTCGTGTTGACACTTTTCTCTTGAATTTAACAGGTTTGCGTTACCAACGGCCAATCGGAGCTTCCGTAAAGCGTTCAGTCGTTATATGGAACGCATTTCGGGGTGGGCGAGGACCTCAGACGAGAAGTGGACGAGAACACCAAGAGCCAGGATCGAAGACATCTCAACAAGACGCCGGTCACCCATATACTCTGACGTGAGGAGCTTCGAAAGCTGCCGTAAGTGAAATTTTTGTTTTAAAAGTTTCGAAATGCGTTTTTCTTATCTTGGAAATGAAAACAATGTATTCGGGGAACGTCGTGTTCACACTTTTCTCTTGAATTTAACAGGTTTGCGTTACCAACGGCCGATCGGAGCTTCCGCAAAGCGTTCAGTCGTTATATGGAACACATTTCGGGGTGGGCGAGGACGTCAGACGAGAAGTGGACAAGAACACCAAGAGCCAGGATCGAAGACATCTCAAGAAGACGCCGGTCGACCATATATTCTGACGTGAGGAGCTTCGAAAGCTGCCGTAAGTGAAATTTTTGTTTTAAAAGTTTCGATATGCGCTTTTCTTATCTTGGAAATGAAAATAATGTACTCGGGGAACGTCGTGTTGACACTTTTCTCTTGAATTTAACAGGTTTGCGTTACCAACGGTAGATCGGAGCTTCCGCAAAGCGTTCAGTCGTTATATGTAACACATTTCGGGGTGGGCGAGGACCTCAGACGAGAAGTGGACGAGAACACCAAGAGCCAGGATCGAAGACATCTCAACAAGACGCCGGTCACCCATATACTCTGACGTGAGGAGCTTCGAAAGCTGCCGTAAGTGAAAATTTTGTTTTAAAAGTTTCGAAATGCGTTTTTCTTATCTTGGAAATGAAAACAATGTACTCGGGGAACGTCGTGTTGACACTTTTCTCTTGAATTTAACAGGTTTGCGTTACCAACGGCCAATCGGAGCTTCCGTAAAGCGTTCAGTCGTTATATGGAACGCATATCGGGGTGGGCGAGGACGTCAGACGAGAAGTGGTCAAGAACACCAAGAGCCAGGATCGAAGACATCTCAACAAGACGCCGGTCACCCATATACTCTGACGTGAGGAGCTTCGAAAGCTGCCGTAAGTGAAATTTTTGTTTTAAAAGTTTCGAAATGCGCTTTTCTTATCTTGGAAATGAAAATAATGTACTCGGGGAACGTCGTGTTGACACTTTTCTCTTGAATTTAACAGGTTTGCGTTACCAACGGCCGATCGGAGCTTCCGCAAAGCGTTCAGTCGTTATATGGAACGCATTTCGGGGTGGGCGAGGACCTCAGACGAGAAGTGGACGAGAACACCAAGAGCCAGGATCGAAGACATCTCAACAAGACGCCGGTCACCCATATACTCTGACGTGAGGAGCTTCGAAAGCTGCCGTAAGTGAAATTTTTGTTTTAAAAGTTTCGAAATACGCTTTTCTTATCTTGGAAATGAAAATAATGTACTCGGGGAACGTCGTGTTCACACTTTTCTCTTGAATTTAATAGGTTTGCGTTACCAACGGCCGATCGGAGCTTCCGCAAAGCGTTCAGTCGTTATATGGAACGCATTTCGGGGTGGGCGAGGACGTCAGACGAGAAGTGGACAAGAACACAAAGAGCCAGGATCGAAGACATCTCAAGAAGACGCCGGTCACCCATATACTATGACGTGAGGAGTTTCGAATGCTGCCGTAAGTGAAATTTTTGTTTTAAAAGTTTCGAAATGCGCTTTTCTTATCTTGGAAATGAAAATAATGTACTCGGGGAACGTCGTGTTGACACTTTTCTCTTGAATTTAACAGGTTTGCGTTACCAACGGCCGATTGGAGCTTCCGCAAAGCGTTCAGTCGTTATAGGGAACGCATTTCGGGGTGGGCGAGGACGTCAGACGAGAAGTGGACAAGAACACTAAGAGCCAGGATCGAAGACATCTCAACAAGACGCCGGTCACCTATATACTCTGACGTGAGGAGCTTCGAAAGCTGCCGTAAGTGAAATTTTTGTTTTAAAAGTTTCGAAATGCACTTTTCTTATCTTGGAAATGAAAATAATGTACTCGGGGAACGTCGTGTTGACACTTTTCTCTTGAATTTAACAGGTTTGGGTTACCAACGGCCGATCGGAGCTTCCGCAAAGCGTTAAGTCGTTATATGGAACGCATTTCGGGGTGGGCGAGGACCTCAGACGAGAAGTGGACGAGAACACCAAGAGCCAGGATCGAAGACATCTCAACAAGACGCCGGTCACCCATATACTCTGACGTGAGGAGCTTCGAAAGCTGCCGTAAGTGAAATTTTTGTTTTAAAATTTCGACATGCGCTTTTCTTATCTTGGAAATGAAAGTAATGTACTCTGGGAACATCGTGTTGACACTTTTCTCTTGAATTTAACAGGTTTGCGTTACCAACGGCCGATCGGAGCTTCCGCAAAGCGTTCAGTCGTTATATGTAACGCATTTCGGGGTGGGCGAGGACCTCAGACGAGAAGTGGACGAGAACACCAGGAGCCAGGATCGAAGACATCTCAACAAGACGCCGGTCACCCATATACTCTGACGTGAGGAGCTTCGAAAGCTGCCGTAAGTGAAATTTTTGTTTTAAAAGTTTCGAAATACGCTTTTCTTATCTTGGAAATGAAAATAATGTACTCGGGGAACGTCGTGTTCACACTTTTCTCTTGAATTTAATAGGTTTGCGTTACCAACGGCCGATCGGAGCTTCCGCAAAGCGTTCAGTCGTTATATGGAACGCATTTCGGGGTGGGCGAGGACGTCAGACGAGAAGTGGACAAGAACACAAAGAGCCAGGATCGAAGACATCTCAAGAAGACGCCGGTCACCCATATACTATGACGTGAGGAGTTTCGAATGCTGCCGTAAGTGAAATTTTTGTTTTAAAAGTTTCGAAATGCGCTTTTCTTATCTTGGAAATGAAAATAATGTACTCGGGGAACGTCGTGTTGACACTTTTCTCTTGAATTTAACAGGTTTGCGTTACCAACGGCCGATTGGAGCTTCCGCAAAGCGTTCAGTCGTTATAGGGAACGCATTTCGGGGTGGGCGAGGACGTCAGACGAGAAGTGGACAAGAACACTAAGAGCCAGGATCGAAGACATCTCAACAAGACGCCGGTCACCCATATACTCTGACGTGAGGAGCTTCGAAAGCTGCCGTAAGTGAAATTTTTGTTTTAAAAGTTTCGAAATGCACTTTTCTTATCTTGGAAATGAAAATAATGTACTCGGGGAACGTCGTGTTGACACTTTTCTCTTGAATTTAACAGGTTTGGGTTACCAACGGCCGATCGGAGCTTCCGCAAAGCGTTAAGTCGTTATATGGAACGCATTTCGGGGTGGGCGAGGACCTCAGACGAGAAGTGGACGAGAACACCAAGAGCCAGGATCGAAGACATCTCAACAAGACGCCGGTCACCCATATACTCTGACGTGAGGAGCTTCGAAAGCTGCCGTAAGTGAAATTTTTGTTTTAAAATTTCGACATGCGCTTTTCTTATCTTGGAAATGAAAGTAATGTACTCTGGGAACATCGTGTTGACAATTTTCTCTTGAATTTAACAGGTTTGCGTTACCAACGGCCGATCGGAGCTTCCGCAAAGCGTTCAGTCGTTATATGGAACGCATTTCGGGGTGGGCGAGGACGTCAGACGAGAAGTGGACAAGAACACCAAGAGCCAGGATCGAAGACATCTCAACAAGACGCCGGTCACCCATATACTCTGACGTGAGGAGCTTCGAAAGCTGCCGTAAGTGAAATTTTTGTTTTAAAAGTTTCGAAATGCGCTTTTCTTATCTTGGAAATGAAAATAATGTACTCGGGGAACGTCGTGTTGACACTTTTCTCTTGAATTTAACAGGTTTGCGTTACCAACGGCCTATCGGAGCTTCCGCAAAGCGTTCAGTCGTTATATGGAACGCATTTCGGGGTGGGCGAGGACCTCAGACGAGAAGTGGACGAGAACACCAAGAGCCAGGATCGAAGACATCTCAACAAGACGCCGGTCACCCATATACTCTGACGTGAGGAGCTTCGAAAGCTGCCGTAAGTGAAATTTTTGTTTTAAAAGTTTCGAAATGCGTTTTTCTTATCTTGGAAATGAAAACAATGTATTCGGGGAACGTCGTGTTCACACTTTTCTCTTGAATTTAACAGGTTTGCGTTACCAACGGCCGATCGGAGCTTCCGCAAAGCGTTCAGTCGTTATATGGAACACATTTCGGGGTGGGCGAGGACGTCAGACGAGAAGTGGACAAGAACACCAAGAGCCAGGATCGAAGACATCTCAAGAAGACGCCGGTCGACCATATATTCTGACGTGAGGAGCTTCGAAAGCTGCCGTAAGTGAAATTTTTGTTATAAAAGTTTCGATATGCGCTTTTCTTATCTTGGAAATGAAAATAATGTACTCGGGGAACGTCGTGTTGACACTTTTCTCTTGAATTTAACAGGTTTGCGTTACCAACGGTAGATCGGAGCTTCCGCAAAGCGTTCAGTCGTTATATGTAACACATTTCGGGGTGGGCGAGGACCTCAGACGAGAAGTGGACGAGAACACCAAGAGCCAGGATCGAAGACATCTCAACAAGACGCCGGTCACCCATATACTCTGACGTGAGGAGCTTCGAAAGCTGCCGTAAGTGAAAATTTTGTTTTAAAAGTTTCGAAATGCGTTTTTCTTATCTTGGAAATGAAAACAATGTACTCGGGGAACGTCGTGTTGACACTTTTCTCTTGAATTTAACAGGTTTGCGTTACCAACGGCCAATCGGAGCTTCCGTAAAGCGTTCAGTCGTTATATGGAACGCATATCGGGGTGGGCGAGGACGTCAGACGAGAAGTGGTCAAGAACACCAAGAGCCAGGATCGAAGACATCTCAACAAGACGCCGGTCACCCATATACTCTGACGTGAGGAGCTTCGAAAGCTGCCGTAAGTGAAATTTTTGTTTTAAAAGTTTCGAAATGCGCTTTTCTTATCTTGGAAATGAAAATAATGTACTCGGGGAACGTCGTGTTGACACTTTTCTCTTGAATTTAACAGGTTTGCGTTACCAACGGCCGATCGGAGCTTCCGCAAAGCGTTCAGTCGTTATATGGAACGCATTTCGGGGTGGGCGAGGACCTCAGACGAGAAGTGGACGAGAACACCAAGAGCCAGGATCGAAGACATCTCAACAAGACGCCGGTCACCCATATACTCTGACGTGAGGAGCTTCGAAAGCTGCCGTAAGTGAAATTTTTGTTTTAAAAGTTTCGAAATACGCTTTTCTTATCTTGGAAATGAAAATAATGTACTCGGGGAACGTCGTGTTCACACTTTTCTCTTGAATTTAATAGGTTTGCGTTACCAACGGCCGATCGGAGCTTCCGCAAAGCGTTCAGTCGTTATATGGAACGCATTTCGGGGTGGGCGAGGACGTCAGACGAGAAGTGGACAAGAACACAAAGAGCCAGGATCGAAGACATCTCAAGAAGACGCCGGTCACCCATATACTATGACGTGAGGAGTTTCGAATGCTGCCGTAAGTGAAATTTTTGTTTTAAAAGTTTCGAAATGCGCTTTTCTTATCTTGGAAATGAAAATAATGTACTCGGGGAACGTCGTGTTGACACTTTTCTCTTGAATTTAACAGGTTTGCGTTACCAACGGCCGATTGGAGCTTCCGCAAAGCGTTCAGTCGTTATAGGGAACGCATTTCGGGGTGGGCGAGGACGTCAGACGAGAAGTGGACAAGAACACTAAGAGCCAGGATCGAAGACATCTCAACAAGACGCCGGTCACCTATATACTCTGACGTGAGGAGCTTCGAAAGCTGCCGTAAGTGAAATTTTTGTTTTAAAAGTTTCGAAATGCACTTTTCTTATCTTGGAAATGAAAATAATGTACTCGGGGAACGTCGTGTTGACACTTTTCTCTTGAATTTAACAGGTTTGCGTTACCAACGGCCGATCGGAGCTTCCGCAAAGCGTTAAGTCGTTATATGGAACGCATTTCGGGGTGGGCGAGGACCTCAGACGAGAAGTGGACGAGAACACCAAGAGCCAGGATCGAAGACATCTCAACAAGACGCCGGTCACCCATATACTCTGACGTGAGGAGCTTCGAAAGCTGCCGTAAGTGAAATTTTTGTTTTAAAATTTCGACATGCGCTTTTCTTATCTTGGAAATGAAAGTAATGTACTCTGGGAACATCGTGTTGACACTTTTCTCTTGAATTTAACAGGTTTGCGTTACCAACGGCCGATCGGAGCTTCCGCAAAGCGTTCAGTCGTTATATGGAACGCATTTCGGGGTGGGCGAGGACGTCAGACGAGAAGTGGACAAGAACACCAAGAGCCAGGATCGAAGACATCTCAACAAGACACCGGTCACCCATATACTCTGACGTGAGGAGCTTCGAAAGCTGCCGTAAGTGAAATTTTTGTTTTAAAAGTTTCGAAATGCGTTTTTCTTATCTTGGAAATGAAAATAATGTACTCGGGGAACGTCGTGTTCACACTTTTCTCTTGAATTTAACAGGTTTTTGTTACCAACGGCCGATCGGAGCTTCCGCAAAGCGTTCAGTTGTTATATGGAATGCATAACGGGGTGGGCGAGGACGTCAGACGAGGAGTGGACAAGAAGACCAAGTTTCAGGATCGAAGGCATCTCAACAAGACGCCGGTCACCCATATACTCTGACGTGAGGAGCTGCGAAAGCTGCCGTAAGTGAAATTTTTGTTTTAAAATTTCGAAATGCGCTTTTCTTATCTTGGAAATGAAAATAATGTACTCGGGGAACGTCGTGTTGACACTTTTCTCTTGAATTTAACAGGTTTGCGTTACCAACGGCCGATCGGAGCTTCCGCAAAGCGTTCAGTCGTTATATGTAACGCATTTCGGGGTGGGCGAGGACCTCAGACGAGAAGTGGACGAGAACACCAAGAGCCAGGATCGAAGACATCTCAAGAAGACGCCGGTCGACCATATATTCTGACGTGAGGAGCTTCGAAAGCTGCCGTAAGTGAAATTTTTGTTTTAAAAGTTTCGATATGCAATTTTCTAATGTTGGAAATGAAAATAATGTACTCGGGGAACGTCGTGTTGACACTTTTCTCTTGAATTTAACAGGTTTGCGTTACCAACGGTAGATCGGAGCTTCCGCAAAGCGTTCAGTCGTTATATGTAACGCATTTCGGGGTGGGCGAGGACCTCAGACGAGAAGTGGACGAGAACACCAAGAGCCAGGATCGAAGACATCTCAACAAGACGCCGGTCACCCATATACTCTGACGTGAGGAGCTTCGAAAGCTGCCGTAAGTGAAAATTTTGTTTTAAAAGATTCGAAATGCGTTTTTCTTATCTTGGAAATGAAAACAATGTACTCGGGGAACGTCGTGTTCACACTTTTCTCTTGAATTTAACAGGTTTGCGTTACCAACGGCCAATCGGAGCTTCCGTAAAGCGTTCAGTCGTTATATGGAACGCATTCCGGGGTGGGCGAGGTCGTCAGACGAGAAGTGGACAAGAACACCAAGAGCCAGGATCGAAGACATCTCAACAAGACGCCGGTCACCCATATACTCTGACGTGAGGAGCTTCGAAAGCTGCCGTAAGTGAAATTTTTGTTTTAAAAGTTTCGAAATGCGCTTTTCTTATCTTGGAAATGAAAATAATGTACTCGGGGAACGTCGTGTTGACACTTTTCTCTTGAATTTAACAGGTTTGCGTTACCAACGGCCGATCGGAGCTTCCGCAAAGCGTTCAGTCGTTATATGGAACGCATTTCGGGGTGGGCGAGGACCTCAGACGAGAAGTGGACGAGAACACCAAGAGCCAGGATCGAAGACATCTCAACAAGACGCCGGTCACCCATATACTCTGACGTGAGGAGCTTCGAAAGCTGCCGTAAGTGAAATTTTTGTTTTAAAAGTTTCGAAATACGCTTTTCTTATCTTGGAAATGAAAATAATGTACTCGGGGAACGTCGTGTTCACACTTTTCTCTTGAATTTAATAGGTTTGCGTTACCAACGGCCGATCGGAGCTTCCGCAAAGCGTTCAGTCGTTATATGGAACGCATTTCGGGGTGGGCGAGGACGTCAGACGAGAAGTGGACAAGAACACAAAGAACCAGGATCGAAGACATCTCAAGAAGACGCCGGTCACCCATATACTATGACGTGAGGAGTTTCGAATGCTGCCGTAAGTGAAATTTTTGTTTTAAAAGTTTCGAAATGCGCTTTTCTTATCTTGGAAATGAAAATAATGTACTCGGGGAACGTCGTGTTGACACTTTTCTCTTGAATTTAACAGGTTTGCGTTACCAACGGCCGATTGGAGCTTCCGCAAAGCGTTCAGTCGTTATAGGGAACGCATTTCGGGGTGGGCGAGGACGTCAGACGAGAAGTGGACAAGAACACTAAGAGCCAGGATCGAAGACATCTCAACAAGACGCCGGTCACCTATATACTCTGACGTGAGGAGCTTCGAAAGCTGCCGTAAGTGAAATTTTTGTTTTAAAAGTTTCGAAATGCACTTTTCTTATCTTGGAAATGAAAATAATGTACTCGGGGAACGTCGTGTTGACACTTTTCTCTTGAATTTAACAGGTTTGCGTTACCAACGGCCGATCGGAGCTTCCGCAAAGCGTTAAGTCGTTATATGGAACGCATTTCGGGGTGGGCGAGGACCTCAGACGAGAAGTGGACGAGAACACCAAGAGCCAGGATCGAAGACATCTCAACAAGACGCCGGTCACCCATATACTCTGACGTGAGGAGCTTCGAAAGCTGCCGTAAGTGAAATTTTTGTTTTAAAATTTCGACATGCGCTTTTCTTATCTTGGAAATGAAAGTAATGTACTCTGGGAACATCGTGTTGACACTTTTCTCTTGAATTTAACAGGTTTGCGTTACCAACGGCCGATCGGAGCTTCCGCAAAGCGTTCAGTCGTTATATGGAACGCATTTCGGGGTGGGCGAGGACGTCAGACGAGAAGTGGACAAGAACACCAAGAGCCAGGATCGAAGACATCTCAACAAGACACCGGTCACCCATATACTCTGACGTGAGGAGCTTCGAAAGCTGCCGTAAGTGAAATTTTTGTTTTAAAAGTTTCGAAATGCGTTTTTCTTATCTTGGAAATGAAAATAATGTACTCGGGGAACGTCGTGTTCACACTTTTCTCTTGAATTTAACAGGTTTGGGTTACCAACGGCCGATCGGAGCTTCCGCAAAGCGTTCAGTTGTTATATGGAATGCATAACGGGGTGGGCGAGGACGTCAGACGAGGAGTGGACAAGAAGACCAAGTTTCAGGATCGAAGGCATCTCAACAAGACGCCGGTCACCCATATACTCTGACGTGAGGAGCTGCGAAAGCTGCCGTAAGTGAAATTTTTGTTTTAAAATTTCGAAATGCGCTTTTCTTATCTTGGAAATGAAAATAATGTACTCGGGGAACGTCGTGTTGACACTTTTCTCTTGAATTTAACAGGTTTGCGTTACCAACGGCCGATCGGAGCTTCCGCAAAGCGTTCAGTCGTTATATGGAACGCATTTCGGGGTGGGCGAGGACGTCAGACGAGAAGTGGACAAGAACACCAAGAGCCAGGATCGAAGACATCTCAAGAAGACGCCGGTCGACCATATATTCTGACGTGAGGAGCTTCGAAAGCTGCCGTAAGTGAAATTTTTGTTTTAAAAGTTTCGATATGCAATTTTCTAATCTTGGAAATGAAAATAATGTACTCGGGGAACGTCGTGTTGACACTTTTCTCTTGAATTTAACAGGTTTGCGTTACCAACGGTAGATCGGAGCTTCCGCAAAGCGTTCAGTCGTTATATGTAACGCATTTCGGGGTGGGCGAGGACCTCAGACGAGAAGTGGACGAGAACACCAAGAGCCAGGATCGAAGACATCTCAACAAGACGCCGGTCACCCATATACTCTGACGTGAGGAGCTTCGAAAGCTGCCGTAAGTGAAAATTTTGTTTTAAAAGATTCGAAATGCGTTTTTCTTATCTTGGAAATGAAAACAATGTACTCGGGGAACGTCGTGTTCACACTTTTCTCTTGAATTTAACAGGTTTGCGTTACCAACGGCCAATCGGAGCTTCCGTAAAGCGTTCAGTCGTTATATGGAACGCATTCCGGGGTGGGCGAGGTCGTCAGACGAGAAGTGGACAAGAACACCAAGAGCCAGGATCGAAGACATCTCAACAAGACGCCGGTCACCCATATACTCTGACGTGAGGAGCTTCGAAAGCTGCCGTAAGTGAAATTTTTGTTTTAAAAGTTTCGAAATGCGCTTTTCTTATCTTGGAAATGAAAATAATGTACTCGGGGAACGTCGTGTTGACACTTTTCTCTTGAATTTAACAGGTTTGCGTTACCAACGGCCGATCGGAGCTTCCGCAAAGCGTTCAGTCGTTATATGGAACGCATTTCGGGGTGGGCGAGGACCTCAGACGAGAAGTGGACGAGAACACCAAGAGCCAGGATCGAAGACATCTCAACAAGACGCCGGTCACCCATATACTCTGACGTGAGGAGCTTCGAAAGCTGCCGTAAGTGAAATTTTTGTTTTAAAAGTTTCGATATGCAATTTTCTAATGTTGGAAATGAAAATAATGTACTCGGGGAACGTCGTGTTGACACTTTTCTCTTGAATTTAACAGGTTTGCGTTACCAACGGTAGATCGGAGCTTCCGCAAAGCGTTCAGTCGTTATATGTAACGCATTTCGGGGTGGGCGAGGACCTCAGACGAGAAGTGGACGAGAACACCAAGAGCCAGGATCGAAGACATCTCAACAAGACGCCGGTCACCCATATACTCTGACGTGAGGAGCTTCGAAAGCTGCCGTAAGTGAAAATTTTGTTTTAAAAGATTCGAAATGCGTTTTTCTTATCTTGGAAATGAAAACAATGTACTCGGGGAACGTCGTGTTCACACTTTTCTCTTGAATTTAACAGGTTTGCGTTACCAACGGCCAATCGGAGCTTCCGTAAAGCGTTCAGTCGTTATATGGAACGCATTCCGGGGTGGGCGAGGTCGTCAGACGAGAAGTGGACAAGAACACCAAGAGCCAGGATCGAAGACATCTCAACAAGACGCCGGTCACCCATATACTCTGACGTGAGGAGCTTCGAAAGCTGCCGTAAGTGAAATTTTTGTTTTAAAAGTTTCGATATGCGCTTTTCTTATCTTGGAAATGAAAATAATGTACTCGGGGAACGTCGTGTTGACACTTTTCTCTTGAATTTAACAGGTTTGCGTTACCAACGGCCGATCGGAGCTTCCGCAAAGCGTTCAGTCGTTATATGGAACGCATTTCGGGGTGGGCGAGGACCTCAGACGAGAAGTGGACGAGAACACCAAGAGCCAGGATCGAAGACATCTCAACAAGACGCCGGTCACCCATATACTCTGACGTGAGGAGCTTCGAAAGCTGCCGTAAGTGAAATTTTTGTTTTAAAAGTTTCGAAATACGCTTTTCTTATCTTGGAAATGAAAATAATGTACTCGGGGAACGTCGTGTTCACACTTTTCTCTTGAATTTAACAGGTTTGCGTTACCAACGGCCGATCGGAGCTTCCGCAAAGCGTTCAGTCGTTATATGGAACGCATTTCGGGGTGGGCGAGGACGTCAGACGAGAAGTGGACAAGAACACAAAGAACCAGGATCGAAGACATCTCAAGAAGACGCCGGTCACCCATATACTATGACGTGAGGAGTTTCGAATGCTGCCGTAAGTGAAATTTTTGTTTTAAAAGTTTCGAAATGCGCTTTTCTTATCTTGGAAATGAAAATAATGTACTCGGGGAACGTCGTGTTGACACTTTTCTCTTGAATTTAACAGGTTTGCGTTACCAACGGCCGATTGGAGCTTCCGCAAAGCGTTCAGTCGTTATAGGGAACGCATTTCGGGGTGGGCGAGGACGTCAGACGAGAAGTGGACAAGAACACTAAGAGCCAGGATCGAAGACATCTCAACAAGACGCCGGTCACCTATATACTCTGACGTGAGGAGCTTCGAAAGCTGCCGTAAGTGAAATTTTTGTTTTAAAAGTTTCGAAATGCACTTTTCTTATCTTGGAAATGAAAATAATGTACTCGGGGAACGTCGTGTTGACACTTTTCTCTTGAATTTAACAGGTTTGGGTTACCAACGGCCGATCGGAGCTTCCGCAAAGCGTTAAGTCGTTATATGGAACGCATTTCGGGGTGGGCGAGGACCTCAGACGAGAAGTGGACGAGAACACCAAGAGCCAGGATCGAAGACATCTCAACAAGACGCCGGTCACCCATATACTCTGACGTGAGGAGCTTCGAAAGCTGCCGTAAGTGAAATTTTTGTTTTAAAATTTCGACATGCGCTTTTCTTATCTTGGAAATGAAAGTAATGTACTCTGGGAACATCGTGTTGACACTTTTCTCTTGAATTTAACAGGTTTGCGTTACCAACGGCCGATCGGAGCTTCCGCAAAGCGTTCAGTCGTTATATGGAACGCATTTCGGGGTGGGCGAGGACGTCAGACGAGAAGTGGACAAGAACACCAAGAGCCAGGATCGAAGACATCTCAACAAGACACCGGTCACCCATATACTCTGACGTGAGGAGCTTCGAAAGCTGCCGTAAGTGAAATTTTTGTTTTAAAAGTTTCGAAATGCGTTTTTCTTATCTTGGAAATGAAAATAATGTACTCGGGGAACGTCGTGTTGACACTTTTCTCTTGAATTTAACAGGTTTTTGTTACCAACGGCCGATCGGAGCTTCCGCAAAGCGTTCAGTTGTTATATGGAATGCATAACGGGGTGGGCGAGGACGTCAGACGAGGAGTGGACAAGAAGACCAAGTTTCAGGATCGAAGGCATCTCAACAAGACGCCGGTCACCCATATACTCTGACGTGAGGAGCTGCGAAAGCTGCCGTAAGTGAAATTTTTGTTTTAAAATTTCGAAATGCGCTTTTCTTATCTTGGAAATGAAAATAATGTACTCGGGGAACGTCGTGTTGACACTTTTCTCTTGAATTTAACAGGTTTGCGTTACCAACGGCCGATCGGAGCTTCCGCAAAGCGTTCAGTCGTTATATGGAACGCATTTCGGGGTGGGCGAGGACGTCAGACGAGAAGTGGACAAGAACACCAAGAGCCAGGATCGAAGACATCTCAAGAAGACGCCGGTCGACCATATATTCTGACGTGAGGAGCTTCGAAAGCTGCCGTAAGTGAAATTTTTGTTTTAAAAGTTTCGATATGCAATTTTCTAATCTTGGAAATGAAAATAATGTACTCGGGGAACGTCGTGTTGACACTTTTCTCTTGAATTTAACAGGTTTGCGTTACCAACGGTAGATCGGAGCTTCCGCAAAGCGTTCAGTCGTTATATGTAACGCATTTCGGGGTGGGCGAGGACCTCAGACGAGAAGTGGACGAGAACACCAAGAGCCAGGATCGAAGACATCTCAACAAGACGCCGGTCACCCATATACTCTGACGTGAGGAGCTTCGAAAGCTGCCGTAAGTGAAAATTTTGTTTTAAAAGATTCGAAATGCGTTTTTCTTATCTTGGAAATGAAAACAATGTACTCGGGGAACGTCGTGTTCACACTTTTCTCTTGAATTTAACAGGTTTGCGTTACCAACGGCCGATCGGAGCTTCCGCAAAGCGTTCAGTCGTTATATGGAACGCATTCCGGGGTGGGCGAGGTCGTCAGACGAGAAGTGGACAAGAACACCAAGAGCCAGGATCGAAGACATCTCAACAAGACGCCGGTCACCCATATACTCTGACGTGAGGAGCTTCGAAAGCTGCCGTAAGTGAAATTTTTGTTTTAAAAGTTTCGAAATGCGCTTTTCTTATCTTGGAAATGAAAATAATGTACTCGGGGAACGTCGTGTTGACACTTTTCTCTTGAATTTAACAGGTTTGCGTTACCAACGGCCGATCGGAGCTTCCGCAAAGCGTTCAGTCGTTATATGGAACGCATTTCGGGGTGGGCGAGGACCTCAGACGAGAAGTGGACGAGAACACCAAGAGCCAGGATCGAAGACATCTCAACAAGACGCCGGTCACCCATATACTCTGACGTGAGGAGCTTCGAAAGCTGCCGTAAGTGAAATTTTTGTTTTAAAAGTTTCGAAATGCGTTTTTCTTATCTTGGAAATGAAAACAATGTATTCGGGGAACGTCGTGTTCACACTTTTCTCTTGAATTTAACAGGTTTGCGTTACCAACGGCCGATCGGAGCTTCCGCAAAGCGTTCAGTCGTTATATGGAACACATTTCGGGGTGGGCGAGGACGTCAGACGAGAAGTGGACAAGAACACCAAGAGCCAGGATCGAAGACATCTCAAGAAGACGCCGGTCGACCATATATTCTGACGTGAGGAGCTTCGAAAGCTGCCGTAAGTGAAATTTTTGATTTTAAAAGTTTCGATATGCGCTTTTCTTAACTTGGAAATGAAAATAATGTACTCGGGGAACGTCGTGTTGACACTTTTCTCTTGAATTTAACAGGTTTGCGTTACCAACGGTAGATCGGAGCTTCCGCAAAGCGTTCAGTCGTTATATGTAACGCATTTCGGGGTGGGCGAGGACCTCAGACGAGAAGTGGACGAGAACACCAGGAGCCAGGATCGAAGACATCTCAACAAGACGCCGGTCACCCATATACTCTGACGTGAGGAGCTTCGAAAGCTGCCGTAAGTGAAAATTTTGTTTTAAAAGTTTCGAAATGCGTTTTTCTTATCTTGGAAATGAAAACAATGTACTCGGGGAACGTCGTGTTGACACTTTTCTCTTGAATTTAACAGGTTTGCGTTACCAACGGCCAATCGGAGCTTCCGTAAAGCGTTCAGTCGTTATATGGAACGCATACCGGGGTGGGCGAGGACGTCAGACGAGAAGTGGACAAGAACACCAAGAGCCAGGATCGAAGACATCTCAACAAGACGCCGGTCACCCATATACTCTGACGTGAGGAGCTTCGAAAGCTGCCGTAAGTGAAATTTTTGTTTTAAAAGTTTCGAAATGCGCTTTTCTTATCTTGGAAATGAAAATAATGTACTCGGGGAACGTCGTGTTGACACTTTTCTCTTGAATTTAACAGGTTTGCGTTACCAACGGCCGATCGGAGCTTCCGCAAAGCGTTCAGTCGTTATATGGAACGCATTTCGGGGTGGGCGAGGACCTCAGACGAGAAGTGGACGAGAACACCAAGAGCCAGGATCGAAGACATCTCAACAAGACGCCGGTCACCCATATACTCTGACGTGAGGAGCTTCGAAAGCTGCCGTAAGTGAAATTTTTGTTTTAAAAGTTTCGAAATACGCTTTTCTTATCTTGGAAATGAAAATAATGTACTCGGGGAACGTCGTGTTCACACTTTTCTCTTGAATTTAATAGGTTTGCGTTACCAACGGCCGATCGGAGCTTCCGCAAAGCGTTCAGTCGTTATATGGAACGCATTTCGGGGTGAGCGAGGACGTCAGACGAGAAGTGGACAAGAACACAAAGAGCCAGGATCGAAGACATCTCAAGAAGACGCCGGTCACCCATATACTATGACGTGAGGAGTTTCGAATGCTGCCGTAAGTGAAATTTTTGTTTTAAAAGTTTCGAAATGCGCTTTTCTTATCTTGGAAATGAAAATAATGTACTCGGGGAACGTCGTGTTGACACTTTTCTCTTGAATTTAACAGGTTTGCGTTACCAACGGCCGATTGGAGCTTCCGCAAAGCGTTCAGTCGTTATAGGGAACGCATTTCGGGGTGGGCGAGGACGTCAGACGAGAAGTGGACAAGAACACTAAGAGCCAGGATCGAAGACATCTCAACAAGACGCCGGTCACCTATATACTCTGACGTGAGGAGCTTCGAAAGCTGCCGTAAGTGAAATTTTTGTTTTAAAAGTTTCGAAATGCACTTTTCTTATCTTGGAAATGAAAATAATGTACTCGGGGAACGTCGTGTTGACACTTTTCTCTTGAATTTAACAGGTTTGCGTTACCAACGGTAGATGGGAGCTTCCGCAAAGCGTTCAGTCGTTATATGTAACGCATTTCGGGGTGGGCGAGGACCTCAGACGAGAAGTGGACGAGAACACCAAGAGCCAGGATCGAAGACATCTCAACAAGACGCCGGTCACCCATATACTCTGACGTGAGGAGCTTCGAAAGCTGCCGTAAGTGAAAATTTTGTTTTAAAAGTTTCGAAATACGCTTTTCTTATCTTGGAAATGAAACTAATGTACTCGGGGAACGTCGTGTTCACACTTTTCTCTTGAATTTAACAGGTTTGCGTTACCAACGGCCGATCGGAGCTTCCGCAAAGCGTTCAGTCGTTATATGGAACGCATTTCGGGGTGGGCGAGGACCTCAGACGAGAAGTGGACGAGAACACCAAGAGCCAGGATCGAAGACATCTCAACAAGACGCCGGTCACCCATATACTCTGACGTGAGGAGCTTCGAAAGCTGCCGTAAGTGAAATTTTTGTTTTAAAAGTTTCGAAATGCGTTTTTCTTATCTTGGAAATGAAAACAATGTATTCGGGGAACGTCGTGTTCACACTTTTCTCTTGAATTTAACAGGTTTGCGTTACCAACGGCCGATCGGATCTTCCGCAAAGCGTTCAGTCGTTATATGGAACACATTTCGGGGTGGGCGAGGACGTCAGACGAGAAGTGGACAAGAACACCAAGAGCCAGGATCGAAGACATCTCAAGAAGACGCCGGTCGACCATATATTCTGACGTGAGGAGCTTCGAAAGCTGCCGTAAGTGAAATTTTTGTTTTAAAAGTTTCGATATGCGCTTTTCTTAACTTGGAAATGAAAATAATGTACTCGGGGAACGTCGTGTTGACACTTTTCTCTTGAATTTAACAGGTTTGCGTTACCAACGGTAGATCGGAGCTTCCGCAAAGCGTTCAGTCGTTATATGTAACGCATTTCGGGGTGGGCGAGGACCTCAGACGAGAAGTGGACGAGAACACCAAGAGCCAGGATCGAAGACATCTCAACAAGACGCCGGTCACCCATATACTCTGACGTGAGGAGCTTCGAAAGCTGCCGTAAGTGAAAATTTTGTTTTAAAAGTTTCGAAATGCGTTTTTCTTATCTTGGAAATGAAAACAATGTACTCGGGGAACGTCGTGTTGACACTTTTCTCTTGAATTTAACAGGTTTGCGTTACCAACGGCCAATCGGAGCTTCCGTAAAGCGTTCAGTCGTTATATGGAACGCATACCGGGGTGGGCGAGGACGTCAGACGAGAAGTGGACAAGAACACCAAGAGCCAGGATCGAAGACATCTCAACAAGACGCCGGTCACCCATATACTCTGACGTGAGGAGCTTCGAAAGCTGCCGTAAGTGAAATTTTTGTTTTAAAAGTTTCGAAATGCGCTTTTCTTATCTTGGAAATGAAAATAATGTACTCGGGGAACGTCGTGTTGACACTTTTCTCTTGAATTTAACAGGTTTGCGTTACCAACGGCCGATCGGAGCTTCCGCAAAGCGTTCAGTCGTTATATGGAACGCATTTCGGGGTGGGCGAGGACCTCAGACGAGAAGTGGACGAGAACACCAAGAGCCAGGATCGAAGACATCTCAACAAGACGCCGGTCACCCATATACTCTGACGTGAGGAGCTTCGAAAGCTGCCGTAAGTGAAATTTTTGTTTTAAAAGTTTCGAAATACGCTTTTCTTATCTTGGAAATGAAAATAATGTACTCGGGGAACGTCGTGTTCACACTTTTCTCTTGAATTTAATAGGTTTGCGTTACCAACGGCCGATCGGAGCTTCCGCAAAGCGTTCAGTCGTTATATGGAACGCATTTCGGGGTGAGCGAGGACGTCAGACGAGAAGTGGACAAGAACACAAAGAGCCAGGATCGAAGACATCTCAAGAAGACGCCGGTCACCCATATACTATGACGTGAGGAGTTTCGAATGCTGCCGTAAGTGAAATTTTTGTTTTAAAAGTTTCGAAATGCGCTTTTCTTATCTTGGAAATGAAAATAATGTACTCGGGGAACGTCGTGTTGACACTTTTCTCTTGAATTTAACAGGTTTGCGTTACCAACGGCCGATTGGAGCTTCCGCAAAGCGTTCAGTCGTTATAGGGAACGCATTTCGGGGTGGGCGAGGACGTCAGACGAGAAGTGGACAAGAACACTAAGAGCCAGGATCGAAGACATCTCAACAAGACGCCGGTCACCTATATACTCTGACGTGAGGAGCTTCGAAAGCTGCCGTAAGTGAAATTTTTGTTTTAAAAGTTTCGAAATGCACTTTTCTTATCTTGGAAATGAAAATAATGTACTCGGGGAACGTCGTGTTGACACTTTTCTCTTGAATTTAACAGGTTTGCGTTACCAACGGTAGATCGGAGCTTCCGCAAAGCGTTCAGTCGTTATATGTAACGCATTTCGGGGTGGGCGAGGACCTCAGACGAGAAGTGGACGAGAACACCAAGAGCCAGGATCGAAGACATCTCAACAAGACGCCGGTCACCCATATACTCTGACGTGAGGAGCTTCGAAAGCTGCCGTAATTGAAAATTTTGTTTTAAAAGTTTCGAAATGCGTTTTTCTTATCTTGGAAATGAAAACAATGTACTCGGGGAACGTCGTGTTGACACTTTTCTCTTGAATTTAACAGGTTTGCGTTACCAACGGCCGATCGGAGCTTCCGCAAAGCGTTCAGTCGTTATATGGAACGCATTTCGGGGTGGGCGAGGACCTCAGACGAGAAGTGGACGAGAACACCAAGAGCCAGGATCGAAGACATCTCAACAAGACGCCGGTCACCCATATACTCTGACGTGAGGAGCTTCGAAAGCTGCCGTAAGTGAAATTTTTGTTTTAAAAGTTTCGAAATACGCTTTTCTTATCTTGGAAATGAAAATAATGTACTCGGGGAACGTCGTGTTCACACTTTTCTCTTGAATTTAATAGGTTTGCGTTACCAACGGCCGATCGGAGCTTCCGCAAAGCGTTCAGTCGTTATATGGAACGCATTTCGGGGTGAGCGAGGACGTCAGACGAGAAGTGGACAAGAACACAAAGAGCCAGGATCGAAGACATCTCAAGAAGACGCCGGTCACCCATATACTATGACGTGAGGAGTTTCGAATGCTGCCGTAAGTGAAATTTTTGTTTTAAAAGTTTCGAAATGCGCTTTTCTTATCTTGGAAATGAAAATAATGTACTCGGGGAACGTCGTGTTGACACTTTTCTCTTGAATTTAACAGGTTTGCGTTACCAACGGCCGATTGGTGCTTCCGCAAAGCGTTCAGTCGTTATAGGGAACGCATTTCGGGGTGGGCGAGGACGTCAGACGAGAAGTGGACAAGAACACTAAGAGCCAGGATCGAAGACATCTCAACAAGACGCCGGTCACCTATATATTCTGACGTGAGGAGCTTTGAAAGCTGCCGTAAGTGAAATTTTTGTTTTAAAAGTTTCGAAATGCACTTTTCTTATCTTGGAAATGAAAATAATGTACTCGGGGAACGTCGTGTTGACACTTTTCTCTTGAATTTAACAGGTTTGTGTTACCAACGGCCGATCGGAGCTTCCGCAAAGCGTTAAGTCGTTATATGGAACGCATTTCGGGGTGGGCGAGGACCTCAGACGAGAAGTGGACGAGAACACCAAGAGCCAGGATCGAAGACATCTCAACAAGACGCCGGTCACCCATATACTCTGACGTGAGGAGCTTCGAAAGCTGCCGTAAGTGAAATTTTTGTTTTAAAATTTCGACATGCGCTTTTCTTATCTTGGAAATGAAAGTAATGTACTCTGGGAACATCGTGTTGACACTTTTCTCTTGAATTTAACAGGTTTGCGTTACCAACGGCCGATCGGAGCTTCCGCAAAGCGTTCAGTCGTTATATGGAACGCATTTCGGGGTGGGCGAGGACGTCAGACGAGAAGTGGACAAGAACACCAAGAGCCAGGATCGAAGACATCTCAACAAGACGCCGGTCACCCATATACTCTGACGTGAGGAGCTTCGAAAGCTGCCGTAAGTGAAATTTTTGTTTTAAAAGTTTCGAAATGCGTTTTTCTTATCTTGGAAATGAAAATAATGTACTCGGGGAACGTCGTGTTCACACTTTTCTCTTGAATTTAACAGGTTTTTGTTACCAACGGCCGATCGGAGCTTCCGTAAAGCGTTCAGTCGTTATATGGAACGCATTTCGGGGTGGGCGAGGACGTCAGACGAGAAGTGGACAAGAACACCAAGAGCCAGGATCGAAGACATCTCAACAAGACGCCGGTCACCCATATACTCTGACGTGAGGAGCTTCGAAAGCTGCCGTAAGTGAAATTTTTGTTTTAAAAGTTTCGAAATGCGTTTTTCTTATCTTGGAAATGAAAATAATGTACTCGGGGAACGTCTTGTTGACACTTTTCTCTTGAATTTAACAGGTTTGCGTTACCAACGGCCGATCGGAGCTTCCGCAAAGCGTTCAGTTGTTATATGGAATGCATAACGGGGTGGGCGAGGACGTCAGACGAGGAGTGGACAAGAAGACCAAGAGCCAGGATCGAAGGCATCTCAACAAGACGCCGGTCACCCATATACTCTGACGTGAGGAGCTGCGAAAGCTGCCGTAAGTGAAATTTTTGTTTTAAAATTTCGAAATGCGCTTTTCTTATCTTGGAAATGAAAATAATGTACTCGGGGAACGTCGTGTTGACACTTTTCTCTTGAATTTAACAGGTTTGCGTTACCAACGGCCGATCGGAGCTTCCGCAAAGCGTTCAGTCGTTATATGGAACGCATTTCGGGGTGGGCGAGGACGTCAGACGAGAAGTGGACAAGAACACCAAGAGCCAGGATCGAAGACATCTCAAGAAGACGCCGGTCGACCATATATTCTGACGTGAGGAGCTTCGAAAGCTGCCGTAAGTGAAAATTTTGTTTTAAAAGTTTCGATATGCGCTTTTCTTATCTTGGAAATGAAAATAATGTACTCGGGGAACGTCGTGTTGACACTTTTCTCTTGAATTTAACAGGTTTGCGTTACCAACGGTAGATCGGAGCTTCCGCAAAGCGTTCAGTCGTTATATGTAACGCATTTCGGGGTGGGCGAGGACCTCAGACGAGAAGTGGACGAGAACACCAAGAGCCAGGATCGAAGACATCTCAACAAGACGCCGGTCACCCATATACTCTGACGTGAGGAGCTTCGAAAGCTGCCGTAAGTGAAAATTTTGTTTTAAAAGATTCGAAATGCGTTTTTCTTATCTTGGAAATGAAAACAATGTACTCGGGGAACGTCGTGTTCACACTTTTCTCTTGAATTTAACAGGTTTTTGTTACCAACGGCCGATCGGAGCTTCCGCAAAGCGTTCAGTTGTTATATGGAATGCATAACGGGGTGGGCGAGGACGTCAGACGAGGAGTGGACAAGAAGACCAAGTTTCAGGATCGAAGGCATCTCAACAAGACGCCGGTCACCCATATACTCTGACGTGAGGAGCTGCGAAAGCTGCCGTAAGTGAAATTTTTGTTTTAAAATTTCGAAATGCGCTTTTCTTATCTTGGAAATGAAAATAATGTACTCGGGGAACGTCGTGTTGACACTTTTCTCTTGAATTTAACAGGTTTGCGTTACCAACGGCCGATCGGAGCTTCCGCAAAGCGTTCAGTCGTTATATGGAACGCATTTCGGGGTGGGCGAGGACGTCAGACGAGAAGTGGACAAGAACACCAAGAGCCAGGATCGAAGACATCTCAAGAAGACGCCGGTCGACCATATATTCTGACGTGAGGAGCTTCGAAAGCTGCCGTAAGTGAAATTTTTGTTTTAAAAGTTTCGATATGCAATTTTCTAATCTTGGAAATGAAAATAATGTACTCGGGGAACGTCGTGTTGACACTTTTCTCTTGAATTTAACAGGTTTGCGTTACCAACGGTAGATCGGAGCTTCCGCAAAGCGTTCAGTCGTTATATGTAACGCATTTCGGGGTGGGCGAGGACCTCAGACGAGAAGTGGACGAGAACACCAAGAGCCAGGATCGAAGACATCTCAACAAGACGCCGGTCACCCATATACTCTGACGTGAGGAGCTTCGAAAGCTGCCGTAAGTGAAAATTTTGTTTTAAAAGATTCGAAATGCGTTTTTCTTATCTTGGAAATGAAAACAATGTACTCGGGGAACGTCGTGTTCACACTTTTCTCTTGAATTTAACAGGTTTGCGTTACCAACGGCCAATCGGAGCTTCCGTAAAGCGTTCAGTCGTTATATGGAACGCATTCCGGGGTGGGCGAGGTCGTAAGACGAGAAGTGGACAAGAACACCAAGAGCCAGGATCGAAGACATCTCAACAAGACGCCGGTCACCCATATACTCTGACGTGAGGAGCTTCGAAAGCTGCCGTAAGTGAAATTTTTGTTTTAAAAGTTTCGAAATGCGCTTTTCTTATCTTGGAAATGAAAATAATGTACTCGGGGAACGTCGTGTTGACACTTTTCTCTTGAATTTAACAGGTTTGCGTTACCAACGGCCGATCGGAGCTTCCGCAAAGCGTTCAGTCGTTATATGGAACGCATTTCGGGGTGGGCGAGGACCTCAGACGAGAAGTGGACGAGAACACCAAGAGCCAGGATCGAAGACATCTCAACAAGACGCCGGTCACCCATATACTCTGACGTGAGGAGCTTCGAAAGCTGCCGTAAGTGAAATTTTTGTTTTAAAAGTTTCGAAATGCGTTTTTCTTATCTTGGAAATGAAAACAATGTATTCGGGGAACGTCGTGTTCACACTTTTCTCTTGAATTTAACAGGTTTGCGTTACCAACGGCCGATCGGAGCTTCCGCAAAGCGTTCAGTCGTTATATGGAACACATTTCGGGGTGGGCGAGGACGTCAGACGAGAAGTGGACAAGAACACCAAGAGCCAGGATCGAAGACATCTCAAGAAGACGCCGGTCGACCATATATTCTGACGTGAGGAGCTTCGAAAGCTGCCGTAAGTGAAATTTTTGTTTTAAAAGTTTCGATATGCGCTTTTCTTAACTTGGAAATGAAAATAATGTACTCGGGGAACGTCGTGTTGACACTTTTCTCTTGAATTTAACAGGTTTGCGTTACCAACGGTAGATCGGAGCTTCCGCAAAGCGTTCAGTCGTTATATGTAACGCATTTCGGGGTGGGCGAGGACCTCAGACGAGAAGTGGACGAGAACACCAAAGCCAGGATCGAAGACATCTCAACAAGACGCCGGTCACCCATATACTCTGACGTGAGGAGCTTCGAAAGCTGCCGTAAGTGAAAATTTTGTTTTAAAAGTTTCGAAATGCGTTTTTCTTATCTTGGAAATGAAAACAATGTACTCGGGGAACGTCGTGTTGACACTTTTCTCTTGAATTTAACAGGTTTGCGTTACCAACGGCCAATCGGAGCTTCCGTAAAGCGTTCAGTCGTTATATGGAACGCATACCGGGGTGGGCGAGGACGTCAGACGAGAAGTGGACAAGAACACCAAGAGCCAGGATCGAAGACATCTCAACAAGACGCCGGTCACCCATATACTCTGACGTGAGGAGCTTCGAAAGCTGCCGTAAGTGAAATTTTTGTTTTAAAAGTTTCGAAATGCGCTTTTCTTATCTTGGAAATGAAAATAATGTACTCGGGGAACGTCGTGTTGACACTTTTCTCTTGAATTTAACAGGTTTGCGTTACCAACGGCCGATCGGAGCTTCCGCAAAGCGTTCAGTCGTTATATGGAACGCATTTCGGGGTGGGCGAGGACCTCAGACGAGAAGTGGACGAGAACACCAAGAGCCAGGATCGAAGACATCTCAACAAGACGCCGGTCACCCATATACTCTGACGTGAGGAGCTTCGAAAGCTGCCGTAAGTGAAATTTTTGTTTTAAAAGTTTCGAAATACGCTTTTCTTATCTTGGAAATGAAAATAATATACTCGGGGAACGTCGTGTTCACACTTTTCTCTTGAATTTAATAGGTTTGCGTTACCAACGGCCGATCGGAGCTTCCGCAAAGCGTTCAGTCGTTATATGGAACGCATTTCGGGGTGAGCGAGGACGTCAGACGAGAAGTGGACAAGAACACAAAGAGCCAGGATCGAAGACATCTCAAGAAGACGCCGGTCACCCATATACTATGACGTGAGGAGTTTCGAATGCTGCCGTAAGTGAAATTTTTGTTTTAAAAGTTTCGAAATGCGCTTTTCTTATCTTGGAAATGAAAATAATGTACTCGGGGAACGTCGTGTTGACACTTTTCTCTTGAATTTAACAGGTTTGCGTTACCAACGGCCGATTGGAGCTTCCGCAAAGCGTTCAGTCGTTATAGGGAACGCATTTCGGGGTGGGCGAGGACGTCAGACGAGAAGTGGACAAGAACACTAAGAGCCAGGATCGAAGACATCTCAACAAGACGCCGGTCACCTATATACTCTGACGTGAGGAGCTTCGAAAGCTGCCGTAAGTGAAATTTTTGTTTTAAAAGTTTCGAAATGCACTTTTCTTATCTTGGAAATGAAAATAATGTACTCGGGGAACGTCGTGTTGACACTTTTCTCTTGAATTTAACAGGTTTTTGTTACCAACGGCCGATCGGAGCTTCCGCAAAGCGTTCAGTTGTTATATGGAATGCATAACGGGGTGGGCGAGGACGTCAGACGAGGAGTGGACAAGAAGACCAAGTTTCAGGATCGAAGGCATCTCAACAAGACGCCGGTCACCCATATACTCTGACGTGAGGAGCTGCGAAAGCTGCCGTAAGTGAAATTTTTGTTTTAAAATTTCGAAATGCGCTTTTCTTATCTTGGAAATGAAAATAATGTACTCGGGGAACGTCGTGTTGACACTTTTCTCTTGAATTTAACAGGTTTGCGTTACCAACGGCCGATCGGAGCTTCCGCAAAGCGTTCAGTCGTTATATGGAACGCATTTCGGGGTGGGCGAGGACGTCAGACGAGAAGTGGACAAGAACACCAAGAGCCAGGATCGAAGACATCTCAAGAAGACGCCGGTCGACCATATATTCTGACGTGAGGAGCTTCGAAAGCTGCCGTAAGTGAAATTTTTGTTTTAAAAGTTTCGATATGCAATTTTCTAATCTTGGAAATGAAAATAATGTACTCGGGGAACGTCGTGTTGACACTTTTCTCTTGAATTTAACAGGTTTGCGTTACCAACGGTAGATCGGAGCTTCCGCAAAGCGTTCAGTCGTTATATGTAACGCATTTCGGGGTGGGCGAGGACCTCAGACGAGAAGTGGACGAGAACACCAAGAGCCAGGATCGAAGACATCTCAACAAGACGCCGGTCACCCATATACTCTGACGTGAGGAGCTTCGAAAGCTGCCGTAAGTGAAAATTTTGTTTTAAAAGATTCGAAATGCGTTTTTCTTATCTTGGAAATGAAAACAATGTACTCGGGGAACGTCGTGTTCACACTTTTCTCTTGAATTTAACAGGTTTGCGTTACCAACGGCCAATCGGAGCTTCCGTAAAGCGTTCAGTCGTTATATGGAACGCATTCCGGGGTGGGCGAGGTCGTAAGACGAGAAGTGGACAAGAACACCAAGAGCCAGGATCGAAGACATCTCAACAAGACGCCGGTCACCCATATACTCTGACGTGAGGAGCTTCGAAAGCTGCCGTAAGTGAAATTTTTGTTTTAAAAGTTTCGAAATGCGCTTTTCTTATCTTGGAAATGAAAATAATGTACTCGGGGAACGTCGTGTTGACACTTTTCTCTTGAATTTAACAGGTTTGCGTTACCAACGGCCGATCGGAGCTTCCGCAAAGCGTTCAGTCGTTATATGGAACGCATTTCGGGGTGGGCGAGGACCTCAGACGAGAAGTGGACGAGAACACCAAGAGCCAGGATCGAAGACATCTCAACAAGACGCCGGTCACCCATATACTCTGACGTGAGGAGCTTCGAAAGCTGCCGTAAGTGAAATTTTTGTTTTAAAAGTTTCGAAATGCGTTTTTCTTATCTTGGAAATGAAAACAATGTATTCGGGGAACGTCGTGTTCACACTTTTCTCTTGAATTTAACAGGTTTGCGTTACCAACGGCCGATCGGAGCTTCCGCAAAGCGTTCAGTCGTTATATGGAACACATTTCGGGGTGGGCGAGGACGTCAGACGAGAAGTGGACAAGAACACCAAGAGCCAGGATCGAAGACATCTCAAGAAGACGCCGGTCGACCATATATTCTGACGTGAGGAGCTTCGAAAGCTGCCGTAAGTGAAATTTTTGTTTTAAAAGTTTCGATATGCGCTTTTCTTAACTTGGAAATGAAAATAATGTACTCGGGGAACGTCGTGTTGACACTTTTCTCTTGAATTTAACAGGTTTGCGTTACCAACGGTAGATCGGAGCTTCCGCAAAGCGTTCAGTCGTTATATGTAACGCATTTCGGGGTGGGCGAGGACCTCAGACGAGAAGTGGACGAGAACACCAAAGCCAGGATCGAAGACATCTCAACAAGACGCCGGTCACCCATATACTCTGACGTGAGGAGCTTCGAAAGCTGCCGTAAGTGAAAATTTTGTTTTAAAAGTTTCGAAATGCGTTTTTCTTATCTTGGAAATGAAAACAATGTACTCGGGGAACGTCGTGTTGACACTTTTCTCTTGAATTTAACAGGTTTGCGTTACCAACGGCCAATCGGAGCTTCCGTAAAGCGTTCAGTCGTTATATGGAACGCATACCGGGGTGGGCGAGGACGTCAGACGAGAAGTGGACAAGAACACCAAGAGCCAGGATCGAAGACATCTCAACAAGACGCCGGTCACCCATATACTCTGACGTGAGGAGCTTCGAAAGCTGCCGTAAGTGAAATTTTTGTTTTAAAAGTTTCGAAATGCGCTTTTCTTATCTTGGAAATGAAAATAATGTACTCGGGGAACGTCGTGTTGACACTTTTCTCTTGAATTTAACAGGTTTGCGTTACCAACGGCCGATCGGAGCTTCCGCAAAGCGTTCAGTCGTTATATGGAACGCATTTCGGGGTGGGCGAGGACCTCAGACGAGAAGTGGACGAGAACACCAAGAGCCAGGATCGAAGACATCTCAACAAGACGCCGGTCACCCATATACTCTGACGTGAGGAGCTTCGAAAGCTGCCGTAAGTGAAATTTTTGTTTTAAAAGTTTCGAAATACGCTTTTCTTATCTTGGAAATGAAAATAATATACTCGGGGAACGTCGTGTTCACACTTTTCTCTTGAATTTAATAGGTTTGCGTTACCAACGGCCGATCGGAGCTTCCGCAAAGCGTTCAGTCGTTATATGGAACGCATTTCGGGGTGAGCGAGGACGTCAGACGAGAAGTGGACAAGAACACAAAGAGCCAGGATCGAAGACATCTCAAGAAGACGCCGGTCACCCATATACTATGACGTGAGGAGTTTCGAATGCTGCCGTAAGTGAAATTTTTGTTTTAAAAGTTTCGAAATGCGCTTTTCTTATCTTGGAAATGAAAATAATGTACTCGGGGAACGTCGTGTTGACACTTTTCTCTTGAATTTAACAGGTTTGCGTTACCAACGGCCGATTGGAGCTTCCGCAAAGCGTTCAGTCGTTATAGGGAACGCATTTCGGGGTGGGCGAGGACGTCAGACGAGAAGTGGACAAGAACACTAAGAGCCAGGATCGAAGACATCTCAACAAGACGCCGGTCACCTATATACTCTGACGTGAGGAGCTTCGAAAGCTGCCGTAAGTGAAATTTTTGTTTTAAAAGTTTCGAAATGCACTTTTCTTATCTTGGAAATGAAAATAATGTACTCGGGGAACGTCGTGTTGACACTTTTCTCTTGAATTTAACAGGTTTGCGTTACCAACGGTAGATGGGAGCTTCCGCAAAGCGTTCAGTCGTTATATGTAACGCATTTCGGGGTGGGCGAGGACCTCAGACGAGAAGTGGACGAGAACACCAAGAGCCAGGATCGAAGACATCTCAACAAGACGCCGGTCACCCATATACTCTGACGTGAGGAGCTTCGAAAGCTGCCGTAAGTGAAAATTTTGTTTTAAAAGTTTCGAAATACGCTTTTCTTATCTTGGAAATGAAAATAATGTACTCGGGGAACGTCGTGTTCACACTTTTCTCTTGAATTTAACAGGTTTGCGTTACCAACGGCCGATCGGAGCTTCCGCAAAGCGTTCAGTCGTTATATGGAACGCATTTCGGGGTGGGCGAGGACCTCAGACGAGAAGTGGACGAGAACACCAAGAGCCAGGATCGAAGACATCTCAACAAGACGCCGGTCACCCATATACTCTGACGTGAGGAGCTTCGAAAGCTGCCGTAAGTGAAATTTTTGTTTTAAAAGTTTCGAAATGCGTTTTTCTTATCTTGGAAATGAAAACAATGTATTCGGGGAACGTCGTGTTCACACTTTTCTCTTGAATTTAACAGGTTTGCGTTACCAACGGCCGATCGGAGCTTCCGCAAAGCGTTCAGTCGTTATATGGAACACATTTCGGGGTGGGCGAGGACGTCAGACGAGAAGTGGACAAGAACACCAAGAGCCAGGATCGAAGACATCTCAAGAAGACGCCGGTCGACCATATATTCTGACGTGAGGAGCTTCGAAAGCTGCCGTAAGTGAAATTTTTGTTTTAAAAGTTTCGATATGCGCTTTTCTTAACTTGGAAATGAAAATAATGTACTCGGGGAACGTCGTGTTGACACTTTTCTCTTGAATTTAACAGGTTTGCGTTACCAACGGTAGATCGGAGCTTCCGCAAAGCGTTCAGTCGTTATATGTAACGAATTTCGGGGTGGGCGAGGACCTCAGACGAGAAGTGGACGAGAACACCAAGAGCCAGGATCGAAGACATCTCAACAAGACGCCGGTCACCCATATACTCTGACGTGAGGAGCTTCGAAAGCTGCCGTAAGTGAAAATTTTGTTTTAAAAGTTTCGAAATGCGTTTTTCTTATCTTGTAAATGAAAACAATGTACTCGGGGAACGTCGTGTTGACACTTTTCTCTTGAATTTAACAGGTTTGCGTTACCAACGGCCAATCGGAGCTTCCGCAAAGCGTTCAGTCGTTATATGGAACGCATTTCGGGGTGGGCGAGGACCTCAGACGAGAAGTGGACGAGAACACCAAGAGCCAGGATCGAAGACATCTCAACAAGACGCCGGTCACCCATATACTCTGACGTGAGGAGCTTCGAAAGCTGCCGTAAGTGAAATTTTTGTTTTAAAAGTTTCGAAATACGCTTTTCTTATCTTGGAAATGAAAATAATGTACTCGGGGAACGTCGTGTTCACACTTTTCTCTTGAATTTAATAGGTTTGCGTTACCAACGGCCGATCGGAGCTTCCGCAAAGCGTTCAGTCGTTATATGGAACGCATTTCGGGGTGAGCGAGGACGTCAGACGAGAAGTGGACAAGAACACAAAGAGCCAGGATCGAAGACATCTCAAGAAGACGCCGGTCACCCATATACTATGACGTGAGGAGTTTCGAATGCTGCCGTAAGTGAAATTTTTGTTTTAAAAGTTTCGAAATGCGCTTTTCTTATCTTGGAAATGAAAATAATGTACTCGGGGAACGTCGTGTTGACACTTTTCTCTTGAATTTAACAGGTTTGCGTTACCAACGGCCGATTGGAGCTTCCGCAAAGCGTTCAGTCGTTATAGGGAACGCATTTCGGGGTGGGCGAGGACGTCAGACGAGAAGTGGACAAGAACACTAAGAGCCAGGATCGAAGACATCTCAACAAGACGCCGGTCACCTATATACTCTGACGTGAGGAGCTTCGAAAGCTGCCGTAAGTGAAATTTTTGTTTTAAAAGTTTCGAAATGCACTTTTCTTATCTTGGAAATGAAAATAATGTACTCGGGGAACGTCGTGTTGACACTTTTCTCTTGAATTTAACAGGTTTGCGTTACCAACGGTAGATCGGAGCTTCCGCAAAGCGTTCAGTCGTTATATGTAACGCATTTCGGGGTGGGCGAGGACCTCAGACGAGAAGTGGACGAGAACACCAAGAGCCAGGATCGAAGACATCTCAACAAGACGCCGGTCACCCATATAATCTGACGTGAGGAGCTTCGAAAGCTGCCGTAAGTGAAAATTTTGTTTTAAAAGTTTCGAAATGCGTTTTTCTTATCTTGGAAATGAAAACAATGTACTCGGGGAACGTCGTGTTGACACTTTTCTCTTGAATTTAACAGGTTTGCGTTACCAACGGCCGATCGGAGCTTCCGCAAAGCGTTCAGTCGTTATATGGAACGCATTTCGGGGTGGGCGAGGACCTCAGACGAGAAGTGGACGAGAACACCAAGAGCCAGGATCGAAGACATCTCAACAAGACGCCGGTCACCCATATACTCTGACGTGAGGAGCTTCGAAAGCTGCCGTAAGTGAAATTTTTGTTTTAAAAGTTTCGAAATACGCTTTTCTTATCTTGGAAATGAAAATAATGTACTCGGGGAACGTCGTGTTCACACTTTTCTCTTGAATTTAATAGGTTTGCGTTACCAACGGCCGATCGGAGCTTCCGCAAAGCGTTCAGTCGTTATATGGAACGCATTTCGGGGTGAGCGAGGACGTCAGACGAGAAGTGGACAAGAACACAAAGAGCCAGGATCGAAGACATCTCAAGAAGACGCCGGTCACCCATATACTATGACGTGAGGAGTTTCGAATGCTGCCGTAAGTGAAATTTTTGTTTTAAAAGTTTCGAAATGCGCTTTTCTTATCTTGGAAATGAAAATAATGTACTCGGGGAACGTCGTGTTGACACTTTTCTCTTGAATTTAACAGGTTTGCGTTACCAACGGCCGATTGGTGCTTCCGCAAAGCGTTCAGTCGTTATAGGGAACGCATTTCGGGGTGGGCGAGGACGTCAGACGAGAAGTGGACAAGAACACTAAGAGCCAGGATCGAAGACATCTCAACAAGACGCCGGTCACCTATATATTCTGACGTGAGGAGCTTTGAAAGCTGCCGTAAGTGAAATTTTTGTTTTAAAAGTTTCGAAATGCACTTTTCTTATCTTGGAAATGAAAATAATGTACTCGGGGAACGTCGTGTTGACACTTTTCTCTTGAATTTAACAGGTTTGTGTTACCAACGGCCGATCGGAGCTTCCGCAAAGCGTTAAGTCGTTATATGGAACGCATTTCGGGGTGGGCGAGGACCTCAGACGAGAAGTGGACGAGAACACCAAGAGCCAGGATCGAAGACATCTCAACAAGACGCCGGTCACCCATATACTCTGACGTGAGGAGCTTCGAAAGCTGCCGTAAGTGAAATTTTTGTTTTAAAATTTCGACATGCGCTTTTCTTATCTTGGAAATGAAAGTAATGTACTCTGGGAACATCGTGTTGACACTTTTCTCTTGAATTTAACAGGTTTGCGTTACCAACGGCCGATCGGAGCTTCCGCAAAGCGTTCAGTCGTTATATGGAACGCATTTCGGGGTGGGCGAGGACGTCAGACGAGAAGTGGACAAGAACACCAAGAGCCAGGATCGAAGACATCTCAACAAGACGCCGGTCACCCATATACTCTGACGTGAGGAGCTTCGAAAGCTGCCGTAAGTGAAATTTTTGTTTTAAAAGTTTCGAAATGCGTTTTTCTTATCTTGGAAATGAAAATAATGTACTCGGGGAACGTCGTGTTCACACTTTTCTCTTGAATTTAACAGGTTTTTGTTACCAACGGCCGATCGGAGCTTCCGCAAAGCGTTCAGTCGTTATATGGAACGCATTTCGGGGTGGGCGAGGACCTCAGACGAGAAGTGGACGAGAACACCAAGAGCCAGGATCGAAGACATCTCAACAAGACGCCGGTCACCCATATACTCTGACGTGAGGAGCTTCGAAAGCTGCCGTAAGTGAAATTTTTGTTTTAAAAGTTTCGAAATGCGCTTTTCTTATCTTGGAAATGAAAATAATGTACTCGGGGAACGTCTTGTTGACACTTTTCTCTTGAATTTAACAGGTTTGCGTTACCAACGGCCGATCGGAGCTTCCGCAAAGCGTTCAGTTGTTATATGGAATGCATAACGGGGTGGGCGAGGACGTCAGACGAGGAGTGGACAAGAAGACCAAGAGCCAGGATCGAAGGCATCTCAACAAGACGCCGGTCACCCATATACTCTGACGTGAGGAGCTTCGAAAGCTGCCGTAAGTGAAATTTTTGTTTTAAAATTTCGAAATGCGCTTTTCTTATCTTGGAAATGAAAATAATATACTCGGGGAACGTCGTGTTGACACTTTTCTCTTGAATTTAACAGGTTTGCGTTACCAACGGCCGATCGGAGCTTCCGCAAAGCGTTCAGTCGTTATATGGAACGCATTTCGGGGTGGGCGAGGACGTCAGACGAGAAGTGGACAAGAACACCAAGAGCCAGGATCGAAGACATCTCAACAAGACGCCGGTCACCCATATACTCTGACGTGAGGAGCTTGGAAAGCTGCCGTAAGTGAAATTTTTGTTTTAAAAGTTTCGAAATGCGTTTTTCTTATCTTGGAAATGAAAACAATGTACTCGGGGAACGTCGTGTTCACACTTTTCTCTAGAATTTAACAGGTTTGCGTTACCAACGGCCAATCGGAGCTTCCGTAAAGCGTTCAGTCGTTATATGGAACGCATACCGGGGTGGGCGAGGACGTCAGACGAGAAGTGGACAAGAACACCAAGAACCAGGATCGAAGACATCTCAACAAGACGCCGGTCACCCATATACTCTGACGTGATTAGCTTCGAAAGCTGCCGTAAGTGAAATTTTTGTTTTAAAAGTTTCGAAATGCGCTTTTCTTATCTTGGAAATGAAAATAATGTACTCTGGGAACGTCGTGTTGACACTTTTCTCTTGAATTTAACAGGTTTGCGTTACCAACGGCCGATCGGAGCTTCCGCAAAGCGTTCAGTCGTTATATGGAACGCATTTCGTGGTGGGCGAGGACGTCAGACGAGAAGTGGACAAGAACACCAAGAGCCAGGATCGAAGACATCTCAACAAGACGCCGGTCACCCATATACTCTGACGTGAGGAGCTTTGAAAGCTGCCATAAGTGAAATTTTTGTTCTAAAACTTTCGAAATGCGCTTTTCTTATCTTGGAAATGGAAGTAATGTACTCGGGGAACGTCGTGTTGACACTTTTCTCTTGAATTTAACAGGTTTGCGTTACCAACGGCCGATCGGAGCTTCCGCAAAGCGTTCAGTCGTTATATGGAACGCATTTCGGGGTGGGCGAGGACGTCAGACGAGAAGTGGACAAGAACACCAAGAGCCAGGATCGAAGACATCTCAACAAGACGCCGGTCACCCATATACTCTGACGTGAGGAGCTTCGAAAGCTGCCGTAAGTGAAATTTTTGTTTTAAAAGTTTCGAAATGCGCTTTTCTTATCTTGGAAATGAAAATAATGTACTCGGGGAACGTCTTGTTGACACTTTTCTCTTGAATTTAACAGGTTTGCGTTACCAACGGCCGATCGGAGCTTCCGCAAAGCGTTCAGTTGTTATATGGAATGCATAACGGGGTGGGCGAGGACGTCAGACGAGGAGTGGACAAGAAGACCAAGAGCCAGGATCGAAGGCATCTCAACAAGACGCCGGTCACCCATATACTCTGACGTGAGGAGCTTCGAAAGCTGCCGTAAGTGAAATTTTTGTTTTAAAATTTCGAAATGCGCTTTTCTTATCTTGGAAATGAAAATAATATACTCGGGGAACGTCGTGTTGACACTTTTCTCTTGAATTTAACAGGTTTGCGTTACCAACGGCCGATCGGAGCTTCCGCAAAGCGTTCAGTCGTTATATGGAACGCATTTCGGGGTGGGCGAGGACGTCAGACGAGAAGTGGACAAGAACACCAAGAGCCAGGATCGAAGACATCTCAAGAAGACGCCGGTCACCCATATACTCTGACGTGAGGAGCTTGGAAAGCTGCCGTAAGTGAAATTTTTGTTTTAAAAGTTTCGAAATGCGTTTTTCTTATCTTGGAAATGAAAACAATGTACTCGGGGAACGTCGTGTTCACACTTTTCTCTTGAATTTAACAGGTTTGCGTTACCAACGGCCAATCGGAGCTTCCGTAAAGCGTTCAGTCGTTATATGGAACGCATACCGGGGTGGGCGAGGACGTCAGACGAGAAGTGGACAAGAACACCAAGAACCAGGATCGAAGACATCTCAACAAGACGCCGGTCACACATATACTCTGACGTGATTAGCTTCGAAAGCTGCCGTAAGTGAAATTTTTGTTTTAAAAGTTTCGAAATGCGCTTTTCTTATCTTGGAAATGAAAATAATGTACTCTGGGAACGTCGTGTTGACACTTTTCTCTTGAATTTAACAGGTTTGCGTTACCAACGGCCGATCGGAGCTTCCGCAAAGCGTTCAGTCGTTATATGGAACGCATTTCGGGGTGGGCGAGGACGTCAGACGAGAAGTGGACAAGAACACCAAGAGCCAGGATCGAAGACATCTCAACAAGACGCCGGTCACCCATATACTCTGACGTGAGGAGCTTGGAAAGCTGCCGTAAGTGAAATTTTTGTTTTAAAAGTTTCGAAATGCGTTTTTCTTATCTTGGAAATGAAAACAATGTACTCGGGGAACGTCGTGTTCACACTTTTCTCTTGAATTTAACAGGTTTGCGTTACCAACGGCCAATCGGAGCTTCCGTAAAGCGTTCAGTCGTTATATGGAACGCATACCGGGGTGGGCGAGGACGTCAGACGAGAAGTGGACAAGAACACCAAGAACCAGGATCGAAGACATCTCAACAAGACGCCGGTCACCCATATACTCTGACGTGATTAGCTTCGAAAGCTGCCGTAAGTGAAATTTTTGTTTTAAAAGTTTCGAAATGCGCTTTTCTTATCTTGGAAATGAAAATAATGTACTCGGGGAACGTCGTGTTGACACTTTTCTCTTGAATTTAACAGGTTTGCGTTACCAACGGCCGATCGGAGCTTCCGCAAAGCGTTCAGTCGTTATATGGAACGCATTTCGGGGTGGGCGAGGACGTCAGACGAGAAGTGGACAAGAACACCAAGAGCCAGGATCGAAGACATCTCAACAAGACGCCGGTCACCCATATACTCTGACGTGAGGAGCTTCGAAAGCTGCCGTAAGTGAAATTTTTGTTTTAAAAGTTTCGAAATGCGCTTTTCTTATCTTGGAAATGAAAATAATGTACTCGGGGAACGTCGTGTTGACACTTTTCTCTTGAATTTAACAGGTTTGCGTTACCAACGGCCGATCGGAGCTTCCGCAAAGCGTTCAGTCGTTATATGGAACGCATTTCGGGGTGGGCGAGGACCTCAGACGAGAAGTGGACGAGAACACCAAGAGCCAGGATCGAAGACATCTCAACAAGACGCCGGTCACCCATATACTCTGACGTGAGGAGCTTCGAAAGCTGCCGTAAGTGAAATTTTTGTTTTAAAAGTTTCGAAATGCGCTTTTCTTATCTTGGAAATGAAAATAATGTACTCTGGGAACGTCGTGTTGACACTTTTCTCTTGAATTTAACAGGTTTGCGTTACCAACGGCCGATCGGAGCTTCCGCAAAGCGTTCAGTCGTTATATGGAACGCATTTCGTGGTGGGCGAGGACGTCAGACGAGAAGTGGACAAGAACACCAAGAGCCAGGATCGAAGACATCTCAACAAGACGCCGGTCACCCATATACTCTGACGTGAGGAGCTTCGAAAGCTGCCATAAGTGAAATTTTTGTTCTAAAACTTTCGAAATGCGCTTTTCTTATCTTGGAAATGAAAGTAATGTACTCTGGGAACATCGTGTTGACACTTTTCTCTTGAATTTAACAGGTTTGCGTTACCAACGGCCGATCGGAGCTTCCGCAAAGCGTTCAGTCGTTATATGGAACGCATTTCGGGGTGGGCGAGGACCTCAGACGAGAAGTGGACGAGAACACCAAGAGCCAGGATCGAAGACATCTCAACAAGACGCCGGTCACCCATATACTCTGACGTGAGGAGCTTCGAAAGCTGCCGTAAGTGAAATTTTTGTTTTAAAAGTTTCGAAATGCGCTTTTCTTATCTTGGAAATGAAAATAATGTACTCGGGGAACGTCTTGTTGACACTTTTCTCTTGAATTTAACAGGTTTGCGTTACCAACGGCCGATCGGAGCTTCCGCAAAACGTTCAGTTGTTATATGGAATGCATAACGGGGTGGGCGAGGACGTCAGACGAGGAGTGGACAAGAAGACCAAGAGCCAGGATCGAAGGCATCTCAACAAGACGCCGGTCACCCATATACTCTGACGTGAGGAGCTTCGAAAGCTGCCGTAAGTGAAATTTTTGTTTTAAAACTTCGAAATGCGCTTTTCTTATCTTGGAAATGAAAATAATATACTCGGGGAACGTCGTGTTGACACTTTTCTCTTGAATTTAACAGGTTTGCGTTACCAACGGCCGATCGGAGCTTCCGCAAAGCGTTCAGTCGTTATATGGAACGCATTTCGGGGTGGGCGAGGACGTCAGACGAGAAGTGGACAAGAACACCAAGAGCCAGGATCGAAGACATCTCAAGAAGACGCCGGTCACCCATATACTCTGACGTGAGGAGCTTCGAAAGCTGCCGTAAGTGAAATTTTTGTTTTAAAAGTTTCGAAATGCGTTTTTCTTATCTTGGAAATGAAAACAATGTACTCGGGGAACGTCGTGTTCACACTTTTCTCTTGAATTTAACAGGTTTGCGTTACCAACGTCCAATCGGAGCTTCCGTAAAGCGTTCAGTCGTTATATGGAACGCATACCGGGGTGGGCGAGGACGTCAGACGAGAAGTGGACAAGAACACCAAGAGCCAGGATCGAAGACATCTCAACAAGACGCCGGTCACCCATATACTCTGACGTGAGGTGCTTCGAAAGCTGCCGTAAGTGAAATTTTTGTTTTAAAAGTTTCGAAATGCGTTTTTCTTATCTTGGAAATGAAAACAATGTATTCGGGGAACGTCGTGTTCACACTTTTCTCTTGAATTTAACAGGTTTGCGTTACCAACGGCCAATCGGAGCTTCCGTAAAGCGTTCAGTCGTTATATGGAACGCATACCGGGGTGGGAGAGGACGTCAGACGAGAAGTGGACAAGAACACCAAGAGCCAGGATCGAAGACATCTCAACAAGACGCCGGTCACCCATATACTCTGACGTGAGGAGCTTCGAAAGCTGCCGTAAGTGAAATTTTTGTTTTAAAAGTTTCGAAATACGCTTTTCTTATCTTGGAAATGAAAATAATGTACTCGGGGAACGTCGTGTTCACACTTTTCTCTTGAATTTAATAGGTTTGCGTTACCAACGGCCGATCGGAGCTTCCGCAAAGCGTTCAGTCGTTATATGGAACGCATTTCGGGGTGGGCGAGGACGTCAGACGAGAAGTGGACAAGAACACAAAGAGCCAGGATCGAAGACATCTCAAGAAGACGCCGGTCACCCATATACTATGACGTGAGGAGTTTCGAATGCTGCCGTAAGTGAAATTTTTGTTTTAAAAGTTTCGAAATGCGCTTTTCTTATCTTGGAAATGAAAATAATATACTCGGGGAACGTCGTGTTGACACTTTTCTCTTGAATTTAACAGGTTTGCGTTACCAACGGCCGATCGGAGCTTCCGCAAAGCGTTCAGTCGTTATAGGGAACGCATTTCGGGGTGGGCGAGGACGTCAGACGAGAAGTGGACAAGAACACCAAGAGCCAGGATCGAAGACATCTCAACAAGACGCCGGTCACCTATATACTCTGACGTGAGGAGCTTCGAAAGCTGCCGTAAGTGAAATTTTTGTTTTAAAAGTTTCGAAATGCACTTTTCTTATCTTGGAAATGAAAATAATGTACTCGGGGAACGTCGTGTTGACACTTTTCTCTTGAATTTAACAGGTTTGGGTTACCAACGGCCGATCGGAGCTTCCGCAAAGCGTTAAGTCGTTATATGGAACGCATTTCGGGGTGGGCGAGGACCTCAGACGAGAAGTGGACGAGAACACCAAGAGCCAGGATCGAAGACATCTCAACAAGACGCCGGTCACCCATATACTCTGACGTGAGGAGCTTCGAAAGCTGCCGTAAGTGAAATTTTTGTTTTAAAATTTCGACATGCGCTTTTCTTATCTTGGAAGTGAAAGTAATGTACTCTGGGAACATCGTGTTGACACTTTTCTCTTGAATTTAACAGGTTTGCGTTACCAACGGCCGATCGGAGCTTCCGCAAAGCGTTCAGTCGTTATATGGAACGCATTTCGGGGTGGGCGAGGACGTCAGACGAGAAGTGGACAAGAACACCAAGAGCCAGGATCGAAGACATCTCAACAAGACGCCGGTCACCCATATACTCTGACGTGAGGAGCTTCGAAAGCTGCCGTAAGTGAAATTTTTGTTTTAAAAGTTTCGAAATGCGTTTTTCTTATCTTGGAAATGAAAACAATGTATTCGGGGAACGTCGTGTTCACACTTTTCTCTTGAATTTAACAGGTTTGCGTTACCAACGTCCAATCGGAGCTTCCGTAAAGCGTTCAGTCGTTATATGGAACGCATACCGGGGTGGGCGAGGACGTCAGACGAGAAGTGGACAAGAACACCAAGAGCCAGGATCGAAGACATCTCAACAAGACGCCGGTCACCCATATACTCTGACGTGAGGAGCTTCGAAAGCTGCCGTAAGTGAAATTTTTGTTTTAAAAGTTTCGAAATGCGTTTTTCTTATCTTGGAAATGAAAACAATGTATTCGGGGAACGTCGTGTTCACACTTTTCTCTTGAATTTAACAGGTTTGCGTTACCAATGGCCAATCGGAGCTTCCGTAAAGCGTTCAGTCGTTATATGGAACGCATACCGGGGTGGGCGAGGACGTCAGACGAGAAGTGGACAAGAACACCAAGAGCCAGGATCGAAGACATCTCAACAAGACGCCGGTCACCCATATACTCTGACGTGAGGAGCTTCGAAAGCTGCCGTAAGTGAAATTTTTGTTTTAAAAGTTTCGAAATGCGTTTTTCTTATCTTGGAAATGAAAACAATGTATTCGGGGAACGTCGTGTTCACACTTTTCTCTTGAATTTAACAGGTTTGCGTTACCAACGGCCAATCGGAGCTTCCGTAAAGCGTTCAGTCGTTATATGGAACGCATACCGGGGTGCGCGAGGGCGTCAGACGAGAAGTGGACAAGAACACCAAGAGCCAGGATCGAAGACATCTCAACAAGACGCCGGTCACCCATATACTCTGACGTGAGGAGCTTCGAAAGCTGCCGTAAGTGAAATTTTTGTTTTAAAAGTTTCGAAATACGCTTTTCTTATCTTGGAAATGAAAATAATGTACTCGGGGAACGTCGTGTTCACACTTTTCTCTTGAATTTAATAGGTTTGCGTTACCAACGGCCGATCGGAGCTTCCGCAAAGCGTTCAGTCGTTATATGGAACGCATTTCGGGGTGGGCGAGGACGTCAGACGAGAAGTGGACAAGAACACAAAGAGCCAGGATCGAAGACATCTCAAGAAGACGCCGGTCACCCATATACTATGACGTGAGGAGTTTCGAATGCTGCCGTAAGTGAAATTTTTGTTTTAAAAGTTTCGAAATGCGCTTTTCTTATCTTGGAAATGAAAATAATGTACTCGGGGAACGTCGTGTTGACACTTTTCTCTTGAATTTAACAGGTTTGCGTTACCAACGGCCGATCGGAGCTTCCGCAAAGCGTTCAGTCGTTATAGGGAACGCATTTCGGGGTGGGCGAGGACGTCAGACGAGAAGTGGACAAGAACACCAAGAGCCAGGATCGAAGACATCTCAACAAGACGCCGGTCACCTATATACTCTGACGTGAGGAGCTTCGAAAGCTGCCGTAAGTGAAATTTTTGTTTTAAAAGTTTCGAAATGCACTTTTCTTATCTTGGAAATGAAAATAATGTACTCGGGGAACGTCGTGTTGACACTTTTCTCTTGAATTTAACAGGTTTGGGTTACCAACGGCCGATCGGAGCTTCCGCAAAGCGTTAAGTCGTTATATGGAACGCATTTCGGGGTGGGCGAGGACGTCAGACGAGAAGTGGACAAGAACACCAAGAGCCAGGATCGAAGACATCTCAACAAGACGCCGGTCACCCATATACTCTGACGTGAGGAGCTTCGAAAGCTGCCGTAAGTGAAATTTTTGTTTTAAAAGTTTCGAAATGCGTTTTTCTTATCTTGGAAATGAAAACAATGTATTCGGGGAACGTCGTGTTCACACTTTTCTCTTGAATTTAACAGGTTTGCGTTACCAACGTCCAATCGGAGCTTCCGTAAAGCGTTCAGTCGTTATATGGAACGCATACCGGGGTGGGCGAGGACGTCAGACGAGAAGTGGACAAGAACACCAAGAGCCAGGATCGAAGACATCTCAACAAGACGCCGGTCACCCATATACTCTGACGTGAGGAGCTTCGAAAGCTGCCGTAAGTGAAATTTTTGTTTTAAAAGTTTCGAAATGCGTTTTTCTTATCTTGGAAATGAAAACAATGTATTCGGGGAACGTCGTGTTCACACTTTTCTCTTGAATTTAACAGGTTTGCGTTACCAACGGCCAATCGGAGCTTCCGTAAAGCGTTCAGTCGTTATATGGAACGCATACCGGGGTGCGCGAGGGCGTCAGACGAGAAGTGGACAAGAACACCAAGAGCCAGGATCGAAGACATCTCAACAAGACGCCGGTCACCCATATACTCTGACGTGAGGAGCTTCGAAAGCTGCCGTAAGTGAAATTTTTGTTTTAAAATTTCGACATGCGCTTTTCTTATCTTGGAAATGAAAGTAATGTACTCTGGGAACATCGTGTTGACACTTTTCTCTTGAATTTAACAGGTTTGCGTTACCAACGGCCGATCGGAGCTTCCGCAAAGCGTTCAGTCGTTATATGGAACGCATTTCGGGGTGGGCGAGGACGTCAGACGAGAAGTGGACAAGAACACCAAGAGCCAGGATCGAAGACATCTCAACAAGACGCCGGTCACCCATATACTCTGACGTGAGGAGCTTCGAAAGCTGCCGTAAGTGAAATTTTTGTTTTAAAAGTTTCGAAATGCGTTTTTCTTATCTTGGAAATGAAAACAATGTATTCGGGGAACGTCGTGTTCACACTTTTCTCTTGAATTTAACAGGTTTGCGTTACCAACGTCCAATCGGAGCTTCCGTAAAGCGTTCAGTCGTTATATGGAACGCATACCGGGGTGGGCGAGGACGTCAGACGAGAAGTGGACAAGAACACCAAGAGCCAGGATCGAAGACATCTCAACAAGACGCCGGTCACCCATATACTCTGACGTGAGGAGCTTCGAAAGCTGCCGTAAGTGAAATTTTTGTTTTAAAAGTTTCGAAATGCGTTTTTCTTATCTTGGAAATGAAAACAATGTATTCGGGGAACGTCGTGTTCACACTTTTCTCTTGAATTTAACAGGTTTGCGTTACCAACGTCCAATCGGAGCTTCCGTAAAGCGTTCAGTCGTTATATGGAACGCATACCGGGGTGGGCGAGGACGTCAGACGAGAAGTGGACAAGAACACCAAGAGCCAGGATCGAAGACATCTCAACAAGACGCCGGTCACCCATATACTCTGACGTGAGGAGCTTCGAAAGCTGCCGTAAGTGAAATTTTTGTTTTAAAAGTTTCGAAATGCGTTTTTCTTATCTTGGAAATGAAAACAATGTATTCGGGGAACGTCGTGTTCACACTTTTCTCTTGAATTTAACAGGTTTGCGTTACCAACGGCCAATCGGAGCTTCCGTAAAGCGTTCAGTCGTTATATGGAACGCATACCGGGGTGCGCGAGGGCGTCAGACGAGAAGTGGACAAGAACACCAAGAGCCAGGATCGAAGACATCTCAACAAGACGCCGGTCACCCATATACTCTGACGTGAGGAGCTTCGAAAGCTGCCGTAAGTGAAATTTTTGTTTTAAAAGTTTCGAAATACGCTTTTCTTATCTTGGAAATGAAAATAATGTACTCGGGGAACGTCGTGTTCACACTTTTCTCTTGAATTTAATAGGTTTGCGTTACCAACGGCCGATCGGAGCTTCCGCAAAGCGTTCAGTCGTTATATGGAACGCATTTCGGGGTGGGCGAGGACGTCAGACGAGAAGTGGACAAGAACACAAAGAGCCAGGATCGAAGACATCTCAAGAAGACGCCGGTCACCCATATACTATGACGTGAGGAGTTTCGAATGCTGCCGTAAGTGAAATTTTTGTTTTAAAAGTTTCGAAATGCGCTTTTCTTATCTTGGAAATGAAAATAATGTACTCGGGGAACGTCGTGTTGACACTTTTCTCTTGAATTTAACAGGTTTGCGTTACCAACGGCCGATCGGAGCTTCCGCAAAGCGTTCAGTCGTTATAGGGAACGCATTTCGGGGTGGGCGAGGACGTCAGACGAGAAGTGGACAAGAACACAAAGAGCCAGGATCGAAGACATCTCAACAAGACGCCGGTCACCTATATACTCTGACGTGAGGAGCTTCGAAAGCTGCCGTAAGTGAAATTTTTGTTTTAAAAGTTTCGAAATGCACTTTTCTTATCTTGGAAATGAAAATAATGTACTCGGGGAACGTCGTGTTGACACTTTTCTCTTGAATTTAACAGGTTTGGGTTACCAACGGCCGATCGGAGCTTCCGCAAAGCGTTAAGTCGTTATATGGAACGCATTTCGGGGTGGGCGAGGACGTCAGACGAGAAGTGGACAAGAACACCAAGAGCCAGGATCGAAGACATCTCAACAAGACGCCGGTCACCCATATACTCTGACGTGAGGAGCTTCGAAAGCTGCCGTAAGTGAAATTTTTGTTTTAAAAGTTTCGAAATGCGTTTTTCTTATCTTGGAAATGAAAACAATGTATTCGGGGAACGTCGTGTTCACACTTTTCTCTTGAATTTAACAGGTTTGCGTTACCAACGGCCAATCGGAGCTTCCGTAAAGCGTTCAGTCGTTATATGGAACGCATACCGGGGTGCGCGAGGGCGTCAGACGAGAAGTGGACAAGAACACCAAGAGCCAGGATCGAAGACATCTCAACAAGACGCCGGTCACCCATATACTCTGACGTGAGGAGCTTCGAAAGCTGCCGTAAGTGAAATTTTTGTTTTAAAAGTTTCGAAATACGCTTTTCTTATCTTGGAAATGAAAATAATGTACTCGGGGAACGTCGTGTTCACACTTTTCTCTTGAATTTAATAGGTTTGCGTTACCAACGGCCGATCGGAGCTTCCGCAAAGCGTTCAGTCGTTATATGGAACGCATTTCGGGGTGGGCGAGGACGTCAGACGAGAAGTGGACAAGAACACAAAGAGCCAGGATCGAAGACATCTCAAGAAGACGCCGGTCACCCATATACTATGACGTGAGGAGTTTCGAATGCTGCCGTAAGTGAAATTTTTGTTTTAAAAGTTTCGAAATGCGCTTTTCTTATCTTGGAAATGAAAATAATGTACTCGGGGAACGTCGTGTTGACACTTTTCTCTTGAATTTAACAGGTTTGCGTTACCAACGGCCGATCGGAGCTTCCGCAAAGCGTTCAGTCGTTATAGGGAACGCATTTCGGGGTGGGCGAGGACGTCAGACGAGAAGTGGACAAGAACACCAAGAGCCAGGATCGAAGACATCTCAACAAGACGCCGGTCACCTATATACTCTGACGTGAGGAGCTTCGAAAGCTGCCGTAAGTGAAATTTTTGTTTTAAAAGTTTCGAAATGCACTTTTCTTATCTTGGAAATGAAAATAATGTACTCGGGGAACGTCGTGTTGACACTTTTCTCTTGAATTTAACAGGTTTGGGTTACCAACGGCCGATCGGAGCTTCCGCAAAGCGTTAAGTCGTTATATGGAACGCATTTCGGGGTGGGCGAGGACCTCAGACGAGAAGTGGACGAGAACACCAAGAGCCAGGATCGAAGACATCTCAACAAGACGCCGGTCACCCATATACTCTGACGTGAGGAGCTTCGAAAGCTGCCGTAAGTGAAATTTTTGTTTTAAAATTTCGACATGCGCTTTTCTTATCTTGGAAATGAAAGTAATGTACTCTGGGAACATCGTGTTGACACTTTTCTCTTGAATTTAACAGGTTTGCGTTACCAACGGCCGATCGGAGCTTCCGCAAAGCGTTCAGTCGTTATAGGGAACGCATTTCGGGGTGGGCGAGGACGTCAGACGAGAAGTGGACAAGAACACCAAGAGCCAGGATCGAAGACATCTCAACAAGACGCCGGTCACCCATATACTCTGACGTGAGGAGCTTCGAAAGCTGCCGTAAGTGAAATTTTTGTTTTAAAAGTTTCGAAATGCGCTTTTCTTATCTTGGAAATGAAAATAATGTACTCGGGGAACGTCGTGTTGACACTTTTCTCTTGAATTTAACAGGTTTGCGTTACCAACGGCCAATCGGAGCTTCCGTAAAGCGTTCAGTTGTTATATGGAATGCATAACGGGGTGGGCGAGGACGTCAGACGAGGAGTGGACAAGAAGACCAAGTTTCAGGATCGAAGGCATCTCAACAAGACGCCGGTCACTCATATACTCTGACGTGAGGAGCTGCGAAAGCTGCCGTAAGTGAAATTTTTGTTTTAAAATTTCGAAATGCGCTTTTCTTATCTTGGAAATGAAAATAATGTACTCGGGGAACATCGTGTTGACACTTTTCTCTTGAATTTAACAGGTTTGCGTTACCAACGGCCGATCGGAGCTTCCGCAAAGCGTTCAGTCGTTATATGGAACGCATTTCGGGGTGGGCGAGGACGTCAGACGAGAAGTGGACAAGAACACCAAGAGCCAGGATCGAAGACATCTCAAGAAGACGCCGGTCGACCATATATTCTGACGTGAGGAGCTTCGAAAGCTGCCGTAAGTGAAATTTTTGTTTTAAAAGTTTCGATATGCGCTTTTCTTATCTTGGAAATGAAAATAATGTACTCGGGGAACGTCGTGTTGACACTTTTCTCTTGAATTTAACAGGTTTGCGTTACCAACGGTAGATCGGAGCTTCCGCAAAGCGTTCAGTCGTTATATGTAACGCATTTCGGGGTGGGCGAGGACCTCAGACGAGAAGTGGACGAGAACACCAAGAGCCAGGATCGAAGACATCTCAACAAGACGCCGGTCACCCATATACTCTGACGTGAGGAGCTTCGAAAGCTGCCGTAAGTGAAAATTTTGTTTTAAAAGATTCGAAATGCGTTTTTCTTATCTTGGAAATGAAAACAATGTACTCGGGGAACGTCGTGTTCACACTTTTCTCTTGAATTTAACAGGTTTGCGTTACCAACGGCCAATCGGAGCTTCCGTAAAGCGTTCAGTCGTTATATGGAACGCATTCCGGGGTGGGCGAGGTCGTCAGACGAGAAGTGGACAAGAACACCAAGAGCCAGGATCGAAGACATCTCAACAAGACGCCGGTCACCCATATACTCTGACGTGAGGAGCTTCGAAAGCTGCCGTAAGTGAAATTTTTGTTTTAAAAGTTTCGAAATGCGCTTTTCTTATCTTGGAAATGAAAATAATGTACTCGGGGAACGTCGTGTTGACACTTTTCTCTTGAATTTAACAGGTTTGCTTTACCAACGGCCGATCGGAGCTTCCGCAAAGCGTTCAGTCGTTATATGGAACGCATTTCGGGGTGGGCGAGGACCTCAGACGAGAAGTGGACGAGAACACCAAGAGCCAGGATCGAAGACATCTCAACAAGACGCCGGTCACCCATATACTCTGACGTGAGGAGCTTCGAAAGCTGCCGTAAGTGAAATTTTTGTTTTAAAAGTTTCGAAATGCGTTTTTCTTATCTTGGAAATGAAAACAATGTATTCGGGGAACGTCGTGTTCACACTTTTCTCTTGAATTTAACAGGTTTGCGTTACCAACGGCCGATCGGAGCTTCCGCAAAGCGTTCAGTCGTTATATGGAACACATTTCGGGGTGGGCGAGGACGTCAGACGAGAAGTGGACAAGAACACCAAGAGCCAGGATCGAAGACATCTCAAGAAGACGCCGGTCGACCATATATTCTGACGTGAGGAGCTTCGAAAGCTGCCTTAAGTGAAATTTTTGTTTTAAAAGTTTCGATATGCGCTTTTCTTATCTTGGAAATGAAAATAATGTACTCGGGGAACGTCGTGTTGACACTTTTCTCTTGAATTTAACAGTTTTGCGTTACCAACGGTAGATCGGAGCTTCCGCAAAGCGTTCAGTCGTTATATGTAACGCATTTCGGGGTGGGCGAGGACCTCAGACGAGAAGTGGACGAGAACACCAAGAGCCAGGATCGAAGACATCTCAACAAGACGCCGGTCACCCATATACTCTGACGTGAGGAGCTTCGAAAGCTGCCGTAAGTGAAAATTTTGTTTTAAAAGTTTCGAAATGCGTTTTTCTTATCTTGGAAATGAAAACAATGTACTCGGGGAACGTCGTGTTGACACTTTTCTCTTGAATTTAACAGGTTTGCGTTACCAACGGCCAATCGGAGCTTCCGTAAAGCGTTCAGTCGTTATATGGAACGCATACCGGGGTGGGCGAGGACGTCAGACGAGAAGTGGACAAGAACACCAAGAGCCAGGATCGAAGACATCTCAACAAGACGCCGGTCACCCATATACTCTGACGTGAGGAGCTTCGAAAGCTGCCGTAAGTGAAATTTTTGTTTTAAAAGTTTCGAAATGCGCTTTTCTTATCTTGGAAATGAAAATAATGTACTCGGGGAACGTCGTGTTGACACTTTTCTCTTGAATTTAACAGGTTTGCGTTACCAACGGCCTATCGGAGCTTCCGCAAAGCGTTCAGTCGTTATATGGAACGCATTTCGGGGTGGGCGAGGACCTCAGACGAGAAGTGGACGAGAACACCAAGAGCCAGGATCGAAGACATCTCAACAAGACGCCGGTCACCCATATACTCTGACGTGAGGAGCTTCGAAAGCTGCCGTAAGTGAAATTTTTGTTTTAAAAGTTTCGAAATACGCTTTTCTTATCTTGGAAATGAAAATAATGTACTCGGGGAACGTCGTGTTCACACTTTTCTCTTGAATTTAATAGGTTTGCGTTACCAACGGCCGATCGGAGCTTCCGCAAAGCGTTCAGTCGTTATATGGAACGCATTTCGGGGTGAGCGAGGACGTCAGACGAGAAGTGGACAAGAACACAAAGAGCCAGGATCGAAGACATCTCAAGAAGACGCCGGTCACCCATATACTATGACGTGAGGAGTTTCGAATGCTGCCGTAAGTGAAATTTTTGTTTTAAAAGTTTCGAAATGCGCTTTTCTTATCTTGGAAATGAAAATAATGTACTCGGGGAACGTCGTGTTGACACTTTTCTCTTGAATTTAACAGGTTTGCGTTACCAACGGCCGATTGGAGCTTCCGCAAAGCGTTCAGTCGTTATAGGGAACGCATTTCGGGGTGGGCGAGGACGTCAGACGAGAAGTGGACAAGAACACTAAGAGCCAGGATCGAAGACATCTCAACAAGACGCCGGTCACCTATATACTCTGACGTGAGGAGCTTCGAAAGCTGCCGTAAGTGAAATTTTTGTTTTAAAAGTTTCGAAATGCACTTTTCTTATCTTGGAAATGAAAATAATGTACTCGGGGAACGTCGTGTTGACACTTTTCTCTTGAATTTAACAGGTTTGCGTTACCAACGGTAGATCGGAGCTTCCGCAAAGCGTTCAGTCGTTATATGTAACGCATTTCGGGGTGGGCGAGGACCTCAGACGAGAAGTGGACGAGAACACCAAGAGCCAGGATCGAAGACATCTCAACAAGACGCCGGTCACCCATATACTCTCACGTGAGGAGCTTCGAAAGCTGCCGTAAGTGAAAATTTTGTTTTAAAAGTTTCGAAATGCGTTTTTCTTATCTTGGAAATGAAAACAATGTACTCGGGGAACGTCGTGTTGACACTTTTCTCTTGAATTTAACAGGTTTGCGTTACCAACGGCCAATCGGAGCTTCCGTAAAGCGTTCAGTCGTTATATGGAACGCATACCGGGGTGGGCGAGGACGTCAGACGAGAAGTGGACAAGAACACCAAGAGCCAGGATCGAAGACATCTCAACAAGACGCCGGTCACCCATATACTCTGACGTGAGGAGCTTCGAAAGCTGCCGTAAGTGAAATTTTTGTTTTAAAAGTTTCGAAATGCGCTTTTCTTATCTTGGAAATGAAAATAATGTACTCGGGGAACGTCGTGTTGACACTTTTCTCTTGAATTTAACAGGTTTGCGTTACCAACGGCCGATCGGAGCTTCTGTAAAGCGTTCAGTCGTTATAAGGAACGCATTCCGGGGAGGGCGAGGTCGTCAGACGAGAAGTGGACAAGAACACCAAGAGCCAGGATCGAAGACATCTCAACAAGACGCCGGTCACCCATATACTCTGACGTGAGGAGCTTCGAAAGCTGCCGTAAGTGAAATTTTTGTTTTAAAAGTTTCGAAATGCGCTTTTCTTATCTTGGAAATGAAAATAATGTACTCGGGGAACGTCGTGTTGACACTTTTCTCTTGAATTTAACAGGTTTGCGTTACCAACGGCCGATCGGAGCTTCCGCAAAGCGTTCAGTCGTTATATGGAACGCATTTCGGGGTGGGCGAGGACCTCAGACGAGAAGTGGACGAGAACACCAAGAGCCAGGATCGAAGACATCTCAACAAGACGCCGGTCACCCATATACTCTGACGTGAGGAGCTTCGAAAGCTGCCGTAAGTGAAATTTTTGTTTAAAAAGTTTCGAAATGCGTTTTTCTTATCTTGGAAATGGAAACAATGTACTCGGGGAACGTCGTGTTCAAGCTTTTCTCTTGAATTTAACAGGTTTGCGTTACCAACGGCCAATCGGAGCTTCCGTAAAGCGTTCAGTCGTTATATGGAACGCATACCGGGGTGGGCGAGGACGTCAGACGAGAAGTGGACAAGAACACCAAGAGCCAGGATCGAAGACATCTCAACAAGACGCCGGTCACCCATATACTCTGACGTGAGGAGCTTCGAAAGCTGCGGTAAGTGAAATTTTTGTTTTAAAAGTTTCGAAATGCGCTTTTCTTATCTTGGAAATGAAAATAATGTACTCTGGGAACGTCGTGTTGACACTTTTCTCTTGAATTTAACAGGTTTGCGTTACCAACGGCCGATCGGAGCTTCCGCAAAGCGTTCAGTCGTTATATGGAACGCATTTCGTGGTGGGCGAGGACGTCAGACGAGAAGTGGACAAGAACACCAAGAGCCAGGATCGAAGACATCTCAACAAGACGCCGGTCACCCATATACTCTAACGTGAGGAGCTTCGAAAGCTGCCATAAGTGAAATTTTTGTTCTAAAACTTTCGAAATGCGCTTTTCTTATCTTGGAAATGAAAGTAATGTACTCTGGGAACATCGTGTTGACACTTTTCTCTTGAATTTAACAGGTTTGCGTTACCAACGGCCGATCGGAGCTTCCGCAAAGCGTTCAGTCGTTATATGGAACGCATTTCGGGGTGGGCGAGGACCTCAGACGAGAAGTGGACGAGAACACCAAGAGCCAGGATCGAAGACATCTCAACAAGACGCCGGTCACCCATATACTCTGACGTGAGGAGCTTCGAAAGCTGCCGTAAGTGAAATTTTTGTTTTAAAAGTTTCGAAATGCGCTTTTCTTATCTTGGAAATGAAAATAATGTACTCGGGGAACGTCTTGTTGACACTTTTCTCTTGAATTTAACAGGTTTGCGTTACCAACGGCCGATCGGAGTTTCCGCAAAGCGTTCAGTTGTTATATGGAATGCATAACGGGGTGGGCGAGGACGTCAGACGAGGAATGGACAAGAAGACCAAGAGCCAGGATCGAAGGCATCTCAACAAGACGCCGGTCACCCATATACTCTGACGTGAGGAGCTTCGAAAGCTGCCGTAAGTGAAATTTTTGTTTTAAAATTTCGAAATGCGCTTTTCTTATCTTGGAAATGAAAATAATATACTCGGGGAACGTCGTGTTGACACTTTTCTCTTGAATTTAACAGGTTTGCGTTACCAACGGCCGATCGGATCTTCCGCAAAGCGTTCAGTCGTTATATGGAACGCATTTCGTGGTGGGCGAGGACGTCAGACGAGAAGTGGACAAGAACACCAAGAGCCAGGATCGAAGACATCTCAACAAGACGCCGGTCACCCATATACTCTGACGTGAGGAGCTTTGAAAGCTGCCATAAGTGAAATTTTTGTTCTAAAACTTTCGAAATGCGCTTTTCTTATCTTGGAAATGAAAGTAATGTACTCGGGGAACGTCGTGTTGACACTTTTCTCTTGAATTTAACAGGTTTGCGTTACCAACGGCCGATCGGAGCTTCCGCAAAGCGTTCAGTCGTTATATGGAACGCATTTCGGGGTGGGCGAGGACGTCAGACGAGAAGTGGACAAGAACACCAAGAGCCAGGATCGAAGACATCTCAACAAGACGCCGGTCACCCATATACTCTGACGTGAGGAGCTTCGAAAGCTGCCGTAAGTGAAATTTTTGTTTTAAAAGTTTCGAAATGCGCTTTTCTTATCTTGGAAATGAAAATAATGTACTCGGGGAACGTCGTGTTGACACTTTTCTCTTGAATTTAACAGGTTTGCGTTACCAACGGCCAATCGGAGCTTCCGTAAAGCGTTCAGTCGTTATATGGAACGCATACCGGGGTGGGCGAGGACGTCAGACGAGAAGTGGACAAGAACACCAAGAGCCAGGATCGAAGACATCTCAACAAGACGCCGGTCACCCATATACTCTGACGTGAGGAGCTTCGAAAGCTGCCGTAAGTGAAATTTTTGTTTTAAAAGTTTCGAAATGCGCTTTTCTTATCTTGGAAATGAAAATAATGTACTCTGGGAACGTCGTGTTGACACTTTTCTCTTGAATTTAACAAGTTTGCGTTACCAACGGCCGATCGGAGCTTCCGCAAAGCGTTCAGTCGTTATATGGAACGCATTTCGTGGTGGGCGAGGACGTCAGACGAGAAGTGGACAAGAACACCAAGAGCCAGGATCGAAGACATCTCAACAAGACGCCGGTCACCCATATACTCTAACGTGAGGAGCTTCGAAAGCTGCCATAAGTGAAATTTTTGTTCTAAAACTTTCGAAATGCGCTTTTCTTATCTTGGAAATGAAAGTAATGTACTCTGGGAACATCGTGTTGACACTTTTCCCTTGAATTTAACAGGTTTGCGTTACCAACGGCCGATCGGAGCTTCCGCAAAGCGTTCAGTCGTTATATGGAACGCATTTCGGGGTGGGCGAGGACCTCAGACGAGAAGTGGACGAGAACACCAAGAGCCAGGATCGAAGACATCTCAACAAGACGCCGGTCACCCATATACTCTGACGTGAGGAGCTTCGAAAGCTGCCGTAAGTGAAATTTTTGTTTTAAAAGTTTCGAAATGCGCTTTTCTTATCTTGGAAATGAAAATAATGTACTCGGGGAACGTCTTGTTGACACTTTTCTCTTGAATTTAACAGGTTTGCGTTACCAACGGCCGATCGGAGCTTCCGCAAAGCGTTCAGTTGTTATATGGAATGCATAACGGGGTGGGCGAGGACGTCAGACGAGGAGTGGACAAGAAGACCAAGAGCCAGGATCGAAGGCATCTCAACAAGACGCCGGTCACCCATATACTCTGACGTGAGGAGCTTCGAAAGCTGCCGTAAGTGAAATTTTTGTTTTAAAATTTCGAAATGCGCTTTTCTTATCTTGGAAATGAAAATAATATACTCGGGGAACTTCGTGTTGACACTTTTCTCTTGAATTTAACAGGTTTGCGTTACCAACGGCCGATCGGAGCTTCCGCAAAGCGTTCAGTCGTTATATGGAACGCATTTCAGGGTGGGCGAGGACGTCAGACGAGAAGTGGACAAGAACACCAAGAGCCAGGATCGAAGACATCTCAAGAAGACGCCGGTCACCCATATACTCTGACGTGAGGAGCTTGGAAAGCTGCCGTAAGTGAAATTTTTGTTTTAAAAGTTTCGAAATGCGTTTTTCTTATCTTGGAAATGAAAACAATGTACTCGGGGAACGTCGTGTTCACACTTTTCTCTTGAATTTAACAGGTTTGCGTTACCAACGGCCAATCGGAGCTTCCGTAAAGCGTTCAGTCGTTATATGGAACGCATACCGGGGTGGGCGAGGACGTCAGACGAGAAGTGGACAAGAACACCAAGAACCAGGATCGAAGACATCTCAACAAGACGCCGGTCACCCATATACTCTGACGTGATTAGCTTCGAAAGCTGCCGTAAGTGAAATTTTTGTTTTAAAAGTTTCGAAATGCGCTTTTCTTATCTTGGAAATGAAAGTAATGTACTCGGGGAACGTCGTGTTGACACTTTTCTCTTGAATTTAACAGGTTTGCGTTACCAACGGCCGATCGGAGCTTCCGCAAAGCGTTCAGTCGTTATATGGAACGCATTTCGGGGTGGGCGAGGACGTCAGACGAGAAGTGGACAAGAACACCAAGAGCCAGGATCGAAGACATCTCAACAAGACGCCGGTCACCCATATACTCTGACGTGAGGAGCTTCGAAAGCTGCCGTAAGTGAAATTTTTGTTTTAAAAGTTTCGAAATGCGCTTTTCTTATCTTGGAAATGAAAATAATGTACTCTGGGAACGTCGTGTTGACACTTTTCTCTTGAATTTAACAAGTTTGCGTTACCAACGGCCGATCGGAGCTTCCGCAAAGCGTTCAGTCGTTATATGGAACGCATTTCGTGGTGGGCGAGGACGTCAGACGAGAAGTGGACAAGAACACCAAGAGCCAGGATCGAAGACATCTCAACAAGACGCCGGTCACCCATATACTCTAACGTGAGGAGCTTCGAAAGCTGCCATAAGTGAAATTTTTGTTCTAAAACTTTCGAAATGCGCTTTTCTTATCTTGGAAATGAAAGTAATGTACTCTGGGAACATCGTGTTGACACTTTTCCCTTGAATTTAACAGGTTTGCGTTACCAACGGCCGATCGGAGCTTCCGCAAAGCGTTCAGTCGTTATATGGAACGCATTTCGGGGTGGGCGAGGACCTCAGACGAGAAGTGGACGAGAACACCAAGAGCCAGGATCGAAGACATCTCAACAAGACGCCGGTCACCCATATACTCTGACGTGAGGAGCTTCGAAAGCTGCCGTAAGTGAAATTTTTGTTTTAAAAGTTTCGAAATGCGCTTTTCTTATCTTGGAAATGAAAATAATGTACTCGGGGAACGTCTTGTTGACACTTTTCTCTTGAATTTAACAGGTTTGCGTTACCAACGGCCGATCGGAGCTTCCGCAAAGCGTTCAGTTGTTATATGGAATGCATAACGGGGTGGGCGAGGACGTCAGACGAGGAGTGGACAAGAAGACCAAGAGCCAGGATCGAAGGCATCTCAACAAGACGCCGGTCACCCATATACTCTGACGTGAGGAGCTTCGAAAGCTGCCGTAAGTGAAATTTTTGTTTTAAAATTTCGAAATGCGCTTTTCTTATCTTGGAAATGAAAATAATATACTCGGGGAACTTCGTGTTGACACTTTTCTCTTGAATTTAACAGGTTTGCGTTACCAACGGCCGATCGGAGCTTCCGCAAAGCGTTCAGTCGTTATATGGAACGCATTTCAGGGTGGGCGAGGACGTCAGACGAGAAGTGGACAAGAACACCAAGAGCCAGGATCGAAGACATCTCAAGAAGACGCCGGTCACCCATATACTCTGACGTGAGGAGCTTGGAAAGCTGCCGTAAGTGAAATTTTTGTTTTAAAAGTTTCGAAATGCGTTTTTCTTATCTTGGAAATGAAAACAATGTACTCGGGGAACGTCGTGTTCACACTTTTCTCTTGAATTTAACAGGTTTGCGTTACCAACGGCCAATCGGAGCTTCCGTAAAGCGTTCAGTCGTTATATGGAACGCATACCGGGGTGGGCGAGGACGTCAGACGAGAAGTGGACAAGAACACCAAGAACCAGGATCGAAGACATCTCAACAAGACGCCGGTCACCCATATACTCTGACGTGATTAGCTTCGAAAGCTGCCGTAAGTGAAATTTTTGTTTTAAAAGTTTCGAAATGCGCTTTTCTTATCTTGGAAATGAAAGTAATGTACTCGGGGAACGTCGTGTTGACACTTTTCTCTTGAATTTAACAGGTTTGCGTTACCAACGGCCGATCGGAGCTTCCGCAAAGCGTTCAGTCGTTATATGGAACGCATTTCGGGGTGGGCGAGGACGTCAGACGAGAAGTGGACAAGAACACCAAGAGCCAGGATCGAAGACATCTCAACAAGACGCCGGTCACCCATATACTCTGACGTGAGGAGCTTCGAAAGCTGCCGTAAGTGAAATTTTTGTTTTAAAAGTTTCGAAATGCGCTTTTCTTATCTTGGAAATGAAAATAATGTACTCGGGGAACGTCGTGTTGACACTTTTCTCTTGAATTTAACAGGTTTGCGTTACCAACGGCCAATCGGAGCTTCCGTAAAGCGTTCAGTCGTTATATGGAACGCATACCGGGGTGGGCGAGGACGTCAGACGAGAAGTGGACAAGAACACCAAGAGCCAGGATCGAAGACATCTCAACAAGACGCCGGTCACCCATATACTCTGACGTGAGGAGCTTCGAAAGCTGCCGTAAGTGAAATTTTTGTTTTAAAAGTTTCGAAATGCGCTTTTCTTATCTTGGAAATGAAAATAATGTACTCTGGGAACGTCGTGTTGACACTTTTCTCTTGAATTTAACAAGTTTGCGTTACCAACGGCCGATCGGAGCTTCCGCAAAGCGTTCAGTCGTTATATGGAACGCATTTCGTGGTGGGCGAGGACGTCAGACGAGAAGTGGACAAGAACACCAAGAGCCAGGATCGAAGACATCTCAACAAGACGCCGGTCACCCATATACTCTAACGTGAGGAGCTTCGAAAGCTGCCATAAGTGAAATTTTTGTTCTAAAACTTTCGAAATGCGCTTTTCTTATCTTGGAAATGAAAGTAATGTACTCTGGGAACATCGTGTTGACACTTTTCCCTTGAATTTAACAGGTTTGCGTTACCAACGGCCGATCGGAGCTTCCGCAAAGCGTTCAGTCGTTATATGGAACGCATTTCGGGGTGGGCGAGGACCTCAGACGAGAAGTGGACGAGAACACCAAGAGCCAGGATCGAAGACATCTCAACAAGACGCCGGTCACCCATATACTCTGACGTGAGGAGCTTCGAAAGCTGCCGTAAGTGAAATTTTTGTTTTAAAAGTTTCGAAATGCGCTTTTCTTATCTTGGAAATGAAAATAATGTACTCTGGGAACGTCGTGTTGACACTTTTCTCTTGAATTTAACAGGTTTGCGTTACCAACGGCCGATCGGAGCTTCCGCAAAGCGTTCAGTCGTTATATGGAACGCATTTCGTGGTGGGCGAGGACGTCAGACGAGAAGTGGACAAGAACACCAAGAGCCAGGATCGAAGACATCTCAACAAGACGCCGGTCACCCATATACTCTGACGTGAGGAGCTTCGAAAGCTGCCGTAAGTGAAATTTTTGTTTTAAAAGTTTCGAAATGCGCTTTTCTTATCTTGGAAATGAAAATAATGTACTCGGGGAACGTCTTGTTGACACTTTTCTCTTGAATTTAACAGGTTTGCGTTACCAACGGCCGATCGGAGCTTCCGCAAAGCGTTCAGTTGTTATATGGAATGCATAACGGGGTGGGCGAGGACGTCAGACGAGGAGTGGACAAGAAGACCAAGAGCCAGGATCGAAGGCATCTCAACAAGACGCCGGTCACCCATATACTCTGACGTGAGGAGCTTCGAAAGCTGCCGTAAGTGAAATTTTTGTTTTAAAATTTCGAAATGCGCTTTTCTTATCTTGGAAATGAAAATAATATACTCGGGGAACGTCGTGTTGACACTTTTCTCTTGAATTTAACAGGTTTGCGTTACCAACGGCCGATCGGAGCTTCCGCAAAGCGTTCAGTCGTTATATGGAACGCATTTCGGGGTGGGCGAGGACGTCAGACGAGAAGTGGACAAGAACACCAAGAGCCAGGATCGAAGACATCTCAAGAAGACGCCGGTCACCCATATACTCTGACGTGAGGAGCTTGGAAAGCTGCCGTAAGTGAAATTTTTGTTTTAAAAGTTTCGAAATGCGTTTTTCTTATCTTGGAAATGAAAACAATGTACTCGGGGAACGTCGTGTTCACACTTTTCTCTTGAATTTAACAGGTTTGCGTTACCAACGGCCAATCGGAGCTTCCGTAAAGCGTTCAGTCGTTATATGGAACGCATACCGGGGTGGGCGAGGACGTCAGACGAGAAGTGGACAAGAACACCAAGAACCAGGATCGAAGACATCTCAACAAGACTCCGGTCACACATATACTCTGACGTGATTAGCTTCGAAAGCTGCCGTAAGTGAAATTTTTGTTTTAAAAGTTTCGAAATGCGCTTTTCTTATCTTGGAAATGAAAATAATGTACTCTGGGAACGTCGTGTTGACACTTTTCTCTTGAATTTAACAGGTTTGCGTTACCAACGGCCGATCGGAGCTTCCGCAAAGCGTTCAGTCGTTATATGGAACGCATTTCGTGGTGGGCGAGGACGTCAGACGAGAAGTGGACAAGAACACCAAGAGCCAGGATCGAAGACATCTCAACAAGACGCCGGTCACCCATATACTCTGACGTGAGGAGCTTTGAAAGCTGCCATAAGTGAAATTTTTGTTCTAAAACTTTCGAAATGCGCTTTTCTTATCTTGGAAATGAAAGTAATGTACTCGGGGAACGTCGTGTTGACACTTTTCTCTTGAATTTAACAAGTTTGCGTTACCAACGGCCGATCGGAGCTTCCGCAAAGCGTTCAGTCGTTATATGGAACGCATTTCGTGGTGGGCGAGGACGTCAGACGAGAAGTGGACAAGAACACCAAGAGCCAGGATCGAAGACATCTCAACAAGACGCCGGTCACCCATATACTCTAACGTGAGGAGCTTCGAAAGCTGCCATAAGTGAAATTTTTGTTCTAAAACTTTCGAAATGCGCTTTTCTTATCTTGGAAATGAAAGTAATGTACTCTGGGAACATCGTGTTGACACTTTTCCCTTGAATTTAACAGGTTTGCGTTACCAACGGCCGATCGGAGCTTCCGCAAAGCGTTCAGTCGTTATATGGAACGCATTTCGGGGTGGGCGAGGACCTCAGACGAGAAGTGGACGAGAACACCAAGAGCCAGGATCGAAGACATCTCAACAAGACGCCGGTCACCCATATACTCTGACGTGAGGAGCTTCGAAAGCTGCCGTAAGTGAAATTTTTGTTTTAAAAGTTTCGAAATGCGCTTTTCTTATCTTGGAAATGAAAATAATGTACTCGGGGAACGTCTTGTTGACACTTTTCTCTTGAATTTAACAGGTTTGCGTTACCAACGGCCGATCGGAGCTTCCGCAAAGCGTTCAGTTGTTATATGGAATGCATAACGGGGTGGGCGAGGACGTCAGACGAGGAGTGGACAAGAACACCAAGAGCCAGGATCGAAGGCATCTCAACAAGACGCCGGTCACCCATATACTCTGACGTGAGGAGCTTCGAAAGCTGCCGTAAGTGAAATTTTTGTTTTAAAATTTCGAAATGCGCTTTTCTTATCTTGGAAATGAAAATAATATACTCGGGGAACGTCGTGTTGACACTTTTCTCTTGAATTTAACAGGTTTGCGTTACCAACGGCCGATCGGAGCTTCCGCAAAGCGTTCAGTCGTTATATGGAACGCATTTCAGGGTGGGCGAGGACGTCAGACGAGAAGTGGACAAGAACACCAAGAGCCAGGATCGAAGACATCTCAAGAAGACGCCGGTCACCCATATACTCTGACGTGAGGAGCTTGGAAAGCTGCCGTAAGTGAAATTTTTGTTTTAAAAGTTTCGAAATGCGTTTTTCTTATCTTGGAAATGAAAACAATGTACTCGGGGAACGTCGTGTTCACACTTTTCTCTTGAATTTAACAGGTTTGCGTTACCAACGGCCAATCGGAGCTTCCGTAAAGCGTTCAGTCGTTATATGGAACGCATACCGGGGTGGGCGAGGACGTCAGACGAGAAGTGGACAAGAACACCAAGAACCAGGATCGAAGACATCTCAACAAGACGCCGGTCACCCATATACTCTGACGTGATTAGCTTCGAAAGCTGCCGTAAGTGAAATTTTTGTTTTAAAAGTTTCGAAATGCGCTTTTCTTATCTTGGAAATGAAAATAATGTACTCTGGGAACGTCGTGTTGACACTTTTCTCTTGAATTTAACAGGTTTGCGTTACCAACGGCCGATCGGAGCTTCCGCAAAGCGTTCAGTCGTTATATGGAACGCATTTCGTGGTGGGCGAGGACGTCAGACGAGAAGTGGACAAGAACACCAAGAGCCAGGATCGAAGACATCTCAACAAGACGCCGGTCACCCATATACTCTGACGTGAGGAGCTTCGAAAGCTGCCGTAAGTGAAATTTTTGTTTTAAAAGTTTCGAAATGCGCTTTTCTTATCTTGGAAATGAAAATAATGTACTCGGGGAACGTCTTGTTGACACTTTTCTCTTGAATTTAACAGGTTTGCGTTACCAACGGCCGATCGGAGCTTCCGCAAAGCGTTCAGTTGTTATATGGAATGCATAACGGGGTGGGCGAGGACGTCAGACGAGGAGTGGACAAGAAGACCAAGAGCCAGGATCGAAGGCATCTCAACAAGACGCCGGTCACCCATATACTCTGACGTGAGGAGCTTCGAAAGCTGCCGTAAGTGAAATTTTTGTTTTAAAATTTCGAAATGCGCTTTTCTTATCTTGGAAATGAAAATAATATACTCGGGGAACGTCGTGTTGACACTTTTCTCTTGAATTTAACAGGTTTGCGTTACCAACGGCCGATCGGAGCTTCCGCAAAGCGTTCAGTCGTTATATGGAACGCATTTCGGGGTGGGCGAGGACGTCAGACGAGAAGTGGACAAGAACACCAAGAGCCAGGATCGAAGACATCTCAAGAAGACGCCGGTCACCCATATACTCTGACGTGAGGAGCTTGGAAAGCTGCCGTAAGTGAAATTTTTGTTTTAAAAGTTTCGAAATGCGTTTTTCTTATCTTGGAAATGAAAACAATGTACTCGGGGAACGTCGTGTTCACACTTTTCTCTTGAATTTAACAGGTTTGCGTTACCAACGGCCAATCGGAGCTTCCGTAAAGCGTTCAGTCGTTATATGGAACGCATACCGGGGTGGGCGAGGACGTCAGACGAGAAGTGGACAAGAACACCAAGAACCAGGATCGAAGACATCTCAACAAGACTCCGGTCACACATATACTCTGACGTGATTAGCTTCGAAAGCTGCCGTAAGTGAAATTTTTGTTTTAAAAGTTTCGAAATGCGCTTTTCTTATCTTGGAAATGAAAATAATGTACTCTGGGAACGTCGTGTTGACACTTTTCTCTTGAATTTAACAGGTTTGCGTTACCAACGGCCGATCGGAGCTTCCGCAAAGCGTTCAGTCGTTATATGGAACGCATTTCGTGGTGGGCGAGGACGTCAGACGAGAAGTGGACAAGAACACCAAGAGCCAGGATCGAAGACATCTCAACAAGACGCCGGTCACCCATATACTCTGACGTGAGGAGCTTTGAAAGCTGCCATAAGTGAAATTTTTGTTCTAAAACTTTCGAAATGCGCTTTTCTTATCTTGGAAATGAAAGTAATGTACTCGGGGAACGTCGTGTTGACACTTTTCTCTTGAATTTAACAGGTTTGCGTTACCAACGGCCGATCGGAGCTTCCGCAAAGCGTTCAGTCGTTATATGGAACGCATTTCGGGGTGGGCGAGGACCTCAGACGAGAAGTGGACGAGAACACCAAGAGCCAGGATCGAAGACATCTCAACAAGACGCCGGTCACCCATATACTCTGACGTGAGGAGCTTCGAAAGCTGCCGTAAGTGAAATTTTTGTTTTAAAAGTTTCGAAATGCGCTTTTCTTATCTTGGAAATGAAAATAATGTACTCTGGGAACGTCGTGTTGACACTTTTCTCTTGAATTTAACAGGTTTGCGTTACCAACGGCCGATCGGAGCTTCCGCAAAGCGTTCAGTCGTTATATGGAACGCATTTCGTGGTGGGCGAGGACGTCAGACGAGAAGTGGACAAGAACACCAAGAGCCAGGATCGAAGACATCTCAACAAGACGCCGGTCACCCATATACTGTGACGTGAGGAGCTTCGAAAGCTGCCATAAGTGAAATTTTTGTTCTAAAACTTTCGAAATGCGCTTTTCTTATCTTGGAAATGAAAGTAATGTACTCTGGGAACATCGTGTTGACACTTTTCTCTTGAATTTAACAGGTTTGCGTTACCAACGGCCGATCGGAGCTTCCGCAAAGCGTTCAGTCGTTATATGGAACGCATTTCGGGGTGGGCGAGGACCTCAGACGAGAAGTGGACGAGAACACCAAGAGCTAGGATCGAAGACATCTCAACAAGACGCCGGTCACCCATATACTCTGACGTGAGGAGCTTCGAAAGCTGCCGTAAGTGAAATTTTTGTTTTAAAAGTTTCGAAATGCGCTTTTCTTATCTTGGAAATGAAAATAATGTACTCGGGGAACGTCTTGTTGACACTTTTCTCTTGAATTTAACAGGTTTGCGTTACCAACGGCCGATCGGAGCTTCCGCAAAACGTTCAGTTGTTATATGGAATGCATAACGGGGTGGGCGAGGACGTCAGACGAGGAGTGGACAAGAAGACCAAGAGCCAGGATCGAAGGCATCTCAACAAGACGCCGGTCACCCATATACTCTGACGTGAGGAGCTTCGAAAGCTGCCGTAAGTGAAATTTTTGTTTTAAAATTTCGAAATGCGCTTTTCTTATCTTGGAAATGAAAATAATATACTCGGGGAACGTCGTGTTGACACTTTTCTCTTGAATTTAACAGGTTTGCGTTACCAACGGCCGATCGGAGCTTCCGCAAAGCGTTCAGTCGTTATATGGAACGCATTTCGGGGTGGGCGAGGACGTCAGACGAGAAGTGGACAAGAACACCAAGAGCCAGGATCGAAGACATCTCAAGAAGACGCCGGTCACCCATATACTCTGACGTGAGGAGCTTCGAAAGCTGCCGTAAGTGAAATTTTTGTTTTAAAAGTTTCGAAATGCGTTTTTCTTATCTTGGAAATGAAAACAATGTACTCGGGGAACGTCGTGTTCACACTTTTCTCTTGAATTTAACAGGTTTGCGTTACCAACGTCCAATCGGAGCTTCCGTAAAGCGTTCAGTCGTTATATGGAACGCATACCGGGGTGGGCGAGGACGTCAGACGAGAAGTGGACAAGAACACCAAGAGCCAGGATCGAAGACATCTCAACAAGACGCCGGTCACCCATATACTCTGACGTGAGGAGCTTCGAAAGCTGCCGTAAGTGAAATTTTTGTTTTAAAAGTTTCGAAATGCGTTTTTCTTATCTTGGAAATGAAAACAATGTATTCGGGGAACGTCGTGTTCACACTTTTCTCTTGAATTTAACAGGTTTGCGTTACCAACGGCCAATCGGAGCTTCCGTAAAGCGTTCAGTCGTTATATGGAACGCATACCGGGGTGGGCGAGGACGTCAGACGAGAAGTGGACAAGAACACCAAGAGCCAGGATCGAAGACATCTCAACAAGACGCCGGTCACCCATATACTCTGACGTGAGGAGCTTCGAAAGCTGCCGTAAGTGAAATTTTTGTTTTAAAAGTTTCGAAATACGCTTTTCTTATCTTGGAAATGAAAATAATGTACTCGGGGAACGTCGTGTTCACACTTTTCTCTTGAATTTAATAGGTTTGCGTTACCAACGGCCGATCGGAGCTTCCGCAAAGCGTTCAGTCGTTATATGGAACGCATTTCGGGGTGGGCGAGGACGTCAGACGAGAAGTGGACAAGAACACAAAGAGCCAGGATCGAAGACATCTCAAGAAGACGCCGGTCACCCATATACTATGACGTGAGGAGTTTCGAATGCTGCCGTAAGTGAAATTTTTGTTTTAAAAGTTTCGAAATGCGCTTTTCTTATCTTGGAAATGAAAATAATGTACTCGGGGAACGTCGTGTTGACACTTTTCTCTTGAATTTAACAGGTTTGCGTTACCAACGGCCGATCGGAGCTTCCGCAAAGCGTTCAGTCGTTATGGGGAACGCATTTCGGGGTGGGCGAGGACGTCAGACGAGAAGTGGACAAGAACACCAAGAGCCAGGATCGAAGACATCTCAACAAGACGCCGGTCACCTATATACTCTGACGTGAGGAGCTTCGAATGCTGCCGTAAGTGAAATTTTTGTTTTAAAAGTTTCGAAATGCACTTTTCTTATCTTGGAAATGAAAATAATGTACTCGGGGAACGTCGTGTTGACACTTTTCTCTTGAATTTCCCAGGTTTGGGTTACCAACGGCCGATCGGAGCTTCCGCAAAGCGTTAAGTCGTTATATGGAACGCATTTCGGGGTGGGCGAGGACCTCAGACGAGAAGTGGACGAGAACACCAAGAGCAAGGATCGAAGACATCTCAACAAGACGCCGGTCACCCATATACTCTGACGTGAGGAGCTTCGAAAGCTGCCGTAAGTGAAATTTTTGTTTTAAAATTTCGACATGCGCTTTTCTTATCTTGGAAATGAAAGTAATGTACTCTGGGAACATCGTGTTGACACTTTTCTCTTGAATTTAACAGGTTTGCGTTACCAACGGCCGATCGGAGCTTCCGCAAAGCGTTCAGTCGTTATATGGAACGCATTTCGGGGTGGGCGAGGACGTCAGACGAGAAGTGGACAAGAACACCAAGAGCCAGGATCGAAGACATCTCAACAAGACGCCGGTCACCCATATACTCTGACGTGAGGAGCTTCGAAAGCTGCCGTAAGTGAAATTTTTGTTTTAAAAGTTTCGAAATGCGTTTTTCTTATCTTGGAAATGAAAACAATGTATTCGGGGAACGTCGTGTTCACACTTTTCTCTTGAATTTAACAGGTTTGCGTTACCAACGTCCAATCGGAGCTTCCGTAAAGCGTTCAGTCGTTATATGGAACGCATACCGGGGTGGGCGAGGACGTCAGACGAGAAGTGGACAAGAACACCAAGAGCCAGGATCGAAGACATCTCAACAAGACGCCGGTCACCCATATACTCTGACGTGAGGAGCTTCGAAAGCTGCCGTAAGTGAAATTTTTGTTTTAAAAGTTTCGAAATGCGTTTTTCTTATCTTGGAAATGAAAACAATGTATTCGGGGAACGTCGTGTTCACACTTTTCTCTTGACTTTAACAGGTTTGCGTTACCAACGGCCAATCGGAGCTTCCGTAAAGCGTTCAGTCGTTATATGGAACGCATACCGGGGTGGGCGAGGACGTCAGACGAGAAGTGGACAAGAACACCAAGAGCCAGGATCGAAGACATCTCAACAAGACGCCGGTCACCCATATACTCTGACGTGAGGAGCTTCGAAAGCTGCCGTAAGTGAAATTTTTGTTTTAAAAGTTTCGAAATACGCTTTTCTTATCTTGGAAATGAAAATAATGTACTCGGGGAACGTCGTGTTCACACTTTTCTCTTGAATTTAATAGGTTTGCGTTACCAACGGCCGATCGGAGCTTCCGCAAAGCGTTCAGTCGTTATATGGAACGCATTTCGGGGTGGGCGAGGACGTCAGACGAGAAGTGGACAAGAACACAAAGAGCCAGGATCGAAGACATCTCAAGAAGACGCCGGTCACCCATATACTATGACGTGAGGAGTTTCGAATGCTGCCGTAAGTGAAATTTTTGTTTTAAAAGTTTCGAAATGCGCTTTTCTTATCTTGGAAATGAAAATAATATACTCGGGGAACGTCGTGTTGACACTTTTCTCTTGAATTTAACAGGTTTGCGTTACCAACGGCCGATCGGAGCTTCCGCAAAGCGTTCAGTCGTTATAGGGAACGCATTTCGGGGTGGGCGAGGACGTCAGACGAGAAGTGGACAAGAACACCAAGAGCCAGGATCGAAGACATCTCAACAAGACGCCGGTCACCTATATACTCTGACGTGAGGAGCTTCGAAAGCTGCCGTAAGTGAAATTTTTGTTTTAAAAGTTTCGAAATGCACTTTTCTTATCTTGGAAATGAAAATAATGTACTCGGGGAACGTCGTGTTGATACTTTTCTCTTGAATTTAACAGGTTTGGGTTACCAACGGCCGATCGGAGCTTCCGCAAAGCGTTAAGTCGTTATATGGAACGCATTTCGGGGTGGGCGAGGACCTCAGACGAGAAGTGGACGAGAACACCAAGAGCCAGGATCGAAGACATCTCAACAAGACGCCGGTCACCCATATACTCTGACGTGAGGAGCTTCGAAAGCTGCCGTAAGTGAAATTTTTGTTTTAAAATTTCGACATGCGCTTTTCTTATCTTGGAAATGAAAGTAATGTACTCTGGGAACATCGTGTTGACACTTTTCTCTTGAATTTAACAGGTTTGCGTTACCAACGGCCGATCGGAGCTTCCGCAAAGCGTTCAGTTGTTATATGGAACGCATTTCGGGGTGGGCGAGGACGTCAGACGAGAAGTGGACAAGAACACCAAGAGCCAGGATCGAAGACATCTCAACAAGACGCCGGTCACCCATATACTCTGACGTGAGGAGCTTCGAAAGCTGCCGTAAGTGAAATTTTTGTTTTAAAAGTTTCGAAATGCGCTTTTCTTATCTTGGAAATGAAAATAATGTACTCGGGGAACGTCTTGTTGACACTTTTCTCTTGAATTTAACAGGTTTGCGTTACCAACGGCCGATCGGAGCTTCCGCAAAGCGTTCAGTTGTTATATGGAATGCATAACGGGGTGGGCGAGGACGTCAGACGAGGAGTGGATAAGAAGACCAAGAGCCAGGATCGAAGGCATCTCAACAAGACGCCGGTCACCCATATACTCTGACGTGAGGAGCTGCGAAAGCTGCCGTAAGTGAAATTTTTGTTTTAAAATTTCGAAATGCTCTTTTCTTATCTTGGAAATGAAAATAATGTACTCGGGGAACGTCGTGTTGACACTTTTCTCTTGAATTTAACAGGTTTGCGTTACCAACGGCCGATCGGAGCTTCCGCAAAGCGTTCAGTCGTTATATGTAACGCATTTCGGGGTGGGCGAGGACCTCAGACGAGAAGTGGACGAGAACACCAAGAGCCAGGATCGAAGACATCTCAACAAGACGCCGGTCACCCATATACTCTGACGTGAGGAGCTTCGAAAGCTGCCGTAAGTGAAAATTTTGTTTTAAAAGATTCGAAATGCGTTTTTCTTATCTTGGAAATGAAAACAATGTACTCGGGGAACGTCGTGTTCACACTTTTCTCTTGAATTTAACAGATTTGCGTTACCAACGGCCAATCGGAGCTTCCGTAAAGCGTTCAGTCGTTATATGGAACGCATTCCGGGGTGGGCGAGGTCGTCAGACAAGAAGTGGACAAGAACACCAAGAGCCAGGATCGAAGACATCTCAACAAGACGCCGGTCACCCATATACTCTGACGTGAGGAGCTTCGAAAGCTGCCGTAAGTGAAATTTTTCTTTTAAAAGTTTCGAAATGCGCTTTTCTTATCTTGGAAATGAAAATAATGTACTCGGGGAACGTCGTGTTGACACTTTTCTCTTGAATTTAACAGGTTTGCGTTACCAACGGCCGATCGGAGCTTCCGCAAAGCGTTCAGTCGTTATATGGAACGCATTTCGGGGTGGGCGAGGACCTCAGACGAGAAGTGGACGAGAACACCAAGAGCCAGGATCGAAGACATCTCAACAAGACGCCGGTCACCCATATACTCTGACGTGAGGAGCTTCGAAAGCTGCCGTAAGTGAAATTTTTGTTTAAAAAGTTTCGAAATGCGTTTTTCTTATCTTGGAAATGGAAACAATGTACTCGGGGAACGTCGTGTTCAAGCTTTTCTCTTGAATTTAACAGGTTTGCGTTACCAACGGCCGATCGGAGCTTCCGTAAAGCGTTCAGTCGTTATATGGAACGCATACCGGGGTGGGCGAGGACGTCAGACGAGAAGTGGACAAGAACACCAAGAGCCAGGATCGAAGACATCTCAACAAGACGCCGGTCACCCATATACTCTGACGTGAGGAGCTTCGAAAGCTGCCGTAAGTGAAATTTTTGTTTTAAAAGTTTCGAAATGCGCTTTTCTTATCTTGGAAATGAAAATAATGTACTCGGGGAACGTCGTGTTGACACTTTTCTCTTGAATTTAACAGGTTTGCGTTACCAACGGCCGATCGGAGCTTCCGCAAAGCGTTCAGTCGTTATATGGAACGCATTTCGTGGTGGGCGAGGACGTCAGACGAGAAGTGGACAAGAACACCAAGAGCCAGGATCGAAGACATCTCAACAAGACGCCGGTCACCCATATACTCTAACGTGAGGAGCTTCGAAAGCTGCCATAAGTGAAATTTTTGTTCTAAAACTTTCGAAATGCGCTTTTCTTATCTTGGAAATGAAAGTAATGTACTCTGGGAACATCGTGTTGACACTTTTCTCTTGAATTTAACAGGTTTGCGTTACCAACGGCCGATCGGAGCTTCCGCAAAGCGTTCAGTCGTTATATGGAACGCATTTCGTGGTGGGCGAGGACGTCAGACGAGAAGTGGACAAGAACACCAAGAGCCAGGATCGAAGACATCTCAACAAGACGCCGGTCACCCATATACTCTAACGTGAGGAGCTTCGAAAGCTGCCATAAGTGAAATTTTTGTTCTAAAACTTTCGAAATGCGCTTTTCTTATCTTGGAAATGAAAGTAATGTACTCTGGGAACATCGTGTTGACACTTTTCTCTTGAATTTAACAGGTTTGCGTTACCAACGGCCGATCGGAGCTTCCGCAAAGCGTTCAGTCGTTATATGGAACGCATTTCGGGGTGGGCGAGGACCTCAGACGAGAAGTGGACGAGAACACCAAGAGCCAGGATCGAAGACATCTCAACAAGACGCCGGTCACCCATATACTCTGACGTGAGGAGCTTCGAAAGCTGCCGTAAGTGAAATTTTTGTTTAAAAAGTTTCGAAATGCGTTTTTCTTATCTTGGAAATGGAAACAATGTACTCGGGAACGTCGTGTTCAAGCTTTTCTCTTGAATTTAACAGGTTTGCGTTACCAACGGCCAATCGGAGCTTCCGTAAAGCGTTCAGTCGTTATATGGAACGCATACCGGGGTGGGCGAGGACGTCAGACGAGAAGTGGACAAGAACACCAAGAGCCAGGATCGAAGACATCTCAACAAGACGCCGGTCACCCATATACTCTGACGTGAGGAGCTTCGAAAGCTGCCGTAAGTGAAATTTTTGTTTTAAAAGTTTCGAAATGCGCTTTTCTTATCTTGGAAATGAAAATAATGTACTCGGGGAACGTCGTGTTGACACTTTTCTCTTGAATTTAACAGGTTTGCGTTACCAACGGCCGATCGGAGCTTCCGCAAAGCGTTCAGTCGTTATATGGAACGCATTTCGTGGTGGGCGAGGACGTCAGACGAGAAGTGGACAAGAACACCAAGAGCCAGGATCGAAGACATCTCAACAAGACGCCGGTCACCCATATACTCTAACGTGAGGAGCTTCGAAAGCTGCCATAAGTGAAATTTTTGTTCTAAAACTTTCGAAATGCGCTTTTCTTATCTTGGAAATGAAAGTAATGTACTCTGGGAACATCGTGTTGACACTTTTCTCTTGAATTTAACAGGTTTGCGTTACCAACGGCCGATCGGAGCTTCCGCAAAGCGTTCAGTCGTTATATGGAACGCATTTCGGGGTGGGCGAGGACGTCAGACGAGAAGTGGACGAGAACACCAAGAGCCAGGATAGAAGACATCTCAACAAGACGCCGGTCACCCATATACTCTGACGTGAGGAGCTTCGAAAGCTGCCGTAAGTGAAATTTTTCTTTTAAAAGTTTCGAAATGCGCTTTTCTTATCTTGGAAATGAAAATAATGTACTCGGGGAACGTCGTGTTGACACTTTTCTCTTGAATTTAACAGGTTTGCGTTACCAACGGCCGATCGGAGCTTCCGCAAAGCGTTCAGTCGTTATATGGAACGCATTTCGGGGTGGGCGAGGACCTCAGACGAGAAGTGGACGAGAACACTAAGAGCCAGGATCGAAGACATCTCAACAAGACGCCGGTCACCCATATACTCTGACGTGAGGAGCTTCGAAAGCTGCCGTAAGTGAAATTTTTGTTTAAAAAGTTTCGAAATGCGTTTTTCTTATCTTGGAAATGGAAACAATGTACTCGGGGAACGTCGTGTTCAAGCTTTTCTCTTGAATTTAACAGGTTTGCGTTACCAACGGCCAATCGGAGCTTCCGTAAAGCGTTCAGTCGTTATATGGAACGCATACCGGGGTGGGCGAGGACGTCAGACGAGAAGTGGACAAGAACACCAAGAGCCAGGATCGAAGACATCTCAACAAGACGCCGGTCACCCATATACTCTGACGTGAGGAGCTTCGAAAGCTGCCGTAAGTGAAATTTTTGTTTTAAAAGTTTCGAAATGCGCTTTTCTTATCTTGGAAATGAAAATAATGTACTCGGGGAACGTCGTGTTGACACTTTTCTCTTGAATTTAACAGGTTTGCGTTACCAACGGCCGATCGGAGCTTCCGCAAAGCGTTCAGTCGTTATATGGAACGCATTTCGTGGTGGGCGAGGACGTCAGACGAGAAGTGGACAAGAACACCAAGAGCCAGGATCGAAGACATCTCAACAAGACGCCGGTCACCCATATACTCTAACGTGAGGAGCTTCGAAAGCTGCCATAAGTGAAATTTTTGTTCTAAAACTTTCGAAATGCGCTTTTCTTATCTTGGAAATGAAAGTAATGTACTCTGGGAACATCGTGTTGACACTTTTCTCTTGAATTTAACAGGTTTGCGTTACCAACGGCCGATCGGAGCTTCCGCAAAGCGTTCAGTCGTTATATGGAACGCATTTCGGGGTGGGCGAGGACCTCAGACGAGAAGTGGACGAGAACACCAAGAGCCAGGATAGAAGACATCTCAACAAGACGCCGGTCACCCATATACTCTGACGTGAGGAGCTTCGAAAGCTGCCGTAAGTGAAATTTTTGTTTTAAAAGTTTCGAAATGCGCTTTTCTTATCTTGGAAATGAAAATAATGTACTCGGGGAACGTCTTGTTGACACTTTTCTCTTGAATTTAACAGGTTTGCGTTACCAACGGCCGATCGGAGCTTCCGCAAAGCGTTCAGTTGTTATATGGAATGCATAACGGGGTGGGCGAGGACGTCAGACGAGGAGTGGACAAGAAGACCAAGAGCCAGGATCGAAGGCATCTCAACAAGACGCCGGTCACCCATATACTCTGACGTGAGGAGCTTCGAAAGCTGCCGTAAGTGAAATTTTTGTTTTAAAATTTCGAAATGCGCTTTTCTTATCTTGGAAATGAAAATAATGTACTCGGGGAACGTCGTGTTGACACTTTTCTCTTGAATTTAACAGGTTTGCGTTACCAACGGCCGATCGGAGCTTCCGCAAAACGTTCAGTTGTTATATGGAATGCATAACGGGGTGGGCGAGGACGTCAGACGAGGAGTGGACAAGAAGACCAAGAGCCAGGATCGAAGGCATCTCAACAAGACGCCGGTCACCCATATACTCTGACGTGAGGAGCTTCGAAAGCTGCCGTAAGTGAAATTTTTGTTTTAAAATTTCGAAATGCGCTTTTCTTATCTTGGAAATGAAAATAATATACTCGGGGAACGTCGTGTTGACACTTTTCTCTTGAATTTAACAGGTTTGCGTTACCAACGGCCGATCGGAGCTTCCGCAAAGCGTTCAGTCGTTATATGGAACGCATTTCGGGGTGGGCGAGGACGTCAGACGAGAAGTGGACAAGAACACCAAGAGCCAGGATCGAAGACATCTCAAGAAGACGCCGGTCACCCATATACTCTGACGTGAGGAGCTTCGAAAGCTGCCGTAAGTGAAATTTTTGTTTTAAAAGTTTCGAAATGCGTTTTTCTTATCTTGGAAATGAAAACAATGTACTCGGGGAACGTCGTGTTCACACTTTTCTCTTGAATTTAACAGGTTTGCGTTACCAACGGCCGATCGGAGCTTCCGTAAAGCGTTCAGTCGTTATATGGAACGCATACCGGGGTGGGCGAGGACGTCAGACGAGAAGTGGACAAGAACACCAAGAGCCAGGATCGAAGACATCTCAACAAGACGCCGGTCACCCATATACTCTGACGTGAGGAGCTTCGAAAGCTGCCGTAAGTGAAATTTTTGTTTTAAAAGTTTCGAAATACGCTTTTCTTATCTTGGAAATGAAAATAATGTACTCGGGGAACGTCGTGTTCACACTTTTCTCTTGAATTTAATAGGTTTGCGTTACCAACGGCCGATCGGAGCTTCCGCAAAGCGTTCAGTCGTTATATGGAACGCATTTCGGGGTGGGCGAGGACGTCAGACGAGAAGTGGACAAGAACACCAAGAGTCAGGATCGAAGACATCTCAAGAAGACGCCGGTCACCCATATACTATGACGTGAGGAGTTTCGAATGCTGCCGTAAGTGAAATTTTTGTTTTAAAAGTTTCGAAATGCGCTTTTCTTATCTTGGAAATGAAAATAATGTACTCGGGGAACGTCGTGTTGACACTTTTCTCTTGAATTTAACAGGTTTGCGTTACCAACGGCCGATCGGAGCTTCCGCAAAGCGTTCAGTCGTTATAGGGAACGCATTTCGGGGTGGGCGAGGACGTCAGACGAGAAGTGGACAAGAACACCAAGAGCCAGGATCGAAGACATCTCAACAAGACGCCGGTCACCTATATACTCTGACGTGAGGAGCTTCGAAAGCTGCCGTAAGTGAAATTTTTGTTTTAAAAGTTTCGAAATGCGCTTTTCTTATCTTGGAAATGAAAATAATGTACTCGGGGAACGTCGTGTTGACACTTTTCTCTTGAATTTAACAGGTTTGGGTTACCAACGGCCGATCGGAGCTTCCGCAAAGCGTTAAGTCGTTATATGGAACGCATTTCGGGGTGGGCGAGGACCTCAGACGAGAAGTGGACGAGAACACCAAGAGCCAGGATCGAAGACATCTCAACAAGACGCCGGTCACCCATATACTCTGACGTGAGGAGCTTCGAAAGCTGCCGTAAGTGAAATTTTTGTTTTAAAATTTCGACATGCGCTTTTCTTATCTTGGAAATGAAAGTAATGTACTCTGGGAACATCGTGTTGACACTTTTCTCTTGAATTTAACAGGTTTGCGTTACCAACGGCCGATCGGAGCTTCCGCAAAGCGTTCAGTCGTTATATGGAACGCATTTCGGGGTGGGCGAGGACGTCAGACGAGAAGTGGACAAGAACACCAAGAGCCAGGATCGAAGACATCTCAACAAGACGCCGGTCACCCATATACTCTGACGTGAGGAGCTTCGAAAGCTGCCGTAAGTGAAATTTTTGTTTTAAAAGTTTCGAAATGCGTTTTTCTTATCTTGGAAATGAAAATAATGTACTCGGGGAACGTCGTGTTCACACTTTTCTCTTGAATTTAACAGGTTTTTGTTACCAACGGCCGATCGGAGCTTCCGTAAAGAGTTCAGTCGTTATATGGAACGCATTTCGGGGTGGGCGAGGACGTCAGACGAGAAGTGGACAAGAACACCAAGAGCCAGGATCGAAGACATCTCAACAAGACGCCGGTCACCCATATACTCTGACGTGAGGAGCTTCGAAAGCTGCCGTAAGTGAAATTTTTGTTTTAAAAGTTTCGAAATGCGCTTTTCTTATCTTGGAAATGAAAATAATGTACTCGGGGAACGTCGTGTTGACACTTTTCTCTTGAATTTAACAGGTTTGCGTTACCAACGGCCGATCGGAGCTTCCGCAAAGCGTTCAGTTGTTATATGGAATGCATAACGGGGTGGGCGAGGACGTCAGACGAGGAGTGGACAAGAAGACCAAGAGCCAGGATCGAAGACATCTCAACAAGACGCCGGTCACCCATATACTCTGACGTGAGGAGCTTCGAAAGCTGCCGTAAGTGAAATTTTTGTTTTAAAATTTCGAAATGCGCTTTTCTTATCTTGGAAATGAAAATAATGTACTCGGGGAACGTCGTGTTGACACTTTTCTCTTGAATTTAACAGGTTTGCGTTACCAACGGCAGATCGGAGCTTCCGCAAAGCGTTCAGTCGTTATATGGAACGCATTTCGGGGTGGGCGAGGACGTCAGACGAGAAGTGGACAAGAACACCAAGAGCCAGGATCGAAGACATCTCAAGAAGACGCCGGTCGACCATATATTCTGACGTGAGGAGCTTCGAAAGCTGCCGTAAGTGAAATTTTTGTTTTAAAAGTTTCGATATGCGCTTTTCTTATCTTGGAAATGAAAATAATGTACTCGGGGAACGTCGTGTTGACACTTTTCTCTTGAATTTAACAGGTTTGCGTTACCAACGGTAGATCGGAGCTTCCGCAAAGCGTTCAGTCGTTATATGGAACGCATTTCGGGGTGGGCGAGGACGTCAGACGAGAAGTGGACAAGAACACCAAGAGCCAGGATCGAAGACATCTCAACAAGACGCCGGTCACCCATATACTCTGACGTGAGGAGCTTCGAAAGCTGCCGTAAGTGAAATTTTTGTTTTAAAAGTTTCGAAATGCGCTTTTCTTATCTTGGAAATGAAAATAATGTACTCGGGGAACGTCTTGTTGACACTTTTCTCTTGAATTTAACAGGTTTGCGTTACCAACGGCCGATCGGAGCTTCCGCAAAGCGTTCAGTTGTTATATGGAATGAATAACGGGGTGGGCGAGGACGTCAGACGAGGAGTGGACAAGAAGACCAAGAGCCAGGATCGAAGGCATCTCAACAAGACGCCGGTCACCCATATACTCTGACGTGAGGAGCTGCGAAAGCTGCCGTAAGTGAAATTTTTGTTTTAAAATTTCGAAATGCTCTTTTCTTATCTTGGAAATGAAAATAATGTACTCGGGGAACGTCGTGTTGACACTTTTCTCTTGAATTTAACAGGTTTGCGTTACCAACGGCCGATCGGAGCTTCCGCAAAGCGTTCAGTCGTTATATGTAACGCATTTCGGGGTGGGCGAGGACCTCAGACGAGAAGTGGACGAGAACACCAAGAGCCAGGATCGAAGACATCTCAACAAGACGCCGGTCACCCATATACTCTGACGTGAGGAGCTTCGAAAGCTGCCGTAAGTGAAAATTTTGTTTTAAAAGATTCGAAATGCGTTTTTCTTATCTTGGAAATGAAAACAATGTACTCGGGGAACGTCGTGTTCACACTTTTCTCTTGAATTTAACAGATTTGCGTTACCAACGGCCAATCGGAGCTTCCGTAAAGCGTTCAGTCGTTATATGGAACGCATTCCGGGGTGGGCGAGGTCGTCAGACAAGAAGTGGACAAGAACACCAAGAGCCAGGATCGAAGACATCTCAACAAGACGCCGGTCACCCATATACTCTGACGTGAGGAGCTTCGAAAGCTGCCGTAAGTGAAATTTTTCTTTTAAAAGTTTCGAAATGCGCTTTTCTTATCTTGGAAATGAAAGTAATGTACTCTGGGAACATCGTGTTGACACTTTTCTCTTGAATTTAACAGGTTTGCGTTACCAACGGCCGATCGGAGCTTCCGCAAAGCGTTCAGTCGTTATATGGAACGCATTTCGGGGTGGGCGAGGACCTCAGACGAGAAGTGGACGAGAACACCAAGAGCCAGGATAGAAGACATCTCAACAAGACGCCGGTCACCCATATACTCTGACGTGAGGAGCTTCGAAAGCTGCCGTAAGTGAAATTTTTCTTTTAAAAGTTTCGAAATGCGCTTTTCTTATCTTGGAAATGAAAATAATGTACTCGGGGAACGTCGTGTTGACACTTTTCTCTTGAATTTAACAGGTTTGCGTTACCAACGGCCAATCGGAGCTTCCGCAAAGCGTTCAGTCGTTATATGGAACGCATTTCGGGGTGGGCGAGGACCTCAGACGAGAAGTGGACGAGAACACTAAGAGCCAGGATCGAAGACATCTCAACAAGACGCCGGTCACCCATATACTCTGACGTGAGGAGCTTCGAAAGCTGCCGTAAGTGAAATTTTTGTTTAAAAAGTTTCGAAATGCGTTTTTCTTATCTTGGAAATGGAAACAATGTACTCGGGGAACGTCGTGTTCAAGCTTTTCTCTTGAATTTAACAGGTTTGCGTTACCAACGGCCAATCGGAGCTTCCGTAAAGCGTTCAGTCGTTATATGGAACGCATACCGGGGTGGGCGAGGACGTCAGACGAGAAGTGGACAAGAACACCAAGAGCCAGGATCGAAGACATCTCAACAAGACGCCGGTCACCCATATACTCTGACGTGAGGAGCTTCGAAAGCTGCCGTAAGTGAAATTTTTGTTTTAAAAGTTTCGAAATGCGCTTTTCTTATCTTGGAAATGAAAATAATGTACTCGGGGAACGTCGTGTTGACACTTTTCTCTTGAATTTAACAGGTTTGCGTTACCAACGGCCGATCGGAGCTTCCGCAAAGCGTTCAGTCGTTATATGGAACGCATTTCGTGGTGGGCGAGGACGTCAGACGAGAAGTGGACAAGAACACCAAGAGCCAGGATCGAAGACATCTCAACAAGACGCCGGTCACCCATATACTCTAACGTGAGGAGCTTCGAAAGCTGCCATAAGTGAAATTTTTGTTCTAAAACTTTCGAAATGCGCTTTTCTTATCTTGGAAATGAAAGTAATGTACTCGGGGAACGTCGTGTTCACACTTTTCTCTTGAATTTAACAGGTTTTTGTTACCAACGGCCGATCGGAGCTTCCGTAAAGAGTTCAGTCGTTATATGGAACGCATTTCGGGGTGGGCGAGGACGTCAGACGAGAAGTGGACAAGAACAACAAGAGCCAGGATCGAAGACATCTCAACAAGACGCCGGTCACCCATATACTCTGACGTGAGGAGCTTCGAAAGCTGCCGTAAGTGAAATTTTTGTTTTAAAAGTTTCGAAATGCGCTTTTCTTATCTTGGAAATGAAAATAATGTACTCGGGGAACGTCTTGTTGACACTTTTCTCTTGAATTTAACAGGTTTGCGTTACCAACGGCCGATCGGAGCTTCCGCAAAGCGTTCAGTCGTTATATGGAACGCATTTCGGGGTGGGCGAGGACGTCAGACGAGAAGTGGACAAGAACACAAAGAGCCAGGATCGAAGACATCTCAACAAGACGCCGGTCACCCATATACTCTGACGTGAGGAGCTTCGAAAGCTGCCGTAAGTGAAATTTTTGTTTTAAAAGTTTCGAAATGCGTTTTTCTTATCTTGGAAATGAAAATAATGTACTCGGGGAACGTCGTGTTCACACTTTTCTCTTGAATTTAACAGGTTTTTGTTACCAACGGCCGATCGGAGCTTCCGTAAAGAGTTCAGTCGTTATATGGAACGCATTTCGGGGTGGGCGAGGACGTCAGACGAGAAGTGGACAAGAACACCAAGAGCCAGGATCGAAGACATCTCAACAAGACGCCGGTCACCCATATACTCTGACGTGAGGAGCTTCGAAAGCTGCCGTAAGTGAAATTTTTGTTTTAAAAGTTTCGAAATGCGCTTTTCTTATCTTGGAAATGAAAATAATGTACTCGGGGAACGTCTTGTTGACACTTTTCTCTTGAATTTAACAGGTTTGCGTTACCAACGGCCGATCGGAGCTTCCGCAAAGCGTTCAGTTGTTATATGGAATGCATAACGGGGTGGGCGAGGACGTCAGACGAGGAGTGGACAAGAAGACCAAGAGCCAGGATCGAAGGCATCTCAACAAGACGCCGGTCACCCATATACTCTGACGTGAGGAGCTGCGAAAGCTGCCGTAAGTGAAATTTTTGTTTTAAAATTTCGAAATGCGCTTTTCTTATCTTGGAAATGAAAATAATGTACTCGGGGAACGTCGTGTTGACACTTTTCTCTTGAATTTAACAGGTTTGCGTTACCAACGGCCGATCGGAGCTTCCGCAAAGCGTTCAGTCGTTATATGGAACGCATTTCGGGGTGGGCGAGGACGTCAGACGAGAAGTGGACAAGAACACCAAGAGCCAGGATCGAAGACATCTCAAGAAGACGCCGGTCGACCATATATTCTGACGTGAGGAGCTTCGAAAGCTGCCGTAAGTGAAATTTTTGTTTTAAAAGTTTCGAAATGCACTTTTCTTATCTTGGAAATGAAAATAATGTACTCGGGGAACGTCGTGTTGACACTTTTCTCTTGAATTTAACAGGTTTGCGTTACCAACGGTAGATCGGAGCTTCCGCAAAGCGTTCAGTCGTTATATGTAACGCATTTCGGGGTGGGCGAGGACGTCAGACGAGAAGTGGACAAGAACACCAAGAGCCAGGATCGAAGACATCTCAACAAGACGCCGGTCACCCATATACTCTGACGTGAGGAGCTTCGAAAGCTGCCGTAAGTGAAATTTTTGTTTTAAAAGTTTCGAAATGCGCTTTTCTTATCTTGGAAATGAAAATAATGTACTCGGGGAACGTCTTGTTGACACTTTTCTCTTGAATTTAACAGGTTTGCGTTACCAACGGCCGATCGGAGCTTCCGCAAAGCGTTCAGTTGTTATATGGAATGAATAACGGGGTGGGCGAGGACGTCAGACGAGGAGTGGACAAGAAGACCAAGAGCCAGGATCGAAGGCATCTCAACAAGACGCCGGTCACCCATATACTCTGACGTGAGGAGCTGCGAAAGCTGCCGTAAGTGAAATTTTTGTTTTAAAATTTCGAAATGCTCTTTTCTTATCTTGGAAATGAAAATAATGTACTCGGGGAACGTCGTGTTGACACTTTTCTCTTGAATTTAACAGGTTTGCGTTACCAACGGCCGATCGGAGCTTCCGCAAAGCGTTCAGTCGTTATATGTAACGCATTTCGGGGTGGGCGAGGACCTCAGACGAGAAGTGGACGAGAACACCAAGAGCCAGGATCGAAGACATCTCAACAAGACGCCGGTCACCCATATACTCTGACGTGAGGAGCTTCGAAAGCTGCCGTAAGTGAAAATTTTGTTTTAAAAGATTCGAAATGCGTTTTTCTTATCTTGGAAATGAAAACAATGTACTCGGGGAACGTCGTGTTCACACTTTTCTCTTGAATTTAACAGATTTGCGTTACCAACGGCCAATCGGAGCTTCCGTAAAGCGTTCAGTCGTTATATGGAACGCATTCCGGGGTGGGCGAGGTCGTCAGACAAGAAGTGGACAAGAACACCAAGAGCCAGGATCGAAGACATCTCAACAAGACGCCGGTCACCCATATACTCTGACGTGAGGAGCTTCGAAAGCTGCCGTAAGTGAAATTTTTCTTTTAAAAGTTTCGAAATGCGCTTTTCTTATCTTGGAAATGAAAGTAATGTACTCTGGGAACATCGTGTTGACACTTTTCTCTTGAATTTAACAGGTTTGCGTTACCAACGGCCGATCGGAGCTTCCGCAAAGCGTTCAGTCGTTATATGGAACGCATTTCGGGGTGGGCGAGGACCTCAGACGAGAAGTGGACGAGAACACCAAGAGCCAGGATAGAAGACATCTCAACAAGACGCCGGTCACCCATATACTCTGACGTGAGGAGCTTCGAAAGCTGCCGTAAGTGAAATTTTTCTTTTAAAAGTTTCGAAATGCGCTTTTCTTATCTTGGAAATGAAAATAATGTACTCGGGGAACGTCGTGTTGACACTTTTCTCTTGAATTTAACAGGTTTGCGTTACCAACGGCCGATCGGAGCTTCCGCAAAGCGTTCAGTCGTTATATGGAACGCATTTCGGGGTGGGCGAGGACCTCAGACGAGAAGTGGACGAGAACACTAAGAGCCAGGATCGAAGACATCTCAACAAGACGCCGGTCACCCATATACTCTGACGTGAGGAGCTTCGAAAGCTGCCGTAAGTGAAATTTTTGTTTAAAAAGTTTCGAAATGCGTTTTTCTTATCTTGGAAATGGAAACAATGTACTCGGGGAACGTCGTGTTCAAGCTTTTCTCTTGAATTTAACAGGTTTGCGTTACCAACGGCCAATCGGAGCTTCCGTAAAGCGTTCAGTCGTTATATGGAACGCATACCGGGGTGGGCGAGGACGTCAGACGAGAAGTGGACAAGAACACCAAGAGCCAGGATCGAAGACATCTCAACAAGACGCCGGTCACCCATATACTCTGACGTGAGGAGCTTCGAAAGCTGCCGTAAGTGAAATTTTTGTTTTAAAAGTTTCGAAATGCGCTTTTCTTATCTTGGAAATGAAAATAATGTACTCGGGGAACGTCGTGTTGACACTTTTCTCTTGAATTTAACAGGTTTGCGTTACCAACGGCCGATCGGAGCTTCCGCAAAGCGTTCAGTCGTTATATGGAACGCATTTCGTGGTGGGCGAGGACGTCAGACGAGAAGTGGACAAGAACACCAAGAGCCAGGATCGAAGACATCTCAACAAGACGCCGGTCACCCATATACTCTAACGTGAGGAGCTTCGAAAGCTGCCATAAGTGAAATTTTTGTTCTAAAACTTTCGAAATGCGCTTTTCTTATCTTGGAAATGAAAGTAATGTACTCGGGGAACGTCGTGTTCACACTTTTCTCTTGAATTTAACAGGTTTTTGTTACCAACGGCCGATCGGAGCTTCCGTAAAGAGTTCAGTCGTTATATGGAACGCATTTCGGGGTGGGCGAGGACGTCAGACGAGAAGTGGACAAGAACAACAAGAGCCAGGATCGAAGACATCTCAACAAGACGCCGGTCACCCATATACTCTGACGTGAGGAGCTTCGAAAGCTGCCGTAAGTGAAATTTTTGTTTTAAAAGTTTCGAAATGCGCTTTTCTTATCTTGGAAATGAAAATAATGTACTCGGGGAACGTCTTGTTGACACTTTTCTCTTGAATTTAACAGGTTTGCGTTACCAACGGCCGATCGGAGCTTCCGCAAAGCGTTCAGTTGTTATATGGAATGCATAACGGAGTGGGCGAGGACGTCAGACGAGGAGTGGACAAGAAGACCAAGAGCCAGGATCGAAGGCATCTCAACAAGACGCCGGTCACCCATATACTCTGACGTGAGGAGCTGCGAAAGCTGCCGTAAGTGAAATTTTTGTTTTAAAATTTCGAAATGCGCTTTTCTTATCTTGGAAATGAAAATAATGTACTCGGGGAACGTCGTGTTGACACTTTTCTCTTGAATTTAACAGGTTTGCGTTACCAACGGCCGATCGGAGCTTCCGCAAAGCGTTCAGTCGTTATATGGAACGCATTTCGGGGTGGGCGAGGACGTCAGACGAGAAGTGGACAAGAACACCAAGAGCCAGGATCGAAGACATCTCAAGAAGACGCCGGTCGACCATATATTCTGACGTGAGGAGCTTCGAAAGCTGCCGTAAGTGAAATTTTTGTTTTAAAAGTTTCGATATGCGCTTTTCTTATCTTGGAAATGAAAATAATGTACTCGGGGAACGTCGTGTTGACACTTTTCTCTTGAATTTAACAGGTTTGCGTTACCAACGGTAGATCGGAGCTTCCGCAAAGCGTTCAGTCGTTATATGGAACGCATTTCGGGGTGGGCGAGGACGTCAGACGAGAAGTGGACAAGAACACCAAGAGCCAGGATCGAAGACATCTCAACAAGACGCCGGTCACCCATATACTCTGACGTGAGGAGCTTCGAAAGCTGCCGTAAGTGAAATTTTTGTTTTAAAAGTTTCGAAATGCGCTTTTCTTATCTTGCAAATGAAAATAATGTACTCGGGGAACGTCTTGTTGACACTTTTCTCTTGAATTTAACAGGTTTGCGTTACCAACGGCCGATCGGAGCTTCCGCAAAGCGTTCAGTTGTTATATGGAATGCATAACGGGGTGGGCGAGGACGTCAGACGAGGAGTGGACAAGAAGACCAAGAGCCAGGATCGAAGGCATCTCAACAAGACGCCGGTCACCCATATACTCTGACGTGAGGAGCTGCGAAAGCTGCCGTAAGTGAAATTTTTGTTTTAAAATTTCGAAATGCTCTTTTCTTATCTTGGAAATGAAAATAATGTACTCGGGGAACGTCGTGTTGACACTTTTCTCTTGAATTTAACAGGTTTGCGTTACCAACGGCCGATCGGAGCTTCCGCAAAGCGTTCAGTCGTTATATGTAACGCATTTCGGGGTGGGCGAGGACCTCAGACGAGAAGTGGACGAGAACACCAAGAGCCAGGATCGAAGACATCTCAACAAGACGCCGGTCACCCATATACTCTGACGTGAGGAGCTTCGAAAGCTGCCGTAAGTGAAAATTTTGTTTTAAAAGATTCGAAATGCGTTTTTCTTATCTTGGAAATGAAAACAATGTACTCGGGGAACGTCGTGTTCACACTTTTCTCTTGAATTTAACAGATTTGCGTTACCAACGGCCAATCGGAGCTTCCGTAAAGCGTTCAGTCGTTATATGGAACGCATTCCGGGGTGGGCGAGGTCGTCAGACAAGAAGTGGACAAGAACACCAAGAGCCAGGATCGAAGACATCTCAACAAGACGCCGGTCACCCATATACTCTGACGTGAGGAGCTTCGAAAGCTGCCGTAAGTGAAATTTTTCTTTTAAAAGTTTCGAAATGCGCTTTTCTTATCTTGGAAATGAAAATAATGTACTCGGGGAACGTCGTGTTCACACTTTTCTCTTGAATTTAACAGGTTTGCGTTACCAACGGCCGATCGGAGCTTCCGCAAAGCGTTCAGTCGTTATATGGAACGCATTTCGGGGTGGGCGAGGACCTCAGACGAGAAGTGGACGAGAACACTAAGAGCCAGGATCGAAGACATCTCAACAAGACGCCGGTCACCCATATACTCTGACGTGAGGAGCTTCGAAAGCTGCCGTAAGTGAAATTTTTGTTTAAAAAGTTTCGAAATGCGTTTTTCTTATCTTGGAAATGGAAACAATGTACTCGGGGAACGTCGTGTTCAAGCTTTTCTCTTGAATTTAACAGGTTTGCGTTACCAACGGCCAATCGGAGCTTCCGTAAAGCGTTCAGTCGTTATATGGAACGCATACCGGGGTGGGCGAGGACGTCAGACGAGAAGTGGACAAGAACACCAAGAGCCAGGATCGAAGACATCTCAACAAGACGCCGGTCACCCATATACTCTGACGTGAGGAGCTTCGAAAGCTGCCGTAAGTGAAATTTTTGTTTTAAAAGTTTCGAAATGCGCTTTTCTTATCTTGGAAATGAAAATAATGTACTCGGGGAACGTCGTGTTGACACTTTTCTCTTGAATTTAACAGGTTTGCGTTACCAACGGCCGATCGGAGCTTCCGCAAAGCGTTCAGTCGTTATATGGAACGCATTTCGTGGTGGGCGAGGACGTCAGACGAGAAGTGGACAAGAACACCAAGAGCCAGGATCGAAGACATCTCAACAAGACGCCGGTCACCCATATACTCTAACGTGAGGAGCTTCGAAAGCTGCCATAAGTGAAATTTTTGTTATAAAACTTTCGAAATGCGCTTTTCTTATCTTGGAAATGAAAGTAATGTACTCTGGGAACATCGTGTTGACACTTTTCTCTTGAATTTAACAGGTTTGCGTTACCAACGGCCGATCGGAGCTTCCGCAAAGCGTTCAGTCGTTATATGGAACGCATTTCGGGGTGGGCGAGGACCTCAGACGAGAAGTGGACGAGAACACCAAGAGCCAGGATAGAAGACATCTCAACAAGACGCCGGTCACCCATATACTCTGACGTGAGGAGCTTCGAAAGCTGCCGTAAGTGAAATTTTTGTTTTAAAAGTTTCGAAATGCGCTTTTCTTATCTTGGAAATGAAAATAATGTACTCGGGGAACGTCTTGTTGACACTTTTCTCTTGAATTTAACAGGTTTGCGTTACCAACGGCCGATCGGAGCTTCCGCAAAGCGTTCAGTTGTTATATGGAATGCATAACGGGGTGGGCGAGGACGTCAGACGAGGAGTGGACAGGAAGACCAAGAGCCAGGATCGAAGGCATCTCAACAAGACGCCGGTCACCCATATACTCTGACGTGAGGAGCTTCGAAAGCTGCCGTAAGTGAAATTTTTGTTTTAAAATTTCGAAATGCGCTTTTCTTATCTTGGAAATGAAAATAATGTACTCGGGGAACGTCGTGTTGACACTTTTCTCTTGAATTTAACAGGTTTGCGTTACCAACGGCCGATCGGAGCTTCCGCAAAACGTTCAGTTGTTATATGGAATGCATAACGGGGTGGGCGAGGACGTCAGACGAGGAGTGGACAAGAAGACCAAGAGCCAGGATCGAAGGCATCTCAACAAGACGCCGGTCACCCATATACTCTGACGTGAGGAGCTTCGAAAGCTGCCGTAAGTGAAATTTTTGTTTTAAAATTTCGAAATGCGCTTTTCTTATCTTGGAAATGAAAATAATATACTCGGGGAACGTCGTGTTGACACTTTTCTCTTGAATTTAACAGGTTTGCGTTACCAACGGCCGATCGGAGCTTCCGCAAAGCGTTCAGTCGTTATATGGAACGCATTTCGGGGTGGGCGAGGACGTCAGACGAGAAGTGGACAAGAACACCAAGAGCCAGGATCGAAGACATCTCATGAAGACGCCGGTCACCCATATACTCTGACGTGAGGAGCTTCGAAAGCTGCCGTAAGTGAAATTTTTGTTTTAAAAGTTTCGAAATGCGTTTTTCTTATCTTGGAAATGAAAACAATGTACTCGGGGAACGTCGTGTTCACACTTTTCTCTTGAATTTAACAGGTTTGCGTTACCAACGGCCAATCGGAGCTTCCGTAAAGCGTTCAGTCGTTATATGGAACGCATACCGGGGTGGGCGAGGACGTCAGACGAGAAGTGGACAAGAACACCAAGAGCCAGGATCGAAGACATCTCAACAAGACGCCGGTCACCCATATACTCTGACGTGAGGAGCTTCGAAAGCTGCCGTAAGTGAAATTTTTGTTTTAAAAGTTTCGAAATGCGCTTTTCTTATCTTGGAAATGAAAATAATGTACTCGGGGAACGTCGTGTTGACACTTTTCTCTTGAATTTAACAGGTTTGCGTTACCAACGGCCGATCGGAGCTTCCGCAAAGCGTTCAGTCGTTATATGGAACGCATTTCGTGGTGGGCGAGGACGTCAGACGAGAAGTGGACAAGAACACCAAGAGCCAGGATCGAAGACATCTCAACAAGACGCCGGTCACCCATATACTCTAACGTGAGGAGCTTCGAAATCTGCCATAAGTGAAATTTTTGTTCTAAAACTTTCGAAATGCGCTTTTCTTATCTTGGAAATGAAAGTAATGTACTCTGGGAACATCGTGTTGACACTTTTCTCTTGAATTTAACAGGTTTGCGTTACCAACGGCCGATCGGAGCTTCCGCAAAGCGTTCAGTCGTTATATGGAACGCATTTCGGGGTGGGCGAGGACCTCAGACGAGAAGTGGACGAGAACACCAAGAGCCAGGATAGAAGACATCTCAACAAGACGCCGGACACCCATATACTCTGACGTGAGGAGCTTCGAAAGCTGCCGTAAGTGAAATTTTTGTTTTAAAAGTTTCGAAATGCGCTTTTCTTATCTTGGAAATGAAAATAATGTACTCGGGGAACGTCTTGTTGACACTTTTCTCTTGAATTTAACAGGTTTGCGTTACCAACGGCCGATCGGAGCTTCCGCAAAGCGTTCAGTTGTTATATGGAATGCATAACGGGGTGGGCGAGGACGTCAGACGAGGAGTGGACAAGAAGACCAAGAGCCAGGATCGAAGGCATCTCAACAAGACGCCGGTCACCCATATACTCTGACGTGAGGAGCTTCGAAAGCTGCCGTAAGTGAAATTTTTGTTTTAAAATTTCGAAATGCGCTTTTCTTATCTTGGAAATGAAAATAATGTACTCGGGGAACGTCGTGTTGACACTTTTCTCTTGAATTTAACAGGTTTGCGTTACCAACGGCCGATCGGAGCTTCCGCAAAACGTTCAGTTGTTATATGGAATGCATAACGGGGTGGGCGAGGACGTCAGACGAGGAGTGGACAAGAAGACCAAGAGCCAGGATCGAAGGCATCTCAACAAGACGCCGGTCACCCATATACTCTGACGTGAGGAGCTTCGAAAGCTGCCGTAAGTGAAATTTTTGTTTTAAAAGTTCGAAATGCGCTTTTCTTATCTTGGAAATGAAAATAATATACTCGGGGAACGTCGTGTTGACACTTTTCTCTTGAATTTAACAGGTTTGCGTTACCAACGGCCGATCGGAGCTTCCGCAAAGCGTTCAGTCGTTATATGGAACGCATTTCGGGGTGGGCGAGGACGTCAGACGAGAAGTGGACAAGAACACCAAGAGCCAGGATCGAAGACATCTCAAGAAGACGCCGGTCACCCATATACTCTGACGTGAGGAGCTTCGAAAGCTGCCGTAAGTGAAATTTTTGTTTTAAAAGTTTCGAAATGCGTTTTTCTTATCTTGGAAATGAAAACAATGTACTCGGGGAACGTCGTGTTCACACTTTTCTCTTGAATTTAACAGGTTTGCGTTACCAACGGCCAATCGGAGCTTCCGTAAAGCGTTCAGTCGTTATATGGAACGCATACCGGGGTGGGCGAGGACGTCAGACGAGAAGTGGACAAGAACACCAAGAGCCAGGATCGAAGACATCTCAACAAGACGCCGGTCACCCATATACTCTGACGTGAGGAGCTTCGAAAGCTGCCGTAAGTGAAATTTTTGTTTTAAAAGTTTCGAAATGCGTTTTTCTTATCTTGGAAATGAAAACAATGTATTCGGGGAACGTCGTGTTCACACTTTTCTCTTGAATTTAACAGGTTTGCGTTACCAACGGCCAATCGGAGCTTCCGTAAAGCGTTCAGTCGTTATATGGAACGCATACCGGGGTCGGCGAGGACGTCAGACGAGAAGTGGACAAGAACACCAAGAGCCAGGATCGAAGACATCTCAACAAGACGCCGGTCACCCATATACTCTGACGTGAGGAGCTTCGAAAGCTGCCGTAAGTGAAATTTTTGTTTTAAAAGTTTCGAAATACGCTTTTCTTATCTTGGAAATGAAAATAATGTACTCGGGGAACGTCGTGTTCACACTTTTCTCTTGAATTTAATAGGTTTGCGTTACCAACGGCCGATCGGAGCTTCCGCAAAGCGTTCAGTCGTTATATGGAACGCATTTCGGGGTGGGCGAGGACGTCAGACGAGAAGTGGACAAGAACACAAAGAGCCAGGATCGAAGACATCTCAAGAAGACGCCGGTCACCCATATACTATGACGTGAGGAGTTTCGAATGCTGCCGTAAGTGAAATTTTTGTTTTAAAAGTTTCGAAATGCGCTTTTCTTATCTTGGAAATGAAAATAATGTACTCGGGGAACGTCGTGTTGACACTTTTCTCTTGAATTTAACAGGTTTGCGTTACCAACGGCCGATCGGAGCTTCCGCAAAGCGTTCAGTCGTTATAGGGAACGCATTTCGGGGTGGGCGAGGACGTCAGACGAGAAGTGGACAAGAACACCAAGAGCCAGGATCGAAGACATCTCAACAAGACGCCGGTCACCTATATACTCTGACGTGAGGAGCTTCGAAAGCTGCCGTAAGTGAAATTTTTGTTTTAAAAGTTTCGAAATGCACTTTTCTTATCTTGGAAATGAAAATAATGTACTCGGGGAACGTCGTGTTGACACTTTTCTCTTGAATTTAACAGGTTTGGGTTACCAACGGCCGATCGGAGCTTCCGCAAAGCGTTAAGTCGTTATATGGAACGCATTTCGGGGTGGGCGAGGACCTCAGACGAGAAGTGGACGAGAACACCAAGAGCCAGGATCGAAGACATCTCAACAAGACGCCGGTCACCCATATACTCTGACGTGAGGAGCTTCGAAAGCTGCCGTAAGTGAAATTTTTGTTTTAAAATTTCGACATGCGCTTTTCTTATCTTGGAAATGAAAGTAATGTACTCTGGGAACATCGTGTTGACACTTTTCTCTTGAATTTAACAGGTTTGCGTTACCAACGGCCGATCGGAGCTTCCGCAAAGCGTTCAGTCGTTATATGGAACGCATTTCGGGGTGGGCGAGGACGTCAGACGAGAAGTGGACAAGAACACCAAGAGCCAGGATCGAAGATATCTCAACAAGACGCCGGTCACCCATATACTCTGACGTGAGGAGCTTCGAAAGCTGCCGTAAGTGAAATTTTTGTTTTAAAAGTTTCGAAATGCGTTTTTCTTATCTTGGAAATGAAAATAATGTACTCGGGGAACGTCGTGTTCACACTTTTCTCTTGAATTTAACAGGTTTTTGTTACCAACGGCCGATCGGAGCTTCCGTAAAGAGTTCAGTCGTTATATGGAACGCATTTCGGGGTGGGCGAGGACGTCAGACGAGAAGTGGACAAGAACACCAAGAGCCAGGATCGAAGACATCTCAACAAGACGCCGGTCACCCATATACTCTGACGTGAGGAGCTTCGAAAGCTGCCGTAAGTGAAATTTTTGTTTTAAAAGTTTCGAAATGCGCTTTTCTTATCTTGGAAATGAAAATAATGTACTCGGGGAACGTCTTGTTGACACTTTTCTCTCGAATTTAACAGGTTTGCGTTACCAACGGCCGATCGGAGCTTCCGCAAAGCGTTCAGTTGTTATATGGAATGCATAACGGGGTGGGCGAGGACGTCAGACGAGGAGTGGACAAGAAGACCAAGAGCCAGGATCGAAGGCATCTCAACAAGACGCCGGTCACCCATATACTCTGACGTGAGGAGCTGCGAAAGCTGCCGTAAGTGAAATTTTTGTTTTAAAATTTCGAAATGCGCTTTTCTTATCTTGGAAATGAAAATAATGTACTCGGGGAACGTCGTGTTGACACTTTTCTCTTGAATTTAACAGGTTTGCGTTACCAACGGCCGATCGGAGCTTCCGCAAAGCGTTCAGTCGTTATATGGAACGCATTTCGGGGTGGGCGAGGACGTCAGACGAGAAGTGGACAAGAACACCAAGAGCCAGGATCGAAGACATCTCAAGAAGACGCCGGTCGACCATATATTCTGACGTGAGGAGCTTCGAAAGCTGCCGTAAGTGAAATTTTTGTTTTAAAAGTTTCGATATGCGCTTTTCTTATCTTGGAAATGAAAATAATGTACTCGGGGAACGTCGTGTTGACACTTTTCTCTTGAATTTAACAGGTTTGCGTTACCAACGGTAGATCGGAGCTTCCGCAAAGCGTTCAGTCGTTATATGTAACGCATTTCGGGGTGGGCGAGGACCTCAGACGAGAAGTGGACGAGAACACCAAGAGCCAGGATCGAAGACATCTCAACAAGACGCCGGTCACCCATATACTCTGACGTGAGGAGCTTCGAAAGCTGCCGTAAGTGAAATTTTTGTTTTAAAAGTTTCGAAATGCGTTTTTCTTATCTTGGAAATGAAAATAATGTACTCGGGGAACGTCTTGTTGACACTTTTCTCTTGAATTTAACAGGTTTGCGTTACCAACGGCCGATCGGAGCTTCCGCAAAGCGTTCAGTTGTTATATGGAATGCATAACGGGGTGGGCGAGGACGTCAGACGAGAAGTGGACAAGAACACCAAGAGCCAGGATCGAAGACATCTCAACAAGACGCCGGTCACCTATATACTCTGACGTGAGGAGCTTCGAAAGCTGCCGTAAGTGAAATTTTTGTTTTAAAAGTTTCGAAATGCACTTTTCTTATCTTGGAAATGAAAATAATGTACTCGGGGAACGTCTTGTTGACACTTTTCTCTTGAATTTAACAGGTTTGCGTTACCAACGGCCGATCGGAGCTTCCGCAAAGCGTTCAGTTGTTATATGGAATGCATAACGGGGTGGGCGAGGACGTCAGACGAGGAGTGGACAAGAACACCAAGAGCCAGGATCGAAGACATCTCAACAAGACGCCGGTCACCTATATACTCTGACGTGAGGAGCTTGGAAAGCTGCCGTAAGTGAAATTTTTGTTTTAAAAGTTTCGAAATGCACTTTTCTTATCTTGGAAATGAAAATAATGTACTCGGGGAACGTCGTGTTGACACTTTTCTCTTGAATTTAACAGGTTTGGGTTACCAACGGCCGATCGGAGCTTCCGCAAAGCGTTAAGTCGTTATATGGAACGCATTTCGGGGTGGGCGAGGACCTCAGACGAGAAGTGGACGAGAACACCAAGAGCCAGGATCGAAGACATCTCAACAAGACGCCGGTCACCCATATACTCTGACGTGAGGAGCTTCGAAAGCTGCCGTAAGTGAAATTTTTGTTTTAAAATTTCGACATGCGCTTTTCTTATCTTGGAAATGAAAGTAATGTACTCTGGGAACATCGTGTTGACACTTTTCTCTTGAATTTAACAGGTTTGCGTTACCAACGGCCGATCGGAGCTTCCGCAAAGCGTTCAGTCGTTATATGGAACGCATTTCGGGGTGGGCGAGGACGTCAGACGAGAAGTGGACAAGAACACCAAGAGCCAGGATCGAAGACATCTCAACAAGACGCCGGTCACCCATATACTCTGACGTGAGGAGCTTCGAAAGCTGCCGTAAGTGAAATTTTTGTTTTAAAAGTTTCGAAATGCGTTTTTCTTATCTTGGAAATGAAAATAATGTACTCGGGGAACGTCGTGTTCACACTTTTCTCTTGAATTTAACAGGTTTTTGTTACCAACTTCCGATCGGAGCTTCCGTAAAGAGTTCAGTCGTTATATGGAACGCATTTCGGGGTGGGCGAGGACGTCAGACGAGAAGTGGACAAGAACACCAAGAGCCAGGATCGAAGACATCTCAACAAGACGCCGGTCACCCATATACTCTGACGTGAGGAGCTTCGAAAGCTGCCGTAAGTGAAATTTTTGTTTTAAAAGTTTCGAAATGCGCTTTTCTTATCTTGGAAATGAAAATAATGTACTCGGGGAACGTCTTGTTGACACTTTTCTCTTGAATTTAACAGGTTTGCGTTACCAACGGCCGATCGGAGCTTCCGCAAAGCGTTCAGTTGTTATATGGAATGCATAACGGGGTGGGCGAGGACGTCAGACGAGGAGTGGACAAGAAGACCAAGAGCCAGGATCGAAGGCATCTCAACAAGACGCCGGTCACCCATATACTCTGACGTGAGGAGCTGCGAAAGCTGCCGTAAGTGAAATTTTTGTTTTAAAATTTCGAAATGCGCTTTTCTTATCTTGGAAATGAAAATAATGTACTCGGGGAACGTCGTGTTGACACTTTTCTCTTGAATTTAACAGGTTTGCGTTACCAACGGTAGATCGGAGCTTCCGCAAAGCGTTCAGTCGTTATATGTAACGCATTTCGGGGTGGGCGAGGACCTCAGACGAGAAGTGGACGAGAACACCAAGAGCCAGGATCGAAGACATCTCAACAAGACGCCGGTCACCCATATACTCTGACGTGAGGAGCTTCGAAAGCTGCCGTAAGTGAAAATTTTGTTTTAAAAAATTCGAAATGCGTTTTTCTTATCTTGGAAATGAAAACAATGTACTCGGGGAACGTCGTGTTCACACTTTTCTCTTGAATTTAACAGGTTTGCGTTACCAACGGCCAATCGGAGCTTCCGTAAAGCGTTCAGTCGTTATATGGAACGCATTCCGGGGTGGGCGAGGTCGTCAGACAAGAAGTGGACAAGAACACCAAGAGCCAGGATCGAAGACATCTCAACAAGACGCCGGTCACCCATATACTCTGACGTGAGGAGCTTCGAAAGCTGCCGTAAGTGAAATTTTTGTTTTAAAAGTTTCGAAATGCGCTTTTCTTATCTTGGAAATGAAAATAATGTACTCTGGGAACGTCGTGTTGACACTTTTCTCTTGAATTTAACAGGTTTGCGTTACCAACGGCCGATCGGAGCTTCCGCAAAGCGTTCAGTCGTTATATGGAACGCATTTCGTGGTGGGCGAGGACGTCAGACGAGAAGTGGACAAGAACACCAAGAGCCAGGATCGAAGACATCTCAACAAGACGCCGGTCACCCATATACTCTAACGTGAGGAGCTTCGAAAGCTGCCATAAGTGAAATTTTTGTTCTAAAACTTTCGAAATGCGCTTTTCTTATCTTGGAAATGAAAGTAATGTACTCTGGGAACATCGTGTTGACACTTTTCTCTTGAATTTAACAGGTTTGCGTTACCAACGGCCGATCGGAGCTTCCGCAAAGCGTTCAGTCGTTATATGGAACGCATTTCGGGGTGGGCGAGGACCTCAGACGAGAAGTGGACGAGAACACCAAGAGACAGGATCGAAGACATCTCAACAAGACGCCGGTCACCCATATACTCTGACGTGAGGAGCTTCGAAAGCTGCCGTAAGTGAAATTTTTGTTTTAAAAGTTTCGAAATGCGCTTTTCTTATCTTGGAAATGAAAATAATGTACTCGGGGAACGTCTTGTTGACACTTTTCTCTTGAATTTAACAGGTTTGCGTTACCAACGGCCGATCGGAGCTTCCGCAAAGCGTTCAGTTGTTATATGGAATGCATAACGGGGTGGGCGAGGACGTCAGACGAGGAGTGGACAAGAAGACCAAGAGCCAGGATCGAAGGCATCTCAACAAGACGCCGGTCACCCATATACTCTGACGTGAGGAGCTTCGAAAGCTGCCGTAAGTGAAATTTTTTTTTTAAAATTTCGAAATGCGCTTTTCTTATCTTGGAAATGAAAATAATATACTCGGGGAACGTCGTGTTGACACTTTTCTCTTGAATTTAACAGGTTTGCGTTACCAACGGCCGATCGGAGCTTCCGCAAAGCGTTCAGTCGTTATATGGAACGCATACCGGGGTGGGCGAGGACGTCAGACGAGAAGTGGACAAGAACACCAAGAGCCAGGATCGAAGACATCTCAAGAAGACGCCGGTCACCCATATACTCTGACGTGAGGAGCTTGGAAAGCTGCCGTAAGTGAAATTTTTGTTTTAAAAGTTTCGAAATGCGTTTTTCTTATCTTGGAAATGAAAACAATGTACTCGGGGAACGTCGTGTTCACACTTTTCTCTTGAATTTAACAGGTTTGCGTTACCAACGGCCAATCGGAGCTTCCGTAAAGCGTTCAGTCGTTATATGGAACGCATACCGGGGTGGGCGAGGACGTCAGACGAGAAGTGGACAAGAACACCAAGAACCAGGATCGAAGACATCTCAACAAGACGCCGGTCACCCATATACTCTGACGTGATTAGCTTCGAAAGCTGCCGTAAGTGAAATTTTTGTTTTAAAAGTTTCGAAATGCGCTTTTCTTATCTTGGAAATGAAAATAATGTACTCTGGGAACGTCGTGTTGACACTTTTCTCTTGAATTTAACAGGTTTGCGTTACCAACGGCCGATCGGAGCTTCCGCAAAGCGTTCAGTCGTTATATGGAACGCATTTCGTGGTGGGCGAGGACGTCAGACGAGAAGTGGACAAGAACACCAAGAGCCAGGATCGAAGACATCTCAACAAGACGCCGGTCACCCATATACTCTGACGTGAGGAGCTTCGAAAGCTGCCGTAAGTGAAATTTTTGTTTTAAAAGTTTCGAAATACGCTTTTCTTATCTTGGAAATGAAAATAATGTACTCGGGGAACGTCGTGTTCACACTTTTCTCTTGAATTTAATAGGTTTGCGTTACCAACGGCCGATCGGAGCTTCCGCAAAGCGTTCAGTCGTTATATGGAACGCATTTCGGGGTGGGCGAGGACGTCAGACGAGAAGTGGACAAGAACACAAAGAGCCAGGATCGAAGACATCTCAAGAAGACGCCGGTCACCCATATACTATGACGTGAGGAGTTTCGAATGCTGCCGTAAGTGAAATTTTTGTTTTAAAAGTTTCGAAATGCGCTTTTCTTATCTTGGAAATGAAAATAATGTACTCGGGGAACGTCGTGTTGACACTTTTCTCTTGAATTTAACAGGTTTGCGTTACCAACGGCCGATCGGAGCTTCCGCAAAGCGTTCAGTCGTTATAGGGAACGCATTTCGGGGTGGGCGAGGACGTCAGACGAGAAGTGGACAAGAACACCAAGAGCCAGGATCGAAGACATCTCAACAAGACGCCGGTCACCTATATACTCTGACGTGAGGAGCTTCGAAAGCTGCCGTAAGTGAAATTTTTGTTTTAAAAGTTTCGAAATGCACTTTTCTTATCTTGGAAATGAAAATAATGTACTCGGGGAACGTCGTGTTGACACTTTTCTCTTGAATTTAACAGGTTTGGGTTACCAACGGCCGATCGGAGCTTCCGCAAAGCGTTAAGTCGTTATATGGAACGCATTTCGGGGTGGGCGAGGACGTCAGACGAGAAGTGGACGAGAACACCAAGAGCCAGGATCGAAGACATCTCAACAAGACGCCGGTCACCCATATACTCTGACGTGAGGAGCTTCGAAAGCTGCCGTAAGTGAAATTTTTGTTTTAAAATTTCGACATGCGCTTTTCTTATCTTGGAAATGAAAGTAATGTACTCTGGGAACATCGTGTTGACACTTTTCTCTTGAATTTAACAGGTTTGCGTTACCAACGGCCGATCGGAGCTTCCGCAAAGCGTTCAGTCGTTATATGGAACGCATTTCGGGGTGGGCGAGGACGTCAGACGAGAAGTGGACAAGAACACCAAGAGCCAGGATCGAAGACATCTCAACAAGACGCCGGTCACCCATATACTCTGACGTGAGGAGCTTCGAAAGCTGCCGTAAGTGAAATTTTTGTTTTAAAAGTTTCGAAATGCGTTTTTCTTATCTTGGAAATGAAAATAATGTACTCGGGGAACGTCGTGTTCACACTTTTCTCTTGAATTTAACAGGTTTTTGTTACCAACGGCCGATCGGAGCTTCCGTAAAGAGTTCAGTCGTTATATGGAACGCATTTCGGGGTGGGCGAGGACGTCAGACGAGAAGTGGACAAGAACACCAAGAGCCAGGATCGAAGACATCTCAACAAGACGCCGGTCACCCATATACTCTGACGTGAGGAGCTTCGAAAGCTGCCGTAAGTGAAATTTTTGTTTTAAAAGTTTCGAAATGCGCTTTTCTTATCTTGGAAATGAAAATAATGTACTCGGGGAACGTCTTGTTGACACTTTTCTCTCGAATTTAACAGGTTTGCGTTACCAACGGCCGATCGGAGCTTCCGCAAAGCGTTCAGTTGTTATATGGAATGCATAACGGGGTGGGCGAGGACGTCAGACGAGGAGTGGACAAGAAGACCAAGAGCCAGGATCGAAGGCATCTCAACAAGACGCCGGTCACCCATATACTCTGACGTGAGGAGCTGCGAAAGCTGCCTAAGTGAAATTTTTGTTTTAAAATTTCGAAATGCGCTTTTCTTATCTTGGAAATGAAAATAATGTACTCGGGGAACGTCGTGTTGACACTTTTCTCTTGAATTTAACAGGTTTGCGTTACCAACGGCCGATCGGAGCTTCCGCAAAGCGTTCAGTCGTTATATGGAACGCATTTCGGGGTGGGCGAGGACGTCAGACGAGAAGTGGACAAGAACACCAAGAGCCAGGATCGAAGACATCTCAAGAAGACGCCGGTCGACCATATATTCTGACGTGAGGAGCTTCGAAAGCTGCCGTAAGTGAAATTTTTGTTTTAAAAGTTTCGATATGCGCTTTTCTTATCTTGGAAATGAAAATAATGTACTCGGGGAACGTCGTGTTGACACTTTTCTCTTGAATTTAACAGGTTTGCGTTACCAACGGTAGATCGGAGCTTCCGCAAAGCGTTCAGTCGTTATATGTAACGCATTTCGGGGTGGGCGAGGACCTCAGACGAGAAGTGGACGAGAACACCAAGAGCCAGGATCGAAGACATCTCAACAAGACGCCGGTCACCCATATACTCTGACGTGAGGAGCTTCGAAAGCTGCCGTAAGTGAAATTTTTGTTTTAAAAGTTTCGAAATGCGTTTTTCTTATCTTGGAAATGAAAATAATGTACTCGGGGAACGTCTTGTTGACACTTTTCTCTTGAATTTAACAGGTTTGCGTTACCAACGGCCGATCGGAGCTTCCGCAAAGCGTTCAGTTGTTATATGGAATGCATAACGGGGTGGGCGAGGACGTCAGACGAGGAGTGGACAAGAACACCAAGAGCCAGGATCGAAGACATCTCAACAAGACGCCGGTCACCTATATACTCTGACGTGAGGAGCTTCGAAAGCTGCCGTAAGTGAAATTTTTGTTTTAAAAGTTTCGAAATGCACTTTTCTTATCTTGGAAATGAAAATAATGTACTCGGGGAACGTCTTGTTGACACTTTTCTCTTGAATTTAACAGGTTTGCGTTACCAACGGCCGATCGGAGCTTCCGCAAAGCGTTCAGTTGTTATATGGAATGCATAACGGGGTGGGCGAGGACGTCAGACGAGGAGTGGACAAGAACACCAAGAGCCAGGATCGAAGACATCTCAACAAGACGCCGGTCACCTATATACTCTGACGTGAGGAGCTTGGAAAGCTGCCGTAAGTGAAATTTTTGTTTTAAAAGTTTCGAAATGCACTTTTCTTATCTTGGAAATGAAAATAATGTACTCGGGGAACGTCGTGTTGACACTTTTCTCTTGAATTTAACAGGTTTGGGTTACCAACGGCCGATCGGAGCTTCCGCAAAGCGTTAAGTCGTTATATGGAACGCATTTCGGGGTGGGCGAGGACCTCAGACGAGAAGTGGACGAGAACACCAAGAGCCAGGATCGAAGACATCTCAACAAGACGCCGGTCACCCATATACTCTGACGTGAGGAGCTTCGAAAGCTGCCGTAAGTGAAATTTTTGTTTTAAAATTTCGACATGCGCTTTTCTTATCTTGGAAATGAAAGTAATGTACTCTGGGAACATCGTGTTGACACTTTTCTCTTGAATTTAACAGGTTTGCGTTACCAACGGCCGATCGGAGCTTCCGCAAAGCGTTCAGTCGTTATATGGAACGCATTTCGGGGTGGGCGAGGACGTCAGACGAGAAGTGGACAAGAACACCAAGAGCCAGGATCGAAGACATCTCAACAAGACGCCGGTCACCCATATACTCTGACGTGAGGAGCTTCGAAAGCTGCCGTAAGTGAAATTTTTGTTTTAAAAGTTTCGAAATGCGTTTTTCTTATCTTGGAAATGAAAATAATGTACTCGGGGAACGTCGTGTTCACACTTTTCTCTTGAATTTAACAGGTTTTTGTTACCAACGGCCGATCGGAGCTTCCGTAAAAAGTTCAGTCGTTATATGGAACGCATTTCGGGGTGGGCGAGGACGTCAGACGAGAAGTGGACAAGAACACCAAGAGCCAGGATCGAAGACATCTCAACAAGACGCCGGTCACCCATATACTCTGACGTGAGGAGCTTCGAAAGCTGCCGTAAGTGAAATTTTTGTTTTAAAAGTTTCGAAATGCGCTTTTCTTATCTTGGAAATGAAAATAATGTACTCGGGGAACGTCTTGTTGACACTTTTCTCTTGAATTTAACAGGTTTGCGTTACCAACGGCCGATCGGAGCTTCCGCAAAGCGTTCAGTTGTTATATGGAATGCATAACGGGGTGGGCGAGGACGTCAGACGAGGAGTGGACAAGAAGACCAAGAGCCAGGATCGAAGGCATCTCAACAAGACGCCGGTCACCCATATACTCTGACGTGAGGAGCTGCGAAAGCTGCCGTAAGTGAAATTTTTGTTTTAAAATTTCGAAATGCGCTTTTCTTATCTTGGAAATGAAAATAATGTACTCGGGGAACGTCGTGTTGACACTTTTCTCTTGAATTTAACAGGTTTGCGTTACCAACGGCCGATCGGAGCTTCCGCAAAGCGTTCAGTCGTTATATGGAACGCATTTCGGGGTGGGCGAGGACGTCAGACGAGAAGTGGACAAGAACACCAAGAGCCAGGATCGAAGACATCTCAAGAAGACGCCGGTCGACCATATATTCTGACGTGAGGAGCTTCGAAAGCTGCCGTAAGTGAAATTTTTGTTTTAAAAGTTTCGAAATGCACTTTTCTTATCTTGGAAATGAAAATAATGTACTCGGGGAACGTCGTGTTGACACTTTTCTCTTGAATTTAACAGGTTTGGGTTACCAACGGCCGATCGGAGCTTCCGCAAAGCGTTAAGTCGTTATATGGAACGCATTTCGGGGTGGGCGAGGACCTCAGACGAGAAGTGGACGAGAACACCAAGAGCCAGGATCGAAGACATCTCAACAAGACGCCGGTCACCCATATACTCTGACGTGAGGAGCTTCGAAAGCTGCCGTAAGTGAAATTTTTGTTTTAAAATTTCGACATGCGCTTTTCTTATCTTGGAAATGAAAGTAATGTACTCTGGGAACATCGTGTTGACACTTTTCTCTTGAATTTAACAGGTTTGCGTTACCAACGGCCGATCGGAGCTTCCGCAAAGCGTTCAGTCGTTATATGGAACGCATTTCGGGGTGGGCGAGGACGTCAGACGAGAAGTGGACAAGAACACCAAGAGCCAGGATCGAAGACATCTCAACAAGACGCCGGTCACCCATATACTCTGACGTGAGGAGCTTCGAAAGCTGCCGTAAGTGAAATTTTTGTTTTAAAAGTTTCGAAATGCGTTTTTCTTATCTTGGAAATGAAAATAATGTACTCGGGGAACGTCGTGTTCACACTTTTCTCTTGAATTTAACAGGTTTTTGTTACCAACTTCCGATCGGAGCTTCCGTAAAGAGTTCAGTCGTTATATGGAACGCATTTCGGGGTGGGCGAGGACGTCAGACGAGAAGTGGACAAGAACACCAAGAGCCAGGATCGAAGACATCTCAACAAGACGCCGGTCACCCATATACTCTGACGTGAGGAGCTTCGAAAGCTGCCGTAAGTGAAATTTTTGTTTTAAAAGTTTCGAAATGCGCTTTTCTTATCTTGGAAATGAAAATAATGTACTCGGGGAACGTCTTGTTGACACTTTTCTCTTGAATTTAACAGGTTTGCGTTACCAACGGCCGATCGGAGCTTCCGCAAAGCGTTCAGTTGTTATATGGAATGCATAACGGGGTGGGCGAGGACGTCAGACGAGGAGTGGACAAGAAGACCAAGAGCCAGGATCGAAGGCATCTCAACAAGACGCCGGTCACCCATATACTCTGACGTGAGGAGCTGCGAAAGCTGCCGTAAGTGAAATTTTTGTTTTAAAATTTCGAAATGCGCTTTTCTTATCTTGGAAATGAAAATAATGTACTCGGGGAACGTCGTGTTGACACTTTTCTCTTGAATTTAACAGGTTTGCGTTACCAACGGCCGATCGGAGCTTCCGCAAAGCGTTCAGTCGTTATATGGAACGCATTTCGGGGTGGGCGAGGACGTCAGACGAGAAGTGGACAAGAACACCAAGGGCCAGGATCGAAGACATCTCAAGAAGACGCCGGTCGACCATATATTCTGACGTGAGGAGCTTCGAAAGCTGCCGTAAGTGAAATTTTTGTTTTAAAAGTTTCGATATGCGCTTTTCTTATCTTGGAAATGAAAATAATGTACTCGGGGAACGTCGTGTTGACACTTTTCTCTTGAATTTAACAGGTTTGCGTTACCAACGGTAGATCGGAGCTTCCGCAAAGCGTTCAGTCGTTATATGTAACGCATTTCGGGGTGGGCGAGGACCTCAGACGAGAAGTGGACGAGAACACCAAGAGCCAGGATCGAAGACATCTCAACAAGACGCCGGTCACCCATATACTCTGACGTGAGGAGCTTCGAAAGCTGCCGTAAGTGAAAATTTTGTTTTAAAAAATTCGAAATGCGTTTTTCTTATCTTGGAAATGAAAACAATGTACTCGGGGAACGTCGTGTTCACACTTTTCTCTTGAATTTAACAGGTTTGCGTTACCAACGGCCAATCGGAGCTTTCGTAAAGCGTTCAGTCGTTATATGGAACGCATTCCGGGGTGGGCGAGGTCGTCAGACAAGAAGTGGACAAGAACACCAAGAGCCAGGATCGAAGACATCTCAACAAGACGCCGGTCACCCATATACTCTGACGTGAGGAGCTTCGAAAGCTGCCGTAAGTGAAATTTTTGTTTTAAAAGTTTCGAAATGCGCTTTTCTTATCTTGGAAATGAAAATAATGTACTCTGGGAACGTCGTGTTGACACTTTTCTCTTGAATTTAACAGGTTTGCGTTACCAACGGCCGATCGGAGCTTCCGCAAAGCGTTCAGTCGTTATATGGAACGCATTTCGTGGTGGGCGAGGACGTCAGACGAGAAGTGGACAAGAACACCAAGAGCCAGGATCGAAGACATCTCAACAAGACGCCGGTCACCCATATACTCTAACGTGAGGAGCTTCGAAAGCTGCCATAAGTGAAATTTTTGTTCTAAAACTTTCGAAATGCGCTTTTCTTATCTTGGAAATGAAAGTAATGTACTCTGGGAACATCGTGTTGACACTTTTCTCTTGAATTTAACAGGTTTGCGTTACCAACGGCCGATCGGAGCTTCCGCAAAGCGTTCAGTCGTTATATGGAACGCATTTCGGGGTGGGCGAGGACCTCAGACGAGAAGTGGACGAGAACACCAAGAGACAGGATCGAAGACATCTCAACAAGACGCCGGTCACCCATATACTCTGACGTGAGGAGCTTCGAAAGCTGCCGTAAGTGAAATTTTTGTTTTAAAAGTTTCGAAATGCGCTTTTCTTATCTTGGAAATGAAAATAATGTACTCGGGGAACGTCTTGTTGACACTTTTCTCTTGAATTTAACAGGTTTGCGTTACCAACGGCCGATCGGAGCTTCCGCAAAGCGTTCAGTTGTTATATGGAATGCATAACGGGGTGGGCGAGGACGTCAAACGAGGAGTGGACAAGAAGACCAAGAGCCAGGATCGAAGGCATCTCAACAAGACGCCGGTCACCCATATACTCTGACGTGAGGAGCTTCGAAAGCTGCCGTAAGTGAAATTTTTGTTTTAAAATTTCGAAATGCGCTTTTCTTATCTTGGAAATGAAAATAATATACTCGGGGAACGTCGTGTTGACACTTTTCTCTTGAATTTAACAGGTTTGCGTTACCAACGGCCGATCGGAGCTTCCGCAAAGCGTTCAGTCGTTATATGGAACGCATTTCGGGGTGGGCGAGGACGTCAGACGAGAAGTGGACAAGAACACCAAGAGCCAGGATCGAAGACATCTCAAGAAGACGCCGGTCACCCATATACTCTGACGTGAGGAGCTTGGAAAGCTGCCGTAAGTGAAATTTTTGTTTTAAAAGTTTCGAAATGCGTTTTTCTTATCTTGGAAATGAAAACAATGTACTCGGGGAACGTCGTGTTCACACTTTTCTCTTGAATTTAACAGGTTTGCGTTACCAACGGCCCATCGGAGCTTCCGTAAAGCGTTCAGTCGTTATATGGAACGCATACCGGGGTGGGCGAGGACGTCAGACGAGAAGTGGACAAGAACACCAAGAACCAGGATCGAAGACATCTCAACAAGACGCCGGTCACCCATATACTCTGACGTGATTAGCTTCGAAAGCTGCCGTAAGTGAAATTTTTGTTTTAAAAGTTTCGAAATGCGCTTTTCTTATCTTGGAAATGAAAATAATGTACTCTGGGAACGTCGTGTTGACACTTTTCTCTTGAATTTAACAGGTTTGCGTTACCAACGGCCGATCGGAGCTTCCGCAAAGCGTTCAGTCGTTATATGGAACGCATTTCGTGGTGGGCGAGGACGTCAGACGAGAAGTGGACAAGAACACCAAGAGCCAGGATCGAAGACATCTCAACAAGACGCCGGTCACCCATATACTCTGACGTGAGGAGCTTTGAAAGCTGCCATAAGTGAAATTTTTCTTCTAAAACTTTCGAAATGCGCTTTTCTTATCTTGGAAATGAAAGTAATGTACTCGGGGAACGTCGTGTTGACACTTTTCTCTTGAATTTAACAGGTTTGCGTTACCAACGGCCGATCGGAGCTTCCGCAAAGCGTTCAGTCGTTATATGGAACGCATTTCGGGGTGGGCGAGGACGTCAGACGAGAAGTGGACAAGAACACCAAGAGCCAGGATCGAAGACATCTCAACAAGACGCCGGTCACCCATATACTCTGACGTGAGGAGCTTCGAAAGCTGCCGTAAGTGAAATTTTTGTTTTAAAAGTTTCGAAATGCGCTTTTCTTATCTTGGAAATGAAAATAATGTACTCGGGGAACGTCGTGTTGACACTTTTCTCTTGAATTTAACAGGTTTGCGTTACCAACGGCCGATCGGAGCTTCCGCAAAGTGTTCAGTCGTTATATGGAACGCATTTCGGGGTGGGCGAGGACCTCAGACGAGAAGTGGACGAGAACACCAAGAGCCAGGATCGAAGACATCTCAACAAGACGCCGGTCACCCATATACTCTGACGTGAGGAGCTTCGAAAGCTGCCGTAAGTGAAATTTTTGTTTTAAAAGTTTCGAAATGCGCTTTTCTTATCTTGGAAATGAAAATAATGTACTCTGGGAACATCGTGTTGACACTTTTCTCTTGAATTTAACAGGTTTGCGTTACCAACGGCCAATCGGAGCTTCCGTAAAGCGTTCAGTCGTTATATGGAACGCATACCGGGGTGGGCGAGGACGTCAGACGAGAAGTGGACAAGAACACCAAGAACCAGGATCGAAGACATCTCAACAAGACGCCGGTCACCCATATACTCTGACGTGAGGAGCTTCGAAAGCTGCCGTAAGTGAAATTTTTGTTTTAAAATTTCGAAATGCGCTTTTCTTATCTTGGAAATGAAAATAATATACTCGGGGAACGTCGTGTTGACACTTTTCTCTTGAATTTAACAGGTTTGCGTTACCAACGGCCGATCGGAGCTTCCGCAAAGCGTTCAGTCGTTATATGGAACGCATTTCGGGGTGGGCGAGGACGTCAGACGAGAAGTGGACAAGAACACCAAAAGCCAGGATCGAAGACATCTCAAGGAGACGCCGGTCACCCATATACTCTGACGTGAGGAGCTTCGAAAGCTGCCGTAAGTGAAATTTTTGTTTTAAAAGTTTCGAAATGCGTTTTTCTTATCTTGGAAATGAAAACAATGTACTCGGGGAACGTCGTGTTCACACTTTTCTCTTGAATTTAACAGGTTTGCGTTACCAACGGCCAATCGGAGCTTCCGTAAAGCGTTCAGTCGTTATATGGAACGCATACCGGGGTGGGCGAGGACGTCAGACGAGAAGTGGACAAGAACACCAAGAGCCAGGATCGAAGACATCTCAACAAGACGCCGGTCACCCATATACTCTGACGTGAGGAGCTTCGAAAGCTGCCGTAAGTGAAATTTTTGTTTTAAAAGTTTCGAAATACGCTTTTCTTATCTTGGAAATGAAAATAATGTACTCGGGGAACGTCGTGTTCACACTTTTCTCTTGAATTTAATAGGTTTGCGTTACCAACGGCCGATCGGAGCTTCCGCAAAGCGTTCAGTCGTTATATGGAACGCATTTCGGGGTGGGCGAGGACGTCAGACGAGAAGTGGACAAGAACACAAAGAGCCAGGATCGAAGACATCTCAAGAAGACGCCGGTCACCCATATACTATGACGTGAGGAGTTTCGAATGCTGCCGTAAGTGAAATTTTTGTTTTAAAAGTTTCGAAATGCGCTTTTCTTATCTTGGAAATGAAAATAATGTACTCGGGGAACGTCGTGTTGACACTTTTCTCTTGAATTTAACAGGTTTGCGTTACCAACGGCCGATCGGAGCTTCCGCAAAGCGTTCAGTCGTTATAGGGAACGCATTTCGGGGTGGGCGAGGACGTCAGACGAGAAGTGGACAAGAACACCAAGAGCCAGGATCGAAGACATCTCAACAAGACGCCGGTCACCTATATACTCTGACGTGAGGAGCTTCGAAAGCTGCCGTAAGTGAAATTTTTGTTTTAAAAGTTTCGAAATGCACTTTTCTTATCTTGGAAATGAAAATAATGTACTCGGGGAACGTCGTGTTGACACTTTTCTCTTGAATTTAACAGGTTTGGGTTACCAACGGCCGATCGGAGCTTCCGCAAAGCGTTAAGTCGTTATATGGAACGCATTTCGGGGTGGGCGAGGACCTCAGACGAGAAGTGGACGAGAACACCAAGAGCCAGGATCGAAGACATCTCAACAAGACGCCGGTCACCCATATACTCTGACGTGAGGAGCTTCGAAAGCTGCCGTAAGTGAAATTTTTGTTTTAAAATTTCGACATGCGCTTTTCGTATCTTGGAAATGAAAGTAATGTACTCTGGGAACATCGTGTTGACACTTTTCTCTTGAATTTAACAGGTTTGCGTTACCAACGGCCGATCGGAGCTTCCGCAAAGCGTTCAGTCGTTATATGGAACGCATTTCGGGGTGGGCGAGGACGTCAGACGAGAAGTGGACAAGAACACCAAGAGCCAGGATCGAAGACATCTCAACAAGACGCCGGTCACCCATATACTCTGACGTGAGGAGCTTCGAAAGCTGCCGTAAGTGAAATTTTTGTTTTAAAAGTTTCGAAATGCGTTTTTCTTATCTTGGAAATGAAAATAATGTACTCGGGGAACGTCGTGTTCACACTTTTCTCTTGAATTTAACAGGTTTTTGTTACCAACGGCCGATCGGAGCTTCCGTAAAGAGTTCAGTCGTTATATGGAACGCATTTCGGGGTGGGCGAGGACGTCAGACGAGAAGTGGACAAGAACACCAAGAGCCAGGATCGAAGACATCTCAACAAGACGCCGGTCACCCATATACTCTGACGTGAGGAGCTTCGAAAGCTGCCGTAAGTGAAATTTTTGTTTTAAAAGTTTCGAAATGCGCTTTTCTTATCTTGGAAATGAAAATAATGTACTCGGGGAACGTCTTGTTGACACTTTTCTCTTGAATTTAACAGGTTTGCGTTACCAACGGCCGATCGGAGCTTCCGCAAAGCGTTCAGTTGTTATATGGAATGCATAACGGGGTGGGCGAGGACGTCAGACGAGGTGTGGACAAGAAGACCAAGAGCCAGGATCGAAGGCATCTCAACAAGACGCCGGTCACCCATATACTCTGACGTGAGGAGCTGCGAAAGCTGCCGTAAGTGAAATTTTTGTTTTAAAATTTCGAAATGCGCTTTTCTTATCTTGGAAATGAAAATAATGTACTCGGGGAACGTCGTGTTGACACTTTTCTCTTGAATTTAACAGGTTTGCGTTACCAACGGCCGATCGGAGCTTCCGCAAAGCGTTCAGTCGTTATATGGAACGCATTTCGGGGTGGGCGAGGACGTCAGACGAGAAGTGGACAAGAACACCAAGAGCCAGGATCGAAGACATCTCAAGAAGACGCCGGTCGACCATATATTCTGACGTGAGGAGCTTCGAAAGCTGCCGTAAGTGAAATTTTTGTTTTAAAAGTTTCGATATGCGCTTTTCTTATCTTGGAAATGAAAATAATGTACTCGGGGAACGTCGTGTTGACACTTTTCTCTTGAATTTAACATGTTTGCGTTACCAACGGTAGATCGGAGCTTCCGCAAAGCGTTCAGTCGTTATATGTAATGCATTTCGGGGTGGGCGAGGACCTCAGACGAGAAGTGGACGAGAACACCAAGAGCCAGGATCGAAGACATCTCAACAAGACGCCGGTCACCCATATACTCTGACGTGAGGAGCTTCGATAGCTGCCGTAAGTGAAAATTTTGTTTTAAAAAATTCGAAATGCGTTTTTCTTATCTTGGAAATGAAAACAATGTACTCGGGGAACGTCGTGTTCACACTTTTCTCTTGAATTTAACAGGTTTGCGTTACCAACGGCCAATCGGAGCTTCCGTAAAGCGTTCAGTCGTTATATGGAACGCATTCCGGGGTGGGCGAGGTCGTCAGACAAGAAGTGGACAAGAACACCAAGAGCCAGGATCGAAGACATCTCAACAAGACGCCGGTCACCCATATACTCTGACGTGAGGAGCTTCGAAAGCTGCCGTAAGTGAAATTTTTGTTCTAAAACTTTCGAAATGCGCTTTTCTTATCTTGGAAATGAAAGTAATGTACTCTGGGAACATCGTGTTGACACTTTTCTCTTGAATTTAACAGGTTTGCGTTACCAACGGCCGATCGGAGCTTCCGCAAAGCGTTCAGTCGTTATATGGAACGCATTTCGGGGTGGGCGAGGACCTCAGACGAGAAGTGGACGAGAACACCAAGAGCCAGGATCGAAGACATCTCAACAAGACGCCGGTCACCCATATACTCTGACGTGAGGAGCTTCGAAAGCTGCCGTAAGTGAAATTTTTGTTTTAAAAGTTTCGAAATGCGCTTTTCTTATCTTGGAAATGAAAATAATGTACTCGGGGAACGTCTTGTTGACACTTTTCTCTTGAATTTAACAGGTTTGCGTTACCAACGGCCGATCGGAGCTTCCGCAAAACGTTCAGTTGTTATATGGAATGCATAACGGGGTGGGCGAGGACGTCAGACGAGGAGTGGACAAGAAGACCAAGAGCCAGGATCGAAGGCATCTCAACAAGACGCCGGTCACCCATATACTCTGACGTGAGGAGCTTCGAAAGCTGCCGTAAGTGAAATTTTTGTTTTAAAATTTCGAAATGCGCTTTTCTTATCTTGGAAATGAAAATAATATACTCGGGGAACGTCGTGTTGACACTTTTCTCTTGAATTTAACAGGTTTGCGTTACCAACGGCCGATCGGAGCTTCCGCAAAGCGTTCAGTCGTTATATGGAACGCATTTCGGGGTGGGCGAGGACGTCAGACGAGAAGTGGACAAGAACACCAAGAGCCAGGATCGAAGACATCTCAAGAAGACGCCGGTCACCCATATACTCTGACGTGAGGAGCTTCGAAAGCTGCCGTAAGTGAAATTTTTGTTTTAAAAGTTTCGAAATGCGTTTTTCTTATCTTGGAAATGAAAACAATGTACTCGGGGAACGTCGTGTTCACACTTTTCTCTTGAATTTAACAGGTTTGCGTTACCAACGGCCAATCGGAGCTTCCGTAAAGCGTTCAGTCGTTATATGGAACGCATACCGGGGTGGGCGAGGACGTCAGACGAGTAGTAGACAAGAAGAGCAAGAGCAAAGATCGAAGACATCTCAACAAGACCCCGGTCACCCCCATACTCTGACGAGAGGAGCATCGAAAGCTGCCGTAAGTGAATTTATTGTTTTAAAAGTATACGAAACGCGCTTTTTCTGCCTATGTAACAGTATAATGTACTCTGGGAACTACGTGTTTGCACATTTCTCTTGTATTTAACACGTGTGCGTTGCCAACGGTCGATCGAAGCTTCCTCAAAGCGTTCAGTCGTTAAATCGAACGCGTGCCGGGGTGGGCGAGGACGTCAGACGAGTAGTAGACAAGAAGAGCTAAAGCAAAGATCGAAGACATCTCAACAAGACCCCTGTCACCCCCATACTCTGACGAGAGGAGCATCGAAAGCTGCCGTAAGTGAATTTATTGTTTTAAAAGTATACGAAACGCGCTTTTTCTGCCTATGTAACAGTATAATGTACTCTGGGAACTACGTGTTTGCACATTTCTCTTGTATTTAACACGTGTGCGTTGCCAACGGTCGATCGAAGCTTCCTCAAAGCGTTCAGTCGTTAAATCGAACGCGTGCCGGGGTGGGCGAGGACGTCAGACGAGTAGTAGACAAGAAGAGCAAGAGCAAAGATCGAAGACATCTCAACAAGACCCCGGTCACCCCCATACTCTGACGAGAGGAGCATCGAAAGCTGCCGTAAGTGAATTTATTGTTTTAAAAGTATACGAAACGCGCTTTTTCTGCCTATGTAACAGTATAATGTACTCTGGGAACTACGTGTTTGCACATTTCTCTTGTATTTAACACGTGTGCGTTGCCAACGGTCGATCGAAGCTTCCTCAAAGCGTTCAGTCGTTAAATCGAACGCGTGCCGGGGTGGGCGAGGACGTCAGACGAGTAGTAGACAAGAAGAGCTAGAGCAAAGATCGAAGACATCTCAACAAGACCCCGGTCACCCCCATACTCTGACGAGAGGAGCATCGAAAGCTGCCGTAAGTGAATTTATTGTTTTAAAAGTATACGAAACGCGCTTTTTCTGCCTATGTAACAGTATAATGTACTCTGGGAACTACGTGTTTGCACATTTCTCTTGTATTTAACGCGTGTGCGTTGCCAACGGTCGATCGAAGCTTCCTCAAAGCGTTCAGTCGTTAAATCGAACGCGTGCCGGGGTGGGCGAGGACGTCAGACGAGTAGTAGACAAGAAGAGCTAGAGCAAAGATCGAAGACATCTCAACAAGACCCCGGTCACCCCCATACTCTGACGAGAGGAGCATCGAAAGCTGCCGTAAGTGAATTTATTGTTTTAAAAGTATACGAAACGCGCTTTTTCTGCCTATGTAACAGTATAATGTACTCTGGGAACTACGTGTTTGCACATTTCTCTTGTATTTAACACGTGTGCGTTGCCAACGGTCGATCGAAGCTTCCTCAAAGCGTTCAGTCGTTAAATCGAACGCGTGCCGGGGTGGGCGAGGACGTCAGACGAGTAGTAGACAAGAAGAGCAAGAGCAAAGATCGAAGACATCTCAACAAGACCCCGGTCACCCCCATACTCTGACGAGAGGAGCATCGAAAGCTGCCGTAAGTGAATTTATTGTTTTAAAAGTATACGAAACGCGCTTTTTCTGCCTATGTAACAGTATAATGTACTCTGGGAACTACGTGTTTGCACATTTCTCTTGTATTTAACACGTGTGCGTTGCCAACGGTCGATCGAAGCTTCCTCAAAGCGTTCAGTCGTTAAATCGAACGCGTGCCGGGGTGGGCGAGGACGTCAGACGAGTAGTAGACAAGAAGAGCAAGAGCAAAGATCGAAGACATCTCAACAAGACCCCGGTCACCCCCATACTCTGACGAGAGGAGCATCGAAAGCTGCCGTAAGTGAATTTATTGTTTTAAAAGTATACGAAACGCGCTTTTTCTGCCTATGTAACAGTATAATGTACTCTGGGAACTACGTGTTTGCACATTTCTCTTGTATTTAACACGTGTGCGTTGCCAACGGTCGATCGAAGCTTCCTCAAAGCGTTCAGTCGTTAAATCGAACGCGTGCCGGGGTGGGCGAGGACGTCAGACGAGTAGTAGACAAGAAGAGCAAAGATCGAAGACATCTCAACAAGACCCCGGTCACCCCCATACTCTGACGAGAGGAGCATCGAAAGCTGCCGTAAGTGAATTTATTGTTTTAAAAGTATACGAAACGCGCTTTTTCTGCCTATGTAACAGTATAATGTACTCTGGGAACTACGTGTTTGCACATTTCTCTTGTATTTAACACGTGTGCGTTGCCAACGGTCGATCGAAGCTTCCTCAAAGCGTTCAGTCGTTAAATCGAACGCGTGCCGGGGTGGGCGAGGACGTCAGACGAGTAGTAGACAAGAAGAGCAAGAGCAAAGATCGAAGACATCTCAACAAGACCCCGGTCACCCCCATACTCTGACGAGAGGAGCATCGAAAGCTGCCGTAAGTGAATTTATTGTTTTAAAAGTATACGAAACGCGCTTTTTCAGCCTATGTAACAGTATAATGTACTCTGGGAACTACGTGTTTGCACATTTCTCTTGTATTTAACACGTGTGCGTTGCCAACGGTCGATCGAAGCTTCCTCAAAGCGTTCAGTCGTTAAATCGAACGCGTGCCGGGGTGGGCGAGGACGTCAGACGAGTAGTAGACAAGAAGAGCAAAGATCGAAGACATCTCAACAAGACCCCGGTCACCCCCATACTCTGACGAGAGGAGCATCGAAAGCTGCCGTAAGTGAATTTATTGTTTTAAAAGTATACGAAACGCGCTTTTTCTGCCTATGTAACAGTATAATGTACTCTGGGAACTACGTGTTTGCACATTTCTCTTGTAATTAACACGTGTGCGTTGCCAACGGTCGATCGAAGCTTCCGCAAAGCGTTCAGTCGTTAAATCGAACGCATACCGGGGTGGACGAGTAGTAGACAAGAAGAGCAAAGATCGAAGACATCTCATCAATACGCCGGTCACCCACATACTTGGACGAGAGGACCTTCGAAAGCTGCCGTAAGTAAAGTTTTTGTTATAAAAATATTCGAAATGCGCTTTTCCTACCTGTGTAATAATAGTATATATTGTACTCAGGGGTCCACGTGTTCACACTTTTCTCTTGTATTTAAGAGGTTTGCGTTGCCAACGGTAGATTGAAGCTTCTGCAAAGCGTTCTGTCGTTAAATCGAACGCATGCCGACTGATCGTGGTTCAAAATTATGTGGTGTTGTCCTCGGATCTCTCCCTCTGTGATTGATCGCGGACCGTCACCAATAGCCCGTTGTGTTGCTCCAGTGTGACGTTAATTGAAAATACCAAATACCAAACCGAACGCATGCCGGGTTGGGCGAGTACTTCAGATGAGGTGTGGACAAGAACAGCAAGAGCAAGGATCGGAGACATCTCAACAACATGCCTGTCACCCCTATACTCTGACGTGAGGAACTACGAAGGCTGCCGTAAGTAAAGTTTTTGTTTTAAAAGTATTTCAAATGTGCTTTTTCTACCTGTTTAATTATATTATATAATGTACTCTTGGGTCCACGTGTTCACTCTTTTCTCTTGTATTTAACAGTTGTGCGTTGCCAACGGCCGATCGAAGCTTCCGCAAAGCTTTCTGTCATTAAATCGAACGCATGCCTTGGTGGGCGAGGACGTCAGACGAAGAGTGGACAAGAACACCAAGAGCCAGGATAGAAGACATCTCAACAAGACGCCTGTCAACCCTACACTCTGACGTGAGTAGTTTCGAAAGCAGCCGTAAGTGAAAAATTTTTTTTAAGTATTCGAATGCGCTTTTCCTACCTGTGTAATTATGTAATGAACTCTGGGGACTACGTGTTTATCGGACAACGCTACCTTCTTCCAATTATCTAGGTTCTAATACAGGTGTTCGTGAGCCCAGGTGCAGTGCTGAAGCGGATGATGTGCTGTGGATAAATGGACTCGATTTGTTCTTCTACTGCAGTATACCATGAAAGTCATATTTCGCTGCACGGACCTCACAGATAGGCCTCTTTTGAGTCCCTCATTGAATTTGGCAGTCTGTTCATGCATTGTCGTTTGTCTGTTAGCAGCGAATGCCACTTTTGCATTCCGACTATCGACTCTGAATTACCAAATGCACTATTGACTCTGGTGTGATGAATGAAAACGTGCAAGGAATTTACGACTGTCACCAAGTATAGTAATAATTTAGATCAGCTGGTAAACCTTGGAAGAAAAAATGTAAAAAAAACTTCCGTGGAGTAGATAAAAATGACAGGCTAAGTTATTCATTATAGTTAAATAAAACCAGAATTTTGAGCTGCTTATCTGTCACTTTTCCCTCGAATTCCTGTTCCGCCTTGGAACCCCCCTCAGAGATGCATATACTGTAACCCCTCGTTACGTCTATGACGGCATCATTACGACCTAGGCGTATAGTGCGGCAGTTTCCAATCAAGTCCCTACGGTGGAAAAATGTTCTGGAATTTCACTTCACTACTTTTGCGTGGAGATGTCTCTCAAGGTGGTCATGCCCCGATAACATTCTGAACCAAGTTCAGCCTAAAGATCAAGATGAATCCCGACAGATCTGAATTCGTCCATTATTTGGTAGCTTCTGTGTCTATCCATTTTAATCTTTGAATTTATGATCCTTTTTATGGCATCGAGCTTCATGGATGCCTAGGTTTGGATAAGGAAAATCAGTCCTTGAAAGAATGTTTGACAAATGATGTATTCCGTCCTTTCAAATCGCTAAGGGACACTTGGCATTTTTCGTTGCTGAGTTCAAAATGTCTCGGGCAGTATTTCTCTAGACAAGAAGCAGGAAATTGATGGTCTTGTCATGATAACCTTTTCCGTTTTTAGAATTCTCATCATTCTTTATTAAATAACCAAGATCTTCCCAAAACTCCAAAGACACCAAATTCAAATTTAAACTTTGGAATCTCGGGGAGATCAAAATTCAAAGAAAGGTCTTGAAAATAAAATAGTACTTAAACCGTCGTAATGTCAGATGAAAATGCGGAAACATTATTAGAGATGCTTAAAACTTGTTTTACGGCAGTTATTTTAACTACTAATGTTAACAGTTAATAACGAACTCTAACCAAAGTAGATAAATTAGTCTATAACAGTTGGGTGTAAAATGTGAACAGTTAGTATTTGTTTAAATTATTAGTTATTTCAGCTTTTATTCTTACTAAATTTTAATCTTTAAATTTAATTTAATTTTTGTAATAAGCCTAGTTACGTTAAAAGTAACGTTTAACATTTTTCCATAACCGTTAATATTTTCGGAACAGTTTCTAGCTATAATAACACTGTTTTCTTAACTTCCATCGGAATGACAGTCATTCTCTAGATATTATTTTTATTTGACTTGATATAAAACCAAACGTAATTTTAAAAAGTTCTAACGCGTTGGAGAAAATCATATACAAAGACCGACGAAAGGCTTAGAATCAAAGTGAGTGTAATTTATAAAAATACGAGCCATAAACAAGAGAAATAAAAGTGCAGTTGACAAGAGGCGAATTTCTTTAATGTCACGAAACATTTACACGTTACAAACAGTCATTTAACGGTTTAATGATGGAAAACAAAATCGCAGATATATGCTTCAACTCACAGAAAATAATGACATATCAAAACAGTGGAACAAACATACAATGCAGAGGAGTGCCAAGTGAAGTACAGTCACATGCAGAACAGACAGAACAATAGCATTTGTTATGGAACTTTTTAAACCACCGAGAATATTTTAGTATTTATCATAATATATAAACAAGATGCGAACGTTGTTTGAACATATTTGTATATTAACAACATGCTTAAAGTATCATTAAATCCAAAAGTATGTACGTAAAACTAAAATATGTCAATACACTTTCGAATCGAGAATATTGTAGAACTTCCTTTTCGGAAAGCCTCACAGAAATTAGTTTGTCAGGATTAATCTAGCATGAAAAGTATTGGACTTAGTCTTGCATTTTAAATATAGAGTCGAAAATATAATCGAGTAAAATAAGGTATTCTAAATATAATTTTGTTTGATTGGGATGTTAAAAACAAATTATAGCTGTTCCAAACGAAATAATGTACAAATTATCTCAATTCCTAAAATTGTATTAAATTAAATCTAATAAATAATAAATTAAATATTCATTCCTTGAGAGAAACGAACGAAAATCATTCCATTACAAAAAATTTTATTACTTTATTGCTTGACCATACTGAAATAGAAACGATTTGAGTAACGTTCTTGTAAATCAAAATGTTAATGTGCTAATCTGTTCGTCATGAGGATAACTTTAAATGTTTGCATGCAGCATTTGTAGTATGGTTTTAACGTTGCTTGAGTTAAAAGCTTTCTTACCAATTTTGCACTACAGAAAACCATATCTGCCATGCAGGTTCAATTATTTTATATACTGTCTGAATGCAACTTGTAGCATAAGTGTTCTATATTTTGTGAAAGTAAGGTTTTTCAAACACGGATTCCATGCCAAAAGCAAGCCAACTGAAAAAATACGGTTGAGCATATGAAGTACCAACTGGGTATTAGTAAATGCTGAAACAAAGACCTTTTTTTAGTATTTATAAGATATTTGGAAATCTGATGGATTAAAACGTATTTCTTAATCCATAAAGTTGCTTACAAAGAAGGAAAGAGGCTCATAAGACTTTAGATTACATTCTATCCCGATAATGTAAAAATTCAATAAATAACCTGGCAACATGGAAGTGCAACGACTTCACAAATTCACATTTTTTAGGAAGATATTTATGCCATGTGTGGTAGTTTTGGAAGACATCGGATCTCAAAGGAATCGTTACTTATGGTGGAAACTAATAAAACAATTAAAAAAACAGAAAGAATAAAATTCTAATTTTATGTCTTCAACCTATCAATTACTTGGGTTCATCAAAGATTCGAACTTTTTATGCGCTTCGATTCTAATGAGCTGTAAGATTTCCAAAACTTGAGCTGTTAATCTGTCAAGAAAGCGTTTCTTAAAAGGTGTTATGAAACTCACGAATAAATTATTCACCGTATTCTAAACCGCAGTGTAAAATTAAATTCTTTTTCCCGTTTTCAAATTTCAGTTTTCGATCAAAAGGTTCTAATATTTTGCTTTATAAATGGATTTTTATGTTTTTCCATTAGGCATTTTGATGGTTAAAATTTTAATGCCTGTGATGCTAGTTGTAATACCTACCATCTTTATTGATTGAGCCTTTGTACTTTTATCATACTCAATAATTTATTCTAAAATTAGTATGTTTCAAAAGTAATTTTATTAGATTGCCTACTTGAAATATGAATTGATTTTTCAAGAATATTAAAATAGTTTTGAATTTTCTTGTCATGGCTTTCGTTTTGAGCTATATGTAAGTTAAAAACATTGAGTTAACGGAGACGCCATGACAAGTATGAAGCATTGGAGCACTTTCATAAATCCATTGCTGACAGTTCTCTAACTCAAAAACAAGGAAACGATGTGCTTTATTTTTTGAAGGAAAGTTAACTTCAATTTATAGAGTAAGTCTCCAGAAGAAAGCAGTTTGTTCTTGACGTCTGTTAAACAGTTTAAGTTACTGGATTCTGAACATCAGACTTCGACGGTCGCATCAAATAAGAAAAATCTTATTCCGTTGAACAAACACAATCTTTTGTTTAATTTCCCCCGCGGTTTTCTCGACAGAAAAGAATTGAGATTTGCGAAATCGTAATATTTTCCTTCCTCTATAATTCCAAAAAGATCTTTTCTCCTTTCTCCTGCAAAACCGAAACAAAAATCTATGAGCATGAAAGCGATGGCTTCAGTGGATTTCACATAACTTCTTATCTTACTTTCCTACTATTATTTGGAGCAAAGAGTTTATTTTAAATTATTGAGAGAGTTTTCTTCCTGTCATCTATTTCTTCTGCATTAGAAGTTTGGGAAAATGTTTTGCTTTTTCTTAGCAAAGAACGGAATTTGCTGATCACGTGGAAGACATGATCTTCGCTGGGCCGCCATTTTTAAGATAGAACGCTTATAAAATAAATATAGAATTTATTTAGGTTGAATAAGCAACAAACAATGCATGAATTCAAAAATATTTAACTCCACACTTTGCATGAGCAAACATGAAGATAAAAATCGTTTTTATTTTTATCTTCACTGATATAGAGTTCGACTAGTTGACTTTTATTAACTTTTATTCGGAGAACTTCTAAATTTCTTATAAAAATGGTTATGTGATTGTTTGAGAAGCTTGGAGACTGCACAAATAATTCAAAGAATAGCTTCAAAACTAAAGAAAGCTTAACAGATATCTTACTAAAAACCATTAAGTGTTTTTAATTTTTTTTATTTGTGAACTCGAAGCTCTCCAAATGATACATTGAAAATATATCATAAAGGTGTAAAAATTATTTTTAAATCATGGATTGAAAATATTTACTTTATTAAAATTTAGACTATATAAACGGTACATTTTAAAAATTTTGCATAAGCCTTGGAAAATTAATGTACCATTTTTTAGTTCTTACTCATTTCTTACAGTATTCTGATAGACGATTTCTAAAAAAATCCGTTTTAAGATATTCTATTTACATTTATTTTATTATTATTGAATGGATTATTTGTTCATTGATAAACGTTTCAATAGATATAAGATTAAGTTTTGTTGCTAGACATCAGACTTCAATTAACAATCTAGGATTTATTATTTACAGATGGATATTATTTTAGCGACATAGATGAAAAGGTTTAGCTTGCATTTGTTCATTCTAATGAACAAAAGCTGTTTTGCTCTTGGGTTATAGAATTATATCAAACTTATTATTCGAAATTATATGCATGTTTTATTTATGTGAATTTTCTGCATACATTCGCAATTCAACTTGCTATATTAGTTGGCGATTTCGCACTTTTAACTGTTGAAGAAAACGTCTTCAATAGAATCAATTTCCACAGCTTATGAGGAAAAAGGCTCTTGCAATTGTAGCTCGTTTATTATTAATGTTTTTAACAAAATACAAAAAGCCTATGTGTAGTTTTCTATTATGGGCAGCTTTAAAACAACTAACTAATCTCATGCGTTGAACAAAACAAAAGTTCACTATTATAAGCAGTTATACAATTTATAATGACATTACAATCAAATTAAACTCTAAGACGCAAGTGTCGCATGCAAAAATTTTTCACGTTCATTGAGTGCTTACTAATGTTCATACTGAAACAATATTATAACACTTGAAAAACTTCACACAGTCTTTCTGTATTTGCAGACTCGATTGGCGACAAGCACATTCCTCTGCACGTAGACGCTTGTGAAGAACAGAGGTTTGTCGACTTTCACTTGGCACTGATGACAAGGAAAACAGACAAAAAGAATGACAACTGGATGTTACTCAAAAAGAGAGTTTTGGAAACCGAAAGTGTCCCAGAGTGTGTGGACCACACCAAACTCATGCAGAAATGCTCCACGTGGGGAGGTCTACTTCCTCCTCTTGAAGCAGGAGATGGGGTTGAAGTAGCATTGGTTGTAACGCATCTGGCGTTTGGCGGGCAATTCAGCATCGGGGAAGCGCTGTTGGCGACCTTCTTCCGAGTCCAGATAAGTCTGGAGTCGTTTCAGCATAGCCTGCTCATATGGGCTGGGTCTCTGGAAGAATACAGAACACAAAACTTAAAATGGGACAGTAAATCGTAGAGCTCTAATATCATGAAAGCACATGTGTAGAATTCGGCCGCAGGGAACTTTATAAGATCGCATATGGCATTTTGTGTCACCTCTCGAAGGGTTGCCGAAGAACCAAAGGGGGACTTTTCAAAAGAGGGGGAAGAGTGAGGGTGAGCAAGGGTTAGGCCTTGTTTGCAGGATCTGTGCTTGGACAATAGTTTATGTGTTAACCCTCCTGGTGGTTGTCTTGAAGAGGTTGTTAGCAAAACCATTAGCAGATCTTGATGGACGAGATATTTCGTCATTAGAAGAAAACTGACCAGATCTTGATTTCGTCATCATAAAATAAATCGGCAATATCTTGATGCGATATCTCGTCATGAGCAAAATTTGTCAGATCTTGATGGACGAGATATCTCGTCGAAACCACTTGGAGGGTTAATTAATTCTTAAGTTTAAATTACCCTATTCTTTTAAAACTATTCTGTGAACTATGCCACCATCCTGTGGATAAACCTTAACATAAAATTCATTAATCGATTTCTGTTACCTGATTGGATCATTAAATCTTACAAAAAATGGCCACGGCGTGCTCATCTGAACACATTTGAAGGAAGCCAGGAGGTTTGGGAAAGTTCTACTACAGGATGGGCCAAAATTCAAAGTAGGATTTGACAGGTAAATAATTATTTTGTTAACAGTTCATTTATTTTTATTGCAAGTACGTATTATAACTAAGTCATGAGAGATTACTCATAAGCTATTTCAAGAAGGAACAACTCGTAAATATAGTGGGAATTTTATTTTTTTAAATGGCAAGACCATTACTTTGATGAAAAGAACTTACCGCTTCAATGTATTCATTCTGTCCCAAAATGAGTCTCACATTTAGCACTTTAATTTTATTAGTTCTTTTTCGATTTCGCTTATACTGAAAAAAGACGATCGAGTGGCATTCTTAGATTGTCTTATACCGTAAAAAATGTTGTCTTCTAGGTACGATTCACCTCATAAGTGAAGAAAAACTGTTAATATTTTAATCAAAAATGTGCAAATGTATATTTTTCCGTAGAGGGTCAACTACGAATCAGAACCATAATCAGAATCCAAATTTCAAAAGTTACAACTGAAACAGACTAACGTACTACAATGGCAAAAAGAAAAACCTTTTGCATGCCCAATAGATTACAACTTTTTCACTTTCCGAAGTAAATACCTCCGAAGTTATCTTTTGGATAGTTTATCATAAAAACTGGTCAACGAATCAAAATCATCATATGAATTCAACTCTTCAGAGTTTCAAATAAATTTATCAAACTAGCTTAATAGAAGAGAAACTTTTGGCCCGATCGAGTGCAACCGAATATCCGAATATTCCAAGATAACCGTTCCTCGCAAAAAATAATCTTTCGGATATATTTTCTCGGATACAAAATCAACTACAAATTAGAATCCAAATTTTCAAAGTTTACAACCAACTGCTGAAACAGACTAAGGTACACTGACGAAAGGAAAAACCTTAAACCTTTTGTATCCCCAGTCGCTTACAGCAAACTTTCACTTTCAAGAATAAATCTTTCAGATACATTTTCCCATAGAGTATGGACTATGAATCAGAATAATCATCTGAATCAAACTCTTAAGAATTCACAATAAACTTAGACTAGCTTACAAAGACAAATTTAAAAGAACTGTCTGTCCAATCTTTACAATTTCTTTCACGTATTGCCATAAACGCTTCTTGAAGAGCATTTATCTCTCAGATATATTTTCCTGTAGAGGATCAGCTACGTCTCAGAATGATCACCAGAATTCGATTTTAAAAAGTTTACAGCAAACTGTCAGAAATATAACTTACAAAAGGAAAATTTAGAAACTTTCTGCCCAATGGCTTTCAACAAACATTTTCTCTTTCCGAGTAATTGTCCCCAAGGTATCTTTCAGATACATTTTCCCATAGAGGATGGACTACGAATCAGAATCATCATCTGAATCAAATTCTTTAAAGTTTACGACAAACTTAAACTAGTTTACAAATACGAAATGAAAAGACAAACTGCATGTCCAATCTTTACAACTTTTTCCACGTACAACCATAAACATTTCTAGAAGAACATTTATCTCTTGGATATATTTCTACATAGAGGATCAACCACGACTCAGTATCATCATCAGAATTCAATTTAAAAAGTTTACAGCAAACTGTCAGAAATATAACTTACAAAAGGAAAATTTAGAAACTTTCTGCCCAATGGCTTTCAACAAACATTTTCTCTTTCCGAGTAATTGTCCCCAAGGTATCTTTCAGATACATTTTCCCATAGAGGATGGACTACGAATCAGAATCATCATCTGAATCAAATTCTTTAAAGTTTACGACAAACTTAAACTAGTTTACAAATACGAAATGAAAAGACAAACTGCATGTCCAATCTTTACAACTTTTTCCACGTACAACCATAAACATTTCTAGAAGAACATTTATCTCTTGGATATATTTCTACATAGAGGATCAACCACGACTCAGTATCATCATCAGAATTCAATTTAAAAAGTTTACAGCAAACTGTCAGAAATATAACTTACAAAAGGAAAATTTAGAAACTTTCTGCCCAATGGCTTTCAACAAACATTTTCTCTTTCCGAGTAATTGTCCCCAAGGTATCTTTCAGATACATTTTCCCATAGAGGATGGACTACGAATCAGAATCATCATCTGAATCAAATTCTTTAAAGTTTACGACAAACTTAAACTAGTTTACAAATACGAAATGAAAAGACAAACTGCATGTCCAATCTTTACAACTTTTTCCACGTACAACCATAAACATTTCTAGAAGAACATTTATCTCTTGGATATATTTCTACATAGAGGATCAACCACGACTCAGTATCATCATCAGAATTCAATTTAAAAAGTTTACAGCAAACTGTCAGAAATATAACTTACAAAAGGAAAATTTAGAAACTTTCTGCCCAATGGCTTTCAACAAACATTTTCTCTTTCCGAGTAATTGTCCCCAAGGTATCTTTCAGATACATTTTCCCATAGAGGATGGACTACGAATCAGAATCATCATCTGAATCAAATTCTTTAAAGTTTACGACAAACTTAAACTAGTTTACAAATACGAAATGAAAAGACAAACTGCATGTCCAATCTTTACAACTTTTTCCACGTACAACCATAAACATTTCTAGAAGAACATTTATCTCTTGGATATATTTCTACATAGAGGATCAACCACGACTCAGTATCATCATCAGAATTCAATTTAAAAAGTTTACAGCAAACTGTCAGAAATATAACTTACAAAAGGAAAATTTAGAAACTTTCTGCCCAATGGCTTTCAACAAACATTTTCTCTTTCCGAGTAATTGTCCCCAAGGTATCTTTCAGATACATTTTCCCATAGAGGATGGACTACGAATCAGAATCATCATCTGAATCAAATTCTTTAAAGTTTACGACAAACTTAAACTAGTTTACAAATACGAAATGAAAAGACAAACTGCATGTCCAATCTTTACAACTTTTTCCACGTACAACCATAAACATTTCTAGAAGAACATTTATCTCTTGGATATATTTCTACATAGAGGATCAACCACGACTCAGTATCATCATCAGAATTCAATTTAAAAAGTTTACAGCAAACTGTCAGAAATATAACTTACAAAAGGAAAATTTAGAAACTTTCTGCCCAATGGCTTTCAACAAACATTTTCTCTTTCCGAGTAATTGTCCCCAAGGTATCTTTCAGATACATTTTCCCATAGAGGATGGACTACGAATCAGAATCATCATCTGAATCAAATTCTTTAAAGTTTACGACAAACTTAAACTAGTTTACAAATACGAAATGAAAAGACAAACTGCATGTCCAATCTTTACAACTTTTTCCACGTACAACCATAAACATTTCTAGAAGAACATTTATCTCTTGGATATATTTCTACATAGAGGATCAACCACGACTCAGTATCATCATCAGAATTCAATTTAAAAAGTTTACAGCAAACTGTCAGAAATATAACTTACAAAAGGAAAATTTAGAAACTTTCTGCCCAATGGCTTTCAACAAACATTTTCTCTTTCCGAGTAATTGTCCCCAAGGTATCTTTCAGATACATTTTCCCATAGAGGATGGACTACGAATCAGAATCATCATCTGAATCAAATTCTTTAAAGTTTACGACAAACTTAAACTAGTTTACAAATACGAAATGAAAAGACAAACTGCATGTCCAATCTTTACAACTTTTTCCACGTACAACCATAAACATTTCTAGAAGAACATTTATCTCTTGGATATATTTCTACATAGAGGATCAACCACGACTCAGTATCATCATCAGAATTCAATTTAAAAAGTTTACAGCAAACTGTCAGAAATATAACTTACAAAAGGAAAATTTAGAAACTTTCTGCCCAATGGCTTTCAACAAACATTTTCTCTTTCCGAGTAATTGTCCCCAAGGTATCTTTCAGATACATTTTCCCATAGAGGATGGACTACGAATCAGAATCATCATCTGAATCAAATTCTTTAAAGTTTACGACAAACTTAAACTAGTTTACAAATACGAAATGAAAAGACAAACTGCATGTCCAATCTTTACAACTTTTTCCACGTACAACCATAAACATTTCTAGAAGAACATTTATCTCTTGGATATATTTCTACATAGAGGATCAACCACGACTCAGTATCATCATCAGAATTCAATTTAAAAAGTTTACAGCAAACTGATAACTTACAAAAGGAAAAATTAGAAACTTTCTGCCCAATCGCTTGCCACAAACTTTCCCCACGCGAAACCAATCCGCTTCAGCGTAAACGAAACCTGTTGTCTGGTAATTGATTTCCAACAATTTCCCCCTCGGAAGCGCCCTCTGTCCACTACAGGGACGGTGTCGCATTTCGGGGAAGTAATGGGGCGTATCTTCAGGGAGCGCCCCAAACAGATTGTGTTCCGGGGCTTTTGTTTCATGATATGTGGACTCTTAACGAAAATGGCGGAACCCGAGCCCAAATTGCTTGCTGCGGTCAAATGACACGGGCTTTCCATGTGGGAGGACCACATCCTTCCTCCCGCCCGACTGACCACACGCCTAATATAGGGTGCGATTTGTTACATACGTATTACCCGGTAACACAAAGGAAAAGGTTTCGTTACAAGTTCTGGAAGACTTAAACTCTTATACCATGTATAAATATGAACTTTATCAAGCGAAAATGGATATCTCCCACTATGTATAATCGCAGAGGTGGATTACTTTAATGTTGGGGTGTTATTAAAGAATTAAAGCAAGAGACAATTTAATTACTAATTCTTAGTCGGTTAAATTTATTAAATTGTGGTTTTAAATTGCCATTCTACACCCAGTCGAAATTGGCCTGCAGACGTATTAGGTTTCGGTTGCCTGTTACTAGCACAACCCTTACAAGTGTTAGTTTATAGCTCAAATGTAAAGGTGCATTGGTTACTTCTCTTCAACTAAATGTGCTGTAATTGGCACACAATTTATCATAATGGATTTCCTCCATTAATTGTACTTTAATAATTAGGTTAACGACTCGGTGTATTTAGTGTAAGAGTAGGGTGGTTATGGGCGCACACAATTTGAACAAAAGCTGCAAATCGGAGATTTTTTATGCTTTATTTCATCTTCGCATGTGCGAAATACAAAATATTTAAACTTTAAATCTGTGTACCAAATACTGGATAATAATTGAAGGAAGAGAACAAGGAGGAAATTTGATTATAAACTTTATTATAAGTTGGAAAACTTTTCATTCACCAAAGGGTCCTTTGGTGTAAAAGCATATAAATGCTTTCAATTGTACCCTTTTTATTGTTTAACAATATGGTTCTTTTTGCTCCTGAAATATTTTTTCCTAATACTTTTTTGCTTAATAATGTGCAAGTTTATAACAAGTAAAAGCTATTGAAACGCTATTGCTTAAAGGTAGTGATTTCTTGATAAGCTACTGTCTTAAAAGAAAACTGTCTTGAAAAACTACAGTTTTATAGGAATAGTAATTTCTTGATAAACAAATGTTTTAAATGAATGGCAATTGGAAGTCCTTGAAAATTCATTGTTTTAAAAGAGTGGCAGTTTCTTGATAAACTATTATTTAAAAGAAATAGTAATTCCTAAAAAGTTATATTGTCTTAAATGGATAGCAATTCCCTGAAAACTACTGTTTTAAAGGAATGGTAATTTCTTGATAAGCCAATGTTTTAAAGAAATTGAAATTTCTTCATAAGCTACTTTTTTAAAGGAATAGTAATGCCTTGAAAAGTTAGTGTTTCAAAAGAATATAATTCCTTAAAAAGCTATTGTTTTAAAAGAACAGTAATGCTTTCTAGACCTACGGTAGTAAATAATAAGGCCAGCATTTACTTCGTAATGTTGAAGTCTAAAAAAAACATGCATCTTATCTAAAAACTCTGTACCTCAACATATGGATTAATGGTTATGAATTGGTTGTTTTGAGGTTTTTATGACACAAGTTCCTATAACGGACAAGCTGCGATAAGCGCAAGACCAAATAAAATTTAATAAAAATACATTAGATGATTCAAATAAGCAATCAAAACAACAATAAAAGCTAGATTAAAAACACGTAGGCGCACAACATAAAAAAATTAAATTAAAAAACCCTTTAATTGAAATTATAAGAATAGTAAAGATAAGATAAAAATATGTCGTCATCAGCATGAAAAATAGTAAAATGGCATAGTCGGGCTTCGGCAAGTCGATATTTGAGTCACGTGGTTTAGGACAAGTCTATTCTCTAAATTAGGGGACAGAAATTTTAAAGGTTTATTAGTAAAACACGAACACAGGGAAGTGTAAAACAGAATCTTTTGAATGAACGGACAGCATTTCATATTCTAAATGTCGTAAGGTTTCTGGAAATTCTCAAAATTAGAAGTTTTAATAAATAAAATATTGTTAGTCCAATGGTTTGGAACCTGAAACTTCTATATTTTCCTCTTATTTTATCATTTGCGTATTCGACACATGGCAATATGAATTCCATACTTGGTTATAGAATTGTGTAAAGTATGTCATTTTAAAATTTTATTTCAAAGAACAATAACAATTACTTGTTTTTCATCGTTCACTTTTTTTTTATTATATCAGGAACAATGCGCTTGTTAACTTTGAGTTTATCTTTTGTTTGACTCGGTATAACATATTAGGGCCCTTCTGCCATTATTCTCAAACTATCTAAGCAATTAAGTCATAGGAAGCCATTAACCATTGATATAGAAAGTGTCGCCAATTTGTTAACTATTTTAACACCAGCATTCATTGTTTCAAGCTACTTAAATCCAAGGGAATTATTAATAATGATTTTGAAGATAAAACTTCATTCCAAAACTTCCATGATTGCTTATTCCATTTGGAACTTTATAAAAATAATTTTAGTTCAAGAATTTCTGCTAAGTCTATTTAATCTATTAGCAAAAGCAGTAGAAAATCAAATTTATTCTGATGAGTTATACACAAATCTAATTTATTCGAAGTAATTAGTTCAGTCTTGGTAAAGTTACCTTAGACAATGAGACTAAAGAACTTATTCCCAGAATTAGATTTCACTTTTTATCCCAATGCAATTTTCGTAGTTCATATTAAACATTCACGTTGTCAGTTCTAATCTAGCGTTATACTAGTTAAATTAATTTTTGTGGAAGGGAATTTCAGACATTGTACAAGTTAACTGCTGCAAACAGAAAACAATCCTTTAATCCCGAAATTGAATTAAAGATGTATGAACTCAATTCCGCCATTGTTTTCAACTGAATTAATGAGATCCTGGTGCGAGGAGGGTTTGTATTTGAATTCATTCATTGTGATTTACTTCGTAGTCATCTCTCTTAGTTTTAAGAGGATCACATTCAATGAATTTTTGAGGAGGGGATGAAGATGATGATGAATGAGAATAAAGTCATCAACGTAATGGCGGCTTTGCACTGAAGCCAGTAGTAGTTTAGCTACTAAAGTGATTCTCCTAAAATGCAGGCTCCTCGGGGGCACATCTTCAGATGTGTACGAACTTCACGAACCCGAGGTACCCTAGTGATCTATTCTTTTCCCATGGGGTTTACTGTCTCTGATAAACATGGGGATCGTAACCCCGGGACGCTCATACGCTATTTCTCTATTTCTTTCCATCCTTTCTTTTCACAATTACTTGATATCGCCTGTCTTGTGTTAGGCACAGCTTGTCCAAATATGGCCCTTGAGCCATAAAATCCAAAAGCAATCAACCAACCCTCTTTTTTCCCCTTTCACGAGAATCTTTACTTGAAGTTGTATGTCTTGTGTTTCGCGCAGCTTGGCCAAACATGGCCCTTGCGCCATAAAATCTAAAACCAATCAACCAATCCCCTTTTTTCCCTCTCACGAGAATTTTTACTTGCAGTTGCATGTCTTGTGTTTGGCGGAGCTTGGCCAAATATGGCCCTTGCGCCATAAAATCCAAAAACAATCAACCAACCCTCTTTTTTCCCTTTCACGAGAATTTTTACTTGCAGTTGCATGTCTTGTGTTTGGCGGAACTTGGCCAAATATGGCCCTTGCACCATAAAACCCCCCAAACAACCAAACAACTTAATATGCAGCTGGTCAACCAACAAGCGTATCCATCTACTTTTCCTTCGTATTAATACCACTTCCATATACTGTCTGTCTATTAGAACTGCTCCAGACACAAAGTCTAGGTATTGGCGGTAACCATAGAATCACGATTCGTGCATTTTGAGAGGGGATGAGTCGGATTAGGTTTAGACGATGGGTGGTTGAGTGACGCTTCGAATAGTGACCCTTTGTAATCGCATATCCTTCCATCTCAGAAACACCTGTATAATAAACTGTCGCTAAGAAACAAACTTTAAACCTCCTGGTGGTTGTCTGTACGAGGTATCTCGTCATTAGAAGAAAACTGACCAGATTTTTATTTTGTCGTCATCCAAAACTCGGCAATATCTTGATGACGAGATATCTCATCATTTGCAAAACTGGTCAGATCTTGATGGAAGGGATATCTCGTCGAAACCACTTGGAGAGTTGCTGAGTAAGGCTTAGGGAGTTGAATTCCCTCTTCATTTTCTCAGAACTATGTTTTTTGTTTCAGTGTGTTTCACTTTTAAGCCGGTGAGATACTGTACTCAAATCATTTTAACTCTCAGAGTGGTTTCACTTGATGATCACGTCCATTAAGATCTGGCCAATTTTGCTAGTGACGATATATCCCATCATCGAGGTGGTGCCGATGTTTCTCATGGTGACGAGATCGAGGTCTGGTCGGTTTTTTTGCAGTGGCGAGGTATTTCCTTCACCCAGGTCTGTTCAGTTCGCTTCTGACCAGAGATGCCTCGTCATGGCAACCGCTAGGAGGGTTGATGCGTGATGACGACGACTATGTAGGATGCTCAGAACCTATTCGCTAAAAATCGAAAATAACTTAGTCCACCCTCTCTGATCGAATAAAAGACAGAGCATGCAGGGCAGGTGGGTATTTTAATTAACGTCGCACCGCAGCAACCTCAACGGGCTATTGGTGCCGGTTCGGGATCAATCCCAAAGGGAAAGGGACGACACCACGTAATTTTGAACCGCGGTCAGATGACGAGGTCACATCTGAGCTGGCATCCCACTCTACAAACTTCCACGCCAACGTAAGGATATTTGGAGCCACGACGGATTTAACGTGCCCCCTTTGTACACGACGGTCTTTGGTTGGATTCAAACTCGCAACCCTCCGATTGCTAGTCCATTACTTTTCCAACCGGCTACCGCAGAGCATGGAGAGAGCGGCTCATTGACTGACCGTCTGAAGAAAGAGGCTATTGTAGCTTTTCACCTGGCAAACTGTCATGTAGCCCACTTGGTGTCTTTTCAACCCATCCTGTCCCCTCTGTGGAGGTGCTGAAGTTAAGGAAGCTTGGCCTCTGGCTGTTTTTAGTTATGATCTTTTCCCCCAGTTATTGGATGGTTGTAATAACCTAATGTATGTTGTGCTTGAATTTCTTTTTCGTTGTATATTTGTATTTCTCTGTCCTATTCTCTCTGCCTTAGGAAGTCTAACCACGAGCGTCTGCATTGGAAATAACAAAACAATCGTAAAATGCATTTCTTGTTGAAAACCAACCCCAAAATGTGTCCGTTTCTATGTGAAAATGTCTATGAAATCGGAACAGTACTGGAGGAGTGTATGAGAAAATCTAGCGTTACAACTGTTAAAACTGTTTTGTCTTATGATTTCAGAACTATAAGCAACACCCGGAAGATAAATATAGCGTTTTGTAGACCAAGGATGTCCGTACCTGACATGACCTGATCGAATGCGCATTAAGTGCAGGGAAGGGGTCCACAATTTGTCGAAATTCTACGGTGCTGAGCGAACTTTGGGCTAGTCTAACTGTGTGGATTGAGGACTGCTTAAGAGTGTCAATCGAAAGCTACCGAATTACGCTACAATTAATATCGGACTACAACAATCAATATCAAAATTCACTGTAATCCTGTACATTAATTGTTGAATATTCAAACACAATAAACAATCGCTCAAGCTTCCTACGTCTTCTTCATTCATGGCGCAATCCAACATCAGGTCCGAGTTCCTCGAAATAACCTACCAATTTTTTTTGTTTCTTTATTTAGACGCTTCATTCGGGATCCATTCGCGTCGAAAGTTTTGACATCTCTTCCTGTCTTTCAAAAAGGGCCGCGGTAGCCCGGTTGGAAGAGTAACGGATTATCAACTGGTGGGTCGTGCGTTCGAATCCAACCAAAGACCGTCGGGTACAAAAGGGGGTGCACGTTAAATCCGTCGTGGCCTCAAATGTCCTCCCGTTGGCGTGGTGTGGAAGTTTGGAGAGTGGGGTGCCAGCTCAGGTGTTGCCTCGTCATCTGACCGTGGTTTAAAATTACGTGGTGTTGTCCTCGGAACTTTCCCTTTGTGATTGATTCCGGACTGTCACCAGTAGCCCGTTGTGTTGCTGCAGTGTGACGTTAATTAAAATACCTACCTGTCATTCAAAATTTCAGCGCTCAAATCCCCAAACTATCTCTTTGGAGTGCCCGAGAATCAATCAAGACTCAAATAAAGTTACTAATGGGAATACGAATCCGAATATGCATCAAACTGTCATTTGTAGGTCAATACATCTCCGGAATGACAGGTCCAATAGTAAAACGGACAACACCATTTCGGGTTGGTTTTCGAAAAGGAGTCGCGATAGAACGATGTTCGATCTTTCCCTTAGGGATTGATCCCGGACCGTCACCAACACCCGTTGTCTTGCCCCAGTGTGATGTTAATTAAAATATCTATCTACCTACCTATCATTCAAAATTTCAGGGCTCACAACCCCAAACTATCTCTTTGGAGTGCCCGAGAATCAATCAAGACTCAAATAAAGTTACTAATGGGAATACGAATCCGACTATGGCATTAAACTTGTCATCTGTAAGTCAATACATCTCCGCAATGGCGTGCACAATAGTAAAACGGACAACACTTTTTTGGGTTGGTTTTCGACAAGGGATCGCGTGGTAGGACTATGTTGTGTGGTCGATTCTGTAAAAAGACATAAAAAAAAGATAATAAATATCAAATACAATCAACGGACTTTTTGCAACGCACCTTGTGAAAAGAAAGTCGCTAAAGCAGCAGTAAAAAGCGTTGGACATTTAAAAAGCTTTTAAAACGTCGAAGATGAGACTAATTGAGTTGGTCACCTTCATCGCTTTCCCCTGTGATTCATTTTTTTTTAGTTCGTATCGCGTTTTCTTGCTTCGTGTTTTTGTATCGGTCTTCGAGTCCTGTCCTTGGAGCGTCGATGTCAACGCCGATTACGATCCCCAGGATGTTCGCCAGGGAAAGGTAGGACGCCTGAAAATCGTCGTGACGGATTAAGGAGAGGGGGAAAAAGTCGTTATCGACGTTGTAAAACGGGGCTGTTTATCTTTCAAGTTCCATATCTGCTGAAAGGAAGCGACGCATTAACGTTATCGGTGTCAACCGATGCTTTTTATCTTGCAAAAAGTCTGGTTTGATGTTTTTGCTATTTCGGTTTTAGCAAGAACTTTGATGTTTTTGTGAAAGTAATTTTGATTGAAGAGGGATATAAAGGGAGTGTTCTATTAAGAACTCTTTCTTGAGACCCAAAGAATAAAGGGGTCGTTTTAGTCCAGATGGAAGAGTCGCTTATTAGCAACCGGAGGGTTGCGAGTTCGAATCCAACCAAAGACCGAAGTGTACAAAGGGCACATTAAATCCGTCGTGGCTTCATATGTCCTCACGTTGGTATGGAAAATTGGAGGGTGGGGTGCCAGTTCAGGTGTGACCTCGTCATTGGCGATGAACCCCCGAAGAGAAAGGTCAAAGGACAACACCAAGTAATTTTGAACCACGATCAGATGACGAGGTCACACCTGAGCTGACACCCCACTCTCCAAACTTCCACACCACGCCAATGAGTTGCTTAAGTGCGGCGTAAAAATTCAACTATCCCCTCCGAAATTATTTTCTGATTACGCACCTGAACATGTTCATAGGACAAAGGCCACCACATGTTCAAACCTATACGCATCGTAATAGTGTAAGACACGTTGATTTCGCAGTGAACATTTTAATTTGCTTTTCTGCATAATACGTTTGGCCGTGATCCATTACAGTCGAGTCTTGCTCTGTTAATGAATACTAACGATGTTTTTCATTGTCTAAATAAATGCTGATATAATGAACCAAGAACGAGGCGAAAGGATAACGATCCCACAAGAGAAGTGTGTTGCAAAAAGGCATTCGTCTTGCTTAGGGTGAGACACTAGAATGGAGATTAATGCTGCCTGAATGCATCAATTAGTCCAATTCGAAACAGACGTATCCTTACACGCCATTTCTCCGACTCGTTTGTTTTCTGCAAAGAACATCTGTTTAGATAACCGTCAACTTACCCTCTACTATTTCAAGATGGCACAGTTCCGTCTCAAGTGAAGAGTATACTACGGTCAGACCAGACTTCTTGTCAAACCAAATATACCCCGGGGTGCAAAACTTAAGGAGCACCATTATTTTTAAAGGTTGCAACCTCGAAATAAAACGGAGCAGCCTATGGCGATTCCCATAATAGAAGATATTCAGAAAAACACTGGGGCCGCGGTGGCCCGGTTGGAAGAGTAACGGATTAGCAACCGGAGAGTTGCTATTTCGAATCCAACCAAAGACCGTCGTGTACAAGGGGGGGGGGGGTGAAGCACGTTAAATCTGTCGAGGCCTCAAATATCCTCGCGTTGGTGTGGTGTGGAAGTTTGGAAAGTGGGGTGCCGGCTTAGGTGTGACCTCGTCATCTGACAGTGGTTCCAAATTACGTGGTGTTGTCTTCAGATCTTTCCCCTTGGGTTTGATTCCGATAGCCCGTTGTGTTGATCCAGTGCGACGTTAATGAAAATACCAATACCAGGAAAACAGTGCGTATTCAAATTTTGGAATTGTGACGTCAGAGGCTCTAACAGAGTTCTGCTACGTCTGGAACTCATCCATAAACTCATTCGCAGTATGGAAACGCTGAGAAAAGCCTGCATCGGTGTTCGAGGTGGTCATGCAGCCCACTAAGGACTACCTCCTCCTCTCTCTTTAAGTTTTCAGTTACTCTTCTGTCTCATGGCAGTGTCACTACTTCAGTTCGGAGACGCTTTGAACTGTTCGTTTCTGTTATTGCTTTGTTCTTAATTCATCGGTTCGGTAACTCTCGACGTTCCGTTTGTATCAATTTCCCACATCCATGTCCCTTCATCCAAAAGAAGCAGCTGAAAGCGTTACTGTTCCATAGGTTTTTCACACTAGTGTATAAATGTATGAATTATTTCGTACATGGGACATATATAACGCCACGTCATTTCATCCATGACGTCACATAAAGAACGCCATGTAAAGTATGCCGCAATTTATATGACGTCATGTTCTAGTTTGAAACATACCTCAGGATCGAAGTTACTTTTTTCCAACTTTATGCTCTTTGTTTAAGTTTGTATTTGAAAATTAGAGCAGAAACTCATTGACTGACGAAAAACAAATTTTATATTACAGTTGCTTAAAGACCAACTTATTAGTTTTTGTGGAAAATAAAATATAAGTATAGCAGTTTAATAAAATATATTTTAATAGTGCTATGTTTTTTCAAACGGATTACAATAACAATACATTTCTCATCATCATGAGAATAAGTAATTAGTGTCTCCTAAAAATGTCAGTCAATGAGCTTCTGCTTTAAGCCAACGATTTTCCTTTTAATTCAAAATTGGTTAAATTAATGTATTCTGTAATTAACGAAAAAAGAGAGGTCAAATTGTAATATTCTAAAAATAGTTTAATGCTTATTTAACTATCACAATAAGTAATGCTATTTTTATCGCTGACCTCATACAAATGCTTCAAGAATATCTTTTTATTGACTTTTTGACTTGGTTTCAAAAAATGCATCCGTTATTTAAAAAGAAGCAGGTTTAGTTTACGCAAGTGTTAATCTTTATCTGGGAAATGCAGTAGACCGATTTTCAATTGTAAGTAGTGTTAATCAATTTCTTGAAAGGACAAGCTTTCGATTAATTTTCTTTGGAGAACAACAAATTATAATTCTCAAAATAGAATTTTTCAAGAGAAACGAACGCTTAATGATGTATTAATGAGGAGATTAGAGATTGACTAAGGGCGAGTAACAAGTAAATCAGTCTAATCGTATTACACGCATTTTGAAATTCGTCGAAAAGCTGTAATTGCAATGAGCTCAAAATATTCAATAACGTCTTAGGTCCATTAGTTCCTCAATTATTATTTTTCAAACAGAACTGGAACATTTAAATAATTATCCAAGAATATTTTTTGCTAAATCAACTACTTTTTCATTTCAATCATGGCTCTTATAATAATTATAAACTTGGTAATGTTATATTCGAAGGTAAAAATTCTAATTTTCGTCATTAGAACATTTATCCTGTGTCTGATGATCGAATGTAACGACGAAAACATTTTTAATGATACGAACTTATTTTGAGTTTAATTACGTTCCTTAAATCGCCATTAAAAGTCGTGTAAATTGGATTTTCTGTATTTTACCTTTAATCACCAATATTTAGAATTTACAGACTTTCACAACACTGCGTTGTAACTTTTCTAATCCGAGAAAAGTTTCGACCATGTCTTCTGGACTGAAGGATACAAATATTTTTTTTTATAAAGAAAACCTCACACACAATTATTTAACAGTTAATTGCTTGAAGAAAATAGATTAAGTAGTAGTTAACTATTGATTTATAGTAGTTAAACTGTTGATTGAAACTTTCCTAAATTTCGAATTAATCAAAGAATGTTTATAATTACTTGCGCAGAGTATTGAATATTGTAAATTATGCAAGCCTGTGTTTAGTGCTAAATAAATAATTTATGAGTCATCTATTTGTGCACAACATTAAAATTAAATATTTAAACCATGGTCTTCTATGAGAGGGATTTTTAGTACAAATGAACCAGAAGTAAAGATTTTACTTTCGCTACCCAAATGCTCTAGCATGATTACATATTGGTGGTGACTTTGTAGTTTATATTTGCTTTAATAGCTGAGTTTGATCTAATTGACGCTAATCAATAAACCATCATATATCAATTCGCAATTTCTTTCGTTCTTTGGAACTTTTATTCGCGAAGTGATGCAATCTATTCAAAAACAGGCTAAGTGACGTCACGTTCGGAATAAGTACAGGAATCACGTTCCGTACAGAAACACTACACTGCCTACATTGAACATGACAAAAAATGCCTCTCATAGAAGGATATAAATGTTTTTTATTAAAGATTATCAAACACAACATATTAAGCTTTTAATTGTAGGATGGAAATCGTTAAACAATTGATCGAGTTTTCAAAATGTTCTCTTCTTTGTAAGCGTTGAATAATCCAAGAACATTTACAAGCGCAAATTACTAAATAAATTTTATAAATTATGCAAGCCTGTGTCTAATGATAACTAATTTGAGCATAATGTGAACTAAAGTTAAACTTGGTCTTCTAAAGTTTGCTTCTGAAAATAAAATATTCTTACATTCACTGACGTCACAAGACTTTCAGTAAGTAAGAAAATTACTCAGTCGTCTGGGATTTTGCACTTAGCCCTAAATTATTCAAATAACTTATCCAATAGTTGCTTATGCATACCATATCATATTAAATAAATAAATTTATAGAATTGTGTAAATAATTTTGAGCAGTGCGTTATCGATGAGAAAACAGGAACATATTTAATTATCGTTAGTCTTAGACCGTTCTTGATTTTACATGAAACTTCGAGAGAAATATTATAATATTCCCAACATTAAAGTCATGCAATGGTGTAAAAAACTGTAGCAACTATATTAAAATTGCAAGAGTCGTCCGATTAAGCTACATTAAAATGAATAGTTTTGCCAGATCAAACCAAATATCTTTGGAGTGTCTAGGTGATAGGTGTCCTACACAATTTGATGACGTAATATTCTATTATTTGTTCCTTACATCTATATATCGAGCCGCGCTAGGCCAGTTGGGAAAATCGCGCATTGGCAACCGCAGTTTCGAGTTCGAAAATTGATATGACCAAAGACAGTCGTGTACGTAGGGTTGGTGTACGTTAAAACTGTCATGACCTCAAATGTCCTCACGTTGCCGTGGTGTGAAACTTTGGAGAGTGAGGTGCTCAGGTGTTGACAATCGTCATTTGACCGTGATTCAAAATGACGAGGTGTCTTCGGTCTTTCCCTTCAGATGGATACTGGACCGTTGCCAATGGCCCATTGTGTAGCTCCAGTGCGACGTAAATTCAATCATCTACCTACCCACAGCACAAGTATTAACCACAACTATTGGTTGAAAGAACCCTAGGAAAGATTCTATTGGTTAAGATCAACACGGGGTTAGAAGTCATGCAGAAAGACAGCAGGTTGAGAAAGTACATACGCGTACGAACTCCTCAAAGTTATAGTATGTAGTGATACAGTTTAATGAGTATGTAATACACAAACTTTATGTGGAATTTAACCAGATTGGAAGAGCAACGGATTCGCAACCGGAGAGTGGGGTGCCAGCTCAGATGTTACCTCGTCATCTGACCGTGGTTCAAAATTACCTGGTGCTGTCCTAGGATGCTTTTCTTGGGGATTGATCCCGGACCGTCGTCAATAGCCCAATGTGCTGCTCTAGTGCGATTAAACAACCTACCTAGCGCTAATTAAAACACCTAGCTTCCTATGACTAATTTAAAAATCTAATGCAATGTAAAAATTTAAAAAGATTCGGAGAGGGTTTTCCTCAATTAGATTAATTAATTTTAAATTAGAGTTGTTAGTTGTAGTTTCGGCGTCTTAAGATTTTGAAACGAGTAATGCATGTCTTTTTTAATCTATCCCGCTTTGAGTTTCCAGTGTCCTGATGTGGTCCTCCGCTCGATAAATTTGGGGACCCCTTCTCCAGATGAAGGAATAAGAGGGGGTTGCTTAAGAGCAAACAGGCGTCACGTTACTCCTAAGGGGTGTATTTATGTAAACGAAGGGATATTTGAGCTGGGGAGATTTAACTGCTGAGTCTTGTAAATTCTTGAGCAGAAGGAAACTAATGATAGCACCCGCCTTCGCATTTGTCTATGCAAACACGGGAAAAGCGAGAGTTTTGAATTTTGTTTTATTTTAATTTCCTTCCTTCATCACTCTCTCTATTTCTATCCATCTTATTCATTTCTCTCGTCTCTTCCTCTTATCTTTTTCCTTCTCTCTTACTTATTCTCTTGCTGTTTGTTTCCTTTTATTCTCTTTATTCTCTCAATCATTCACTCCCTGTGTCTTTTACTTATTCTCTTCTCTCACTGTATGTCTCTTATTATCTTCTCTGTGTGTGTCTCTTGTTATCTTCTATCTCTTTTAATTATTCTCCCCTGCTCTAACGCCATTCTCTTTTGTTTCTGTCTTTCATTTATTCTCTCTCTGCCAAGCTCGTTCTCTTACTATTTTTTACTTAGTCTCTCTCCCTCTCTCTCGCCTTCTGTATTTTATTTACTCCCTTCTCTCTTTATGTCTCTTATTCTCTTCTATCTGTGTGTGTCTCTCATTGTCTTCTATCTCTCTTACTTATTCTCTTACTATATCCTGTACTTAAATTCTTTCATTCCCTATCACTAATGCATTCTTTTTTCTGTCTTTTTATTCTCTTCTCTCTCTGCCTTGAACTCGTTTTCTTCTCTTCCTATTTTTTACTTATTATCCCTCTCTTTCTCTCTCTGTCTTTTATATTCTTCTCTTTATGTTTATATCACAAATGTATAATCTCTTCTTCCTCCAACTCATTCTCTTACTCTCCCCTAACTTATCCCCTCTCTCTCTGAGTGTCTCATACTCATTCTCTTTTCTCTCTATCTCAATCTGTACTCATTTTCTTCTTTTCTCCTATTTATTCTCTTTGTTTCTTCTCTCTCTCTCTCTCTCTCTATCTGTGTCTCTCTTGTATATTATCTTCTCTCTCTGCCTCTTACATATTTTCTTTGATCTCTTACCTATTCTCTCTCTCTCTCTGATGATGAAAAAATGGAGACACTTGAATAAATTTCAAATTTAATTTAAAATTTAAAAGTCGAGTCGCTATTAACTTCTTTTACTCCTATATTACAATTCTGTTTTGTTATTTTATTCAAGTTATTCCTTCTCTCTCTCTCTTTTTCGTATAATTCCTTCATTTTCTCCCTCTTTCCTTTATTTTTTCTGATTATTTCGTTTATGATTCCTCTCTCACATATTTTCAACTCCATAATTTTACATTTTATTCCTCTCTCTCTGTCTGATAAGTTTCATTAAAATATTTTCTGTCACTTTAAGATTCTTTACATACATCCTTTACTTTCTATCTATATTTTTGTTTCGTATCATAATCCTCTACTCATCACTCTTTTGTGTTATTTTTATTATCTTTCGAAAGAATGGATAATTTAGGAAGGTAAAGGAAGAAATAAACTAAGTTATATACTCTATATATCTCCGTTCTACGTTCTATTTCTATCCCTCTCAATTATTTATCCTTCTGATGCCTTTCTCTCTTTCTACTACAATTACTTAGTGGATAATTTATCACAACATACTGTTATTGAAATCACAACAAATCATAGTAAGCGATTCCTTGTCGAATACCAACCCCCAAATGTGTAGTTCGCTTTTCGATTGGTCGTGGCCTTCCGGAGATATTCAGGACCGTGGTATCCCGGTTGGAAGAGTAACGGATTAGCAACCGGAGAGTTGCGAATTCGAGAATTTATCCAAAGACCACCGTGCAAATGGGGATTGTCAAGTCTGACCTCAAGTGTTCTCACTTTGTCGTGTCGTGGAAATTCGGAGAGTGGGCTGCCAGCTCAGATGTTGACCTCGTCATCCAACTTTGGTTCTAAACTACATGGTGTTGTCTTCGGATTTTTCCCTTTTGGATTAATCCCGCACCTTTGCCGATAACCCGTTGTGTTGCTCTAGTGTGACGTTAATTCAAGTACCAACAAACCAGTGGTATTGGCGTCAAAAGCTTTATGATGTCATTCGAAATTTCGCCAAACTTTCGGCGCCCCTGGGGTTGCCAGTACAGATGAATTCAAATAGGAAGAGCAAGGCGAAAAGCGAAATGAACAGACCAATCAGATCGTTTTCACCGCTCGCGCTGGAACCTCTGATTGGTTGAGCTTCCTATTTGAATTCAGATTACCTGAGAGTCAATCGAGGTGAAAACAAAGCAACCAATGGATATATGAATGTGTGCGTTAAACTATATCAGTTGTAAGTATGCATCGCCGGAATGACAGATCCAATCGAAAAACAAACAACACTTTTTTGGTTTGGTTTTCGACCGCGAAAGCGCGTGTTATGATTACTGTGCGGTCGATTCTGTACATCCTGTAAACTTGCAGAGAAACCAATTGCCAGTGACAGCCCATCACTGCTCAAGTCCATACGGAAAAATGAAAAAATGTTTGTGATAACAGCATTATTCATGAAGAGAATGAATTTTTAAGAGATTTTTCATCAGACGTTCCTTTTTTACCGAGAATACTTCTCGAACTGCCATTCGAATTCGAGATGGAAGATGAAACCGTGCGTAATACTAATGACAGCGTTCGAGGGGACGCTCTTGGCGAAGGTTGGCGATGCAGGAAATTACTTTTTCTTCGATGAATAAACCGAGGTTATTTATGCCGAATTCCATTGTTCTTGGCTTAGGAATGTAATTGACTTTTCGTCCTCAGATGAGTGCGGTTGCACAAGCAAAAATGTAAATCAGAAATTCTGTAGGTTAGATGCCAAATCAAGCCGTTGTTTCCTTATGGAAATATATTTTGTTCTGCTTCGAATGACACTCTCTCTCTCTCTCTCTCTCTCTGTTGACTTCTATTATGTAAGGGAACGTGTAATTTTTCTAAATTTCTCGGCAAGCTATATTTCAAAGTTTACCGAAGTTTGTGTCACGGAATATTGCTCAATGTTTCAATAGTTAATACTGACAAACATTTATTGGCGAGACACAACGCAACTCCACTCTAACTACTTTACTACTTCTACACCACTTCTAACTAGTTTTAACCTTCTTGGCCAATAGAATCCTAGGATTTTTCAACCTTTAGATGAGCGAACTATTTTGAGCAATTACGTGTGTTGTGGGGTATAATAAATACTTCACTACTCGGAAATATGAAGCTCAAAGTGTTAAAAAACTAGAAGACTGTATGAGATAAAGGAGAGAGGTCAAGATCGAAAAAAGACGCTGCACGTATTTTTAGTTGATTCATCTTAAGAGATAAGCAAAAACCTTGCTCGTATTTGGGTATATTAAAAAAATATGAGATGAAACTGAGTATAACAAATTTCGTTATAAAAAAACGTTAAATACAATCTGCAATCTAGACACCAACGATAGTGGTACTGGTACGTAAAACAATCTATGGTATTTGAATAATTAAATGTATCATTGTGACCGGGGAAAACTTTTTCAAGGTCCGTTCCAGAACCTGCTTACAACGCCACATAAATCAGATTTCACGCAAAGCACTATCCTTTCTCTCTCTGCAGCTTAGACATTCTTCTCACAAACTGCGCAGGAGTGAAAACTGACGAAGATGAGCTATCTTTAAAGGGCATTAACGCCATCTTGCTCAGAGACAGTAACCAGATAAAGTCATCTTCTATGATGGTCGATCTCTAATCAAAATTAAAGCTTCCTCGGCAGTCTGCTTTCTTGGAGGACATTCCTTGCTGAGGAAGGCCATTCACTAAATGAAAGACTGTTGCTGTAGGGTGAAAACACCATCCGTCTTCAGTCACTCCTTCATCAATCCATCTCCATTAACGGAGGGTCGTTATGCTTCCACCAACAGGAAATAATGACCATCCGACCTCACTTAGTGGCACCCGAATGGAGGTTTTAATGGTGTTTGTGTCGAATTGCACCCAACTGCATAAAAATTCGAGACGCTGTGTTGCAGAAACAGTGTAAGACATGTCGATCAGGAGTGCTGTTTAAAAATTGCACCAAATAACAGGGTTTCGAAGAATACGGGGGATGTCGGTTCGGCTCACTGATGACTTTGGAGTACAGTGTATCTATCCGTTCTGCAACCTGCTGTCTTCCTCGAAGGACTTCTAATCAGTTTTGACCTTCTTGACCGATAGAATCATTCTTGGGATTCATTCGAAATCGCTGATGTTCAATTGGCTTGCACTAGCAGCCTGCGAGCTGTAAGCGATGTAGGGGATGTTCCTGCAACTACTCTGAGAGTATTTCTGCCTTCCGTGTCAGAAAAAGCCTTTCTTGTGTATATGTGCATCGACTTGACTGTTGTTTGGTAGATGGTAGTTGACTTAACGTCACAGGAGCAACACAACGGGATATTGGCGACAGTCCGGGACCAATAGGGAAATATTCGAGGACAACACCTCGCCATTTTGAACTACGGTCAGATGACGAGGTCTGCGCCTGAGCTGGCACCCACCCTCCGAACTTACACGCCACGGCAATGTAAGGACATTTGAGGCCAAGACATTGACTTGACGGAGAAATATTGCTTGGTATACCTTGGCCAGATCTGGACATAAAAATCAAGGAAGGATCAATATGGTCATTGAGTCTTTACGTGGGGGTTGTAGGGAAAGCAATGTACGACACTACTCGAAAATCTAGTGACTCTCAGAGGATTAAGTTTGTGAATAGAAGAGGAAATCTCGATCCTTTAGAATTAGGTCAAAGATCACCAGTATCTTGAGACCCCGCAGTTTCTGCATTGGGAAAGCTTGTTTGAAAAAGATTGGTTGTTTGGTTGGTTGATTTGGGGTTTTATGGCGCTAGGGCCATACTTGGCCATGCAGCGCCAGACACAAGACATGCAATACCACGAAATAGACACACACAATGAAAGTTTTACTGACACAGAAGAGAAAAATACATCCAGGGAGAAATGCACCAGTGGGCATACCCACTGAGCCAAGATGGCCCCTGGATGTGATTTTATTGGTTAGGTTGCGACGCGGGAAAAAATCTCCAATTAGGTAAAAAAAAAGAGAGGTGATCTGATTAGTCATGGAAGACGACACTGAAGCAAGTAGTTAATACGAAGTTTAGTTTGAGCATAACATACAATGTATATACTATATTGCGTTTAAAATTTCCTTACAACAGATTGAAAAAAATAATGCTAAAAAGAAGTGAAATTGATAAATACATATTGGTAGCCCAGTTCTGAGAATTCAGAAGGGATAATTTAGAAGGAGGGAACTTTTATACTAATTTAGATATAAGCACACTTTTCGTGCACAACTGCGTGGGTGAATTCACACTTGTTTTTCTCAAATCTACCACCCATAACTTGCGAATGATTGAAAACGAACAGCAATCAGAACACCCGGGATTCATTAAAAGAAAACCGCGGCGTTTTCATCCCTCGCCGCGTACCTCCCCCTCGGTTGGAGAGCAAACCAAAAACACTCGAGCCGACTTTTAATTCCGTTTTTCCCTTTCCCTTCGCGACCACATTAACTCGCCCCTCACAACAGGTCGCACGAAGTAAATAAAATATTCTAATCGATGGTCTAAACGGCGCCTGTTTAAAAGGTCGGCGATGTTTCGGGATGGGACCCCCGGGGCCCCTTTAATGGCCCCCAACCCCGGGCGGAAATCACAAAACACGCTTTTAGTACTCTTCTGTTAGTCGACTTTTTTCCATTTTCTGCGTTGAAGGGTTTTTCTCGATTCCATTTCAGTGCGGTGCAATTAAATGGCCGAAACAAAAGCAAATCGTGAGATGGGGTTCCTTGGGAGGGATTTGAGCTGGGTGAGGACACGTACACACGCAGCTTCACGCGAGGTTACGACTCTTATTGTTGACATCGTTAGAGAAGATTGGAAATAGATCTGTTGGGTGGATATAATTTGTTCTCCGTGGTTAAGAGACTCAATGTAAAAATGTTATGATTTATTATTTATTTGTGCAAAGATGCTCCGAGTATTCTAATAATATGTTAAATGTATTTTAGTTTATTCTTTAACTGCAACTCTAATGGAGCGATAAATACTTTACATTTTGTATACAGAAAAAAAATCGTTTGCTACTGTGTAGAACATTCCATGTGAATATTCGCTGCAGAACATTCCATCTTCAATATTCCGTGTAGAACATTCCATCTTCAATATTCCGTGTAGAACATTCCATCTTCAATATTCCGTGTTTCCATCTTTATTCCATGTAAAATTAAAATGCAATTGTGAAAATAAACGACCAAGAAATTATGAGAGGCTGTATTCTCTGTAAAACTAATTGTAGATGGCGCTAGTATCTGGTGGTAGATCGTGTTTCCCGTGAGTATTCCGGATTGGATAAACGGAAGTGTCTTTATGAGCTTTGTTTACGCTGAAAATCCCTCTCATAGTCTGTTTCAAATTAGGTACTGTCTGTCTACCTCGAGAACTGCTCCAGCTCCAAAATTCGTCTACCTTTTGCAGTAGAAACGAGACTTATTCAATTTTCCCATAAGAGATGCTCGAAGAAAGGTTATAAAGTTTGTCACATAGACGAATTTGGAAATGTATTTGTCATAATTTTTACTTGTTACCGAGAAGATCCAACGAACACTTTCCACTCCCACCAGTCGCCAAAAAGAAAATTTAGTCATCCCTACTCAAAATGAATTATCTCTGTTCCTATAGCTTGAAAGCCACCACTCAGACTTGATGCCTGGAGAAGTTATCGTTGTAGACACACAGTAGACAGTATTAAATCTATTCCTTTTTATGTAGTCTCTATTCTGTACTGAACTCATTTCTTGGCACTTTACTCATAGAATTTTGGAAACCCTCATTTACTGCATCCAAAGGCAAAAAGATTATCACTGCTCAAATTTCTATTGAGATCTGTTTAGGAATTTCACAAATCCTCATAAATATTAATGCTATTATAAATTGGTTTTACATAAAATTTCACTTAGTTTTAAGAATTATGCTTACAAAAATGCTCTGACAAATATATATTTAACGTTTGTGCGCCAGTGTAAATCTTAAATGGTAAAGTACTGACTTCATCTAATCTGCTTGGGAAAAAAGCAAGATTAACTAATGACGACTGTAGAAGCATCTTATTTAAAACTGCATCGTGAAATGCGTTGGAAATAAATTTAAAGAGAATTTAAAGATTATAGTCTTCTTAGAAAGCCGTTTTAAATTCACAGGGGAAAACATATAATCAAGAATATCTAAGTATTTACTCGAAGGATTAGTTTTTTTTAAGTACCTTCCATAAGAATTGCCTTAGCTGAAAATATCTCGAAAAGAAAGATTACTTTAAAAAACTTACCTTGGTCAACAATGTAGCACTTGAGGATTTACCATAAAGTGCTGTGCATTGTACTTGTTGCTTTCTCTAATACTTAAGTTGGAATCAAGCTTTTGATTTATTTGTTTCTTTAAAATAAAGGTTCTCAACTCCTTCATTGGACCTAATTGTAAAGAATTACGTGTACAAGTTTAGAGAAGGAGGAATTGAAAGAGAAAGGAATTGAAAACAATGACACATTTTGGGAGGATTTATTAAACATTAATTCGATACGTGATATTTTATCCCTTTAGAAGACTTGTCAGGGTTAATCTTGTAGCATAAATCCTCAAGATATCTCCTAAATTCACTTTTAGGAAAATTAGTTCGTAATTGATTCTTATTTTGGTCCATAATTGAAAACGTCTGCTCTCACACAAATGTGCTTCCAAAGGTGCTTAACTTTCAAATAATCTTTAAAATCGAAACAGTACTGGGGCATGCATGAAAAGTCGAGCGTTTTGTCTTATGATTTCAAAACTAGCAGAAATATCCAGAAGATAATATAGCGTCTTGTTGACAAAAGCTGTCCAACCTGACATGACCTTCGGACCAAGTGCGCAGGTGCACTTAGCGGGGGGAAAGGTCTCCAATATGCTGAAGTTTTAAGGTTCCTGGCTAGATTTGGGCCAGTGTAATTTTGGATTGCGTCGAGTGAAGATTGAGTAAGTGGTGTCATTCGAAAGCTACCGAACTACTCTACAATCACAAGCCTTTAATCAATAAAATTATCCTTCAATATTAATATCAAACTGCCCTTTAATTGCTCAAACTTCAAATTAATTGCTGAATATTCCCAATAAATGAAATCCAAACTTCCCATGCCTGCTTCATTCATTCCACAATCCAACATCAGGACCGAGTATTGACGTCAAAACTACGGTTTGTGAGTTTGTATCCTCGATGCAGCCTATCTTTTTTTGGTCATTTAGTATCAAATTTTAAACTTTCCCTTTTCCAGGGTTTTGTAGAAATCAATTAAACAAAATTCTTTATATTATGGCCTATATGTCATTAAGCATTGAAGATCAATTATTTCCAGTTTGAAGTCGGTGTCTACATGGTCCGAAAAAAGCAGTCCTTAATCCTTCTATTTTGTAAAAGAAACTTTGCTTTCTCAGATATATAACGTAATACCCTGTCCACATCTTCTCAGAACTCATCTTACACATTTTTGTTCTTATTTCCCAGACATTCGAATTTCTTTTACAAAAGTTTACCCCCTAAATGTTTGAAAAAAGAGATTAAGATTAAAATAATTTCCTCTAATCTAGTCTACATCTTCTTAGAAATCATCTTCCACCTTTTTCTTCTTATTTCCCCGACATTCGAATTTTCTTTAGAAAATTTATCTCGCTAAATGTTTGAAAAAAGCCGCTTGAAATAAAATCATTTCCTCTAGTTTATTTGAGTGTTAATAGTAATTTAAAAGTAAGACCTTTGCAGCCGTATCTAGTCCGCGGGCAGTATGCTGTGCACTCCTGCTCTAAAAGTCTCTCTTTATTTCAAATCTTTCTTTTGGGAGATCAAATTGTAAAGAGAAGGGCTGTATGATTGTTCCTCGGAACTTTCTTGCGAGTGGATTTTGAATTCTGTGGCAGATGTTTTCACATTTCTCCATAGTAATTAGGCCTAATTAGCCCTCGTGTGCCAAAGAATGACTGCAGACCGACAAACTAAACAGACCATCGTAATTAGAAAACAAGTGGACGCTGTAGCCGAAAACAAAAGTTGTACCGAATGGCTCCAGAGGTAACTCTTCATTAGAGGTACTCTGGTTATTGAATTAACGTTGCACTGGAACAAAACAAACAGCTATTGGCAAAGGTCTGGGATCAATCTCGTTGGGAAAGATCCGAGTAATTTTTAAACACAGAAAATCTAAGAGAGAGAGAGAGAGAAGAAACACAATTAAAATATTCACCTAAGGAAGAGTAACAGACTATCAACCTCAGAGTTTCGATTTCGAAACTCAGTCAAACCAAAGACTGTCGTGTGCAATATTTCTGGCGCATGTTGAATCTGCCATGGCTTCAAATGTCCTCACGTTGGCGTGATGTGGAAGTTTAGAGAGTGGAGTGACAGCTCAGATGTTGGCCTCTTCATCTGACCGAGGTTCAAAATTACGAGGCGTTGTTGGATCTTTTCCTACGGGAATGATCGCAGACCCGTTGTGCTGCTCCAGTACGACGTTTATTAACTACTTACCTACATGAGGGCTACCTGGTAATCATTCTGAGATATTGTCAGATTGCACGACATGGCAATATTGCAGAGGGATTCGGAAATCATTGTGCGGGGGATAAAGTGGTCTGGTGGTCCATTACCCTGAACCTCATGGTGGTGGACTCATTACTACCTTTTTTACTTGAGGTAAACTTAACTTTATTATTCAGAATGCCCTACAGATCGAAGTAAAGTCACACGAACGAAAATACGACTTAGTGAAATAGTCAAATCACGCACGTCATAAGCACGAAAGACCACATAACTTCTTTTCTAGCTTGAAAAGCTTCGATCAATTTTTCAAAGTGGAAAATTTTGGTTGTGACGAAAAAGATTCACAATCTAAAATTTGTGCTAAAAAAACTCTAATATCTGGAATTTTTTCTTTAAACACTCTTGCCTCCCTTGTTTTTTCAAAGTAACTTCATAAGGGTTTTGGAAATGCAGTTACCCATAGAAAAATTCGCGTTCTGCAGATGTTTTATGGACGCTTCTGTTAGAATTAATATTAGTATTAATATTAATATAGTATTTCAATGTATTTCTGATCACTATTTTTGTCCTAGCTTTCCATGTGAAGTGACAGTGTCACAAGAAATAACTTGCCCTCCCGCATACACCTTGTTGGAATCGAATCTCCCTGCCATAGAATTCATTCTTTTCAGGAGCGTTTATAATTTGGACGTTTCTGTAAAACTTATGTTTTAACAATGATACTATTAAAGCAGCAAACACAAGCATCATCGATATCCAACCAAAGATCGTCGTATACACAGTGGCTACTCGTTGAATCTGCCATGGCCTCAAATGTCCTCCCGTTGGCGTGGTGTGGAAGTTTGGGGAGTGGGGTGCCATCTCAGTTGTTGACCTTTTCATTTGTCTGTGGTTCAGAATTACGAGGTACATTTGGATCTTTCCCATCGGGATTGATCCCGGACCGTCGCCAATAACCCTTTGGGTTGTTCCATTGCGACGTTAATTAACAACCTAAGTAATTGAAAAATGTTTTTACGGGCATTTATCTTTACAATGACTCCTCCATCCATTCACACAAAATAAATTCGTTTTTTTTTTTTAAATTATTTCAGTGGACTTACAGCTGCTAAGGACAGTTTACTCTACTGTTTGTTGAAAAATATCCCATTCCCTAGAGCATTAAATATACGAACTTTTTACGATTAAATTACTTTACATCTTCCGGGTCCTCATCACCTAAAAGGAATCAACCTTCGTTAATTCGCATTCATCTTTTTTCTATTTTAGAGAAATTTAGTAATGAAGTAGCATTTTGCCAATTAGACGACTTCGTTTGCCCTCCTCTGTATTGTCCAATCATCAATTAATGCTAATGGAATGTCAATTAGCGGATGCTTCTTTGTTTGCTCTCCCCGAAGCATCAGGTGGGCAATTATATCGAATTGAATTAAGGAGGGCGGCCAATTCATTGGCGACTTTTTGAAAAACGTTTAACCCTTGTTGAGTATTTATAATAATTGTGAGATCGGGATCTTAATTAGAGAATGAAGTATTAATTAGCGAATAGACGTTTCTGAGGTAATTAGGCGGACCCTCGGTTTTTGTTGGATTTGCGAAATTGCGTTCCTGGTTAATTGCTATCAAGGAAGGTCCAACTTCCGTAGTGGGGGAAAATTGCATTAGAGTCGAGTGGTCGTTTGCTTGATTAAATTGTATTAGTTGATAACTTTACTGGAGAGTATTGGTTGCCATAATCTAAGTTCTTTGATGGTAGGTAGTTCAATTGACGTCGCACAGGAACAACACAACGGGCTCTAGAAACCTTCCTGGATCAATCTCGAAGAGAAAAACACCTCGTAGTTTTGAAAAGGCCGTGGTAGCCCGGTTCGCAGAGTAGCGGATTAGCTACCGGAGGGTTGCGAGTTCGGAAATCGATTCAACCAAAAACAGTCGTATACGTCTTTGGTTGTCCTTTGGTTTGGCTTCAAATGTCCTCATGTTGGCGTCGTGTGAAATTTTGGTGAGTGGGGTGCCAGCTCAGGTGTGGCCTAGTCATCTGACAGTGGTCCAAAATGACTAGGTGCTGTCCGCGGATGTTTCCCTTTGGGATTGTTTCCGGAACGTCGCCAATAGCCCGTTGTGTTACTCGACTACCTTAGCCATCAACCGCGGCCAATCTTACTTCGTCCCATAATTTTCTTCATATCTTCAATTAATGAAAAGTGCAGCTAGAGTTTGTATACGTGTAAGCAATAAACAAAAGTATAAACTACACTGCAGTGACACTTTGATTAACCGTCACTCTTTTAATCGTCAATTTCTGTTAGCCGTCAGTCCGTTTTATTTAAAGTTAATTAATTAAATATTAAAAGTTATTAGTACGCACACACATGCATACGTACTGTACTCATACACACACATACATACTATACTACGTAAAGTACGGAGAACAAAATGTGCGTGTGCCGCTCAGAAAGCACGAGCCTCGAAGAAACGAAAGAAAATTATAGACTATTTTAAAATTTAAATATGTATGTACGACTAGAGCGTGAGTTCACGTAACAATATGTACATATGTACCATACTGTACTTAATGTAAAAATTGTATATTGTTTGTTTCTGTAAAATAAAATACATGCAGTGTATTTTCAGTTCGCAAACGTGCATTTTTATTCGCTCATATGCAACGGATGGGGTGGGTAGTTTTTGTTTAAGGTTTTTCTGGTTATCCGTCTATTCGATTAACCGTCACGGTCACGACCCTGACGGTTAATCGAAGTTTCACTGTACCTCATATATAATTGGATAATGTACAGGTAGAATCAATATTACTAAACGATGATGAGTGTGTGATTGTGGAAATCACAGAAGAAACCAATAGACGAATTCGAAAGTTCCCGTGGGTGCAGTATTTCATTCAAACTTAATCCTCCGACTTTGCGTACGAGTATTGATTAGTTCTATTAATTTTTTTCACTAAAAACACTAATTTCCCATAAAGAATGTACATCTTTCGAATTCTATAGTTTTCAAAGTATATTTCAGAACAAGGGGAGGTAGGGAGGTAGTTGAATTAACGTCTCAGTGGAGCAACACAACGGGATATTGGTGACGGTCAGGGATATCAATCCCAAAAGGAAAGACCAGAGGACCACACAGTGCAATTTTGAATCCCAGTCAGATGATGAGGTCAGCAGCTGAGCTGGCACTCCACTCTCCAAACTTCAGAACATGGGGGATGCACGCACAATGGAGTATGTTCCGTGTTGCGTGCAGTTGAGGTGTTCCGAATTACGTTCACATGTGCTTCAACGGAATAATTACACTTGTTTAAAGATCAAATATATTTCACAGAAAAAGTACCGAACATTCAGAAAGAAACCTAATTTCAGATCCACGCTGTAAGACTAATTTCTAAGACTTTATATTTGACTAAGTTGGTGTTCCTAAATCTAATAACAATTAACTTTAAACAAGATACTGAATTTCATTATTTACTCGTTCTCGTTTTTTAGTCTTTCTAATTAAGATATTTAAATTTCTGTTTAACCTTCTCAGCTTCTCTAGATTTCTGAGAAGTGTAGTATTGTTTTACTCCTATAACACGCATGGCTAAATAACCGCATCTGTTTGTTGATGAAATCCATGGATTCTTTCAATCTTTAGAAAAATTCTGGGGGTTTTTTTCTTCTTGGAATAGAATCCTTTGGAAAATTTCTATTACTCTGTACCTTGAATGTAATTCTTCGAGATGAATTAGCATCACAATAGAGCAACACAACGGGCTATTGGCGACGGTCTGGGATCAATCCCGAAAGAAAAGATCCGAGGACAACACCTCGTAATTTTTCATCACGCGCAGATGGTCAACACCAGAGCTGACACCCCACTCTCCAAACTTCCGCATCCCGCCAACGTGAATAAATGAGCAGGAATATCTGATGTCAAAAATATTCTTCCGCATTCAGTGTTATTTTAAAAGGTTTCATCCCAGACTTGCTTGTTTAACTTGTGCATAGTTTTAAGTAAAAGTAGCGTTTAACCGATTGCATAATTTCTGACTCTTTATTCGTAATAAGTTTTTCTCCAGACCTCACTATATCGCTACCCATGATATACCGTTCCTTTTTCCTGTCCCACCCACCCCAAAACGCGATATATCGAGAAGTCACAGTATACAGGGTGATTCAAAATGTCTTAGACGAACTTTAAAGGTAGGTCAGGAATACAAAGAAAACCATATTTATGTAGGAACATATAGCCTTGAACGCCAAGCGAATGTGCTAGGAGATACACGTGCGGAGTTATCTCAACAGCACATTTCCGGCACGATGGATTGACAGGGGCGGACCCATCGCTTGGCCACCACGATCATCCGACTTCTCCCCCATTGATTTTTTCATATGGGGTAACCTCAAAGGCATTCTTTACGAGATCCCATAGCCTTTGACGAAGAGAATCTTTGTGGGAGCCAATCAAATTCGTCAATCCATACGTTGCGAGGCATGTATTGGTGCTATTGGAAGAAACTTTCAACACCTTCTCTGACCTTATAAACGTATGTCTAGTAAACATGTTGTTGTACCTTACTTACATTCCTTTATTTTTTGTACTTCCAGCAACTCCGAGTGGCATTTGCGGCTATGTGTTCCTACGCAAAATTGGTTTGTTTTGGTATGCCTGACTTCTCTTTAAAGTTTGTCTAAGACCTTTTGAACAACCCTGTATAGATTTTCTAAAGTATGTTTCTCTGCAAGGAAAAACGCAAGATCCTGTCACTACAGGCTGAATCCGACACGGCCTGTTTAGAAACACGACAACGAATCGACCCCTGCTGTTGCATTGCCGAAGTCGACTCGAATCGAAATCTCACTCGAATTGCTGGAGGTTAAAATTTAAAACTCCTCCACGGCAATTTCGAATCTCCGACTTTGCCTCCTTAAGCCGATCCAGGAACATCGTAGGAATTCCTCGCTCGTTTGGGACTTTTGTTTTTTCATCCCCCGAGCTCTTCCGCTCCATAGAGCACTTAAAGCCTCGGAAATCTCTTAGTGAGCATTCGAGAGTAGCTATTGGCGAGAGATTTCGACCCGTCGGGGCCAGGGCGTGGGAGGAGAACCCGCTGGAACATCGGTAACATTTTCAATCCAATAAAAGCTCTCAGCCATCTAATATACATCATCGGAATTCTGCGAGTGAAAATGCACGGGGAGTTTCTGGGAATGGATGTTCTTGGAGACTTCCATTTCCAGCTTCCTGCTATCTGAAATGGAGGTTTTTTCTGAAATGCAGGTGAAGGATGGGGAGGTTGGAGGTAAGAATCGATTTAGCTTTAATGGCGTCGCTCTAGGGTCAGTCTCTTTTTGCTACACGATTAGCTCTGATGACTAGGACTAGCGGCGGACAGAAACAACGTGAATCAGCAAAATTCTCAAGAGGTCGGTAGGTAGGTATTTGATTAACGTCGCACTGGAGCAAGGCTATCGGCGACGGTCCGGGATCATCCCCCGAAGGAAACGACCCGAGGACGACACCGCGTAATTTTATACCACGGTCAGATGACGAGGTCACACCTGAGCTGGCATCCCATTCTCCAAATTTCCACATCACGCCAACGTGAGGACATTTGAGGCAACGACAGATTTAAAGCGCACCCTTTGTACACGACGGTGTTTGGTTGGATTCGAACTCGCAACCCTCCGATTTATAGTCAGTTACTCTTTCAACCGGGCTATCGCAGCCCTCAAGAGGCCGGAAGGTCTCCCGGAAAGAAAGTATGAACTGTGGCACGTTATTTTAATCCTCTGAGGGGTTCTAATTCCACATTGCAACTTGCAGTCTTCTCTGCATGACTTCTAACCAGTTCCTCATTTTCTTGACCAATAGTATCCTTTCAATGAATTCTATTCTAAGGAGAGGACCAATAGAATCTAGCTTTTCAAAGAATTTTGTTCTAAGGAAAGAGCCAATAAAATAAAAGCAAGAGAGTATTGTAGAGTAAATAGAGTGGTTGTGGAGTAAAAGCAAGAGAGTATTGTGGAGTAAACAGAGTGGTAGTGGAGTAAAAGCAAGAGAGTATTATGGGGTATACAGAGTGGTTGTGGAGTAAAAGCAAGAGAGTATTGTGGGGTAAACAGAGTGGTTGTGGAGTAAAAGCAAGAGAGTATTGTGGGGTAAACAGAGTGGTTGTGGAGTAAAAGCAAGAGAGTATTGTGGGGTAAACAGAGTGGTAGTGGAGTAAAAGCAAGAGAGTATTATGGGGTAAACAGAGTGGTAGTGGAGTAAAAGCAAGAGAGTATTGTGGGGTAAACAGAGTGGTTGTGGAGTAAAAGCAAGAGAGTATTGTGGGGTAAACAGAGTGGTTGTGGAGTAAAAGCAAGAGAGTATTGTGGAGTAAACAGAGTGGTTGTGGAGTAAAAGCAAGAGAGTATTGTGGGGTAAACAGAGTGGTTGTGGAGTAAAAGCAAGATAGTATTGTGGAGTAAACAGAGTGGTAGTGGAGTAAAAGCAAGAGAGTATTATGGGGTATACAGAGTGGTTGTGGAGTAAAAGCAAGAGAGTATTATGGGGTATACAGAGTGGTTGTGGAGTAAAAGCAAGAGAGTATTGTGGGGTAAACAGAGTGGTTGTGGAGTAAAAGCAAGAGAGTATTGTGGGGTAAACAGAGTGGTTGTGGAGTAAAAGCAAGAGAGTATTGTAGAGCAAACAGAGTATGTTGTGTGGTGAAAGCAACATTTCGCGATTCAGAGAGTTAAATCAGGTACTACTTCCGTACATGACATTGAATGAAAAATGTCCAAATTCATTCTGTGTGCTGCATACAGATTCACCGAAATGACAATATTTTTAAAGAGGACATTCAGTTTATGTTTACTTTTCCAAAGAATACTAGTCTAAGGAAAGGAGCATTAGAAATGTGTGCTTTCGATCTTCATTACCAACTGAATCATTGCCTTTTCATGGTGGTTGGGGCACACTGTGTCCTCAGTTCTAAAGTTCTCAACAGATTCAATAGGCCATTTAGGGACAGATGCTCTTCGCAGTCGACTACTTTATCAAATTAAAATATTAAATTAATTTTTTATGCTTCAGAATTTACTAGCAAATTTATCCGGCGTTGCTGGGGTTCATTTGGTTAAATGTTGATTGAAAAGTGATTAGACTAATCACTTTTCTCTCACTTCAGCAGCCGAATTAGAAGTATCTTTGAATTACAACGTATGGCTACCGGTTTTAATTTAACGTAACATATCGTATTTTAAAATTATTTTATTTTAGCCTGTCATTTTAAAATAAGAAGTTACACACCTTACCTAAAAAGGTTTTGTTTTGTATATTTTATTTATTTATATGAAACATAATTCAACATACCATTACGTATTCAACTAGACTTAAGGAAAGTTGGTTGAAATAAACATATACCGCCAAGAAATTACCCACGTTTAGTGATATTTTGCGGAAAATAAAATAATTCATTAAAATTTAACTCTTAAGTAATATATCTGTAATATGTAAAATACTGGAACACATAAATGCAAAAAAAATGAAATTCCGATCATTGAAAAAATGCAGAATTCTGAAAAATAAAGATATATTAGCAAGAGTGTCGAATTTTGACTTCTTGAGTACATTCTGAGAGAGAAACTCGAAAAAGACGCTTGATAGACAATAATGAATTATATACAAAAGAACACAAATTTACAAAATCTAGAAATGCTCAATTATGACCGCAACATTTTTCTGTCTTAACTCAAATACACAAACACGGAATTCTAAATCTAATTTATAAAATAAAACATTAATTCTGGCGTTGCCAGATACCGAATTGCAAAATTACGCTTTTATGATCAGTGAGTTTTTCGTTTGGGCTTTTCGTGTTCCATTGCAAAATGTGAGTTAAATAAATTTAAGTATCACTTTTTCATCAATCAAATATTCATAAATTATTATATTATGGAGAGAAATATAAACTCAATTCAAACATAATTAGAATTTTAAATTGCTTAAAGATAATGTTTTGGAAAAAATGGTTTTTCGAGCAATACTGTTAAAACAATTTTATTGGAAAATTTGATTTTCGATCAATACTAGTAAAACAAACTGAGCTGCAAGCCGCAATCGTTTTATGCTCAATGTTATTCCTATGGCAATTTCGAATTGTTCTTAACCCTCTCCGTACATCTAGATTAAAGAGAACGGGGTTAATATGTAGCCTACGTTACGCGCAGGGTTCCAAAGTATAAGTGTATCAAATTTGGTGTGTATTTGTCAAACGGTGTAAATTTGTATAGAGAAGAGACAGAAAGACAGACAGACGCCATCTATTCTTTACATAGAGAGATTTTCTTCGAGATTCATATCGTCGGCTTAGAGCAGAAACTCGTGAACTGACAAAAAGTTGAATTTTACAGCACAGTCGATTAAAGACTCTTAGTATTTAAGTCAAAACTAAAAATTAGAAACATTTCGATAGAGGTATATTTTCTTTCAAACCGAATACAATATGACCATTATTTTCCTCATCATCATGAAAATAATAATCTAACATCAAAAAATGCCTTTCGTAAAAATATCAGTTAATGAGTTCTGTTACGAGCCGACGATATACAATATTTAAGATACCTTTCTCATTCAACGAATTCAGAATATATATACAAAGAAATGGTGATTACATAAAAAATATTCCCCCAAAATGTACTTACGCTACACAGACTGTAACAAAATAATGCTAATAATGGCTATGCGGTAAGATCAGTATAAATACGAGCCATGTTTTCCCTACATCTTCAATGAGAGATCATTACTCTAGAGGTTCCCCCGCAATCCTATTTACCTACCCGAGTGAGGGTGTTTTAATGAATTCTACTTTTCCCTTCTTCAAGAAAATATCGGTCAAAAGTTTTCTTACAACAAAATAGTGAGTGCTGTGAGGGATTACTTCAAGAAAACAAACTTATTTTAAAAGAAAATTTCTATTTCTTTTGGAGATCATTCTTCTACGTAGGATGAGTCTCATTTACTTCGATTCTCCGCAATAGGTATAATAGGCTACAGAATCAATAGAGGATCATTGAAAAGAGATAGCCTTAATTATTTGTTCTGTGCGCCGTTTTTTTCTTATTTACGGATGATTCTCGATATTTTTGTAGGAATTCATGTTTGTCAAACTTTAAAAGTAGACTCAGTGGTATTTTTTAATGCTTTGTTTTTGGTTGAGGACTATTATGTTTTGCTTGATATTCTAAGAAGGAATTTTTCGAAATATCGATCACTTTTTAAGTATTTGAGGTTTTTCGAAGTTTTCGGACAAAAGCGCTTTTTGCTGCAAAAAAATATAATAAACGGATTTTATTCATTTTAAGTTTTGCTCATAAACGAAAGATATTTTTAATGTGCGCATACCACCTAGAGCTTCCAAAATTTTGTTTTCCATTACCTAATTTTCTTCAGTTGTTAAGAAATGTTCCTCCGTTCTTTCTGTTTTAAGAAACGATTGACAACATTTTGAGGATCTTTGAGGTCATTTTCTTGCACTCATATCACGACTACATAGTTTCAGTCAAAGTGCTCAGTCTGATAGAGCCTTGACTTTCAAAATTCATTGTTAGAGAACAAAACGGTTGTGTTTCGTTTGTAAATTCGGTTAGGTAATGGATGTAATTAGGCTCCCTCAGGAATTTAATTTCAAAGAGGGCAATTCATTCCAGTGTTCCTCCATAAAGTACACCAAAGTCATCGAACCTCTCTCCTGATCCTACCCAGACACCAAGAGAAGGTAGTTTCAGACAAAGGAACTGGGCCTATTGTGGTTGAAAATTTAGCTAACTTATCAGCCATTTCATTGCCACGCACTTCTCAATGCGCAGGAACCCACAGCAAAGTGATGTCTTTGTCTTTTAATTTGACAAGAAGCTGTCTTATTTCCTAATTCTAAAAGAATAGTTTCCTGGTCTATGCTGGCAAAGACAGTGAAGAACAGTCAGAGTCTATCAAAATACAAAAAGGACGATCAGTCAAAGTGAGAGAATGCATTAAAGCAGCATTAATTGCCAATAACTCTGCATCAAGACTTGAAAATGGTGTTTCCGAAATACGCACTTCGTTTAATTCTATAAAATAACTCGCACCAATAATGGATTTGTCTATATCTACCGACCCAGCAGTATAAATCTCAAAATGGTCGTTATAGTTTATATGTAAAAGACTGCCAATTGTCTCAGTAGGAAAGTGTCTTCTCTCTTGTGGCACAGCCAGGAAAGTTTAATCTTATTTGGCATCCCAACGAGATCCAAGGGTGTTCAGTAAATACAACATGAGAATTCATAAAAATAATAAATAAAAGTCATCACAGCAAACTGAATTTAGCATTTAAGCGATAATTACGCCAACTATGACAACCCAGATAACCAATCTCTCTCTTTCGCTTGCTCTTGTGTGTGATGAACGTTGTGGATGAACCTGGACAAGATCAGAGCAGCTCGTTTATGCCCATGAGACTTTTTACCTATCCCTAAGGTATTTTATATAATAAAGTTAATTTGACCTCAAGACCCCTAATTTGACTTCAAGACCTTTTGAGCCAGTCTCATGAAGTAAACTGGTGTTCAAAACTTATCAAAACAGTCAGATTTCCAACTGCAATTTTTCAGTGAAATGACTTGGATGTGGGAAAATAATACATCGAGTGTTATCAAACCAATGAGTAAAAACAAAAAGGAAACAAAACAGAAACGAACAGTAAAAAAGTCTTTGAAACAGATGTGGTGACACTGCACTGTGCAGACATAATGGTAACTTAAAACTATAAAAAAATGGTAGGTGGTGTTGAGGACACAAACCGTAGTTTTAACGTGAATACTCGGGCCTGATGTTGGATTGTAGAATCAATGAAGCAGATATAGGAAGTTTGAATGATTTTTTATGCGAATATTCAACATTTAACTTAAAGTTTGAACGATTAAAGTGCAGAGTTTGGTATTAATATTGAAGGATAATTTTATTTATTAAAGGCCAATGATTGTAGCGTAGTTTGGTAGCTTTCGAATGACACCCCTCATGTAATTTTCACTCCACGTGATTCAAAGTTGCAATGGCTGTTTCATTTAATTTTGAGGTTGAAACCTTTAAAAGTAATGGTGCTCCTTAAGTTTGAGTTAAGTGTATGTGGTATTGACAAGGAATCTGGTCTGGCCATGGTATACTCTTCACTTGAGACGGAATCGGGCCATCTAGAAATAGTAGAATAAGGTGACGGTAATCTAAACAGATGTTCCTTGCAGAAAACAAATGAGTCGGAGAAATGGCTTGTAAGGAAACGTCTGTTTCAAATTATTTAGGCATTCAGACAGCATTAATCTCCATTTCAGTGTCACACGCAAGATAATGGTGTTCCGTAAGTTCCGACAGTGTATGAGACACCACGTAACAAACGACAACACGCTGAACAAACTTGAGAAAACTTTTTTTCCGACTCGCACAGTAGAATAGTGCCCAATGTCTTCTGGTTAGAAACAATAAATTTAACTTTGAATTTTCAATGGAATTCCGGAATTGGTTGAGTAGAATGTATCTTTTTATTCCACACTCCAAACAAGAAACTGACCAACTTCCCGCATCCTGTTGCGGTATTCTTATACGTTGCCTTTTCTTATTCGAAAAGTTTGCTTTTAAACTTCGTTTCAGAAGGGAAAATGGCGGATAAAAAATTCTATTTTTCAATCGAGTTCTTTTCCCCCTTCCCATGGCTAGCTGTAAAGTTTTCATTAGAAGAAAATTGAGTAACTTTCTTTTTCGAACTTTTCTTCAGAAATGTAATTTAATTTCTTTAACAAGGGAGCCTTGTTCAAGAGGGAATTCAAGAACATTCGCTGAAACACACAGGGGAAAAAGAACTCTTTCAACCAGATGCAATTGTAGGCACTTTCTACCGAAGGGGCAAAATAGGAGGGCCAGGTATTAAACACCGAACTTCGCCCTAAGGTGCAGCCCCAAGACAATGTGCTGATTTCGAGGGGATCTGCAATACGTGGGCTGGTTCATGAGTGTTCTACTATGAGAATCATTCAAAAAGCATTCGTAAAGTAGAGGCGAAGTATTGATTCGTAAGCTAAGGTCTAGTATTGACCTTCCAAGTGGTTTTGACGTGATATCTCGTACATCAAGATCTTAAGAATTTTGCTAATGACGAAATATCTCGTCCTCAAAATATCGTCGATGTTTTTATGATGACGAAATCAAGATCTGGTTAGTTTTTGTAATGACGAATTGGATCGTTTTAAAGAATCCATGGACTCTCAACCCTTAGAAAGATTAAATTGGTCCTTTCCATAGAATAGAAACTTTTATTGGAATGACTATATTGTTTCTTCCATAGAATATAATCTTTCTTTGGAATGATTCTATTGTTCCTTTCCTTTGAAAACAATCCTTTGGAACGATTATATTTTCTCCTGTAGAATAGAATTATTTGGAACGATTCTATTGATCCTTTTCGTAAATTATAGTCCTTTGGAAGATTCTATTGCTCATTTCCTTCCTTAGAATTTAATCTTTTGGATGGATTCCATAGGTCAAGAAGGTCAAAATTGGCCATGTCAGGCAGGGAAGACTACAGATAGGAAAGTGGCATTATGCGTATAGACCTCTCAGAGGGTTAAGAATTAACTTGATTTGTCATCGGTTTGGCGGTGTTCGGCGCTAATTTATAATTTAAGAGACATTATGAGATTACATTCGAGTAACAAGCCAAGTTACAAAAGAGGTTACCAAAACACTAGCGTCCTCTGTATTTAGTTGCACCGAAAAATCCTCTCATATGCCAACCTATTTACGAATAAAAAGATTAGCACCAGACCTTCTGTAAAGCCTTTTTTTACTGCAATGCTACTCTTATAGCAGCAAAACCAACCTCACAAACATTTACTTTTGGTTCCTAAATGCAGTTTTCCGTTAATCACTTTAGTAAACTGAGTAACAAACAGAAACACTGCATGATTACACTAATTTTATTATAAATCCATGCATTATTTTGATTGAATGAATTAAAATGAGTACAGGGTGCTTTCTCCCTACTAAACTCCAAGACTTCGAGAAAAAGTTCGTAAAAATACATTCGTTTGTTTAAAGGAAACTAATTCTTCTATAATAATGGGAGGGACGTGATGAAATTTCGTACAACAGGGTTGATGACAGTTCGTAAAAATACATTCGTTTGTTTAAAGGAAACTAATTCTTCTATAATAATGGGAGGGACGTGATGAAATTTCGTACAACAGGGTTGATTCGTAAAATAGGAATTTGTAAAAAAACATCGACTGCATATCAAACTTCAACACTCTTACCAAAGTAAAAAACATTTTTACCCACATATGAGAGAGTGCTTTCCACAAAGGTGCCATCTCTATTTAGATTTACAGAATAAACCTAATATTTTAATGTCAAAAATATCACCAGTAAAAGCGTGTAAATTTTACGTGAAAAAAACTAAATAAAAATATCTCTTTGTGGTTTATCTTCGCTTTGAAAAATGTCCCTGTAGTGGCAAGGGTTAAAAAATGCAAGGACATGTTTCAAAATGACACTAACTCTGCGCAAGGGACAAGTTGTTTTCCCTACTTGGATATTTCTTACTCTAGGAGTTACCAAACCCCAGATGATAGTAAATCGCAAACTCATTCCGTCCTTTCACCATCGGTTTGAAGCCATGAGTCCCCTAACTCTCTTCCTTGACTCAGGCTCAGAGAGGAAGGCAGATCCTTTATCTAGAGATGCAGTATTGTTTGTGTGGGAAACGTTGTCAAAAAACGTGAGAACCACATGCAAAAATGCTCAGAAGCGTGAGATGGCACAGCAAAGTTGTTTCGTTAAAATTGTAATAGTAATTGAAAATATTCAAGTAAAATGAAATGGGAAATTGGTAGAAGTAAGTTTAAAGATGCATGAAGACCATCCTACGAATTAAAGGAATAGTAATTGAAATCAGCAATAGAAAATATTTCATACAAAATAAACTAATCATTTGGTAGAAATAAGGTTTAAATGTATGGCACAGGAATTAAGTATCAGAATTCTACAAAACAGAGACAGTACCTTAAAATGTTTCATACAAAATGAAATAATAAATTTGTAGATATAGGGTTAAAATATAGCCGGTTAAGAATGCAGTCTATGAAATGAATACAAAACAATATTCTTATCATACAACGTGAATATATCTCTAATAATAATAGTAAACATTACGTTTTTGTATAATATATATCATACAATATCATCCCGATAAAAATATTATTAATTAATAATATATTTTTGTATATATCATACAAAACTAAATAATATTTTTTGGATATAAGCTGAAAATGGCGAGGCATTGAGGAATAAAGTAAGCATTCTACGGAATAAGGAAATGAAGCATCAAAATGGCTACGGTACGGTTATTTACCGGGAAAAATTCGTATAAAGCAAATGTATGTAAAACACGAGTTTCCTTCTCTGTCATAAATGTCCTTAACGAAAGAGATGTCCTTAATGTCAGTGCTGGGGATCTTTTGGGGAAAGTACTCGGAATCCGTTTACTTGTTGATCTCTTTTGGTGGATGGCAGAATAATCCTGTAAAAGGGGCCCATTAGCTATTTCATCGCACAGGGGCGACCCCCACATTCGCAACCAGAACAAGATTTCGTTCTTTCCTTCGCTCTCTGCTGGGATTTCGTTCCAGAACAGAACGCAGGACTTTCTTGTTCTTAATGGAGCGGTGGGTTCTGATTCCTGGTGCAGCACTTTCTTGGAAAGGGGTTATTTGATGTATCGGTTTCGGATGTTTTCCTGTGGGTGTCTGGAGAGGTGTTTTAGTTTTGAGTGAACTTTGTATTGGGAAAAATGTGCACATTTCTGCATTCCTAAACTTAAAATATATTTATCAGCTGAATAGGAATTTTCATATTTGCTTAGAAGTATTTGTATTACCTTTTCCCCACATCTATGCATATATTTCTTTTACGTGGAGCGAAAAAGAAAGAAATAATTTGTATTTCTTGTTTGGCAACTAATGGATCAAACATCACGTGATTCTGCTCCCCAATCAAATCTGGAAAGCGACGAAAGATATACTTTTCCACAGTATATAAATCAAAATAAATGCTTTCGGTAGCTATGTGGAGAATGTGTAAATTCCACATGAGGTCGGCATATTTGAGAGTCGAACAAGTCAGCATGCTTGAGGTCACTGAGAAGAATTTCAAGATTTATACAATTTGATTCATTTTATTTAAAAAACCTTCTAGTTTATGAAACAAAAATATTCTTTGGAATTTTTATTGGCGGCACGCTGAAATTTACTTCATTTAAAAATCATTTAGTTTATGAATAAAAAAAATCGAAATTCATTCTTTGGAATATTTATTAGCGACAGCCTGAAATTTACTTTATTTAAAATCATTTAGTTAATGAAACGAAAATAAAAATTCGGAATCATCCATTCTTTGGAATTTTTATTGGTGACGCGCTGAAATTTTATTCGAAAAGCAAACCAAGTGACATCACGCCCGGAATGCGCACAGGAAGCACGTTGCCCTACGAAAAAATAAACTATCGCTAAGTGCATTTAACTTGCCATAAAAGTGCCGTTTGGAAAACATGTCAAAATTTTACTTTTTAATACATAAATATCGTTCGGTAAAACAATCAGAACTTTTACTTTAAAATACATATCGTTTGGTAAAACATAATCAGAACTTTTACCTTAAAATAATTATCGTTTGGTGAAACATAATCAGAACTTTTACCTTAAAATAATTATCGTTTGGTAAAACATAATCAGAACTTTTACCTTAAAATAATTATCGTTTGGTAAAACATAATCAGAACTTTTACCTTAAAATTAATTATCGTTTGGTAAAACATAATCAGAACTTTTATTTTAAAATAAATATTGTTGATAAAATAAATATAAGATATTTTACTCATAATAATCATTATTTTGTCATTTTAACCGTAAGGCCCGTGACAATTTCGTTCAAAGATGACATACAGCCAAAGAGATATCCCATTCTCAGATAAAATTAAAAGTTTTCTTTTGCATTTTACGAACATTTCCTCTATAAATCTCTTTCTACTTTCACATATAAAGAGATGATAGTGTCCCTATCGTCAAGTATAGATTCCAATGATTTGAAATACAACTCGGTATCGCCGATTTAAAGTTTTATCACATCACGTGGCTTTCACACCAATCTGAAAAGAACATACAACACTCAATAAGCTAGACGTTTTTGCAGATAAATCTTTCAATCTTGCGAGAAAGCCATGTATATCATCCATTCTCAGTGAGTTTAAGGTATAGAAATCTCTTTCCTGGCCAGACGGCAAATCCCGATGGACTGTGAGGAGAGAGAAAACTGTTCCCCAAGAATTCCTGGAGTAAATTTTTTCGAGGAAATGTCTCGAGGCCAGTTCCTATAACCACGGAAAATTCTAATGGTACAGTTACATGATTGTTTAAACCATTTTTGTGTAACCTTGTCCCCGTTTTCTGAATATTAATGTAGTTATTTTTTAAATTGAAGTTATTTGCATAATTTTATTTTCGTGAGGCGTTTCATTCTGATAGACTTTTTCCTGTGAAACTAAATGTAGATATAAAGAATCTTAGGCAGTGAAGTTTTTCAAAAAATAATATTTTGTTTGACCATTTATTCGAAAGCTTCTCATGTTGGAACAACAACTGTGCAAATATTTGTAGTGCAGTTAGGTTACTTGTTGCAAGTGTTTGATATAGTTTGAGTTAAATGGCATAGAATTTCCAAGATTTGGCGCAATTGTGCTTTTAGGGGTGTAATTGTGCTTTTATTTTTAAATTTAGGACTAAAATGACTGATTGTACTGTCTGGAATTGAAACAACGGAGAATGGAGTTGACTGATAAGGTTATCTAAAACAAAACAAGATTATTTTGCTTTAGGTCCAAATCTTTGCATCCCCACTCGTCAATGTTATACTACTCACATACACTACTTTAATCACAGTTGCCAAAATATGTCTATAGAATGATTTTTCTTTACTCATCTGTCAATCCTGGTTGCAATTCGAAAGCATAATGCAAATGGATATTCAATTTTGTATCGAAACAGCAGAAATGTAACACAAAACACCAACCCCAAAACTTGAAAGTAAGCACTCAAGGAAAAATTCAGGAAAATACACGAATCAAAAGAAAAGAGTAAAACTCTTGTGACGGTATAGCTTTGAAAGCGTTGATGTTATTTGTCGCCAAGGAGAAAAGAGGCGGTCACCAATTCTTGCCAAGTCCCCAAGTCTGATAGAATCTGAATATTTATCTAGGATTTGAAAGAGAAACACACTTCCCAATCGAAGTTTGTGATACATTGGGATATATATAGACAGGACCGAGAATGAAGATATTCAACGAGCACCATTACGTCAGCTAGACGCCCATATAATCGTCTTCAATCCTCATCCTATTGTTGACCGTAAGAGTGAGAGGTGATGCTTTTTATGTTTCTGTACATAGCCACACCTCCAATAGTCCATTTTGTCCTCACGTTGGCGTGGTGTGGAAGTTTGGAGAGTGTTGTGCCAGCTCAGGTGTGACCTCGTTATCTGACCGTGGTTCAAAATTACGTGGTGTTGTCCTCGAATCTTTTCCTTCGGGTATGATTCCGGACCGTCATCAATAGCCCGTTGTATTTCTCCAATATGACGTTAATTAAATACCTACCTACCAACAGTCCGTTTAAGTGATGACGATCTTGAAGACGTTGAGGGGATGCATTACAAACGCAAACGCACTCATTCTTCAGAAACGCCGATTCGTAATGGACACATCGGTCTACCTAAATCTTTTTCTTAAGAACGAACTGCGATAATTATATGGACATTTCTTCTCATTTCATCTTTTAATGTCTCAAAGTTATCACATTCCAAGTCGACGGCCATCGGTCAACCCTCTTGGTGGTTGTCTCGACGAGGCATGTCAGAAGAAAACTGGCCAAATCATGATGAACCAGATATCGCGTCATTAGAAGAAAATTCAACAGATCATGATCTCGACATCATAAAAAAATCATCAATATCTAAATGACGAGATATCTTGTCATTGGCAAAATTGGTCAGATCTATTTGGACGAGATATCTCGTCAAAACCACTTAAGGCAAAGTAGTTGTGCCGGCATTGACACGCTCGGGTTTCTTACGTTCTCTATACAATCTGAATCGTTCGGCATTAGCCAATTTGAACTTTTCTGATTGCTTTTGAATTTTTCTTTCCAATTATATACGTTTCTTATATTTCTGTTCGTATTTCCTTTACAATTTTTGCAACATTATGCAATTTTTCTTCGACTCAGCATACTTATCGGCTTATAACTTTATAAATTTAATTTATCGGTTAATTATCGCTAAACAATATTGTAGATCATATTTTCTCTACAAAAAAAATTGACACTACCTTCAAAATTCTTATCTCTTCGCAGACCAAAGTTACACTGCCAAAAAGGTCGTCCTGTCCAGTGTTCACGCACTACCCCTCCTTCCTCACCACCTCACCCACCACTGTCCACCATTTTAGATACTGACGTAAACCCTCTGACAAAATTTAAATCATTAGATTTTCATTTATAGTTTACGACATATAAAAGCAACAAATCTATCTATTTTTGATCGCTAGAGTTTTCATTCCTTATATACCGGACCGAATTTAAAGACATTCACATCAAAATCCACCTGTATCGCAGAAACGCAACCACCTTATAAACAATTCAATCCCCACCAATTCAATTTACATCCAGTTGACAGTTTGATTGCTTTCGTTCAACTTCGAAATCAATTGTTTTTGCTAGTCGCCCATGGAAGTTATTAAATCGAAATAAAAAGGATCACCTTTTTAGCAGTGTAAATATTACCTTCCCGCTTTTATAAATAATTTATAAGATAATCCTATAAAAAACTTTAATAACGGGTGTTAGGATACCCTGATAATTAAATGTCGGTTATGTTTTGTATCGGGTTTTTAATGTACAGTGTTGGATTGATTATCTCGCAAGGAATATCATGAAGTGTGTGTGTGTGTGTGTGTTATCTAGTGGGAAATATTTATTACAGCCTCGTAATAATTGTTAATCGATGCAATGGTGAATATAGTTTAATCGATTGGGATATTTAATTACCCAAGCGTTTTGTGAATCATTTACAGCATCGATGAATTTTTATTGGTACGTTATATTAAAAGCAGGTTGTGGTACACCTTTCTAGGTCTCAGGACCGTACCTGAGATTTTTGTGAGAATAGATAAATTTAGGTATTGTTTAGGGATCACAGTGACACTTTGGTATATCGCTACCCAATATATCGTTTATTATTATTATATTGTTACGTTATATTAAAAGCAGGTTGTGGTACACCTTTCTAAGTCTCAGGACCGTACCTGAGATTTTTGTGAGAATAGATAAATTTAGGTATTGTTTAGGGATCACAGTGACACTTCGGTATATCGCTACCCGATATATCGCTTATTATTATATTACGTTATATTAAAAGCAGGTTGTGGTACACCTTTCTAAGCCTCAGGGCCGTACCTGAGATTTTTGTGAGAATAGATAAATTTAGGTATTGTTTAGAGATCACAGTGACACTTCGATATATCGCTTTTTCGGCTATATAAACTTTTTAACTTGTCCCCCCGATGAATTTTAACCCTCTGACCGTGTGGTATATTGCTTTGATCCCATGACTCTCTCATAATATGGAATATCATGAAGTGTTATTGGTAAAACAATCCTTGGAAAAATTATGCAATTCATGAAAGTCATAACTGATTTCACGTCATTCAGGGGAAGACTGTAGATTGCAGAACGAATAAATGGATGTGAAAACCCTTCAAGGGTTAAGTTTGCGAACAGCTGAGAAAATCTCTATACCTTTTTTTAGGTATGTTGTAGATAAATTTACGTCGTACTGGAGTAGTACAGCGGGTCATCGGCGACGGTCCGGGTAGGTAGGTAGAAGATATGTACACTTACGTCACACTGGAGCAACATAACGGGTCATTTGGAGACAGTCTGGGTGGGTAGGTAAGAGGTATGTACATATATGTCACACTGGAGCAACACAACGGGCCATTCGTGTTAATCCAGGTAGATAAGTAAATAAATTAACATCGCATTCTAGCAACACAACAGACCATTGATGACGATCCAGGATCAATCCCTAAGGGAAAGATCCGAGAGCAACACCTCGTCATTTTGAATCACGCTCAGATGAAGAGGTCGAAACCTAAGCTGGCACCCCCTCTCCAAACTTAGACACCATGCCAAGGTGAGGACATTTGAGGCTACGACAGATTTAACGTGGTACCCCCACGTACACGACGGTCTTGGGTTGGATCGAGTTTCGTACTCGCAACCCTCCTGTAGCTTATTCGCGACTCTACCGACTGGGCAACTACCTACCAACAGGTTCAGTCTCTTTCTTTAGAATTGGGAGTTTCAAAGGTCCGTCTACATTAGAAGGTTATTTAAACATGTCTTGTAGTTGAATTTACGTCGCACTGGAGCAACACACGGACCATTGGCGATGAATCCCGAAGGGAAATATCCGAGGACAACACCTCGTTTTGAATCACGTTCATATGACGAGGTCAACACCTGAGCTGCAACGATTAGAAAATTCGTAGGGGTATCTAAACTTCGTCAAGTTAGAGGGGTTTTGAGGTTCTTCATCAGTCGTACCTCGAAAGGTAGGTTGGTTGGTTGGTTGAGTTGTATGCGAAACACAATACAAACAACGTCAAGTATTAGACACACGCAAGGAACGTTTAACTGAGACAAGAGAGAAGTACACCGATGGAGGAATCGAACCTGTGCCGCCTATAACTCACAGGTTGCTTGAGCAGTGCGTATACCCACTGAACCACAATAGCCCCAGACTCCGAAAGGAAAGTAGAAAATTCGGAAATGATCTACCGTATAAACAAAAATATTCTACTACCGTATCGCAGTTTTATGTAATTAAAAAAATAAATAATAATATAATACATAATTTGCGTTTCTTTCTAATAAGCAAATTCCTCTAGGACCTTGCTATATCTCTTTGGAATATCATGCTTTTGCGTGTGACATTTCAAGGGGATATATTATGAATGAATGAATATTGTGAATTTTTAGCGGAAATATCGGGATTTCTGAAGATAATAACTTTAAGCATTGATTCAAAATATGTTTTAACATTAGGACGTCCGTAACTGTCGTTAACTTAACACTCCTGGTGATTGTCTCGACGAAGTATGTCATCATTAGCAATCCTGATCAGAGATTAACGGATATATCTCGTCCATAGAAAAAAACTGATCAGATCACGATCTCGCCATCATCCAAAAATCGGTAACATCTTGATGATGAGATAATTCAACGTTAGCAAAATTGGTTTTCAAAAATATTTTCGATACCAGCAAAACAGTTGTGTAAAATATTTATAATTTCTAAAAGGCATAGTTACTATTATTCGTTTTTTAGTTAAATGTAATCTTATTTTGCATTTTCCTATGAATATGATTATTTCTGCAATTGGAAAGATACGGTTAACTCATTTTCAAACTCTTACATCAAAAGTAAATCATTAAAATTTGGAAGAAAAGAAAATCAGTTCTTTTTCTTCACAATTCAAATACCAGTGGGAGCTCAAAGTAAATTTAGGTTGAGATTTTCTCTAAATTGAACGACACAAAAAATGTTTCTGCTCTGTGCTTATCAAGTAAAATGATTAAAAGTCACATAAATTGTCAAAATACGACTAAAAGTTCCGGGTTGGAAGAGTTGCGGATAAGAAACCGGAGGGCTGCGAGTTCGAAACTCGATCCAGCTAAAAAAAACGTCGTGTACATGGGGGCTGGTACATAGTTGTTCCAGTGCGACGTTAATTAAAATACCCACCTATCTTAGTACTAGGGTGCCTATTCAGAATTACAATGAATATATTATATGGAGTCTGTCTTGCTAGTAGATAATGCTAGATGCTTAAAAATTAATGGTTCCGATCTTTCTCTTCTGGATGGATCCCGAATCGTTGCCAATAGCCCGTTGTGTTACCCCAATGCGACGTTAATTAACTGCTTACCTCACCGTATGAGAGTCTTTTTTTATCAAGCTAAATATAGGTGGCGGTAGTGTTGCAGCGATACGTGACGTCGATTGGCTTGTTTTTCGAATACGATTTCAAGGCATTTCGTCCGTAAAAATTCCAAATAAATTCTGAATTGAAATATGATCACACCAATTAGTTTAAATGCCATGCGTCACAAAAACTGGAATTTGTCTTGGCCTAACATGTCCTAACGGTGGCGTGGTATGGAAGTTTGGAGAGTGGGGTTCCAGCTCAGGAATTGACTTCGTCATCTGACCGTAGTTCAAAATGGCGAGGTGTTGTCCTCGGGTCTTTCCCTTCGGGATTGGTCCCAGGCCGTCGCCAACAGCCCGTTATGTTGCTCAAGTGCGACGTTAATTCTAGTTCCCCGACGAAAAATTCGAAAGATAAAAATTGAGAAATGACCTCCGGTGTCGAAAAGCTCCAGCGTTAAAATGCCACAAACTGCATATTAATACATTGCTAAAAAAAGTCTAATAAAGGTGTTCCAGTCACAAATAGCAATTTAGTGAATGAAGCGAAAAATGTAAACAAATCTATCAGTTGTGATCTCATAGGGAATAGGGGCGACAAATTTTAGATAAGCATGCCGATAGTAAAAGGGAAACAAAATTTTCAAGATTCATTTTACACAAGGCAAAACGTCCACTTGACTCATAACTGTCACATGATTTCTTTTCGAAAACGGATTGGTTAAGGTTTTTCTTTGTGTACAATATCCCTACGAGCGATCTAAAATGCATTGTGTCCCAAAATGATGGAAAATAAAAAATAATAACGAATCGTCATCCAATTTAGATCCCTTTGCGTTTTACTGAATTGAAAAATCCGATTCGGCTTGTGCGCTCAGAGTAAAATTCCGAAATAATTCAGATCATACAGAATCCGCTCAATAGATCACGAATTCAGCTATATTGCTCTTCGTTATATGTCTCCAATAAATTTTCGTTTTGCGAACAGAAAAGGAAATCACAATCTATCTCTTTAGTATTGGGAATTCAAAGGTCGCCTGATCCAAACATTTGTCCTGCATTTGTTTAAAAGATACGTGTGTCTCTAAAGCCTGGACGTTTGCATTTTTTAAAAATATTCTGCCGCATTTTAGTGTTATATTAATCCTATGAGAGCATAATTCCACCTTGCAAACTATAGGCTTCCTTACATGTCTTCTTGGCCAATAGAATTTTCCAAAGGCTTCAATTCTAAGAAAAGGATCAATAGTATCTTTCCAAAGAATCATATTCTGAGGAGGAAATCTATACAATCTTCCCAAAGGATAACATTCTATGGAAAGGACTAACAGAATACGTCCTAATAATTATATTCTAAGGAAAGAACCAATAGAATATTTCCAAAGAACTCAATTCCAAGAAAGGATCAATAGAATATTCCCAGACGATACCATTCTAGGGGGAAAGGACCTATAGAATATTTCCAAATAATTATATTAAGGAGGAAAAAACAGATAGAATGTTTCCAATTTTCTAAGGAAAGGATCGATAGAATCTTTTCAAAGGATTCTATTCACAAAGCGAATGACTAATAGAATATTTCAAAAGGTCGGAAAGAATACATGGATTTTGTCAAATAATAAATGTCGTAATTTAGTCATTATGTGCGTTGTGTGACAAAAGTAATACAGGACTCGGAAGTCTTGTGACGCTCAAAGGATTAAAAGGCTCTAGCATCAATTTAGTGTTTAATTTATAGTTTTACATAACTTTAATTATAAAAGGCATAATTTAATTTATTTTTTATCTTTTATTTCAAATACCAAGGGTCTTTATCCCTTCGTTACATCGCTCTCCTTTGTATATCGCATTTCTCTCATGACCAAGAAACTCGATGTGACGAGATTTTACTGTACAATTTTGTAAGACGATTCTTGTGTTTTCATGAGTCTATATATATATTGCACATCTTGGAAAAGAAAAAGGACCACATAGCGAAAAGAACGATATAGTGAGACAAAAAAAATTCATTAGAAATAGAAAGGCACGGATAATGACCCAACAACCATATCTGTTGGTTGGAAGAATCTATGGATCCTTTCGGTCTTCAGAAATATTCTATGATCCTTCCCTTAGAATAGAATCCTTTGGAAAGATTCTACCAGTCCTTGTCTTAGAATATATTTCTTAGGACATATTCTATAGTCCCTTTCCTAGAATATATAGAGTGGTAAACCAAACCGAACTAACAAGATTGTCCTGATATTTTATTTTATTTTATTTAGCTTATCGGAAATTTTGAAGTTTTAAAAATTATCTTCAAATATTGTCATGTACATAAATGTGCATAAGTAATCGAAAGAAACCTAAAGAAGTTTCTGGTTCAAAACCACCATTGTACTTTTGAAGGCAGGTGATATTTTATTTTTCAATGACTATTCTTTCAATAAAAATTTGGAAATGGCATCGAACTTCTTTAAAAAGAATCTTGGTAACGAATCATAAAACGTTAAACGATACTTATTATTCTATAGCTTGATTACAAATTATTTATCATTCAACACCTATTTATCTTAAATAAACTTTTGAATAGGCTTCGTTCGAAATTTTAATTATTTCGACGTTTCATGTTTATTTTTCAATGACTCTTCTTTTCATTAAACTTATAAATTTCAAAATGGCATCGTAGAACTATTTTAAGAAGCATCTTGTAACGAATCAAAACATTAAGCGATACTTATTTTATATATAACTTGATTATAAATTATTAATTTATTGATTGATTGGTTGATTATAAATCATTTATCATCCTACACTGTTTAACTGTTTTCAAATAAACCATTGAGTAAGCTTCCTTCGAAAGTTTAATTATTTCTATGCGACAGAATCAAGGGATCAAACGTAATCACTTTTGTATCCATATGTTTCTTCTGGGATCGTGCCACACGGGTTTCAGGTCAGAATTTTGTAATCCTAAATCTACAATCCATAAGTTTCTTTCCATGCTTATTAAATAACAGTGGAGCACGAAAGTAATTGTCCACATTACGTTTTTGATATTTTACTGAATTTTGTAAGGACGTAGTTAAAATTATTATCTAAAATTTTTCTCCGTAAAAGCTCTATCTTTCTATTTTAGCCACCGCTGAGCGTCAGCAAGCGGTCCGTGAATTCAATTTTTATTGCTACTAGCGTACTTGTAAAGAGTTTTATTGTCTTGATATTATATTTAGTAAGCACGCTCAAACTGTGATAAAAGCTAATGTATTTTTAATTATGCACGTGAATACTATAATATTGATACGGAATGTGATGAAAAATTAATTTGTAATTTGAAAGAATTTGAGAAGGTGTAAGAGATGATCCGCGTTCTATGTAGCTTGTAGTGTCCTTAGTTTATTAATATGTGTCAAAATTTTTCTAACAAGTGTTCGCTTCTATGCGGTCAACAGAAAATGTAAGCTTCAATTATTTAATGCAATCTTACTTATACTCTAATCACTCAAAAATGACTAGATAGAGTCTACATCTACAGGTGAATTAGGACCGACTCGTATCACCAAGTTATCTCCCGATTTTAAATGATTGTAGAGGTGGGATTCAATACTACAACACCTCCCATCAAAATAAGATAATAATAATTGAAAGTTTTGCTAAAATTATTTAATATCTGACGTAACCCATGATATCAGACACATAAGTATTCGGTCACCTGCCGCAAAAAGTAGAAATATTGAACAAAAACGTGAAAACCAATGTCTATTAGATTTTTTGCATTTTGTCTCGTATCTTAGATTGTTTTAAGCCTAAATATCATTGTTGACACCAGGTATTTGGTCAAAATGGAACCCATTTCATTTTGAAGAAGCGAGAATTCAATGGAATTCACCATTTTATGACATGTGTGGTTTCTTCAGGTCTCCTCGTTAAGTTAATGATAGGATACAAATCTCTAAACTGGGGGCATATTTTAAGCCGCTTTGATCTTTTATATATCAAGTACACCTTGGTATGCAATTCTTTTTTGCATTTTGGATAATTGTGGTGGATCAAAATCCACTTTAATTCTAATTTAACGTCAACGTTGCTAATTTCGAGATACCTCGTAGCAACAATTCCAAATATATCTACTCCAGCTACAGATCTTTGGAGGTTGCCGAGTATAGATGGAGCCCCCTAGAAAATTTTAAAGTATGCAGTAACCCTCTCGATATATCGAGCTCCTAGAGGACAAAAAGAAGCGATTAACTCAGGGAAGCGATGAAATGAGGGCCGAGAAAATGTACTTATCAGAGATAAAAAGCTCGAGTTTTGCACTATCACTGCGCCTTTATTTAAAATGATGTAAAACTATTATTCGGTAGTATATTTTTGTATACACAAGTAGATCATTTACAATTTTTCTACCTTCATTTCAGGGTCCTACCGATGAAAAATCTCAACACTTGACAATGTCTGTAGATGCCGAAATACGAAATTTCCCATTGAGGAAAAAGGACCTAGGGGTTGGTTGTTTGGGCGTTTAGCGGCGCAAGGCCGTACTTGGTCATGCTGAGCCAGACACAAGACATACAATATCAAGTAATGGACACACACACACACAAGAAAATTTACTGTCACAGAAGAGAAATGCACATAGGGAGGAATCGAACCTGCTCCTCCAACAACTCGCTTGTTGCAAGCGCAGTGGGCAAAACCACTGAGCCACGACGGCTCCACAGAGTAGTGAGATGGAAGTGGAAAAAGATCGCTTGAGTATCCCGGGTGCACGACCCCCGTGTTTACTATAGACAGTAAACCGTATGGGAAAAGAAAAGATCACTAGATTAGAAAAGATCGCTACTTCGAGTCCATGAAGAAGATCTAAAGAAGATATGCCCTTGAGGGCAAAGGGCCCACTGGAGTTGATTGAAAAGGGGACCTATACTCCAAATTATAAAGATACAGATTGAGATTTCCTTTGCTGTTCGTTAACTAAAAATTTAACAGAGGAGGAGTGAAAATTGGCGATATAGCCTAATGAGCGATGTATCGAGATGCGATATTGCGACTATTGCTATGCTAACTGATTAATGATTGAAAAGGGGACTTTATACTCCCAATTCTAAAGACGCAGATTGAGATTTCCTTTGATATTCCCAAACTAAAAATTCATGTTACGAGTGAAAATTGGCGATATAGTCTAATGAACGATGTATCGAGATGCGATATAGCGACTATTGCTATGCTAACTGGTTAATGATTGAAAAAGGGGGCTTTATACTCCCCCAATTCTAAAGACACAGATTGAGATTTCCTTTGATATTCTCAAACTAAAAATTCATGTTACGAGTGAAAATTGGCGATATAGCTTAATGAGCGATACATCGAGATGAGAAATAACTACTATTTCTGTGCTAAGATTAGGATTAGCTCACTGCAGTAACTTTTAATCGAATCGTATCCAATACAATAAGTGATTTAACAGATGAACACAAAATCAGGGTAGAGTTGTGATAGGTTCGGGAGAGGGGAGCTGTTTTAGATGATTCAAACAGGTGGTCGGGTCTGATTTAGTAAAAGCCTACCTCGGGTGCCTCTCCATCCTCCCACGCCTTGTAGTAGGCCGAGGCGGCCTCTCCGCACACCCAGGCGACGACCAGCAAGGTGACGATGTATACTCGCAGCATCTTCCGTTCACTTCTCTTCGAGGCACAGCAGACGAGTGATGGGGCGCAACAGGCGGTTGTAGGAGCAGGGCGAATGAAGGCGGCCACAGGGTGCGGAGCCGCTTTTATAGGCCGAGGGCGGGCCGCCCATGGGGCGCGCCCCCTCCAGCAAACGATCGCGAGTGGGTGTCGTTTATGGAAGGGGGGGGTTAATAGAGGAACGATAATGTTTCGGATGGGCCATTTGGATTCGGAAGCTGTTCGGAGGGCGATTATCGCGTGGGATGGCCTCTCTCTGGGGGAATTGTTTTGACGTCACTTCAGTTCGTGTGACGGGGAGAGGGGGAGGACGATTTGGTAAAAGTCGGAGGGAGCGGGTGGGGAAATGTTGTTCGAGAGAAATTCTGATAGGAATTGATGTACAGCAAGTCGAGGAGAAAATTGTGCAAGAAACGAAATAGTGAGTGTTGAATAAAAAAAAGGAAGCTAAAAGAAACCTGAGAGAGGGAGAGAAAGTAGAGGAAAGAAGTACCTGAGGGAGGGAAAGGAACAAAAGAATGTGTAAGAAGAAAATGGAAAAAAGAGAACTGATATGAGGGAGGTAAAAACATAGTGTTGGGAGCATAAAGATTTCGCTAGAGAGAGAGAGATGAAGAGAAAGTGCAGTTATGATGAGAGAGAAGTTATACAAAGTTTGAGTGAGGTAAGTAGGTATTTTGAATTAACGTCGCACTAAAACAATACAACGGGCTATTGGTGACGGTCTGGGATCAAACCCCAAGGGAAAGGTCCGAGGACAACATCACGTAATTTTGAACCATGGTTAGATGACGAGGTCACACCTGAGGTGGCACCCCACTCTCCAAACTTTCACACCACGCCAACGTGAGGACATTTGAGGCCCCGACAGATTTAACGTTCCTTTGTACACGATGGAAGATCCCTTTGTACACGACGGAATTTGGTTGGATTCGAACTCGCAACCCTCCGGTTTCTAGTCCGTTACTCTTCCAACCGGGCTACCACGGCCCAAGTTTGAGTGGGTGGTCGAAGGGATATAGAATGCATCAGAGTGAGGTATAGAAACAGGTGAAAGAAGGATATAAACAGTGTAAGAGACAGGGAATGCGTGGCTCAGACGTAGAGAAAGTGTTGATGGATAGAGAAATACAGACTAAAGTGATTTTTTTAAAGTGGTAAATAGAGATTTTGAGAGATTTAGAGTTCCTGTATATGAAGAGAAAAGATTACACCTTTCTCAGGAACTCAATCCTGTTTATTAATTCCTCCTATTCTCTGAGTCGCACTCTTTCTCTCTTTTGCAGGCAATCTCTAGTGGGCCATGATAGCCCGGTTAGAAGAGTAACTGATTAGCAACCGGAGGGTTGCGAGTTCGAATCCAACCAAATACCGTCGTGTATAAAGGAGCTGATGCGCGTTAAATCCGTCGTGGCCTCAAATGTCCTCACGTTGGTGTGGTGTTGAAGTTTGAAGAGTGAGGTACCAGCTCAGGTGTTGTCCTCGTCATCTGACATCGGTTCAAAATTACGTGGTGTTGTCCTCGGATCTTTTCCCTTCATTTGATCCCGGACCGTCGTCAATAGCCCGCTGTGTCATTTCAGTGCGACGTTAATTAAAATACCTACCTACCAGGCAATCTATTTATCTCTCATACACAATCTGTCGTGCTCAGAGGGCCGCGGTGGCTCGATTGGAAGAGTAACGGACTAGCAACCGAAGGGTTGCGAGTTCGAATCCAGCCAAACACCGTCGTGTACAAAGGGGGCTGGTGCACGTTAAATCTGTCGTGGCCTCAAATGTCCTCACGTTGGCGTGGTGTGGAAGTTTGGAGAGTGGGGTGCCAGCTCAGGTGTTGCCTCGTCATCTGACCGTGGTTCAAAATTACGTGGTGTTGTCCTCGGATCTTTCCCCTTTGGGATTGATCCCGGACCGTCACCAATAGCCCATTGTGTTGCTCCAGTGTGACGTTAATTGAAATACCCCCCCCCCTGTCGTGCTCAGTCCCTATATATTCTGCTACTCTATACAACTACTCTATATTCATCTCTTATCTAACCACACTCATTATTTCTCTCACATACGTGGTCTCATTATGAGAGAGTAATTGTAATAGATGAGATATTTAGAGACAGAGAAAATTTCTATTATTTCCGAAAATTGACTAGAATATCGATACGTTTTTACTAATTCCAAATATTTTCCAACTCCTTAGCTTTTAAACGATACCAGGTTCTTGTAAATATTCGAATAGTTTTCTTATATTATATTCGAATAGTCAGTATTTAATTCTCTGGCTTCCTTTGCCAATTGATCTGCAGCTTTATTTCCTTCATTGCACATTAATTTATTGATTTATTGGTTGATTATAAATCATTTATCATTCTACACTACATATTGGTGTGGAAGTTTGGAGAGTGGAGTGCCAGCACAGGTATTGTCCTCGGATCTTTCTCTTCGGGATTAATCCCTGACCATCACAGTTGGTTTTTTGTGTTGCTCCAAATTAACGTCCAGAGCGAGGTTAATTCAACTACCCGCCTCGCTTTGGGGCAATTTTTCTAATCTCTGTGTTGGTATCACTTACCTCTAATCTACGTGAAAAAGAGTAATCAAATGTATGTGTTAGATACATAGAGAAATTTCTGACAAAGACAAAGAGAAGTAATTGAAATGAGTTTGGAGAGTTTAATTCCCATTTTCATTTCTTTACTCATTAAACGATTTAAAGATATATTTCCTTCTGAATGTATAAGAATATTTCTCCCTTCTGTGTCAGTAAAACTTTCTTTTATGCAAGTACGTTCATTACGTGATATTGTGTCTGGCGCAACATGGTCAAATATGGCCCTTCCGCCATATAAACCCAACCAAACTGAATGCCATCAAGTTCACAAGTTTCTTTTAAGATTGCAATAAATTTGATTTTAATACAGGTAGAGAATCGATAAATTAATTTCAAATTTTGCTTGATTATACACTGGTCAGTTTTTCGTTCAAACTCCAGCCGTTATAACGTTACAATTCGTTAACAATTATTATATTATAGCTACTAGAATGTAGTATTCGCCTAAGTGGTATAAAGGTCAATAGTTTTCATAGAGCTTGTCTGCCACCCATTAGGTCCTGGGTTTGAATCCTGGTTTTTAGGCGCGTGGATGTTGGTGATTGTTCCTGTTGTGAGTAGCGACGGCTTAACCACTGTGAGCTCCTTTACACAATGCCGAAGGTCGAGGGGCCAGTGGTTGGCCATTGTTGAAAATGAAGTACGTACGTTATCATTAACGGTAGGTAAATAGTTGAATTTACGTTGCACTGGAGTAACAGAATGTGCCATTGGCGACGGTCCATCCCGAGGGTAAGACCTGAGGTCAACGCCTCTTCATTTTGAACCAGATGATGAGGTCAACACCTGATCTGGCATCCCACTCTCTAAACTTCCACACCACGCCAATGTGTGGACATTTGAGGCCACGGCAGGTTTAACGTGCAGCAGCCTCCACGTACACGATGGCGTTTGTTTCGATTTAATTTCGTGCTCCCAACCCTCCGGCTGCAAATCCGCAACTCTACCAACTGGGTTATCTCCACCCCTCTTAGTCTTTAACAATTATTTTAATTAGAGTATCACTCGCGAGTATATACCTGCTTGTGTGTGTACAAGCGTTATTTTCTTCACATAGCCGATATTGTGCATTCGGGAATTTAAAATATGTAATATGTATTTCTATTTGTGAGTCCATACTTTATAAAATAAGAAGCAGTCCAGCTGTTTGCTTAAGTACATATACAGGGTGGTCGGAATAGTGTCCGCACAATAATCAAACCAGGCGATTCTCTGTAGAAAACCAACCCGAAAAGTTTTCTGGAAAAGAATACTGACGTTTCAATGAGAACTATTTTGTTAGTTTTTTAACGCAGAAATGCATGAAGCGCATATTATTACTATTTTTTATTTCTAATGCTCGAAGACTGACCTTTTCTACGGACCGCGGTAGCCTGGTTGGAGGAGTAACGGATTAGCAACCGGAGTTTGAAACTCGATCCAATCGAAGACTGTCTTTTACAGGCGTTGACCTCCTCATCTGACCGTGGTTCAAAACGGCTAAGCGTTGTCCTCGGAACTTTTCCTTCGGGATTGGTCCCGGACTTTCACCAACAGCCCGTTGTGTTGCTCCAGTTGTACGTTAATTCAACTACCTATCTAATAGATCTCTTTGACCTTCGGCACTACAAGGGTGACTGAAGGCTACTTGTGAAGAAGCGTCCAGTGTGTGAGCTGCTGCTACCAGCTGCTACTTCTAACAGGGAGAATCACCAACCTCCGCGCGTTTACAAACCGAGATTCGAACCAGGGACCTACTGAGACAGTTGTAGCATATATTATCAAACGCAATGTCAGAAATTCGATTACCTGTTAGTGTCCTCTGAGGGGTACGCATGCATGTATACATTCTGCAACCAACAGTCTTCCTCGCATGACATCCAATCACTTTGGACCTTCTGCAATAGAATCTGTTCTAGGATTCTTTCAACCAATGGATGGGGCTATTTATTCATTGTGATGTAGAGGGAAAGCAATATCCGCTATTCAAAAATCTCTTGACTCTGAGAGGGTTAATGTGTATTCCATTTGTGGATCTAGACATCAAAGTGGAATTCCTCTGCAGATAGTATATCTAGCTTGCGGGTAATTTTAGATCGGGTAATTTTCCTGATGCTTCCGAGACTTTTCCTAATAACATCGGAATAACTTCCCAATTCTTCCCAGATACATTCGTGGACGTCCTACGGTGTAAGATGACCACCGTGGCTCAATGGGTTTATTCACTGTGCTAACAATCTACCAGTTGTAGACGGCGCAGTTTCGATACATTCAACGTACCTGGGTGTATTTCTTTCTTCTGTGTCAGTAAAACTTTCCTTGTGTGTGTATGTCCTTTACTTGGCGTTGTCTGTCTTGTGTTTAGCGCAGTTTGGCGAAATATGATCCTGGCACCCTATAACCCAGCTTAACCAATACGGTATAAGAAAGAAACTTCTCATACCGTAGAAAGAAAATTTCCCTTGTGATAAGTAAAACAAATATATGACAGAATATGGCGCTATAACGAAAGATTGCTATTCTATCATTGAGTATTGTTTGGTCCTGTGTTTCATACACGTGTATTCACTAGCATCATAAACTTGCTATCCCAGCATTATTTGCTCTAGGCCAAAGAGTTTAACCTTATACAAACCATGAGCGTAACCTTCAACAAACCGTAAGCTTAGCCTTTAACAAATCGCGACCCTTAACATTTTACAAACCATGATAGTAACCTTTGACAAACCGTGATCTGTACCTCTAACTAACCATGAATTATTAACCTTTAATACATCATGATAACCTCTAACAAACCATGAGCTTAACCCTTGACAAATCGTGAGCGCAACCTTTGACAAATCCAATCTGAGCTGATCTTGAGCTGTACCTCTAACAAACCATGAACTGTCCTCTAAAAACCGTGATCTGTATTTCTAACAAACCATGAGATTATCTAACACACCATGAGCTTAACCTCTAACAAACCATGAGCTTAAGCCTCCTGGTGGTTGTCTCGACGAGGTATTTTGTCGTTAGCAAAACTGATCCAGCTCTTGATGGACGAGATAGCTTATCATTGGAAAAAATTGACTAGATCTTGATCTCGCCATCATAAAAAAAATCGACTTATGTCTTGATGACGAGATATCTCGTCATTAGCAAAATTGGTCATATATAGATGGTCGAGATATCTCGTCGAAGCCACTTGGAGGATTACCTTTAAAGAACCATGAGTTTAACTTTTAACAAACTATGAGCTTAACTTCTAACAAACCATGAACTTAACCTCTAACAAACCATGATCTGTGCAAGGTCACGGTTTGTTAAATGCCCCTTTCAGGATGATAGCCGATACAGACTACGATTGGGAGTGGAGATCAAAGAAAAGCGTAGATGCCCAAATCGAATCAAGTCACCCTTCCCCTCACTACACTTACCTGCCAAGAAACGAAGTAAATCCAGCAATTAAATGTGACAACCTGACCCTGGGGACACTGTTCAGTTTCTTATTGATTGCGATGACATGTTTTTGTCATCGATTGAATCGATTAAAAGAGTTCTGTTTTCTAGGGTGCTGACAATTATGAGGTCTGGGATGTTCTTAGAGCGATAGATTGTATTGGGTCTTGTGCCTTTTCTTCTCCTTGGTGGACAAACTCATTAGTGAAAAATGGAACTGTCGATAAAGCATCTTTTGAAAAGTTTGGAAAACAAAAACTTTTAGGTTCGCGTATAGAATAAGCAACTGAGTAACAGTTTAATTTTGCTCGTAGTAGTGTCTGCCGAAATTGGTAGTTGAATATTGTGTGGTTGGATTAGGTTTTTTGGTGCAATGGGCCATATTTGGCCTGTCTACGACAAGCACAAGACAGTCGATGTTAAGTAATGGACAAACACACACACACAAGGAAAGTTTTACAGACACAGAAGAGAGAAATACAGCCAGGGTAATTTACAGGAATCAAACATGTGGAAGATTGTATGAATTATATGATATCAGCCTTGACAGATGTTTCGTGCTGATGTACATGCATGAAGACGTTTGAATCTATATTTGTAAAGCAGAGTTGGCGTCTGTCTATTTATACAAACCTATACCGTTTGACCAATCAACACCACATTTGGTATACTTATTCTTTAAAACCTTTCGTTGACATTTTCTAGTTCTCTTCGTTTAAAAACTGATTTACTTTTTAAAAAACACTGCGAAATCGACCTTCTTTTTTCTTAATTGTAATAGATTAACTTTGCTTTGTCTGTATTGATGATATTTAATTTCAAAACAAACTCTGTTATTCCACATGCCGCTGAATGGAATTTTTTCAAGAAAAAAATGCATTTTCTCCAAGATATATTAATCATGAATACCATATCAATTTAGTTTATCATCCTCTCATAGTGATGAAATTCCGAAAGATTGCATCCCTGGTGCAAAGGTGTCCCACAAGTCAAAAAATATTGATAGGAAAACTGAGTGCAAGATTACATGACGGGAAGTTCGTCATTTCACAGAAAATGAACTAAAGAGGCATTCATAGTCACTCCAAAATTGAAATCGACTTTTGTAGTAGTCACCTTAGTCTAATCTTCTGTAGTTTGTTTTGCAACAGGGGTGCGATGAATATGAAATGGTTATATGGATGGATATATCATATACACGTATCTGCGTCCGAAGTAAATTGTAGGAAGTATAAAAAAGTTAAAATGGTGTTAAAAATTTATTTTTGGTACACTTAAATGAAACTTGCATTTTTCTATGAGAGAGAAGTGATTTGTATGACTTTTCAATCAACGTTTAAACAATTCGAAACCCGAAAAACTCCGAACGAATAAAACCTTTTCCTATAAACGTCGTTTTGTTGCGACGTAAATTCAATTACCTGCCAATCTTCATTTCAAATTAGCCGCCTAAATTCATCTTTGAAGTTGTAAAGCTGATTCCCGAGGTCAAAAAGATTAAATCACAATAAATAAAAATACCTTCTGGCAATAAAACATCACCAAATTGGCGATTTATTTTAAAACAGTTTTTTTTTTCAATATTTGAGACACTTTAGCGAAATATTAACACATTTTGATAAGACATTAGGAGATTCAAACATGAAGCCTTAATTATTCGACACAAATATAAATTAATAAATATATCACCAACTTAACGAACAGATCCTCGCCAGTAGGAGATTCGTTCTTGGGGCTGACTGCATCGATAAGAGCTAATCACTAAGCACCAAAGGGGAAAAGTCAAGAGTTTAGCACTCAGGGAAAAAAGTCTAAGTAGAAGTGATTGCTTGAATACTTTTAAAAATTAGCATACGTTTACCTCTTGGATTATGAGAGGGATTTTCAGTGTTAACAGACGAGTATTTTACTTCCTGTTATCCAATACAGAATGGGAGGCCTTTTCTGTAAGCTAAATGTAAATGGATACGTAGTTGAATTAACGTCGCACTGGAGCAACACGACGGGCTACTGGCGACGGTCCGGGATCCGTCTCGAAAGGCAAGATCCGAGGACAACACCTCAATATTTTGAACCACGGTCAGATGACGAGGTCACACCTGTGCTGGCACCCGACCCTCCAAACTTCCATACCACTCCAACGTGAGGACATTCGAGGATATGACAGGTTTAACGTGCATGAGCCCCCACGTACACGCAAATATTGATGGAGCTAGTGTTTTGTGGTGGGACATGCTTCCTGTACGCATTCCTCATTGTGTAACCAGAAGTAAAATCTCCATCTTCCGCTTGTTTGTTAATATTGAAAATCCCTCTCATTCTTGTAGGAAGCAAGTTCTGCAACAACACACAGCGCCATCTACATTTGGCTTACAGAAAAAGCCTCTCATTCTGTATTGGATAAACCGGAAGTTAAATCCCCGTCTTCTGGAGGTTTTTGTTTGTTAACATTAAAAATTCCTCCCATGCGTTGTTGTTAATCTCCCCGTCTAGCTCCAGCTAGACCAAATCCACAAGTCCATTCATCTGCACAAAGTCATACACCAAAATGGTTCAGAAAACAGGTAGTCTCGGGACAACCCCAGACACTCGAGAATTTTGTGCTAGGAGGCCAGATCAGACTGACATTTAAGGCAAACAGGATGTATCTTGCGATCACAGGAAAAAAATTAGACACCTCAGACGGTCACTGAAAAAGCGGGAGAGCTCTGTCTGAATATGTCTGTCTCAATTGAGAGCATACTTACAGGAATCCAGTTCTACCAAAAAACTCTGCGCTATCTGCATTAAGCTTTACAGAAGAAGCTTCTCATAGTGAGAACGTCTCGCATAAAAATATGCAAATAAATTTTTTAAAGAGAATGTATTGAAGTTCAGAAAATGGAGACAAACTCAAAATGGTTTGAACAAGTATTTAACTATACCACTAGAATTTAATGCCGAGGCAGCTCAGAATAGCTGGCCTCGGGACATTTTCTCGAAAACTTTTACTCCAGTAATTATTAGGGAAATAGTCTTAGGCGAACTAAGTTCATCGTCTGTCTCCCGGCAATCCGTCGGAATTTGCTGTCTGGACGGTAAAAAGGTATTTCTATACCTTTAACTCCTTAAATGGAAGAATACAGGCTTAATTATTAGTAGTTAATTATATAAAAGCTTCAAAAACCGGTTTTAAAGATTGCAATAAATAAAATCCCCTTCGCATTAATTTAAAATTGGCCTATTTTTGAAGCAATTGGTTCCGAGGCTAAAAAGGTTAAGAGCCACAACGAATAAAAATAGTATTTAATATAATAAAAACTTCACCAACCCTGCAATTTATTTTAAAACAGACGCATGATATCTTCATTATTTGCCATCATTGTGAAATATTAACAAGAGATTTTGATTAGACATTTATAGGATCCCCACACTTAAATATTTAACCTTAATTATCCTACTCAACTTCCAATAGATATCTCACCAACATGAAATAATCCTCGACAGTCGAAGATTTGTTGTCTGAGTTGACTTTATCCATAAGATAGGAGCCTAGGGTTAAAAGAAGCAAGTGCTTTAAAATACTTTCAAAGTTAGCATCAGTCTTTCTCTTAAATTATAGTGGATGGTTGGTAAGTAATTGAATTAACGTCGCACTATAACAATACAATGGGATATTGGCGATGGTCAGGAATCATTCCCGAAGGGACAGAACCGAGAACAGCACTCCGCTACTCTTCCAATCGGGCTACCGTGGCCCCCATCATTTCAGGACTACACTGGAATATAAAGTAAGTAATGACAAAGTGAAAAATTGCTTAAACTTTTAAGAGTTCATTTTAATAGGTAGGTAGTTGAATAATTTACGTCACATTTGAGCAACACAATGGGCTATTGGCGGCTACTTTAAAATAATAACGAATATTTAAAGCGTATACTGTAAAAACTGCTTTATTTGTTTTGAACGTGGACCGTCACCAATAGCCCGTTGTGTTGCTCCAGTGTGACGTTAATTAAAAATACCATCCCTGTAGATGCTAGTGAGCCATTCCACTGTTTTCGGAATGCAGACTTCAAAAATGAGCACGTAATTCGAAAACCAAGTATATTGATTTGGGCCAAGTAAGTAGAACTGAACTTTTCTCTGGTCTTTTACGTCAACGATTTTATACGACAAAATACCAGCATACAATTTTATGTTTCCGATTTCAGATCAGTCCGGATGTAGCTGTCAGTCCAGTTAATAGCCAGTTGTGTTGCTCCAGTACGACGTTAATTAATTACCATTACCAAAATAGTTGATTGAATTATTGCTTACTCAGTAAAATGCAAGCTCTTAGGACCAGAGGCAAATGTTAACTCCGCCTACTGTCCAAAACAAAATCTGCATATTTAAAATCAAGATAAAGTAGTTATTGAATTTGGATAAAACATACCCTCCGACAGGTTCACATATATCCATTCTGAAACCAGCAGTCTTCTTCCAGGACTTCAAACCAGCTTTGAACTCATCGACCAATAGAATCCTCCTATAGATTCTTTCAACCAATCGTTGTTATTAGATCATTATGTGTTATCGGTAAAAGAGCAGTCTTCTTCCAGGACTTCAAACCAGCTTTGAACTCATTGACCAATAGAATCCTCCTATAGATTCTTTCAACCAATCGTTGTTATTAGATCATTATGTGTTATCGGTAAAAGAGCAACTAATACACTACTTAGAAACCACGCAACGCTCGGAGGGTTAATGATTCCTGATAAGGTGTTTCCATGACGGAAGTAAGATGGTACGCCCCCTGTATAATACTCTCCAGACGTCTGTAAGAAAAAAGTTCCATTGCTTTGTCTTATTTCCGAATTCTAATGCAATTGCAGAAGTGGTGCAGCACAGGAAGAATCGACACTTAAGCGTTGTGTTCTACAGATGGAGACCACGGAAGCTTGGTTGATTCACTTAGTTGATTGGCTGTTTCAGTTTCGTGGCTCAAGAGCCATATTTGACCAAGCTGCGCCAAACACAAGACAACATTAAGTAAAAAATTCGTGAAATGAGGAAAAAAGAGAGGTTGGAGGACAGAGTAGCGGGGTGACATCAGAAAAACATCGCTTAGGTATCCCGGTAGACCGACCCCATGTTTACTAAAGACAACAAACCCCATGGGAAAAGAAAAGAAGCACTGTGCAAGAAGGTTCGTGAAGCTAGTACACTCCTATAGGAGATGTGGCTCTGAAGGCGGAGCATTCACTTCACATGAGTAATATTGGAAAATATTAGATTGATGCAAAAGTTCTAAGATCTTCTCTCTAAAGATCCGTTTTTTTAAACAAAAATTGAAGAAAAATTTTATTTAATCAATATATTAAATAAATTACATTCAATCAATATAGTATGTGCCGTTCTGTTCGATGATCTGTCTCCATTTCTCCGGTATCTGCTCCTAGACGTTCTGAGGTGTCTGGCTAAAGAACAGATCCAGGTGACGAAACTTTCTAAACCACTTACGGCAAGTTGAATCGTCAACGACACCCCTCACCCAACACAACACATGTTTTCTTTTGCGTCTGCGAAGCATTCTTGTCTTTTGGGAAATATAAAAACATAATATGTCGAAAATGCTACTCATTTTCTGTCATTTTTAATGCTTAACAAAATTTAAAAAACGCAACCAAATAACACAATTTTTTCCCAAGTACTCGCTGAAATTCCTTCTTTCAAACAGCATCAAAACTTTACACACGTGAAGCAGATAACACTTCATTTTTTCGATGCAATGCCAACTAGTCCGAAAACGGTACGAAATTTGCATCAACCCAATACTTCTGTGACAAGGACGAAATTCTGCTTTTCTTTATTAATATTTTTTTAACATTTTCACGCAGAAAACCACTTTTTAATAAACATTTCTGAATGCCGTCCTCTTAGACTGGCGCTCCCCACAGCTACTTGGTAAGATTTTATTAGTATCATAAAGAAAGAGCGATAATGAAAGAGATTTGTGTTTACTATCACGTTCTCACCATTTAATGTTTGCAGGATCATGCGAAACATAAGCCGGCACTGGAGAAAAATCAATGCGTCCAAACTATAACAAAAATGTCGGTAGGCTGTGTCGAAGACATACATCGCAGTTTTGACGTGAATACGCGAACCTGGTGTTGGGTTATGGAATGAATGAAGCAGGTAGGTAGGTATTTTAATTAACGTCACACTTGGAGCAACACAACGGGCTATTTGTAACGGTCCGGGATCAATCCCAAAGGAAAAGATCCGAAGAGTAACACCACGTATTTTTGAACCACATAAATGAAGCAGACGTAGCGAGTTTGAACGATTATTTATTGTGAATATTCAACAATTAATTTACAGTTCCAACGACTAAAGTGCAGTTTGACATAATATTGAAGGATAATTTTATTGATTAAAGGCTTAGTTCGGTAGCTTTTGAATGACATCACTTACGCAATCCTAGCTACAAGCAATCCAAACTGACACTGTCCCAAAGCTATCCCAGCACCCTAGAATTTCATTTTTTGAATCTTTAATATTTACTTCTTTGCTTTTTTCTTCACTTTCATTGAAATTCCCATACAGTAAATCCTAACAAATCCGCAAGATAATCATCCGACCCTAGCTTCCTTAGGAAGAGACGCCATATTTGATTCGATTCGAGTCTGACTTTACTTGATTTATTCCACAACCATCGACCGTAACCCAAACCACTCATACCGAGACCGCAGAGAGAGAGAGAGAGCAACTTCAATGTCAAATTTATTTCTCTCCGTCTCCGAAACAGGAAAACGAACATCGGGATCGCGTACATCCCGAAAAAGAAAAACCCGGAGACGCTGATCAAAATTCATGGAAATCAAAAGACGCCATATTCTCCCGAAGGGGCGAACTGTTCGACTTGAGAGAGCGCGGATGGAAATTTACATCAATGAACTCGAGGCTCCGTTTCGAACACTCCTCGGAACATACAAATTACGGCCGGCTCTTTTGCTTCCGAAATCACGTTAGTCTCGGATTCGGGAGAGGACGTGTGAGGGCCATGTGCACGAAATTTCTTGCGAAAACAATTTTTAGTCTTGTCGGCGTGAAAAAGTAGCGTTGTAATGAAATTGGTTGCGGAGAATGTTGTGAGGATGGTTCAATAGAGAAATGAAGATATCTCATTCAAAACCAAACATTACTGTAAGAAATTGTCTTGTTCAGATGTAGATGTAATCTCTATTTGTAAATAAATACAGGGTGAGTCTAAATTGTTTCTACAAAATAATAGGGGGGATAGTACCCATCCAGACGAGCAATAATTACCATGGAACATAGGGTCACATTCCACTCTGAGAGGCAGAAAAGAGTCAAATTAGAATTTCAACATGAACTTACAACAGTGTTGGGAAAGCGAATGAACGATACCAAAAGTTGCACAATCTGATTGATTGATCAGAGAAAAACTCACAGCAAGTGCTCAAAGTGGCGTGTCGTTGCACAGTTCACACCGGTGAAGGAATGAGTGGCTCTCGAAGATTCCTGGTGTTGTGTTAATTTTGTCTGCAGCAACTCCGATTCTTGCTACGAGATCTTCAGCCGAGTCAACAGGCGTCTGGTACACTAAAGATTTCATGTGCCCCCAGAAGAAAAAGTCCAGCGGGTTGAGGTCCTGTGAGCGAGGAGGTCAAGCCACAGGTCCGCCACGTCCGATCCATCTTGCTTAGGAGATATGCTACGTAGGCAGGTACAAAACGACGTCAGAGGCGATGACTTGTACATGCTCGACGCGTTTCGACTTTACTCTTTTCTGCCTCTCAGAGTGGAATGCGACCCTACGTTCCATGGTAATTATTGCTCGTCTGGATGGATACTATCACCCCTCTTATTTTGTGAAAACAATTTAGACTCACCCTGTGTATTAGTCCTTCAGTTAGGCAGGTATTTCATTAACGTCGCTCCGGAGCAACACGGCGGGCTATTGGCGACGGTCAGGGATCAAACCCGAACTGAAAGATCCGAGGACGACACCGCGTAATTTAGAACCACGGTCAGATGACGAGGTCACACCTCAGCTGGCACCCCACTCTCCGAACTTCCACACCACGCCAACGTGAGGACATTTGGGGCAACGACATATTCAACACGCACCGACCCCCTTTCTACACGACGGTCTTTGGTAGGATTCGACCTCGCAAGTCTCCAGTTGCTAATCCGTTACTCTTCCAACCGGGCTATCGCTTCACATTCAGTAATTCAGATGTTATAATGTTGTGCCACTCTACCAGTTACTATGACGTATAGGCTCCCACATTACGAAATGAATTCAGTTCTCTGAGCGTCAGGGGATATCTGATTTCCTAGTGGTTCCAACGAGATATCTCGTCCATCAAGATGGGACCAATTTCACTAACGGCGAAATATTTTGTCATCATATTGCCAATTTTTGTATGAAGACGAGAAAGTTTCAGTTTTCGATGATGACGAGACTAAGGGTCAGCTTTCTTCTAATGACGAGATATCTCGTCCATCAAGATCTGGTCAGTTTTGCTAATGTCATGACACCTCGTTGAGACAACCACCAGGAGAGTTAACGTACTATTGTTTTCATCCCACGACACGCATATTGACTAGATAACCTCATCTGTTATAGGCATTTTCTTTTAAACTAGAGGTCCCGGTAAAAACCGTCGTGTATAGTGGGGACTGGTGCAAGTTAAATCTGTCGTTGCCTCAAATGTCTTCACGTTTGGCGTGGTGTGGAAGTTTGGAGAGTGGGGTGCCATCTCAGGTGTGACCTCGTCATCTGGCCGTGGTTCCAAATTGCGTGGTGTTGTCCTCGGATATTTCACTTCGGGATTGATCCCGGACCGGCGCCAGTAGCCCGCTGCGTTGCTCCAGTTTGACGTTAATTAAAAATGCCATCTTTTAAACTAGATGTTGATAACGACAGTGTTTCTACGACAGAACGTGTTCCGGACATGAAGTCACTTGGCTTGCTTTTCGAATACGATTTCAGCACTTCGCCAATAAAAATTCCAAATAAATTCCGAATCTATATAATAGCCCCTTGTGTTGCTCCAAAACCGACGTTAATTGAAATGCCTACCAACCGAATCTACACTCATATCCCAAAGTTGAACATAATTGCTGTTTATGTGAATATTTCAGAAAATCTATATCGGAATGGAAGGAAACACTATGCGACTGTAATAGGGTTATAGAAGAAAACAATGTAAAACAAGGATAATAATAACTTATTATCCAAAGAAAAGGATTGAAAGAAAATGGTTCACAATACGAGTGTCAACTATAGTGAAACAGAATGATTAAAACAATGTGATGCTGAAGTTTAATACGGTGTGTGAGAACCTTTGGTAGCCACGCATGCTGCACAACGATTTCCCATACTTTCGATGAGGTATGAATGAGTTGTACGCTCACAGTTCCAAGCCTCACGGAGAGCAGTTTTCAGCTCCGGAACGGACGTTGGTGGGTGACGGAGAGCTGGAATATATCTCCCGAGCATATTTCCCACATGCTCTATAGAATTTAGATCAGGAGAGTTGGCAAGCCACTGCATTCGGTGGATATCTTCACTTTGAAGGAAGGCGTCGACCAGGGCTGCACGGTGAGGAGGCGCGTTATCATCCATGAATACTAAACCAGGACAAATAGCACCTCGAAACAAACGAACGGTAGGCTCAAGGACTTCGTCTCTGTATCTTTGACCGGTAACAGACCCCTTATCAAAGATGTGGAGGTCTGTGCGGCCGTCCACCATGATGCCTGCCCAGACCATGACTCCCCCTAAAGGAAAATGATGTCTTTCGCTGATGTTTTTTGCGTAAAAACGCGTTCCACGTTCTCTCCAGATCGTGGTACAACGAGAATCAGTTTGCAGACTAAATCTGGACTCATCACTGAACATGACATTGCCCCACTGTTGTCGACTCCACTGCCGATGTTCCAAACTCCACTGTAAACGCGCGCGTTTCTGTGCAGACGTCAGGGGGATGCAAACTGCTGGTCGTCTGACATAGAGACCAACGTGTCTGAGTCAGGGCCGAACCCAGTTATCTGGCAGAACGGTTCCTCTGAAATCGCGCAGTTATCGCCAAATATCGGTCTTGACAAGCGGTTGTTACTCTTAGCCGACCTGATACTGGTCATCGGGTAACATCTCCAGTGGTTTGAAACCTCTGCCACAGTCTGATCACACACTGAGGCACATTCAGAATCCGAGACGCTTCGGTTTGGTATCGACCGGATTCCAACATTGGAATAATTCGTCACAAACATGTCCAGTTAGCATCTGTGTGACATCTTTCGTCATTGTTGATTGTTAGCAACGCTCCGTACCACAACAATTGCGAAATTTCTGTCTAAACTGGCCATGCCGCTCGAGGCCGTTTTATACTCGTTCCGACGTGCGCATGTCGACGTCGACTGAGCTGTTTTGCATATGCACAATGTTTTACCTTCGTCCCACGATTCTCCGCAAGTGATTTTGAATCATTGTATCCATATTTACTCCGATTTTTTCGCATTTTACGAACTTTGCTTAACTTTTGGACATAAGTGTATATAAAGATAGTTGATTGGCCAAAATATTTATAAACAAAATTTAAGGTAACCACCTATATGTATGATGCAAGAGCATGTGGGTAACAGGAAGTAACACCTCCGGCTTCCGTCTGGTTTGTTTACACGGAAAATCTCTGATATATCGACAGTGAAAGTTCAATTCTAGAAATTTTATGCCTCGCTAATGATCACTCCCGCCATTAAATAATGTAAGAAAATGTCGAGCGAAAAAGAGCAAACGCAAAACCCAAAAAACAAAGCCAAACAAAAGACTTAAAGTACCATTAATGGAGTTAATGACCAAAAAGAGATAGAAGACAGAAAAAGTATCCGTAAATAACTTTTAGCATTTCACGCAACAGAACTTGTTTCTAAACAATTAAGTTCCAAATCCAGCAGTGCAATTAAGCCAACTTAAAATCTAAAAAACCCCGAAGTGGAAGAAAAAAGGTTTACTTTTTAAAAGAAAATAACGATCGATAATGTGCTTAATAGTATTTGTTGTTTAACATACGGGTTGCCGGAACGGGGCAAAGTTCCAAGAAAGTCCATTTGCTGAAAAAATAAAAACTTGAAAAAAATTTATAAAATTATGGTCAAAAGTTTCTAAGCTGTTTTCCATAAACGTAATTCAAAGTTCGCGGTCGACAAAATATCGCTCAATTACCAATGTCAAACCGTTTCTTAGCTCGTAGTTTAATGTGGTAACATGGTACGTAGGTATTTTAATTAACATCGCACTGGAGCAACACAACGGGCTATTGGCGACGGTCCGGGATCGATTCCAAAGGGAAAGATCCGAGAACGCCACCGAATAATTTTGAACCACGGTCAGATGACGAGGTCCCACCTGAGCTGACACTCCACTCTCCAAACTTCCACACCCCTCCAACGTGAGGACATTTGAGGCCACGAGGTATTTAACGTGCACCAGCCCCTTTGTATACGACTGTCTTTGTTCGATTGGAACTCGACACCCTCCGGTTGCCAACGAGCTATACTGATTTGAAGGTTGCTTGTCGCAAAATCCCCTCCCCGTTTATAGCGGCGCACGAACTCGAGGTCACTAACAAGTCTTTGTTCCCTCAGTTATTGAATGACTCTCGGTTGGATTGACTGGCTTTGATAAGATAGGAATTATCAGACGGAACTCGATGTCTACTTTTTAGTAATGCTCAACTTTCCGTACAACTTTCCTGACAGTGGTTCAAAATTACGTGGTGTTGTCCTCGGATTTTCCCTTTGGGATTGATCCCGGACCGTCACCAATAGCGCGTTGTGTTGCTCCAGTGTGACGTTAATTAAAAAATACCTGCCTACCGTACTGGCCACTCCACCTAGTACTGGTTTGATTTGAAAGACGTATGGTTCAAAATTACCTGGTGCTGTCTTCGAATCTTTTCCTTCGGGGTACATCCGGCCCTTCGCCACTAGCCCGTTGTATTATTGTAGTGCAATATTAATTCAACCACCTGTATGCTGCGCAGTCTCGAATACTCCTGGAGTGTATTTTTCTCTCCTGTGTCAATAAAACATTCTTTGCATGCTATGTATATCCATTACTCGACGTTGTCTTGTGTTTGGAGTGACTTGACCAAAACTGGCCACTACGCCGTAAAAACCCAAAACAACCAACCACAATCTACTTACAGGCTTAACTAAACTTCGATCAAGCTAACTTCAGCTTACTCGTCGTCGCCTGTAATCGTCGATCGAGCTTACTCCATATCGTCTGTAACAATCTTTCGCATAAAAACCCAAAACAATCAACCAAAATCTACTTACAGGCTTAACTAAACTTCGATTTGCATCAATCAAACTAACTTTGATCAATCTAACTTGCTTACTCATCGTCGTTTGTAATCGTCGATCAAGCTTACTCTACATCGTCGGTAATAATCTTTCACATAAAAACCCAAAACAACCAACCACAATCTACTTACAGGCTTAACTAAACTTCGATCAAGCTAACTTCAGCTTACTCGTGGTCTCCTGTAATCGTCGATCAAGCTTACTCCACATCCTCTGTAACAATCTTTCGCATAAAAACACAAAACAATCAACCATCTACTTACAGGCTTAACTAAACTTCGATTTGCACCAATCAAACTAACTTCGATCAAGCTAACTTCAGCTTACTCGTCGTCATCTGTAATCGTCGATTAAGCTTACTCCATATCGTCTGTAATCGTCGATCAAGCTTACTCCATATCGTCTGTAATCGTCGATCAAGCTTACTCCATATCGTCTGTAACAATCTTTCGCATAAAAACCCAAAACAATCAACCAAAATCTACTTACAGGCTTAACTAAACTTCGATTTACATCGATTAAGCCAACTTCAGCATTTACTTTGGAAACATCAATACCGTTTCCTCAATTCTCAATCTTATCACAACCCAGAAAAAAAAATGGTTTAAAACATCTGCTTGATTTGTTGAAGTCAAAACAAAAACAGAATTATCAATATCATTACCCCTTAAGGAACATCCACCCCCTCCAACAGAACAGGGAAACACTTCAAGCCATGACAGTGCCATATCCCATCCTTCGTCGACAAAAAAAGGATTCAACATGGCTCAGAAAAGAAACCCGAGTTTAAAACGTTGTCCGTGCAGTGTCCAGGTTACATTTAAGGCTGTTGGGGAGGGTGTTCTGTTTCGCCCCTTAAACGATTCCCTACCCCTGTCACGCAAGACGAGGATCGATTCAATCTTCTCCGATTCCCTCTCCTTCACACTCCACATTGGTGACTCTAGGGATTTTTTTCTCCTTTTTCCCCTCCCTGTAAAGGGAGTATTATTTCTGCCATGGAACACTGTCAAATCTCCACGACGTGAGCCGAAAAATGAATGGGATTCGGAAGCGGCGGAGATGAATGCGTAAGAAAGAAATCATTTTCTGAAAGGATTCCCGAATCTGTTTAAATAATTCCTGGTGGAGGAGAAAACGAAGATGTTTTGATGTCTTTTTTAATCAGAATTTTAATCTACTTTCCGGTGTTCGGAATAAAATGTCGTTGCATAAATAAATTTATTTATTTCGTGTGTACAGCTAGAGAGAAAGAACCACTCCTGTATGTATTTAAGCATATGTTCTTGTCCCAATCTTGCCCATTGACATTAATTTGACTTTCGCCCATTAATTTAGCTATTAATATCCGCCTTGATGGCGAAATTGGCTTCTCTACCCCTTTCTCATTCACCTCTTCTCTGGCGCCCGATATGTATTTTAATTAACGTCGCACTAGAGCAAACACAACGGACTATTGGCGACGGTTCGGGATCAACTCCCGAAGGACAACACCACGTAATTTTGAACCACGGTCAGATATGATGAGGCCACACCTGAGCTGGCACCTTACTCTCCAAACTTCCACACCATTCCAACGTGAGGCCACGACGGATTTAACGTGCACCAGCCCCCTTTGTACACGACGGTCTTTGGCTGGATTCGAACTCGCAGCCCTCCGATTGCTAATCCGTTGCTCTTCCAACAGGGATAAAGATAAAGGGATCTTGACATAAATTAAATTTGTATAAAAGATTTAACGCTCTAAAAGTTAAAGCATTGCTGCTTAAATAAATGTTGGTAGTTGATTTAACGTCTCACTGGTGCAACACAAGGGGCTATTTATTATGTTAAAGCACTTTATAGTTCACATATTTGATACAGAGAAGGGAGAAATTGAAGAAACCAAATTAGATTATTCATAGTACTCACTAGTTAATTTGAATTCATAATAGCCGTTCGTTGTGTTGCTCCAGTGCGACGTAAATTCAACTACCTAACCTACCTTAATTTGAATTCACTCTCTGCTTTATGTGGTAGGTCGTGGTTTGAAAAACTAAAACATTAAGAAAATAAAAGGAAATCTGAAACAGCAAATGTTAGTTTACAATTTATTTTAGTCTTTTTATTAGAAGGATTTTTTAATGTGAACAAAACTAGATGGGAAAGGAGACTTTACTTCCGCTACCCAAATGTTCTCTGCTACGTACCGGGGTTACCTTAAAATGTGGTTTAAACTGCTCCACAAATACGTGATATGAATGTGACATCACTTGGTTTATTTTTCGAACACGATTTCAGAACGTCGCCAATAAAAATCCCAAATAACGAATTCCGAATTGGTGTATGATAGTTTATTAAGCAACGCCAATTAAATTAAACATCAAGCGTCGCCAAAACAGCAGTAAACTACGTTTTAAGGTAACCCTAATATGGAATCGGGCCACAGCATTTGGGTAGGCTTGTTTTTCAAATACGATTTCAGCTCGTCGGCAATAGAAATTCCAAAGCATGGATTCCGAATTGGCATACGATAGTTCATTGGGTCGAAGCCAAATAAACTCCAAACGCCATCAAAATGGCGATAAGCTGCATTTTAAGGTAATCGTGATGTGTATCATGCGAGAACATTTGGGTAACAAGAAGCACCCTCTTCCTTCTGGTTTGTTTGGAACTGAAAATCTATCTCCCAATGTTGCCAATAGCTGAGTATAAGTTTTGTTGTTTGTTTTCCACATAGTCCACCATCCAATCCTTGCATAACCAGCTAACAGTTAACTCTACGCAACTGAAAATTACTTGCGGATTAAAAGACCACGATTCTTTAACAAGGAGTGCAGATAGTTTGTGTGAAAGGAATTAGAATAAGTTTCGCTCTCTTCTTAAAGGGCTTAGGAAGCCATCTCAGTGAAACTCAAACAAGTCAACCCACGCAGTGTCAACACAGCGCTGAGCTGTGTACTTAGGCAGGCCGTCTAGGCACAAAATATTTGTCAATGCTGAATTTCCTTCAAGGCACTGGAGTTTTTGCTAAATGCTCTTCGGTTATATAAATTGCTTTGGATTTTCTTCATTTTTAAGCGTAAATTCGTACTAGAAATGAGAAATTATAGTATAAAATGGTGTAAGATATTTTTTTGTCTGAGCATTACTTAGCGATAATGCAATAACCAGACACATAGATTTTGTTACAAAGAGATAACAGTAAAATTGGAACCCTTGAAGTTAATAATGCTTTATCCGGAACTGTCAATTTAAATATCCAGGGATTTTGGAATTTAACCCTAAATGTTGAAAGGGAAGACAGTATGTTAGTTTCAAAATGAATATCAATGCATTAAAAAGCAATACTGTCTGTTCTAAGAAACTGAAATTAAACAACGCCGCGAAGAAATTGGTAAAGTTCTTCAGGAACATTGCGAATAAGATAGTTCCACGAACCCCAAGCCGAAGGTTTGGTGTGTAACTCTATGGTCATTTTTACCACACCAGGGCTAATTAAATCGGGGTCCACACCTTAACCCTGTGAGGGTTTCACGCACATTACCTATAGTTTTCCCTGTATGACTTCTAGTCAGTTTTAGACTTGACCAATAGAATTGTTACTAGAATTCTTGCAACCAATAGATGTGTCTATTTAGCCATTATGTGTATGTACTGGGGCAACAGTACAGTACTCGAAAGTATCTTGACTCTTAGATGATTAAAGTGGATTCTGAACCACTTAAAACATCCATTCCAGATTCAAATCCAGAGCCTGTTGGACCAAGAGTCGAAGTTCAAACCACTTGTCTACCACGCCAAACAAAAGATAGATTATCAACGCACAGCAGAAACTCATTTAAGGACAATTTTTCTTACCTCACACCTGTTTGAAGATCAGTAACATTCTCGAGTAAAAATATATCCCAAAGAAAAAATAATTCTGAATTCATATATGTTCCGATAAGATAATAGATTTTGTCCACGCCGATTAGATTAAGAGTCAAACGTAGCCCCAAGGACAGCGCAACTACTGCTGCGCCATTTCATCAGAGGCATTCTTTATTAAGCAGATGGATTGGGTCGACAGAAGAAAGTGAGTCAAATGCCCTACGAAACATTTGTAAATGTAAACGTCCGAGGTTCAGTAGGATCATATACCGTGAGATGCATTAACTGAATGGTAAAATTCGAGATTCTAGTCAGACCTGGTCAGACAAAACATGAAATTCTCTGTGGTGCTATAACAGCTAATACCGATGTGCTTTCTGTTGTCTGCAAGATATCGATAGGCAAGACTGTATTTCGTCTAAACTGTCATACACTTGATCCACTCGTTCATGTCTTAAAATATGGGATTGGGTTTGTAACAGAACACACACACTTGAGCTTTTTAATTGTAAAATAATGCAAAATATAATTCTAATGTGATATAAACAAATCATCTCCTTATGTGAGAAATCAGAAAAAGTTGTTATGAATGAAGCACGGGGAATATATTTTATCATATGATAATTATTCATTTAAACGTATAAATATGATATATGTTTTGCAAACGATGTTTATTCATGTTTTAATTTCCTCAGTTTCAGAATTAAATTTATGTATTTATCTTTGTCGATATTTTTTGGTTGTGTGGCAACAAAAATGAGATAAAAACAAGGAATCAAAAATGTTCCATAATATTGTCAAAAAGATTCTTGAAATTTGTTAATGGAATATTAATAATGCTTAAATCAAAATTATTAACTTCTATAACACTTTCCCGTTCTTCTATTGCCAAATAGAATATATGCACGCCAAAACATACAGAGTGCTTTCGAAGGAAATGATTTCCCTTATTCTCAAAGACAGTATGGGATGAGAAGGTAGCAACTTTATTTTGTGGGAAGAGTCACATCTAACATTACAATTTTAACTTTGTCCTGGTATATGTGAATTCAATTGAGGGTAACGGCATTGAAGGTAACGAAATTGCGTACATATTTCGGTAATTCCTCTAACTTTGGATACTTTTTAATTTTGTGTTCCCTTCCTACAGTCATTACAGTCTGCATAAACATTTCAACCCTCTTAGCTCAATGAGATTTCTGAGAAATGTATTGCTTTCCCCCATAACACATGCGACTAAATGGCCACATCTCTAGGTTGAAGAGTTAGGAATATTCTGTTGGTTTTCCTTAGAAAAGAATCTTTTGGAAAGATTCTACTGTTCCTTTCCTTGGAATAGAATTATTTGGAAAATGTTTATTGCATCTTTCCTTTGAATATAATCATTTGTAAATTTTCTATTGTTTGTTTTCTTATAGTAGAATTATTTGGGTAACATTTGATTGGTTCTTTCCTTAGAATAGAATTCTTTAAAAAGATTATATTGGTTCTTTTCTTAGAATAATGCCCTCAAGGGCACATCTATATCTGTGTACGGAAATCACAATCCCGAGGTGCCCGAGGGATCTTTCCTAACTTTCATTTTGACCCTCACTTAGCCTTCTGCTTTTTGCTTTTTCTTCCTCCCGCATTGTGTTGCCTGTCTTGTGTTTGACTCGACTTGTCCAAATATGGTCCTTACGCCATAAACCCGAAAACAACCAACAGAATAAAACCCTTTAGAAAGATTATGTTGGTCTCTCCTTGTAATAGAATCCTATGAAAAGATTCTATTGGTCAAGAAAGTCAGAATCGAATTAGAAGTCAGGCAGGAAAGACTACAGGTTGCAGAATAGATATGTGTGAAACCGTTAGAGGGTTTAAACACTGTATTGTTCAATTTCAAAATTCTTCCCTTACCTTTCACTAATAGACTATCCATATACCACATCCCATATTCAAATAAAATATGGTATAATAATATAGATATAAAATCCCTAATCATTAATGCAGTTCCTAATCTGGGTACCTCAGAGTGTGCGACAAATAGTTCTCTTAACTTACAGATGGTACGGTGAAATTTTACCAATGATTATTTAATACTGGAGCTTCAGTATTCCCTATTGGAGATATGTAATATTTACCCCGTTGAACGATAGGACTTAATCGGATATCAAGTCTCTGAAATGTCGTGCTAATAATGCATCGCTTAATGCTGTAGATAGTATTTGAAGATGTGGTATTCGCTGGTTAATTTAGTAAATCACCTTGTATTTTAAATCATCCCTATTCAGGAATTCTTACTTTCGGAATTATTTCGACAAGTTTAATTTAAATTAACTCCGCCTATTCTCAACTGGTTCAATCTATTTAAAGGCAGCAAATTATTAACTACCTTATACTTCAGGAATTATTTTTCACCTTTCAAAAGATCACATTTACGAGATGCAAATGGATCTTTTGCTTTAAATGCTGTCCATATCCCGTATTGGGTAAGAGGAAGTAAAATCCGGTGGTTTGTTTTCTTACATTGAATTCCCTCTCACAAGACTTGAGAGTTGTTTTGTAGGTTTTAACACTTAAACTTGAATAAAAGAAAGAGAAAAGGCACCAAAAATATATATCCATAACATTAAATTTATTGGGCTCAGCTTGGGAAAATATGGCCCTTGCGCCGTAGAACCCAACCAAACAATTATAGGATTAAAAATATACATGCAAAAATATATTAGTAGTGGTGTTTCTGCAGCGAGTGTTTTCTGTTCGTCTTCTGAACGTAACGTCACTATGATCATTTTTCGAATACAATTTCAGCACTTCGCCAATACAAATTCCAAAGGATGAATCCCGAATTGATGTATGATAGTTAATTATTCAACGGCAATTAGAAAAAACGCAAAAACCTTGCAGAAAGGGATATTGATATGGGATATGAAAGGGATATGTTAAGGAACCCTGATATGCGTCAGTTATAAGTACAATCTATCGAATAAATACAAGAAGGGAAATGCATTTCAACGAAAACGGATACCTTAATCCAACGATTTACAAATTTATAGAGCATAGTAGAATCTCATAAGGCTATTAAAAGTGCTACGTAGGTTACTGAAATATAGATACTTTATTACATAACTGCAATTTCATACGTATAAAACTAATATTCGTAAACAATGCGAGAAACCTACTAGACATTAAAAACGCAACTTTGTTTGCCATGACAATAATGTATATCTTTATTAGGTTGAAATTGTCAAAACCTATTGTATTCTGGATGTACGAAAAGGCCTCGATTCCCTTTTTTAGGACCGAAAAAGTCATTCTTATTTTGATGTACTACATTCTTTCCTGAGTGAATTTCAAATGAATTATTCAATTAGCAACCCAAGTCTGACTTTCTTAACCAATATGATCTTTTCATAGGATTCTATTACAAGAAGACAACCAATGTTTCCAAAGGGTTTCATTTTAAGAAAATTATCTATATAATCTTTCCAAAATGCTTTACTCAAAGAAAAGGACTAATATAACACTTTTAAAGGATTTTGTTATAAGGAAAGGATCAATAGAATTTTCCCCAAATAATTATATTATAAGAAAAAAACACTAGAATATTTCAAAATTATTCTATTCTAAGGAAAGATGCAATAGTTAGCAGCTAAGTGGTCGTCATTTTTCAAGGTTGGTAACATAGTCGTTTCCTTTGGTTGAATTATTCCGAACGAATTATTCAACGAACGACACAGGGTTTCTCAACAAAAACCAATTAGTTTATTTCTTTTATTTGGTATTTCAGAAATAATTTTCAGTAATCTTTTCAACAAATCCTTGGGTTGAATAAATCCATTACGAGAGCCAGGTCCAATCCTTAGAAACCTTTTCCTTTACCCACAATCATGATTCAACAACTTTAATTCCATCAATTGTTTACCGATGTGACATCATCCAACACTACTTTGCAACAGAATTTTTTTTCCGAGAATCGCCAAGGTGAGGTGAAAGCAAATCTTGAAAAAGCCAGACTGAAATCAAAATAAAGATTGAAATCAAACGGAACAGATGAAGCGACCGGGGTGACGCCAGCTATAAAGCAATAAACCTTCTCTATCTGTGGAACTTTCAAATTAAAGAAAAGGACTTTTTGTAAAATCTGTAGAAATTGGTTTTGATTATTTTTTTTTTAAAAGACGCATTTGTGAATCAATAAATAAGATTTTTTATTGCTTAGGTCACACTGGATGCATTTTAAATAACAGAAAAGTCGTCAGAATTTCGAAAATAAACGAAAAACGTAGCTTCAGAAGAAAGTGGTACGATATTAGACTTCATATTCAAATTATATTCCATCAATTATTCATGGGATACATTTTAGATTTTAAAAAACTCGCCAGAATTTCGAAAGTAAGTTATAAAATTGTTCTACTTAGAACAAAGTGAGACACAAATGTAGAATTTATATTTCATCTATTACATTCCATCAATTGTTCGTTGGAATTATACAAGAGAAAATCGTTAGAATTTCGAAATTAAAGGGGAAAAGAAGCTTCAAAATAAAGTGGCGTGACATAGAATTTATATTTCATCTATTATATTCCATCAATTGTTCGTTAAAATTAGGCAAGTGAAACTCGTCAGAACTTGGAAAATAAATTAAAAACCGAGCTTCAATGAAAGTGGCACAATGTAGAATTTATATTTCATCTATTATATTCCATCAATTGTTCGTGAGAATTAGATAAGAGAAAATCGTCAGAATTTTTAAAATAAATGAAAAACGAAGCTTCCAATGAAAGTGGAACGATGCAGAATTCGTATTACATCTATTATATTCCATCAGTGGAGCGATGCAGAATTTATATTTCATCGACTAACACTGCATCTATTGTTCACCGGATACACTTTAGACCATAGAAATCACTCGAATTTCGAAAGCAAACAACGCTTCTGTTTCGCACCAAAGTGGCACGTTGTGGAATTTGTAGCCCTCGTTCCGGGTCGCAATTCCAAGCCCCATCCTGCTTGTCGAGTAATATTTATAAGTGCGCCCCATGCAACTTCCTCTTGACGCCCTGCCTCTGATTATTTCCCGCTCCGCCTATTGACTTCTCTAAATGTCACTCTTTGGGACAAGACGGGTGAGGGAAGGCTTCATTCGAGGCACTAAATCGCCACGCTCTGCGTCGGGGCTTACGACCGCAATACCGGAAGTCAATCGTCTCGCAAACGACTGCAAACAGACGCCCTGCCAGGGCTTATTTATTCCTCGCGATGGCCGCGTGGAGCGAAAGGTTGCGCCCCGGGCTATTAACGTGTTTTTAATGGAATTCTCGCGTTCTGTAAATTCTTTCCTCGGCGTGGGGGAAAGTAGGGGAAATGATGAGGAGGGGGATTTTGCATTAGGGATTACTCAACTGAGGATAGTTTACTAATATTGGGATTGAATGATTGACTTCTTAAGGCGCAAGGGCCAGGTCTATATATATATATATATATATATATATATATATATATATATATATATATATTATATATATATTATATATATATATTATATATATATATATATATAGATAGATAGATAGATAGATAGATAGATAGATAGATAGATAGATAGGTAGAGAGAGAGACCTGGCCCTTGAAAATGTGTGCGAATGTTGAATGTTCGAAAGTAGAGGGATGTAAAAAACATCCAAAATTGTATTTTAAAATATTTATTTATCAATAATAATATTTATTTAGCAATAATATATTAAAAATATTTATTTATCAATATACATAACTAAGTTAACGAGGCGTGTTTAAGTGCTTTCAGGTGTTTTTTTTATAAACTTGTCAAGAGTTAGTTGAATACCACCTTTCTTTCTTTTCTTGATAAAGAGTTCTATAACATGCTGCGTCTTTCTCAATCGCCCTACATACTTGAGATATATGTTCTCCATTGGGATCACATTCTTTCATGATAGTCAAAATTCTGTCAAGATGCATGAAGGCTTCATTCATATTTTTGATTGTCAGAGTTTTGACGATTTTATCAGCTTCTTCCTCACTTTCATTGTGTATTTCATTTAACTCTTGTTGTCAATTAAGTATGCATTTGACAGAAGTACTGAGTGAGATTCAATCAACTCATTAACATCTTCGATGTTGACGTCCAAGTTTAGTTCATTCATTAGGCTAACTATTTCATCTGTAATAGTTTCCGGAGTTTCTTCAGAATTTATAAAATCACTCATCATTTGTGGGCATAATTGTTTCCAGGAACCTTTCATTGTTGACTCTTTTATTTCAGCCCACGAGTCTCCAATATTGTTTATTGCGTTCCATATATTATAGTTCTTCCAAAAATGTCTTAATGTAGGTCCACCTTCCCTGCCAATTGCCTTGATGACCTGATTCATTATTGTCCTCATATAATATCGTTTAAACGTAGTTATCACTGTTTGGACCATTGGCTGTATGAGGCAGGTAGTATTGGGAGGAAGAAACACAACATTGATTTCCGGGTATAAATTCTGCAGAGATTTTGGATATCCTGGAGCATTGTCTAAGATTAATAATGCTTTAAATTGTAAATTGTTATCTTTACAGTATTTCTTAACTGCCAGCACGAAATGAAAAATGAATCAATCTTTAAATATTAACGTAGTAACCCAGACTTTTTTATTTGATGACTGGAAGCAATTTTTTATCTTTCCCTTTCAATGCTCTGGGATTTTCTGCTTGATAAACAAACATTGGCTTCAATTTTAAATCACCAGCTAAGTTTCCACCAAGAAGCAATGTCAATCGGTTTTTAGAAGGTTTATGTCCAGGGGCAACTGATTCTTCTTTCGATAAGAATGTACGATTAGGCATTTTTTTCCAAAACAAACCCTTCTCGTCTACATTGAATATTTGACTAGGAGAATATTCTCCATCTACAATAATTTTGGACAATGAAGAAATAAATTCTTTTGCAGCATCTTTATCTGCATCAGCCGATTCTCCAGTGAATTTAATATTATAAAAAGAATACCTCATTTTAAATTTGTCGAACCAGCCATTACTTGAAACACCGTGTTAGAATCTTTTAATTTAGTCTTTCAATCTTCATGCAAACTAAGAGCCTTAGCTTGAATAATTGAAATCCTTAGAGGGACATCATTTTGATGTTGATCATCAATCCATGATGACGAAGATCTTTCCATTTCATCCATCACTAAGCCATGTCTTTTGGAAACAATCTTTGAAGATATGTTTCCACAATTTTAAACGTATTCCTTAATTTTATTCTTGCTTTTCAAAATTGAATGTATCGTAGATCTGTTTGACGCACGAACTGCCGATTGAAGCAAAAAATTCACCGCTTTCAGAACGTCTAATTATTTCCATCTTCGTCTCGATCGTATGAAGTTTCTGAGTCCTTAATTTCTTTTTGTTAGTATAAACACTGTAGTTTCTCCATTTCTCACTCATGTTTATAAATTTATAAGGGCGAAATATTTAAACATATACAAATAAATTGGCAAAACACACAACGCATCGACACGCGCCCTAACGCAAGATTAAACCTGTTTAATACATTGTATGTATTTGACATACGGCCCCCGCCACGGCGGCTCGGAACCCTAGTGACGTCACAACGATTCCGAGAAGTTCGTTACTCTAGGGGGCAATGTGTGAGTGAGCGCGAGCTACCGCGCTACGTGGGAACGACTGCATGGAAGCGAAAATTTTTGCATATATATATATATATATATATATATATATACACTGACGAGCCAAAACGTTATGACCATCAACACATTTTTCAATGAACTCGTCTGGATGACGTGGAGGGCACGTGATTAAGTGAGAATGGTATTTAACTCCTGCTGGAGAAGGTAAGTAATCATTCTTGCACTTACTTTTGCGAGTGATGGGAAAGGCTGCTGATCTAAGCGAATTTGATAGAGGGCAGATCGTAATGGCTCGAAGACTCGAAACGAGTATCACCGAAACACTGCACGACTGGTAGGGTATTCACGATCTGCCGTTGTTAGTATTCACGCAAAGTGGATAAATGACGGTGACACCAGCAGTAGACGCCAAGGTGTTGGTCGTCCACGCGTCAACAAAGAAAAAGGACGTCGGAGACTGTCCCGCTTGGTAAAGCAAAATCGGCGCGAGACAGTGGCTCAGCTGACAGCCCAATACAATGCAGGTCCAGGCGCAAGTGTTTCGGAACACACAGTATATATATATATATATATATACACTGCTGGCCACCGTAAATGCAACACCCTGAAGTAAGCATGCAAATAATATGAAATTTACAACATGCATTAGCGGAGGTGAGGTATGCAAATGATTAGAATTTCAGCTCAGACGCACATCACGCGCGCCTGTGGCGCCACTTCAAAGCGCTATTTAAGGCTTGGAGATTTCGACGATTTCAAGTACGGCAATTGTGTTTTTCTTGTGGTTTTTTCAAAAAAACGATCAATTATGCCTCGTAGAAAACAGCGATCATCTTTTGATCAAGTATCCGAGTTCGACAGAGGAAGGATAGTGGCCTACCGAGATTGTGGATTATCTTTCAGGGAAATCGGTAGTCGTGTTGGACGAAACCAAACAACTGTAATGCGGATATGTGATCGTTGGATGCAGGAGGGTACGACGGACCGACGTGTTCGATCGCATCCACCTCAGTGCACCACTTCACGTGATGACAGGCATATTGTGCGTATGGCAGTGACGGATCGCTCAGCCACATCACGAACCATAGCACAGCACATTCAGTCTGTACCGCATCATCCAGTGTCTGCGCGTACCATTCGACGCCGTTTACAGCAGAGTGGTCTGTCCGCAAGACGTCCATTGCTTCGTCTTACCCTTGACGCAGAATCACAGACGTTTCCGCCGCCAATGGTGCGATGAAAGAAGGATGTGGACGGCAGAATGGAATGAAATTGTCTTTACTGACGAGTCACGCTTCTGTCTGCAACACCACGATGGTCGGATTCGAGTCTGGACACACCGTGGAGAGAGGATGCTGAACAGCTACGTTATGCACCGCCACACTGGTCCTGCACCGGGTATTATGGTATAGGGCGGTATTGGATATCACTCTCGCACTCCTCTAGTACGCATTGCCGGTACTTTAAACAGCCAGCGCTACATCTCCGCGGTGTTGGAGCCAGTTGTCCTTCCTTACCTTCAGGGCTTGCCCACAGCCATATTTCAACAGGATAATGCGCGACCACACGTGGCACGCATTGTCCAAGGGTTCTTCGTCAATCGTCAGATTGAATTGCTTCCCTGGCCAGCTCGCTCTCCGGATCTTTCGCCGATAGAAAACATGTGGTCCATGGTTGCTCAACGATTGACCCAGAATACATCCCCAGCTGCCACACCAGATCAACTTTGGCAACGTGTGGAAGCTGCTTGGTCTGTTGTACCCCAAGAACACATCCAAAGTCTCTTTGAATCAATGCCGAGGCGTGTGGCAGCGGTGATCTCCAACAATGGCGGCTACTCTGGCTACTGATTTTGGCAGGAACCACACTTCACAGAAGTCTATAAATTTAATCATTTGATACTTGGTCAACATGTTATCTACAAAATAAATTTTGTTGTGATATCTCTTGTCTTTCTTGGTGTTGCAATTTGGGTGGCCAGCAGTGTATATGTATAATAAGTAAAACTACCCTAAGAATAGAATAGATTTCCCCAAGAAACAAGATGAAATAAAATATGTAAATGTTAAGTGAGTTTTGTTTTTATTTGGTTTCTCCTTTTTGATTTGTGGTGATGGTATATATATATATATATATATATATATATATATATATTTGTTCTCGTTTTGTTATTGTTATTACTTGCATCTTGATTTGTTTTTACTTGGCTTATATACATTTATATATATATATTTCTCTATTGTTCCTTGATCAGATATCGAGATTATTTGTATATTGGCGAATGACAACAAAAGGATGTAGGGAGAGTTTCCGAATTCGGTCCAGTGTCTAGGTTGGACCACTATTGCAACTTGACCCGTATAAGGAATTCGCACCGTGAAATATGCAATTTAGGTTGCATGCTTGGCTGATGGGATCATTTTTATGAGAGCACCTCGTGGCTGCAGTTAGTGAAGACGTGTTGGCATTTAGACATCATCAATTGAATATTTTAACAAAAGACCAATAGTTCTTAGGCTGTTTTAAAGTAAGTAGAAAAAATGTGATATCTTCAGAAAGTATACTTGTCTGTCTACAATTTACTACGATAGTTTTATTAATCTAGTTCAAAGGTAAGGTGAGGTAATATATTTTTTTAAATATTTGTAAAGGTTTCCCACATTTGGACCACAAGCAATTTCTTGAATTGGACCGGTCCAATTCAGGTGACGGTCTGATTTCCGTACAATATTTCGAATAAGACTATTTCTAATATTTCCGTAATAATATTTCGAAAATATGTAATAAATTTATATATTTTTCAAGGCTAATATGGCTAAAAGTGGATGGAAGTTGGTCTGAAAGTGATTTATTAATGGCTGTTGCAACGTTCTTATAGCCTTGATGGTATTTCAGTAAATAAATAGGCTTAAGACATCAATATCTTTGTCTTCAAGTGACAGTGAAAGGAGTAACAGTGATTCTGCTGTTGATTATGTGTTTCAAGATAAATAAAATTTAAAAATGTAGGCTATTCTACACACTTAACCTCCACATACACGAAATCTACAGCGAGGTACATCGTCTTCTCGAGCTGGAGGAATAGCCCAGAAAGCTGTTCTAATAACAAGTAGTCGTCATAAATTGAAATCAGAACAAGCCAAAGAGAAAAAATTAATAAAGTAAAATCGCCAAATGTTGGACCAAAAGGACAGAGAATAAAAACTAAAACTACATGGTTTGTATTATATTGGAGGAAACAAAGGAAGAAGAGATGGTACAGTGCGTAAAATGTCACATCCATACACAGCGCGCTGGAGTGAGTAGAAAAATCAAAAAGTACTTTTGCTTCCATTGTGCTTAAGTAAATAGGTGGTCCATTAACGTCAGGTAGGTACTCAATTAACGTCACACTGGAGCAACACAACGGACTATTGGTGAAGGTCCGGGATCAGCCCTCGAAGGGAAAGATCCGAAAACAACACCACGTAATTTTGAACCACGGTCAAATGACGAGGTCACACCTGAACTGGGGTGCAATTGAAATGGACGTCCAGGAGCTAATAGTGGTACCATGAGTAGCCACGCACTGTATTGGAAATAAGAATTAGCCCCAGTAAGGAGCACACGAAATTCTGCTTTATATTTTGTAATTTACTTTATTCAAGGGCCGGTTGGAAGAGTAACGGAATCTTTCCCTTCGGGTTTGATCTCGGACCGCCGTCCGTTGTGTTGCTCCAATGCGACGTTAATTGAAATACTTACCTACTTTATTCAATGTAGGAGTATGAAATGTGCATATCGGTGCTTGTATCGATTATAAACGGATTTGAATAAGGCGTGAAAATGTTGAGGCTCGTGCGAGAAGGCAGTTGTGTCACATGGCTCGGATGAGTCTGTTAGTTAACCCTTCTAGTGGTTTATCTCCACGGAGAAAACTGCCCTATAGTGGACAGCTTCTGATAGAAAAACCTGTTAGAAAACTATCACCAGTTCTGGGGAGGGGACAATTTGCTTTCCCCTCTTGGATCTTCATCCCCCTTGGAGTAATATGCCACTATGTCCTCGACGAGATGTCTCGTCCTTAGCAAAATTTACCAGATCTTGCACGAGATATCTCGTCTAAACCCTTGGAAGATTGTATTCGGGTACTGATGGTAACATACAATCCCTTCCACAATTGGCGTCTTTGGCACGGATTCTGGTTCTATCATTCGTTGCCGAAGACTACATCGATGACGAGTTGGAAGGGAGAAGTATCCACGGCGGTCGCCATTCATGCTTTTGCTTATGACACCTCCTCCTAACGGGCTTCCACACCTATTCAGAAATCAACTGACCCAAGCTCCGACTGCCTTTACGTGTGATCCGCACTATAACTCTGCCGTCTATTGAAAAGAGCGAGATTTCATCGCAGATGCTATGCGATGAGGCTGTATAGAACATTAGTAATACACATCCGGAACCATGCTATTGGGATAAAATGAGTTCCAGGTTCAAAACCGCTATTGTATTTTTGATGGCAGACGATATTTTTCTATTGAAAACATTTTTCATTGAAATTTATATAAAGTAGATAGTTGAATTCACGTAACACGAGGAGCAACGAAGCAGGCAATAGGTGACCGTCCGAAATCCATCCGAGGACAACCCCTCCTCATTTTGTACTACGGTCAGAAGAAGATGTCAACACCTGAACTGGCACAGCACTCTCCAAACTTCTGCACCAAGTCAACGTGAGGACATTTGAGGCCACGACATATTTAACCTGCACCATCCCCCTACACACACGATCATCTTTGATTAGATCGAGTTCAAATTCACAACCTTCCGGTTGCTAATCAACGACTCCACCAACTAAGCAACCGCGGCTCCTTACAACAAGAACTTTACCTGAATGAAGCTGCAAGGAATCTGCTCTTTACTGAATTTAATAAAAATCACTCAATTCCCCCAGACGCAATTTATAATTTTACCCCCTTAATAGTAATTTTAACCCACTCACTCTCCGATCGCTAATCCGTTACTTCACCAACTGGAATACCGCGGCTCCTTACAACAACCTTACTAAATGAATTTTCAAGGAAGCTTACTCTACTGAATATTAAACAAAACCCACTCTCAATTCCAAGACACAATATATAATCTTAACTCCCTCTTTAATAATAATTTTACCCCCTTAAATAATTTTAAACCCCTCTCCTGTAGCTAATCTATGACTCTACCAAATGTACTACGGTGGCCTCTTACGATGACAGGAATTTTGCCTAAAAGAAATTTCAAGAAAGCTGCTCTTTACTGAATTTAATACAACCCACTCGATTTCCTCCAGAAGCAATTTATAATTTCAACCCCCCTTTAATATAAAAACACGAGTTTTTTACCCCAATTCCTTTTGCACCTTCAGGTGGTGAAATAATTAAGCAATTACGTTTTTGTTCCACCCAGCACTGGCAAAAACCCGATACATTATTATTATTTTTACAAAAGGATTCAATTAGATCACATTATGCGGTCGTAGGCCAAAAAAGGCGGTTATTATGTTTTCATAGCGGGTTATTATGGAGCGCCTGCCCAAGGTGAACAACAGAGTTCTTGTGTTGAAGCGTAGGGGTTTTTTAATTAGAGTCGGTGGGGAGAAGGTATTTATTATGGAGCCTGTGCCTTGTATTCGTCTCCATTACGCGAGGCATCAATTTCCCTGCTAATTACGCGCAGAAAGGAGAGAAAGGGATTTTTCCTTTAATTACTCCCTCTTAAAGGAAGCCAGGTCTCGGGTTGCGAAGAGAGATCATTTTTTAAATTGCTTGGGCTGTTCTTTTTGGATTTTAGGGTCGCGTTCAGGATTCCGCGGGCTTTTGGATGCCTGTGACTTTTAGGTCGCGTGAAGTTTTGAAGCGGGCAGCAGAGAAATTTTGGCTTTCTAGTCTTCCAATTAGTGCGTTATGTAAGCTGAGCAGAGGCACATCCAGGATATTTATCTGGAGGTGTTGACAGAACATTAATCGAGATCCCTTGTCAAAAAAAGACCCAAAAAAGTATTGTCCGTGTCTCGATTCGGCGGGGCACTGCCTAATCGTAACACGGACAATAGGTAGGTATTTAAGGGTAGGTATTATTTTAACGTCGCACTAGAGCAACACAACGGGCTGTTGGTGACGGTCAAGGTTCAATCCCCGAGGGAAAGATCGTGGACAACGCCACGTAATTTTGAACCACGGTCAGATGACGAGGCATTGAGGAGATATTCGCGTCGGAAGTTTTATGACGCCATTTTAAATTCCAGCGCTAAAAACACTAAACTATCCTTCTTTTTAAGACTCTAACAGCCCAGCCTAGGCAGAGGGTGTAAGGCTACATGAGAGGCGGTGGGGAGTGCATTCGTCAGGCCCCATAAGGTCCCCAGGATCCTTAGTCCATGGGACAAGAAATGCAATACATTCATACAGAACAAATACAAATAATGAACAAAAGTAATGTTAAATACACACTGCATAAGAAACTTAACTGCTTAGAGATTAGTGACTATAAAATTTACAAATTGAGCATAGAAATCATACAATGGAAAAAGTAACCATAATAATGAAACGCAATTTTTCATCTTAGTTTAAATACACTTGATCTCAACTATGGAGCTTCAAAATGTTGCTAAAACTATACAGAAGAGCTCGCCCTCAAAATATTCAGAAGTCTGATGACATAATGGGAAATCTGCACAGTAAAAAGAAAGTGTGATAGGTTTAGATATCATAACGGACTGATTGATTGTTTGGCGTTTTATGGCGCAAGAGTCATATTTGGCCAAGCTGCGCCAAACACAAGACAGCGTCAAGTATAAACTGTCGTAAAAGGGGAAAAAAGAGGAATTTGGGGACCTGAATAGTGAGATGAAAGCAGGGAAAGATCGCTTGGGTATCCCGGGAATGCGACCCCCGTGTTTACTAAAGACAGTAAACCCGTGGAGAGAGAGATCACTAGAGTACCTCGGGTTCGTGAAGCCCGTATAGGAGATGCACCCCTGAGGGCCAAAAAGTGCTGAACTACCTTTGAACCAATCAATGAACGGATGCAATAGAAGCAGACATTCAGAAGTTAATTGTGGTAACATCACTAAGGTGTGTATATTTTGCCATGGTCTTGTTACAAATAAAAATCATCACCAGTAAGAAGTACACTTAAATGTGCAGTTTTAGATTTCGTTTAATTATTTCATTTGGAGACATGAAACAACTCCACCACCAATTCCTCCTCTGGTCTCGCAACTGGAATCCAAACTTTCCGTTTACTTTCGAAAACTTCCCGACAATAAATCGGAAAATGACATATTCGACCAAAATCCGATATGGCCTCGCTCCGCAGTGTTTAGTGTGTTCATCACATGACTCTCATCGCTGAAAGACGTTAGGAATGCAATTAAGGGGTTGTCCTCGGGCCACCGCACGTCATCTGCCCGTTATTAGAGACCTCTGCTTCCCACCGAGTTGCTGTTTCATTTTAATATCTCCACAAGCTGTATTCTGTCGTCATTGGCCTTTGGGATCATCGAGGGGTCGGCCTTAGTTTTCGATTTTGTGAAGCCTCGTCGCTTCTCAAGAATGAGCTAATATTAGAAAACGTCGACCCGAAGTCAGAGTCCTTGTACGTGCTTAATTCTTCTGTGTGGAAAAATTGTCTATGAATCACTTTATCGAATAATGAGAGTGGTATTTGTTCACATCTGGACTAAAATATCCCTCTATATAAAATTGGTTGACACCTCGACTAAAATATCTTTCAGATAGACATGTGGAAAAGTTTCTTTAAATGAGTAAAATACTTCAATTTGTGTAGCATCAAATTAATAAATAGGTGTACTTATGATGGATTTGAACCAAACATACAGGTGGATTAGAATCTAATGCTTTTACATTCCAAACCATCTGTTCCTACATGAACAGATATTTCTCAGTTAAGTCATTTATTTAACTTTTCCACGTGTTTATCTCAAAGATATTTTAGTCTAGATGTCAACAAGTTTTATATCGAGAGATATTTTAGACCAGATGTCAACAAGTTTTACATCGAGAGATAGTTTAGTCCAGATGTCAGTAACTTTTATATCGAGAGATATTTTAGTCCAGATGTCAACAAATTTTAGATCGAGTTATTTAATCCAGATGTCAAGTTTTAGATCGAGAGCTATTTTAGTCCTGATATAAATAACATATACTGATAATGAGTTGTCTTATTGGTTATATTTGAGAAGTTATCGTGGTTATATAACTCAGTTATTTGAACGAATACTAAGTTGAGGGATATTTTAATTTATCATTGCCCAAAAGAAGACATGCGTTACGTTGCTTGATGCACTAGATGTCTCTTCATCAGAAGAAAACTGGCCAGATCTTGATCTAGTCATCATCATATAATCGGCAATATCTTGATGACGATATATCTCGTCACTAGCAAAGTTGGTTAGATCTTGGTAGACGATATATCTCGTCAAAACCACTTGGAGTGTTAAAACATCTCAAAAATTGATTTTTGATTATTTTATGCTTAAGATTAGCTTTAAATGGAAGTTCGCATATTTGCGACTTGGAGATTCGCGGTGAAGAAAACAATTGATAACAGCGGAAAACTTAGGAAAAGGATTCTCACCAAGAACAACTAACAAGCTTGAAAAGTGAAAAATCCCGTCAGCAAATTTGATTTGCCATTGTAATCACGTGACGTTGTCGACGTCAAGTCGTTGCCAAATTACGAATACAAATGAGGCCTTATTTCAACGCCACGTAAGAAAGCTATATGCATGGATTTTAAAATAAACAAATGAACTTTACTTTTCAAAAGTGCGAGCTAACAGCGAGGTCATTATTTACTCACTCCTTACATTATTGGTTAAATTATTTAAATTGAAGTTTACTTCAGCGAACTCAACCAGCATCAAAAGTGAAATGAAAAATATACGACCACGCTATTAATTCCGACAACTATTTGACTAATAAATACGAAATCAGAGATCGTATTTTTCATTCGAAACTTCTCGAACGAGACTACTTTTAAACTGCTCTCACAGAATTCGATTCTCCTAATTACGAAAACAGAAATCAGAGAATAGTGAAATAAAACTTCCGTTATATATGAAGAGGGAACATTTTTGATCCGTTGTCTCCTGATTTACCCCTAACGAAGCAGAACAGAAAGGCAATCACCACAATTAAGTTTCGGGATTAGTCACTCTGGCAGACTGCCCTTTTTCTTAATGAGTCCTACTCGTTCGTTTTCGGCAGCATACCCGGAATGTAGCGAGTTGTATTGTTTTGGGGAAATGTCGCATGTCTTGATTAAATGAGAAGACAGGTCACTGGATGCTCGGATAATTGGGTTAGCTTTTTCTGAAGATCTAAGATGCGTTTTCTGTAAGTGAAATTTTATTTCTTTTTCTATACAGATCTAATCGATGATAGATATACAGGATCGTCAGAATAGATTGCCCACCATAATAAAGCATGAATGGGTAGCTCAGATTTACTGATTTGGATTCATCCTCTATGTTTGTAACACAATCAGCGAAAGAAAGAGCTTGGTCATTGAGGTTGCTATATTTGGCGCAATTATATTCAGTTTGTTCGTTTTAATTATGGATAGCTTTTATGCTTGTATGGGCTCTAGCTTTTATGTCATTACGAACGAAGCAATAAATGGCCACTCCGGTCTATCAGACATGACCACTTTAGCCATTGGCACACACACTTTAAGCATTGGCAAGCAGACATGGCCACTTTAACCATTGGCAAGCACACGTTAACCATTGGGCGAGCTGAAATAAATCGGGGAGGGAGAAATCAGAACTGTTCGACACGGCGATATTTTTTCTTCTATCTTTCGGTTTCGCCTTTAGAGTTGTTATCAAAGAAAGTTAACGAACTCCTCCAACTTTAGATGGGCATTTTATTCGTTAAAGAAAATCTGTCTTGATATTCACTAAAATAAAAACAACCAAGCATTCAATTGAGGATGCACGTATGATGAAAATTAGTTGATCTCAAATATGAGCGGGATTTGCACTGCAAACAAACCAGACGGAAGATGAGGATTTTACTTCCTATTACCCAAATGCTTTCGCATGTTAAATGCCTGGGTTATCTTAAATTCAGTTTATCGTCGTTTTGGCGTTTAATCTAATTGGCACTGAACCAAGCAACTATCATAATTCATGGAATTCATTCTTTGGAACTTTTACTTAAAGTGCTGAAATCTCATTGGAAGAACAATCCAAGTGACGTCACGTTCGGAATAAGTACTGGGAGCACATTCCAAAGGAAACGCAAGACACTACAGTCACCTATATTTAGTCAAGCAGAAAAACCGTCTCATAGACAGCCCAAACACCCCAATAGATGTTATTCACGTCAAAAGCTACAAACCAAGGTATACTTCCTTTTCACAGGTGAAAAGGAAGTATACCTTCCTCCCAACGAGGCTCTTCCCAGGGAATCTTTGTAAACATCTGGTCCTGCTCCAATCAACGCGAAGATGACGATGGACCGTTCTTAGCCAGAAACGTCCACCCATTTGTGTATATGAGTATTCGTATGTACCGAAACCATTTACAGAGCACATTCAATAAAACGGAGAGTCTTTCTCTCCATAGAGAATTACGCTAATGGACCGTTTCCCGATTCAATATTTATGGACATACTGGGAACGCATTTCTCTGCATCTTCTGCTGAAGGAAAAAAAGATGATATATGTCGGTAAGTAATACAAGTCAAACCAAGTTCTCGTTGAACATATGTGGATAACAGGATAATTATTGGTCTTGTGGGTAATGGGGGAAATGGTTCTGCGTTTAGGGATTTTGTCTCAAGAGGGGAAATAAAGCTCGAAGCATTTTCATAAAGGCTTCTTACTAAATCGTACTAAAATGCTTTCGAGAGTTTCCTGAGTTTGTGATGTAAGAAAAGAAAAAGTAGGGTACTTAATTGGGAAAAGAAATCTCAAGTAGTACATTTTTTGCCCCCAGGGGTACATCTTCTTTACGGGGTCTACTTCTTACGTAAAACAAAAAACCAACCAATCTATTATTTTTTATTTTTTATGATATGAATGATTCTACTAACATATAAAATAAAATATTTTAATTTCGTTATAACTTTTTTAAGCGTATCAGTTTTAACAAATACGGATTCCAGTGTTTCATAAATGATTAAGTCCCATTCTGCGGGGTTGGAGGGATGTGGAAGTTTGGAGAGAGGCGTGCCAGCTCAGGTCGGACCGTGGTTCAATATTACAAGATGTTGTCCTCGATCTTTCCCTTCGGGGTTGATCGTCTACAATAGTCCGTTCTGTCACTTTCGTGTGACATAAATCAACTACTCACCTACCTACGAACATCCACACCGGGGATTCAAATCCAGAGCCTGTTGAACAGAGGTTCAGAGTACTAACCCTCAGCTATCACGCCAAACAGTATATAGATCGTCGACTCAGAGCAGAAACTCATTAAAGGACAATTTTCTTACCGCACACCTGTTTAAAGATTAAAGTCTAGGTTTTTTTATCAAAAAATAAAAAATTACCTACCTTAAATAAATATAATTAAATAACTACCCCTTATATGAATATTTCCAAACTTAATGGGTAAAATACAGTTTTTATGATGTAAAAAATGTCTGCAATCAAAAATGTAATGAGGTTTTGAACTTGGAACTTCTTTTCTTCTTTCTTATCCCAGTGTAAAAAAATTACACTAAGTCATTGAGTCTGTGCAAAAAAGTTTAAGTATTTTTGCAGAAGTCCATGACTTGGGTAGAGCGCGTCTGCTATTGATCATAAGATCTGGGAGCCATCTCTGTAGCAGTCCGACTTAGCCACTTTCATATGTTAACCGAGTAAAGCTTCAAGCCTTGGGTACCAGGAATATATACTCCTGACGCACTTCGCCTGTGCTACCAGTTTCACCCTCTCACCATGATGAGGCCATAGGATAGGTTTGGATTAGTTTTGGAGGATTTTATGGAGCAAGGGCCATATTTGGCCATGCTGCGCCAGACACAATACAATATCAAGCAATTGACATATGACGTACAATATGAAGTAATTGACACACGCAGTGAAAGCTTTTACTGACACAGAAGAGAGAAATACACCCAGGGAGGAATGAACCTGGCAGGAATTGGACCTGCGCCGCCTACAACTCGAAGGTTGCTAGCGCAGTGGACATACCCACTGAGCCACGACGGCCCCAACCATAGGCTGGACATTGAGAGAGTGGAACTTCTTTTGTATCAATAGCACTACTATAGAATCCTCGCATAGCATCTGCGCTGAAATTTCGAACTTTTCCATTGCTCGCAGTGTTGTTATGGTACACGCTGGTTGTTACGCCTACAACTCGAAGGTTGCTAGCGCAGTGGACATACCCACTGAGCCACGATGGCCCCAGCCATAGGCTAGGACTTTGAGAGAGTGGAACTTCTTTTGTATCAATAGCACTACTATAGAATCCTCGCATAGCATCTGCGCTGAAATTTCGCACTTTTTGTTATGGTGCGGCTCACACGAGAAGGCCTCCTCTTCTGGCAGTGATTCAAAATTACGCGGTCGGATCTTTCCCTTCGTGATGCATCCCGGACCGTCGTAAATAGCCCGTTGTGTTGGTCTAGTGTGACGTTAATTAACTACCTACTACCACGTGCGAAGGTAGTCGACCTTGGGTCAGTTGATTTTTTGATAGGTGTGAAAGCGCATTAGAAGGCTGTCATAAGCAAAAGCCTACAAGTCGTCCCTAGTACAGGCTGATTTCGCATCAATTAAAGGACTAGCTCTTATGATTCCTCCTCTGGTCGCGGGGTTCAAAATTACGTAGTGTTGTCCTCGTTCTTTCCGGGCCGCGGTGGCCCGGTTGGAAGAGTAACGAACTAGCAACCGAAGGGTTGCGAGTTCGAATCCAGCCAAACACCGTCGTGTACAAAGGGGGCTGGTGCACGTTAAATCTGTCGTGGCCTCAAATGTCCTCACGTTGGCGTGGTGTGGAAGTTTGGAGAGTGGGATGCCAGCTCAGGTGTTGCCTCGTCATCTGACCGTGGTTCAAAATTACGTGGTGTTGTCCTCGGATCTTTCCCTTTGGGATTGATCCCGGACCGTCACCAATAGCCCATTGTATTGCTCCAGTGTGACGTTAATTGAAATACCCCCCTCGTTCTTTCCCTTTGGGATTGATCCCGGACCGTCACCAATAGCCCGTTGTGTTGCTCCAATGTGACGTTAATTAAAATACCTACCTCCTCTGGTCGCGCGGGCGTGGCCTTCTCATCTAACCGTGATTCAAAATTGCGAGGTGTTTTCCTCGGATCTTTCCCCTCGGGGGGGACCCTCCAATAGACCTATGTGTTGCTCCAGTGCGACGTTAATTCAACTACCTACCTTCCCATTTTATGCGGAATTGAATTGTATCGATATGAGGAAATAAATTGTATCGATGATTCTTTCTGATCAATTTATTTAGTGAAGTTCAAATGGCAGTTGTTGGTTGTACATTTTAGAGGAGGTAGGTAAGTATTTTAATTAACGTCGCACTGGAGCAACACAACGGGCTATTGACGACGGTCCGGAATCAAACCCAAAGGGAAAGATCCGAGGACAACGCCACATAATTTTGAACCAAGGTCAGATGATGAAGTCACACCTAAGATGGCACCCCACTCTCTAAACATCCACACCACGCCAACGTGAGGACATTTGAGGCCCCGACAGATTTAACGTGCACCAGCCATCTTTATACACGATGGTCTTTGGTCGGATTCGAACTCGCAACCTTCCGGTCGCTAATCCGTTACACTTTCAACCGAGCTACCACGGTCCCTATACGCTCATCGAAGAGCCAAGCAGAAATACATGAAATGCAGTCTACGTAGGAGAGGAACTCGCAGCTTTCAACAGACACTGAATTGGCTTCTTTGTCTTCATTTACTGCACCCAAATAAATAATATGAGCTAACGAGACGCATTCACAAAAACCTTGTTCCGACACATCCCAGCCGTTGATTTTTATGTTCCTGTCTTCCAATGAATTTTCACTTTGCGAAGAGTAAAGCAAAACTCAATTTATTTCTATAGAATTAAGAGTTCACAAGCCACTTGCTTCAAGCTGCAATTATTAACTAAACTGGTAAAAAAGATTTGAGTGTTTCGAAAGAGTGGGCGAAAAGTAATTTATTTTCAAAATTACTCTACTTTATTTAGTTAAAAAAAAGCGTATTTAGTCATGTTAAAGTTAGTTCTACTGTACCTAGCTATGTGAAAAAGTTCAAGCATTGGTTTTGTGTTTAACTTGTATCTTTACATAATTTTAATTTAAAAATGTGTGTGATTTATTGTATAGTTTGTGCGCTTTTGTTTCTAACTTGCAGAATCTCAGGTTGAATTGGTTAATTGTAGAGCGAAAAAGTGACCAGAATAATAACTTTTTCCTTTCGTATTATCCAACATCATTTAAGTGTCAGGAAAAGAATTTTTTTTAACTGCTTTTAGACATTTTTATAGCTTCTACTTAGGACTCAAATCGAATTACATGCTTATCCATCAATACAATACATTTCACACCCTGTTGTATGACAAACCTACAAAAGGTGACTACTACAAAAATCGATTTTGAGTTTGGAGAATTATGAATACTCCTTCTTAGGTTTGTTTTGCTGTAAAATTGCCTAAACTTAATTCTTGAAAGATGACAAATCTATGGTGAATACACTAGTTTCATGCTTTTCTTATCAACATTTTTTGACTTGTGGCTCTTTTACGTCAGGCATATGATATTTTCGAATTTCGCCATTCATAAGGAAAGGATGACAAATCAGTTTTGATAAGATGACTAATTTTTTTCAATCGTATATATTTTTCCTGAAAATTCCATTTAGTGGCACGTGCAACAAAATAACTTGTTTTAAATTTGAATGTCTTCGGTACGGACAAAGCAAAGATAACCATTTTCCACAAAAAAAATGATAGAACAATTTGACAACCCGCTTTTTTAAAGAAAATCGCTGTTTTCAACAAACTTCTTAAAGGTATGGAGAGTTGCTTAAATATAGTTTTAACTCGCAATCGTTCGGTCTTGACCTTCTGTCACTACAGTGAAGAATTTTTAATACTTAAAAAGACCTAATTCAGATTTTTTTAACATTAATATTCTTTCATTATCGGTGAAATTTCATATAAAATTTGTTTTCTTTAGCCTGCATGGCAGCTTTAAATCGATTTATTTGTGGGGTTGTTGCGTGTGATGAATGGAAATTACAATGTAATAACAATAAAAAAATATGTATTAAATTTAAATTTAATAAATATTTATTAATAAAAAATATTTATTAAATTTACAAACAAATTTACAATCACAAAGTCGGCGGGAAAAGAATTGTTCTGTAGATATTAATTCGCGATTCTTTTTTATCTCGTGATGTTGCATAATTGTCACAACTTGTAATTAAAAACAGAACACAATTTAAGAAAGCGAGATTAATTCTGAGCGAAAAAATCAGAAAATAGTATTACGGTACGTGGTCAACGAACACGAGTTTTTGTTTTGTTACTCACGCGTTAAACATTAAAGCACTGTTTAAATTCAGATAATTTTGAATGGAAATCACGACCTGCCTAGAATTTAATTATGATGTCCCTTCAGTGCAGCTTTAAATAAAACCAAGTAATTTTATTTGAAGCATGGAAAAGAAATATTCAATTTTTAACGAGTTTAATCGTTTTGTATAGGAAACTTGTAAAGTTTTAAAATACATTGAATAAATTCCATTAGCTGCCAGTCTTGGTTCAAAGGGTTTTGTGCTATATGTTTTATTTTTCATAAAAAGAAATTCTACGACCAAGTGTGTTAAACAAAGGACGTTTGAGGAAAGTTAGTCGAAATGCCGTCCAGAAAATTAACACGTCTTTACCAATATAACTCATATACCATATTACCATAAAATAACTCATTTTTACCTTGCTCTAGTGCAGAATTGAATGCTTTATTCTCTTCATTTCTCATCTGTCCCAAATATTCGGAAATTATTTATATTTTAAAAATAAGAAATAAGTTCAAAATAAGTGAAAAATGTTAGAATTTAAATTCCGTAAAAATAATTGCTTTTGTGGTAGTACTGGTAAAACAATCTGGCCATGCCTATATACATCCCAGCTTCTCCAAAACTGCAAAATTAAAGTTGATTTTGGAATAGTTGCTACTCAGATGTTTTATCCTGAACTTTGCCTTAACATGTAATCAAAGGGAAATAAAATAATGTATTCACTAAGTTAAAATATGTTTATAAAATTTGTAACATATTGTTAAAAATTATTGAATAAAATTTATGTGATGCTTGCACAAACACAGACACAAAACAGACATAAAACAAGAAGACAGACAGTCTGACGCAATGAAGTTCAATACATAAACCGTCTAATGAAATAGACGGATAATGTGGGCGGAGCCGCTGTAGTAAGATCTCTAAAGAGTAAATCACGTGAACATACGAATAGACTTAGCCGATTGGTTGCCGAATCGTAGACTAGTTTTTGATCGCGGAGGATAATCAGTTTAACCAATCAATAATTTAGGATTCATGCTTTCGCCCACAATCACGTGATAGATCTTCAAACCGAGCAACTGGAAGAAATAACATGAAGCTGCAGGGGCATGCTCCGTCTACTTCATTTTAAGGTCGATGGTTCAGTCACTAAATAAATGTAAGTACTCACAGTATGCAAAGTTTCATAAACCCAGCCGTTTGGACGCAGTGCAAGCACATACATACAGACGCAGAAGACACCAAATGCCATCAATTGTGCATTAGAAGGGCCCTAAACGATTAAGTAACTTGAAATGGGTCGAAAATATGCAATAAACAAACACTTAATTTTTATTTACATAGATGGGAATTTTTCTTGGTTGTACTAAATTGTTCTCCTTGGCATTTTTCTCCTTTTCTTGTTAGGGTCGCGGTAGCCCAGTTGGTAAAGTCCCGGATTAGCAACCGGAGGGTTGTGAGTTCGAAATTCGATCCAACCAAATGCCGTTGTGCACGCGGAGGCTGGTGCACGTTAAATCTGTCGTGGCCTCAGTTGGAAGTTTGGTTCAGCTCAGGTGTTGACCTCGTTCTCGAACTGCGGTTCAAAATTACGAGGTGATGTCCTCTTTAGGATGGATCCCTGACCGTTGTCAGTAGACCGATGTAACGTTCCAGTGCGACGTAAATCCAACTACCTACCTATCTTTTCTTGCCTCCCCAAAAAAAGCGTTACATATCGAAGGGTTACCGTATCATCAGGAGCTCGTATCAGATCTCAGATCAAAGAATGCTCGTATCAGAATGCATGAATATACAGTAACCCCTTGATATATGAATGCTTCACTTGCCAAATCGATTAACTCCACTTTCTGAATTTTATTACATTTTAATGTCAAAGCACTGTATACATTCAAAACAAATTTCTCTAATAATAAGTATTAAGACCACTAAATGACAAAATTTTTTTTAGCCATTGAATAATAAATAATTTGTTTCAGAAGGCCAATCTGATGAACTCCATACTCTAATGTAAATCGTAATAAAAATTTAGTTAAAACACTTTTTAACAATGCAATTGACTACTTCTTATATACAGTAAGTCAAAGTAAAAACCGAACACCAAAGAAAATGAAAGGAATTTGTACGTACGGTCCGAAGAAACACAAAAATGACGGGAGCTCCAATACAGCTAACGAAGAAGACATCATTTATATTGCTGATGAATCAATTTAAACAAAGTAATTATACTCGTAATATATGTAACAGTAACAGAACAGTTATTCATTTTTGCTAAAATCTTTAATAAAAAATGTATATAATGAAGTTTTTCTGTAAAAAAAATAATTTGTGAAGACTGAATTTGAATTAATAATTTTCTTTCACTTGCCAAATAGATTAACTCCCTTAATCATGCAAAAATTGTAGTAATAATAACGATTACTCCAAGGATATTCTATCTTATACTTTCTATATGTCGTTAGATAAACGATACATCTGCAGTAATACAGTCTACATCGTTTATTTGAATTTATAATTTAAAAGGAATTTTAAAAAACAATGTATACTATTTTATCATTTTTCTCAATTTTTTGTTGCATGGAGTTAATCGATTTGGCAAGTGAGGCATTCATATAGCGTTTCGTCAATGTGATTCAGTGCGCCAATGTGACAAAACTTGAATATATTTCTTCAAGTATGCCCAATGGAAAATTAGATTAGGTCTTTTCCTACGGTGGGTAGCCGTGACTCAGTGGGTTCGCCCACTGCAGGTTCGATTCCTGCCCGGGTGTATTTCTCTGTTCTATGTCAGTAAAACTTTCCTTGTGTGCACGTGCATTTTTTGATATTATCTGCCTCGGGCCTAGTGCAGAATGGCCAAATATGGCACTTGCGGAATAAAACCCAAACAACTCAACACCCCCTGCGAGCTGTAGATAGCGCAGATGCGATTCCTGTAAATTACCCTAGGTGTATTTCTTTCTTCTGAGTTAATAAAACTGTGTATATCCCTTATTTGACTTTGTCTTGTATTTGATGCAGAATGGGTGAATATGGTCCTTGCCCCATTTGCCTAACCAACCGTTCCTACAACAGAAAAGCTCAGACTTTGTGACTGGAGCAGTGACAACAGACAGTATATCCCTGTGTGAATACAGTTCCTTTCTCGCTCTCTACTTTCCCTTAGAGCCTGCGCAGAAGGTTTCGAAACCCACCTTCAATGTGGGCTCCAAAACGACCCTGCTCCTAGCTCAAACGTCAGACGAACTCTTCCATAACTCATCCCAATGGGAAATTAGATTAGCCGTGACTCACTGGGTTTGCCCACTGTAGGTTCAGTTCCTCTCTGGGTGTGTATTTCTCTGTTCTGTGTCAGTAAAACTTTCCTTGTGTGCATGTCCATTTCTTTATATTGTCTGTCTAGTGCAGAATGGCCAAATATGGCACTTGAGGAATAAAACCCAAACAACTCAACACCCCTGCGAGCTGTAGATGGCGCAGGTGCGATTCCTGTAAATTACCCTAGGTGTATTTCTTTCTTCTGAGTTAATTAACTGTGTATGTCCATTATTTGACTTTATCTGTCTTGTGTTTGGTGCAGAATGTGTTAATATGGTCCTTGCGCCATCTGCCTAACCAACCGTTCCTACAACAGAAAGGCTCAGACTTTGTGACTGGAGCAGTGACAACAGACAGTATATCTCTGTGTGAATACAGTTCCTTTCTCGCTCTCTACTTTCCCTTAGAGCCTGTGCAAAAGCTTTCGAAACAGACCTTCAATGTGGACTCCAAAACGTCCCTGCTCCTAGCTCATCCCTCAGACGAACTCTTCCATAACTCATCCTCCGAGTCCAACTAATCACGTCTTAATCGGCCTACCCAACAAACATTACACAACGGAACTTCATAAAACGACGTTATCGGAGACGACGATTCGGGAGAGCGCCGAAAAAGAAACAGGTATAAGCGTGCCCCGACGCTAAAACAACCGAAGCGACCATTCGTCGTCCTAATTAAAGGATTTTGTTTCTGATTTATGTCTGAGTGTGCGGGCTAATTGCAGAGCCCCGGATGACGTATCTTTAACGGTCCCGTCGTCTGGAAAGGGGGTGGGAAACGCGATCTTTTTAAGTTTCGCAAGCTGTCTTATGGGGGGACCCTTTCGCGGGAAATGAGTCGAGATGGCGACCGATTCCTCCTGAGGGAAATGAGAGCTAAGTGGTCTTTCAAAAACATCTGAGCGTGATTGCTCGTTGAGTGTCTTACCCTGGGGACTGATGGCTGCCTATGGCTGTGGCTATGGCCTCGGTGTGGGGCTGATGAGATGCAATTCGTTGGGAAGAAGTGGTCGTAACAACCTATGAGCCCCCATGCCAGGGAGAATTTTAAATTTCATTAAAACTCGTTGGGTTGTTTGGATCCGCCTCGGGTGGTCTGTTGATGAAGGACTTGACCTGGTCTTTGGACCTACGTACGAAAAGGTTTAAGATAATACTACAGGATGTCTATAATTAAAGTTCATCTAGTCTACGTTTATTTTTCGCCAATACCTGGCCAATTTGAACTTGTTAGGAGTACTTCAAGAGGTGAATTGCGAACCACTTGGCGTAATCCCGTGCCCCACGGGGGTTTCATGTTGCATTTCACATACACTAGTCTGCGCTTCGATAGCCAATCGTTAAGTCGATTCGTATGCCCACTTGATTTTGCGATAGTGACTCCTCCCATATGCTCTGTCTATTTCGTTAAACTGTCGATGTTTTTTTGACGATGAAGAGATTAAGATCTTGGTCAGTTTTGCTAAGCTTGACGCGATACCTCGTCGAGACAACCACCAGGAGGATTAATATCTTAACACGTAAAATTTCAGATTAAACAGAGGGCGATCTCAGTCTCCTTTGTCCAAGGTTTCAAAAAGTAAAAGATGATTGCTTTTAGAATCGAGTTTATTAATAGTTTCAAATCTGAAAAACGTATTCACTATAAGATTTAAGCTTGAAGATTATGTTTAAAGGATACTCGAAATTGAAACCATCTATACAAAATTTTCAAATTTTAGGGTAGGTAGGAATTTAATTAATGTCGCACTGGAGCAACGCAGCAACGATCCGGGATCAACCTCCGAGGACAACACCACGTAATTTGGAACCCTGGTCAGAGGACGAGATCACACCTGAGCTGGCACCCCACTTTCCAAACTTTCCCACCACGCCCTCTTCGATACAACCCTATGTGTAAGATTAGATTTCAATACGTACGATCAAATTTGCAAAATGAGTCTGTTTGAAGATCCGGTTTCAAAAATTAAAAGAAAATTGTATGTAAACTCCAAAATATTCATTACTATATTCATCTTATGTGTTTCTTAACTTGTGTTTCTGATAGAACATTGATAGAAAAACTACCACCACAATATCCAGACTGAGACCAGGAGATTTTAATGGCATGAAAATTAACAGTGATGGAACCGGAACGTACAGACATTGTTACAACCATCTGGGCGTTGAACTAGTACCAAATAATGTATTCAATTGCCCTGTAATAGTAGCTGTTACTAAACCATCGATTATCATCTTGAAAAACAGCTTTATATCGAGAAAATAATCGACATCGCCAAAAAATATGCAAAATGCGCACGGCAACATCTGACTCAGAAATGGACACCACGACAACAACTTGTGTTTCAGATGTAAGCCATTTTATCTCCCGTGTTGTTGTAAGACCTGTGCTTAGTAACTTTCGTTCTCTTTTGCTGAATATTTTAAAAAGTAAAATCTAGCGCAAGTTATTTTTTCATTCTAAACACCGATTTTTTTTCTCTGAATACTGAATCTTGACACTAATTCCTTTCACAGTTAGGAACAAGAATCGTAAACACAACTTGCAGAGAAAAAAGCAATTCCCAATTTTATTTGCTCACTGTCCAATGACATTCGAGAGAGGAGACACAGTTGCCCCCCCCCCCCAATTCCTTTTCTCTTTTTCTCAGGACGCGGAACACCGCTGAAAATTAAAAAGAAACTCTCCCTCTTTGTTGACTTTTGTGATTCCGAATGCTTTTTCATCACCCATTCTGGGACAGCCCCCCACTGCGACAACCTAAGTAAATCCCCCGGAAAATTAACTTTTCATCCGGGGACATTCCGAACTGAAGTGAACTAATTAGAATCCAAGAGTCGTCTGAAGGCTTTTTAATTAAAGGAGGAAAACGTTTAAGTTTGGATGACGCAGAATGGCAACGGATCTTTTGTTGGTGCTTTATGTTCTAAAACTGATTGTGTCCTAGAGTTCTGATTTCTGCCTGCTTCTGACTTTTTCTCTGGGCTTAATCCGAAACTTAAAGTCAAACTAAATCCTCGAAAGTAACTGATTTTTAATGACTGGCTAAAATTTCATCGAACTTCAATTTTAAATGGGGGGAGCAGAACAAAACTGGTTGTTTTTAAGATTCTGGAACGTTTTCGAACTGGGTACATTAAGTTCCGGATTACATAAAAATAATAGAAGTCGCATTTTTTGGCTATCAAGTATATATTTGAAACGCAAAATTTTTGTATCTTGAAAACGTTCGAAAATTTTCTGCATTCGGCTGACCCGTGATAATTAAATTTTAAGAGTGTTTAAGCAAATCTATATAGGGGTGGGGGGGGTATTTCAATTAACGTCACACTGGAGCTACACAATGGGCTATTGGTGACGGTCCGGGATCAATCCCAAAGGGAAAGATCCGAGGACAACACCACGTAATAAATCTATATATATAAAATAGGATGTATATATATATATTTCTGTACAAATCTACACCGTTTGACCAATCCACACCAAATTTGGTACACTTATACTTTAGAACACTGCGGTCAGCATAGACTAACTCTTAACCCCCGTTCCAATGGCCCTAGGGGGCTAAAAACTATTCGAAATCGCCATAGAAATAACATTGAGCATAGATTGATTGCTTTAGGCAGCTATGGTTGCTTTACCAGTGTTGATCGAAAAACAATTTTTTCCGAAACAAATTAAATTACAGTATTTATGTTTGAACTGACTTTTTAGTTCTTCCCATGATGGTAAATAAATTATAGATACTTATTGATGAAAGAATATTTTAAAATTTATTTTTGCAAGGAAATTCAAGGAAAGGTTTTCAGGAGTTCAAGGATGATTTTCAAGGAAAGTTGGCGTATATTTCCGACCAACTTTCCTTAAATAATTTATTGAATACGTAATGATTTGTAGAATTCTGTTTCATAAGCTTTTTAGGTAAGGCGTGTAACTTATTTTAAAATGTCCGGAATAGATACATGTGAATCCTCCGTTGAAAGCAGTGATTTTCTTTCTTAAAAATTCTGTAGAATCGACCTTCAGCTTTTTGAAAAAATTTTATCTATTCAGTTTAATTTGTCTACACAGATTACATTTATTTCTAACCGAAACACCGTTATTCCGAAAAGCACAAACGAAAAACTTATTGATCATAAAAGCGTAATTTTGCTACTCGGTATCTGGCAGCACCAGAATTAATGTTTACTTTTTTATAAAACTTTGTAGAACGCATTTTTTCGTCGGAATTTCGTTTCTGTTTGTCTTTATGTCTTAATCTTTTACTTATTGCAATATATTCAGGAATTAAATATATATATTTGCGTCCGAAGTATACTGTAGAAGCTATGAAAAAGTTAAAACGTATTTTCCGTACGACTTAAATGATTGCATTTTTCTGTGAAAGAAAACTGATTATTCTAATTCACTTTTCAAGCAACATTTAACCATTTCAACTCGAGCAACGCCGGGTAATTCAACTAGTTACTAATAAAATATTACACTACTTAAAAAAGAGAGCGCATGGGATTTTAGGAAAAAAAATTTTATAATATCCATGAATTTTAGGGCCACGGTAACCAATTTGGAAGAGTAACGGATAAGCAACCGGAGGATTGCGAGTTCGAATCCAGCCAAAACGTCGTGTACGAAGGAAGCTGGTGCACGCTAAATTTATCTTGGCCTCAAATGTCCTCACGTTGGCGTGATATGGATGTTTGGAGAGTGGGTGCCAGCACAGGCGTGGCCTCGTCATTTGACCGTGGTTCAAAATTACGAGGTGTTGTCCTCGGATCTTTCCCTTCGGGTTGGATCCCGAACTACTCCAATCGCCCGTCCAATCCCCTTGCTTAATGTGTTTATGTTTCTGACACAGTAATGCCGTATGTTATTATGATTGAATATATTACATTTATTACCTTAAAGTTTTTATAGGTTATAGATTTATTAACTAAGAGGTTTTCTTGAAGCACTGTCACAGTACGAGATACCCTGATATTCTTTTCTCGTAGTAGTGTGCAGTGCTAGATACTGCGCTGTTATTTACATTTACGATGAATTGAAATCCTTCTGAGAACTGAGGATTCAGCCATAACTTTTACACTCTAATGAGATAAAAATCAGAAAACGGATGAAAACCTTAGTCAAAGTGATTGCCAAATATTTAAAAGCTTCAAACAATGACAAATAAAAACTATTTAAAAAAGAAGATAGCAAAGGTCAATAGTTATTTAGGTGGAGCAAACCGTACACCACCATCGAAGTAAACAAGAGGAAAACTAGTTTAAATATGTCATGTTTAAATAGTGTTGCTACAGCCCGGCTCCCACGAGAAGGTAATCTTTAAAATTGGGGTCATGAAAAGTCGAGCGTTACAAAAGGCGCTACAACTGTTTTGTCTTATGATTTCAGAACTAGAAGATAAAGGTTTGTTGGGGTTTTATGGCGCAAGGGCCATATTTTGGCCATGCTGCGCCAGACACAAGACTTACAATATCAAGTATAGACATACACGCACAATGAAAGTTTTACTGACACAGAAGAGAGAAATACACCCAGGGAGGAATGCACCTGACATGAATCGAACTTCCTATGTCTGCTTCATTTATTCCACAATCCAACATCCAGCCCGAGTATTCGCGTCAAAACTAGGGTATATGTCCTCGACGAAACCTGCCAATTCTTTTTTCTTGATTTCACTTATCAGTTGACTTTTTAAGAAAAAAATTATCGGACATAACATATTAAGGATTGGAACAGGGTTTTCGTGTTAGACTCCTATCTAAGAGATCCGACGCATCCGACGCTGTATAATTCTTAGTTTTGATTGCTCTTAGAGCTGAACTTTTGCCGCTCTATGAGCAATCAGAACTAAGGAGAGGAATTTCATTGATCCAGAACCAAACCTCATTCTTGCACTCCTCAACATTTGTCTACGAATTGAATTTCTGTTTTTGAGAAAAACAAGCCCAACCAACTCAAAAAAAGGAAATTTCTTGATAAGATTAATGGTGTATGGTATCTATATGATTCGTAATTAGGATTGTGCATATTTTCTCTAATTCATGTAAGCATATCCATGATACTTAACTATGTTGTTTTGCGATCCATGTATATTTTTAGTAGTAAAAAAAATCTAGTTTACTATTCAAAAATGGTAAAAGATAATGGGAAAGGGTGAATTTAAGAAAATTCGTATTAGTCAAGCAGAGCAGGTTTAAGACTCTACGTTGAAAAATCGATTTTGGACTGAAATTTCATATTTTATTTTATTCAATACTCTTAATATTTAGACTTCTCTTACAAAACTTTTTATTTTGTCTGCACGGTGAATGGAAACGGAGATTCAGCAATTCGAATATATCTTGAGACAGCTGCTTTTTAATTCGTTTTCAAATCTTTAAATGCTTTTTATCTCGAAGAGAGATTTTGAGCAAACCTTATGCACGAGGAACGCGATAACTAAAAATGTAGTATATATTTTTGAATGAAATTTAGTGAAATGATTTTTATATTTGTTTTGGAGGGCTTGAACTGGGATACAAGAGTTGAAAGAAAAATCTTTTAGAGATTTCAGAGTGATGGAGTAGGGAAAAATTTGAAAAATTCATGTTTTCTTCTACACTATTCCCTATATCCTATGATTGGAAAGGAATATTGCACATCTTTTATTTCAGGCCCTAGATTATATATTTAGGAATCTGCGAAATTTTAAGCAAATGTACTCGTACGTTTTTTAGTTGCAATGTTTTTCGTTAACGTCATTTTTTTTACCTAAATTTGACACTTTATGCGAGCTTTTTAATAAATTTTAATAATTTTTAGTGATTGCTTTATAATATGCTTTTATACATTATTTGTTTTACCTTAAAATGAAAAAAAAAAATAGGAATAGGAAATGTTTGTTTTACCTTAAATGAAAAAATAGGAAATAGTATAGTTCGAAGATTTTTTTTAAAAAGGACTCTGAACATAGTCATGTAGCTTAATAGCACTGCTCTAACCAACGTACTATTATTTTAGAAAACGCTCTCCAGTATGTAATTTTATGATTAGAAGTCTCTCAATTAAAAATAACTGAGTTCAAAACAACCGTCAAGCCCTACGTCATCACCTGTTACTAGAACGGAATGAAAAGTTAAAGCGGAGACGGACTTTGAACCGCTTCGTCTTCGTTTGCACTTAATCGGAACGAACGGTTCCCAAACCCCGAAACGCTTTCACGACGTCACATCCCGAGCCACGTGTTGCCATTCGGCGTTCGAATAATCCTGCGTGACGCCTGGCAGAGACGAGGCCTATCTCCTTGTCAGAAAGTGTTTGCGGAGACGGCCTCCTAGAGGACATGTTTTGAGTGGCGCTTAATGCCCATCTGTCTTAAGGATGAAAATCTCAAGAGTTGTATTCTTAGGAGAAGTGGTATGAATTGAAATATTTACTGCGTTTACATTTGGTCGCCTAATGTCTCTGGTTAGTCTTGGCTTATGATAGATACACACACTGGCCAATGAATTAGAAACCCGTAAATATTTATGCAAATGTTGGTTACGGGCGTGGTTATGCAAATTCCGTCTATGATGCGAGTGACACGTAATCAAATTGGCGGTATAAGTGGCTGTTCATTTCACGAGAAACGAAGCAGAATGGGGAAAACGACAGATCTTTCACTATTGGAAAAAGGACTTATTGTTGGGACCCGTTTATCAGGAGCCATGATTGCCAAGACAGAAGGAACTGGATTCTCGAAAGTTGCGATTTCGAAGGTGTTTAAAAGTTGGAAACAGAACCCACACTCCTTGTCCAAAAGAAGTAACTGTCGATCTAAAGCAATTAATCAAGACTGTGATTGGCATCGTCTCAGATAGATTTTACCCCAGAAAAGTGACTCCACTGTTCCTCAACTGACCGGACAACATCTCGTAATTTTGAACCATGGTCAGATGACGATGACAACACCTAAGCTGGCACCCCACTCTTCAAATTTTCACACTAACGTGAGGACATTTGAGGCCACGATAGATTTAATGTGCACCAGTATGCACATTGACGGTCTTTGGTTGGATCGAGTTTCGAACTCCCAACCCTCCGGTTGCTAATTCACGGCTCTACCATCTGGGCTACCGTGGCCCCGTTTAGGTTTATGGCTAGTTTACATTTCAATTAAAGAAGTCATTGTAGGTAATTATAAGACATACAGGGTGAGTCTAAATTGTTTTTACAAAATAAGAGGGGTGATAGTACCCATCCAGACAAGCAATAATTACCATGGAACATAGGGTCGCATTCCACTCATAGGGTCGCATGCAGAAAAGAGTCAAATTAGAATTTCAACATGAACTTACAACAGTGTTGGGAAAGCGAATGAACGATACCAAAAGATACCACGGTCCGGCACTTCTTGAATGCCCCATGTCCCGCACGATGGATCGGACGTGGCGGACCTGTGGCTTGGCCTTCTCGCTCACCGGACCTCAACCCACTGGACTTCTTCTTCTGGGGGCACATGAAATCTTTAGTGCAATGAACAAAATGAACACAACACCGGGAATCTTCGAGAGGGTGCGCCAGTCATTCCTTCGCTGGTGTGAACTGTGCAACGACACGCGTGGCCGCCACTTTGAGCACTTGCTGTGAGTCTTTCTCTGATCAATCAATCAGATTGTGCAACTTTTGGTATCGTTCATTCGCTTTCCCAACACTGTTGTAAGTTCATGTTGAAATTCTAATTTGACTCTTTTCTGCCTCTCAGAGTGGAATGCGACCCTATGTTCCATGGTAATTATTGCTCGTCTGGATGGGTACTATCACCCTTCTTATTTTGTAAAAAGAATTTAGACTCACCCTTTATATTAAAAATACTTTTAACGAAACATAAATGAACTGACCACTTAAAGAAGTGGCTTACGTCTAGTTCAAATATCGCTATATCATATCTCATCATATAGCTATCCTCACAATATATGAGGTTCTTTCTCTCAAGCTTAATGAAGGCGGTGGTAGTGTTTTGGAGGATAAATGTGTTTACAGTTGGGTATTCCGTTCGTGACGTCACTCGGTTTGATTTTCGAATACGATTTCAGCACCTCGCCAGCGAAAATTCCGAAGAATGAATTCCGAATTTGAAATTAATAGCTGATTGGTCAACGCCAATTAGATTACACGCCAAACGTCGCCAAAAGCGATGATAAACTTCACTTTAAGGTAACCCTCATATGTATCATGCAAGGGCATTTGAGGGGTGGAAGTAAACTCCTCGCACTACGTCTGGTTTGTTCGTTTACACTGAGGATTACAAATCCCTCTCTTACATTTAAGGAATAGAAGTCACTTGTTAGCAATTATAAAATATTCCGTTATAAAGCAATGTAGACATTCCGAGGGAAAATATCTTTAATCTATACACATAAATCATAGTTGGCATCTGTCTGTCTGTTCTTTATACAAATCTATACCGTTTGACCAATCTACACCAAATTTGGTACACTTATTCTTTGGAACCCTGCGGGTAACGTAGACTACATATTAACTCCCGTTTTATTTGTCTTGGGTGTGCAGAGGGGTGTAACGTCCGGTCATCCTGGACAGAGCACTTGCTAGGGGGCACTCTCTCCCGGCCTGGCTGTGCAGATGACGTCAGAGTTAACATCTACAGGAGTCGCCTCTCAAGATGACCTTGGAGTTTTTTTAGAATCTTAGAGTGCGGTTGCTGAAAATCGCTCAGTATCATATCGTTTATGTATCCCGTCTGTAAATTCTTAAACTGTAGCTTTATTATTGGAATGTAAATTTTTATAATATAAGATTATTTTTATAGGAAGAAGTCTTTTTTTATCGTCGATGTGGTACAGGGTGCTAAAGACGATTCAAAATCCTCATAGTAATAACATTGCGTGTTTATATGATCAATGTCAGACCAATTCGCACTAAATTTAATACATTCATCCTGTAGAATTCTGCGAGACACATAGGTTATATATTAACCCCGTTCTATTTGTCCTGGGTCTGCAGGGGGGCTAAAAACAATTCGAAATAACCCCAGGATTAACATTGAGTGATATTACGATGCAATAAGCAATTCAACCCGAGCAACGCCGGGTAATTCAGCTTGTGCATTATATTAAAGATTCTTCTACAAAACAAATAAATTAATCACTTTAAGACGTAGCTTGCATCTAGTTAACTATCTCATCACATCTCGAACCTCACAATATATTATATGAGAGGTATGTAAAAGAGTATTGGTATTCGGGGAGGAGAGCCCATGGGACAGATTTAACGTGCACCAGCCCCCTTTGTACGCGGTCTTCGGTTGCATTCGAACTCGCAACCCTTCGGTTGCTGATCCGTTACTCTTCCATCCGGGCTACCACGGCCCCGGCCGGAGACGGGCGTAGGAAAAAAAATTCTTTCTGGACAAAGAACTGTTCCAAGTGCGGTCTTCCAAAGAATTGGAAGTTTTCTCATCAACCCTCCTAGTTGTTCGCCTCCGCGTCGAAAACAACCTTGTAGTGGTCAGCCTCTGGTGCAAAAACCCGTTCCAAACGGTCACAAGTACTAGGCAAGGAACAATTTGTACTTGGAATATTAGGGCACTTTTGTCTCAACGAGAAATCCCATAATCAGGAATATTGACCAGGTCTTGGACGATATATCTCGTCGAAACCACGTGGAGGGCTAAGAAAATTTTGTAAGTATCGGAATAAATAGAAATCCGAATGTCTGATGAGTAGGGTGGATGAGTCAAAACATCCCGGCCAAGCAAGAACAATTTTTTGCCTGGTAGCCAAGAAAACACGTGATGGAAGATTACACTTTTTCTATTGACTAATTCCAGCTTTCAGTTGAACTAATTGGGAGCAGTACTTATCGGAATAAATCGTTTGGTTTTTGTTGGAGGAGCTCGTAAGTCCTCCCTTCCAATCCCACCATTAACACATCATCTTTGGATAAAGATCGATCTTGAGAGTGATAAATGGTGGTTCGGTTTCTTAACCCACGATCTCTTTCGTTCCGCATTATTGTAAAGTATGCACTACAGTCACAATTACTTTTAAAAATGGACCGAAAATGAAAATAATTTAAAAAACTGAAATTTTTGGCCAACCCAATAATAATGTGAAAGCTTCGAATGATAACGGTGAATGTATATGGTTGAAACACGTTTGCTTAGGAAAAAGTCACAATGTACCCATGCATCGTTTAAAAAAAATTTCCCTTAATTTAATTATTTACTTCTTTTACTCGCAGGTTTTTTTGCGGTATAACATATTTAAACATGAAATTTTCACTCGCATTTTAGTTTGGTATGGTATTCTAATTGACGTCACGCTGGAGCAACACAACGGGCTATTGGTGACGGTCCGGGATTAATCCCAAAGGAAAAGATCCGAGGACAACACCACGTAATTTTGAACCAAGGTCAGAAGACGAGGCAACACCTGAACTGGAACCCCACTCTCCAAACTTCCACACCACGCCAACGTGAAGACATTTGAGGCTCCGTCAGATTTAACGTGCTCCAGCCCCCTTGGTACACGACGGTCTTTGATTGGATTCGAACTCGCAACTTATCCGTTACTCTTCCAACCGGGCCACCGCGGCCAGCATTTTAGTTTGGACCTGACGATGGTAGATGTGTTGATCTACCGAAATGTTGACTCTTTGTTTTTGATATCTTTTTTATTCTCGTTTTTAAGCTTTTATATCATAAATAACCAGTAGCGTAGAGTGACATCGACAACTAAACATGCCGAGATTTTATCACAGAAACATAAATCTTATACTTAGCCTCAGAAAACCTTTATAAGTCAACTCCTTTTACCTTCGTTTCCTTTCCTCAAGGACACGATGCAAAAAATTTTCTGCCCTAAATTTAAAAAGAGCTCCAAAAGTGCAATCTTGTCAACTCTATATAGATGATCCAAATGCTGTATTAAAGCTTGAAGCAGTTTTTAACGAAGCGAGAAAATGGGACTGTATTGGATCTCAATTATAGACCCGGAGAAGCGAGTAAAGTCTGTGCTGTACCCATTGCTTATGACAAATACCATTTATAAACCATTGAAAGCTGATACGATCGGGTGTCCGCTGCACTGGGTTGGCTTCTTGCGGGGAAATTCAAGGTTGGTAACACAGAAGTCTCACTCGGTTGATTGGTTTGTTTGGGTCTTATGGGCAAGGTGCAAAGACGGACAAGCTGCGCCAAACGCAAGATAATGCAAACCAGTAAAAAAAGTAAGTTTAAAAATAGTCTTATCAATAATATAAAAAGGATATTTAAAATTTATATTTATTGTACAGATAATATGATGCAGTTCAGATGATATAAAAGGTGCTGGATAAAAGATACAATGCAAGCAGGTCACCATTGGTAAAATAAATTATGAAGGCTAAAAAATACTTCTATAGTCATCAGTAACAAGAGCGAACAGAATAGTTATGACAAAATATAGCTTGTGAATTTTACATATACATTAATCTGTTGTCTGAGAACTCAACTCAACTCAACTCCATCATGGGATACCGACCCTACGAAGGGTTTACGGTAAAAAAAAAAATTCTCATAACGTGAAAGATGACTAGATGAGGATGAGGAACAATTTTTTTGTGATGCAAACCAGAAATTTAAAGCTATGAAATGCACACGCAGGTGCTGCTATAAATAAATTTTTCTGTGAGGGTCTAAAAAGCAAGAAACTGAATTTAAGTGCCGTTATCTTTAGGTGAAAAGAGGTTAGGCCCAAGGAATATTATGCACATCAACGTCGCCTAAATTTAAACCGCTTGCTTCAGTTCAAACTCCCTGGAGGCCACAAATTTTTGTATGATTTTTCTTTGTAGATAGGGGTGAACAGTCAGGTGTCATAGTGCTGTGTTGCTGGTTCCTTGATGTGTAGATGAGTTATGATAGGGCATGTGGTAACATAGTGGTCCAGGTCTGCTTCCATGCCACAGATGCAGAGGTCACTGCAATGAATATTCATACAAAATAAATACTGCAGGAACTGGCTCGTGTAAAAGTGTGTGTGAGCTGTGAACATAGTTACTAAACTTCAAATCCTCCACATCTCTCAATTGCATCTATTGCTTGCCAAGAAATCCCTCTGCTTTGGAAGGATTAATGCCCGAAGAAGTATCGGTACTGCATCCGCCCATATCACTTTACAAATGTACCGTAAGGGACGTTTGCTCAAAACAATCATTAATGTCAGTTGAGAGCTTAACTAAAAGTATACTTTCACGAATCTCTTTAGTAAATGTAATATTTGCCAACGCTCCTTTCGACATGAATGATTGCAAATAGAGATGTTTCCTTGCGTCGGGGAAGGTTTAAAGATTCAGGAGGCCTGGTGTGGACTGCGAACGCTTTTTTAGTCTACGTATGTCTTGTATCTATACTAATAATAAATATATTTTGCTGTGTCTAGCCGAAAATGTATAGCTTATTTTCTACGTATCAGTTCTAAACGAAGTGTCCATCTTATTAGGCCCCGTTCACATGGACTTTTTGCAACGCGCGTTTGAAAAGAATTTTCGAGCGTTACCATGTGAACAGCACTTGGGCGCTTTTCAAGGTAAGTTTCCGTTATGCATTAAAATGTTTTTTTATTCCCTTAATCCAACTTTCTATCTTTTGAATGGTTAAAGATAGAGCCAAAATTTCAACGGATTTCAAATCAGCGTAAAATTTTACGTTAGATCGATACGAAAATCATGCTTTTCTTTGAAAAAATTATTTTTTTGTCAATAGTCGCATCTAATCTTTTTTCAGATATTCCTGTTATACTAAGCGTAAGCGGAAGTATTGCCTTATTTTTAAAGGGAATGTCACTTTAATACGATATTTTGTTGCCCCTTATCAACTGTTTTAATTTTACAGCCTTTAAAAGTAGGATGAAAATCTTTCTTTCCCAACCTAAAATTAATTTCTCTGTATTCACAAGAGCCTGTATTTGGTTAACTTAGAAATGTATAATGAGCAGTAAAATGCCTAAAATAATCTAAAAAATATTCAAAACGACGTAAAAATTTGATATTCTTTCGATTTGAAAAACATCCGTTCCCTAATTGCCTGTGAATAAAGTGTTTTTGAACTTCAACCTTTATACATAAATAAATGCAATATAATCGACTTGCTGACCAGAAATGACAACCTAAACAGATAAATCTTTCGTAACGTGTAGTATACGATTCCAATGCCATCAACCTCGGTTGTAAATTTTTGAACGTTAGCTTTTCGTACGTTTTTCAAAATTTTTCGAATGACGGGATATTTTGGACCTAGGAACCGGTAAGAGCCAGCGGATCACGGAGAAGCAGTGCTTTATGTAGTTCAAATTGTGGCATTATTAAACATTTTCATTAACTCTAAAATCTTAAAGTATTCGTTTTTAATGTCAAGACTAGAGGAAGAAACCCTATAATCTTCACTCTCCAGTGTCGATGATTCACCCACCAAAAAAAAGTAGGATTTGTTTTGTGTTAAGGGCTGATCGCGAATTTTTTGGGCTCAAGAAGCTAGCAGATGAGTCATTTGTAATGCGTTTTATCGTAAAAGCGAAACTGTGTAAGAAAAATTGGAATATTTCTGTAAAACTTTGATAAAAAACGAAACTAATTAGAAAATGACTAAAGAATTTCCTTTAAATTTTAAAATTGACAGTGTAAAGTAAAAATATATGCCCAAAAAACGTTATTTCTAGAACCAGGAAATTGGAAACGGAATTTCTGTTTATATGGCACTGTCTACGAAGTACTATCAAAAGATGACACGCAAACAAAATCCGGCACTGGTGATAACCTTTCTTTTTTATGCTATTTTTGCAGGTTTTATCGTGTTTCCTACGATCTATAGCTAATTTTTATTTAATTTTAATTCAAATAAATCTCTATACTTCTTTAAAACCTATCTCTAAACATTTTAATGTATCAGCACAAATAACACATATAACAATAATTAGTTTTTTAATTTTTAGACACAATTTTCCCAGAGTTCCAACTATCCGAAACGAATACTAACCCTCCAACCTACCCTCTTTCAGGGGTTTTGTAGCACAAATGGAACCACGAATGGAATAATGACTGGGAAATATTTTAACTAAAATTTGATTAAACCCCACGATGAAACGAGAAAATTTTGTTAAAACTAAAAAATCTCAAAGAAAAACCAAAAAGCAGTATATATCGAAAATCAGGAGATTGCTAATAGAATTTGCGTCTACACGTATATATAATATAAAAATTTTGATTAAAGTAGTAATAACACTAACTGCAAGATTAAAATATAAATTCTATGAAAAATAAGCTCACAGTAAATTAAGTTGATTTTCAAAAGTGATATCGAGTTCAATGTAACACGAGGATGTGAAAAATGAATGAAAATTGAAACTTATCTTACGCATTTCACCCGTTGAGGAAAAATAAAAAAATAACTAAAGTATAGCTCTTTTAAACTGAATATTTTATTTAAGCTTTATTTTAAAGATGTTTGCCGCACATGAAAACTAGAACGGACAGTTGTCGGTATACGTTATTCTCAGAAATAAAATTACCCACTATCCTCTTTAGTTATAAACTATCAAATTTTTGCAAGTTTTGTGTGAAAGCAGGGTAAATTTCTTCAATAAATCTAATACGATTCAATTTTCTCATCCTATTTTTAATGGCCATAAATATAAATCAGTGGATTAAGACAAAATACTCCAATCAAGTTATATCTTTTCTAGAAAAACGAGATTAATACTCCCTTTTGTGTTCGTAATGGATATATTCGTCAAATAAGTATCGCGAAAATATTAAAGTTACAGTTAAAAATTATTTATTTAAAGAAAATCACATTTCAGGTATCGATCTGGTGTAAAATTTTCCGCAGATTTCAAATCCGGTGAAATTTTCACTCTATCTTTAACGATCGCGAAGATGGAAACTTGGATTAGAGGAATTAAAAAGCCTAAGGCCCCGTTCACATGGACTTTTTGCAACGCGCGTTTGAAAAGAATTTTCGAGCGTTAGGCCCCGTTCACATGAGGCGTTTTCCAACGCGCGTTTTACGTCTAAACAAAACGCGGGTAGCCAAAGTACATAGAGTTCTACTGGAGTGTTCACATGCAGAAATCGCGAGAATCCAAGCGCTAGACTGCTTCGGCGCTTCAACAATCTCCGGTCGTTCTCGCGATTTGAAGGCGTTCGAAGAAGCATAGGTTTCTTCTGCTGCGTTCACATGACACGCGTTTTGACGGGCGTTAGGGCTTTTTTATTCCTCTAGTTCAAGTTTCTATCTTCGCGATCGTTAAAGATAGAGTGAAAATTTCAACGGATTTGAAATCTGCGGAAAATTTTACACCAGATCGATTCCTTAAATTTGATTTTCTTTAAATAAATACTTTTTCAACTGTAATTTTACTATTTTCGCGATACGGATTTGAAGAATATATTCATTACGAACACAAAAGGGAGTATTCATCTCGTTTTTATAGAAAAGATATAACTTGATTGGAGTATTTTGCCTTAATCCACTGATTTATACTTATGGCCATTAAAAATAGGATGAGAAAATTTAATAGTATTCGATTTATTGAAGAAATTTACCTGCTTTCACACAAAACTTGCAAAAATGTGATAGTTTATAAATAAAAAGGATAGTGAGTAATTTTATTTCTGAGAAAAACGTTTACCGACAACTGTCCATTCTAGTTTTCATGTGCGGCAAACGTCTTTAAAATAAAGCTTAAATTAAATATTCAATTTAAAAGAGCTAAACTTTAATTATTTTTTTATTTTTCCTCAACGGGTGAAATGCGTAAGATAAATTTCGATTTTCATTCATTTTTCACATTCTCGTGTTACATTGAACTCGATATCACTTTTGAAAATGAACTTAATTTACTGTGAGCTTATTTTTCATAGAATTTATATTTTAATCTTGCAGTTAGTGTTATTACTACTTTAATCAAAATTTTTATATTATATATACGTGTAGACGCAAATTCTATTAGCAATCTCCTGGTTTTCGATGTATACTGTTTTTTTGGTTTTTCTTTGAGATTTTTTTTAGTTTTAACAAAATTTTTTCGCTTCATCGAGGGGTTTAATCAAATTTTAGTTGAAATATATCCCAGTCATTATTCCATTCGTGGTTCCATTTGTGCTACAAAACCACTGAAAGAGGATAGGTTGGAGGGTTAGTATTCGTTTCGGATAGTTGGAACTCAGGGAAAATTGTGTTTAAAAATTAAAAAACTAATTATTGTTATATATGTATTATTTGTGCTGATACATTAAAGTGTTTAGAGATAGGTTTTAAAGAAGTACATAGATTTATTTGAAGGAAAATAAAATAAAAATTAGCTATAGATCGTAAGAAACACGATAAAACCTGCAAAAATAGAATAAAGAAAGGTTATCACCAGTGCCGGATTTTGTTTGCGTGTCATCTTTTGATAGTACTTCGTAGACAATGCCATATAAACAAAAATTCCGTTTCCAATTTTCTGGTTCTAGAAATAACGTTTTTGGGGGATATATTTTTACTTTACACTGTCAATTTTAAAATTTTAAGGAAATTGTTTGGTCATTTTCCAGTTTCGTTTTTAATCAAAGTTTTACAGAAATATTCCAATTTTTCTTACGCAGTTTCGCTTTTACGATAAAACGCATTACAAATGACTCATCTGCTAGCTTCTTGAGCCCAAAAAATCCGTGTTCACCCCTTAACACAAAAAAAATCCTACTATTTTTATTGGTGAGTGAATCATCGACAATGGAGAGTGAAGGTCACAGGGTTTCTTCCTCTAGTATTGACAGTAAAAAACGAATACTTGAAGATTTTAGAGTTAATGAAAATGTTTAATAATGCCACAATTTTAACTACATAAAGCACTGCTTCTCTGTGATCCGCTGGCTCTTACCGGTTCCTAGGTACAAAATATCCCGTCATTCGAAAAATTTTGAAAAACGTACGAAAAGCTAACGTTCAAAAATTTACAACTGAGGTTGATGGCATTGGAATCGTATACTATACGTTACGAAAGATTTATCTGTTTAGGTTGTCACTTCTGGTCAGCAAGTCGATTATATTGCATTTATTTATGTATAAAGGTTGAAGTTCAAAAACACTTTATTCACAGGCAATCAGGGAACGGATGTTTTACAAATCGAAAGAATATCAAATTTTTACGTCATTTTGAATATTTTTTAGATTATTTTAGGCATTTTATTGCTCATTATACATTTCTAAGTTAACCAAATACAGTCTTGTGAATACAGAGAGAAATCAATTTTAGGTTGGGAAAGATTTTCATCCTACTTTTAGTGGCTGTAAAATTAAAACAGTTGATAAGGCGCAACAAAATATCTTATTAAAGTGACATTCCCTTTAAAAACAAGGCAATACTTCCGCTTACGCTTAGTATAAAAGGAATATCTGAAAAAAGATTAGTTGCGACTATTGACAAAAAAATAATTTTTTCAAAGAAAAGCATGATTTTGGTATCGATCTAACGGAAAATTTTACGCTGATTTGAAATCCGTTGAAATTTTGACTCTATCTTTAACCATTCAAAAGATAGAAACTTGGATTAAGGGAATAAAAAAACAATTTAATGCATAACGGAAACTGACCTTTAAAAGCGCCCAAGTGCTGTTCACATGGTAACGCTCGAAAATTCTTATCTAACGCGCGTTGCAAAAAGTCCATATGAACGGGGCCTTACCATGTGAACAGCACTTGGGCGCTTTTCAAGGTCAGTTTCAGTTATGCATTAAGATGTTTTTTATTCCCTTAATCCAACTTTCTATCTTTTGAATGGTTAAAGATAGAGCCAAAATTTCAACGGATTTCAAATCAGCGTAAAATTTTACGTTAGATCGATACGAAAATCATGCTTTTCTTTGAAAAAATTATTTTTTTGTCAATAGTCGCATCTAATCTTTTTTCAGATATTCCTGTTATACTAAGCGTAAGCGGAAGTATTGCCTTATTTTTAAAGGGAATGTCACTTTAATACGATATTTTGTTGCCCCTTATCAACTGTTTTAATTTTACAGCCTTTAAAAGTAGGATGAAAATCTTTCTTTCCCAACCTAAAATTAATTTCTCTGTATTCACAAGAGCCTGTATTTGGTTAACTTAGAAATGTATAATGAGCAGTAAAATGCCTAAAATAATCTAAAAAATATTCAAAACGACGTAAAAATTTGATATTCTTTCGATTTGAAAAACATCCGTTCCCTAATTGCCTGTGAATAAAGTGTTTTTGAACTTCAACCTTTATACATAAATAAATGCAATATAATCGACTTGCTGACCAGAAATGACAACCTAAACAGGTAAATCTTTCGTAACGTGTAGTATACGATTCCAATGCCATCAACCTCGGTTGTAAATTTTTGAACGTTAGCTTTTCGTACGTTTTTCAAAAATTTTCGAATGACGGGATATTTTGGACCTAGGAACCGGTAAGAGCCAGCGGATCACGGAGAAGCAGTGCTTTATGTAGTTCAAATTGTGGCATTATTAAACATTTTCATTAACTCTAAAATCTTAAATTATTCGTTTTTTACTGTCAAGACTAGAGGAAGAAACCCTATAATCTTCACTCTCCAGTGTCGATGATTCACCCACCAAAAAAAAGTAGGATTTGTTTTGTGTAAAGGGGTGATCACGGATTTTTTGGGCTCAAGAAGCTAGCAGAGGAGTCATTTGTAATGCGTTTTATCGTAAAAGCGAAACTGTGTAAGAAAAATTGGAATATTTCTGTAAAACTTTGATAAAAAACGAAACTAATTAGAAAATGACTAAAGAATTTCCTTTAAATTTTAAAATTGACAGTGTAAAGTAAAAATATATGCCCTAAAAACGTTATTTCTAGAACCAGGAAATTGGAAACGGAATTTCTGTTCATATGGCACTGTCTACGAAGTACTATCAAAAGATGACACGCAAACAAAATCCGGCACTGGTGATAACCTTTCTTTTTTATGCTATTTTTGCAGGTTTTATCGTGTTTCCTACGATCTATAGCTAATTTTTATTTAATTTTCCTTCAAATAAATCTCTATACTTCTTTAAAACCTATCTCTAAACATTTTAATGTGTCAGCACAAATAACACATATAACAATAATTAGTTTTTTAATTTTTAGACACAATTTTCCCAGAGTTCCAACTATCCGAAACGAATACTAACCCTCCAACCTACCCTCTTTCAGGGGTTTTGTAGCACAAATGGAACCACGAATGGAATAATGACTGGGAAATATTTTAACTAAAATTTGATTAAACCCCACGATGAAACGAGAAAATTTTGTTAAAACTAAAAAATCTCAAAGAAAAACCAAAAAGCAGTATATATCGAAAATCAAGAGATTGCTAATAGAATTTGCGTCTACACGTATATATAATATAAAAATTTTGATTAAAGTAGTAATAACACTAACTGCAAGATTAAAATATAAATTCTATGAAAAATAAGCTCACAGTAAATTAAGTTGATTTTCAAAGGTGATATCGTGTTCAATGTAACACGAGGATGTGAAAAATGAATGAAAATTGAAACTTATCTTACGCATTTCACCCGTTGAGGAAAAATAAAAAAATAACTAAAGTTTAGCTCTTTTAAACTGAATATTTTATTTAAGCTTTATTTTAAAGACGTTTGCCGCACATGAAAACTAGAACGGACAGTTGTCGGTATACGTTATTCTCAGAAATAAAATTACCCACTATCCTCTTTAGTTATAAACTATCAAATTTTTGCAAGTTTTGTGTGAAAGCAGGGTAAATTTCTTCAATAAATCGAATACGATTCAATTTTCTCATCCTATTTTTAATGGCCATAAATATAAATCTGTGGATTAAGACAAAATACTCCAATCAAGTTATATCTTTTCTAGAAAAACGAGATTAATACTCCCTTTTGTGTTCGTAATGGATATATTCGTCAAATGAGTATCGCGAAAATATTAAAGTTACAGTTGAAAAATTATTTATTTAAAGAAAATCACATTTCAGGTATCGATCTGGTGTAAAATTTTCCGCAGATTTCAAATCCGTTGAAATTTTCACTCTATCTTTAACGATCGCGAAGATAGAAACTTGGATTAGAGGAATTAAAAAGCCTAACGCCCGTCAAAACGCGTGTCATGTGAACGCTGCAGAAGAAACCTATGCTTCTCAAAACGCCTTCAAATCGCGAGAGCGACCGGAGATTGTTGAAGCGCCGAAGCAATCTAGCGCTTGGATTCTTGCGATTTCTGCATGTGAACACTCCAGTAGAATTCTATGTATTTTGGCTACCCGCGTTTTGTTTAGACGTAAAACGCGCGTTGGAAAACGCCTCATGTGAACGGGGCCTAACGCCCTTCAAAACGCGTGTCATGTGAACGCTGCAGAAGAAACCTATGCTTCTCAAAACGCCTTCAAATCGCGAGAACGACCGGAGATTGTTGAAGCGCCGAAGCAATCTAGCGCTTGGATTCTCGCGATTTCTGCATGTGAACACTCCAGTAGAATTCTATGTATTTTGGCTACCCGCGTTTTGTTTAGACGTAAAACGCGCGTTGGAAAACGCCTCATGTGAACGGGGCCTTAGTCTACATTTTTATATAAAAGAAATGAAGCTCTGATAAATATTTATCGTTGAAATTCATTTTTAAATTTATTCAGGGCCGATTATGCAGCAATTCAACTCAATTAATATTCGTATTTAGTTGCAATTCTAAACGGAGTGTCCGTTTTGTTAAGTCTACATTTTTATATAAAAAATAAAGCTCTGATGTTTGTTTATCGTTTAAATTAATTTTTTAATGTCTGAATCAGCTGAATTGAATGTCTGAAACAGCTGAATTGTTGCATAATGTATTCATTATGCAACAATTCAGCTGACTAATATTCGTATTCATTTTGTCTAGGTATTCAACTCAACAAACTAGCATTCATATTTAGTTGCAAATCTAAACGAGGTGTCTGGTTTGTTACAGTCTACATTTTCATAAAAAAATACAGAGTTGATAGTTGGTCGTATACGAACACGTCAATAGTCTGAAACGTAAAAATAAATCTTTGAATACAATACTCTCTAAACACGACGGTATTTAGAGAAAGAAACACCAGATCATATTAAATTATTCTCTGAATACATGCTTGATGAAGGCTCTTTTAGAAAATCGAATGTTTTTGAGAAGAGGGGGAGGCTTGCTGAGGTCTACACGTGGGCAGTTAATGCCTCATAAAGGCTCTAGTTAAACCTAATCCTCATCGATTACTGTATCCATGGCATCCCAATGAAGATTTGAGTCGACTATAAAAAGCAATAAGATTTCCAGTGGAATTAGCGTCTACGAGGTCATTAAGACATGGGTATATAAGGGGGTGGGTTTCAGTCTTACCCGAAAGACCACACAGTGGACGAGTCCACCTGTTTGTTTTGAAGAAGATGCGTCTCATGATATCATTCCGATGAAGCACGCATTGCCCATCGCTTCGTGTAAATCCAAGATAGCATCCATTGTTGCTTTTCCGTTAAGGTCTACGCTTATCTGAGCCGATAAATATAAAAAATATCGAATCGCTGAAGTAATTTAATGGAGTACAATCGGAATTGGACGTTCTGTAGCTAATTGTGGTAATATGACTGAAGTGTGAACCTTTTGTCATGCATTTTATTGGAAATGAAAATAACACCGTAAGACGAAAAATCGTTTTATATTTTTGGTTAACTTTATTTAATTTAGAGGTATGAAATATCGAGTAGCGACCTGTCATCAATAGATAGAAGAAATTAAGACTAACACATGATCTGCCACAATTTAATAGGAATGCTAAATTAAGAAAATTGTATATTTTATTCATTTCATGTACTCTTGCTCTCGGTTCAATAGGCTCTGAGTTGGTATCCCTGTCTTGGCAGCAATGTTGGTAGTGTTTCAGAATCTACTTTAAGCTTTAAGTTCCGTTCTAATTACCCATCGGATAGTGACAAACCAAACCATATACTCATGGCATATCGAACCTACCAAACAAGGTTAGGTTGGTTTTCCACTCTACCATGATCTTTTGATACACGACGGCTAATTACATTGGGACCAAAGGCTTAACGAGCACAAACTTGCTTTAGACTTGTCTTATTTTTCGAATCAAATTGACCTTTCTTAAAGTTTCTTATAAACTTAACAGAATCATCACGGAACGTACACTACCGTCCATAAATTTGTAAACATCCTGCAATTCCCAAAATGCCCAATATCCAATTTTTAAGTTTTTTATATGAGAGGGTTTCTAAAAATTCAACCGTATGTTCTCGAATGGGACAGAGATGTTTGTCTAATTCTATAATGACTTTTGTGAGAGGGGTTTTACAGGTAAGCATGAGCAATCTAGTAGGAAAAATACTTCCGGAAAAGAACTAATTTTATTTATCAACGCGTTTAGGATGTTTGCTGTCAGTGCGACATGCTGATAATATATAGTCGAGTACTATGTATGTAGTATCCCAAGTCACTAAAGAGGTTACTAAAACACTAGCGTCCTATGTATTTAGTTGTACAGAGAAACGACCCTCTCATACGACAAACTCGTTCAGAATAAAAGATAAATGCCAGACCTTCTGTAAAACGTGTTTTACTGCAATACTATTTCAAAAGCAAAAACAACTCACATGCATTGACGTTCAGTTTCTAAATGTTATTCGTTCTGTGTAACTTTGGTAAACTGAGTACGGAAAAACCACACAATTACACGAATTTTATAAAGGAGCTATGTATTATTTTGATTGAATTTGTCTATATTTAGTCCTCAGTGTTTAGTTGTACAGAAAAACCCGCTCATACGACAAACCCGTTCCGGATAAAGGATGCACAAGATTTTCTGTAAAACCTGTTTCACTGCAAAGATACTATCTTCGGAAAAAAACAACTCACATGCATTGACGTTTAGTTCTTAAATGCTGTCCTTCGCGTTCTGTGTAACTTCAATAGACTGAGTACGGAAACACCGCATAATCACAGGAATCTCAGATAAAAGCTATGGATGTATTATTATTAAATTTGTTAAAAAATAACAGCCAGTTCTTTGTTCTACGAACTTCGAAGGGAAAAGCTTCGTAAAAATATGTTCGTTTGTTAAAAGAGAAAAAAGCAATTCAATGCTCATGAACGGGACTTGATGACACTTCGTGTTGGCACTTAAAATATTAATTTGTTGAAACAAACATCAACTCTGCGTCAAACTATTATAAATAATAATAATGCAAATGTTATTATTTTTTAAATTACGAAAAAATTTAATTTTCGTGTAATCTTATTTGTATGTTGGAAGTTTATGACTGCAAGAAGTATGAGATGTGTATGTCAGTCGATAACATCGTTTCGGTTTCGTAAGGCGTCAGTTCCCGATCGGATTTTCGTGTAGCGATGCGTGCCTTGAAAATCTCATTGGAATGAATCCTTACGCCACAGAAACGATGCCAAGGACTGACCTAAACAGCGCCCTCTACCACCTAAACGCGGCATTTACGGACACACATTTTTTGAAAAAAAAATTTCATTTTGGGCCCCTCTACCACCCTTTTCAATTCGAACAGATATTTTCAAAACACCTGTATATTTTACTTGCAATGTGCGAAACTTCGAGTTTCTCTGTTATAGCAAGCCTCAGCACGTATCCTTGATAGATTTTTAATCCCGAAATCATTTTGGGGACGGTCGCCAATAGCCCGCTGTCTTGCCTTAGTGCGACGTTAATTAAAATATCTACCTACGGTCTCCAGCCTATCGACTATCAATCGACGAGCAGCCCAATAGAGTTCTGAAGTGAAAATGTATAGTTTTAAAACACTATCAACAGTATTAAAATTTGCAATGCTATTGTCAGGAATTTTAGGAGTCTTTCAGCTGGTATCCAGTCATTTCGTCCAGTTCGCAAAGGGAATAGATAACTGCTCTCGCTGCTCCAGTACGGTGTACGTGTCTTTGTAGGTAATCTAGTCCGGTAAGAGTCGAAAGCAAGCGGCTTCTACAGATCTAGGCAAGGAACCTGTGATAATAGCCCTATTCCTAAATAAAATATTCCGTTTCTTTCCTGTAGACATCTCTGTAAATTTAGTCTTTTAGTCATTAGCCAAGAAAGATAAGTTTTGGGAGGTGGGAATTACGAAGCTGTATAAAAGATGGTAGAAAAGACAGTGGGACAAAACAGTCGGCACATTTTTTCAATAAAGTTGTTTGTGACAATGGAAAATGCTCCTTTTCCGATTTAAGGTGTATGTCTACACTAGAAATCATGAAAATGGGCATAATATCGATTTCTTTTATTGCTTCAAAATATTTTCCAATCTCTAGCTTTCAAACGATACCAACATCTTTAACTATACAGAATGTTTTTCTAGTTACAAGGGTTTCTCTTTAGGTGCTGTCAACATGTACAAACATGTTTCTAAAATTGTAAACTCAATTTCTGAAGAACTGTGTTTTTGCAGTATGGTGATAACTCGGTGATAACTCAACAATGAATTGATCCATTATAATTATTTTTGTATAATTGTAATCTATATAATACTGTGGATGTTTTGACTCTCAATCAGACTTATTAGTTAAGAAATGTATTTATAGTTGATTTTTAAGTATTAAAATTTTCCGAAAAAAATTTGATTCTTTATGCTTTCTTGGTGAAAAAATAGTAAAAGAAAGCTATTTCCTCTAGCAACTTGATTGAGGGTACAAACGTAAAGAATAATTGCCAATAGGAATTGTCTTTCTGACAAATTAGAATTTCAGGTATCACTATTCAAAAATATGCTAATTAGTTAATTATATCTAAATTAGGAAATTAATGATTAGTTTAATCAGTTTTCTTCACACAGAAATCATTTTAAGCATAAACTTATGACCTATTGTAAAAAACTGGATTTTTAAAGGCAAAATTTTAAAAAATCTTGTGTATAAATACACCTTAAAAAAAGCAAACTTTCTAGCCGACCCAATATCTTGTCTGAGCGATGGAGTGACTCGCTACAGAAATAGGAAACTATTTTTGCAAACATCTTTCACCAGAATCTGAAGAAGTGAAAAGACGAACCCTTCTCTGAATACAATATAACTATAACTGGTATAAGCGGCATTGTTTTATGTCACTTGTATTGAAGCAACTTATTTGGTGAAAGGATATTTTGTGTCTTCTAGGATCTGTGTCACTTGATCCAATCCAATCCGGCCTACACACAACCCCGTCGTATGACGTCATTCACGCAGTCTGAGTGGGCGATACTAAATTCGGTTGATAAAATACGCATGATGTATGAAAAATTTACTACCGACACAGACACTAGATTATTTTCAATTACGATGCCTTAAATTCTGTACTTTAAGCTTTTAAAATACCAATTCGTCACTTTCACCAAATCTTCATTATAACAACGAAAGCAAACTGCAAGAGCATGAACAGTGTCGCTAATCGCACTGTGGGAATTAGTCACCAATATAAAAATTAACTTTACAAAAAGTGACATAGTAGTATGTGTAGCAGTGCAACCTGTCTCTAAATTCTATCTTTTCTCTTACTTATTTTCCTTCGTTTATGGACTGTGGTAGCCCGGTTGGAAGAATAGCGGATTAGCAATCGAAGGGTTAATCCTTTCATCACACAAATTATATATAAGCCATCACCAAAAGTCTGATAGAATAAATCAAATGAAAAGTAAAAAATAGATGTACGAGGCGTGTTTTTTAAGTACCGTTATAAAATTCCATTTATCCGGCATTTGGCGCATGAGCGCTGTGTACCGCCATCTGTTGTCAAGCCACAGACGCCATTACAGAATCATTCGACCGTGTTTACGTTTGTTTCTGAGTATTTGCTCAGATGATTTGGGATTTACCAAGAGACGAACAAGCGGCAATGATATTTCTTTAAGAAAGAAATATTGTTCACAAAAAAGATTGTGTTCGAATAACCACCTAATCAAATTAAAATGTGACTCTAAGTCGAAATGGCTATGCAGCCTTCGTTCATGCCAGGAAGAAAAAGGTGTTCGAACAAAAACGTGGTTTAGTGTATCACGCATTCCTTTCGTTACTACCGTACGATTCATTTATTTATAAAGTCAAGAGTTAACATCTATTGAATTCTGTCAATTACAGCTTCAAATTAATCACAACACAACGGTAGATTGGAATAATTATATGCGAGAAGTATGTGCCAATTGCACTAACAAAGGAATAAGCTAAACTGGAGCCTAAAAAAGCTGGTATGAAAACAAATAGTGCCAAGAAATAAGCAAAAATGCGCCAAATAGGCGCCGAAGTTTATTGGTACGGCTATAACGTAAAAGTGTCATTTCTTCTGATAATGCGATTGATCGTCTTAACCGCCAATCAGAGTAACCCGAATTCTTAAACGAATGATTAAGTTATTTGAATATAAATTTTGATGGAGATCGGAATTAAGCGAGTTCGTCTTAATGAGGTTTGACAGTATATAAAAGTTCAAACTAATTCTAAAAATATACGTGGACTTTGAAAACGGCGTACAACCGGTAATTCTTCCCCGATTTTTTATTTCACTCCAAACTCGGAAAATAATCTCCTCTCCAAAACAATTCCAACTTTTTAGAATGCTGCGTCTCAAAAGCAATGTCTCAGAGATCCCGATTCCCGGAAAACAAATAAATAACGGAGGCTAAAACAGGAGCTTTCAATTACTGCGATGGAGGAGCTTTGGGAAGCATCTTCAGTCCAGAATCTTCAAAATGAGATTTTTCGCATTTTTTCATCGCTCAAAAACTAAAATTACGTACAAACGAAACAGCGTAATGCTGACTTGTGACATGTAGCTTAATAACAGGAAATCAAAGTCGGTGTAGAGAGGTCTGTAAGGAATGTCCGTATTAACTCTAAGACCATTTCTGAAGTGGAAATGTCTGTTGTCAGAAGAAATAATTTTTATTGCATTTATGAAAACTGTTTGGGTCTTAAAATTGGGCATGACGCAAATCAGATCAGCACTTACAAGTTGCACTTTTAAGTGGGGGAAACGAAAATTTATCTGGAGAAATGAATGAGAATTGACCTGATAGGTAAAAAATGTTTTCATGCTTGATGTGTACCACTGTATTTCTGGGACCGTCGCGGCTCATTGGGTATGCCCACTGCGCTAGCAATCTTCGAGTTCTAGGCGGCGCAAGTTCGATTCCTGTCAGGTGCATTCCTCCCTGGGTGTATTTCTCTTCTCTGTGTCAGTAAAACTTTCATTGTGTGTGTATCTATTACTTGATGTTGTATGTCTTGTGTCGCGCGTGGCATGGCCAAATATGGCTGGGCCATAACCACAAAACCAATCAACCCCTATATTTCTAAAGAGTGTTTCAAATCTTCCTCTGCAAACTTTAAGAGGAAGGTAGGTAGGTAGTTAATTAACGTCGCAATGGAACAACACAACGGGCTACAACGCCTCGTAATTTTGAACCATGGTCAGATGACGAGAACAACACCTGAGCTGGTACTCCACTCTCCAAACTTCCTCACCACTCCAACGTAAAGAAATTTGAGGTCACGACAGAACGTGCACCAGCCTCCGTGTACACGACGGCGAGTTTCGATCTCGATATCCTCCGGTTGCTAATCCGTTACTCTTCCAACTGGGCTACCGTGGCCCGTTACTTTTCTGTGAGTGAGAAGAAAAATTATCTGGAGAAATGAATGAGAATTGATCTGATTTGTAAAAAGTATTTTCATACTCTATGTACACTTACATTTCTATAGGGAGTTTCAAATCCTGCTGTGCAAACTTTAAGGGGAAAGTAAGGAACGTAACATTAAACCGTGATCACATATGTCAGCAAGTGCCACCCAAATATACTGGAGGACACTGTTCACAACAAGCTAGTTGGCTAGATTGTGCCTCAATCCATGAGTTTCGGTTTCGGACCTTTCATTATAAAACCTCAAATATATCGTGGAAAAATGTCTGTTGTAGTCGAAGTGGTTTTATTTTAACCATTACATTTTCATTTTACACACATGGGCTGTTCTAGATGGAATATTCCAGATCGAATATTCCAGATGGAATGTTCTACATGGAATATTCCAGATGGAGTGTTCTAGATTGATCACACAGGAATATGTACAAAACGAGTAACTGTAGAAAAACATACGAACGAGTAAAGCAATTAAAAATAAATCAAAATACATTTAGCTGATTATTATAATACTAGGAGCATCTTGAACATGCACAAATAAACAGATAAAACATGAATCATAACCGGGAACTACAAAATAAATAATAAACTCAATGTCATTCAACCATTTATAAAGGTTTGGGAGATCACCGTCTTTGGTGGTTCAGGTTCTGGCTTTCGGAATCAATTATTTATTTTAATCAATTATTCGATGTTATTTCAGCGTGTTATCAACTGTGCCATAAGCATCTCAGAAACGAGGAAATATAATTTATTCAGACATGACAATTAATATTCATCATTATAAATCCTTTAGTGCCTAGGGGCACATAAGGCCTTCAATCTAGATCGCAAAAGTTTCCTGTCCGATGCAGCAAGTCTAGCTTCATACCAGATCGCCCATCCAGCCTCACTTCTCTCTTGTTCCATCATACGTTGCCAGGTCAAAAGGGGACGTCCATGCTTTCTCTTTCCATCAGGGGTCCAGGTCAATACTATATTAGGGATACTGTCCCTTTTCAGTCTTAAAATGTGTCCTGTAAACTTCCAACGTCTAAATTTGATTTCATTTCCGATTTCATTAAATTTAGCTTTATTTATTAATTCTTCATTTGAAATGTAGTATTTCCAAAAAATCTTAGGATAATTCTTAAACATTTATTTTGAAAAACATTTAGTTTATTGCAGTGTTTTGATAATTTTCCATGTTTCAGAACCGTATACGAGAACTGAAAGTACTAATGATTTGTACAGATTTAATTTGGTTTTTACATGTATGTTAGTTGCTCTCCACAATTTATTAAGATTCTTAACCATTTAACGCATTTACCCCTGTTTGACACGGGTGAAAGTTACCGGCAAATTTGCACATGCCCGTGTCTCACACGGGCGCTCTTCCGTTCTAGTAAAAATAGATAGGCTAGATTAAACTTATACCAAAAATGGCATAAACTTATTTATCATAGATGATTTACCACTTATTTATAGATGGATATTAAACTTATTTACCGTAGATGGCACCACTATGCACTATTTTTCTTGTGTAAACCAAGTGGTGCATTTTGATGATTAGCTATAAGTTTGTTAGGAATTCTTTGTTATAAAGCAGTTGTTAGGTGTCTAAAAGGTAATATATCCATTTTTATTACGTTAAATATCATAAAAGTAAACAGTTAACCATAAATTAATTTTTATTAAGTGTTTTTGTAACTTGTTTAGAAAAAGTTATCTGATAATGAGCGACTGTGACGATTTTGAATATGCCAATTTATCAGAAAGTTTCAGCGATGAAAGTGATGATCTCTTGAGTGATGGAAGTGAATCTGAAGTTAATATTTTAATTATTACTAATATTTTGAAATTCAAAATAAACATGTAATCAAATCGTTTACACTTTGTTTGTATAATAATTTTTTTATAACTTTTACCCCACCCCCCGCAACTGAAATCGCAAAAAATAACTTACACTATACCTATATATATATTCATTTTCTGTCAAAAAAAAAACTCGATTATTTTTTACCAGTTTTTCCGAAAAAAACTCGTGCTTTAAGTGGTTAAAACAGTTGCGAGCTTTTTAAATTCTAAGATCAGTATCTTCATCAGTACCAACATTTTTGTTTATTGTTGCTCTCAGATATGAAAAGGTGCTTACGTCTTCAATTGAATTATTTTGCACCTGGATGGGAGTGCTAGATTTTTCGTTAATTCTGAGGACTTTTGTTTTATTCTGATTGATTTTTAGTCCCACTAATGTAGCATTTTCTAAAAAGACATCCGTTTTAGTTTGTAAATCTCTTAACCTGGACGACAACATGACAACAACATCTGCAAAATCAAGATTCTCCAAAAAATTCCATCTTATTCCTGTTCTTTGATTTCTAAAAGTTGTTTTTCATGATTATTCAGACATGACAATTAATACTGATAAATGAATAAAGAGCAAATGGTTTGACATGCGTACGGAGAAAAGTTGCGCGGCACATTGCTAGTCTAAGAATTCTTAACACGAACAGTTGTAACGATAAGAACATTCTCAATGCGAACAGTTGCAACGATAAATAAGAACATAAATTCTAGAGATGCTTTTAAGTGTTGCCACAAAGGGATTGAAGAAAACACATATTTAAAAAGAAATATATAAAACTGACAATACTCCGAATAGGGCACACGTTTTTTACTCATAGGCATTTATTAAGAGCATAACCATCTCCGATACGCAACAGGTGTCACATAATGTTCTCAGTTCAACACATTCTGGAGAAATACCGTTTTTAACTCATAAACTCAACCGAAGTCCTGCTCATCCTGAATTGAAGGGGGCCGCGGTAGCCCAGTTGGTAGAGTAGCGGATTGGCAACAGGAGGGTTCCAAGTTCGAAACTCGATCCAACCAAAGACCGTCATGTACGTGGGGGAACGTTAAATCTGCCATGGCTTCAAATGTCATACACGTTGGCATGGTGTGGAAGTTTGTAGAACGGGGTGCCAGCTCAGGTGTATACATCGTCATCTGAACGTGGTTCAAAAGACCGTGATGTCCTCGGATCGTCCCCTTCGAGACTGATCCCGGACCATCACCAATAGCCTATTGCGTTGCTCCAGTGTGACGTTAATTCAACTTCCTGCCTACCTTTCATTTATAAACCTCAGTTCATCCGGAAAGCTTGGTGCTTCCAAGCAACCATGTGTAACCTCCAGAAAATTTATACTTACAAACATACACCCCTATGTAAATACAATTCATTTTTTATGTTCTCTACGTCTCCTAAAGTTCTTGCAAGAAGTTCTGAAACACCCTGTATAGACTCCCTATAACTTGAAAATATTAATTAAATCAATATCTTTATTGGATTATTAAACGCACCTCATCATTTCTAGTGACGTCACAACAACATACTCAACTGTCTGAAAAGAATAATTTAATTAACAGCTTTATTTGCGCAGAATAGTATTTCTAATTCAACCACGGTCAGAAGACGAAGTCAACACCTGAGCTGGCACCCCACTCTCCAAACTTCCATATCGCACCAACGCGAGGACATTTAAGGTCACGATAGATTTAACGTGGTTCCCAAGTACACGACGGTCTTTGGTTGGAGCCAGTTTCGAACTCGAACACCATACGGTTGCTAATAAGCGACTCCACCAACTGGCTACCACGGTCCCTACTTGAAGACCCAGTATCCAGTGAAATTGTAAAGTTAGGACCGGTAAAAATAACTGTCTTTCATTTGTACACTTTAGTGTCCACTCCAGCATATCCATGACCCTTGGGGCCGCTCAGTTGGAAGAGCTACTGGAGGTTTGCGAGTTCAAAACTCGGTCCAGCCAAAGACCGTCGTGCACACGGGGGCTGGTGCACGTTAAATCTGTCGTGGCCTCAAATTCCCTCGCGTTGGCGTTGTGTAGAAGTTTGGAGAGTGGGGTTCCAGCTCAGGTGTTCTCGTCATCTGGCAGTGGCTCAAAATTACAAGGCGTCATCCTTGGATCTTTCCCTTCGGGATTGATCCCGGACCGTCGCCAAAAGCGAACATACACCCCTGTGTAAATACGGTTCATTTTTGTATTCTCTAAGTCCTCCGAAAGTTCGTACAGGAAGTTATAAAATACCCTCCCTATAGTTTGAAAACAATAATTAAATCAATACCTTTATTTGATTATTAAACGTATCTCATTTCTGGTGACGTCGCAACTGCATATTAAACAGTCTCAGAATTTAATCAACAGCTTTATTTGCGTGGAACAGTACTCTTGATTCAATTTTTCAAATACTCTTCACGCTTTGAGTCAAGGTAACCGAATTACTTATTTGAAAGAGGACTATATCCCAAATAAATTTCGCTGTTTGTTATATCACTTACGCTCGATATCTCCCAGAACTCATTCTAAACTTCCACTAAAACATTCTTCCGAGGTGGAATCTTTTTTCGTGTGTGTTCTCTTTATTCAAACGAAAGGAACACAAGTAACGCTTGATCCCTTGTCATATAAAATGCATATCCACATCCAAGAAAGCTAAACATCCAATTAACAATCGCCAGCTAAATCTACCCAAGACAGAAATTCCGAAACGAAAAAGAACGCAATTCGAAATCCGGGCACGCGCCACTTCTGTAAACACTGCTGCCATCCGCTTAGACTAAACTCCTTTCCCAAGTCGCCTTACCTTACACTTGCCTGTAGCGGCCATGTTTGGCAAAATAGATCGCGTTCCCATGCCTCGTATGAAGATGGAGGGAACGCTTCATCCAATAAAATTAAGCACTTTTTATTCATCGTGTTTTCGCCTTGACTTAGCTTAGCTTCAGGGATTGGATTGTAAAAGCAGCTTTAGACTAAGCACTCGATAATCAGTTGTTTAAAATATAAGAAAGCGACGGCTAAAATCGAGGGATAATGCTTCGGATGCCACCTTTCAAAGAATTATGGTGTGTCTATGGAATTTGAAGTCTTTCAAGTAAAACGTTCTGCACTTCGATGTTGAATCTGATATCCCAATTGAATTGAAATTCCATTACTGGATTCCAATCAAGTGGTATGATAAATTCTAACCTGGTACATTAATATATTGTATGAAGTTTTGAAATTTTTTATAATGCATGAATTCTTTACAGGCTTTTTCTTTCAAACGTTTCGTGAATCAAAATTATAAAATCCTTTATCATAAGAGCTGCGGCAGCCCAGCTGGCAGAGTCCTGGATTAGCAATAGGAGGGTTGAGAGTTTGAGATTTGATCCACCCCAAAACTGTCGTGTGCGTGGGGATGGTACACGTTAAATTTGTTGACTATTGGCGAAGGTCCAGGATCGATCTCGTACGGAAAGATTCGAGGACAACACCTTGTTATTTTGAATCACGGTCAGATGACGGGGTCGACACCTTATTCTTCAAACTTCTATACCACGACTCTGTACACGACGTTAAGGTGATGGTGCAGAAGAGCATGAGGTCTCTTCTGTGTGCAAACCCCTTAACCCTGTTCACACTGAAATATTTCCTTTCTGGACCTGATCAATGAAGAACCCCAACTTCCCTAATTCAATGTAGACGCACTTGAGAAATTTCACATTGCGGCAGAAGAGCTCACGGGAAGACTATGATACCAGGTTTAAACTGGGGTGATCTTTCAACAATTTCAATGAGAAATTTCACATTCTGGCAGAAGAGCCCACGGGGAGACTATGGTAACTGGTTGAAACTGGGATGATCTTTCAACAATTTCAATGAGAAATTTCACATTCTGGCAGAAGTGCCCACGGTGAGACTATGATAACTGATTGAAAACGGGTGACCTTTACCAATTTAAATAAGAAACTTCACATTGGGGCAGAAGAGCCCACGGGGAAACTATGATAACTGGTTGAAACTGGTGATCTTTAACAATTTCAATGAGAAATTTCACATTCTGGCAGAAGAGCCCACTGGGAGACTATGGTAACTGGTTGAAACTGGGATGATCTTTCAACAATTTCAATGAGAAATTTCACATTCTGGCAGAAGTGCCCACGGTGAGACTATGATAACTGATTAAAAACGGGTGACCTTTACCAATTTAAATAAGAAACTTCACATTGGGGCAGAAGAGCCCACGGGGAAACTATGATAACTGGTTGAAACTGGTGATCTTTAACAATTTCAATGAGAAATTTCATATTATGGTAGAAGAGCCCACGGGGAAACTATGATGACTGGTTAAAACTGGATTGATCTTTCAATAATTTCAATGAGAAATTTCACATTATGGCAGATGCGCTCACGGAGAAACTATGGTAACTGGTTGAAACTGGAGTGATCTTTCAACAGACTCAAGGAAAATTGGTCGTGATATACATACACCACCAAGAAATTACCCATGTATACTCATGTTTTGCAGAAAATAAAAATAATTCATTAAAATTTAACACACTTCTGAATAATATATCTGTAATGCGGAAAGTACTGGAACGCATATAAATACAAACAGAACCTAAATTCTGGTCATTGAAAAATGTAGAATTCAGAAAAACGAAAAATATGAGCAAGCGTGTCGAATTTCGACTTCTTGAGAATATTCTGAAATAGAGAAATTCGAAAAAAAACGTTTGAAAAATATTGATTGACAATAATGAATTATTTACTAAAAGAACACAAATTTACAAAACTTAGAAATGCTCAAATATGACCGCAACATTTCGCTGTCCTATGGCAATTTCGAATTGTTTTAAGCCTCTACACACCTAGGTTAAAGAGAACGGGGGTTAATATGTAGTCTACGTTACCCGCAAGGTTCCAAAGCATAAGTGTACCAAATTTGGTGTGGATTGGTCAAACGGTGTAGATTTGTATAGAGAACAGACGGACAGAAAGACAGACACCAACTCTGCTTTATAAATAGATTGTATGATAGTATGTATTTTACCCCAATGGGGTTTCACTTTTGGCCAGAGTATGGAAAAAAATTATTTTTTTAATTATAAAAATCGGATTTCTTTTATTTAAATCGGATTTTTGTAATTTTAACTACACTGCTGGCCACCGTAAATGCAACACCCTGAAGGAAGCATGCAAATAATATGAAATTTACAACATGCATTAGCGGAGGTGAGATATGCAAATGATTAGAATTTCAGCGCAGACGCACATCACGCGCGCCTGTGGCGCCACTTCAAAGCGCTATTTAAGGCTTGGAGATTTCGACGATTTCAAGTACGGCAATTGTGTTTTTCTTGTGGTTTTTTCAAAAAAACGATCAATTATGCCTCGTAGAAAACAGCGATCATCTTTTGATCAAGTATCCAAGTTCGACAGAGGAAGGATAGTGGCCTACCGAGATTGTGGATTATCTTTCAGGGAAATCGGTAGTCGTGTTGGACGAAACCAAACAACTGTAATGCGGATATGTGATCGTTGGATGCAGGAGGGTACGACGGACCGACGTGTTCGATCGCATCCACCTCAGTGCACCACTTCACGTGATGACAGGCATATTGTGCGTATGGCAGTGACGGATCGCTCAGCCACATCACGAACCATAGCACAGCACATTCAGTCTGTACCGCATCATCCAGTGTCTGCACGTACCATACGACGCTGTTTACAGCAGAGTGGTCTGTCCGCAAGACGTCCATTGCTTCGTCTACCCTTGACGCAGAACCACAGACGTTTCCGCCGCCAATGGTGCGATGAAAGAAGGATGTGGACGGCAGAATGGAATGAAATTGTCTTTACTGACGAGTCACGCTTCTGTCTGCAACACCACGATGGTCGGATTCGAGTCTGGAGACACCGTGGAGAGAGGATGCTGAACAGCTGCGTTATGCACCGCCACACTGGTCCTGCACCGGGTATTATGGTATGGGGCGGTATTGGATATCACTCTCGCACTCCTCTAGTACGCATTGCCGGTACTTTAAACAGCCAGCGCTACATCTCCGAGGTGTTGGAGCCAGTTGTCCTTCCTTACCTTCAGGGCTTGCCCACAGCCATATTTCAACAGGATAATGCGCGACCACACGTGGCACGCATTGTCCAAGGGTTCTTCGTCAATCGCCAGATTGAATTGCTTCCCTGGCCAGCTCGCTCTCCGGATCTTTCGCCGATAGAAAACATGTGGTCCATGGTTGCTCAACGATTGACCCAGAATACATCCCCAGCTGCCGCACCAGATCAACTTTGGCAACGTGTGGAAGCTGCTTGGTCTGCTGTATCCCAAGAACACATCCAAAGTCTCTTTGAATCAATGCCGAGGCGTGTGGCAGCGGTGATCTCCAACAATGGCGGCTACTCTGGCTACTGATTTTGGCAGGAACCACACTTCACAGAAGTCTATAAATTTAATCATTTGATACTTGGTCAACGTGTTATCTACAAAATAAATTTTGTTGTGATATCTCTTGTCTTTCTTGGTGTTGCAATTTGGGTGGCCAGCAGTGTAATTCCTTGCTCGTACAAGTTTAAACTTGTTGGATATGAGACAATCAAATCACAGTGCAATTTCTATATAGTTTTGTTTATGTTAAACGTTAATATTTATGATGAATAACCTTAATGCATTAGGGAATATAGTAGGGTAAATTTTTGAAAGATTAAAAACGCGATATAGGAATTACGTATGCATAAGCAATGTTTTCCCATCTGGTTCTCGAATGGTTTAGATTAGTTTGATTTTCACTCATAACCGGTGATATGAAATTTTTTGACCCTTGATAAATGAGGTTGCGGGATCGCACTAACACTACTCACACATATTATGAATTTTTGTATAAAATTAATCAAAACTTACATATTTATAATACATGAATAAATTGTATGGAATTTATTTAGTCATTTTTAGATAAAGTAATTATTTTATTAAAAACATGTTTTTAAGAAAAAAAACATGTCACCAGTAGAAAATTAAAAACAACGGATCTTGAAACAAAATTCATAAAAAATTCCCACATCTCATCAATATTTAGCTTGCAAAAAGTACTTGTAAAAAATGTTATTTGTAAGTAAATGTAGTAAAAAATGAGACAAGACATGAAAATATACTTAAACTGAAATCAAATATACCTATTTTCACATTTTCTGAGCCTTTATAAATATTTCAAAGTTATATTCAAAGCACATAAAAAGGGTTTATGCATGACATAAGAAAATGAAGCTTTCTCTATGATCAACATTAATTGTAATTCACCCAGAACATGTCAAGTGAGTGGAATTTTGAGCTTGCAATAAAAAAGTCATCATAATCATTAAAATACCTTTCCATAATTCATTATCTATTTTGTCAACCTACTCAATCATCAGACGAGCAAATTAGCTTTTATACTCCAAATTTCAATTCCCAAAATACAGAATAGTTATGCTAGCTAACACTGTAAAGAAATTCTTAGGGATCAATGATTAAATTTCCCAATTTAAATGAAAAAAACATATTGAACAAAAACAAAATGAAAATATTTAAATTCCCAATTATAAAGATTTATGTGCAAAATTGTAATGCTTTCGTGATACAGTAGATAACTTTTCATTATGACTAGGCTTTTTTATTCATAAACAGACTACTTATTTAGTATAGTTTTAAACTTATTTAAATAAAATTACATGCATCTTGTTCATAGTTTTCATCAACTTTATACAGAAAGGAAAATAAATTTTAAAATTTTGATTTAAAATCAATGATTTTTTAATAAAAATCGCTTGATTTAATCACGACTGAAATCGTGATTAAAATCAAGCTGATTTAAATCGGCATACCCTGCTGTTGGCTGACATTTTTTTCACTCATACGTAATGAGATCTTTAAAATGAAACGCATAACAGATAATTTCTCTTAAATTAACTAATTAAATTCATCCAGTAACCCATTTTTAAACGATCTAAATATTGCCCCGTTCCAAATTGGATGTTCATGATCTTTTATCTTTTTAATTTTTAAAAGGATTCATATTTCTTCTATTGTTCTTTTAAAATAGCGGTTCCTTCCACTGAATGAGCGGAAGTAGTACTTCAGCGAGCAGCGATTACGATGCAATCATAAATCGATTCTTTAATATGCGCTGCCAGAACAGAGACCTGGTGCATCTGTATTTTAATAACACGAATGAATGGACGTTCTCGAGATGATTGGAAATTAATAAAAGGTCGCGGTTGCAGTTAAGGAGATCGTGACGGTTTCACTTACCTGTATCCTTGTCGATGCAATTATGTTCTGAAATTGCTTTTTATCATTTAATCTGACCGCTGCGTTGGAAAGTTTCCGGTATTCGCTGCCGATGTAATTGATGCTCATGAAAAGAAAATTTAGAAATCAATCAGAGCTATTCCGCGAAACCAGATGGTTCGGCTTGTTGCAATAGCACACACTTTTGTAGTATCTGTCAGCATCTATAGATAAATGAATGCTTTACGTCTAACAATCAGGTACGTCTAACAATCAGGCACTTGATGGAATATTTATATTAGAATTAAAAATGTGTCTCATAAAAACTTAACTGGTTAAGAGTTAGTAAAAATGCTTTAACAACTTTTTAGCCCTTTTTCTACCAAGGTACATTCAAATAATTGCATTTTATCGTATTTTAAATATGTAAATATTGTTTTGGACTGGGCGGTATCAGTCTCATCTGACCCGTCTCAAAAATTCTAATAGCCTGTTGTGTTGCTCCAGTGCGACGTTAATGAACTCTACCTACCGCAAAAAGTCTAACATCTCTGTAAATCTATTTCAGGGGTTACGGTAGCCCCGTTGGAAGAGTAACAGATTAACAACCGGAGGATTGCGAGTTCGAATCCAACCAAAGACCGTCGTGTACAAGGGCAGCTGGTGCACGTTAAATCTGTCGCGGCCTCAAATACCACATGTTGGCATGGTATTGAAGTTCGGAGAGTGGGGTGCCAGCTCAGGTTTGGCCTAGTCATCTGACCATGGTTCAAAATTACGTGTTGTTGTCCTAGGATCTTTCCCTTCGGGTTTGATCCCGGACCGTCTCCAATAGCTCGTTGTGTTGCTCCAGTGAGACGTCAATTAAACATCTACCTACCTCTTTATTTCAGTTGAGCTGCATCGCAAGATCAATGAAAGCAGCTCAACTTTTGAAAAGAAAATATTTTTATATCAATATAATATAAAATCTCTCATTCGTTTGAAAAGCAAGATCTAGATTTCCAGATCTTTCTTGCCCTGAAGATTCCTTCTTGACGCCACACTCCTCGACCATGCATGAAAAGGCTGTTTTTGATACAGTGCCACCCCAATACAACAAAGAAAGGTCTCTTTCAGAATCAAAGATGCAATCTGGAGCTTTTCATCTTGATCTTACGATGCAGCTCATCACTTCTAAAATTAAGATATTTTTAAATCAACACAAGTCGTACTTATTCATTTGAACATCAACTTTGAGCTGAGGACTAAAGAGTTACTAATTGTAGATTAAAAGGGACTAGATGATCCGTAACATCATGCCCTTCCCAGATCACCCTGTCCAACGCCCTCCCTTTTTCCACTGGAAGCCTGACTCCTTGCCCATTCGGATTACTCTTCCATGATAGAAAAGAATCAATTCTTATTACTTCATGGGTAACAGTTTGCAATGAAAATAACACAAACTTATCAGTAATTCTATTTAAAGAGGGAGATGCAGTATCCCATTTGGTAGAGTCGTGGATTAGCAACCGGAGGGTTGCGAGTTCGAAACTCCTTTCACTTCTGCACCGGTTAAGATGCGGGCTTTGCGGAGGAAGATGTTAGAAGTCAGACTGATGTTTCGCGAACTACTCTTGGACGTTGCATGTGCGATGTATGGTTGCATTATTGTCCATGAAAGATGTCACCTTCAGAGCAAAGATGTAACATTGCAGGATGCATTTGATTTGCCAGGATGCTCAAATATTGCATGGCTGACTGTCTACCTTCCAGAAACACCAGGGGACCAGTTCCAAACCAGCAGAACATGCCCCACACCATGATACTATCACCAGACCCTTGAACTGTGCAAACAAGGCAAGATGGGTTCATAGCTTCATGGGGTTCTTGCCAAACTCTACATCTTCCCTCAATGCAAAACAAGGTGTAGCATGATTCGTCTGACCACATCACCTTTTTCCAATCCTCAGATGTCCAGTTAGTCGACACCACTGTAAGCGAACTGACGTTCCTTGTAGAAATTAGGTTTCCTCGCTGGCATGCGACAGCCTATACCGATCCTCTGCACATGTTCGCGGACGAGCCTTCGTTAATGGTTTCTGTCAGTTGCAACAGTGGAGTAGCTTATCTGCGGTACAGTCCGTCTTAGACGATGCAGATCACGGTCTTGATTGTTTTAGACCCACAGTTACTTCTTTTGGACAAGGACTGTGGGTTCTTGATAATTTATATTTTATTGGTTTATTTGTGCACGTACAAGATGCCCCTATTATTCTAATGATTTGCTAAATGTATTTTAATTTATTGTTTGACTGCTTTACTCGTTCGTATGTTTTCCTACTTTACTTTAATCACAATATTGATTATCGTTTTGTATATATTCCTGAATGATCAATCTAGAACATTCCCATGTAAAATTAAATGTAGTTAAACAGTCACTTTGACTACAATTGGCGACGAGGATGGAATGAAGGCTTTGGCTTCTTTTACTTTTCAAATTATTACTATGAATTATTTGAAGCAAGATGGCTACAATTGGATCAATTTCGGATATTCGATGCAATACGTCCTGTATGCTGATCAATTACAATTCTTCATTGAAACGAATAGGATTATAAAACTGGAAAGGAAATATGCAACATTGCTTGCTGTTTGTGGTTTAAAAACTCTTGTCATCCCTTCGCTTTTGTTCATCCGGAAACGCCGTCCGATAAAACATACGAACTGCTAGTTATTAAGGGACCATTTTTGTCCAAAATCTTACGAAATATATCGGCGATTTCTATTTCACAGACGAGTACAAAATTCAAACGAAAGCATCCCCGACTAAGTGACAGCTTTGCGCCATTTTGCAGAAGATTGTAATTCCAGAAATTCTCTCCACGATCGACTGAGACGAAGCAGTTCAACGAAGACTTATCAGAAGCGGAACTTCCCTCTCAAGACTGACTCGAGTCCTGTTTAAAGTAGTGTGAAGGCAAATTTGTTTTAGCAAACATAATTTATCTAATTAGAATCAATATTGAAATTAATTATTGGTAGCGATGATTAATTGGGATAATCAATATTGTGATTAATTAAAGTGAATAGTGGTACTTAGGATATTTTAGTAGTCTAATTAGATAAATTTGTTTTAGCAAACAGCAGGAAAAAATCATTCTGCAGAATTGGGAATTTAAAGGTGACTTGTTCCAATTAGAGTTATATATCTTAGTGCTGCTACAACGCAATGGACCTTGGGTCAGTCGATTTTTGAAAGGACGTAAAACCTTAGGCTACCATACTCCAAGGAAAAGCTGGCGATCGCCGTGGACGGTTTTCACACGTTATCACTGCTGTCGCTTTCGACACTGAACAGTAAACTTAGAACCAAACTCCGAGCGAAAGACGCCAATTGAGTAAGCGGTTTTCGTTACTACCAGTCCCGACTCGTTCGAAACCACGTGACCCATCTGCTAACTCGAGAATTTACGTTTCCTGTGGTGTTTTGCCACAATTTGAAATAAAAAATGCATTTGAGACCTAAATAACTTCGAAATGTCCTAGACCACAAGACTTTTCAAAAATTATATTTGTAAAACTAAAAGAAACGAAACTGAATCCAAACATGTCTCATGACCAAAAATATTAATTATAATTTTTTAGTCCTTTGCCGAACTCGAAGCTTCCATTTTATTAATAAAAATAGACCCTATAAAAGACATCACCCATTGGTCAAGGTGTTGGATCAAAAGGTTCTTGGTTCAAATCCAGGATAAGGCATGAATGTTTGGAAGTCTGAAATTAATGTGTGGGCTCTAAATGGGTTGAGCAGAATGTGCGAGGTAATTTTGAACCTCAGATGACGTCCAACTTCAACACCATGCCAACGTAAAGACATTTGAGGCCACGATAGATTTAACATGCCCCAGCCCTCACATACATAACGGTCTGATTGGATTGCATCTCTAACTCACAACCCCTAATGTCACTCTACCAACTAGGCTCCCTACCCATGCAGTGCCATGAGTAATGATGAATTGGCCGGGCATTAGGGGAAAAACAGAAAATATTTATCTGAACACATTTGTTTCATATAATCAAAAAATGTTTCTTTTGTAATTTCACAAACCCAACAATGAATGATGCTTGTCCGAAGTCAAGTTTCACTGTTACTTGTTTTAGTGGGTGTACAGGTATTTTAATGCTGCACTGGACCAATACAAAGGGCTATTATTGGGTGTACAGAAATATCTGTATTGGATGGGTTGGTCGGTTTGGGTTTTATGGAACAAGCTGTATCAAACGACAATGCAACCAGTAAAAATAAATCAAAGTTTAAGTCTAATGAACAATAAAAAGTATATTTAAAATCACATATTTATTGTAGATATGTGAAGTTTAGATTATATAAAAGGTACAGGATAAATTAAATGTATAAATGTAAGTAGGTCACCCTTGCTAAAACAAAATCTGAAGGCTAAAAAATATAATTGCAGAAAATTGTGACAAGATGGAATGTATTGGATGGGACCCTTTTTAAAATTGACAAATTACTAGTCAAAGATCATATGCCATTGACAATTGCAGGCGAAATAAGATATGTAGTTTTTGATAAAATAAGGCTTTTCAAAAAAATTTAAGACATAAAACAAATATTAAGGCTTTTTAAGGGACCTTAAAATCTAAAATCAGGCCTTAAGGATCATGGGAACTGTGGAAGTATTCGGATTTATATTTTTTATTCACATTTGTTTCATTCAATCAAAAATATATTATTTTTCTTCTAATCAATGTATATTAATTCCAAAACTGGCTTTTACTGGTAACTTATTGCAGGGTTTTTAAAGCCTATTTATAAGGCGCATTTAGAAAGGCAACTTTGTAAATTCATTCCTGTACCATTACTGGCTGCACCATGCTAGATTACTTTAAAAACCAAATCTTTGACAAAACAAAATTAACCTAATAAAGGCTTTATTAAAACATAACGTAATAAAAGGCTTTACATTATACCAAAAGCTATGAAAGATTATTACTTTATTATTATCGAGGTGTAATTGTTATGTTAAGGACAAACAATGGTTTACTACGTTGGTGTGGTTAGGAAGTTTTTAGAGTGGGGTGCCAGCTCAGGTGTCGACCTTGTCATCTGATGGTGGTTCAAAATTAAAAGGTATCCTTGGAGACTGATCACGGACTGTCGCCAATAGCCCGTTGTGTCCCTCAGTAATCTAGTGTATATGTATTAAAGCACGTGTATAATTCAGGAGTAGTAGCACCAGCAAGCTTCAAGGCATTAAAACATAACTCCAATTTAAAGTTCAAATTTCTAAATTAATAAAATGCTTTATTTTTGAGTATGATAACAATGTGGATGCTTGGCTTAATCACATCTCTGCTTCTATAGTCTTACGCTTCTTTTTCTTCTTTGCAGAAAGGTTTGATTCACCACTTTCAATTCCATTCTCAAGACCATCCTCCAAGTTCTCTATTGCAGATAAACTTTTCTTTTTCTTCTTTTTCTTAGGAATCTCATCAGTCTCAGCTTCCATCCCTTGGGACTCGTCTAATTGAGCTTCATTCATACTAAAAGATAATTATAAAACACATAAAACAAAGATAATTATAAACTAACATAATGGTTCACATGCATATTAGTGTAAAGTACTTGTAATGTGGCTGATGCTTAATTATAATATGCACTTTTCCCATATTACAATTAAGCAATGTTTTGAGTCACCAAAATTCTGTGGCCTATGTACACAAAATGGAAATGTAGATGGCTTCTTTATAAAAAAAATGGCATTTATATGAATCGAACTTTATGAAATCCCATATTCAAATTGCATTTTTATTGAATTGACTGCATTTTACTTAGTTTTCAAGGCTGACTTGTCAGCCCCTTTACCTCTTTCAGATTATCTCTACCCTGATCTTAACCAACATTAGCACTGTAGCCAGGATTCAAAATTAAAAGCTGTCCTGTTGTACTTCGAACCTGTACCAAGTCAGGAATAAAAAATGATCTAGTCATCTGTTTTGACACCTAACTTTTGGGGTGAATATGTCTTTAAAATCAGAACAGTCAGATAGGGCATGCATAAGTAGAGCATTACAAAAAGCGTTACAACTGTTTTGTCTTATGATTTCAAAACTAAAGAAACATACTGAAGATAAATATAGCAATGTGTAGACAAAGGATGTCCAGACCTGACAGACCTTTGGACCGAGTGCATAGGCGCACTGAGCATGGGGAGGAGGTCTGCTATGTCATAATTCTATTGTGAAGGGCAAGTTTTGGGCCAGTCTAACTTTAGATTGCATAGAGTGAGGATAGCGTAAGTGGTGTCATTCAAAAACTACCAAACTATACTGCAATCACAGGCTTTTAATCAATCACAAATTATCCTTCAATATAAATTTCAAACTTCTCTTTAATCATTGATACTGTAAATTAATTGTTGAATATTCACACTAAATAATCGTTCAAACTTTTTAAGTCTGTTTCATTCATTCCACAATCCAACATCAGGCTCGAGTATTCACATCAAAACTAAGGTTTGCATCCTCGACACAACATACCATTTTTTCTGACATTTTTGCTTGTTTGCACAAATGTGACCAATTAATCTTCCGCCAAACACACAATCTGCACTCTTACTTTTAAATAGGTGCACTAATATTCAGGACACCTTAATCAGCATGCTGTGATAACTCATACACAAAGTAAGAGATTGTACTCAAGTATAGTCCGGCTCTCATGAGAAGGCAGTCGAGTCTCACATGGATTTGTCTGTTTGAATGAGTATTCTTTAAATTAGGGAGTAGGTTGAAGCATAAACAAAGCACTTGACATCTTTGGAGCGGATTCTCGTTCTAAGTTCAACGTTCTGTGCTGAAAGCAATAGCAGCAATAATGAGTTTGCGCTGAGAAAATCAGCCAGTGATCACCATTCATGCTTTTTGCATGGCAATTCTCTTTCATTCATACCTAATCAAAAATCGACTGCCTTCTTGTCCAAACCAAATTAGCAGATTTTAGCAACAGAGGTTGGTTGGGTTTTATGGCACGACGGTGATATTTGGCCATGCTGTGCCAGACGACAGACAATATCAAGTAGTGAACATACATACACAAGTAGTGAACATACATACACAAGTAAAGTTTTACTGACAGAAGAGTGAAATACACCCAAAGAATCGAACCCAGCAGAAATCAAACTTGCACCACCGACAACTCGAGGTGGACATACTCAGTGAGCCAGAACTGTTCCTTTGGCAACAGAGGGAAAATGTTTCGTTTCGATTTATGCCTGACTTTGTGCCTCTTATTTCTGACCCTGAATACAAACAAGGAAATGCAGATTTTTATAAAAAATGCTGAACAGCAAAGGATTTTATATTTTCTGGATTATGTCCCAGAATACAAGCAGGCAAACTCCCAAGGGAGTCAACAGTTTGAAATCCTCTGCCATAGAAAAATTCAGAAACTACTTACGCTTCTTGTGCTTCTAGGCTCTTTCTCTTCTTCTTTTTCTTCTTTTCGGACTCTCCCCCTTGTGGAGTCTCGGCCGACACGGAAATAGAGTCATTGGAGATGACGCTGAAGTCAAGCCCAGAGGAGAGGTATGAGGTATCGTTCATGGATTCCTCCAGCTTCCTCTTTGCCTTCTTTTTGTCTTTCTTCATCTGTTTCAAGATGACAGCCTGGGCCACTTCGGCCTATAAGCAAAATAATGGATTTAACACATGTATATTTGAATTATCCTTTCAATACACATCTCAGACCTTTTAACAAGAAATAGTTTAAGTTGCAAGAAAGTTAATTTGTAGTTCCAACTCTCCAATAAAAAAAACTTGGGATCTTTTTATGGTTATTTTACATACTTAAAAGCTACATTTTATGCAGACTGAAATAAATAAATTTATGAGAGCACAGACGAAACTTCCACGAGTGCAAATCCTGGGTCTTAATTTTTCAATTAACAGCTAATCTACTTATATTGAACTCCTGATTTTTGATGGCAAGTAACATTCATCTTGGTTTTTGAACGAGTGCTAAATAAAATACGTAGTGTTCTTGTACAAATAGATTTTTATAAATTTGGAAAGACTTTCAACAAATACAGGGTTGGTTTGGGTAGTTGAATTAACATCGCATTGGAGCAACAAAGAGCTATTGGCGACAGTCTGAGATCAATCTCAAAGGTAAAGACCTGAGGACAACACCACGTTATTTTGAATCATGGTCAGATTACGAGATCAACACTTGAACTGGCCCGCCACACTCCAAACTTCCACACCACGCCAACGTGAGGATGTTTGAGGCCATGACAGATTTAACATGCACCAGCTCCCGGGTACACAATGGCCTTTGGTTGGGTTGAGTTTCGAACTTAAACCCTCCAGTTGCTAATCCACTGCTCTTTCAACCAGAATTCAAGAGTACAGGAAATATGGAAAATGAGGAATTTTAAAAACAATTTATAAATCTAAATATAATAAAAAATAATGTATAATAAAAATTATAAAATGAATAAGTCATCTCATGTGAAGATAACACTATTATGATAGGAATATCAGCCACTTAATGAAAGACTGACAGTTAGTGATGGATTCAGAGAACATAAATTGAAAATACCTCTTCCAAAGCTTCATCCATGACTTCCAGATTCTTCGGAGGGAGTTCACCAGTCTCGTAAAATTTAAGGCGGGACTCGACTTGTTGTCGAAGTTTATGTCCAAACACATCGGTTGGAATGTCTAAAAAAGAACATTTCCACTCTTCAGTTACATACAGCATTATTCAACATTTCAACAACTCAAACATTTATTCAGTTTCTGTCTCAATGGTATAGTGCACCTCAAGGTAGATCAATCAATAAATAACTTGGAAAAGTCACTAATCAAACAAAATTATCAAAAACATGGGCAAAAACTAACATTAAGTTTTATTTACGCACTGTGACAGCATGAAAAAGTATTAATGACAATTTGTAAAAGTATTTTGACTTTTACAAATTGTGACCTGATGTGTGGCTCTTCCCATAAACACTAACAAATTTTTATACAAAAATGCCAACTTTTGGCTAGGCATGTCAGCAATAAGATGATTGATTTTCAGTAATGATAGCCAGAATATCGATAATGATGTAGAATTTCAGTAATGATTACATTTTTAAAGTTAACATTTGAACATAATTAATAGTTAATTGAGCTTCAACAGTGCAACAGATAAATAGATGAAAATATATTCTAACCTATGTTTGATCACATCAGAAATACGATGACTGACTTTCAGTGACGATGCACAGAATTTAAATGTTTATGCAATGTTACGTCTAAACATTGTTAATATGTAATTGAGTCCTGACAGACACTGTGGTAGACAAACAGATGACAAAAATATTGTACTCATTCGAGAAAATCTGCTTTGTGACTAAAATTTACATTCAGTAAACATGTAATTTATCATTGAAACAAACAATGGTTTCAACCATCCATGTTTATGTAAGCTTCCTCACTCCTGATCTTAAAGCAAAATATGCAATATCATACCTCTAAAGCAATCAATTCTAGATGCCACTGAGCACTTGTTGGCCAAATATCTTGAAATACGACCTTTATTGCTCTTTGCAGCCTTGCCAATAAATTTGCTGTGAAATATGATGCCGTATTTAGGCGTGTTTCCCCTAGTTTTCAAGGCTCTGAACAGTGCTTTCTCTGCTCCTAGGATCTGTACAGTGGACGCTGGATACTTGGCCAAATTTATGAGACTCCCAGCATGGGCTATCAGGCGAGCACCCACCTATAACAGAAAACATAATAAAATTCAGGGAAGAAAACAAAAATGAAAAAGAGGAAAACTCACCAGGTATTTTACGAGTTATCCAGAAATTCGGCTTGTGCTTTCCCCATACCAACAATATTCCATTAAATATGCAACACGGTTCATTGTAATATTGCAGTGATAAAACTCAATGCATTTATTATGATTGCATTTTAAAAAATTAACTTTATTTTACAACATCAGTATTCTAAATATTAAAATATTTCTTTTTATATGGTACTTATGAAAACAGACCTTCATCATATCCTTTCCCAAGATATGCTTGCTCTTTTTCACCCTATTTCAAACACCCCCATAAACTACAAATGAGCATGATTCACATCATGACCTTGACTACGTTCAAAGCACAAGCCATTCTCAACTGCTAAGAAACATTCAGCATATATGCATAGGGTCAAAATAACATTTAAGTGCACAAGATACAAAAGATTAGCATATCCACCCTTGGCACTTAACACACTGGGTTATAAAACTGTATATATATGCCATTGGCACTAAGGAATTAAGTAACAGTCAAATTATTAGATGGTTGGTTTTGGGTTTTATGGCACAAGGGCCATACATAGCCAAGCTTTGCCAAATACAAGACAATATCAAATAATTATGAAAAGAAAGGATGGAGAAGTAGAGAAAGATCGCTTTGGCATCCTGGGGTGACGATCCTCATGTTTACCAGAGGAAGTAAACCCCATGGGAAAGAAATAGATCACTAGGGTACCTTGGGTTCGAGCAGCCCGTACACACCTAGAGAAGATGTGACCCAAGGGAACAAATTATTAGACAGAAGAATAAATGTTCGACTGGCAGGAGCTTTAAGAAATTCTGAAACATTAGGTGACACAAACGACAACTGGATTTTAAGTCCATGGAAAAAGTTATTACCACTTCTCCTATGAGTGCTGCAAGGTTTGGAGCAACACTGTGCATTTTGGATCTCAAGTATTCCATCAGATCCTTTCTTCTCTGTGTCAGGGATATGATTCTTTCAGCAAACGAATATACATTGGCCAAGTCCATATCACAAATATCCATACCTACAGAGAAAACATGACAATGTAAAAAAATTCTTCAAATATTAACAGGGTTCTCCTCTTCAAGCGGAAGAAAAATTAGGGCCTTTATGCAGCTTAATTTTTAAAGATAAAAGCTTAAAAACATGCCTAAAGCATTGCCAGTCTTTATATCAAAGCTGTACAGGTCATTTTTGGGGTAATCTGAGTAGAGAAAATTTGTAAACTTTTTCATACGAAAAACATACATGTCATAGGATATTTCATTTATATTATTATTAAATTGTTTTTACTTTCATACCCATATACCTTTAAAACTGCTTAAACTTTAATAAAGTAAATTTTAATTTTAATTAACTTTTAAATACCACTTAATTCAAATCAAGCCAATTTAAATCAGCGTACCCTGGTTTTCGAATATTATAAATTACAGTACAATAAGTCAGCAGGGGCATTCTGAAATAAATACAACAAAATACTAACCCATTGAGTTATTGGCAACTTCAATGATCTTGTCAACTTTGACAGGATCTTTCAAAATCTCTTCCAATTGCGCAGCACAATCTTCAGGCATTGCCTTACGATCTTTAATTACCTTAAGGCAATGCACAAACACAGCATTATCAGGAACTATCTTGATCAACTCTGGGAAATGATGCGAGTACCACTCGCGCACTCGCATGGTGAAGGTGTTAATGTCCTTGTCGAGCTGATCTAACAAACTGATGCTCTGAATAATCATGTTGTCAATCCTGTTGACGTTGAACTTCACGCGGGCACGGGAGTAATGATGTCCAAGTCCTAGTTGGGATTTGTTAGCATCGCTTAAACTGCTGAAGCCTGGAACTAGGTTGTGGAAATGAAATCTGACTCCTATTTTGGGAAACAAAAGAAAAATTAATTTATGTTGATATACATTGATGAATACTTAAATAAAACTAATAGATTTTACATCAAGTATTGCTCTCATCAGCATGTTTATATTTTGGAGAATTCTAATAGTTGACATACAGAACAGGGATCTCAATCTTATAGCAAATAAAAAAAATTAGGGTCTTTTTAAATTAGGTTATTTTACACATTTTTAAGACCACATTTTACATGGATTTAAATAGATTAACTCGTGAATACACATGTGAAGAAACTTTTAGATACTATGTTTGGTTGGCACCTGCCAAAGGTCAAGTGTCGTTGACATTGGTTTTTGTGGGTGTATAGAAAGATTTGTATTGGATGGGACTTCTAAAATTGCCAGACTTGTCTAAGGTCATGCATCATTGATCATTGCATTGGAATACAGGCAAAAAGAAATATGCAATGCTTTTGTAAAAAATAAGGCTTTTTTTAAATTTTCTAAGGACTTCAAGTAAATATTAAAGCTTTATAAGGGCATATAAAAACAAAATAAAAAGTCAGGTCTTTTTAGGGCCCGTGGGAACCCTGCTTAACCCTAGAAAGTTGGTTGTTTGAGGGTTTTATGGTGCAAGGGCCCCATTTGGCCAAGCTGCACCAAACACAAGACAATGTCAAGTAAAAAATGTGAAAGGAAATGACAGTAGGTAGGTATATTAAAGTCACACTGGAGCAACACAATGGGCTACTGGTGACAGTCCGGGATCAATCCCAAAGGGAAAGATCTGAGAACACCACATAATTTTGAATCACGGTCAGATGACAAAGGAAAATGAGGGATTGGGGAACATTGGGATGAAAGCAGAAAAACTGCTTGGGTGTATCCAGGGAGCCTGACACCCATGTTTGGTAAAGACAACAAACCCCATGGGAAAAGATCACTAAGATTCGTGTACTACACACCTGAAGGAGATATGCCCATGAGAACCCTAGAAAGAAACTTGTTTTGGCGAGGAACATTAAAATGTACACAAGATGGTATAATATTTACAAATCATTAGCTTGAGGTTATTCTTAATCACGACTTTTATGGTATTTAAAATGGTGGTGGTTGGTTGGGTTTTATAGTACAAGAACCATATTGGGCCTCACTGCCCTAAACACAAGACAAACAACATCAAATAATGGACATACACACAGTTTTATTGACACTGAAGAGAACAATACACTCAGGGAGGAATCGAACCTGTGCTGCCTACATCTCACAGGTTGTTGGCACAGTGGGCATACTCACTGAGTTGCACTGACCCCAGTTTTTAAAATAATTGATAGTTGGGTTTTATGGCACAAGGTCCAAAAAAAGGACAATTTGCGCCAAGTGCAAGAGTTTTTGAAATGAAAAAATACTTATCAATACAGTAAAACATTAATATAAGATTCCTGAAAATAAGCTCCAGCCATAATTAAGAATCTCTAAGGATAAAAATCACATAGTTTAGAACATCTTAATCAAATGAGAAAATGCATGCTTACCTCTTATGATTTCGGGAACAACCCCTGACGCGATACAGGAGATTCCGAGTTTTTCGGAAATGGCTGCAGCTAACTTCGGCTCAGACACTCCGAGAACAACAGGGCGCTTTTTCTTTGTTTTGGGGACATTGTTCTCCAAGAACTCCTCAAGAGTAGCATGAAGAAGACCTTCAAAAACAAAGATAAATTCATAAGCATAAAAAAAATAAAAGATGTAGCACAATGAAACTTGTTAAGAATAGTCAGATGCAGTGGATAACCAGCCTTTAATGGTTAATTATGCATTTGTTTCGGATTGACACTGAATTGGCAGAAAATGTTTGGGACAGTCATTTCTATACAAGACATGAATTTGCATTTTTCACAGGGGTGTCACAGACAAAGCACTTGTGAAGTAGCATAATTTTTTTAAAGTAGCTAAAGTCTTCTTTTAAACATTATTTTAGTTGCTCATATAAAATGAATAGACAAAAACACAAAATGTACTAATTAAGTGTGTAACAAGCACTGAAGATCTCACCAAGAAATTCAAATTTTGAAATTAAAAAACAAAATATTTTCTTTACAAGGTTTTCATGACAAGCTAGTAACTACAAATTCTGATGTTTTTCTTTCAAGGTTGCCATGGCTTGGTGCCAAAATATCAAAATTGGTATCCCTTGGAAAATTTTCTCTCCAAAGAAAAATCTTAAAATTATTTTTTCAGTCCACAATTAGTTTAAAAACAGGATAAATTTTCAAAAAGTCGCCAAAATTTTGAAAACAGGAGCTTTTGAGACAATTTTGCTTAAAAAAATATCCCTAGTCCCCAAGGTTGGAAAACATCGCCTTTTAATCATGTGACAGCCTTGTTTTCACTGTATTTTTCATATATTATTCAATGCTTAAAAATACACTAAAAACACGAACTGCAATTCATATTTTTCAAGTAAATTAAAACTTTAAAACACATTTTCCCAGAAACAATGCTTTTGCAGATAGTGCCTTTGTTGTGATGCTGATGATAATTAGTAAGCACCATTCTTTTATTGCTAGACATTTATGAACTAAATGAAATACTTGTAACAAGGAATTACAAGTTTACAATAAATTAGTTTCCACAAAAACCATTAATTCATAAGATACAGATATTAGCATTACAAATTACAAAATATGGATGAAGTTGTTGAATAATTTACTCTAAAGTAGGGAATAAAAACATTTACATGAATGCAATGCTAACAATTTAAATATAAAATGAGCAATCACTAAAAAATGAAAGCATTTATGACTATTTTTTGATTCTAAAAATATCACCTTAAGTAAAATACATGTACCTTAATTTTCAAATCTCAATTTAATTTATGAAACATGTCAGTTCTATATGGTACCAACTCTCACCAGGCTAGTAGATTGAATTGTTTAAGATATTGTTTTCAAAAATTCCAAACTAATTTCGATATATTGTTCTTTCTTATCGGAAAAATATTTTCAAACAAATTTAATCAAGAATGAAAGACAATAAACCTATCTTTCAATAATAAACTAGTTCTGTTTATTTCACCCAAAAGAAAAATGTATCTCAATACTAAATAATTTCAGTTATTACAAAAATCCATATTTTCCATTTAGAACTTTGTGGAAAAATTGTAGTTGATGTGCAGCCTTGGCATGTGACTTCCAACTATTTTGTAGCCAAGCCAATGCCAGTGGTTAGTAGAGGTGGGCAAAACTACTGCTAATATTTGTTCAAAGCTCGTAAGTGTAACAGTTATAAATCAAACATGTTATTAACTGTTAGAAATTGACAGTAATGGTTAGAAAGTGCTTAAATTATCAGGAATTTCAACTTTTTGATTCATACCAAATTTGTAATTATATATAATTTTAATATCTTTAATCCTCTGACACTCATACGTGTCTCAAGACCATGTTGTCAAAAACCCAAAACGGCCGAGTATCATTAGTACAATCACCAACAAATTATTTCCCCCACCTTTACAACTTATTTTACACCTCATCGGGGACCCCCACACCGGGTCTGAAAACTCCACTTGTTTTGATGGGGGGGGTCATACATAAAATGGTTTTGTCAAATTTGAAATTAGACATGTTCGTGTTTGCTGATGTTTGGCATCTAATACATAACATTTTTAAACTCGTAAGGAAAACACAAATCAAAAGAAATTGTGGTTAGCAGGGTATGAAAAACATTATTATTTTTTTTTAATCAAAAACATCTGATTTATTTGATTTAAATCAGATTTTTTTTATTTAAATAGCATTTTTATGATTTTAATTAACTCCTGGCCCATACAAGTTTCAGTTTGTTGGACATGAGACATGCAAATTATAGTGGTTTCCAGATAGCCTCAATTTATTTAAACATTAATATTTTTATGTAAAACATTAGTGTATTAAGAAGTATAGCAAGGTAAATTTTGAAAGCTTACAACACAACATAGGAATTAGCAAAGTAAATCGCATGATAGAGTAAATAAAGTGACCCAAATTCCAAGATGAGCAATGTTTTTCCATCTGGTTTAAAAGCAATTTAGATTACTTTGAGATTAACCCAGAACCAGTAACGTAATTTTTTGGACCCAAATAAGTAAGGTTGCGAATCCCACGGACACCATAATATTTTTTTTCAATCATACAAATTTCAGGAATTTTTTTTGCATTACAAATTTATCATATATGAATAAAATGTTTTGAATTACTTCAATCATTTTGATATAAAATAATTAATTGGTTCAAGACTTGCTCTTGAGAAAAAAAGCATGTCACCAATAGAAAATAAAAGGAACTTGCATCTTGAAAAAATTCCTACATCTCATTAATTTTTAACTTGCAAAAATAATTTATTGGTGAAAAAATTGTTATTTTTTTGTATGTTAACAGTAAAAAATGAGACGACGAAAAAATACATAAATTTGAAATCAAATGTCTATTTTTCAAATTCTTTGAACATTGACAAGTATTTCATAGATATATTCAAAGCACATGAAAAGGATTTACATATAAAACAAAAATGAAGCTTTTCTCTATGAATAGCATAGAACAAGTCTAATAGCATCCCCCAGAACTTGCACATTCAGTGGAATTTTGAGCTTGTGATAAAAAAATTATCAATTATAATAGCTTTCTGCTTCAACCCATCTTTTCTCAACATACTCAATTATTAGATGAGTGAATTAACTTTTACATTCGAATTCCATAAATATTGAATAGTTATTCTAGGAGGTTAAGAATTCTAAGGGATCAATGCCTAAAATTTCCCAATAAATTGAAATAAAAATTACACAAAACAAAATGAAGCTATAAAAATTGCCAATTATAAAAATTTATGCGCAAAATTGGAATGCTTTGTGATACCAAAGAAAATGCTTTCGTGTCTATGTTTTTATGAATAGACTAACTAGGAATACTAATAAATCGTAAAAAGGAAAGCAAGTTACCACAATTTTTATAATTTAAATGAATATATTTCGAGTATCTTCACTCATCACATGGTGAATGGTTTAAAATTGGCCATGTGTGATTTATAGTCACACGGAATGTTTAAAATAAAACTGAAGTATTGAGGCGTCTGGAAATGTGGTTTCAAATATTTAATGCAGACTACAAGAGTGATATCGACACTTCATTTGTAGATTCTTAGAATTTTGCTGTACTTGAGTTCAAGAATAAGGACACGAAAAGGTGTGGGATACTTCCTACCTTTTTGATAGAAATCTGTGAATTCCCGTTTTAAAAGACCAAAGGGTACTACTGAAACTGGTTTTTCCAGTGAGATAGGTATTTTAATTAACGTCGCACTGGGAGCAAAACAACAGGCTATTGGCGACAGTCTGGGATCAAACCCCAAGGGAAAGATCCAAGGACAATACCACGTCATTTTGAACCATGGTGAGATGACAAGATAACACCTGAGCTGCCATCCCACTTTCCAAACTTCCCCACCATGCCAACATAAGGACATTTGAGGCCACGACAGATTTGATGTGCACCAGCCCCCTTTGTACATGACGGTCTTTGGCTGGATTCGAACTCGCAACCCTCCGGTTTTCCAATGAGGGAAAATGTTAAAGTCAGTTGCTAACACCCCATTCTAATAGTATACATTCTTAGAATTTTGTTCTTTTGAGATTGGGTTATGGCATATCCTATGCGACCACTCCTGGGTATTCTCACCATTTCTTGGATTATTTCTGTCTGACTACTAGTTGAAGGACATGGATTTGTATACAGGGTGTCAAAACTAATAATACAAACTTCAGGGGGTGATTAGAACACAACAAAACAAACACTTTTCACCATAGAATGTATGGTCACAAGTGAAGCGGTTGGCCGCTAGAGAGTGCTTTCCATTTCGGCACAAACACACGGTCCGATGCAAGTTGGAAAGGAGAAGAGGCATGAAATATGGAAACAACGCTTTAATGTCAAATAAACATCAACAACTGCTTGACAAAACAAAATAATACAATTAGATTTGCATAAATTAAAGAGAAGTACAAGGAACAACGGGTAAGAAAGAAATGACATGTACAAAACATGAGAAACTTTCCACATGGAAATGAAACAACATGTACAAACATCAGTCGGTAAGTACAACTCAAATGCATAATTACAGAAGCTGTTCAAAATGTCGACCACCACACCTGATGCAGGCCTCGCATCGTCGACGTAAGGATTCCCGTGTGGTCTGGAAAATACCAGGCATTTCGCAGACTTCTGCCGCAGCTACTGAAAGCCTAGCAACAAGATCTTCATGATCCTCAATGGGGGTCTCATACATGTCAGCGTGGAGACTTCCCCTTTCCGAGAGTTGTCGGTGCAAACATCCAAAAATCTCGTGTTGGGGAATGCACCTGTTAGGAAAGCGATCTCGGTAAAGGCGTGCATGCCTGCCATCACCGTCGGCCAGACCGTAAACAAAATGCATGTCTGCTTTCACCGCATTCGAATATTCAGCCATTTCCAGTCGCGACTGACGTGGGTGTGAAAACCTCAGCTTTTATACAAGCGTTTGACTGCGCTCTCTAGCGGCCAACCGCTGCACTTGCGACCATACATTCTATGGGGAAAAGTGTTCGTTTCGTTGTGTTCTATCACCCCCTGAAGTTTGTGTTATTAGTTCAGACTCACCCTGTATAAGAGGAGTTGACATGAACATGAACTCAATTGTTCACTCAAGAATCTGTCTCTCAGGCATCGATTCCCCTTAACCTGTAATTTACACAAAGAGCAACACTAGGTCTTTTTGTATATTTCAGCTATGTCGAAAATCTCGCATGAGGTTATCCGATCCACAGGCAAACTGAACTAACAGATGTACTTAGTTAAAAATCAACCCCCTAACACATGATCATTTAACAATGCTTCACATGACAAGGAGTTGTTCGAGCAGCTTTTGTAAAGTGGGGATGACAAATTACCCTCCTCCCTGGTAGAGGGGAAGAAAAGCAGATTACTTTTTCAAGTGCAGGGACGGCTACCGAGAATATGAATGCAAAGCCATCTCGAGCGGCTAGGGATTCAGAGGGTAAAATTTAATTTATTAATTTTTTGTAATAAGATTTAGTTATTTTAAGTTGCTTTTTAACATTTATCGACAACTTGATTTTTTTCGACAACAGTCACTAACTTTTAATTTGTAACTTATATTTCAACTCCATCAGTATAATTGCCCATCTAACGGTTGCTAAGACACCAACTTGACAAACTTTGGTGAGCAACACTGAGTTCTTGGATTCAACCCAATAATGCAATGCTATTTAATTATGCTTTTCCTTAATGCAGATTTGATAAAACTTACAAGATTTAATCTTACCTTCACTAATACAGTTCATATTTTCAAGAGCATCACGTCCCGTCTTGAAGGGCTGGAACACAACCACATCTGCAACTGTTTTAAAGGACTCAACATCATAAATACATTTTTGAATTTCTGATGATTCTTCAGAAACGGCTGATTTGAAAAGTGAATACCCAGAAGCATGCTCAAACAAAACATAGAGCTGAGACTGAAAGAGAAGATTAATATTTAAAAAATGCAGAATAAAATATTTTCCAAACAGACTTTATTAGCATAACACATCAGGGAATTAACTTAGTAAAGTTGATGCTTACGTAAAATTAAAACACATATCACATAAAATTAAAATAAATTCTTGAAATTAACACTGAAAGAAAAAACCATGACCACAATACCTAGACTGAGAACAGGACAGTATATTGTAGTTCATAAAAAATAGACACAACGAGAATATTTCTGCAGTATCACAAAACCATTCCAATTTTGCACATAAATCTTTGTAATTGGCAATTTCAACAGTTCCATTTTGTTTTGCATAAGGTTAATTTTTATTTCAATTTATTGGGAAATTTTATGCATTGAACCCGTAGAATTCTTAACCCTCCTAGAATAACTATTCAATATTTATGGAATAGAAATTTGGAATGTAACAGTTAATTCACTCATCTGATAATTGAGTATGTTGAGAAAAGATTATGGGCTGAAGCAAAAAGCTATTGGAATTGATAAATTTTTAATAGCAAACTCAAAATTTCACTGAATTGGCATTATCTGGGGGATGATATTACACTTAATCTATGCTGCTCATAGAGAAAAGCTTCATTTTTTATTTAATACCTAAACCCTTTTCGTGTGCTTTGAATATACCTATGAAATACTTGTCAATGCTCAAAGAACTTGGAAAATAGACATTTGATTTTAAATTTATGTATTTTCATGTCATCTAATTTTTGTAATGAACACAAAAAAATAACAATTTTTTCACCAATAATTTTTTTGCTAGCTAAAAATTAATGAGAAGTAGGAATTTTGCAAGTTGCAATATTCCAAGATGTAAGTTCCTTTTATTTTATTTTCTATTTGTGACATGATTTTCTCAAAAGCAAGTCTTGAACCAATTAATTATTTTATATCAAAATAATTGAAGTAATTCAAAACATTTTATTCATATATGATAAATATGTAATGCAAATAAATTCTGAAATTTGTATAATTGAAAAAATTCATAATATGTACATGAAATCTGGCCAACCTTATTTATCTGGATCCAAAAAATTCATGTCATTCATTGGTTATGAGTTAAACTCAAAAGTAATCTCAACCGCTTGAGAACCAGATGGAAAAACATTGCTCATCTTGGCATTCGGAGTCTATTTACTTTCCTAATTCCCCTGTCATGTTTTAATCTTTCAAAAATTTACTTGGCTATATTTCTTAATACACATTAATGTTTTACATAAAAATATTAATGTTTAAATCAAAACTATCTAGAAACTACACTGTAATTTATGTGTCTCAGGTCCAACAAATTTAAACTTGTATGGGCAAGGAATTAATTAAAATCATAAAAGTCTGATTTAAATCAAACAAATCCGATGTTTTTGACTTTTTTAAAAAAATCATGATTTTTTTCATATCCTGATTTAAATCAAGTGATTTTTATTAAAAAAATTATTGCTATACATCAAAATTTTAAATCCCTTCTTTTAAATTAAGTTTAATAATTTTAAAAATGAAATAACTGTGAACAAGTTGCATATTATTTTATCCAAATAAGTTAAGAACTTTGTAGCTCAGCTCACCACAAATATTATTCAGAAAATCATCCTCCCTTTGAAAATACTAAAAAACAGTATTTGTTGATTGTGATCATAATTACCAGACAAGTATGGGAACAGCGGTAGTATAGACCCCCCCCACACACACACACACATCCATATGGCGACTTTTTTTCGTCGCCAACCCTTACTTTACTTGGCAACTTTTTTTGCTCGGCAAGGGCCAAAGAAATTGCACATTCGCCATAATGAAATGTTTCCAAAACATAATCAATAATAAAAATTCAATATATAAATCTTGGTTAAATATGTTTCTATACTACCATGCTGTTCCTCTTGATTATATAAACAGTTATCACAGTCAATTCAATATTATAAATCTGGAAATGGGTGGGGGTTACCAGAAACTGCATAAATCCGAAGTGAAGGTTGGCGACGAAAAAAGTCACCCAATGGATTGAGGGGTCTATACTGCCACTGCTCCCAAGTATGTATATCCCTCTTGGGCCATTGACTAACAGGTGTGAATCACAATCACATCAGCGTGAGTTTTGCTTAAAATATTCTTTGTAGTACCACAAATGTGAAAACAGTTTAATATTTAAGATTCATTTGTAAATATTGCAAAAAGTACAATCTTATTGTATCGCCAGTATAAACTGCACAATTCAGCCAAAACCTGCACATTGTATAACAAAACCATACAAATTGGCAGATATGTATGTATTATGACCAAAAAACCTTTTTGGTTGAATCAAATTCACTTGGTATTATTAATCTGCCTTTCATTTCCTTTCTCACAGTCCATTTCAAACCTTATTTCAATATTGCTATCTCAACATCAATTGTAAGTACTTTCCCATGCTCTCTTCTATTACGTCCTCAGCCCCATAGATTTATCGTATGAAATGGTGTTCTTTCTCAGTGTGACTATCTTTAGGCAGATCCATAATTCAACTCGTGACTGAAAACTAATTACTTTAATAAATAGTAAAAATTGATTCAAGTCTTGTTTCAAAGAAAATTATTCTTAAAAATTGAATAAATCGTTACTTAAAATATATTTGAACTATTAATATTTCACCATACTTGAAAAATTTTAATGTTGGGAATTTTCTTTGTTAAAATCATTAAAAATGTAATTCTGTTATCAATTCCTTCACAGATCAATATTTCAAAGGGGTAATTGGTCATTGCCATAGCTTTTATCTTTTTTTTTATCTAATGAAATTTTAAAACGGCATCAGAAGTAAAAAGATACAATGGGTACAGCAGCTGAGAAGCCAGAGGACTCTGATTTACATTTTTACAAAGCCATATGGCAGAGTGGAAACAATATAGCCACAACTGTAGCAGCCCACATACTCCATGAGAAGAAATACATATTAAAAATACTCATTGTTGAATATTTTCACAAGGCATTAAATTCGAATCTTATTTGCTTAACACAATATTTGATAAATTCTATTACCAACAAAATGAAAAAATGTATAAATCTGTTAACTTAGAAAACGGACATTGCAGAATAAACTGATCAGATTTCTCGGCTACACTTCATATCCTGGTTTTCCTGGCACTCTTCAAGCAAGAAAAACAATTGGGGCCTTTTAGAGACTTCCTCAATGGCAATTTATCATTTTGGAACAGCTGCAGTATAGACCACCCCTCCATTTGGCGACTTTTTGTCGCCAACCCTCACGTTACTTGGCGACATTTTTTAACAGACGTATTGCAAAAAAATGTACATAAGTTGAATATAAGTTATTCTAATCTTTTAACAGATTTCACTGTAAATTAGAGTTTCCTGTTTAACGGGGCTGCCAGTCGTGAACTGAACCCTCAGTCGCGCCCCATTCGATTTTTTTGTAAAATGGAAAACGAAATTTCAAAGCAACCATTATAGAAACCCTGGCATTTTTTTATGTGCAAAGAAATTGCACAATCGCCATAATAAATAACGTAAATCATGATTATATATAAAAATACAGTTATCACAGTCAATATATAAGTCTGGGTTAAATGTCTATATATACATAGCGTAGGGACGCTGTAGAGTTGCTAGAATGGAGTGGAAAAAAGTGGGGGTTACCAAAAACAACAAATCGCAATTGAAGGTTGGCGACAAAAAAAGTCGCCAAATGGATTGGGGGGTCTATACTGCAGCTGTTCCATCATTTTTAAAGGCTACATTTAACATAAATAGTTACACAATACATTAACACTTGAGTGAACAGCTGAAGACATTTTCACAAGTGCTAAGTTTGGATCTGTTTTAAAAACTTTAATTTTTAGTAAACATACAAATTTAAGCCTTTGATTTTTGATGACACTCACCTTGGACAAAGGGACATTCATCTTGGATTTTGAATGTAGGCAAAATAAAATATGCACTGTTCTTGTGAAAACTACTGATTTTTTTTAATTTTTTCAAAGAACTTTCAGCAATTAAGATTTGTAACGGCCCTAACAAATATGAAAAATCCGATCTTTTTTAAGGCATGTGGAAGCCCTGCGGTGATATGGTACCAGCTTTAAATCGTAGTACCCAGCCAAATCAGCCCTAGCATAGCAAATTCTGAATCAAACCTAAGTACCGGTAATCCCTCCTACCTCTTTCTTCCTTTCCCTAGGTTAAAACACTAATTTGATTTCTGGCCATTTTCAACGTTAAACGTGAAATGCTACGATCGTTCCATGATCACCCCATTAAACAAAGAGAAACTTTTTAGTTCTCTGATCAGAATCCGTCCAATTAACATGATCCACTGTTCACAAATTTATTAAACCACTTTAAAATGCTACACATGGAAGTGGATAATAAACTCATATCATTACTTAAAATGTAAAAAACTTTAGATCAAAATGTTCAGAACAAAGAATTCAAACAAAAATAAACAAGAAAATACATACCATTTTCGATTCCTTGAGGTAAAAATAATTATTTCATACAAATTATTCACGTATTTGTTGCCATTTAAAATTCAACCATGCTGTTACCTTGCGAAATTCGCCTAAGTTTTGTTTAGTTGCAGCACTCCTGTACAAGGTAAATAAAAAATAATCTTCATAATAAAAATAGCTATACATGAATTCCGAACCAGAGTAAAAAATGAAAATAATTATATTACTTCTGTTTCATAAAAAGCCCGTTATGTTGCACCAGTATTATGTTAATTAAAATACATACCTACCTTCTGTTTCATCAAGATTTAAAAGTTAAGTATGGAGGGAGAGAGAGTAGGGCATAGACGTTAATTTTAAGTAGACCGGTATTGGTATTTGTATTTACAATTAACGTCACACTGGAGCAACACAACGGGCTATTGGTGACGGTCCGGGATCAATCCCAAAGGGAAAGATCCGAGGACAGCACCACGTAATTTTGAACCACGGTCAGATGACGAGGCAACACCTGAGCTGGCACCCCACTCTCCAAACTTCCACACTACGCCAACGTGAGGACATTTGAGGCCACGACAGATTTAACGTGCACCAGCCCCCTTTGTACACGACGGTGTTTGGCTGGATTCGAACTCGCAACCCTTCGGTTGCTAGCCCGTTACTCTTCCAACCGGGCCACCGCGGCCCCTTAAGTAGACTGAGCATCGATCGTATTGAGAAGAGCTTCAAAACGTAGGACCAACATGTGGCTAGTAGTCACGTGACTGCTACGTGAAAATTCAGCTTGGTTGATTGATTTCATTTTTGATCGCTTCTCTTGGCGACATAACATTTACTTATAAAAAGTTGGCGATGCGAATGTATATAATATTGAATAGTTCTTAAATTTGAGTTACGTTTTAACATTGTTAGGTGATGCGAGTGTGTATACTACTGAATATTTATTCCATTTGTGTAACTTTTTAATATTTTTAGCAATTTGAGCTGTTATATAATTAGCTTAAGTTCACATTGGGATCAAGTTCAACTAGCTCGTTTATAACAAAAATCCGTACGTGTAAGATAAATACGTTGTAGTGAAAATATTGATTGCAGGCACGGAGTTTAGATTCAGCCCTATGGACAGGTTTAACCAGCCCTCAAGTCGAATAAGCCCCGTCGGACACAATTGGCAAAAAACATGCTTAAATATATATTGAAACAAATACTTTACTTTTGGAACGGATTCCAATTCAAAAACCGGACAGGTGCATAGTATTAGAAAACAAGTTCGTAAAAAATAAGTTCAGAAAGTCTTCACGGGCTGCATCTACCCGATGCCGGGTGCATTTGGAAATAAGCCAAAGACTTTTACACGACATACATAATTTTATTTACAAAATTATCAGAACGCAGAAACATACACTACCTGATATTGAAAATGCAACACCCAGAAGGAGTGCGCAGAACTGGATGAAATTTACAGGGTAGACGCAGCTCACCGAGATATGTAAATGATGCAAACTGCGCAGCTGTCCCGCGCACGGCGAGTGAAAAACCAGGGAAGGAACCTGCAAAAGTGGTCAGTTTCGCACCGCTCTGTTTGCCAGGTAAATCAAGTTGCAATTTGTTTTTGTGTCTCAGAGGAAACGTCTAGTAGCGGAGAATGCCAGGACGCCGCCAATCAAGACAGCACACAGACGACTTCACGAGGGATATGGTGATTGGCCTCAGAAGGGCAGGTTGGTCCATACGTCATATCTCAGCAGATACCCACGTAGACGCGTCCACGGTGCACCGGTTGTGGCACAGATTGTTGAACCAAGGGAATGTGCACGTTTGAGGGGTTCCGGTGCAGCCAGAGTGACGTCAGCACGCGTGGACCGACGCATCTGCCGGCAAGAATCGGCGGCTCTGCAAGCCACGTCTGTCGCCATTTTGCAGCATGTGCAGGACATTCTTGATGCTCCCATATCGTCCAGGACCATTAGCCGCCGATTGATCGCTGGCGGCCTGCACTCATGGCGCCTGTTGAGACGACTACCATTGACCCAACAGCACAGACGTCTCCGTTTGCAATGGTGTCGGGATAGAGCCCCGTGGACGACGGAATGGCTCATGGTGGTGTTCTTAGAAGAGTCACGCTTCTGTTTTAGCAATGACAGTCGCCGTGTACGAGTCTGGCGCCGACGTGGTGACAGGGCCAATCCGGCCGCATCTGTGGAACGCCATACCGCGAGACAACGCGGTATAATGGTTTGGGGCGCCATCGCCTACGATAGCAGGTCACCTCTGGTCCGTATTCAGGGCACTATGACGGCCCAACGATACGTGGATGACGTGCTGCAGCCGGTGACACTACCTTTCCTTCAGGGGAGTGCCCAATGCCATTTTCCAGCAGGATAACGCCCGGCCGCACACGGCACGCATCAGCCAACATGCCCTGCAAGGTACCCAGATGCTTCCCTGGCCAGCTGTCTCCCCTGATCTCTCACCTATCGAACATTTCTGGGACGTCATTGGACGTCGCTTGCATGCGATGCCACCGGCACGTTCAGAAGACGAACTCTGGCAAATGGTTGACAGGGAATGGGCAGTCATCCCTCAGGACACCATCCGCACGCTCATTGCGTCTGTACCTAGACGTGTTGCTGCCTGCATCGCCGCTCTCGGTGGTCCTACAACCTACTGATCAGACGTTCTTGCTGCTCAGTGGCAAGGTGTATAATGTTGCAATAAAGATAACTTATTGCTCGTTGCTGTCTCTCTGTTTGCCAAATTTCATCACTTTCTGCCAACTCCTTCTTGGTATTGCATTTTCAATGTCAGGTAGTGTACATACTATTAGGGATGGGGAAAAAAGAACAAACTGTTCTTTTTCACCTGTTCTTCAAAAAGAACGGGAACAGCCTGTTCCCACTTTTCACAAAAACCTGTTCTCGGTTCTTTTTGTTAAAAGAAACATTGCAATTTTTTTATACTTCGATTTTAAACAGGTGGGAATTTTGCAAAGTCCCCCTTTCTCGAATTTTCTAAGATCGCAAAAATGTTCGTATATTCTAAATTATGGTAATTCCGAAACACAGCTGTTCATCCTACAGTTCGTGTTCGTCATCTGACCGTGGTTCAAAATTACGTGGTTTGTCCTCGGATCTTTCCCTTTGGGATTGATCCCGGACCGTCACCAATAGCCCGTTGTGTTGCTCCAGTGTGACGTTAATTGAAATACCCCCCTACAGTTCGTGACTCACTGTTTCCTGTTGATTCATTCATCCGTTTTCTGTCCATAAACCTACTCCCTACTCTGAGACTACTTCCTGTTTGAGAGCAGGAATCAAATTTACCGAAGGAATCGATTCCGCTCTCAGAGCAGTTCTCTGATCTCGGAGCTGTTCTCGATGAACGGTTCGCGGAGCTGATCTCGATGACTGCTCCAGGAACTGTTCTCGACTGAACCAAGCCCCGACGTCTGATGAATTTGCGAGATTAGCGTAATAATTGTGAAATTTTATAATTGTTAGGCAATGACATAATGATGAATTTTTAGTTTTAAACAAATTAAAATTTTTTTTAAATATTGCTGATCAAGATTTTGTTGTCCAGCTTTCTCTCTGGTGGTGTCGCCTCTACTCGTTCTTAGGATTTTCAATGCTTTTAACTTTATTTTAAAACCAAATTTTACAAAATGGAAAGAAAAAATTTCAAATGTGTGGACATATTTCACTGTGAAAAGGGAAGGGATGTGTGTGTCATGCTCTCTATAAGTTGAAAAGGGATCTCATTAAGTCAGGTATTACGATTTTAAAGACATCTCGGATACTAGAATCCCACCATAAAATTAATGTGTTGAAAAGCGAAAGTGATTTTTTGACTTGTATTTTTTATGTTTTAAACGTGTTTAGATAGATCATATAATATTAACCTGTTTTTCAAACCAATTTTACTTTCCAAGTGGTAATCCCAGTATGCGTTTTTTATGTTTATAATCTTTTATTAAAGAGCAATTCCCTATTGCATAACGTGATTCAAAATTACCTGGTGTTGTCCTCTGATTTTTCTTTTCGGGATGGATCACGGACCGTCGTTTTATTGACTTAAATGACCATTTCGTTGACTTAAAAATGACATTAAAATCTAAAAAAATTATTACTTTCGCTTGCGTATTTGTTTTGTCCTAGGCACCTCATATCTGTTTGAAAAACTACTTGATATGGTTCAGATGTGGGACATTATTAGTTGCCACTGGGGAGAGAATTTAAACGTTTCGATTTGCAAGAACGTTTTCCAATTTACGGAAAAATTCTGATTTTCTTTTCTCAATTACTGATAGTTTGGCGCAGCTTGAATAGACTTGCCCCTCTCTCTCTCTCTTGCGCCATAACAAAATCAATCAACCGATAACAATACGAAGACAACAAGTCATTTGTATTTTTTTATATATGCACGCCTATATATACAAAGTACTAACAAAGATGACGTCAACAAAATTATATCCCTGTCTATCGCGAAAACTGCTGGCGCCACATAGTCTACGAGGAGGAACAGGGCTTGCACATTTCGAGTAGAGACATTTGAGAACAGAAGAACAGTTCTTTTAAAAAGAACGGAACATCAAAGAACTGCTCACCTAAAAGAACAGTATTTTCCATCCCTACATACCACACACACATATACCGCCGAGATCCAACTTATTCTTCCTTACAAAATTCAGCTCGGAAGCTGACGTCACATTTTACAGCGCCGCTCATTGGCCAGTTACATTTCACGATTACTTCACTTCACAACATCCTCCCTCTTGAGACTCAGATTTTAGAGGAGAGATAAAGATTATTTCTACTCTATGACTCAGATAGAGTCTCAAGCTCATAACTAATATTATTCAAAAGATCAAGCCTCTTTGGAGCTTTCACACACCTTCCAGAGGAGGTGTATCTTTTCATTATCACGTGTTAATGTATTTCTAAGACAGATGCCACCAGAATTAGATTCCTCTTCACCCGGTTTCTTATCAGCATTTGCATTTGTTTCATTTGCCTGTATCTCCAAAGGGAAGATACGCTGTATCGGACGTAAAACTGTTCCAAGCTGCGTGATGCGTTCACCTTTTTAAAAACGCATAAATAAAATTCGACGGACCACAGCTGCCTTTTCTGCTTTTTATTTAACAGGACGTCACACACATTTTGTACAACATATAAAGACAGCTGGACATTATTGAGTTGATGCAATTGTGGGTGTCGAGATAAACATTAATTACCCACTTCTGGTTATTGCTGCTAACTTTGCAGCGTCTAGAAGTCAACTGGCGATGGGCTCAGTCGGCTCGGGTATTGCGCATGCGTGAACATTTTCGCCTCTCTGGTTGGCGCACGTGCGGCAACATCCCGCCCGGCCTTGCCATGTTCTCATGCAAGAACTTAACAATTCTATTTTTTTTAATGTATAAGTCCAAACATAAATGAATGTTTAAATTTCAGTTATAATCAATGTAAACTAATAAACAATAACTAATCACTATGAATACAATAATCACAATAGTAAGATAAACAGTATACACTTAAGCACTAGAATTTTCATAAAGAACAAATATTATTATTATTATTTGAAAACAATACATTTAATTTTCAATAGGCAGTACACTCAATCTGGAGATGGACCTTTTATAAACTCCCTTACTGGTTTTCACGTCAACAACTCGTACTTTTCTATCCTGTCCGGGATATATGGCTATTATTCGTCCCAATAACCATTTATTTGGTGGGAGATTTTCTTCCCTTATCAAAACCATGTCCCCTATTTTTAGATTTTCTTTATCAACTACCCATTTCTTTCTTTGTTGTAGACTATTCAAATATGAAAGGCTCCATCTTTTCCAGATTGTTTGTACCGATTTTGTAATTCTCTGCCAAGCATTAAGGCGATTTGTCTCAATATCAGTTAGAGACGGTTCGACTATGGCCGTCATCGGCCTTCCTATCAGGAAATGTGCCGGCGTCAGCACCTCCAAGTCATCAACATCGGCCGAGAGAGGGGTAAGCGGGCGAGAATTCAAAACAGCTTCTATCTGGGTCACGAGAGTTAGCAACTCTTCATAAGTAAATTTTGAATTCCCAGCAACGCGTTTTAAGTGATATTTAAATGCCTTTATGTTTGCCTCCCAGAGGCCTCCCCAATTCGGACTTCTTGGGGGAATAAAAGACCATTCTATGTTTTCTTCCGCGAAAAAGGCAAATAAAGATTCCTCTTTTTCTTGAACAAATCTAAATAGGGCTCTAAGTTCTCTATTAGCCCCCACCATGTTTGTCCCATTATCCGAGAATATTCTATGGCATTTTCCCCTTCTCGAAATGAATCTTTTCAGTGTGTTTATTAGAGCTTGTGAAGTTAAATCACTGATTATTTCGAGGTGTATGGCTTTTGTCACTAGACATATGAATATACAAACATAAACTTTAATTTCGGGACCTTTTCTCTGATATCTGTTTTTGATTAAGAATGGCCCGCATAAATCAATTCCAGTCGAATTAAAAACTTTATCGGGTGTTATTCTCAGCATTGGCAAATTGCCCATTTTTTGTGAGCACTCATTGGGATTGGCTTTAAAGCAAATGACACAATTGTGCACGATTTTTTTGCACAAATTTCTTCCATGAATGGGCCAATATTTTTGCCTAACCTGAAAAAGTAAATGTTGAGGTCCAAGATGAAAATACTTTTCATGATAATATCTTACGATAATTTCAGTTAACTTACCTTTTGAGGGGAGTAATATAGGGTGTTTACTTGAATATGACAGCTGAGAATTCTCTAGTCTGCCTCCTACCCTTAAGATACCTTTACTGTCTAAAATTGGTGATAAATTTAAAATCTTGCTTTTATTTGGAATACTACCACTGGACTTGAGGGCTGATATTTCTGCAGACAATTCCTCACTTTGAAGTTGTTTGACTAAAAACACCTCAGCTTTAGAGATCTCATCCGATCCCAGGGGACCTTGTCTCTTATTCCTAGGGTTCCTACAATTATTCACAAACCTAAAAAGAAAACTCAAAATTCGAATTATAGTTAAAAATTTGCTGTTACGGTTAACTAGATAATCAAAAATTGTGTTTTCAGAATTTAAAGTCAATAAAGTGTTTTCATTAGAGACTTTAGATTTTAGTTCTGGTAAGTACTCTTCTTCATTCGGTACTGGACACTCATCATCAGTTTCCACGAGTTCATCAGACTAAGAAGAAAGGTCCATTCCACCATTTTTCATTATGTAGAAGCGATTCAGCTTTAAGACCCCTGGACAAGAGGTCTGAAGGATTGTCCTTTCCGGCACAGTGATACCACGTATCGGGATTTGTCAACCTTGTGATTTCCTGGACTCGATTCGCCACGAATTGTTTCCACCTTTTGAAGACCCCTTGATCCAAAATAAAACAATTTTGGAGTCTGTCCAATGAAACACAGTGCAGTGCCTTTTCTGACTGATGATTTCTTGAACCTTTGAACTCAAGCGAGCTGCTACCAAAGCACCCAGAAGCTCGAGCCGAGGTAACGTAACACTCTTTAATGGTGCTACTCTGACTTTAGAGGTGACGAGGTTTACAAGTACCTTACTTTGTTTTTTAACTTTCACATAAACTGAAGCTCCATATGCAAGTTTGGAAGCGTCCCAAAAGGTATGGATTTCTATGATGTCATTTTCTTCTTTGGTAGAATCTAGTACCAATCTTGGGACTCTGAGCTCATTTAAGAGCGGCAGCTCCTTGCACCAATTCAACCACTTTTCTTTAATCTCTGGAGGTAAAATTTCATCCCATGTGAATTTCCTCGACCAGAGTTCCTGAATGAGGCATTTCATTCTTATTGTAAAGGGGGTAAGCAAACCCAACGGGTCATAGATTTTCCCAATGGTTTGCAGAAGAAATCTTTTAGTGTTTTCATTGTCTGAAATGAATTCTAATAGACCTTTTGTGTCCACGGTCAGACAATCTTCTTGTGTTTGCCAAGCCAAACCCAATACTTTCGTCTTGTTGGTTCCCAAGCTGACAGAATTTTCAACTGGATATGTCTCGAAACCTTCTGCAGCCCACTGACTCATCAACGTAGCGTCATTGGAGATCCATTTTCGCATCACCATCCCTGCTTCTTTCATGATATTTTTGGCACAGCTGGAAATAAAAAGTGCCTCTTCACGAGTGTCTTGTCCTGTGATCCAATCATCAACGTACATGAAAGAATCTAGATGTTGTACAGCTGTGCAAAACTCATCTTTATACTTATCAATGTGATGTTTAACAGTAGCCGCTAACAGGAACGGGCTAGCGTTGACCCCAAAGGGTACCCTGTTGAAACGATATATTTGCAGGTTTGGCCTTTTGTCAATACGAGGATTACTGTCAGTCCACAAAAAACGTACAGCATCTTTATGGTTGTCTTCCAGGCAAATTTGAAGGAAGGCTTGACGTATATCAGATGATATTGCAATTCGATTAAGTCTAAAGTTGATAAGCACATCTAGTAGATTTGGATATAAGTTGGGACCCTGCCACAAGCAATCGTTTAAGGACAACTCATTAGTCTGGTGCGATGCTGCGTCAAATACTATACGTGTTGTAGTTGAAACCCGACCTTCCCTTTTTACGGCTTGGTGGGGCAAATAATATGTTGGTTTGTCTTTATTTATTTCAGAATTTTCGACTTTCTCAACTATTCCTTGATTTAAATAATCCTGAATAATTTCTGTGTACTGTGAATAAAGTTCCGAATTTTTTTGAAACCTTCTCCACAAACTATGGAATCGTTGTTTTGCTACCGGAAGATTATCTAATAATTGTTTCCAATCTTTACGAAATGGCAATCCCACTGTATATCGCCCTTTTTTGTATCTGACTGTTTGTTCAAAGATTTCCATGGCCTGATCATCTTCACGAAAGCAAGGATCATCTTTTATGCCAAGAGATTCGAGTTCAAAAAATTGTCTCAAAGTGTCGTCTATAGAACTATCGTCTTTAAGAAGAAAGCACGATGCCACATCATTAGTTTCGATTTCGTCGAGTCTTCCACCCGCGACCCAACCAAATTCAGTTTCCTTAAACAGTAATTCTTCATTCACTTTGTAAAGATTATCTTTCATTATTCGACAAAAAATATCTGCATTTAATAACGCATGAATCTCTTTAGCTTCGAAAAAACAAGGATCCGCTAATTTCAAAAATTCAGGAATTTTTATTTTTGAAATATCTAAATTAACACTAGGCGTCAACCCAGTAATCTTGTCAGTAACTAAGAACTCGATAGGTTCCACAAAACTTCCGTTTTCATTCGAGATGAAAGTCGTCAATTTCCCTTTCAAATTTTGTTTTGTTGAATTCAATCCAGAAACCGAAGTTTGTACCTTTTCTAATCTAATACCAAGGAAATCACTCATTTTTCTGGACAATATATTAACATTTGACGCGCTATCAAAAATACATCTACATTTTATTAATGTTCCATCTTTATTTTGCAACCAAATTATACCCGTAGATAATAAAACACTCTTTTTATTTTGATTAGATATGCTTGTTAAAACAGTGTTTTGGAAAGTGGAAGAATTTATTGCGGCAGATGAGCTTTCGTTTTGATTTCTGAATCCGCTGCGGACACGTGTTTACTTTCGACCAGCGCCTCTTTCACACTAGCGTCAGCATGTCTACAAATTGATTTAGAATGCTTTCCACCGCAGCTACATAAATAATTCGAACGGCACTCATTTTTTCTGTGATTTTTTCGTAAGCACAGTTCACAAAGTTTATGAAACTTAACCAGTTCGAATCTTTTTCCGAGGGAATATTGTAGAAATTTTGCACATCTGAAAACAGGATGAGGATTCTTTTCAGAACAAATTATACAGCTTTTATTTTCATTGTTTTGATTAACCAATAGAGTTTTGGATTTGGAAACGAAATTAAAGGATTTTCTCATCATCGTTTTTCCTTCGGGAATAAAATTTCTGTCTACAGCTAACAAGACTGCTTCACGTTGTTCTAAAAAGGTCATGAATTGATCAAAGGAAGGGACCTCTTTAGATTTTTGTAACAATTCAAAGTTCTTTCTGGATTCTTTATTCAATTTTTTAAGCATAATATTTAACAGAAAAATGTTAAATAAATCATTTTGTTCATATTTTAGCATCTTTAAAGCGCGTAAATTCTTTTGGATACAATCGATCATTGCACGAATTTTTTGTGCATTCTCACGTTCTATTTTCTTAAAGTTCAAAATAGATTGAATATGAACATCAACAATTAACCGTTGATTGTCATATCGCGATTCAAGAGCTTCGTATAAGGAAGAAAATGAATCGAAAGTAGATGCAAATTCTTTAACTTCTTCTACAAGACAAGAATTTAAATAATATAATTTCTGCGACTGACTAAGTTGATCGTTCGACGTTATCAAATCATCAAATTGATTCTTGAATGCACTAAAATGTTCATATTTTCCCGTAAATGTGGGAAGGACAACATGTGGAATTTTAGTTCTAACTAGCAAAGTTTCAGTTTGTTTTTCGTCAACTTCAGTCACAGACTCACATTTCTTATTAGAATTAATAAAGAGCTTAATCTTTACCTCTAAATCTTCAAGGCGTAGTTCACACTGTTCTATATCATCCTGAAATTCTATTAATTCAGGTGCTGGGGCCTTTTCTATGCAGAAGGAGTATTGTTTCAGTTCATCAACTTTTTGCTGCAGTTGATCTATTTTCTTCAATTTCACATCAAGTTCCGTTTTACTTCTGTCTGTTGACACTTTATCAACAAAGTTTTCAATTCTGGTAATACTTCCTTTTAAGGAAGTTTTCGCTTTTACGAGTTTTTCTATGGTATCCATTTTGCTGAGTTCTGTCTCCGGCTCGACGGACCAAGTGATGCGTTCACCTTTTTAAAAACGCATAAATAAAATTCGACGGACCACAGCTGCCTTTTCTGCTTTTTATTTAACAGGACGTCACACACATTTTGTACAACATATAAAGACAGCTGGACATTATTGAGTTGATGCAATTGTGGGTGTCGAGATAAACATTAATTACCCACTTCTGGTTATTGCTGCTAACTTTGCAGCGTCTAGAAGTCAACTGGCGATGGGCTCAGTCGGCTCGGGTATTGCGCATGCGTGAACATTTTCGCCTCTCTGGTTGGCGCACGTGCGGCAACACTGCGTTTTAAGTTTAACTGCGCGAATCTTTCCATCACGTCCTGGAATCAACTCAATAATTTTGCTAAAGGCCAAAACAAACGTTTCTTGTTATCATCTCCCACTAAAACTATTTTTCCAACCCTTGGCTCGTTTTTCATCATGTTTTTGAACCAACTGACTCAAATATTCTTTTCTAAAACGTTGTCAATGTGGAGTGAATTAGTAAGTTTCAGCCTTAATTCACTACGGAATTCTATATTCACTCTTAATTGCGTTGTCATTTAAGATGGAGTTAATCCAAATTAACAGAATTAAATATCCCCCATACAATGATGTGGGTAATCCAATCCCCCCAATGTAGCTGCGGTTAGTTTTCCAAGTTTGAAAATATTTTTTAAATTATCAGTTTTTCAATGAGTATAATATTGGTATGAATCTCTACAGCAAAGTTAACGAGTGAATTGTGTGAGAAAAGTTTACAAATTACTAGCAGTGTTATTATTACTAAATAACTTGCAAAACTGAAAAACAAACATAACTTACATAATAAGAGCTGTCATTGGTTAATATATAAACATTTTTCATATGAAAAAAATTAATTATTAGTGAGAACTTAAAAGTTGTAAATAAAATGATAAAAAGTACAAAAAGGAGAAGAATATCATAGAAATTTATTCATTCACAACATACAGAAAAACGATTTAACAGTTTTTACATGAAGCATCAATAAATATGTATGATTCATTTTAGTGATTTAACGTTCTATTTAAACAAATGGTATACCTGGTAAACAAAAACAGGAAATGGAATGATAGAAAAGCAATAATTACAAACACAATGAGTGTATAATTTTTAAATAAAAACTTAACACACATTTATTTTAGAAAATGCAACAAAGCAATGAGGAATGTAGAAGTCAATGGGAAAATGCTACCTGATTTAGAATGCTTTTCCTTGTTAAAATGCTTCTTTAAAAACATATGGTTTTAAGCATTTTAAAACTAAGGCATGGAAATAGGAAATTAAATCGGATTTTCATGCAAAAAGAAATAAAGCATTAAGTTAATTACTCACTGTAATAAAATCTGCAATGGGATAACCACATTAGCTAATTGCAGTGTGCCGAAAGTGATATAAAACCACAATTTCATGAAAGCCAAAATGGCATATAGAAGAAACTGTGTTCATTGTGCGTACTTGAAGCATTACAGCATCACTTGCTGCAACACAAAAGCAATTCAGGACAAAGTTTGGTATGACAAGTCCTGTTGAACAAGTTTTGGTAATAAGCCAGATACTCAAAGATTTAGAGAAGAGTATTAATGATATGATCTAAACATTGATGACACAGCACTAAACTGAGTGACCAAAAACAGCTCAGCACCATGTCAACCTATCTCAATGGTCACTACACATAGTTAACACGAAACAATGAATGCTTTCATAATTCTTGATGGTTTATGTTCATTCCTTCTTGATCTAAACCCCATACTGGGCATTTGGTTCTGGGGATGAATCACTATACAATATTAAAACTATTAAGTATAAATTTTTTATAAAGGCATTCAGAAATGAATGAAGGCACAGATGCATTAAGGCGTAAAGCATGAAAGATGACAAACTTTAGCTGAATTTACAAGGATGATCCACCTTTATAAGCTTAGCTATGCCCAGTTAACAAACCATTCAAATAATTTTTAAAGGGTAGATAGATTTCAGTTGCATCAGCAATGAGGTTTGGTGTTTGTATGATGCAAGGGACATATTTGGTCAAGCTGCGCCAAACAGAAGACAGGCAATGTCAAGTAATAGACATACACACAATGAAAGTTCTACTGACACACAAGAGAGAAATACACATAGGGAGTTATTGAACTTACAACTGCTTGTGTAGCTGAACCCCATGGCAACCTCATCCATAATGAAGATACTGGAAACATTTATAGCACTAATTATTGCCTAGTTTATTTTCTCACCCTTAATATTTATAGCTCAAGATAATATTACCTAACCTATTTATATTAGAAACTCTTATAATAGTAAGTATGTGTAACTGCCATGTGAGGATTGACAAGTAATTCCACACATCAGAAGTGAATCAAATGATGCCATGTTGAAATTCCAAATTTTTGTGAGTTGTTGGTTTAAATATCCATGTAGAAGTTGTCATGGGAATCATCAAAATAAAATTGGACATTAGTGTAAAATTTAAATCCTACAGACTGTAGAGAATGCTTTTAATAAAAAAATATTTGAACATAAGTTATATTTAAATGAGCCATTTTTAACTCCATTTTTGTGTTAGAGGTTTAGTTTGTCACTCTATGGCAATCTTTTTGATACTCGAGGGCTAGTTAAACCTAGACCTTTCACTTAAAGTGGATTCCAAACTGCTACAAACATCCATGTCTGTACTGGGACTTGAACCCAGAGCCTGTTGAATCTAGAACTAGGGTGCTAATCACTCAGTTACCAGGCTGGCATCTGTGTCAGAGATTATAAGACTTTTAAGTAGCATATTCTTGACTATCAGGGTATTTGTTTTACCTGAAACAGATCAAACTCGAATTTGGATATTACAAATGCTGATCCATAATTCTTACAGTTAAAACAATTCCATGTATATTTGTTTACTGCCATTTCTTTCATCACTTAATTCCAAGACTCAACGATAGTCTAATAGAAACAGGTAGAGTAAAATCACAATTGCAATTTGTGAAATGCATGATATGTTTGAAGAGATATGTCACAGGACTATAAAATCACCAAGAAATTACGCACAGGGGAATGTCAGTAAAATAAAAGATACATCACAATAAAGACAAATATAAAACAATTTAAAAGTTATTAAAAACTGAACATAAATATGCGAAGGAAAATAAAGACAAGGAAAGAGAACAGTTTTTATTTCTAAATATAGATGCAAGATGTAATAGCAGCCCATGAAAAAAGGATTCATTTTATGTGTTTCCCAATAATAAATCAAAGAGTAGGCCTAAAGTGTGCATTTTTTGCACATGTGTAAGGAAAGGGTTTTGTAACAGTATGTTACATAAATTATTATTACATTAAACATCAGAAAATTTTACAGCACTAACTCCATATGTACTAGCTAATCAAGATAAATCATCCAGAATATTCAAATAATTCAGAACTGTTTTGTGGTATAGACATGAGCTGAATATGCAGTAGCTTTGTTTCAACTGAAATTAATTTTAGTGAAAGTATTTTTTACCACAGAAAATTAAGGATTAAAATTACAATGTAACAGTTTGTGAAGAACCATGTATTAGAAAATTCTATTGGAAGCAGTACTCACCGCTACTGCAATGCGACAGTCAGTTATCACCTTGCTATATCCGATTTAAACAAAAATACTGAAAGTAAAATTTGGATTCTAATACTTAGATCAATGAAATAGAATTGTTAATTGCTTATGTCAAGTGCCATAAAGTGTAATACACTGGCATGCAAAACTTAAGAACCACTATTATTTTTACAGGTTAAACCACAAAATTAATCAAAACAGCATGTGGCAATTTGTATAACAAAGAATATTCAAGTAGAAAGTTATTGCATATTCGAATTTTGAAATTGTGAAGTCAAAGGCTCTAACGGAAGAATGGATTCCGTCATAGCAGGAACTTGTCTGCAACCTGAACAGTGTTGGGATCATGCAGTCTACTAAAAACTGTCTTCTCTTTATTTAAATGTTTTCAGTTACCTTTTTGTCACATGGCTCCCAGTGTAGTGTCACCACTTCATTTCAAAACCTTTTTTGTGGTTCAGTTCTTATCAGTTTCTTTGCACTCATTGGTTCAGTAATTCTAAATGTACCTTTTGTATTATTTTCCAATATCCAGATCACTCACTGCACAGTAACACCTACAAAATCTTAGTTCTTTCAGTTTTGCATGCCAGTGTAGTTTATTACACAATCCATTACATCTCACATTTTCTTTTTTGAGCTATATTTGTATGTCAATACAAATGTTGATCTGAGCACTTAGAAGAAAATTAATTATTTTAGATTTAACTCAGCATAAAGAGAAAATTAAATAAGTGATTCAGATAATTGAACTTTTGGATAATTTGGGACTCAGTTTGTGGAGTTCTACTGTACTCCAGTACAATTAAGACTGAAAAGGAGATTGGTTAGTTTGGACAAAACTGCAGATTTTTTTCACGAAAAGTGAAAAACCCAATGTTATAGTTATCGTTCATGGCAATTAAATAAAATCCATGCATGTTTAAATGATTTTGTATGGAATGATGCACATTAATTCATTAATTTATCGTGTTAAATATTTACAGTAAGCAACACACACTGCATTCAGAGCAGTGGGCCCCTGTAACAGTCTATAATGGCAACAACATAATTATGAGTAAAAATGCACTAAAATGATATGTAATAAAACATAACCTGATTCAACACTAAAATAGTTTGTTACATAACAGAGAATTTAAGTAACTAATACTTTCATGCACTATGAATAATGATTCAAATCAGACTTACAGTATAAACAAAAAAAAGATTTATCAGAAAGGATCTGTATAAATGACAATGGACTAAAAACAGTCAGTAAACATCGGAATGGTACTGACATTAACATAGATACATAACAGCTACATTAAAACTATAAAATAATTAAAGCAATACTAATATGCCACATTTGACTGAATTGATTAGATTGACTTATTAGTTTCTCTACTCAGAGAAAGACAAGTCATTTTTATGAAGGAATGAGTTCATTTTTTATTACACTGAAGCATTTCCTTTCTCCAGTAATGAGTTTAGTATGTCTATATAGACACATGAACTATAGATATGTGTTGAAATAATGAGGGGATAAAAATACTTTAGAATATAAAAGATTCTTATAAGTACTAAAGTATTTGAAGCAACTCATAATCAAGTGTTTCTCAAAAAAGGATACATTAAATATCATTCCTTAAAACGATAGACATTAATCTGAAAAAATTCAGAGGCATAAAGTGCATAAAAAATTTATTACATTCAAATAATTTTTTAAAATTAGATAAGCATGAAAATGCTCTATTTTTTCAAGTTAGTTCAAATATTTCAAGTTAGTTATAATATTTAAACTAAAAAAGAGACACCTTACATTTATGTCTTTATGATCATAAAATCAAAAGGAATATTCATTTATTTCCCTTGTAAAAGTGGATACAATTTTAAAAAAGTAAAAAAGCTGATTTTAAAAGCTTAAGTAGCTGCTTTTATGTCACATCAACAAGTTGGTCAGTCTGAAACAATGCTACACAGCAAATAAAACAAACTTCAGGCACAGAAATATTCTACTTCTTTCGAACAGACATCTCACAATTCCTGAAACTAAGGCAAAGTGCTTTAATTCATAAAAAAGTGACAACTATTTACAAATCACAAGTATAAAATAAATGCTAGATAGCCTTGATCAGTAGTTTGAAAAATAACTGCAGCAAAGCTTTGTACGCCGTAAAAGTCACAAATGGAAACGCGATGTGCTAGGACTTTTTAGAGGATGACATGTTGAGTCGTCTTTTGGCCTTCGGTGTGGATGTCTTCTGCACCCCGGGTCGTCTGAGTTTGGACGGAGTGCTTAGAGAGATGCCATGGGAGAGGCTGAGTTCTGCTTCCGTAGTGAGATCGAGCCGTTCTGCCTCGGGGAGCAGCTTCTGTGGATCATCTGAGACGTTCTGCAGGGACTTGCTGAGGACGGACTGCAGGTAGCTGATGTTTGCATTGGCACTCAAGGAACGTTGGTGGTACTGTTGCCAGCGCTGCTGCTCCTGTTCCAGGTGATTTTTCAACACGCCAATCTGTAACAAAATTTTTTATTTGAAAATACCGTAGCCCCTTGATGAATTGTGCTTCTTTGGGAGAAAGAGAAGAGCATGAGATATGAGGTTCGAGAAAACTTGCCTATAACACGACTGCCACAGAAAAAGCACTTGTGAAATAGTAGCATACATATAGGAGCTTTACAGACAATTTTGCTCAAAAAGATACCTCTAGTTACCAAGATTGGAGCCCTCAGGGGCACATCTTCTATAGGTGTGTAAGGGCATCACAACCCCGAGGTACCCAAATGATCTTTTCTCCTTTTCATTTTTACCCTCGCTTGCCCTTCTGCTTTTCCTTCATCCCTCATTGCATTGTGATAGGTGCAGCTTCGTCAAGTATAGCCTTTGTGCCATAAAACCCGAAAATAGTATCAAAAGGTCACCTTTGGTAGCCCTGTTACTACTATGATTAGGATTTTAATGACTTAGTCATGACTGCAAAAAGACCAATAAAAACCAAAAATAGCAAAATTAGTCTTTTCATAAAGCTTATTTTAGTAGCTTATTTAATTTGCCCCCAGCAGCACAGGGTATTCAAAAAACATGGTGTGGCTTAGAAGTAACAATCTCCTGAAATCCCCAACCTAATCAACAATTTCCCAAAAATATGCACAAAATAAATTTTCTGTTTGACAGTATGAATAAATATTCATTTATTCATACTGTCAAAACAGATTACTCCAGTTACCCAGTGGACTCCCTCTTAACCGGCCACCTTTGAACTGGCATCCGATTTAACCGGCCGCCACTGACCAATTATGTACTGTAAATACAGTAGCCTACAGTAACATGTGTTTAGTTTTTCCAACAAAGGAAGTTCTTCCAGGTTAAGTTTTCTTAATTATACATATCATATTACAATAAAGCAGGCTATATACTTAGTTTTATTCTAATAAAAACAATTTCGGGAGTATATTTTAATGCTATTAAGGGAACGACGATTTAACCGGCCAAATCATTACCCGGTTGGGTCCGGTCCCGAAGTGGCCGGTTATGAGGGAGTCCACTGTACATGGTAGCAAATAGACCAAAAGTACAGAACATGCAACAAATACAAAAAAGCATAATTATACAGCAACATAAACTACACCATAACAACATAAAACCAAGAATACATAGAATAAAACTGACATGTAAAATAAAAAGTAATGATCCAAACATAACCAGAGAAATGTCAAAAACTCAGTTTTCAAACTTTAAATAATAAGTTGTAAAATTATTAAATCATCAAAAAAATATCACATGTTGGGGATAAACAATTGATTTTTCTGGCGTATTGGGCAATTGGTTGCTTTTTAAATAGTTTTTGATGGAAAATAATTTTATTGCAAGCATTATAAGAGAACACAAATATTTATTTCACTGAGTAGACTGGTACAATTTGTTTTATTATGTAACAAATTATAAAAAAATGTAAATACAAAGACATTTTTTCATTCTAGATAGGACATATTGCATTTGAATCTCAAAAAAGAATAAAACTGTTGATTTTCACAAAATCGCAGATTTTTAAACGAAATATACTTCATAAATCAATTTTCAATATTATTACTAACGCATTTATAAGATAGAAACATGCGAGTAAAGAGAACTCAGAGTTAATTTACAACCTACATCTTTGAGACACTAGCATGAATAGTTAATGTAAGTAAAATAGTCAATACCTGTTCTTCCAAGCCAAGAACTTTTTGTCTATGTGTTTTCTCTCGAGCTTCCATGAGCTCTTCAGCCTGCTTCAAAGCGGTACGCAATCGATTGTCCTCCAATTTCGATTCAATGCTCTGGGTTTTCAAGAAGTCCTTCACTCTCTGAGAATGACGTTCTTCTAATTCAGCCAACTGAGCCTACAAGATATAAAAGAGCACTTACTACAGAAACAAAAACCATCAAAACTTGGTTTTCATTGACATGAAAAAATTTCAAATATAAATTAGAAAGAAGAGTTTTTGAATTTTTGGTTTTGACAAAAAAATGTGTTGTTCAGATGTTCAAACAAAATTCTGCTGTAAAATTTGGCAAATAAGTTTAATGAACTCAGAGCAAAAAGATGCTTCTCTACAGTAATCAATAACTAATTTAGCCTCCCCAACAAAAATTAACTTTCAATATAGTAGTAAAATATCAGTGCATAGACAGCAGATGGAAGTTGACTGTCTTATCACACTTGACTATATCAGTGGCAGACATGATTATGAATATGCAGAATAAAAATCCAAATGGCGCTTGCCACAAATGGCATCCACTTCAATAGATGGTTAATGATGAGAAGTTGAATTACCAATACAATACAAATGTCTGACGTCCTATGATAACAGACATTGATTTTACTATTTTTTTATCCTACGCCCATATCTGGCCATCAATCAACGAGCAGCACAATAGAGTTCTGAAGTAAAAAATATGGCTTAAAACAGCTGTCAACAGTACTAAAATTTGCAATGCTATTGTCAGGAATTTAAGGGCAGTCATTGAGGTGGTCTCCAGTCATTTCGTCCAGTTCACAAAGGGAACAGAAAGCTGATCACGCTACTCCAATATGATGTGTCTTTGTAGGTAGTCATGCCTAGTAAGAAGTCGAAAGCAACTCCTACAGTTCTGGACAAGGAACTTAGGATAAGGGTTTATTCCTCAATAAAATGGGTAGTGGATTTGCAAATGGAGAGTTGAGAGTTCGAAACTTGATCCGACCAAAGACCATTGTGTATGTAGGGGCTGATGCACATTTAAATCCGTTGTGGCTTCAAATGTTCTTGTGTTAGCATGGTGTGGAAGTTTGCGAGTGGGATGCAAGTTCAGGTATTGACCTCATCATCTGACCATGGTTCAAAATTATGAGGCATTGCCCTTGGATTTTCCTATCGGGATTGATCCTGGACCGCCGCCAATAGCCCGTTGTGTTGCTCCAGTGTGATGTTAATTAACTACCTACCTCTTCTGAGACAGTAAAACTTTCCTTGGGTGCGCAGCATGGCCTTGCTTTATTTTCCTCAATAAAACATTTCAGTTCTTTGCTGTGCACATCGCTTTGTAGATTGAGAGTCTATTAGTCTTTATGGATGAAGCCTCTTGATGTTACATAGAGGTAAAGGGGATTTAGGTTAGGGCCACTGTGCTCCTGCTTTAGCCAATAGGTCTGCCAACTCTAAGGCATAACTCGTCAATGCCAATCAACCTTCTCCTCTCTTCACACAGCACCTCCAAATTACTTGGGCTACTAAAGGCAACACAGGATACAAATGGTCGCACTTATCAATAGCACAACCATGCATATGAAAGTACACCCATGATCTTACACATCCCTCACAGCAATCAGTCAACTAGTGTAGCATCTATCAAATTCAGCCACTACTAAATTCTAGAAGTACTGTGGTATGAACTCAGCCATCACCACAAAAATGTAACTGTCAATAAATTATATATATATATATATATATATATATATATATATATATATATATATATATATATATATATATATATATATATATATATATATATATATATATATATATATATATATATATATATGCATCAGTTCATCTTAACTAAGTACTTTTTGGTAGACTGAAATTGCAACGCCAGCTACAAGTTAAGATATTATTCCCATTGGATAAAAACCATTGAGGTTATATCTTGCTAAAAATGCCTCATGAGGTTTTGTAAATACTGTCTTACCTGCAGGTTCTGGACCCTCTGCTGCAGCGTCTGATTTTCAATCTCCATCTGTCTGAGAGACTTGCCAAGAGAGCTTCTCTCCATCATGGACTTTGCTGTCATCTCACTCGACCTCGCCTTTTCCTTCTCAACCTACATGAAGTGTTATCGATTAAGTTTAAAAGAAGCTTTTTACATACTACAGAAAGGTGACATGAATTCAGCAAAAAATTCTAAACTACCCTTTCATCACAAATGAAAATTTAAAAATTCATACATGTGTAATACAAAATTTCCCTGAATAGTTGATTAAAAAAAGTTTCCCAAACTTTTTTGGCACACAGAAGACTTTGGCTCACTTTTCAAAGAAGATATTTTTTGGTGCCCCCACAGGAAAATTCTATCTAAAGTAATAACTAATTGTAAATGTAACTATACCTATAATTTTTAATATTATGTAGTTGTGTGCGTAATTTTAGAATGTTAAAAAGCTACTTTGGAAATAAAACTTGGACTTGAAATTATAAAGCTAACATTAGTAACATTTTGTATGTGGACAACTGAATAATGCAGTACTTCAAATATTCGATATTATATTGTCTACATTTTTTGGTTCTGCCATGTTTTAACTGTTTAACAAATTTTATTATTGTTATAATGTTCATGTATATTTTGCAACAATGCATCACTAGTGAGTGTCTGTATGGTCAAGTGTTTGCTTAAAACATTCCTAAATGGTAAATTCTTTTTATTGCCTTCTCTTGCTCCTCAAAGCTTTCCTATTTCCCTCCAAGATTCCTTCTGCACCCACAGGGAGATGGTAGTGCCTCTTCAGGAAACTACGATATAAAATATACGTAGGTAGGTATTTAATTAATGTCACACTGGATCAATACAACAGGCTATTGGTGATGGTCTGGGATCAATCCCAAAGGAAAAAATCTAAGGACAACACCACATAATTTTGAACCACGGTCAGATGAAGAGACAACACCTGAGCTGGCACCCACTCTCCAAACTTCCACACCATACCAACATGAGGACATTTGAGGCCACAACAGATTTAATCAGCCCCTTTGCACATGACAGTCTTTGGTTGGATTCGAACTTGCAACCCTCTGGTTGCTAATCCGTTACTCTTCCAACCAGGCTACCGGGGCCCGATATAAAATATGTCATATCTCTTGTGTCTAAAAACAACAAAAATAGTCATGAGTCATATAGATAGTAAAAAACTAAATGACTGTTTTTGAAGCTTTTACTATCTTTACTAGTCATTTCTTTGAAGCTTTTATATCATTAACTATTATTTTGGTGAGGTCTTATGTGGGCACACTTAGAGTAAATTCAGCTTCAGACTTATGAGCAACCACCAAATCAGCTCCTTTACTGGGATTGTAAAGCAGTCACAATCCCAGTAAACCCCAAGGGAGAAGAAAAGATTCTTAGAATATGTCGGGTCTGTGAAGCCTGCATACAACTAAAGGAATATGCCCCTGGGGCCTTTATTACAAAGGAGACTTCAAGATTTACTCTTTTGTAAAAGGAGTCAAAAAATTTTCATAAAGGCTGAGTTATAAATACTTCCATAATTGTTTATGGCATGGTAAGCAAGTTTGCTAAAATATTAAAAACATATAACTTGTTAGCAGGGAACATGAAAACAAAAAATGAATTTTTACTTTATCAAACGACTTTTTAAAGTTGGCATTTTCTTTTTCCAATTTACGACAAAGTTCATTCTTTTCTTCCATCTCCTCCTTAGTAGTTCTTAAAGAAGCACTCAAATTTCTAGCTTTTTCTTCAAGAGATTGCTTCTGTGCTTCCAGTTTTTCCACTTCTAATGCAGCCTCCTTTTCTGAGTTTTGAGATGTGAACAACAGCTGAAAGAAAATAAAACCATCACTTGAGATTTAAATGCACATCTAGCATGGAATAATAAATGCTATATATGGTATTAGTCTGTCACACCACATCAATTTTTCATCATACAATGAGTTTGAAAGCTTTCTGCGTGCACCGCCTGGATTCCCTAGAGGAAGCTATTTAGATGCAAGTCAGCTTGGCCATCATCATTTTAGAGACTGACTTCGTACAGGTAAATTGTATCATTTTGCGAATGCTAAAATGTACGACATGCATCTAGCATTTGGGCCAGCTACCGGAAATGGGTCTTGAACGGAACCCCAAGACGTGTAGGCAGAATCACCAAATGTTTGTGCTTTTGCAAAGAATTTTGTGTGACAATGCACAGAAACAGGCATGATACTGGTTGGAGACAATGGACATGCACTCATTCCAAGCACCAATGCTCTCAGGTGTGCATTACTGATGGTGGTCACAACTTTGAGCACTAACTGTAAAACCGTGAGCACCCAACTTTGGTCAAACCGTAACATTAATACTTCATGTTGTTTCGACGAGATATCTCATCCACTAAGATCTAACCAATTTTGCCAATGATGAGATATCTGGTCAAAAAGATACTGATGATTTTTTTTTTTATGACGAGATCAAGATCAGGTCAGTTTTCTTTTAATGACAAGCTATCTCATCCATCAAGATCTCATCAGTTTTGCTAATGGCAAGATACCTCTTCAAGACCACCAGGAGGGTTGGATAAGACAAATAAGTATTAATATACTTGATCTTTCATTTCTGCACCTTAGCTTCCAGCACAACTGGGTGATGTATGTGGACATACATGCGGCCCTCCACTTTCGCACATTCTACTTTCACACAATTAACTATTTTGCGCATTTTTAAAAATTCAATTTTTTAAAGATTTTTGACGATATTGCAAAAATTGTTTGTTTTTATGCGATCGCTCCCACGGAGCGGGGTAGCTCGCGCTCACTCAATCATTGCGGCCTAGAGTAGCGGACTTCTCAGAATTGTTGTGTGACATCACTAGGATTCCGAGCCGCGGTGGCGGGGTCCGAATGTCAAATACATACAATGTATTAAACAGGTTTAGTCTTGCGTTAGGGCGCATGTCAATGTGTTTTGCAATTCATTTGTTTATGTTTAAATATTTCGCCCTTATAAATTTATAAACATGAGTGAGAAACGGAGAAACTGCAGTGTTGATACGAACAAAAAGAAATTAAGGACTCATAAACTTCATACGATCGAGACAAAGATGGAAATAATTAGACGTTCTGAAAGCGGTGAAACTTTTGCTTCAATCGTTGTCAAAACTTTGGCCATTCGTACGACATAAACAGGTTTACGATTTGTTCAATTTTGAAAAACAATAAAATTAAGAAATACGTTCAAAATTGTGGAAATATATCTTCAAAGATTGTTTCCAAAATACACGGCATATTGATGGATGAAATGGAAAGATCTTTGTCATCATGGATTGATGATCGACATCAAAACGATGTCCCTCTGAGTTTTTCAATTATTCAAGCTAAGGCTCTTAGTTTGCATGAATTGTCTTTCTGAACAAATTAGAATTTGAGATATCACTGTTAAAAAAACATGCTAATTAGCTGATTATATCTAAATTAGATAATAACTAATTAGCTTAACCTGATTTTTTCTCACTGAAATGGCTTTAGCATAAGACAATGACTTGTTGGAAAAACTGGATTCTTACAGTCAAAATTTAAAACAAATTCCTCTCGTGTATATGTGCACCTTAAGGGAGCCAATGTGAATCCCATATAGAAAATGGGCTTGTCTTGTTTCTATAGCAACAGACAGGCAGACTTTGCATGGATCAGTTCTCATGGTAGACAGGCATACTGTGAGTAAGTGTTGCAGTATATTAAAAACGAAAGATATATGAAAGATGAAAAAAAAGCTTTTTCTCACATTTCTGTATTTTCGCAGCTGTTCCTGTAGCTCTTCCCTCATTGCATCGCTCTGTGCTAGGCTCCTCTTTAAATCTTCCACTTCATCTAAGAGGATTCTGCTTTTCATCTGATATTCATCTGCAGAGGTCCTAAACATTTTAAAATATCTTTTAGCACTTCTCTACTCTTTAGAATGCCTCAGCAAACCAATTTAACAGGTCGGACCAAAATAGTGTATACATGATACAAAAATATGTGATATGGGGTATGTTTATCTTAGTTACACATTATCAAGCAAAACAAATGAGGATTCTGGTAGGAAAACCAGGCAGCTTTTTTTGGTTTCTCCAGAAACAGCAAAGAATTTCATAGAAACAATTATCTGATATTAACATGATGGAAATTATTTCTTGTACAATTTCAATCCTTTAAAATATAGTAAATTTTGTAGGATCTCTCAAGATGACATCTTCTCATTGAATATGATATTGCAAAACAGTGCCTCAATGTTAAAATTAAGGAATTGAATTATACCGGGTTTGTTTACAATACTGAGGTATAGTCCAGCTCCATCGAATTGGCAGTAGTCATGTGGTTTTGAACGAGTCTATTCTTTGAATTAGGCGATAGGTCGGAAAGTATACAAAGTGCTTCCACAATTGCCCTCTATAAAGTGGATTCCGGTTTTAAATTTATTGTTCAGTACCAAAAGTCATAGGCAGGGATCATCCATGGCAACTGCATTCATGCCTCTGCGTATGGCAGCACTGCCCTTAATGAGCATTGCCTATTCAAAAGATGACTGACCAAATATCAACTGCTTTTTCGTCAGAGTTGCACTATAAATGAAATTACTCCAATACTGTAAACAAAAGCTATGTTGTAAAAAACGTTGAAGATTATATATAAAGAGGAAAGATAACAGAGAAATTTGATTATTTTTACCTCAACTCTTCGTTACTTTGTTGAATTTTAAACAATTCTGACTGATGTTTGAGGCTTTCTTTCTGCTTTTTCTCAATCTCTTCGTACAAACTCTGGTGGGACGAAGAATTTTGTGACAATGAATTGCTTAAATTGGAAACCTGTAAGAAAGCACAACAAAATAGAATTGTGAACCTTGTATATATTTGAAATCAACTAACACAAAAATGAATTCTTCAGAATAACTTTTTAACAACTTCACAAATGAAACTGAATTTCTACAATAGGAAAACAGATAAAAAGGAGATAAAAGGCAAGTATGTAATTCTGAAAACTCACAATACATCCTTAAATACTACTACAAGACCTGTGCGTAGCATCTTATATCAAATAAAATTTTAGAAAATAGACAAAAGGCAAATACATAATCCTAACAACTGATACCCATTTATAATGAATATAAACGTTGATATGCACACTTCATACCTACAAATGAAATAAATTTTTAAAAATAGTAGCAAAAATGTCTACAATTGAACGTTATTTTAGTAGCAATTTTAGTTGCTCCGATACAAAATGAATCTGCTAAAACACAAAATGTGCTATTTAAGCAAGAAACAAATGTTGGTGATCTTGCCAAGAAATTTAAATTTAAAAAAACTAAATATTTTTTAATAGGGTTTTCATGACAATCTAGCAACCATAGATGTTGATGGGTTGTTTTTCATACTTGCCATGGCTTGGTGCCAAAACTTCGAAATTGGAGTCCTTTGGAAAATTTTCTCCCTAAAGAAAAATCCAAAATATTCTTTTCTGTCTATTATTAGTTAAAAAAGGGGACTACCTTTTCGTTGGTGAATTTTAAAAAGTCATTAAATTTTGAAAATAGCTTTTGAGAAGATTTTGCTTAATAAGATACCCCTAGCTGCCAAGGTTGGAAAATGCAAAAAGTCGCCTGTGGCAGCCCTGGATTAGATGGTCTGTGTATTTCTGTTATATTATATTATGCAGCTCCATAACTCAAATTAAGCATATTTAAACTGAGCAGCCAAAATGACAAATGTAAACAGAAGTTTCATTTCATATTTCTTAAAAAAGATCTTCATAAGGCATGGATCATTCCCCCGCTATACTCTTGGTATTGTGGGGATCGTACCGGAAGATCTCTTGCTCTCAATTGCGACAGACATATTGAGACAGCACTTTCCCACTTCAGTGGCCATCTGAGGAGTCTCGGATTTTGCTGTGGCCACAAGATTCATCCTGTTTGACTTAAAAAAGCCAATCTGACCAGGCCTCCCAGCACACATTCTCAAGTGCCTGGAGATGTCCTGAGACTACCTGTTTTCTGAACCTCTTTTGTGTATGACTTTGTGCAGGTGAATGGACTTGTGGAATTGGTCTAGCCGGAACTAGACGTGGAGATTAGCAACAAAAAATGCCGATTTCTGTGCCGCGTGAAATACATAGATTTTCAATACTTGAAGTTTTAATGATAAAAGGAAAATTATAAATCTCCAACCTTTTGTTTCAAAAGCTTCTCATTCTGAATGTGTTTCTCAAGCACATTGCTCAAGTGATCGACAGTCGACTGCAGGGATTTATTTTGAGATTCAGATGATTTCAGTTTCTTATTTAAAGTGTCTGCTTTCTGCTCCATTGACTAGAAAAGAAAACAAGATACTCAAATGTAAAAACAAATTATTTCATTTACATTACTACAATGGTTTAGGAAAGCCAATGATTGATTTCAGAATAATCAGAGGGTACAAGAAACCAATTTGAGTACTCAGCACTAAGCAGATTTAAATTTTAAAAATTAAAATACAACAATACAATTAAAATACTTTCATATACTTAAGAATTCATGCACACTGGCCTCAGATGCAATGTAATCAAATAGGAGATTTCACACCTAGATGACTACATGTTTGCCGGCACCAGCATATCCTGCCAGCGTTCAACACTGCAAATCGGATGCCTGAGTGTTTTCATTACTGATCGGCGTGCCTTGAATACCATGCATCTGTCATTTCCTCTGTTACTTGTTTACTTCTTTTTACGTCACTGCATTTCTAGCTTTAATTTGTTAAATTTTTTCTATAGTATTAGGCAAAACTGTACTTTATTATTGTGACCATTTCCTTTAGGGTTATTTGGTATTTTTTAATTTTAAAGTCCCACTAGAGCAACACAACAGGGTATTGGTGACAGTCCTGGATCAATCCCAAAGGGAAAGTCCTGGCATACGAGAATAACACCACATAATTTTGAACCACAGTCAGATGACAAATTCACACCTGAGCTAGCACCCCACTCTCCAAACTTCCACACCACGTCAACATGAGGACATTTGAGGCCACAGCAGATTTAATGTGCACCAGCCCCCTTTGTACATGAGGGTCTTTGATTTGATTTGAACTCGCAACCCTCCAATTACTAATCCGCTACTCTTCCAACAGGGCTACTTTCCAGGGCCCCTTTCCTTTAAGGGAATAAATGTTCTCATAACAATATCCTGGTGATTAATACTATTTTCTAATTGTTTTCACCAGAAAATTTGAGCTAATACTAAATTTTGTTGAAGAATTTGGACTGGTACTTTCCAAGTTTTTCAAATAGAGAGTAAAACTTTGCTTTCCAAGCATCTCAATGTCAAAAGGCGATATTTCCATTATTGTCTTTGTTTTTGCCTCTACAGTACTTTCTCCTAAGATACAATAGCCCAAAGATAATGGCCAGTGACAGCAGCAAACATCTTTCTTTCATCACAGCCCAAAACAAATTGGGCCATGGTAGCCCGGTTGGAAGAGTAACGGTTTAGCAACATGAGGGTTGCGAGTTCAAATCCAACCAAAGACTGTCATGTACAAAGGGGGTTGGTGCAAGTTAAATCTCTAGTGGCCTGAAATGTCCTCATGTTGGCGTGGTGTTGAAGTTTGGAGAGTGGGGTGCCAACACAGGTGTGACTTTGTCATCTGACTGTGGTTCAAAATTATGTGGTGTTATTCTCGTATCTTTACCTTTGAGATTGATCCAGGACTGTCATCAATAGCCCATTGTGTTGCTCCAAGAACATTAATTAAAATACCTACCTACCAAAACAAACTAGTTACCTGCACTATCAATGTCTACATGTGTGAAAGATGGAAAAGGATTGAGCCAGTGACGGCTCGTTTTGCCAGTGTGCGAGACAATAAATAAGTTAGATAGGCAAAAAACATATACATGGACAGTACATAAAGAAAAAAATCAAAAGAGCAATGCAAAAATATTGTACTTAAAAATGTCTGTCATTACTTTTAGTTCTTGGTCCTTGTTGGTCACAGTCTCTTTCATGAAAGTAAGGTCAGCATCGAGAGACTGATATGCTTTGATATATTTCAGTGCTCTAGACTCTGCAGTTTCCTTAGCAGAAGTTAAGGCATCAATTTCCTCTTGAAGATTTAATTGGGTCTGCTTCAATTCAGACAATTTATTCTGGGAAAGAGAAAATCAAGATACTTATTTAAACTTAAAAAGCATTAACTAAATGCCTTTAATATAAAATATCACACAGCATAAAGAAAAGGTAAATAAAAATGAAACAGTCTTCTTTAAATCATTGGTTTGCCCTTAAATTTGAGTACCATATGAGAAATCAAAGCTTTTGAAATCCACAAGTTTTGATACAATGTGAATTCAGTACACATTTTTAAAAGCATTATTGCAATAGTTTATAATAATTGAAGTACAAATATGATTTATGTCATAGAGTATGAAGGACAGACTTTACTCCAAACTGAGACAATTCCAAGTATTCAGAAATTTCCCTATTATTAAAGGACACATATATTAAAGGTTATTATTAATCGAAATGATAAAATATGTAGCACTATTAGTAATCAAAATGATAAAATTCATATACAAATTTAAATAAAATAGAATAACATTAACTGAATCCAGAAGCGTTCAGCAACAAACTGTAAAAAGTAAGAATGCTTAGGAGAGATTTAAGTCTTTTCATCAGCTTAAGATTTGGAACCTCAAATATTAAAAATAGTTAACTTTTATAGCTTTAATTTTCAAATAGTTTTTTTTACTTAATTTCTTAAGAATCATTTAGCAAAGCATAAAATTCAGAATAAATAATTTGAAATGCAATATAATATAGCCATCATATTTAGCAGTATGTTTTATAAAAATTAAAAGGGTTCATGAAACGAACTTTTTGTGGGTTTTGACCTGATATCCAGGTTTTATTTTCCCTCAAAATGCACTCTTTCACAAATATAATGTATTAATTTATGAATTTAGAGCCTTGTCTTAGAGTTTTATGAGCTCCCTTAAAAAGTTTTAATGCTGTAGAATAAATATGAATGGTTTTAAAACTTCTTACAAGGTTAAGCTCTTTAAAAAATATTAACACCTTTATACTAATATTTTCAGAAATATTCTGCCTCTGTACTTTTATTAGTATCCAAGATAAGAGTAGGTACAAAAGAACTTTTTTAATGGGACAAAATGCCTTTAATACAAAGAAAATAATTTCAAATGATAGGATGAATGAAACATTAATATAATAGTTTATGCATGCCAAAAACTTTCTGTTTGAATGTGCAGTGAATTAATAAAGTTAGTTTCATTCTTTCACTGCCAGTTGTGGCAACACTTGAAAATTATCTTTAAAATTTTTATTTTAATTGAGATGGAACATTTAGACAAGCTTAAAATTAAACCTTTCTACCTTAGCAAATTTATTTTAAATACATGGGAAAGTTCCACATTGAAGCATTTACAGTCAGCCTTTAGTTCGTTCATGTAAATATTCATTGTAAATAAATAATTTTAGCTATGTAGTTCACTTATACCTGCTTACCACATTGCATGGACAAATAAAAATTTGAAATTTTGGGCTTCCTCTATCCATTTAAAACTTGGCTAGTGAACAGAAGTCAAAAATATCTCCTGTTTCAAGTTTGTTTCATGCTGCTTTTAATAGAACAAAACAGGTTTGAAGTATCCATTAAAAACATAATTGTTGTATTTAATTGAAGAGACAAGGCTAGTAGTATAAGTACTCTAATGCTTTTGAAATTTGAGATATATTTCTTTTCATATGACCTACAACAGATACAATTTAACAATCAATACGTACTTTGAGTTTGCTTTCAGTTCAAAAGTTAACACAGCTTTAAGAGTATTTTCCCGGATTGAAACCAACCTTTCCACGCATGAAAAAAATGAAAAATTTTGGTATGAATTCTTCAATAACTCACGTGGAGACCGTCCTTCTCTTTGGATGCAGACGTTGAAAGGAACTCTGCACTGCCTATCCTTTCGGTCAGCCTCCTCTTCTCTCTCTCCAGAGTCCGAATCACCTCCTCGCAGTGATGGACACTGGCAATTTTTGTGGCAAGCTCCTTCTCCACATTCTTTTTATCTACCACACACAAGGTACACAGCATAAGAAAAGAAGGATAATTCCTATTCAAAGCATTAAAACAACTGTTGATTTATTTTTTGGTAACTATGTGGGTTGATTAGTCACCCTAGGTGCTAGGTATTTTAATTAACATCACACAGGAGCAACACAACGGGCTATTGGCGAAGGTATGGGATCAAACACAAAGGGAAACATCTGAGAACACCACATAATTTTGTACCATGGTCAGATGACGAGGTCACACCTGAGTTGGCACCCCACTCTCCAAATTCCTACACCACGCTAACATGAGGACATTTGAGGCCATGGCAGATTTAACATGCTCCAGCCCCCTTTGTACACAACGGTCCTTGGTTGGATTCGAACTCGCAACCCTCAGGCTGCTAATCTGTTACTCTTCCAATCGGGCTACTGCGGCCCTCCCTAATTGCTAAAGGGAGCTATTTGGCAAATCATCCATTTTTTAAACTTTGTCTTTCGCAATGCAGATTTCACATGTGATGGAGCATTATATGAATTCTGTGATGGTTGGCATGCATGTAACATATGGGGCTGCCAATGGGAACTTTTGTTTCGAACAATGGGCATACCCACTGAGCCACGACTTCCCTCCAATGGAAACGGAAGAGTGGCTCTAAGATTGTACCACAAATACTTCCACAATAGACAGATTTCTCTTAACCTTGAAAGAACACTTTTCAAAAGCACCAAACAGTACCCTCTAGCACTTATGTGCACTAGTTGCGGACAGACATTCTTTGACAAAACTCTTTATTTTGGTACAGCATACCACTCTTTAAAAGGTATCTCAAATCACCCTGTATATAGCATAGTACAGAATATTCCAATCGATTTAGTCCTCAGGCTAATTTCAAACAGGACCTAATGTAGAGTCAAAGGTAGAAGTTTTACTGTCCACGAAGATAATAAGCTATAAATAAAACTCTATATACTTACCATCTAAATCTCTTTTCAGCTGATATATTTTTGAAATGCATCGGCTATGTTCGGCTCTCAATTCATCGTCCTCTTTCTGTAGCTTTCCAATGGCATCTTTTAACTCGTCCTAAAGGATAAAGCACAAAACCCTTTAAATCACCAATTTTGTCTTTTTTGTCACATCATAGGATAGAGGTTTAGTATTTCTAATCTAACAATTCAACATTATAAATTATGATTAGTTCGACATCTAATATTTTCCATTTGCTCCCACATCTTACTTATGAATTTCAGATTTTCTAAGTGCAGCAACCCCTCCTTATATTATCGTTATATCGTTGATGGTTCATGGCTTGGCTATATGGCCAGTATCATGGTTCATGGCCTGGTTATATCATTCATTTTCAATCATCCTCGGTGAATTTTAAATTAGAAAACAGTAGAGGAAATCTACGTCTGTTTCTTTAGAATCAGGAGTTCAAAGGTCACTGAAGGCTTAGCCTTTTCATGTGGGCCTTACTGCCAGAATGTAAAGTTTAGTAGGGACATCTACACAGGCATCGTCAAGTTAGTGCGATTGAGGTTTTCTTCATTGGTTAGACACAAAAAAGAAGGAAAAAATTGTAAACGATAATATATAAAAAATATTCTACCATATTGTACTTTTAAATAAAAAACATGCAACAGAATGTGCAACAGAATTTCAGAGCAGTTAAACCTCCTGGTGGTTGTCTTGAAGAGGTAAAAAGTTAGCAAAACTGACCAGATCTTGATGGATGAGATATCTCAGAAGAAGAAAACTGACAAGATCTCGATCTCATCATCGTCAAAAAACCGGCAGTACCTTGATGACAAGATATCTTGTCACTAGCAAAACTGAACAGATCTTGATAGACGAGATACCTCGTCGAAACCATTTGGAGGGTTAAGAGATAAAAACCAGTTCATGTTCAAAATTGTACAGTAGTGGTTCTTAACCTGGGGGGTGTTCACCCTTGGGGGTGCGAGAGAAGTTTTGATGGACGAGTGATTCAATAAAAGACGATCTTATTGAAATACGTGCCAATGCACATATTCAAATGGAATTTGAAAACCTGGACTTGGAACAATTCTGGTGTAAGTTAGAAACTTATCCACAGCTGGCAAAAGCTGCATTGCAGACACTTTTACCATTTGCCACCACCTACCTGTGTGAAATGGGATTTTCATCACTTTTGCACATAAAAACAAAAGTAAGAAATAGCTTAAATGCAAGTGATGGCTTATGCATGGCTCTTTCAAAAAAGGAGCCTCACTTCAAAAGTATTATTATGAATAAACAACAATGTAGCCATTAAAAATTGAGATGTTGTTTGCATGTATGTATGTGTTTATTTTTCAATAAATAAATTATCTTGCAACAGAAGTAATTTCCTAAATACAGAAATAGAAACACATTTTTTAAGGGTGTGAGAGAACTTATTCTTAGATTCAAGGGGATGCCAATCACTAAAAAGGTTAAGAACCACTGTTTTACAGCAATGTCCAATAGCATACGAAATTTGCATATATATATATTTCTGCATTCACTTACACGTTCCTTTTCAGCAGCATTGAATTTCTGCATCAAGTCCATCAAAGATGATTTCAGCAGTTCCACGTCAAGATCCGAGGCACTGAATTGAGCAGGGGAGTTGCATTTGGACAGGCTGCGATGAGGACTCTCCCTCACGGATGTCCTGCTGCCTTCTAAGAGTTTCTCGGAGGACGCAGTGCGCGAGGGTGCAGAACTCAAATGCAGATTGGTGCTCACGCTCAAGAAGCCACTGTCTGATCCTAAGCCAAGGATGGATCTCAGAAATAGGCACATTGAATAGAATTTGTTTTCAACCTCTCTCTTGGCACCTGTGGTGAAAGATAAACAGAATAGAGCACATGCACCAAGTGTTGTAAAGCAAATCATTAGAAACCAATGTCAATAATAACATACCTGCCAAAATGTTAAATTTGGTAGGTATTTTAATAAACATTGCACTGGACCCACACAATGGGCTATTGGCGACGGTCCTGGATCAACCCCCGAAGGGAACGATCCGAGGACAACACCACGATCAGATGATGAGGTCACCCTGATTTACCACGATCGATGATGAGGTCGCACCTGAGCTGGCACTTCACTCTCCAAACTTCCACACCACACCAACGTGAGGACCTTTCAGGCCAAAACAGATTTAACATGCACCAGCCCCCTTGGTACTCAAGTCTTTGGTTGGATTCAAACTCGCAACCCTCCGTTTGCTAGTCTGTTACTCTTCCAATCTGGCTACTGTGGCCCCATGTTAAATTTGGAAACCTTTTTTATTTTTATGGACTCGTGTCATGCAGACATGTGAAATGTATAACATACAGCTTTAAAGCACCCATATTGTTGGATTGGAGCAGAAACTCATTAACTAACAAAGAGAGAATATTTTACTGTACAGCTGTCTAAAGACTAATTATAAGTTTCTAGGCTAAGCATTTTGATAGTGCTATATATCTTTTATAAATATATTACAATAGTACAATGTATTTTCAATCATCATAAAAATAAGCATTTAATGTCTTTGAAAAAATGTTAGTTAATGAGTCTTTCTGCTCTAAGCAAATGATATATACTTTAACAACACAGATTATATCATATATTTTTTTATATTTTAAATATTTATAATCGAGGATTGCTTTTTTCAAAAAATGACATTTGCAGCTAATTGTTTGAGGAAGGAATGGGAAACAATAAACATTGACCTTGATTTTGTGATACTAATATGAGATAAGTGACTTTCTCGTTTCTTGAATTTTGGTGATTTCTGTGATTCGGTCTATGCAGAGATGCAAAACAGTGAAAGAAAAAGAAATTTGGAGGACGGAATTATTATTTCGATGGTACAGAATGTTTTAACGTAAAAATTTTTGGAGACCCCATATAGTTGGCAACTTTAAATGTGAAACTCGATACAAAATTTGAGATTCATTAGTAACTTTTGAGAGAAATCATCGATGTTACTAACAATTTTACAGTTCAACCGAATTACCGTCAAACCCTACATGTTTTCAGATATGATAACAGTTAACACAGAAATAGCTGATTTAAAAAAATACTTACCATCCATCTTCACTACTTTGGATTCCAGGGCAAGAACCTTCCCTTCCTCAAAGTTCAGACTGAACCTAAGATTTTGAATCTCGCGATTCGCATCAGCCATCGACCTCTCCAGGTTCAGGCGATGCTCTGACAGATTCTGCTCACTCGACAGGCACTCTTGGAGCAGGGACTGATGCTGCTCCTGTTGCATCTTCAATTTGTGCTCAAAGTCAGATGACCTCTGCTTTGAATTAATCAGCTCCTTGGAGAGTGCCTCACTGGATGCTGTCCACTCCATGATCTAAAAGGAAATTCAAACCCGTGAAACTTTTGCCAAAAACATACTTTGGTTTTTGTCAAGTAATGAATGAGTACATTGCAAATGTTTAACTGCAAGAAGAGATTTTCAACCAGTATGCCATGGCACACTGGTGGTCTACCTGGTGCAGTGCCCACTGGTATATAAACAGTTTCAACTATTTCATTTCAAAGATTTAGTTTTAAACTTTTACAAGTGTGTTAAATAATTTTAAGCAATACTCATATTTCTAACCTTCTGAGGGGTTCACACATATATCCGTTCTTCGACCTGCATGACTTCAGACCAATTTTGACCAATAGAATCTGTCCTGTGATTCATTTCAACCAATAGATGCGATTATTTAGTCATTATGTGTGTTGTGTAGGGTGAAGGCAATACTACACTACAGGGAAGTCAGTCTTGACATTCACATACAGAATGTTAATACTCGTTTTAATAATTTTGAGAATGATTTTTTAGTATCATAAATTGCTTCAAAAAGATTTTTGAAAATACTTTGAAGCAAAAAGGGTACTTAACTACTATTATTGTTTTGTAAATCAATCAAAATTATACCATTTTTTGTCAAATCAGCAAAAAAAAACATTTTTTGGCATGCTGCAGATTTTAATATTTAGTTTATGTGTGCCATAAGAGGTAGAAAATTGCTGATTTATAGCATCATGTACTTTTTATAATCCCCTCTCACACTGCAAAAAAATCAATTGTGTAGTACTCAGTACAAAGAAACATGTGGCATGGTTTAGAACGGGGTGTCAGCAATACCATGGCATCCAAGTTCAAGAGCCAGCCCACCAGTACCAAGAGCGTGCCTGAGAAATGTAGTTTTTTGTAGTCTGTTGTCTTTTCAATTTTTTACTCATGCAGATTTTTCTAAGTTCAAAAGTTTCTTCTCAAGTACGAGTCTCTTCATCAAATTAGGGGGCAGGTTAAAAGTAAACATTGTGTCCCCATAACTGCTGTCTTCAGCCTAGTTTCTGATTCTTGGTTAATTGGTCAGTGCAGGAAGCGACAGCACTTATTATGAGTTGACCAAACAAATAACCACCTATGATGGCACCACATATTATTTGTGAATGGCAGACCTTTTCCAGGAGAGCCCATCCTCTTTCTGCAAATGGACTTCTCTAAAGTTTTTGCAGCTACCCACTGGAGCTGCACTACTATAAAAATCTTTCCCCATTGTATTCATAAAAAATATACACTAGTCCAAAATAAAAGGGAAAAAATTTATGCATTTATGCACTGAACATTTGAAATATATATTTTTATATCATGAGATCTATTATCTGATCTGGTAATGGGACCCAGATATAAACATACCTACAAAATTTAAAACTTGCATAAATATTTGGCCGAAACATAACTTTCACCTCACAGTACCCCATTTTGAAATCTGATACAATTTGAACAGGCATTTCCTCTATTCTCTCGATGGAAGACTAAATGAAAAATATTTAATTAAAACTTAAAACTACAATTAACAACTGAACAGGATTTGAAAGTATGGCCTATCAATCATATTTTGACGACCGAATTTTTAGACCAGGTCGTCATTTTCAATGGCTAAGTTGGGAATATTTTGCTTGTATGATGCAAATTTTGACCACCAAACGTCATCATTCCTTCCAACAAGTTACACTCTAATCTATCTTTGAATTATATAAAAATATGCATGGTAAATGCAAAACAATGACCCAAAACAGAAAAGCTAGAGAAAATAGGTGTCCTATCCAAATCCAGTCAATAACCCAACAAAATACTTAATTAATGCCCAACTTTTGGCTCCTAATTTCTAACCCTATGACTGAATACAGTATTGTAATGTTTCCTATGCCATCAACACATTACAAGAATTAAGAAAATAGGAAAACCTTCTGTTTCAAGAGGACTATTTCTTTTTTGAGCCCCTCTTGAATTTCTTCTTCTCTGTTGTGCAAGGAATTCAGATCACTTATCTCTTGGTCTTTAGATTTTGCAGACTTCTCCAGGCTTGAAACACTCCTCTTCAAGCTGTGGACCTCTCGCTTAAGCTCTTGCCTCGATTTCTCCACTTCTCTTAAAGTGATCCTGAGTTCGGCATTCTGAGCGTGGAATTTACCGCTTGATGCCACTTTATCTGAAAAATGTAAGGCAAAATAAGAGCTAATCAGCAATTGAAGTAAATGCATAAAAATTTTGTCTTTGCCTTCGCAACAGGAGAAGGGGAAAAACCATAGTGAGGTCTCTCGACCCCTGGGCAATCACAGGGTTCAAGTGATTGCATAAGTCTTCATTTATAAAGACTTTGATGATTTAGGTGAGGCTTTTGACTCTTCTGAATGTCCTGACAATGATTATAGTATTACAATTCAGTCGAGGAGAACAAATTGTCATACAACAATCAAGTTAATCAGAAAAGAAAATGGTGATTCTGATGAAAACATAATTGAAGTTGACACTGATCAAGATGAAAATTTACCTAAGGTTTACTAATCTTCGTGTTTACAAATATTGATAGCCAAATTTTTAGAAATGTTTAGAAGTTTGTAACTACAACTTATTGACACATTATGTGCAAAATGGTTGTTTTTGGGTTTTATGGCACAAGAGCCATATTTGGCCAAGCAATACCAAACACAAGATAGCGAGGGAGGAAAAAAAGCAAAAGGGTAGGCATGGGTAAAACAGAAGGAAGTACAGATCACTCGGGTACCTCATTGTCGTGATGTCCGTGCACACCTGAAGATATGCCCGAGGGTAATATATAGAAATGCTAGAGTCTGATAAGGGTTAAACAAATTATTTGTTTAACACTTAATGGACATTAACATTTTATACATAACTTTCTGTTAGGTCTGAGATATAGCAAACAGGGTTTATTTTAACCCTAACATGTGAATGCAATTCATTCCTGAATCCATTAAAATAAATTCAAGCAATGCAAAAATAACTATGAATGCAACAAACCATTCATTTCCTGATGAGCATCTTCTAATTGCTTTTTCAATTCACTATTTTCTTTCATTATTACTTTGAGCCTATTCTTGCATTCTTCCAGTGATTTACCGATCACTTCACTCCTGCACTGTTCATCACTCAACTGATTCTGTATCAGCGATAATCTGTCTTCAAGAAGATCTTTGGAGCCTTTTTCTACAATTAGTGAGATTGGAACACTTAATATAGCAGAGAAACAATCATGAACATTAAATTAAAAGCACTGATGAGGAAAAAAATTTAAAGTGATACAAAATAACCGCGTGTTGAAATACTGGAAAAATAATTGACTTTACTGTCTGCCTACCATAAGAACTGCTCCTGCCACTAAGTCTAGGTTGCAGTTTGAGAAGGGATACTCTAGGGAAATGTCGTAATTTTATTTTGTTTTAACAAATGCTAGCAGCAGATATAATTTATTATGCACTAATCCCTTATTTTAAATAAATATAAAAAACGGATATTTAGAGAAACTTTTTAAAAATGTAATAATAATCCAAATCTTCATTTGACACAGATAGTGCATTTTTAAATTTTGAAATGGATTCCAGGCTACATGGCTGACAAGTTACATGTCTTACAGAAAATCTATCACACTCAGTACTTGTTAGAGATCCTCAATTAATTATGGAATCTGTTTATTTTGGACAAAAAGAATAAAAACCTCCAGCATACATATAAAATTCTGCATAATCAGGAATTTTAGTTTGGTTTCGTCACAACACCAGTTTTTACATAACAAAAAACAGGGACCTACAATTAAAGTGGATTACAAACTGCAATAAACATTCAAAGATTGGAAATCAAACCTAGGTTCTGCTGTGATGGAATCAATGCTAACCCTTCAATCACTAGGCCAGCATGAAAAAGAAAAGTTTGCTAATGAACAAAACAAACCTCCACATCATTGTTTTAACTGCAAATGAATCTGATAGCTTAATTAGTCACTTTAGGGTCATTTTCTGCTACACTACTCTATAAGTCACATTCTTACTTGGATGTATCATTTATGCCTTTCTGTGTTTAAAACAAATATAAGATTTAAACAGAGTTCACATACTTTGTGGGAATAAAAGGCATTGAAAAACGGCAATATTTTACATACTTTTCATTTCAAATTATTTCACAATAATTTAAAACATGTTTTATACAATAAAATGTAAATACTTCTCTAAATTAAAGTAACTTAGTTATACATATTATAAAAATGTGATGACAATTCTGCCAAATTAAAAGCACAGCATGACAATCAGCTGTAAGTATAATACTGCTTAAGTCTGCAGAAAATTATCTAACTTACAGCAGTATTATTTGCTGAATTAAATACTTTGATAAGGACAAAATCTTTGAGCTCTGCATTTTAGCAGAGCTTGGCAACCATCATAACCACATGCAATACAACACTCATACTGACATATTGTTCAAAATATATTGCAGTTTATCGAATGTAAGTAAGATAATTTTAATTTTACTATGAACTTATCATTTTTTCTTTTATTACAGGGCTGACAGCCAAAGCACTTGCTAAATAATAGCATTAGTAACATAAATTTTTATGAATAGTAGTAAAAAAATTTCCATCTTGAACCCTATTTTAGTTGCAATTCTAGTTGCTCAGATATGAAACGAATGGGCTAAAACATAAAATGAGCTAAGTATGAAACAGACATTATAGATCTCGCCAAGAAATTTAAATTTTAAAATTAAAAACTAGGTGGGTTTTTTTTGACAATCTAGCAACCAGATTCCAATGGTTTTCTGTCAGGACTTGGCACCAAAACTTCAAAATTGACGTCCCTTTATCCCTTAAAGAAAAACCCTAAAATATTTCTTTTTCCACTTTAAGTTAAAAAAAAATAGGAACTAAATTTTGAGATTAGTAGCTTGAAACGATTTTGCTCAAAAAGATAACCCTAGTCAACAAGGTTGAAAAATAGTAGTAATAGAAGTGAAAGACGTTTTTTGTTGCCTGGTGGCAGCTCTGTTATTAGTAGTTGGCTGGTAGGCTCATATGTTCATATTGAAAATATGAGCTACCTGTACATACTATATATATATGACAGAGCTGACACAGCCAAAGCACTTACCAAATAGTAGCACAAATTTTTAAGAGCTAATAATGCTTACACACTACATATTAACACATATACCTAAAATTACACACAACACACATTTGACAAAAATATAAATATGCAGATCTAGATGTTGAAAATTTAAATACAAATCACCAATAAATGTTGTGGAACACATAAAAGAACAAATTTAAATAGTACATACCATTTTGATAGTACAAATTCCGCTCATTCAATTCTTCAGCTATTTTATTTCTGTCTGATTCTACTTCCTTTAATCGGAGTTCCAGTCGTTTGACATCACTCAGTGCGAATTCTTTCTCTTGAATCAGAGTGTTCATTTTCTTTTGCAGATTGCTGATCTCATTGGAATGTTTCACGCTGAAAAAGAATCATTAGCTCAGTTAACCAGTAAAAGCTTCTTTAAAAGTAAATTTTAACTTTAACTCTCCTGGTGGTTGTCTCGAAGCCAAACTGACCAGATTTTGGTTGACAAGACATCTCGTCATTAGAAGAAAATTGACCAGGTGAATTGAAAATTGACCTTGATCTTGTTATCGTTAACAATATCTTGATGATGAGAAGTCTCGTCATTAGCAAAGTTGGTCAGATCTTGTTGGACGAGATATCTTGTTGTAACCACTTGGAGTAACTATGAATTAGTCATTTCAAAAACAACATGTTTAACACATTCACACAGTTTCCCTTGTTCACATTTTTAAAAAAGTTCAAGAAATTTTTGTGACATTCATTTTTGATGACATTTCATTTTGTTGATGTTAAGTCATTTCATGAGATTTGTTATCATTCATTACAAGCCACAATAAGATTGACACATAAAAGGGCAGGAAATTGAAATTTAAAGCAAAAAATATATATATGTGTGTGTGTGCGAAATCCCTCGACTCATCCCACTTCTGACTCATCAACTGCGACTTCCGGTAGAAGGAGTTGCTAGAACATTCCAGAAGCAGAACATGAGCGATTCCCAAAAAAGAATTCCAAAAGCACTCTAGAACAATTTCGGATGAAGAAGGAATAACACATGTATGGCAGCCATCCTTTTTTTATTTTTTAAATGTTCGTAACTGTCCTGTCCTTAATTGTTATTTTTTAATTAAATGTTTTACCTTTTGAAGAATTTCTCAGTGTTCTTTAAAAGCCCTGTTACACTACCACTGAACTTCACATGTATATGTATGCATATATATATATATAGGGATTTTTGCCTTAGAAATAAATATATATATATGCAATTCTCTTTTACTATTTATAAAAAGAGCAAAGTTTTTTGCTCTCTTAAAGGAACTACCAGAGTTATATTCTATTAATTTAGATTTGAAATTAACATTTACTTTAAAGTGTTCAGCTCATCCTTCAGTGCCAGCACACTTTCTGAATGCTCTTGCATGAAGGTTGTCTTGTCTCTATCCACATCTGCAATTTTCTCCTCAAGACGACTGATCGCCTCTTCCTTCTTTTCAAGCTCATATTTGAGAGTTTTTATAGTTTCTTCGAAAGAAGAAATTTGTAATTTGTAGTCATTATGAATCTGAAAACAGAAGGCAATGCAGTTAGTTAAGAAATTTTGAATTAGCAAACAAAGCAAAATATTTATCGCTATAAAATTCTTATTCCTCAAGATCTGTATTTAAATTTCCTGTTTGAAGATGAAACAAAAATTGGTTCATACACTTCCCTTATACATTATTTTAAAAAATGGTTGTAAAGATCATTTATCTGTTTAACTAACAGCTACACAGCATAATTACTTATGGACAAGGAGGTGGAGGTGTTTGATACTCATTTTATTATGAATTAACGCCATAATTTATCAGCTGTAAATACTAGTTAACTGGGTAGTCTAATTATTCATAATTACTAGTCTACCTGAGTATGATCTTGGGAAAATACCATCATATGAACACTAATATAATGTGTACACTAATAGATACTACATACCCTAAGATACAATTTATGCATAATAATTGTACCTGAATAGACTTTACTCTACTTTAATAGAAACCTCAAGGTCATGTGCTCCCTCACCCTACCCTATACTGCAATCATGGTAATGTTTAGTAATCAAAAAATGCAAACTTCTTTATCACCTTCAGTTAAGGCTAGTACTTCATTTGATTACCATGGTAACAGATGTGGAAAGGGAGGAGAGGGTGTGAACTTGAGACATCTATTTAAAAGTAATGGAAATCACAACAGGCCAATTTGAGATATGTGTGTAGCATGGGCCCAGCATAGGATGTTTCGTGGCCAGCTAAGCCACATGAAAAGAAATGAAAAAATATAGAAATAAAAAATGAAAGAGAAATGCAGTAAGAGCCACTGTGTACCAAGCCACTACCAACCTTAAAAAAATCAAGACATAACATAAAAACTGTCAGAAATGAAAAATCCCTACAAATTAATTTTGAAATAAAGAGCCAAATCAGAAAATTGTGTCAAATTGAGTAACTTTCTTAAACGAAAGTAGTTCAAAACAGAAAAAGTAACCCCCACTATTATGAAGCAGTTTGAACTCAGCACAACCAACTTGGCTATATTTTACACAAAATGGCACCAAATGTATGCAAAACAAACATTTTTTCTAGAGTATTGTAAAGGAATATTTGTATTTTCTTTCTAAATTGGTGCCAAAGGTCTTCATGACTATCTAGCAACCAATGATTTTTCTTTCATGGGTACCAAAACTTCGAAATTGCGTCACTTCAAATTTTTTCCCTAAAGAAAAATTACCGATTTATTGGGTGATCCCCTCAAGCAAATCTGCTTATATTTATATCAGGTATAGGTTTTTATATTTTTATTTAAAACTTGATTTGAATTTTTAGCATTTATGAAAAATTTTGTCTCATTGTTTTAAATTTATAGGAAAAATCATGATACAATTTATTTAATTACTGATCGTTCAGTGCAGCTTAGCAGGACAAAGCTCTTGAACCACAAAAAAAACAATCATAAGACTAAAAATCTAATTGGAAGTAAGCTTTCACAAAGGAAGTTAAAAAGATTAATGGAATGACTAAGCTTGATTTCATCCTCTATCGCACAAGTATAAATTTAATTTATGTACACCAAAAGAATAAAATTACCTTTTTACTTTCTGCTTTTAAAAGAAGAATTTTATCATCATATTCTCTTTCATGTGAAGATATCTGCTTCTTGAGGAGAGCGACTTCTTCTTGGTGATTGGTCAATAGCTCATCTTGTTGCTTCTGATGACGTTCAAAAAGTTCATCAATAGCTGTAACCATTCTGCCACGTAGAGCTGCCTGTAACAAAAATTAAGGTATAAGAAATCATTGAGATACTTACATATAAGTTGTAAGTGTTATACATCATTAAAAAAAAAACAGAAAAACTGTAATCCTGAACCCACCAATTCAACATCCATGATTTGCCATGGCTAAGGTAAAATTGCTTTATCTTCAAGTCATGTGAATGATTTTTATTTTAACATGTGCACCAATAAAACAGTGTTCAAGGTGCTTTGATGGGAAAGTATGTATTTTATTTTTCAGTTATCTCTTGAAACTGTTTGATGCATTATGGGTACTATATACTTCTGTTGCTCTACAGGATGATATTCAACATGATATTACCACTTACGTGGGCAAGACAATGTCATGTAAATTATTTTTCTTGTTTCAATAATTTATCTTTGTATTTCATTAATACCTGAATGTCAAATGAAGTAATGTCCCTTAGGGGGGTGCTGCTGTATTTTAAACTAAAAAAAATCATGTACATTTTATTTTGTTTCACACTAAATTTGTGACACAAGTTTAGAAGAAGGAAGATTGGGATGGAAGTCTTTCAGTTACTATCAGTAGCGAAGAATAAATTTCAAGAATGGAAAACAAGGATCCTCCAAGCCATTTAACAATCAGCCGAGTTTATGACAAATTTGTGAGCAGGATCTATTACAAATGACTGTTTCCATTAAATAAAGGATTGAAATGATTTATTGAATAAATACATACCAATCCCCATATAAGCGGCAACATTTTTTTTATTAACCCTAATTACTTCTTGAAAATTAGGTTAAAACCAGACTCCCTTACTCTTACACAAAGGTAGATATATAATTAGCGTTGTGATGCTCTTAACCTAAAGAAGGTATGCCCTTGAGGTCTAAGAATGATGGGCAGCCAAATATATATATAGCAGTATATTTTTAATTAACGTCACACTAGAGCAACACAGCTGGCTATTGGCGACGGTCCAGGATCGACCCTGAAGGGAACCACGGTCAGATGACAAGATCGCACCTGAGCTGGCACCACACTCTCCAAACTTCCTCACCATGCCAACGTGAGGACATTTGAGGCCATGACAGATTTAACATGCACCAGCCCCCTTTGTACATGACAGTCTTTGATTGGATTTGAACTCACAACCAGTTGCTAATCCGTTATTTTTTCAACCGGGCTACCACGATCCCTCTTACACAAAGGAGTACGATAAATAAGGATAAAGGGCCTGGTGAATATCGCATATGGTACACCTTATTGTTACCTCATTAAATGTTGGTAATGTCATGTAAGCATCATAGTTAAATGCTACCATAAAAACTTGAATGTTACACCATTATCATGTTTCACGTTTTACTATTAAAACCTTATCAGTCTTAAAATCCAAATTTCTCAGGAGCGATAGAAAACTAGATACCAAACTGTAGACTCGTTACGAGATACATGGTTGTGACAATTCGCCAATAGATGACTTTATAACTGATGTGGGAGCTTTTGAAACAAATTTCGTAAGCATATTTGTAAGCAAATAATGTTAAAACCTCATGAACCAAAAAACTGAACTTAACCAGGTTTTGATAGTAAAACAATGGTAAGCTGTTTGACATTGTCGGATAACACTGAATAAGTTATGAGGTTTCTTCAAAGCGATGGAATGTCTTGGACTGTACTACCTGGAGATACTAAATATTGTTGCATTCCTTCAGAATCTGACATTATATCAGAAACTTCTCAAATAAATTGCACAACTGACTGCACATTTAGTAGTAATGACACAAACTATTCTATTTAATTATAATTGAAGAAAATTAATTTCAATAAATTTATTATTTCAAAAGAAATCTTCAGATAGATTCTTTGTGTCTGGTAGTTAGATAGGTATTTAATTAACAGCATACTAGAGCAACACAATGGGCTATTAGAGGTCCGGGGTCAATCCCCAAGGGAAAGATTTGAAAACAACACTATGTAATTTTGAACCAGATGAGTTGAGCTGGTACCCCACTCTCCAAACTTCCACACCATACCAATATGAGGACATTTGAGGCCACGACAGATTTAACATGCACCAGCCCCCTTTGCACATGATGGTCTTTGGTTGGATTAAAACTCGCAACCCTACGGTCGCTAATCCGTTACTTGTCCAACCGGGCTACTGCGGCCCCTCTTTGTATCTGGAGCCCAACATGATACTCTGACCCTGAGTTTTGAAGCAAATTAAATAAAATTAATGGCAAATATACTAGCTTAAATGCAACATTTAGAAAAAGTTTAAAAAATAATTTTATAGCATAGAATTAGTATTCAGAAAAATTGATGAACAAATTCAACATGCCTTTTCTTCTGATAAGTTTTCTATATCAATATTGTGCTGCTGCCGTTCATTCTTTAAAGATATTTGAAATTCTTGTTCAATTTCTTGCATCTTCAGCAGAAAGGCATTCTTTTCTCTTGCAACATCATCCACAAACTTCTCATGAAGTTCCTGTAGATCTTTGATTTGACCTGAAAACGGGATTAAATTAGCATCTAAATACTTTAATAATTTTTTCTCCAGAAAACGAAGGTGATAACTAAAAATCTGAAAACCAAATGAGCATATCGGAATTACCAACTAATTCACAATATAGAAAAAACAGAATAGAAGGAAATGAATAGATAACAATTGAAGTCTAAAAACCTAATACAAAGAAATCAGCTGTGTGAAAGCCTATTACAGTATATTGTGAGCCTGAAATTGTAAAATACATCCAACCAAATAACAATTGAGATACTTCATACACAAAAATGACATATCTTGGGCCTTATTGCGAAATAATTTATAATAGCATCTAATGTGCTAATTTTGTATATGTAAAGTGTTCTTAACTTAGGGTGGTGTTTAAAACAGCTTTTTAATTGAAAATAATCGAGGAAATTATTGAAACCCTTTTACAAAAGGCGAATTGGTCACAGTAATTAAAATATTTTAAAGAATTATAGTGATATTACAACTTGAAGGTCTGAAAATATGACCATCTAAAATTCATACAAAATGTATGATCTCAAAACCATTAAACTCTAAGTTCTCAATATAAGTATCTCTTTTAGGTGTATTTATTTTTAAATTACGAAAATAACAAAAAATTTGATGGTAAAGTAATTCATTTATCCAGATGATGCTTAAAACTAAATCGGATAAAAATTGATGAAAACAAAACTAATTTCATTTTAGTCATTGCGCTTATAACATACTTTTACTCAATTAAGAATAGCAAAATACATTTTTAAACGCTTAAAACGAAATAAATTATTTTACCCCGACAAAAAATTACGAAAAAATTCATTCATAATTCAAAATGAAGCAACTGTCAGCAACAGTCCACATCAGAACAGCAACCAGGAGCGATATGCCGCCAAATATAGTCTAGTAAAAATGTGCATTAAAAAACTCCGGATTTTGATGGATACACGAACATTTTCAATTGTGAACAATGTAGTAGTCATCTAAATTTGCTCAGTCTTTCTATTTTTATCGCCACTGTTTCTAAATACAGTAACTCTTCGTAATATCGCATATTCGGTTATATCGTTCTTTAGGTATCCTTCGGTAAAATTAAGGAATGGGAAGAAATTTTTTTTCTAATGCCCGATCAGACCTCTGGCGAATTGCACCACAAGGGACGAATTGGTGGTTATTTGTGAAGGACGCGGTTATTCCCGAAACAACGCAAGACTCCAATTTTCAATTTTTTTCAATTTATTTTTTATGGATGAGTATCCTCAAGGAATATCTGGAATCCGTACCTGATCTGCATACAGGGAAAATCATTTTGTAGGGCCGAATCTGACCAGTGGGTAGGCAGGGAGGTATTTGAGTTAACGTAGTAGTTTCCCCAAGGGAAAGATCAGAAGACCACCTCGTAACTTTGGTTGATTTGGGGATTTTACGAAAGAAGGGCCATATTTGGCCATGCTGCGCAAGGCACACGAAATACAACATCAAGTAATAGACAGACACACACACAATGAAAGGTTTACTGACACAAAAGAGAGAAATACACCCAGGGAGGAATGCATCTGACAGGAATCAAACCTGCGCCGCCTACAACTCAAAGGTTGCTAGAGCAGTGGGCATACCCACTGAGCCACGACGGCCCCCCTCGTAACTTTGAAAGATGATCAGATGACGAGATCAACACCTGAGTTGGCACCCCACTCTCCAAACTTCCACGCCAACGTGAGGACATTTTGGGGCCACAACGGATTTAACGTGCACCAGCCCCACGTACACGACAGTGTTTATGGTAGAAACTGGCGACAGCATACACGTTGCTCTAATATTTAGCTGAGCTTTCGAATGCAAGATATTTCTTCAATTGAAACTTTTAAAATGCTTCAAGAGTTATCTCAAATCATCTTACATCCAGCAGTTATCGTATATTTTCTCAGCTTCTATACTTCTACTTCAAAACTAATATAAGGCAGAAGTTTTAGAAAAGTACAAATCAAATATCTTTTTTTACTTACTAAGTTATCTAATAGAAAACAAGTTGTGTGAAAGTATCTAAAAGACCTTTATGACGATCCGATTAAAAAATCAATTTGTTTTGAGTTAGGGAGTGAAAGAGAAAAGGCATTCTGAAATTGTTTTTTGAAAAGTGAAATGCCTATTTCTAAATATAAAGCATCGAAAATGTTTATTTGTTGGATATTAGCATGTTAGTTTGTCTTCTAGGAATGGAGCTTTTCTCACCAGACTTGCTCTTTTTTAAATAAAAAAACACATAGTGAATGGGAGGGATTTTCAGCAAAAAAAAAAAACAGACAATATACAAAGATTTTATTTTTGTTGTCCAACTGCTCTCGCAAGATACATATCGGTTTTCCTTTAAATGTAGCTCATGGCCGATTTGGCGTTTAATCTAATTGGTGTAGTCCAATCAACCATTATATATCAATTCGGAATTTATTCTTTGGAATTATTATTGGCGAAGTGCTGAAATCGTATTCGAAAAACAAGTCAACTGATATCATTTTCAGAATACGTACAGGGAATACGCATCGTCGCAAGAAACACTACCGCCGCCTATATTTAAGCTTGACAGAAAATGCCTCATGTATGACTCAGCTATTTGAAATACATGACTACAAACTACTTTGAAATTGGGGTTAGATTCAAAAACACGGTAGCATCACTATTTGGCGATAATTTTGGAATATGGTAACCCGCCGACCTATCTAAATAGCCGTTTGGCGACGAAAATTTTCGCCAATTCGGTGATAGGCCCCGGAACCGGGTTCTTGATTTTTACCGAAATTGGTTTTGGTTGATTGAGTTTTCTGGTGCAACGGTAGGTAGACAGTCGAATTTACGTCCTCTGAGTGGCCAAACTTCTACACCACGCCAACGTGAGGACATTTCAGGCAACGACAGATTTAACGTGCACCAGCCCCCGTGTATAGGACGGTCTTTGGCTGGACCTAGTTTCGAACTCGCAACCCTCCGGTAGCTAATCCGTTACTCTTCCAACAGAGCTACCACGGCCCTGTCAGCCAGAATGGAATTTACAATATAATTTCAATGTCTTTGACATCTAGTTCTCTTTTAACAAGGGTCGGCGTACAGCGCATCAAACGACCATTTTAGTAATTACAGCTCCTAACAGCTTATAAGCATATCGAAAATCCGAGCAGTCGCTACTAGAAGTTTTTCGTCAGTTAGCCGTGTTGTAGCCGGGTCCAAACAAGTATCCCCACATTTTATCGGCATTCTAATGAAATAGAAGACACAACATGCACAAACGTGAAAATTAAGTAGACTGAACATTGCTATAGAGAGATGCTTCAAAAAGTGTGACCAACATATCGACTAGTAGTCACGTACTGCTCAGTGAAAAACTGACTTGGCCGATTTGGCATCATCGATCTTCTAATGACATAGACGGATCGTGTTTGGCGGAATCGTCGTAAGATCTCTGAAAGGTAAATCACGTGGACATACGAATCGACTTAGCCGATTGGCTGTCGAATCGCACACTAGTGTTTTTGATCACGGTGGATATAATCACTTTAACCAATCAATTTAATAATAAGATCTCCAGATGTCCCTGTTCCACAAGCCTTGCAACTCCTGCTCACCTTATCGATTGCATTGGTGTTTCCGTGAGCAAGCTTGTCTTGGATCAGGAGAAAGTTGCCTTTCTTTTAGAGCGACATGGTCTTATGGACTGGTTTAGGATTATCCTGAACCTTGGGGATAAGAAAGAACAACAATAATTTAGGATTCATTCTTTTACCCACAACCACGTGACAGATCTTCAAACCGAGCAACTGGAAGAAATAACATGCAGCTGCGGACCCAAGCTCCGTCTTTTTTTAATAAGGTCGATGTTTGGCATCTTATCGCCTCGTTTGGAGTTATAACATCTTATGATAGGGTACATGTGTGAATGCGCATTTCTATAGAATGGCGATAAAAGTGGTGAAATCGTCAGTCTACTAATATGTCACGCGGACCAATCAAATGATGAATCAATGCATGGGTGTCGTCTCGCGCGCAGTGGATCAATCAGATGAATGTTCATTTCCTCTCGGCAGACGAAAGTAGTCACATTAATACTAATTTTGGTCACATGATCCTGGGCACATAAAAAGGTTACCATTGCCCACTATAGTTTATATTCTCTCTATGGTGGGAGGAGTCGCTGTCAAGATCTCGGAAGGGTAAGTGGACTTAAGAATCGACTCGGGCCGATTGGTTATCGAAGCGCAGACTAGTGTTTTTAATCACGCCGGATAATCACTTTTCATAATTTGTCCCATATTAAGGTTCATACTTTTTCACACAACCACGTAGGGCAGTTGGAAGAGCAACCAGAGGGTTGCACATTAAATCTGTCGAAGCCTCAAATGTCCTCACGTTGGCGTGGTGTGGAAGTTTGGAGAGTGGAGTGCCAGCTCAGGTGTTGATCTCATCATCTGACCTTGGTTCAAAATTACGAGGCGTTGTCCTCTGATCTTTCTCTTCGGGAGTGATCTCGGACCGTCGCCAATAGCCCGTTGTGTTGCTCCAGTGCCACGTGAATTAACTACCTACCAATAACCACGTGTAGGCACGCAGCTGCGGCAGATAAGGCACGCAAATGTGAGCATATACTCGTCTATTTCATAAGAAGCTCAATGCTACATTTAGTACCAGGTTAGATGATGAGCCGAAGTACTAGATTAGATGAGGGAGCCCAAGATCCAGTTAAGATCAAGGAGTCATTCATTACACAAAAAACGTGTATTCCAAATACAGAAGCCTCTCGTTATATGGCGCCTCGATATGTCGTTCACTCGACTGATTTTAGATTTGCAAACAGCAGAGAAAATCTGAGGCCGGTGGTTGAATTATCGTCCCACTGAAGCAGCACAACGGGCTATTGGCGACGGTCTGAGATCCATCCCGAGGGCAGTACCTCGTAATTTTGAACCACGGTCAGATGACGAGGTGAACACCTGAGCTGGCACTCCAAATTTCAAAACCACGCTAACGTGAGAACATTTGAGGCCACGACAGATTTAACGCGCACCTGTCCCCATGTACACGATGGTCTTTGGTTGAATCGAGTTTCGAACTCGTAACCTTCCGGTTTGCTAATCCGCTACTCTTCCAACCGCGGCCGGAGGAAATCTGAATATGTTTATTTAGAATCGGGAGTTCAAAGGTCACCAGTTTCAACCAGTCTTTTCCTGTTGGCCCTTCTACCATAAAGTGAAATTCCGTAGGGGCATCTACAGTCATCGTCAAATTAGGGGTAGAGTATTTTCACCCGTCGAACACCGAAAGGAATGTAGAAACATCGTAAATGATCAACCAAGTGGGGTACTTGGAGAGCCACTACGCGGAACCCTAGGGGGTCCGCGAGAAGGTGTCAGGGGGCAGTGGAAAACATACAATACTTCATAAGTCAAAATAGAGAACTTCCAACAAGAAATTAAATACTCCATTACTTTCTCCGATTCTTTTTTGTTCCCCAATCTAAATTTTAGAATCTAAAACTAGATTTCAGTATGTACTGATTTGAAAGACTTGAAGTTGAAACTGACTTAATATTGAAATTATCAGACATGTAGTCGAAACATTTCTAATCTAACAGCTAAAGAGCAGCTTCATTGTTGACGTTAATAAAGAATATATTTTGATATTTATACTATAATTTTACAAGTTAAAAGTCTTTCAATTTTAATACATTTTAATTAATAAATATAAGAGTTTGTATGTTATTAAAAACTGCTTTATTTGCTTCAGAACTTCAAACTATCATCACTACTCCTTAATGAGAAGTTTTAACGCGTTTTATAATCTATTTAAGATAGATCTAAATATCTTCTCCCAATATTTTAAGAACCCTCAAGGGCACATTTCCTTTAGGTGTATACGGGCTCCACGGACCCGAGGTACTCTAGTGATCTTTTCAATTCACATGGAGTTTACTATCTTTAGTAAACACAGGGGTCACACTCCCGGGACACCCAAGCGATCTTTTTCCGCTTTCATTCCACTACTGTTCTCCAATCGCTCTATTTTTCCTCCTTTCACATTTTTAAATTGCCGTTGTCTAGTGCTTGGTGCAAATATGACCCTTGCGCCATGAAACGCCAAACCAACCTAATATTAAGGTGAAAAATAAGGTAGGTAGGTGTTTTTAATTAACGTCGCACAGGAGCAACACAACGAGCTATTGACGAAGGGAAAGATCGAGGACAACACCACGTAATTTTGAACCACGGTCAGATGACGTGAAAAATAAGGATCACTATGGTCTCAAGCAAGTCTCACGACTTATCCAATTTTATTACCTCAAAGAGTATGTGAAACTTTTTAATTCTGAAGGGGGTCTTTGAACTGAAAAATTCAGGAACCACTGATCTACTGTACACACATAAGCATTCTACCTATTAGTTTCACATAATTTCAAATAAAAAACAGAGAATAGAGTGTATAACCTGCGTTTTATTTTAATTTTCTAAACAAATATTTTTGACCCTCGCTACATCGCGTTATTTTTTCTTGTCCCCTAGAAGTATGATATATCGAGGGATTGCTGTACTCATGCTGTATAACATGATTAGATTTTTAATTTTGTTACTTTCTTGGTTGCATCTAACTGGTTTTACAGAAATTTTCTCAAAGAATTTTCATAAAATTTTAATATTCTGCCATTACTGTTTGCACTTTTCAGAGCAAGTAGTTTTTCTGATGGTATGTCGTTTTCCAAATGGAAATAACCCAAACATTTCTTTTTAATAGACACTGCTAACTATTAATACATTATAATTTTACTATGAAAATCTCATTAAGTCTAATTCTTATGGTTCATGAGGTTTTCACATTATTTAGTTGCAAATATGCTTAACGTGTTGCAAAAACTTCTACATCAATTACAAAGCCCTCAATTGTCTAATTTTTAAACTATGTTTCTCATAACTGGTCTACAATTTGGTATCTATTTTCCATCATTCCTGAAAAATTATGATTTCAAGACTTACAAGGTTTTGATGGTAAAAAGACAATACATTTTAACTAGTTTGCTTAAGAGGTTTTCCCGTAAAGCTAAATGTTGATAGCACTTGTGCCTCTTGTATGTATTCTGCATTGGAAAACAGAACAGGGCTGCCACAGCCAAAGCACTTGTGAAATAGTATAAAAAAGTTTCCTCTTAAACCCTATATTAATAGCAATTTTAGTTGCTCAGATGCAAAATGAATCAGCTAAAACACAAAATGTGCTAATTAAGTATGAAACAGATGTAAATCTCTCCCAGAAATTTAAATTTTAAAAACTAAATATTTTCATGACAATTTAGCGACTAGAGGCCCGTGTATTTCTTTTATGGTTGCCACAGCTTGGCACCAAAACTGAAATTGGCGTCCCTTGAAAAATTTTCTCCTTAAAGAAAAATTTTTTAAATACATTTTCCTGTCTGCTAATAGATAAAAAGGGGCCTAAATTACTGTTTACCTTTGGCAAATTTTCAAAATAGTCACCAAAATTTGAAAAATAGTTTTTGACTATTTTGTTAAAGGATTGGATTTTGGAATTTTATGGCGCAAGGTCTGTTTTGTTAAAGATACTCTTAGTCATCAAGACTGAAAAATAGAAGCAAAAAGTCACCTGTGACATTAACTTGAACAAGCCTCTTGGTTTTTGAAAGGTGCAGGTAAAATATGCAGTGTTCTTGTGAAAACTAGGGCTTAAATATTTAAGGAATTTCAGTAAATATTAAGATTTAAGGACCCATAAAAACTAAAACGAAAAATCTAATATTTTTAAGGCAAGTGGGAACCATGTAAAAGTGAAAATCCAGAATGATAGTCATCTTTGAATTGAAAAACAATAAAATCATACCTTGGAGCGCATTTGTAGCTGATTGCTGAATATCCAGATTCCTAACTAAATCTGTGTTCTCTTCCAGAAGTTTCACACTATGCTGTTGAGCTGCATAGAGGGATTTTTCCAGATTAACTTTTTCATCCTTTAAGGCCAATATAACTTCATTCAATTGGTCGATTTCGCTTTCCATAGATTCCAATTTAACAGACAGCTCGGCCTTGGCCCGTGTCAAAGAGTTACTCTCTTGATTTGCTTTCTCAACGAGTTTCATGTTGAGTTCCAGTTCTTCCCTAACCTGCTCAAGCTCTATTTCGATGTTTTTCTTCTGGGAGGAGTACTGTAAAGCAAAGACAAAATAAACTTACGGCTTAATTATAAGAATCCATTGAAAAGGCATGATACAGCAGTAAAAAGAATATACAGGATAGTCAGAATCATATACATATGTTCCGATTGATTGTCAGAAAGCAACACGAAAAGACGCATTTTTCGAGTGAATGTGACACTGAAAAAACATGTCTACAACTGATAGTTTAACACACTCTTTTAGATTTGCATATCCATTGGGTGCTTTATTTTGTACTAGCAGAATTACTCGGAGTTGCTCGGGTTGAATTGGCTAAATTTTGATTGAAAAGGGATCAGACTAATCACTTCTCTTTCATAGAAAATTGCAAATATCATTAAGAGCACAGAAAATAATTTTTTCACATCGTATTAACTTTTTCATAGCTTCTACAATTTACTTCGGACACAAATACTGGTAAAACAAACTGAGTTGCATACCGCAATTGTTTTATGCTCAATGTTATTCCAATGGGGATTTCGAATTGTTTTTAGCCTACACACCAAGACAAATAGAACAGGGGTTAATATGTATCCTACGTTACTCGCAGGGTTCTAAAGTATAGGTGTACTAAATTTGGTGTGGATTGGTCAAACGGTGTAGATTTGTATAGAGAACAGTAAGACCGAAAGACAGACAGATACCAACTCTGCTTTATATATATATACACTGCTGGCCACCGTAAATGCAACACCCTGAAGGAAGCATGCAAATAATATGAAATTTACAACATGCATTAGCGGAGGTGAGATATGCAAATGATTAGAATTTCAGCGCAGACGCACATCACGTGCGCCTGTGGCGCCACTTCAAAGCGCTATTTAAGGCTTGGAGATTTCGACGATTTCAAGTACGGCAATTGTGTTTTTCTTGTGGTTTTTTAAAAAAAACGATCAATTATGCCTCGTAGAAAACAGTGATCATCTTTTGATCAAGTATCCGAGTTCGACAGAGGAAGGATAGTGGCCTACCGAGATTGTGGATTATCTTTCAGGGAAATCGGTAGTCGTGTTGGACGAAACCAAACAACTGTAATGCGGATATGTGATCGTTGGATGCAGGAGGGTACGACGGACCGACGTGTTCGATCGCATCCACCTCAGTGCACCACTTCACGTGATGACAGGCATATTGTGCGTATGGCAGTGACGGATCGCTCAGCCACATCACGAACCATAGCACGGCACATTCAGTCTGTACCGCATCATCCAGTGTCTGCGCGTACCATTCGACGCCGTTTACAGCAGAGTGGTCTGTCCGCAAGACGTCCATTGCTTCGTCTACCCTTGACGCAGAACCAGACGTTTCCGCCGCCAATGGTGCGATGAAAGAAGGATGTGGACGGCAGAATGGAATGAAATTGTCTTTACTGACGAGTCACGCTTCTGTCTGCAACACCACGATGGTCGGATTCGAGTCTGGAGACACCGTGGAGAGAGGATGCTGAACAGCTGCGTTATGCACCGCCACTGGTCCTGCACCGGGTATTATGGTATGGGGCGGTATTGGATATCACTCTCGCACTCCTCTAGTACGCATTGCCGGTACTTTAAACAGCCAGCGCTACATCTCCGAGGTGTTGGAGCCAGTTGTCCTTCCTTACCTTCAGGGCTTGCCCACAGCCATATTTCAACAGGAAAATGCGCGACCACACGTGGCACGCATTGTCCAAGGGTTCTTCGTCAATCGCCAGATTGAATTGCTTCCCTGGCCAGCTCGCTCTCCGGATCTTTCGCCGATAGAAAACATGTGATCCATGGTTGCTCAACGATTGACCCAGAATACATCCCCAGCTGCCACACCAGATCAACTTTGGCAACGTGTGGAAGCTGCTTGGTCTGCTGTACCCCAAGAACACATCCAAAGTCTCTTTGAATCAATGCCGAGGCGTGTGGCAGCGGTGATCTCCAACAATGGCGGCTACTCTGGCTACTGATTTTGGCAGGAACCACACTTCACAGAAGTCTATAAATTTAATCATTTGATACTTGGTCAACATGTTATCTACAAAATAAATTTTGTTGTGATATCTCTTGTCTTTCTTGGTGTTGCAATTTGGGTGGCCAGCAGTGTAGATGTGTCTTGGTTTGCTTTCGGGTACTATTATATTATGATCTTTGATGCCCCTTGCTTGCTCCTATGCATGAGCAGAACTTGGGATTTTTGCTAGATTGGCGAGAATTGAGGCAGAAAGGGGATCCTTGCCCTAACAAAGGCAGAGGAGGAGAGACAGAGAGCGGAGAAGGATTGGACAGCATTGTGAAAAGGCACGAATGACTCAAACATCAACTCTGGATGCTAGACAGTGTTCATCCCGATACTTATCCTCTGGTAAGAGAACTGGTTCCAGGCAAGTCATCAGAAATAGAGTTCAATCCACTCCTCATCCAAAAGAGAGCTCCAGCCTCTTGCCAAAGTTCAGCAGATCCCCAGGTAAAACTGATTTACCTTTAAACTGGACACCATCGGCAAACAGAAATAAATGTAAAGTGTTTTGTAGTGAACTATTTAGACTTTTATGAAAGTTAATCGCACCACTATAGTACTGACAACCCAAGACAACAAAAGTATAGTTTATTAGGTGTTTTAAGCCCTGAAATTTCAAATGAGCAGAAGGGACAGTAACATTTTCGACGTTAATGTTTCCTGAATGTTGCATTTCACGAAAAACACTTTTGAGGGTAGTTTTTCAACAAGGAACACTGGTAGGATTATTATGTAGTAAAATTTTGACCATCTTGTAGTGCTTCCACAAACCAAACTCAATGGGGAACAAGTACAAAAAGAGCAATTTTGCTGAATTCTCGATATATTTGAGACGAGATATAATGAAGGTTGTAGCACCATGGTTTCCCTTTTTCGAAATATCCTCTCTTACGTAAACTCGCTATCGATGAGGGAAGAGGCTTGGCAAGTTTATGACCAGATGGGGTTAAGGAATGTCTTGTAGCCCCTCAGTTTTGAACTATAGAGCGTCGTTAACAAGGTACGGTAGGAGAGGTGATGTTGAGTTCTGGCCACTCGACAAGAGAGAACCATTGGATTTTTGGATGTGAACGGACGCAGAGCGGGTCTGTTCCGGTGAAACCGCGGGACTGACTCCATTTTGTTTTTTACTCATTTAGCCTTTAGCCTCGAAATCGCCTTAAATTGTTACCTTTGAAAATAATGTTAACTATCTAATTAAATGTGCTGTATGTCTTAAAGCAGTTTTTTATTGCCTAAATCCACTAGTCACTCAAATTTAACTCATGGCATTACAGGGTGTAGTGTCATGATTCCCCTTCTTTGGGGCCTGAAATTCCTCCCTCACATGAACTGACAGTCCATGACTAATCCTCCCTAGCTGAAGTATCTGGAGACTTTACAACCAGATGGAATTAAGGCAGGGTATGAAAAAAATCATGATTTTTAAAAATCAAAAACATCGGATTTATTTGATTTAAATCAGATTTTTTTTATTTAAATCTGATTTTTATGATTTTAATTAATTCCTTGCCCATACAAGTTTAAAATTGTTGGACATGACACACACAAATTACAGTGAAGTTTCTAGATAGTTTTGATTTGTTTAAACATTAATATTTTTACGTAAAACATTTATGAATTAGGAAATATAGTTGGGTAAATTTTTGAAAGATTAAAAACCGACATAGGAATTAGCAAAGTAAATCACATGATAGAGTAAATAGAACAGTGTTAAAAAAGCCAAACATGAGCAATGTTTTTCCATCTGGTTCTCAAGTGGTTTAGATTACTTTGAGTTTAACCTATAACCAGCAACATGAACTTTTTAGACCCAAATAAATAAGGTAGCCAGATCCCACCAACACCATACTATGAATTTTTTCAATCATACAAATTTCAGAAGCTTTTTGTGTTATATATTTATTATATATGAATAAAATGTTTTGAATTACTTATATTATTTTGATGTAAAATAATTAATTGGTTCAAGACTTACTTTTGAGAAAAAATCCTGTCACCAATAGAAAAAAATAAAATGAATTTGCATCTTGAAAAAATTCTTACTTCTCATTACTTTTAAGCTTGCAAAAATAACATATTGATGAAAAAATTGTTATTTTTTGTAAGTTAACAGTAAAAAGCGATACGACCTGAATATCCATAGATCTGATATCAAATAAGTCTATTTTTCTAATTCTTAAAGCATTCACAAGTATTTCATAGATATATTCGAAGCACACAAAAAAGGTTTATATATAAAACAAAAATATGAAGCTTTTCTCTATGAACAGCATAGAATAAGTGTAATAGCATCCTTTCCCAGAACATGCAAATTTAGTGAATTTTGAGCTTGCAATAAAAAATTATCAATTCCAATAGCTTTCTGCTTCAAACTCATATCTTTTCTCAACATACTCACTCAATTATCTGATGACTGAATTAACTTTAACATTCCAAATTTCAATGCCATAAATATTGAATAGTTATTCTAGCAGTGTTAAGAATTCTAAAGGATCAATGCATAAAATTTCCCAATAAATTGAAATAAAAATTAACCAATATATACAAAACAAAAAGAAACTATTAAAATTGCCAATAGTAAAGATTTATGTACAAAATTGGGATGCTTTTGTGATACTGCAGAAAATCTTTTTGTAGTAAGTATCTATTTTTTATGAACAATACTAAAAAATAACAAAATATTAAAAAAAGAAAGCAAGTTACCAAAACTTTAATAATTTGAGTGAATATATTTCAGGTTTCTTCACTCATCACATGGTGAATGCTTTAAAATTGGCCATATGCAGATTATAGTCACATGGAATGTTTAAAACAAACCAACACTGATGAGCAGGCTTGTAAGTGACACCTATAGGTCAATGGCCCAAGATGGAAATACTTGTCAGGTAATTATGATCCAATTAGCAAATACTATTATTTAGTGTCTTCAAAGGGGGATGATTTTCAATATACAGTAAACTTCCAATTATCCGTGGTATTGGGTGGTGCAGCAATCACGGATAAGCAAAGTCCACGGATAATCCGCAAAATGGCCAAAAAAGGACACAAATCAACACGAAAATGCTTCTGAACAATTTTTATTTACAGTAGGGGCCTACACATACAATTATGATTTAATAAACAGTAAGTAGATTTCTGTACTTACAAATTTGTTAGTTTACTTTTTTACAAAAAAAATCGGTCAATTGTTTTTGTTTTTTGTGTTAAAACACCTTTTTATTTGTGATTGAAGTTTTTTTAACATTTTGTCACAAAGTGATGAATGAATTTTGTTCCTCCAGATATTGAATGAGCCTGTCAATGTGTGCTACAGCTGCGTCATGGCTCACTTGCTTCTGTGACTTTGTAGATTTTTCTATTAATACCTTAATTTATCTACACAAAAAAAGAAAAGGAAGACCGCAGATAATTCGCAAAGAGGATAATCCGTCCGCGGATAATCGAGAGTTTACTGCAATTTTGGAGTGAACTCAGTACTAGCAAAGTTCTTATCTTATTTGAATAAAATAACATGCACTTGTTCAGTATTTCATTTTCAATATTACACATAACAAGAAAAATTAAAATTTTGATTTAAATCTGATTTTTTTAAATAAAAATCAGTTGATTTAAATCATAATTTAAATCGTGATTTAAATCAAGCTGATTTAAATCGCCATACCCTGAATTAAGGATTTTCAGCAGTCCCCTTTTTGGTAACCATTCCCCTTCGTTAAAGAGGAACTGGAAGAGCAGTGACCTTCATTTCTGACCCATTGATAGAGAAATACATTGAAGTTTTTGACGTGAACGGATGCTGGGTTCGTCTACCCCGATGGAACCGAAACCATTTTTGTCTTAATATGCATTGAGGTAGGTGTAGGCAGTTAATTAACGTTTCACTGGAGCAAAACAACGGGCTAGTGGTGACGGTCCGGGATCAATCCCGAAGGAGAACGCCACGTAATTTTGAACCAAGGTCAGATGACGAGGTCAACACCTGAGCTGGCACCCCACTCTCCAAACTTCCACACCATGCCAATGTGAGGATATTTAAGGCCACAACAGATTTAACGTGCACCAGCCCCCTTTGTACACGACGGTCTTTGGTTGAATTCGAACTTGCAACCCTCAGGTTGCTAATTTGTTGCTCTTCCAACTGGGCTACTGAGGCCCTGAAATCTGCATTGAATTGTTTAAGCTATGTAAATACTGAAAATTTAATTTAGTTAAATGTGTTGTTTGTTTCAAAGTTGCTTCTATGCCTAAATCCACTCACCCACAACTTAAATACATCTCACAAAGTTACAAGGGCTTACGCAAATTTTGGAAAATGGGTCATTTTTCAAAAGATTTCAAAGTCAAGATTTTTAAGACATTGTGCATTTAAAAAAATAAAGACAGTTAAGTATCAGACTGTATGGGGTATTACCTTTGTTACTTGGTTAGTCAAATCATTATTACGAATGGTAATTTGACTTTTTTCATCTTCAGCGTCACGCTTGGACTCTTCTATTGACTGTAACCTGTTCTGAAGCCTGTCTCTCTCCGACTCCAATTCCAAGCACTTGTCTTGCAATTTCTCGATCTGTAACTTCAACTCAAGTTTCTCTCTTTCAAAATCAATTTTTGTATTGGATTGAGAGCTTTTCAGAGCTTCCAATTCTGTCACAGTCTGGAAGAAATGTTACTTTTCAAACTATCTAAAAATTATAATATTTTTTCTACTTTATATAGAGAAAAATATAATTTGCAGTCAACAGAATACAAAATGTTCCAAGTATGAAATTCAACATTTTATCAATTATATGTATTTTTCAAACTATTTTAAAATATATTTATTTTTCTATTTTACTGGGAGAAAAATAAAATGTGCAATCAACAAAACAAAAATGTTCACAAGTATGAATATCAACTATCGGTCTTACCTTCTCAAGCGATTTTGAAAGATCAGATTTTTCCAGTGACAGGTTCTCACTCACGTTCTGCAAGGTAATAAGAGAATCCTTCACAAAACTCTCCTCATCTCTTAGGTCCTTTAAGCAGAGCTTCAACTCAGAACATTGATGCTCTAAATTAGAAAGATCTGTAGCTGAAAAACATAATATAAATCTGCTTAAATAAGCCCTTCACATTCTCACCTTTCAAAGCATTCTGCATATAACTTGAGATTAGAGTTGATAAAAATTATGCCTCATGTTGATGACTGGCAACTATTAGTAACTAGACTGGTTTACAAGCATGATTATGAGGGTGATCACCTGTGAACACTGTTTCTATCTAATATATCAGCAAACACATCATGTGCTATCACTTAATGTTATTTAAAATGGCACAAAGGACATGGATTTTGTTCCAGAATTGTACAAATTGAATGGTTGGTTTTGAGTTTTATGGTGCAAGGGCTATATTTGTCCAAGCTGTACCAAACATAAGACAGACAACATCAAGAAAGACAAACACACAATGAAAGTTTTACCGACTCAGAAGAGTGAAATACTTCCAGTGAGGAATTGAAACTGCGCCACCTACAACTTGCAGGCAAATTTAGAGAAAATAAAGGCTTCATTTTAGAAGATTAATAAACAGTTCAGTTATTTAACTGAATCCCAACCAATGTTCTTGTTGTCAGAGTGCTGGCTTCTAGATCGAAAGTTTCCTGGTTCAAATCCAAGGTGGGGCACAAATGATTGTCTGGAATAAATGTGTTATGTGTAATGTAACCCTTGTGATACACCAGAGTTAAAGTAAAGTGGTTCACAAATTCACCATTGTAGTGCCGTTATGAGTAATGCTCAATTGGCTAAGTATTGGAAAAAATAAAAATAATAATAAAAAGTTACTGACTAATATATAATTAAAAGTTATAATAACTAAGTTACTAAGAAATTTTCCAGACTTAGTGAACATAATGCCACAACATGAAAATTTTTATATGAAAGGAAAGACTTACTGAATTTTGTTTTTTCTTGCTCTAAAAGCTCTTTTGACAAACTTATTTCAAGTAAAGTTTCTTGGGAAGATTGGTAATCTTTTCTCAAGGCCTCCACGTTCTTCTCGAGAGCAGCAATTTTTCGTGCACTGAGAAAATAATGGCACTTACATAAACAAATATACACATAAAAGAAATTGCAAAAATATCAAAACATGTAAAATCTTTACTTTGTCCCTGGAAAGGATTGGCTTGAATCTTGCCAGAAACTTAGGAAACAGAGGCTTGAATTAATCTAGGCCGCATGCCAGGTCTCAATTAAAAACTCCAAAAATTACAATACCAAGAAACTAGAAGCGCAATATTGCTGATTTCACAAAACTAAAATCAACCCTACAATGGAATTAGCAGGGATCAGCAGGGATCTTAGATCTATTTTCAAAATAAATATTTAATTGGTGTATTTATTTTTTCACTGCAATGAATAAATTATTTTTTAAATAATTAAATTCTAAACAATTAAATTAATAAATTCAAACTTATATTTAATTTGACTCAAGTCAAAGCTGCTAAGGTTGCCACAACACACACGTCTCACCAAAACAAATATTAAACTTAGATTACCCATAAGTACAAAAAATATAACAAATTCCTTTTTAATTTCCTCATATTTATATCATGTTTCATGTATACTTTTCCAAGTCTCCAATTATAAACATTTTAAGATTTAAGTCAAAAAATTTAGCATAGAAAACTATTATAACATTGAACTTGTTGTATTCACCAATGCTTGTATCATACAGCTTTTCCAATGGTATTATTAGGTTTGGATTGATTTAAGTATACAATCGAGAGAGAAATTCGGTCATAACTTTCCCATCCCTGTTTTGAAGAATGACATTTAAAAACTTTAAAGTATGGAACTGGAACAAGAAAAATTATAATTAAAAATATACTACCTTCTCTCTGTTTCCAAAGTCAGTGACTGCTCTGATTGCTTGAGGGTTCTTTTCTCTTCATTTGCAGTTTGTAATTTTGAATGAAGCTCTTCACGTACTCCTGTAAGACGATCCCTCTCATCACGTAAATTCTCCAGTTGTTCATTCAGAGATTTTACAGTTGTCTCCAAAGCATTTGTGTGCTTGCTAGATACGGTATCATCACTTCTCATCTCTTGCAAGAAGTCCTGCATTTTCATATTTCTGAAAACAATTTTTTGTAAAGATCATAGCTATAATTCATGCTTTATGAATTATGCTAAATGCAATACTCAAAACTACAGTCTGCTGAAGTTGAGGGTGTATATGATTTAAGAAGGAAAATAAATAAAAAGCATAACAGTACTGAACATGTAAGATACATTGATACAGAAGGGGAAAACAATAACACTTAAAAAATTACACTAAGAAATTTTTCTCCTATACTTTACAAGTTATAAGTAATGAGGTATCTAGTACATTGACGTTATTATTAGCTGATTGAGAAATAGCCATTGTTCTCTTCAAGGTGAGGTTTAACCAGTCAGTCCACGAAAAAGATAGATTGATCTCAGACCCAGACTAGATATGGCTTTTCAGATATATTTAACTGGCCTACAGTTCAGATATGGCTCTCCGGACAGGTTTACATTGGTCTGCAAATGAGATCTAAGTATTTTTTATCATGACCAGACCAGATACTGCTCCCCAAATATTTGTATCAGGCAAACAGATCAGATACTGCCATTCGAATAGGTGTACCTGGCTTGCAGGCTCGATACAACCCTGTAGACAGATTTAATCGTCTTACAAGCCAGATACAACCATTCAAAAAGATTATGCCTAACTGCTGATCGGATAGAGCTCTTCGAATAGGTTTACCAGTCGTGCAGACCAGATACAGATACCAGGTGATAATAGTGGATACTCATTCATAAAATAAATAGTCAAAAAGTAGAGAATCAGAGCCTAGCATTATTTCAAATAGTTACATTGAAATTTGTGAGATCAGATTAGTACACATATTCTTGTTCGATGTTTGAGGGCCAGCTCAATTTGTACCTAAATCCCCCAACAGGAAAGAAAAACAGATAGGTTACCATAACTGCAGGGTTGTTTGGTTGTTTTATGGCACAAAGACCATATTTGGTAAAGTTGTGGCAAACACAAGACAAAGTCAAGAAAAAAATGTCTTGAAAGGGGAAAAAAGAGGGATAGGGGAACTGGTTTTTATGGGATGAGAGCAGGAAAAAAAGATTGCTTGGGTATCCCGGGAACGCGACCCCAGTGTTTACTAAAGCCAGTAAACTCCATGTGAAAAGAAAATATTAGTAGAATACCACAGGTCGGTGAAGCCCGTACACACCTAAAGATGTGCCCCTGAGGGCCAATAAATGCAGGGCTCCCACTCTTTAAGCAAAAAAACGTAAAGCTCCTTTAAGGACTTTACAAGGCTATTTATTTTACTTGTTTTTATGGCTACATTTAACATAGATCGAAGCAAGGCCTGTGAGAATCAAGGTTGATTGGATTTTATGGTGCAAGGGCTGTGTGTATTTGGCCATGCTGCACCAGACACAAGACAGACAACATCAAGTAATGGACTTACACACAAAGAAAGTTTTACTGGCACATAAGAGAAATACAAGGAGAAATTGAACTTGCGCACCTATAACTCACAGGTTGTTGGCAGTGGACCTACCCACTGAACCACGACAGCCCTCAACGAGAAACATGAACTGATGCCAAACTGTCACTCATACCAGATTCTTCTATCATCTTTACTGAAAGCACATACATTTTGACCCAGTGGACATGCAAGTAGACTTCTTATTCTGTGGAAGAATAGTCATATCTCAAGATTCCTATGACCCTACCAGTATCAGGGGAATCTTCCAAATGCTTTCTCGACCATAATAAAGAAAATATAATTCAAATCAACCCAAAAGTTGAACAAAAATATTTTCGTAAATATAAGTTTCGTAAAATAAGAAATAAAAGTTTCGTAATTCTTGGATAAAAACACATCATTCAAATCATATGCCTAATTTGCAAGATTGATGGTGCAGCCATTTACTGATTGACAGATGGTTTTGTATTCATTAATCCCACCAAAGAGTGCTAAGTTTCAGAGTAAAATGTAACCATGTATTTGTCATTTGTGAATTTACATTCTGTGCCTGATATTTAATTTTCAATTTTTTGTGTATATTTTTAATTAATTATACTGAGAATAAATTTCAAGCTAATAAGAAACTGGAGCGGAAATTACAATCAAATAAAATGTTCTTACAATGATTCAAATTGTGAGGAAAGTTGAGAATTCATTTGCTGTACTTTTTGTCGTTCATCTTCCAAGAATTCGACAGTCCTTTGTTGCATAATATTTTGTTCTTTACTTGAAGCCAGTTTCACTTTATATTCCTGCAAACATAAAATGAAATGATATTTGGAAGAACACCAATAAAGAAAGTTCGAAATTCCATTTATGTATGCCTTTTTCCACTTTTACAAGCATTTTTACAGACTACAATCCAGAAAATGTGTTCTAAGCTCTTAAAAACTTTTCCTGATTAGGGCCTGCATTGACAACTGTATTTGGGGCCTTTTTTTCTCCTAAGAACATTTAGGGGTCAGTTAAGCATTTTCTGTCATATTTAAAAATTAAGTCAAATATTCTTTCACAAACTTAGGATCAACAGATGATAAAAACCACCACAGAAAAACATTCATTCTCTCTGGAGCATTGTTTACCACTGTTCAGTTTTTTGGGGTAGGAGGCAATAATTTAATTTCACTTGGAAGTCATTTCCAGGAGAATTTTCTTTTGAGAATTAATAGTCAATTTTATAAAGCATCATACAAGCAATTTAGAAGTTAGGCATAAAATATAACTGGGTCTAAAAATACGATCATCAAAATTATTGTTTATAAGTGCAAAATATGAATATTGACCCTTAATTTTGAACCCTGCAAAGAAATGTTCTGCATGATTATTTATAATGGATTTAACTTATTCCCAACCCCTTATTCCAAATTACAGGTTAAGTGAGGACTTTAATAGACTCTAAAGTTTAAAACATCATTCTTATAATGACAAGTCTGAAAATAAGTGAGAAAATTTGTATTATACAAGGGTCTGGATAAACTGCTTCCAGAATTTTAGAGTACCCACAGGCACATAATCAGAAAATAATTTTGTAGAGGGTGCTAACTCCTCTTCTCGATTTAATATTCCAATCACACTCAGGGGTACATGTCCCTTAGGTGAGTATGGGCTTCACGGACCTGAGGTAGTCTAGTGATTTTTCCTTTCCCATGGGGTTTACTGTCTCTAGTAAACACTGGGATTGTGCTCCTGGGATACTCAAGCAATCTTTTCTCACTTTCATCTCACTACTCTGTTCCCTAATCCCTTTGCACATTTTTCACTTGACATTGTGCAGCTTGGCTAACTAAGGCCCTTATGCCATGAAACCCCCAAACAACCAACATATTCCAATCATAAAAGCCATAATGCTAAATGAACATTACAATAAACTTTTTTTCAGTTTTCTGACATATCTATGTATATTTTAAATGTGTGGTAAACAAAAACTTCAGTTTCCATTGCTTACATTAGCTTCAGTGTGCATTTTTGATTGTGTTTTTAAGGTAATATATGTTTCAGAGGCTTGAGCCTTGTGGGCCTGTTTACCTCCATGGCCAGTTGTATCTAGGCAAACAGACAAGCGATTTTTCTCATCTGGTCTACTCCCTTCCCATTCAGACAGTCGTGTATTCTTCACTTGGATGGATTCTTCACTTGATTTAGCAACTGATTCAATTTCTAATACTAAATTAGCATTTTGTTTGCAAATACATTTTACTATTTTCATACCTATTTACTTTTGATGGATTCTTCACTTGATTTAGCAACTGATTCAATTTCTAATACTAAATTAGCATTTTGTTTGCAAATACATTTTACTATTTTCATACCTATTTACTTTTGATGGATTCTTCACTTGATTTAGCAACTGATTCAATTTCTAATACTAAATTAGCATTTTGTTTGCAAATACATTTTACTATTTTCATACCTATTTACTTTTTTCCTACTTACTACAAGACCTATGCATAGCATCTGCGTCAAACTTTCTTAATTGCTTATATATATTGATAGCAAAGTGCCGTTACTCCATCTCATATTTTATTTCGATCCATTAATAACGAATAAAGCAGCCAAATTCACAAAAATACATTTCATACCATACATAATTTTCAAAAATACATACTGTTTTATATATTTGGATAAATGAAATACATTATCCAAATATATAAAACAGTATTACTTTTACTGGTATTAATTCATATTTCAAATATAACGCATGGCAAAAAGCACACCTCAATTAGATTCTGAATGTCTTGAATTTCATCCAATTCCCTTGTTCAAAGATGATTTGGCATTTCTTTTATTTTAAACCCACTTTCGCTCATATTTTCTTTCCTGAGCTGATTTCAACCTTCCAGATTTCTCATTGCTTTTTGTCATCAGACTGCTGAATAATTTCATTCAAGTGGCGAGCTCTTCCTTGTAGTTTTAGCAATATTCAAGTCAAGTGAATATTAGCAAGTTCAAGTCAAGCATATTTAAACTAAGTGGCAAAATGTGTGAATGAATTCCATAACGGTCGACTTTTGTGTTCATATCCCATTTGTCGCCTTTAAACGACAAACAAATATCCATTTCTGTGCCATGTATGTTAGTGAAACATATTAACAAAATTTTGATTTGCATCAATTAAGGCAACTTTGACAATTATTTTTGTAACAATAACATTTCAGGTGGTGTCTGAATTCCCTTCTAAATACACTTTGAGTAACCAATCTTTCATGCACCATATAGTCATCAACAATTACCACAACTACTTACTTCAGTTTGTTTGCTGTATTTGTGCAAGGTCTTTTTTACTGCACTAACAACAGACTGCAGGTGTAATGGATTGGCACTGGAAATAGTCTCAGACCCTCCGTGCAATGATGAATCTTCCAGCCTATAAAGGCATATTAACAATTACAAATTACACATATTACATGGATTACAAATTTGAAAACCTTTAAGGTGCTCTGACCATAATCAACATGCAAAAAACACAATGAAGAGGTCAACTTCCAATTTGATGTTTCAGGAATCCATGATTTTCAGGAATGCTTTTAGAAATGTTGCATTATAAAATTTCTTTTGTAAACAGGACATTTTAATCAAGATTAAGGGTAATTTTGTAAATAATACACATAATTATATATTTTATTTTATTGCTTTCTTGGCTCCATTATTTTTACTTTAGAGAACTATTCTTATTACATCAATCTGTTTTATCTAATATAATATTAATATTTTCCCATTACTATAAGCTTCCTCCAACATAGGTTTTCTTGGCACACATGTAGTAATACAAACAAATAACATTGATATCATTTCTATTCAAATACACTTTTCAAATGACAAATAAGTTTCATTAAAGCCTTAAATATTTTTTATAACATAGAAAAGTAAAAAGCTGCTTTGACTGCAATTAGTCATCTAAAAATAGGGATATTAAAAAAAACATAAAATTTTAAAACTCAGAAATTATAAAAATAAGGTGATATTCTGTTTGTTGATACATTAGCCCTTGAAATGAAATAAGTAAATGGGAAAATACCCATTTGAGTAGATTGCAAATGAAAAATTTTCCATGTTAAAATTCCAGCAGCCTTAATATGTATTTTCCATCTGTACACTGAAGTCAGTTTTAGCCCTTCAAATTTCTTTTACTCAATCTCTGCTTGCTGAAAGTTTGATACATTTTCAAAGCACGAATACTGGTAAAATCTGAGTTAAAGTTATGATCTTGCCGCAATTTCAATTTTTTGTGATCAAACCCTTACCAAATGTAATTGGCCAAAAAGAGTGTCATATTGTAATGCTGATACAGAATAGAATTCTTGGATTGTTCTAAGGCACCAATTTGGGGATTTTTGTGAAAAAATAATGGTAGGTTGCCAACTCAATGACTTGTGGTGGTCGCACCATTTGATCACTATAAGTGAGAATTCCCACAAAAATAATCTCAATATAAATTGTTAGATTAAAAACTTAGTACTTATATAAAACCACAAAAATCTTCAAAACTAGAAAAGGTGGAAGGGTCACTCACGGAAACATTGAAGAAACTTCGCAATTTCCATCCTCCAATAAAATATGGAAAATATCTTCCATAGCTTTGGAATACTGATTGCATAGTTTTTCCTGTTGACTGTTCTTCACAGCAAGATGAGTTTGGTTTACAGTCTGGTTTAAAGTCTCATTCTGTGAGAAAATAGAAATAAAGGGAATAAAATAAGCGAGTTTAAAATGTATAATCCTCACACTAAAATAAAACTGATGGTAGTTTTTACAAATCCCATGGAACCAGAAAAAAATTATAAAATAAGATGTTCATTAAAGAGAATTAACGAAATTATATTGAAAATATGGTATGCTCTATGGGTACAAGAAAGTTCTGTAAAGTATTTTAAAGTACAGAAAATTAAGTATACAATAGTTTTAAAAAATTATGTTAGCTACATAAAACAAATTTGTTTATTTGTATATCTTTGTTTTTATATATATAATGCCCAACCACTGACCTCTTGGTCTTCGACACTACAAGTGGCAAAAAGACGACTACTTGTGAAGGAGCACCCAATGAATGAGCCACCACTACTTCTAACAAGGATAATTACCAACATCCATGTGCTTACAAACCGGGATTCGAACCTGCGACCTAATGGTGCTATGACCAACATACCAGTTAGATAGCTAAACTTATCTTATAGCAAGTACAACATATTGTACATATACCCTCTCAGGCAAGTAATGTTTGGAGATAACTGATTTTGTTCCCAAATATAATTACATTAAGCAAATTTAAGTGGTGTTTCATTAAACGAGAACAATCTCTAGAACCAAAACTGTCCTCAACTGTTTGTCAAAGTGGACCAGTGGAGACATAATTGTCAGCAAACCAGAAGTGATATAGTTCAGATACAAGTCAAACAGTTTATGATTCATAAAATTGTACACATGGTGCTTAGAATGAACTGCACACTGATCATACCATGATTTCTTGTCGAAAACCAACCCATAAAAGAGTTGTCTGTTTTTCAGTTGGACTTGGCATGTCCTGAGATGTGCATTTACAACTGATGGTTTAAAGCACACATTTGAACTTCTGTATCCATCTGGTGCTTTATTTTTCTTACAATTGACTCTTCTACGACAGACTCCAAAAGATAGGTAGGTATTTTAATTAACATCGCACTGGAGCCACACAACAGACTTTTGGGACGGTCCAGGATCAATCCCAAAAGGAAATATCTATGGACAACACCACGTAATTTTGAACCATGGCCAGATGATGAGGCAACACCTGAGCTGGGACCCCACTCTCCAAACTTCCACACCATGCCAACATGAGGACAATTGAGACCACGACAGATTTAACATGCACCAGCCCCTTTTGTCCACGACGGTCTTTGGTTGGATTCGAACTTGCACATCACTCTTCCAATTGGGCTACTGCGGCCCTGAGACTCCAAAAGGATAGTTTGGTGTTTTCAGAATTCAAATGACAGGAAGTCATGTTATAAAACTTTCAATGGGAATATCCCCAGAATGCCACATCCAATCGAAAAATTGACATTTTTCTGCACTGGTTTCCAACAAGGAATCATGTGATATGATTGTCAGGGCTGCAGCAACCAAAGCACTAGTGAAATAGCATTAATTTTTTTAAAATAGTAGCATAAAGTTTTCTCTTAAACCTTATTTTAGTAGTAATTTTAGTTGCTCAGATACAAAATGAATTGGCTAAACCACAAAATGTGCTAATTAAGTATGAAAAAGACGTTGAAGATCTCTCACCAAGAAATTTAAATTTCAAAATAAAAAACTAAGTATTTTCCTATTAAGGTTTTCATGACAATTTAGCAACCATAGATACTGATGTTTTTCTTTCATGGTTGCCATGGCTTGGCACCAAAACTTCGAAATTGGCCTCCTTTGGAAAATTTTCTCCTCAAGGAAAATTCTGAAAAATATATTTTGTCTGCTATTAGTTTAAGAATAGACTAAATTTTCGTTGATCTTTGTTGAATTTTCGAAAAAGTAACCAAAATTTTGAAATTAGTAGCCAAGTCACCTGTGGTAGCTTTGGCACTGGACAATGAATCATGTGATATGATTATTGTGCAATTGTTTCTGACCAGCCTGTATATTAATTAGAAATTGTTAGTCATTCAATAATTATGTCCACAAACATTTTCAACGATTTACACTTCTCTCTTACAAACCACCTTTGTTCATAATTTTAATGATTTTTTTTAAACACCTATTAATTTATATATATGGATTTTATCATAATACAATTCTTGGGAAATAGGAAAATATATTAAAAAGTTACTTTATTCTATAATACATCGAAATAAACAAACATATTTATAGAACATAAAACATGTGGTTCATAAAGAAATGTATTTTTCTAGGAAAATAAATGTTTTTTGAGAAATACATTAATTCTACTCACATTTAAAAGGGAAGTCAAAATATACTTACAATTTTCTCCACGGTGGAGCAGAGGACAGTGTTTGACTTCTCCTTATCATCCAGAAGTTTCTGGATTCTGTCATTACGGTCAATGAGATCAGAAATCCTACAGAACAAGAAATATTTATAAAATATCCAGATACTACATTTAACTTAGAGGTATTTTATCAATATGAAAACAGAAGAGACAATTTACTTTGGATACAAATTGGATACATGAATTTCCATCCATATAATACATTTCATATATTGCATCCCTGTTATGACAAAATTATGAAAGATGACTACTACAAAAGTCGATTTTGAGTTTTTCTTTAGGGAAAAGGAATGCCCCTTCTTAAGTTCATTTCCTGTAAAATTGCTGTAACTCAATTCATAAAAATGATGAATATACGGTAAATGCCCTAGTACTTGTGTTTGTATCAATATTTCTTTCCTTGTGGCACTATTGTACCAGGCATTCGATAGTTTTAAATTTTGCCATCTTTAAGGGGCATATGACAAATTAATTTGATAAGATATCCATGACTGATCTTTAAAAGCAAATATTTTTTCTTGAAAATTCCATTAAGTGGTGTGCAATAGCAAAATAATGTGTTTAAAATTGAATGCTTTTAATACAGACAAATCAAAGGTACAGATTACAATTTTTCAAAAATTTTGGTCAATTTGACAGCATTTATTTTTAAAGGAAATCGTTGTTTTCAACAAACTTTTAATAAGTATAAGTTGCTTAAATATAGCTTCAACTTGTAAAATGGAAAACGTTGACCTTCTGTCACTACAACAAAGAATTTTAATATTTGAAAAGCACTAATTCAGATTTTTTCTAGTGTTAATATTCTTTCAGTATTTGCAAAGTTCCATTTAAAATTTCCTTTGCCCTTACTTCCATGCAGCTTTAAATCGAATCTTTTGTGGGGTTGGTGTCGAGTGTGAATAGGAATTACAATTTATTAACAAAAAATTAATATTTATTAAATTTACAACCGCAAAAAACAGAGCAAACTGAAACTAAAGTAGGCGGAAAATGTTGTTCTGAAGATGTTAATTCATTATTCTTTTTTATCTAGAGATTTTGTATAGTTGTCGCAGCTTACGACTTTTAGTCGCAAATTGTGACAACTATGCGAGATCACAAGAACAAAATTTTAAAATGTAAAATTAGTTTTGAATGAAAAAATAAAAAAAGTACCATAGCACATGGACAGGAATGGAACACGAGTATTCGTTTGGTGGAGCACTCTATATCTTAAAGCACTTTTTTCAATTCAGAGATTCTGAATGGAAATCAAGCACATGTTTAGAATGATAATGATAGTGTGTTATTTGCCTATTTAGTGTAGCATTCAATAAAACCAAGAAATTTTATTGTAACTTGAAAAGGAATGCAAGATTTTATAAGTTTAATTCCTCTTCCAATTTTTATCTTTTGCGAAATATAATATATTTTTTGATGTATCACAAAATTTTAGTAATTTGTTTATGTGTGCCAGGAGATGATAAAGGTTGGAAATCGTTGCTTTATGGTCATCTGCTACGTGAGGGGAAATTTGACCAAGAAGTTATATAATGCAAGATAATACAATTTAAGATTAGTTCAGGCATTATATACATGCATTTCAAATTATTGATACTTATCCCAAGAGAGAATATCTTAAGTTATGGTAATAGAAGAGAATGGGCAAATGTGGAAATCCGAATTTTTAGCACGAGGCGGTGGAAAGAAAAACTGGCTTCCCACTTAAATGAGAAAAAGACTAACTTAGACCAAGAATCTTTTTATAAACCAGAGCAGTATTAACTTACTTCTCCTGAAGCCTTGTAACTTCAAAAGCATTTTCACTTCTCCCGTATCCACTTTCTGTATTTAGAATTTTGGTGTGAAACGTTGAGTCTGAATCAACCTATATAAAATAAAAGGAAAGTATGTTACTACTAAATAACAACAATCAATGAATTAATATTTCCCACAAGAGGCAAACAGTACAAGCTATCATTTAGAAAACTTTTAAGAGGATGTAGCATTGTAAAAACATGAATCATTCTTATTTGTCTAGCTTTAGTAATCTACGCAATCACAGATATGGTGCTCACAATTGTTGCCCAATTGTGTACATAGTATGTTTAAATACTCTAAAATAAAAATACAGATAGAAATTATCAATCTTCTATATGTTTGAATCGCAGACACACATGCTTCTGAGTATAATTTAATGGCTTTGAATTAATGAGTCAGAACTTGATGGAAAAATGAAGATAAATCTATATAAATAAGAATGGAGTGTTTCTACATTGAATATTTTCAACCCATTTCAAGTTTTCTATCCGTTTTGAGTTTGCTATCCGTCCCTCTTATGCAAAATCCGTCTCTTGCAAGTTTGGTGTCTGTCTGTCCATCTGTCTGTATGTGTGTGCCTGTGCTACGTCCAAACGGTTGAATATATTTTCATGAAACTTGCAAACTGTGAGCACTTACATTCATTTAGTGACTGAACTTGGTAGCGTAAGTCTGTCTGTCCATCTTCCAATTCTATGTTTGATTTTGTCTGTGTTTGTACAAGTATCGCATAAAATTTATTCGATATATTTTGATGCAATGTTCTATATTTGATACACCATAATTTAGTTCAGTGAATACATTATTTGAAATTTCTTTTCTTATATATTTAGGCAAGTTTCACGTTAAAACATCTGAGTAACTATACTTAAATCAACCATAATTTAGTAGTTTTAGAGTAGCTGGAAGGTATGTTGAGCATTGCAATTACTTGAATTATTTTACCAGAGCTGCTGAAAAATAAATTATTTTCCCAAAACTATTTTTACGGAATTTAAATTCTATATTTTATTTTGAGCCTTTTTTATTTTTTATATTGTTCTTTACAAAATATAAAAAAATCTGAATATTTGGGACAGACGATAAAGAGAATAAACATTATAAATAAAATATACAAAATAAAAACTTTTAAAATAAGACTGGTAGCTAATATGAGAAGTTTGGTATTTTTTAATCATTTGCTTTTTTAAATTTGTGTCTGTTATATTCCAAGAATTTATTTTGTACTGAAAAAGCAGATATATTTATTACTTTTGGTTCAAAGCTTTTTTAAAATCTGTTTTAAGATGTAATTCTGGATTTTCAATGTTTTAAGATGTAATTTCTGGATGTTTTTTGTTCAATAACTGTAATCAAGGTAAGTAATGGTTTAATTAGTTTTAAAAACATTTTTAATCAGTGTATGACAATTTGGGGAAACGCTTTTGTTTTTAAATGACATACAAGGCATACTCTGAAGTATTCTATGCATTCTGGGTAACATTGACACTGTAGAGACGTCTTTCTTACTAAAAATTTAAATTCTACAAAAATGTTAAATATGGCATTTATTTACATTTGTGTATTTAACAATTGTGTACCTTTATTATAGTGTGGTAGTTGTTACAAGTGATGAATAGGAATTACAATTTATTAATGAAAACGAATGTTAATTATCCAGTTCAACCCGGGCAGTTCTTTATGCATACTCTGAACTATTCTCTGTATTTTGGGTAACATTGGCACACTCTAGACTTTTCTTTGTTACTAAAAATTTAAATTCTACAAAAATGTTAAATATGACATTTGTAATGATAATATGGCATTTATTTACATTTGTGAATTGGATTAAATTGGATGTTGAGGTTTTATGGCACAAAGTCCAAAGACGGACAAGCTGCGCCAAGCACAAGAGAAAATAAAAATGAAAAATTATTACATTTGTGAAATTGTGTATTTAACATTTGTGTACCTTTATTAGAGAGTGGTAGTTGTTACATGTGATGAATAGGAATTACAATTTATTAACGAAAATGGAAGTTAATTAACCAATTCAATCCGAGTAATGCAGGGTAATTCTGCTAGTAGAATATATAAAAGAAAGGTGTGTTGGGATTTTGCTACATGTGTGAAATATACGGGATATGCAACCAGGGAAAGTGTTGCATTAGTCTATCCATTGATGACCCTAGCAACAGAGTATATTCTGTCAGCAGGTCAGTCATTGGATGACAACAATCAATCAGGAGCCAGCCAACGCTCGAAGCAAAACACATGTGCAGGAGATGAGAGCTCAAGGAAGAAAGACAGATGGCGACTGGAGTTTGCAGGAACTGAAAAAATATCTGTGATTGCATTTCTTTTTCCATCTGTAAATAGTCCTTCATCCATAAATTGCCCACCATCTCAACAACGATTAAAATTGTTTAAAATGATGAGAACTCTTGCCTCCAATTCTTTAAAATAAAGTTTGGGGCAACTTGTTCATAATACATGTTGCAAGAACATCATGTAACACATAACATCATGGTGGGTTTGGGAACACATTATCTGCAGATTCAGGGGTATTACTTTACGTTTACCAGTTAGGTATTTCAAAACATCACACTGGAGCAATACAACAGGCTATTAGTGACGATCAGGGATCAATCCCGAAGGAAAAGATACGAGAACACCACCACGTAATTTTGAACCATGGTCACATGATGAGGCAACACCTGAGCTGGCACCCAACTCTCCAAACTTCCACACCATGCCAATGTGAGGACATTTGAGACCATGACAGATTTAACGTGCACCAGCCCCTTTGTATGTGACGGTCTTTGTTTGGATTCGAACTCACAACCCTCCGGTTGCTAATTTCTGCTCATCCAACTGGGCTACCGTGGCCTTCATTTATCAGTTAGATTTCTAATAATTCAAAATTGGGATTGAAACACACCTGCACACTTTGCAGTCGGCTGGCAAGTGCGTTCTGCACATCATTCACATTCTGTATACTGTGGCAGATGCACACTTTGAAGGACGACAGCTCCCTTTCTGCAAAGTTCCGAAGATTAGAGAAATCGTGCTTGAAGTTGAGAACTTGTCGCCAAAGGGACAAAAGGATGTTGCTCTCTTTAGTAAAATAAAAGCTGAACGACTGCAAGAAAACAAAGAATTTTAAAGTACTCAATATTCAAACATTTTCATACTTTTGCAAATTTTACATTTCAGCAAATCTGAGAATAATTAGACATTGGGCCTCAAAGTTACTTACACCAGGACCTCAAAATTATTTACACTAGGGCCTCAAAGTTACTTACCCTAGGGTGATTGTGTTAATGTCGCACTGGAGCAACACGACGGGCTATTAACAACGGTCCAGGATCAATCTTCAAGGGAAAGATCCAAGGACAACACCTTGTAATTTTGAACTACCGTCAGATGACAAGAACATCTCAGCTGGCACCCCACTCTTGAAACTTCCACACCATGCCAACAACCCAGAAGGGAAAGATCCCAGGACAACGCCTCATAATTTTGAACCATGGTCAGATGTCAAGGTCAACACCTGAGTTGGCACCCTATTCTCCAAACTTCCATACCATGCCAAAGACTTACAGTAAGGCCTCAAAATTATTTGATTTGCTATGGCTATTCTAATTTAAGGATGAACTTCATTTACAGTGTTATTTAAACAAGGTTACCAATTAGTTGTATGGGGATGCAATACACTGCTACTTAAAAGAGAAAACTTGTTTTGATAATTTCAGAAATGACAACCTCAGGCTGACCATTGCAGCATAGATTATGTAAAATTTCAATATGAGTACATCGGAACACTGAAGTTGTAGCTATCAGCTCTTGTGTTATTTTTAATTATTTTTACTCAATCCTCACTTGCTGGATTTTTTATTTTTTAAACTTGAATCTTGAAAAAATTCCAGTGAAAATTGTGATATTGATGTGATTTCAATTTTTTTTTGCCAAGCCACTGCCAAATGATAATAATGGGCCAAAAGAGAAAGCCACGTTGTAATACGGATGAAACACAGAAGACGGCAACTTTTGTTAAAAAAGGACGGTATTTTGCCAACTTGACGATTCGAGGCAACGCACCATCCAAGTGGGATTTCCATTAATAATTTTACTATTTGCCATAATTAAAGGCAAAAATCCATAACAATTACAAAATCTATAATGGTTGGTATCTAATTTTTCAACTCAGTCAACAAACAAGGAATCCAAAGAAAGAGGTCTACATAGTGAACTTGTATACAGCGAATTTTTCTATTCAATTAACATTTTCATTGGAACTAGAAATATCAGATATTTACATGAAATGCCATTCCCATTTGATGAAGCTAATTTCTATTTAACTAAGTCTTTCTGCCCCCTCAATCACTTAATTATCCTCCAGGAATCCCCAAATCCTTTAAATATTCTTTCATTAATAGATAAATTATCTATTTTCTGATTTGTAAAGATAAGTTCATCAGTCAAGAGAAACAGTCAGGGGACAATGAATAGACGCTAGAACAATAACTGCTGCCCACCATTCTTGTCAACTCTAGTAGTGCTCTCTGAAAATTGCAATTATAGCAGTAGATATGTCACTAGAAAAAATATATGTGCAATAAAAATCTATCATCCTAAAGGTAGAAATTGTTAACATCCCTGAGATATGGACCTTCTTGAGCCTCACCCATCTGACTCACCAGTGGTTTAGAGCCTGTATTGGAAAATCCTTTTGGTTGGTTGTTTTGGAGCTTTATAACACAAGGGCCATATTTGGCCAAGCTGCACCAAACAAGACTACAAGTAAAAAATGTTGTGAAAGGGAAAAAAGAGGAATTAGGGAACATAGTGGGATGAAAGCAGAAAAATATCGCTTGGGTGTATCCAGGGAGCTCGATCCTGTGTTTAGTAAAGAGAGTAAGCCCCATGGGGAAGAAAAGACCACTCAGGTACCTTGGGTCCGTAAAGCATGTACACACCTAAATGAGATGTGCCCGAAGGCTAGCATCCCTTTGGAAAAATCTACTAATATACTACAAAATAGCATATAGGTTATATTTTTAGCTTTGTTGAAACCCAAAAGAAAATGTTTATCAGTACAAAAATTAGATGTTGTCAGACTAGAAATTAGCTCCAGTTAAAGGTACAACGAAAAACTTTTCACACCAACACTTTCCAGAAAAATTGTTTCATGGGGAATTCTGTTTTGCAAAATTTGTCAAAAAATCTTAAGTCTTTATTATATGCAGATACAACTGCAATTAGTTTCTAAAAAATTGTGAAACCGTTACTTCAGGGTTAACACATTTTTCTAAAAAGTAAATTCCAGGAGTTTGAAACTGCATTATTCAGAATGTACCATAAAAAATGTCTATTCGTTACATTTATCATTTTACTTCTTAAGGGAGATTTTTTTTTCTTGGCTAAAATTATCGCATTTGGGGATTTGTTGTTGACAAAACTATGCAATCAAATAATTCAAAATATTTATTATCCTTTCAAATATTAAAACAAGTTTTTTTTAATCATTTTCATTGAGAATCACCTCTGTTAACCTACCTCGATCATGATGCAGTATGAAGTTCCATGGTTCCATGATTTCTTAACTCCAATTGATCTTAAGCAAACAATTAGGTTTACTTTATATACATGTAGCTACTGTTGGATGATCCAGAAAAAAATTTACAAAATATTTGAGAAAATGGTGACTGGTCAAAATCAAAATCATCAATTTAGCTCAAACAATTGAATAAGTTTATTTATTAAAAACGTAACATATCGCTTTTCTGGTTTATTTAATGATAAAAGGAGTCTAAAAATTTCATGTAGATTAATCCAAGTTTTATAGATATCATGTCAACCAGTAACAAAAAGTTGTTCTGAGATAAATGTGTTTAAATTCAACATCTGCCTTGTTAATGGCTTATAATTGGACTAATTTTGTGAATATTGATTTGAAATTTGACACACATGTTTGTAAGACCCTAAGAAAAATTTCTTCAAAACTACATAATCAAATTATTTTTTGCTGAAAAAACTGAACATTTCCCATTCATCATAGCTGACTTCAGGTTTTATCAAACTTGTTGATAGTTATGAGACTCTTCTTCATGCCATCGCCTTTGAACTATTTTTCCGTTCTGATTTTGGTTCATTTTTCTGAATTGATTTTGCAATTCAAATAAACATTCTTTTCAATTATAAATAATCAGAATTGAAATAAAATTCCAGAAATTGCAAACAATTTGCAATTGCAAACAAACCAGAAGGGAAAGATCCGAGGATAAAACCACATAATTTTGAGCCATGGTCATATGACTAGGTCACACGTGAGCTGGCACCTCACTCTCCAAAAACTTCCACACCACGCCAGCGTGAGGACATTTGAGGCCCCGACAGATTTAACATGCACCAGCCCCCTTTGTATACAACGGTCTTTGGTTGGATTCGAACTCCCAACCCTCCGCTTGCTAGTCTGTTACTCTTCCAACTGGGCTACCGCAGCCCTAACTGGCTGGTTGGTTTGGGGTTTTATTGCACAAGGGTTATATTTGGCAAAGCTGCATCAAATAATGTCAAAAAATATGAGGGAGGAGAAAAAGACAAAAGTATATGAAGTAGTGAGGGTAAAACAAAAGGGAGACAGATCTCTGGGGTACTTTAGGATTGTGAAGCTCTTGTTTATGTGAAGAAAGTAAACCTCTGAGGGATTAAATAACTGGAAAACAAACCTGTTCCTCTTCCTTCCATTCCGTTTCTTTGGAGATGAGCTCGGCACGTGCATGTTGCCATTCTTTGGTAAGGCGTTGGACGTCGGATGTGAGCTTCTGGTTCACATCAGTGGCTGTCTCAAGCTGTTCACGCAGGAGGCTACTGATTTGTGTCCAACTTTGACATCTGAAAATGAATATTTTTCAATTATCAAAAAGTTGAGTTACAATAGTAAAACTTTTGAACTACCAGTTTCCTCTGGTTTTAGCCTCTCAGAAAATATTTTGCATCTCTATTGATACCATTACACTGTCAATATCAATTCTAAGTTGGATACATTTTTCAATACTTATATTAGATTAGCACATTTTCATTTCTTAACCCTCCGAGGGTGTACATGTGTATATCATACCAATCAACCTCCAAGAAAAAATTTTTGGAAGATTTTTTTATGACATAAAAATCAACATGCAACTGTCAGAAATGAAAAGTGTCTAAAAATAACAATAAAAATTAATTTTAAGTGTCGTAATAGTGATAATTGTGTTAAATTGGATGTTTTAACAAAGCAATTCAAAACAGTCTAAGTGATCTTGCTCTTTACTACCATTATATGCTTGCAGGCAATTCAAAGTTGGTGAAATTAATTTGGAAATATTTTACACAAAGTGATGCCACATACGTATATATAAAAATAAGCACTTAAACTTTTTCTTGACTGTTTTAGAGGTTTTTTAAATTTTTTCATGAAAATTATTGCCAAAAAAAGGTGTTAACTACAATCCGGCAGCTACTGATTTTGATGTTTTCCTTTCATGGTTGCCATGCCTTGACGACAAAACTTCAAAATTGGCATCACATGAAAATTTTCTCCCAAATGAAAAATCTGGTTATTATTAATGTAGGAAAGACTTCCAGAAAAGTTGGAAAGAATACAATATCATTCCTTCATGGCTGCCACGACATGGCACTAAACGACGAATTTGGAAACATTAGAAAATTTCTCACATTGAAAAAAAATCCAGAAGTTTTTCTGCCCGTAAGACTAAAAAAGTGGTCTTCCAGAAAATCTGGAAGAGTTTTCAGGTATGGTATATCCTTTATGCAACCTAGTCTTTTCTGTATGACTTCCACTTAGTTTTGACCACTTCTTGAACAATAGAATGTTTCCTATAAATCTTTCTCTGGCCATAAGTTCAACAAGACCATGATTTGAATCTTGGTCTAGACATGAATGTTCATAGTGGTTCTAAATCCACTTTAAGCCATAGGTTCTGTTCTAATAAGCCTTCAAATAACAAAAATAACCATATAGTGAAAACCAAGATCTAGGAATCTTTCAATCAATATAGAAGTGGTTATTTAGTCATTAAATGTGACGTGTATAAAAGCATATTACACAACTGAGAAATTTTGTGAAGCTCAAAGGGTTAATTCAGATTAAAAATTATTTCATATTGACTTTCTTGGAACTGTTAAGTGCAAAGTAAAAATTTGTTGTCACACACATTATGTTTGAAATATGTTTTTGAGTATCCTAATATTCAACCCTCCTGATGGTTTTCTTGATGAGGCATTGGCAAAGCTGACAGATCTTTAAGGACAAGATATCTCACCATTAGAAGAGAAATGATCAGACCTTGATCTCATCATCAAAAAATCGGATCATCTGGTTGATGAGATCTCGTCATTAGCAAAACTGGTCAAATCTTGATGGAGAGACATCTCATCAAAACCACTTAGATGGTTGAAGTAAATTACTGAAAAAAATTTAAATCATTTATGCAAACCTGTTTTTTTCTTGTTCGAGTCGAATTAAAGCTGTTTCAAGGTCCATAGAGAGAACATTATGTGTATGAGATTCAGTGTCCTAAAAGAAATGTTATCAAATGTAGAAAAGTAATCTATTGAGAATGATTAAATATAGTATCTCAAGAAGATTATAGGATGAGGTGGAGCAAGTGTGTTCACTGGATAAGTGCAACCATTTAATATAAAACATCTGTGATTAAAATAGAGGCAGCCACTTGCTGAAAATACTTGGAGTCTTATAGATTAGTTTCACCCCTAGAGAACTTCGACAGGGGAATTGCTCAGACCAAAGAAAGGGAGGAATAAAACGATATGCTCTTGTCCCATTCACAATACTATCCCATTGCAAACAAGTAAACAGTTCATTGTATGCATCAAATACCACTGGAAAGATTTTTTATAATTATATCACTGGTAAATTCCGTAGGTAGTAAATTAGGTAGCCGTAACTAACATCGTACTGGAGCAACATAACGGGCTAATTGTGACAGTGTGGGATCAATCCCGAAGGCAAAGATCAAGGGCAACATCTTGTCATTTTGAACCATGATCAGATGACGAGGTCAACACCTGAGCTGAATCCCACTCCAAATTTCCACACCATGCCAATGTGAGAGAACGATAGATTTAACATGAACCAGCCCCCACATACACAACAGTCTGGTTGGATTGAGTTTCGAACTCTTAACTCTCCAGTTGCTAATCCATTACTCTTCAAAATGGGGTACCAAGGCCCACGTGAGTTTGAACAAACAAGAGAGTAAACATATCAGTAAAGTATCTGGGAGTGTGTGGTTAAGTGATTTTTTTTAATTACTGCAATAGAGTAGTAATTGATTCAATATGAACTTTTGGAGATTTGAGTTAGCACTTGCCTCACCTCACACTTACAAAAGCATCAGTTTCAAAAGCATTTCTCAGGTAAATTTTATGAGAAAACATCTACTTTTAATTTTGATTTATTTTCACCAAAATAACTTTCCTTAAAAACTCAGTCTTGAAGTTACTCAAAGTTAAAAGAAAAAACACAAAAAGGTATTTAAAAATTTTTAGAGTTTAATTAAAACTTTTAGCTGCTTATCAAAAGTTATAAAGTTTAAAAAATTAGAGCACATTCGTGTCTGATGAAATATTTTCATTGTTACTTTAAAATACTTTATCTTACAGCTATGCTTGCCTCATGGGCAGATTGTTCAGCAATCGCTGCCTCCAACTTGGCACAGCGAATACGATATTCTTCAACCTATTTAAAAAAAGAGAAATAATCTAAAACATGAATATATAGTTTATTATTTTTCTTAAACATTTAGCAACTGATGTCATAACATAAAAATACTTTTAGTATTATATACATAAAAAAAAGTGAAGCTAGTGTTTTAAAAACACTTTTTTCCATTTTGATACTAGAGAAATTTTCCGAAATCAAAAGAACCAAATATAAAGAATTCATTATTCAAAGCACCTTAAAATCCATTTTTCAAAAACATGTTTATCTTTAAAAACGATAAACAGTTATTTAAGAGAAACCTATAATATTATTACACATTTTCAGAAGTTATGTTTATTTAGTTCTAAAAAATTCTCAACTGTTCAGATAAACATTCAGGAAACAATATTCAAATTCGAAACCCCTTTCTTTGTTTATTAAGAATCAAATTCTTTATAAACCAAGTGGTTCAATGGATAGATTCTTTTCCCATGTCACACAGTATTATTATGACAAAATAAATCAGAAAAACAGTTTTAAACTAAATTAAAAACTAAAAAAAGTACATAGAATTTTTCCAATTCAAAATTTTTCCAGCTATAAGCTGATTAGAGTTCTCTATCAAATAAAGCCACCAATAATTAAATAATTTAACACACACAGAAAAGTGGGAAGCGTTTTTAAAAAGCAGTCATGTCTTAGAATTCTTCCATGTCAATCACAATACTACCATTATGTTATGTGAAGAGAGTAAAAGGCGTTCAGGGTTTTGATTCTCTCTAAAATACCTTTATCGCTGCAATGCTACAATTATGTTTGCCCCTCAAGTTTTAAAACAACGGAGAACAAAGATTAAATTTTATCACACTGCAAACAAACTTGAAACAAAACAAAGAGTAGAAGATAAACATTTCTTCGAAAATGCCGCGAATACACTCAATCGATCCCCACCCTCCCCCCGCACTTCCAAACCAAAATATTTTATAATCGCTAGCACAATTGTCACAAACGATTCCAGAAAATAAAATGAACAAATTCGAAAGTGGGAGATGCACCTGCTGTTGCCTGCGCAAAAACTCCCATTCCCAGAGTTTGACGCGGTCTCTCACACACAGTCCACAGAACTCCATGCAGTTGTGAAACCCGCATGTGCTCTGAGAAGAAAAACCAGAGATAAAAATTTACCGAACGCCCAACCGTTCCGACCCCCCCCCCCCTTGCCGACGCACTTCAGGTTCCTATGGCAACACATCCACACCCGGAACAAACGATCGCACTTCGCCTATTATTTTAAGCATTAAAATCGAAGAGCAGTGGATACTCTACTTTCATGCGGGCGACGTAAACAGAAAGGACACAGAAAGTGGATCAGGTAAAATATGGTATAGTCGCAACGAGTAAAATATTCCGACAATTCCCTAGAATAAATATTACATGAAAAATGAGTCGAAGACGCGCTTAGCTTTTCAGCACTGCGTTTTCAATAAAAATAGGGACGTATTCAGAAGGCACCCCGTCCCCAAATGTTCTTGATATTTCGAAAATAAAAGCTTAGATTAGCCTAATTGAGGCAAATCGAATTTCTTTTTGTCCATAAGTAGAAAAATCGTGGACAGGTCTGAAAATGGTCAAATATAATTGCAACGAAATCCTTACGAAAAATTTCTATAGAATTCTATTTAAAATTCTGTGGAATGTGGTCAATAGAATCCAAAAGAATTATGGCCCGTTTTTCTATAAACTCTAAAGTAACCTATATAGAACGTCTAGAGCAATCTATAGATGTCTGTACAAACCTTAATAGAAGTTCGTTTCTTGTTTCAAGACTTTACGTTTCTATAGAATCAATCAGAGCTCGTTTTCTCAATAGAATTCTATAGAATTATTTTGTATAGAAACGAATTTTCGTTTCTCTTGAATTCTATTGAACTCTAAAAAATTTTCGTAAGGGTATGCTCATATTCTTTCACTGTTATAGCAATTGGATTGCTGGCACCACTGGGTACCTTCACAAATGGCTGCCAATTTAACCCATTCTTGGGTGTATTTCTCTCTTCTGTATCAACAAAAACTTTCATACGTGTGTCTGCCTATTACTAGATGTATATCTTGTGTCTGGCGCAGCATGTTCAAATATGGCCCTTGCGCCATAAAACCCCCAAATCAACCAGCCAATTTAACCCTTGTAGCGCTGAAGGGATAAGTAGTCGAGAAACATTGGCAAAATGAGATTTATTCCTTGGCCACCCAACTCTTAGTGGTTATAGCGTTTGTCTGCCATCCAGTAGGACCCCGGGTTCCTATCTCGGTTTGTAAGTTCATGGATGTTGGTGAGTGTCTCTGTTAGGATTGACGGCTGGGTTACCAACTGGGTGTTCCTTCACAAATAGCTGCCAGATCTAGCAAATAATCTATTTGTGATAGGTGGTTGTCTGAATGGCAATGGATTTGACAAGACGAGAACAATTTCTTGTCTATTCGCCTTGATAAGAGTGACCAAACACGTATTCAGTGGAAGGACCCATGTCTGGCCCACCTCGAAATATTTTAAATATTAAAAGACAATCAAAATACGCATTGAAACTATTTAAACAGTGTAAATTGAAGTTTCGTTCGCAAAATGCACAGACATGGCTGCAACAGCAAAAGCGCTTGTGAAATAGTAGCATAATTTTTTAGAGTAGCAAAAAAGTCTCAAACTTTATTTCAGTAGCAATTTTAGTAGCTCAGATACAAAACGTGCTTGTTGTGTTTGAAACACGTTAAAGATCTCGTCGTGAAATTTAAATTTAAAAAATTTTAAACCAAATACTTTCTTAATAAGGTTTTCAGGACAATCTAGCAACCACACATTTCAATGTTTTTCTTTCACGGTACACATGGCTTGGCGTCAAGACTTCGAAATTGGCGTCCCTTGGAAAAGTTTCACTAACGAAAAATCTGAAAAATATTTGTTCCAATTGATATCAATTAAAAATTTGGACTTAATTATCGTTGACCTTTGGTGAATTTTTTAAAAAAGTCGCCAAAATTTTGAATTCAGTAGGTTTCGAGATGATTTTGCTTAAAAGTGATACCCCTAGTCGCCAAGATTGAAAAATGGTAGCAAAAAGTCGCTTGTGGCAGCCCTGCTTAAAGCATGTCTGGAAACAATCAAAACATCATAAAGCGTTGTTCATTTAGCATTACGGCCTTTCAATTGGAATACAGAACCAAGAGAGAAGATCGCGATCCTCTACGAAATTATTTTCGAATACGTGCCAAATAAAACACTTTCTATGGAATCCTCCTCGTGCTTGTGTCAGCAAACGTTTACTCTTGTCTGTTTTCCCTTAAACAAAAACAGCTCACGGGTTTTATTCCAAAAAGTTCCGCACAAAATTCGTCGAAAACGATATACCAACTGTGAAAAGTAAACGGCAATAAATTGAATCTTACCATATTCGTCGAACAAACTTCGAGAGAATGAATCTGAATAAAAAGTGAAAAAATAGAAACAGAATTACAGAGAAGGAAAATGAGACAATCACCGTTAAAAGAAAGGGAACTTCCTTATATTCACGTGAAAGTAAGACACTGTTATCAATAATCCTTGACAACTTAAACATATACAGTGTCAGCTGTTACTAAAATCACCGGCTAATAAAAATCACCCGCTTAATGTTACCAAGAACGAATTCAAACCAAGGCTCGCCGGTTATAAAATCAACGCCATTTAAAGATAACAAATTTTCAATCTGACAACGCCTGGCTGATATCAATCTCTAATGAGGTATTTAAGGAACTTGAAATGCAATTTTCAGAAATGTTTCTGTTATTATCGTGAATTGTCTAGAACTATTTTAATGTTATATAACCATTTTTTATAAATTTGACGATTTGATCGAGATTAATGACAAATTAACTATATTTGTTGTTTCTTGGCTGCATTAATTCTACTGAAGAGAACTATTCTCATAATATAATTTAACCTTTATTTCATTATTGTACTACTACTGTAAGCATTTTTCAAAGCAGTTAGAGGTTTTCCTGGCAATAGGCAGGTTTTCCCAGACAGAAATAGACATAACCATTTTTAGCAAAATTCTGACTCCGAGTTTTTATCGTTCGGTGCTGAAAGTGATCGTTGAATGAGTTGTCGAAACAAATAAGCACTTTCGGCGATTGCCATATATAACTCTGTGTGAGGCAACTCTTTCCCCCTGTCGCCTTACTGCCTTTCAAGAAATGGATTACTCCAAGGTGATCTACCCTCTCACCAGAGTATTGTACTATATTGGCACCATATTGCATTCCTTGAACAAAGTCACAACTCAAACAGCTCATGTTTGAGTCAAACCACGAGGGGAATGTCTACGAGGAGGAATACAAGTCAGTCTTATAGAAACTATAAATTATAAATTGCAATAAATGCTTCACAATTCAAGGCAATATAATAAGAATCAGATTTCCTCATACTTAAAATTTTGCATATTTGGGTTGAGTGTTCTAAGGGTGTGATATGGCATGGCTCCTTTTGTGTTGTGAACACGGGGGAAAAAGTCACAAATAGGTACAACAGTCGAATGCTGTCGCTTGAAATGAACGAATAAAGATTAAACATGTTCCTAGGATCGATCATGCTCAGAAAATTGTCGATCATCCGTTACGCATCATTCTTAAATTTATTTCCTCAAAGTGAAACTCAAAATTTACTTTACCTGGGGGTTATTGATATATAAATGCTGCGTAAAAAAGAAGGCTCGTTGAAAACATTTGTTCTTCCTGAAGATGAGATTGTAAAAACAGATTAAGTTGAGAAATACAAACTAGTACTTTTCTTATACGTAGTGCGATATGTTCGTTATTCCAAATTGTGAATAGTTCAAAATATTTTTATGGGCTCCTTTATGCAATTCATTTATGTCTATTCCAGGTTTTTCATCTTTTTTAAAGCAAAGTAATAAAAGTCGTTTCAAATGTGTCAAAACTTCTGTTATGAGATATTTTTAAAGTGGAGTGTTAAGATAATTCCAGATTTCAATACCTTTCATTAAGGTGGAAACGGGAACAGCAAACACAAAGCTATTTAACAAATCGGGAGACACTACTGATTTTCAAAAATGATTCCTAGGTTATCTGGGAACATGTGATTAAGAAAATCAAGAGCATCAACCCATTTATAAAAAATGAATGCTTAAGTGTATGGTCCCTTAACAAATCTCCTAAATACTCTGTAAATATATCATTGAAAGACACTTAGGCTATTACATAGACCAAATGGAACGTTCAAAAATTCATACTGTCCTTCGTGCGACAAATGCTGTATATTTAGAACTTTTTTCATCCACATCAACATGAAAGAAACCGTTTCGTAAGTCAAGCGAGGTGAACACTTTCGCTTGTTCGAGGTGGTCCAAAACGTCTTGTATGAGGGACAATGGAAAAAAAATCTTTTATGATCTTTTTTTATTTAATCTTAAGTCTACACAAAGTCTAGAAGTTCCACCTTTTTTCTTACACAAAACTACAGGTGCTGCAATCAGAACTTGTTAAAAAAAATACCATTCTACAAACATTCTTGTATCTGCTTCTCAATAATCTTTAGCTCAACGAAAGGCATTCTGCGTGAAAGCTGACTAATCGGTATTTCGTCCTTTAAAATTATATTCATTCTCAATTCCGTAGTTTTTGTTTTGCGGCGTGTATTCTACAATAAAGTATTTTAATTTGATGGTTTACAACCAACAGTAAAAAATGCCAGAGATAAGAACATTCAAACGAATATTACTTCCATCATACCAAATAACCCATTTTCACTAATTGACATGAATCAATTCTTGATCAATTTTTAGCACAAAAGAAACTACGATATCGGCCAAAAAGACCATCAAAAAATATATAATAAAGAACTTTTCTCCCAAGGGAAAAATAAATCACGATTCGTCTTTCATTTCGCAGAAAACAGTCGTAGAACACAGGTAATTACACGAATTTTCCCCCATATAGTTGGAAAAGGACACGAATCCATCTCTTAGAACGAATAGTATTCGTTTGCCGAGGGAGAAGTCCTATAATAAAGTACCGAGAATATGAACTCCGACTTTCATCACGCAACCGATCGACGACCGCTAGAATCGGCAGCTGTAAAATCGAATTTCCGACCCTTCCCCCGCAACGAATGTTCTTGTAACTGATTGTACCCTTGTTCCAGATTCTATTAATCGTTTCTGGAATTCCTTTGGACGCATTTAGGATTCTTAGAAATTAAAAAAAAATCCCCGCAAGATTTGTTTTCCAAATCTGTCCAAAATTCGTTCGCTTTATTGTCGTAAAACGTGGTTTTCCTTGAGGTAAAAGTCTATAGGGGTCTCCAAACTGAGGCTCTGAAGGCCCAAACCACATGAAAAGTGTTGGTTTCTTATTTTTATATCTTTTTGCAAATAAAATATCAATATTTTCATATTAAAATAGGTTTGGGGATTAACTAATACAGCGTCTTCACTCTACAAGCAAAAGAAAAATTACGACTATTTAAGGCCCTTTTATTTTAAGGCTACAGTTAAGAGATCGCAACAGATTCCGTGAGTGCACAGAAGTTTTCACAAAGGTTTGGATCTCATCCCCCCCAAAAAAACAGTTTTAAAAACAAGTTTTCAACTAACCTACAAACATGTCTTCAATTTTTGATGACGCTTGACCTTGGATTAATATCATTGATATTGGTTTTCGAATGCAAGTGCAATAAAATATACAGCATTCTTGTAAAAATTCAAGACTTTATTTTTTAATTTCTGCTTCTTAACAATTAGATTTTGGGTTTGATACGGTCATTTTTTACTGCACGGGGGCTACTTAGACCAGAATCTACGGTTTAAAGTGGATTCCTAACCACTATAAATATGCCTATGGGGAGATTCAAACCTAGTCTGTTGAACCGAGCGCTAACCACTCGGCTATAATTTTCGAATTAGTAGATAAAAGTATTTTCTTTCAAGCAGTTATCTCAAACTGGAGTTGGTCCCAGTCTAATTATCTCTTGTGTGGCAAAAAATGGCCATAGAGCGACAAACCAATCCAACACTGAATTGAAAAGAATAATTGTTTCTCAAACGCATGAATGTGACGGAATTTTTGAAACCAAATAACCAAATTTAATTTTTAAAGATTTTAACATCGATTTTGCTTAATTTGTAGTTTTACTACTTTTAAGTAAAAAAACAGCGTAATTTAATGTGCACAAGCAGTGCCTTGGTATTTTCAACAAGCGAGCTCCTACCGGCACTCGCTAAATCGCTCTCATCAGTATCTCGCGTTTTTTCTTGTTCCCAAGAGACACGATATATCGGGCGGTTACTATATTATTTATGTCAATATGTCCATGGCCTAGATATACTTATTTCAAGGTCAGGCCGGTAGATAATTAATTAACGTCGCACTAGAGCAACACAACAGGCTATTGGCGATGGTCCGGGATCAATCCCGAAGGGAAAGATCGTGGACAACAGAACCACTACTGTCACCTACATTTAGCTTGAAGGATAATGTCCTCTCTTTACAACTTGAAACCACCAAATCAATTATCGCAGTCTAATATAACATTCGAACAAACAACTTCATTACTGAAATCTATCTCTCCACTGCATTCATCATTTCACTCTTCATTAGAAAATTGGGAATCAACACAGCAAACCGAGGGAATTATTATCTTTAGTGATTCCATAGATCCTGCCTTAGAAGCAAGTGCAAATGGCAATTTAAAATGTGCCCCAGATGTCCATTCACTTCTGCACAAACTCATGTGCTTGGAGAAAAGCTGAACACTGCAGTGGAATCCCACACATGGGGACATTGAAGGAAATGAAGCTGCAGATCAATTGGCAAGGGAAGCCAGAGAATTAATTGAATGCAGAAAAAAACCCAATAACTCTTACCGATGCTAATTGCTTTGGTAAAATTGAAACTTATCACAAAAAAAATTTAATGAAATAACAAATTTGCAAAATTAACACCGACAGAAAAATCACCACCACAAAATCCAGACTGAGAACAGGATATTTTAAAGGCATGAAAATTAAGTGATGGAATCAAAACGTTCACATTGTAACAACTATCTGGGTGTTGAATTCACACCTCATAATATATTCACCTGCCGTGAAATAGCAGTTGCTCTTCAAACAATCCATTACCATCCCGAAGAAAAGCTTTACAGCAAGAAAATAATTGACATAGCCAAAGCTGTGTGCAAAATGCACACAGCGATATCTGACTCAGAAATGGACATAACATCTCCTCAGCGATTTCCTTCGAAATTCAAGATTTTGATTCCTAATTGAGATAACTCTAAGACTTCAGTTCCTTTGTTTTGCTACCAAAAATTTTCCAATGCTACCACCCTCAAGTTTATGAAAAAGGTGGGGGAAAATGTACCAATGACAGCAATATTTGTCAATCTTTCAGACACACTGAGATTAGTAATTTTGTGGAACATATCTTAAATATTTTTATATTAGCTCATTTGGTATTATGATTCAATAGAGCACAATAGAAATTTAATAGAAAATAAAATTTCATGTTTTGGTGTATTACTTAATTTTTTACCCACTTCGAGAAAATGATATACCTCTTTTCTAGACAAGGATAAAAAAATATTGTAGCTCCCGAATCAAAACTGCTCATTACGAACCAAGTCAATCATTTAAAATTTCAAAACCGAACATTTTACTTGCAATTTTATCAGTTTACAAAATAAAATAACAAATGTATTAAAAATAAATGTGTTTTAAAATTAAAAATCTGAAATGAATGCTGCAAATTATATTAATTCTAATTTTAATAATAAAAGCAAATGAGCACATCAAATAATGAAAATAGATAAAATTGGGAAATATTTGCTGATTTCAAAGCCCCTATTAATATTCATATTGAATCAATATTGAAAAAAGTTAATTGAACCTTGAAATGGGCAAAAGATTCCTCCTCTTCAAGCAAATGAAAAATTGGCCTTTCTATGCCTCTTAAAACTATTTTTGAAGCTACATTTCACATATGGTGAGAAGGCAGTCGTCATGTGATTTTGGACGAGTCTATGTAAAAATTAGGTGATAGGTTGGAACGTAAACAAGATGCTTCCCCAACTGGTGTCTTTTAAGCAAATTCTGGTTCTTAGTTTATTCTTCAGTGTTGTAAGCAATAGCAGTGATAATGAGTTGGGGAACCACCCACAGCGATCACCATTCAAGCTTTTGCATATAGCAGTCCTCCTCCTAACAACCTTCCTCACCTATACAAAAATCGACTGATCCTAGGTCGACTGACTTCTTGTCGGAGCTGCACTATAGATCATAGTAGACTAGGATAATTACCCGGCGTTGCCTGGGTTGAATTGGTTAGACGCTGATTGAAAGTGATCCAAAAATAACTTTTCTATCATAGAGAATGCAAATATAGAAAAAATAAGTAAACTGAAAATAATTTTTTAAACTCCATTTTGACATTTTTATAGCTTCTACAATTTAATTAGGACAAATACGACGCTTGCTTTATCCATCTATATAATCCTTTTCACACTGTTGAACCAGGAATACGATATTTTGAATTTCACCATCATTATGAAAGGCTTACAAATCATTGATATATTATTCATGATCATTTTCTTTCCAAGTAAATATTTTTGTTCTTGAAAATTCCATACCACATGTGAAATAACAGCTTGTTTTAAAATCAAATGTCTTCAGTATAGACGAAACAAAGTTAATCAATTAAAATTTTTCAAAAACCAGAAAGTCGATTTCAGTGCTTTTAAAAAACAAAATCAATGTTTTCAACAAATGTTTGAGATGGTAAAGTTGCTTAAGAATAGCTTAAATTTGTAAAGTAAACAACCTTGATCTTTAGTCACTTAAGACAAACACTTTCAACTTTTCAAAAGTCAGTTAGAATATTTTATAAAAGTGATATTATTTCAAGATCAGCAAAGTTTTATTTAAAATTTGCTTTACTCTAACTTTCATGCAGTTTTAAATCGATTCTTTGTGGCATCTTTTTTGTCAATTCAGAGATTCAGTATCTAAATGGAAATATGTACCTATTTAGAGTGATATTGCTTCTTGACTATTGAGTATAGCTTTCAATACAATCCAATAATATAATTTGAAACTTGAAAAACAAATGTAGGTTTTACTTTTTTTAATTGATTTGAAATGGAAACCTATGTCCTGTTGAATGGAAACTGTTTTTAGCCTTACCCTCTTTTAAAAGACATTTCCATCTTATTGTAAGAGGTTTTGTTTTGTATGCTTGATTCATTTTAATGAAATGAAATTCTAAATTCTATTGAATCAATGATGCTTATGGAAAGTGGGTCAAAATATACACATACCAACAAGAAATGAACCTATGTCTTTAATGATATTTTGCACAAAATAAATAATTTATTAGAAAATTAGAAAATGAAACATTAATTCTGGCATTACCAGATACCAAGTAGCAAAATAACACGTTTATTATTAGCGGGGCTTTTGCTTGGGCTTTAAAGACTCGTATATATAAATATTAAATAGACTTGTTTCTTTACAAAATGTAAGTTGTAAAAAATTAAATGCTTTTAATAATTTCATCAGACAAATATTCACAAATTATAGACATTTTTTTAAATAAATCAAAAGCAAGATCAAACATAAGTACTAGAATTTAAATTCTTTAAACATAATTTTATGGAAAAAATTATTTTTCCGGCAATATTGGTAAAAACAATTTGAAGTACGTACCATAATCGTAATAATACTCAATGTTATTCCTATGGGGATGTCGAATTTTCTTTTAGCCCCTCTGAACACATAGGACAAATAGAAGAGGGGTTAATATGTAGCCTATTTAAACCAGAGTTATACCCCTAGTAGCCAAGGTTGAAAAACAGTAGCAAAGAGTAGCCTATGGCAACCCTGCAAACACAACCCTAAAAGTAATGCCGATCAATCAGTCTAATGGTCAGGGTGCTGGTTTGGAAAGGTTCCTGTTAATACAGGGTATGTTTATCAGTCCTGAATGAATGTATGGCATCTCTATAAATGGGTTGTGCAAGCACGTAGGTAAGGGGTGGGTTCAACAGGTACAAACCCCTCCCATTATACATGGTAATATAATGGCCAAAGTTAAGAAAGTCAAGTAAAAGATTGAAAACCAAATTACTGTAAAAATAATAAAAAATAAATTGAAAAAAAATGAGAAAATTTGAATTTCTCGCGCAATATTTCTTGTTGAGTTGTATGCAGGAAAACCTGGTATTTGAACAGGCAAAAATGCATATGCGAATTTGAAATAATATATTTATTGAGATGCAGTAATGCATTCCCTATGACGAGCAAAGACAGAACGATTAAAAATACACTGATTCACACACACAACTTGTACATTCAATAGAATCAGAATGAGACAAAAAAAAGGATCTTTGAAAAGCAATAAAGAAAATATAAAAATACTACATGAATAAAAAACGTGAAATGAGGAATGAATTTGACCTATACAAGATACCCGAAGAAATCAGTTGCTCAGTCATCGAACCCACCCCATAAAAAATCTATACCTACGTAGTTGGGGTTGTACTTAGAATGTATGGTACGATTGTGAGGTGACCCACCCCTGTGGTGCACCAGGGTAATCATCGAAATTCTAATGAAATAGACAGAGCAGGTGGGTGGAGTCACTGCCATAAGATCTCTGAAGGGTAAATATTATTAAAGAGGCTTATAGGGCAATCCACTAATTAAAATAAAAATCTTATTTAAATCAAATAAATCCAATATCTTTAAATTTTTTTGTACTCTGGTTACGTACAGAATGCATACATTAAAAAAACAGGGTTCATACAATTTTTTAAATAAAAATGAAGCATTTTTAAACCCCCTTTAATCCTTCCAGGGTCGGTGCGATATCTAGCTATCCACCACTACTGAATGAGTTAATATCCAATCGAAAAATACACTTGTAATGCAAAAAAGCAAAAACAATTACCTCAATTTTCACATTTATTTTCTGGTTAAAACTTCACACCAGAGAAGGTTAACCTACTTTAAACTGTCGTTCTGTGCTTGGCAGAAGTTGATACTTGGCATAACTGATTTGGCAATGTTTGAAAAACGAAGTACTGACAAATTTTGGCAATTTTCTCCCAGAAGAGAAATTTGAAAACTTATTTTTAATGGAAAACCCGGAAATTTTTGACAAGCTCAGTAGCGTACCAAAGTTGGTTGGTTGGTTTTAGGGTTTTATGGTGCAAGGGCCATATTTGGCCATGTGGCGCCAAACACAATACAATGTCAAATAATTGACACAAGATATACAATATGAAGTAACGTAGTATACCAAAGATTCCCTGAGAAAAATGCAGGCCTGTGCTGAATTTTGATTAAAGTGTAATTCTTTTAAGCCTTTTTCATAGCCATAACAAATCACTGCCTAAGTTTTCAAAAATTAAGTTTTCGTTCACAGAAAACTCAACTTCACAATTCCCTAAATCGGAATATCATTAAAAGCCAACTAAATTCTACTATATTCTAGAATGGGCTACTTTGAAAACAAATTAAAATTAAAAGAATCGACTTTACCTATGCAATATTAAAATCCTTAAAAACTACACATAAAATATGTCACCAAGCATTTTGAAACTACAATCTGTAAAAAATTTCTTCAATCAGTAAACAACTTTCATAAATAAAATTATGATGGGTTTTGGGTTTTATGGTGAAAGGGCCACATTTTGCAAAGCTGGACCAAACACAAGACAACGAGGAAGGAAAAAAGCAAAACACAGAAGGGTAGGCGAGGGCAAAACAGAAGATCACTCGAGTACCTCATATTTAGGATGCTCTTACATACCTAAAGATGTGCCTTGAGGGCAATAAAATTATGAATCATGGACATATTCAGGAAGAAAGCTCAAGGGGGACAAACCCTCCGACATACTTTTTGAAGTTAAAAATGTTCAAAAATACATGAAGTTAGTTAAATCGGCATAAATAAAAGTTTTGTTCAATTACATAAGTCAAACACATAGGCACGTCTGAAAATAGTTGTCAATTTTTTTAAATTCAATCCTCATCTAACTTCACATTAATTAGATCAGAATAGGATTGGTCAGTTTTAAATGGCATAGTACCAGATCTGGATAAACCGCACTTGATGTTACTTCCGTCAAGGAAAAGAACACTGAAGTCCATTCCAGCCATAGGTTCTTGTGCTTTCTTTGTCTCAATCCCCACATGCAGGATCCCTTTCTTTAAGCTTGAATTTTAGAAAAATCAGTTAACGTTATGACCTTGGCCCGAAATGATAATGATGGGCCAGAAAAATGCCATATTGTAATGCAGATAAAATTTTGGTTTCGTTGGTTGTTTTGGAGTTTTATGGAGCAAGGCCGTATTTGGCCAAGCAGTGCCAAACATACTACTTGAAATAAAAATGTTGTGAAAGGGGGAAAAAGAGGGATTGGGAACAGAATGGTGAGATGAACACAGGAAAAGGTCACTTAGGTATCCTGGGAGAGCAAACCCTGTGTTTTACTAAAAACAGTAAACCTCACAAAAAAAGAAGAGATCACTAGAGTATCTCGGATCCATGAAGACTGTGACACCTAAATGAGATATGCCTGAGAGCGATAAAATTGTGAAATTTTCAAATTGTTATAAAGCACCAAATTGGCAACATTTTGTTAAAAAATTATGGCAATTTGACAATCATTTGTCAAGTGAGTTTTTCCATAACTTCACTATAAACCATAATTAAGGTGAAAATCTGTAGCAATGGAAAATTCGTAATGGTTGGCATCTCTGAAACAAAAGGAAAGTATTACAGATACAGAAGAGAGAAATGCACCCAGGGTAGTTACAGGTTGGTTGAATTGGTTTATGGCGCAATGGCCATATTTGGTCATGCTGCACCAAATACAAGACAGACAACATAAAGTAATGGACCATACACACACAGAAGAAAGAAATACACACAGGGAGGTATTGAACCTGCTCTGCCTACACCTTGAAGGTTGCTAGTGCAGTGGGCATACCCACTCAGACATGATGGTCCTAGTAGTTACAGGAATCGAACCAACCCCACCTTGTTGGCTCAGTGGATAAACCCAATCAGAACACACAAGGGAACTGGTTTGAAGATTATATCACTCCCGAAACTATTTCTTGAATGTGTTTGTTAAGAATAAATCATTCAATAAAAACGTTGGGAGAATCATATTAAGGGAAAAACAGACTGTGAAAGTGGAAACCATTCAAACTGCAAACTTGCTGAAGAAAAACTTACTCGGGACTGAAGATCCGTAACAATCCTCGCTTGGTGCTCCTGATTCTGCTGATAGGCGGATTTTCGAGCTTCATACTCCTGAACGAGTTCTTCTAATTGATATTTTGCCTCTTTCTCATCTTCCACATGCTCACTTTCACCAGAATCATTGGAAGAAGTAGATTCTTGTAGGTTTATGATACTTTCTACCTATAAATACATTTTAATTATATATAACAAAATAATAAATAACTAGTACTTTGGTATGCAAATACTATGGTATTTGAATACCTAGGATGAATACTTTGGTATCTGAGTACTTTAAATAAATACTATTGTACTTCAATACAACGAGAAAGAATTGAGTACAACGAATACTTCCATCTCTAGTTAATATAGGTGACCAGGATTAGGTAGGTAATTGAATTAGCTTGACACTAGGGCAACATAGTAGGGTATTGGTGATGGTCTGGCATCAATCTCAAAGGGAAAGATCCAAGGACACCTTGTCATTTTGCACCAGTCATGATGAGATCGACACTTGAGCTGGCAGCCAACTCTCGAAACTTCCACACACACCAATGTGAGGACATTTGAGGCTATGGCGAATTTAACATGCACCAGCCGCAGCATACACAGCGGTCTTTGGTTGGACCAGGTTTCGAACTCGAAACCCTCCGGTTGCTAATCTGTTACTCTGCTAACTGGGTTACAGTGACCCGGGTTAGAAACTAGGAACAGAAAGTCAGGCAACAAATTATATTTCTTCAGTTATCTATATGTTCTACTTTATTTTGTTTAAGTGAATGTGCATAAACACAGTAAATGACTATGCCCTGTCACGATTATTTGATTTTTATGCAATTTTTTAGGGGAAAGTTTGACTTAGGTCACTGTTTACATCTTTTGTCATTTGATGGATAAAATGTTGTGTAAGTTTAGTAAAATATCTTCCCATTGATTGCAGTAGGTGCTAATATTGTTAATAGAGTACTCTAGTAAGGTGAAGAAGCACATGATTTTGATGCAACAATTTACAAGTCAGGGTTAGATTGTTCGAAGGAAGAATAAATTGTTCGGTGAGCACCAATTTCCATCATTCAAATGAAAATATGCTGGAAAGTTAGGCATTGAAATGACTGGGTCAAAACACTCATTTGTCAAAAATAAAATTTATGTAGGATTCTTAGTTAATATCATCTAAGGGATTGAAAGATTTGACTGGATGATCTAATATGTTTGATACAAAGGTTGTAAATAAAGTAATGGCAACAAATACTGCCTCATCTATGACAACTGCTTTCGTTACTAAATTGCTATAGCAGCAGGACTCATTCATTTTGGCAGAGATAACTGTGGTGGATGTTTCAATTTTACTTAGTTTTTGGAAAATGTGGGTGGCAAAAAGCAGTAGTTTACTAGTATACATCTTATCAGCAAACAAGTATAAATCATGACAAATATATTTTATATTTATCATTGTATTAAACTTTAATAAATTTTTTCAAATATCCTCACTAGGAAATGGGATAAAGTCTGTTTATAAGGCAACAGGTGGGCACAGATTTTGTGATGGGAGCAGTTCTTGTGCTATTAGAACAGACTACGAAACATGTCAACAAGGTATTTAATAGAAAATAAACATAACATGTCTGATATCATAGCTGTGTCCGATATCTTATTGAAGCGTGTAACTGTTGTATGCTGTCAAAGGAGCAGGGTTAAGTTGAAAGCAGTGATGGAGTGCCCTACAGAAAGATGCTTGCACTTCAGAAATCTGCATTTTTCATTTAAGGGTCATAATCACAAGATCTCATAACCGATGAATATTAGCAGAGCCGAGCATAGCATCTGTGCTAAAGTTTTTTAATTGCTAATTTCTATTAATGGCAGTGTCATCACTAACATTTCATACCTTATTTAAATCCATTCATAATGAATATAAGCATTGATAGACATCTCATAAGTCCAAATGAAATAAAATTAAGCTACAAACATAAAATGGCATTTTGTTTATATTTTACTAATGTGATCTTATTCGTGTTAATTCTTATTGACTACAACCGGGCTTAGATCCAGAAATTTTCTTCGGGGAATACTGAGAAAGAGGCCATCATGATATTAATGTAGGAATTTGAGAGGGGTGGAATTTATTTTCCCCTCCTATAGAATTGATCACAAATTCATGATTTGTTTAGGGTTTTCAACTGACAACATGGCGAACATATGTGTTGCAAATTACTGCTGCATGAAATCTAGCTCTAATTATTCCACACAAATAATTTAGTATCAGAAAAAATTGACTTCAAACATCACCAAAATGGCTATATATCAAATTTGTTTTTAATTAAAAGCATTTTATTCGTTTTCTGGTGGTTTGTTCATGTTTCCACTGAAAATATCTAGAAAAGAAATTACTTTTACATTGCAAAAAACTTAAAAACTGTTTTGGCGCATTAGGGCGTTTTTTATTTCAAATTTTGAGCTTTCTTCTTTGAATGTAGTGATCCTGCTTGCCTTCATTAATTGGCTCGAAGCAGCCATTATTGTACACTGATGTCCATAAATTAAGGATCATAAGCAAATTTGCAGATTCTGAAGTTCATCTCTTGTAGTGAAAAATCACTGATGGTAGCAACAGACATAAGAATAGAAGCGATTGATTGACCATATTGATATATTTGGAGTCACATGACAGCACAAGATTGTTAAAATGTGATAAAAGTTTAAGCGGGTGGCTGAATGATTTTTTCATGTGTTTAAGTGTTAGTTGTTATGGCAAGTGGCAAAATATCGCTGAGAACACATCTCGATTTTACCCATGGAAGAATTGTAGGGAAATTAGAAGGATGTCAAGCTGAGATGTAGCCAATGAGTTTGGAGTAGACCAAAATAGTCGCAAGGCTGTGGAAACAATTTTCCAAAAATGGAATTGCTGTCACAGTACAGCAGTGGTTAACCACCTGAAACAACCCCAGCTGAAGATCATTATTTGACTGTACCAGTGAAAAGATGTAGCAGCATCACTACTGGAAGGTTGGCATGAGAGCTTCAGGCAAGCACTGAGACCAAAATGTCATACTAGACAGTGTCCAGGCAATTGAATCCTGTTGGTTTGTTTGCCTGAAAACTAGTGTACTGTGTTCTTTTGACTACATCACACAAAGCACATAGATTTCGATACTGTCATGGACTGATGAGCAATGTCCTGTTCATGGACAAAAGCAGATTTTGTTTGTCGTCTGATTCGAGGTGCCAATACATCTGGTGTGAACCATGCACTGCCTATTCTCAAACCAACATCTTGGAAGTAGATCATTACAGAGATGATGCAGTGGATAGTTATCAGTATCATTATGAATGGACGTACCAAGCTTTACATGCTGAAAAGTGGAAGCTTGAATGCTCAGTGCTAATGTCAGGATGTTATTATTCCTCGTGCAGTTTTTGTGGTGCTGTTGGAAATTCCTTCATCTTTATGGATGATAACGCCCGCTGTTATCATTTGGTATGCATTGATGACATGCTGAACACCGAAGGAATAGACCGAATGGAGTATCCTAACTACTCCTCTGACCACAATCACATAGATGGAATACTCTATGGAGCATGGCAGAACAAAATTTCCCATCAATTATAAAAAAAAGCCTGGTTTTGCACTGAAACAGGAATGGCAATACCTACCCGCAGATATACTGGACAATCTTGTGAAGAGTATGAGCAACCAATGCTATTCATGCGTGAGGGGTGGACATTTAACCCATAAAACTTTGACAGGGGACAGTACAGGTAACCCCCGTATAACACGGGAGTTATGTTCCAAAAAATTGCAGTGTTATGTGAATCCGTGTTATACGAAACAAAGAACTAGTACGAAAAGGGGGGTTAGGTTCCAAAAATTTAAAAACATGCTATTATGTTTTCATAATTAAGATAAATATCTTTATTAAAATTTTCTTAAGAAGTAATACATATTAATATGAATTAAACAATGTTTTCTTCGTCATCACTAAGCACTATTAACCGAGGTTGTTTTCTTTTTGGCAAGATATCCTCATCCTCTGAGTGACAGCCACAAGATCAATGATGCCATTTATTTTTTTAAGTCCTTTATTTCTCAATTCCGTTTTCTCCCTCGCTCCAGTGACACTCAATAACTATGCTAAGAATCTTCCAGAAAGTTACGTCATGCCATGTTATGTGTGTCCGTCAAACAAATTACAGATGAGCTAGTTTAAAAACAGCGAATCAGGAAGTCCAGCTTCATTGATTGACAAGACCATCTCTCCTGATTTGCGACCCCCTGAAAACTGATAAAAAGCGTGGAGAGGAAGAATACGCTCTTTTTTTTTGCCTCAGTCCAACGACCATGCAGTTTTGTGAGAAAGAAACGCGTTAAGCGTTCTTGCCATTTTTTCTTTTTGATGACGAGCGGGGATTCCCGAGAGACGCCATGTCTCTTCTAAGCTAAGTTACTTTTTATTTAATTTATCTCAAGATAATATCAGCGCGTGTAGTTCTTAGGATATTCCCATGCTACACCGTTTAAATTAAACTTTCATAATGCCATCCTTTTCGCATCGTTGTTCCAATCATTCCATAAAAGCACCGTGTTATACTGGGATGTTCCCAATTCTAAAACCGTGTTAGAATGAATCCGTGCTATAAAAGCACTGTGTTATACGGGGATGTTCCCAATTCTCAAACCGTGTTAGAGTAAATCCGTGTTATAGAAGTGCCGTGTTATACGGGGGTTACCTGTATTTGAAAAGTTAGGAACATTTTGCTTCTGCTTCGTCAAAGACCAAAAGTGGTGCATTTTGTTAATTTAGCATGCATTACCGGTACATTTACATAGTAAGTTTGTTTCTTTATACATGTAAATCTCTGTGAAGTCTGCCTGTATTTCTAATTATTATATTTAATCATCTTTCTACTTTCAGAGTTTTGTTTTTCTCTAAAAGTATAACTGACCCTTAATTTATGGACACCAGTGAATTCACCATTCCACTTGTATGAAAAATAATCCTGTAAATAGTATAGTACTGTAATTTTAATGACCTGTTTCATTTATGGATGCTTTGTGTGCTACCTTTGCATATTACTGATATAATTTGGATTTACATTAACATGATTCAAATTACACCAATGTTCTAAGGGAAGTTATCCAAGGCAGGCAGATTTTCTGCAGTATAAATTGAACACTATGTAATGTCCTGGTTGGTTGTTTTGCAACGGTATTGCACAAGGGCCATATTTGGCCAAACTGAGCCAACACAAGACAACTTCGAGTAAAAATTATTGTGAAAGGGAAAAAAGATGGATTGGGGAATTTGATGACAAGATGAAAGTAGAAAAAGATTGTGCTTGGTATCCCAGGTGCGTGCACTAAGCACAGTAAATCCCATGGGAAAAGAAAAGATCACTAGAGTACCTTGAGTCAGTGAAGCCTGCACACACCTAAAGGAGATGTGCTCCCGAGGGCTTGATTGTTGGGATGTGATTAAGAGCAAGTTTTGAACTTAGGATAAAGATTGTCAACAGTATTAATGTTCAAAATGCACAACCTCAATTTTCAATTGTAAGAAATCTAGCCTTCTCCTAACACACTTATTTTCTCCACAACTTAAAACAAGTGGAGTTAATTACAAACAAAAGTAAAATAAAAACAAATACTGAGTAAAATAGAATTTAGTTGAGATTATTTTCCTCGTGTTCTCATTAATTGAAAGAAAAAATTGTGATCCATGAGTAAACAAGTAAAACATGGAAAAGGCATCAATTTCACATATACAAAAAAGTTTGCAGGTATGGATTTTCAATGTAACCATAGCACAAAGTGTACATTTGATTTGAAATCTGCATTTACCTTTAAGCTCAAATCTTGATATTTCGACCCAATTTCGATACATTCTTCTCGGCTGCTGATGAGAAGTTCTTCAACATGTGCAAACTCTTCCTTGAACAGACCAGCATCGTCCTATAAGTAAAGGAAAATAGAATGAGAAATATTTTCAAAATCTTAATTTAGATGACTTTTAAAATAAAACACCAAAAATGTGAAGGAGTCACAAACAGACTTTGAAAGCTTTGCAATACATAGAGGACAAGATAAACAAATTTTACTTCTTAAATTGAACAGACCATAATGTCATTAAAAATTATCATTTTCATTTAGTATATCGATTCGAACAGAATAGGAACACTCTGTTTAACTATCACATTAATCTAGGGAACAGACTTAATAGAATAGACACAATCAATACTATAACATTTACAAATAGGGATGTCAAGATTGAATTTGCTCTATTATGACTTATGCGTAAATTAAACGCGATGATTCGTTCTTTCCCCTGCAGCTGGTACATGCTTCCGTTGCAGCTGGTGGTTTTTGTCTGCAACTTTGAAGGATTGCAAAATGAGTATTTAAAAGGTCTTTTAGAACACATGTTGTGAATTTCTACTTGTTGATTATGTAAAAGTAGAACTGCTTGCTAACTAAGAACGAAAAATAAGGTTTAAACATTCTCAAAAAGAGTGATAAATAATTCAAACTTCCAGAAAATTCGGAATAATGATTTTTAATAAAATGTTGGAAGAATCTACACTACTAATTTTAACTCAATCACAAGAATTTAGAAGCTAAAAGTGACAAAAGCATTCTTTCACAAAAGTCAAAAAAGTAGTTTTTGAGTTGAGAAGAATTGGCAAAACCATCAGAAATCAACTCTTTTGCAGAGAGGGGGCCCCTCTGGTTCATGCCACTGGATATTCAAGTTAGAAACAAAAGAATAAGTAAAATGTTGTTGTTGCTAATCTCCACATCTAGCTCCAGCTAGACCAAATCCACAAGTCCATTCACCCACACAAAGTCATACACCAAAAAAGGTTAGGAAAACAAGCACTCAAGAATGTGTGCTGGGGAGGCCTGGTCAGACTGGCTTTTAAGGCAAACAAGATGAATCTTGCGACTACAGTAAAATGTGAGACACCTCAAATGGCCGCTGAAAAAGCGGGAGAGCACTGTTTGAATCTGTCTGTCTCAATTGAGAGCAAGAGATCTTCCAGGGCGATCTCCATGATACCAGTATACCAGGGAAATGATCCATGCCTTCTTATCAAGATTTTTCTAATAGAAAGTTCTGAAAGCAGTTGATCAGTAATTGTTAAAAACAGTAAGTTTTGCAATGACTAAAAATAATTAAATGAAATTAATTAAAATAAAACATAAATAGAAATTAAATAGAAATTTTATAATTACAATAGAAAATTAATAGAAAGGTTTTACCCTAAAATGACTTAGAGATTGATTTACATAGTTACCAACTCGAAAAATTAGCCATTAAATTAGTAAACTGCCAGTGTAAGTTGCTTTCTGTTACCAGTTAAAAATACCTTCTATCCCAACTTAGCAATTACAGTTGACAATGTTATTGTAAAATAACAGTTTTTCATCACTGGAAGCTAGCTTCAGAGTGTCAGGGGTACCTACTGAAGATGACAAACACCACTAACCAATCAGATACAGGAATCACCAAATGTTATGCAAAGGAGTATTAGGGTTGCAAAGGGTATGCAGAGTCCTGACAATAGAATGCGGGAGATAGGGCACATTTTAAATCGAAACTGATGTCTGCCAAGATTTGTGTCAAAAATAAACGTAGTCTTTAACATCCGGTTTTCTTGATTCAATTGATGACACTACTTTCTCAACAGGAAATGCCACATCTGGGGTTCAATGGATGCTATGCCACTGGACACAATACTGATTTTCCACCTTATGTGCCATTATAATAAAATGGGGTTCGAAATCAGATGTGATCAGTTGTATTTTCCATCTAAAGGTTTTGTTTTGATGACACCGTTTTTAGACCCATTCATAATTTTTGATGGTTAAGTTTTCTGAATATTTTCGTTTAGTGTGATGCAAATTCTGACCTTTCAATTGTTTATTCTTCTGACAATTTGTTTTCTGTGAATTATAAAACAATTTTTATTGTATATAAATGTAAAACAATAACAAAAAAGTCCTTCCGGACAAAAGGCTCCAAGACATAACTAGTCAAATTCAGGCCCTAGACAATGACCAAAACCTAATATTGCCTAAAAATAAAGATACCAAAATTTAATGGCATACCCCTAAGAAAAAAATCAATACGATTTTTATGACATAAAAAGCAACGCTGAAATGTCAGAAAAGAAAATGCCAAAAATAATTCTTAAAAGAAAAATAATTAAAAGAAAAAAACGGGCTTTATGAAAGCAATTCAAAAAAATTTTCCTACTCTATACTACTATCATATGCTTGGTGGCAGTTCGAACTCAGCGCAATAACATCGATGATATTTTATACAAAATGGTATCAAACATGCAAAAATGAGCAATTAAACTTTTACTTGAGTATTTAAGTATATTTATAGGTTTTTCTTGAAAATTAGCGCCAAAAGTTTTCAAGAGAATCTAGCAATTACAGATTCCAACGATTTTCTTTCATGGTTGCTATGGCTTGGTGTCCACCAAAACTTTGAAATTGGCATCACTTGAAAATTTTCTCCCGAAAGAAAAATCTCGGAAAACAAATTTTCATCCAAAAAATCGGGAAACTTAGTGCTTCTCAAGACTTCCGGAAAAATTTGGCATACATGAAATTGTCTTACCACAGGCTCCAGACATTACACTGTGTATGTGTGCATATACGCATCCACATAAACTAAATATATTTTGAAATTGCACCAGAAATATTTAGATTATATTTATGCCTGGTGAACTGCTCTTCATTTCTAAACCTGTTCTGCCCTTCAGTTTCCCAACTTTATTTGAAATTGAACAAAATTGATTTGAAAATGCTTTTCCACAGCTACTGAAGTAGCAGTGGTAATAAGCAGCAGTTATGTAATGGATGAGTGATGTGATGACTGCTGTCTACTTACTAAAATCTAATTCAGCAAACCATATTCAGATATCGGGTTGGTTGTTTTGAGGTTTTATGGTGCAAAGGCCATATTTGGCCATGCTGCGCCAGACGTACAATATCAAGTAATAGACATACATACACAATGAAAATTTTTATTGACACAGAAGAGAGAACCTGCATTGCCTACAACTCGAAGGTTGCTAGCCCACTAAGTCTCACGACGCCCCCCCCCCAAAAAAAAAAAAAATATCGGGAGGGACATTTTTCTCAAATAGGGAACAAAAAGTATCTCTACTTGCTTTAAATTTTATAATTACAATACTAGATGAATATTTTCCTGAGGTGAAAATTAGAGCTTTCTTTTCAGGCTCCGTTGATTTTCTTCTTCGATACTAGGATCTATTAAACATGTTATGAAATGAGGGGCAGTAAGTATTTGTTTGAAACATAACAAAAATTAAGTAAATAATAGCATGTTGATTTCTTTATTGGAAAACTAAATCCTCCTTCTCATGAGCAAGGGGTCAGTTCTATCATCTCGGATCATCACACAAAAGAGGCATGCCAAGAGGTTAAAAACATGTTGCGTGATGTTTGGACCCTCATGTGCACAAAATAAAGCTGACAATGGACATGTTTGAGTGACTATTGGTCAGTGGGGATAAAGGGAATTAACTATTTTTAGTAGTCATTGTTATCGTAATCAATGCGAATACTGTTATTTTTTAGAGCTGCTTCTGCTCCTTTTTGGGGTTTTATGGCGAAAGGGCCATATTTGGCCATGCTGCACCAGACGCAAGTCATACAGTATCAAGTAATAGACATGCACACAATGAAAGCTTTTATTGGCACAGAAGAGAAATACACCCAGGGAGCAATGCCTGAGAAATACACCAGACAAGAATTGAACCTGCATTGCCTACAACTCGAAGGTTGCTAGCCCACTGAGCCACAACGGCCCCTATTTCTCTAGAGAGTGTTCTATACTTTTCGGTTAACAGGGCACCAGTCATAATTGTGTGCAAAATGTGGTAACTTGTTTATTTCAGGCGATGACTTTTCGATTAATAGGGTGGCAGTTGTAATTGTGTGACAAGGGTAGTAACTTGTTTATTCAACGTGGCGATTAGCTATGCAATGATGTCATTGTGAATAAGTAGGAAGACTGAACATGGCAGAAGGAAGTATAATTTACTTTGTTAGAAAACGTATAAATTAGGACATGTCTGATATGGAAACCTACGAATTAATCATAAATACGAATATTGATTCTGATACCAGATGCCATACAGAAACAGTTGAAAGGCTGTAAGGCAGTGCAAAATGGTGTACTAAATGTCAACGCAACACTGCCGCCGCGACCCAGATTCCTACTTAATTCAATTTATGTGACGTCAATTACTTGAGAAGATGCAAATGTTTTCGCTGATGTTAAAGGATATCAGCAACTTTGTGCCTCCTGTGTAATCTGAAATTGTGATAAAATCCATTTTGTTATTTGTGAATTTTTGTATTTGTTGTGATTTTAATAAAATAGTCATTCTTTTTATGAAACTGTTTTATTTCATTAGGGTATTCATTCCTATCATTTTTATCTCTAGCTAAATTTCATGCCAACTTTTCATGAAGCTGTGTATATATTTAGGGTTGCCATTCCCATCTCTAGTTAAATTTCGGTACTTAGGTATTAACCGCATGCCATTGGTGAATATCAGCCAAGTTTTGTTTGCCATTAGCAAATATCAGCCAAGTTTTGTTTGCCATTAGCAAATATCAGCCAAGTTTTGTTTCGGGCGGAAAATGTTTAGCATTTGCCCTTAGGATGGCATCAAACATATCATTATAAACTCTGCGAGATAGGGACTCGAGGTGGCGGCGAGATGTTCATCGATGTTTTTTATTTCGCCATTTTTCACTTTCCAAGATGCGTTATATATTCTGTGTGCGCGTGCCAGTTGCAGAATCAATGAAATTGTATTTGTGGTTCACTTAGCAGTGAATATAACCAGATTATTCCAGTTCTTCCGTCTTATACCCCTTCCAACAGTCGGAAAAAATGGTCGATCCATCTTTAATGAGTTTTTTATTTCGTTCGTGTTTCACGACAAATGCCCCCAAATATGTATTGGGATGGGAATATTCTTCTAGCATTATTTTGTAACGATCAAGCGTTACGTAGAAATTTACTTTGATGTAAAAAGAGAAAATAAAACACGAGTATCTAATGCAACTACGCACTGAACTGTGGTTCTAAAAAAAGTTTTGTGAAACAATCAGAATCAATGAAATCGTATTTGTGGTTCACTTGGCAGTGAAAACAACCAGATTATTCCAGTTCTTCCGTCTTATACCTCTTCCAACAGATTTGGCGATTAATCACTGGCATGCTGTTAATACGTACAGATTTGGCGATTAATCGCTGGCATGCAGTTAATACGTAAGTACCTATATTTCAAGCCAACATTTGGCACATAATTATGACAGGAGCCCAGTTAACTGAAAAGTACCGACTGTTCTAAGGGAAGTAGTTTATTTTCAGTAAAAGAAAGATGATTTTTGGGTTGGTTGTTTCTAGGTTTTATGTCACAAGGGCCATATTTGGCCATGCTGTGCCAGACACAATACAATATCAAGTAACTGACACACACACAGTGAAAGCTTTACTGACACAGAAGAGAGAAATACACCCAGGGAGGAATGCACCTGTGGCAGGAATCGAACCTGCGCCACCTATAACTCGAAGGTTGCTAGCTCAGTGGGCATACCCACTGAGCCACGATGGCCCCAAAATCATTTTGGGGATGAACAATAAAATAGTCATTCTTTTCTGCAAAATCTTAAACTCATTTAGATATAATATAGATCCTGTTGCAGGTTATTCCAATATTTTTTAATTTCAATATAGAAAAGGGAAAAATTTAAATTACCAATTTAAATCAAGCTTTTTTAATTAAATTATTTGAATCTTATTTAAATCAGTACATCTTGCTTAAAAGTTTGGACTTCTTTTTAGTATTCTTCAAAAGTACACTGAAACCTGACAAAAGCACCCATTTTCAATTTTAAAAAAGCTATTAAATTTTTCAGTATCTCAATTGACAGCACAATACAGTAGGTGTTATTCTAGGTTTGTTACTCCATGGTCAGTTTTTGCTACACTAGGGCTAATTAGAACATAAATAGGCCAGAGGAGGTAATTAGGAAAGTCAATATTTTTATATTTGTTTCTTGTTGCAAAGAATGATACTTAGGAATCTGAGCACGTGAACAGCTCTTGCCAAAAAGTCTGGGTTGCGGTGGTCACTATAGAAACAGGGTTTTTTCATTTTGTGTTGGGGTGTTATGGAGGATATCTTATTTTTATTTTATTTTTCAAATGTTTGCAGAAGAAAAAGGTATTTACTAGTTTTGATCTTCACGGAAACAAGTAAAATCCAAACAAATATATTCACAATTTGTAATTAAGTGAGCCAATGTGATAAACATGAGTACACTTCTTTGAGCTTCCCATATGAAAAATGAGATAAGGTCCATTTCTATGGCAACAGACATAGTGATGAGAGTAGCCTAATGATAGATAGTTTTTTATTTTCAGTTTGATTTAAACTGTCAAAAATTATTTATCGTTCTAACTAAAAATTCTTTTTGGAGATCCTTAAAAAAACAGCACTTCAGCATTTGATATTGCAAGGACAGACTTAAAAGTTTTAAAAAACAAGGCTAATACTTTTAAAAATATATGATTTAACCCACCAGCATTGAATAACAAGGTATCAGTAAACTAGCACTATAGCAGAACAGATGCCATGTCTGAGTGGCAAACGAAAATGTGTTGGCCACAACAAAAGGTTGTGAATAATTTGACTGACCAATATTAAAGCATATTTATAGTTTTCCGTACAGCTGTACTATATGCCTCGTTTGGTGGCAACGCTCTTGGCATACTTTTTGTCGCCAAGGAAATAATTCTTAGAAAAAATCGTTTTTTTAAACGGAAAATAATAAGCTTTAGCGGAAAGTAATTAACTCGAAAAAATATGCCTAAAACGGCCTAATACGTAAAAAACGGGAATAACCCTGGGTTGCCTTCATCTGCCATAACTTGCTACTAAAAGTGTGCCAAAAAACACCAAGAGCGTTGCCACCAAACGAGGCATATAATACAGCTCACAGGGTTTTCATTATAAACAGGACAAAATCGGTATTTTTATAAGAATGATGTGTTGGTTGAGGTTTTATGGAACAAGGGCTATATTTGGCCAACGCAAGTCAGGGAGTGTCAAGTTATTGTGAAAAGAAAGGATAAGGAAAAAAGGAGGGAATGGGGAATAGAGTAGTGGGAAGAAAGCAGAAAAAGATTACTTAGGTACCCTGGGAAAGTGACCCTTGAGTTTACCAAACATAGTAAAGCTCATGGGAGAAGAAAAGATCAGGTACCTTTGGGTTGACATGCTCTTAACCTAAGGTATGTCCTTGAGGTCTAAGAACAATGGGACAGCCAAGAAATAAAGTAGTTCTGTCCTGTTCAAAACAGTACATATGGTCAGCCTAATTAAAAATAAATGCCCAAGATTGCCAAACCCTAATCAAATTAGTTCATAACCTGAAGTAATTTTGCTTTTGGTAGTTTATAATCACATTGAACTGTTTTGCATCTATCCAAGAAAACAGATCACACTTTGACTTGGTACCCAAGTAGAGTATTTTGGCAACTATGGTGGAAAAACTCTTAGGTGGAATTGATGCCCAACTTTCTGCTCCTAATTTTCAACCCTGCTGTGGGGATTTGTGTGTTCAATGTTTCCGAGTCTGATTAAATTCAGATTCTCAATGGAAAAAAAATTAAAAGTGAACATCTGTCAAATCCCATTTCAGATGATGGTTCAAAGGGGTAAGATGAGAAATTTTTCTGTGTATATATAAAGCACCTTCTACTGTAGCAATTCCTTGCAGTACTAGTTTGTAGAATGAGGTAAGAAGTTAAAAGACAAAGAAGTAATCAAGATAGGTGAACTTGGATTAAATCTAAAGGTTGTTTGGTTGGGATTTATGGCGCAAGGGTCATATTTGCCCAATCTAATGAACAGAAGCTTATTCCAAATTGAAAACTTAAAATTTAATATATCACATTAGAAAGTTCTAATACTGTGATGTTGATGTTATCGAAATCAATACGTATATTTTTTTTATCGATCACAATTTACTTAAAAACAAATGTACTCGTCAATAAATCGGAAAAACTTTTAAGATGTTCGATGAACAGTTCAGAAATTGAAGAAACGATATGGTCAGATCATACACATAGTAACATATGAAATAATTGCTTCGAAGAATTAATTGCTTGAAAATTGAAATAATTAAGGTTATAACGTACTACAACTGATGTGTTGCACGAGCTTTCTGCCATTATTCAAAACTCATTTTCAAATCGGTCAACAAATAAATCAAAATCCTACTTCAACTTTAACTTTTAACAACATTAGAAACGATGAAATTTCAAATTGCGATCTCCCCAAGTCACAAATTTATCTTTATTATATTTGCTTTGTTTTAAAATTGCTCTTTCAGTTGAATTTCCAGCACTTTTCAAAAATAACCATATGACATTTTTCAGAATTTTTGAAAATAAAACATAAGAAATTAAATAAATGTTTGTGGCAACCACCTCATTTCCCATTTTCGGCTCATCTCTCCTCTCCACCATTTTGTTAAATACATTTCACGTCGGCGTGTGTTGGAGGTTGAGGACTACAATCACTGGAAAATTTAATAATTTATTAACGGTTTTTAAACGAAATCATAATGGGTGAGTGCTAGAAACATAAATTGTTTTCTTAACTTTGTAAGTTTCATAAATGACGAAGTTTGATTTCGTTTTATCTTAGTACGAGTTCATATGTTGTAGGTTCGAGTAGTAAGATATGCGTAAAATTTATTAAATGCTTTTATCATCAGCCTTTGTTACAGTTTTTTTAACAATGTCTTGTTCAAAAGATAGCATTTCTTGACAACTTCCAATGAAATCTTCAAAGTACGATATTAGGTGGGTTTTTGGCCACGTGGTACGGACTAAGCCTCTTTCATCTTCATTTTCTACTAGGTTTTTCGAATCATACCGATATTTCGATTTCACTTTTTGCTGATATGTGTGACCAAGCTATGCAGTTGTGCTGAGCTGCTCTTTCCTATAAAACCGGCAACTATGTATTGGATTTGGTGCACGTTACTTGGGGCATAATGCAGATTTTTCGGTAATGAGCCATCGATTGAATTACGTATTTTTTAACTGTTGATGCTCGATTTGTCAATTTAGTTCATATAAGGACACCACTTATGTTTTATTTCACCGTTCAGAAATTGGGGTACAGCTGTATCATGCACCTCGTTTGGTGCCTAACACGGCGTATTTTTTGTTATCAAGGTAAGAATTAGAACTCATTTTTTAAACGGGAAATAGCAAGCTTTAGCGGAAAAAATACAAAAGTTCGAAGAAACATGTTTTTGATCGGAAAATATTTAGCAGAAATAGTTGCAAAATAGCAGTTAAAATATTTTTTAAACTGATGGGTTGCCTTTACCTGCCATAACTCACTACTAAAAGTGCACCAAGAGCATTGCCACTAAACGAGGTGTATAATACAATTGTACCAGTGCAAAATTATGTCTTTAAGACATGTTGAACTTCATTGTCATCCATCTCATGTTTTTGCAGATGAAGTGAGACTTGGTCACTTCAAAGCTGCATGTGTCAGGCAATTTGCTTATCCTGAGACTAGGGTCAATTGAACCTTAGCTTGTTGGGTTGGCACATTTCATCTTTAGCCACCATTGTAGTGTCACGTCTGGTCCGGAATAAAGAATGTTGACACAAATGATGTCTAGTGCAAAAATTGACGGCTTTCTTTCATATGTTAACTCAGAGGAGCCTAGTCTCTTCTCGATCGGTGATTGGACAATGCTTTGATTTGTTAGCTTGCTTTGATAAATTGAGCTTATGTTATGAATCCCAAGCTGAATAATTTTATTTGGTTCCAGGTAAACCAAGAGGTCTTCGCACTGCCCGTAAACACAGAGATCACCGAAGGGAACAGCGCTGGCATGACAAGGATTACAAAAAGGCTCACTTGGGAACACGCTGGATGGCCAATCCATTCGGTGGTGCCTCTCATGCTAAGGGAATCGTCCTGGAAAAAATGTAAGTGGTTCTGGATATCTTCATGAGTTATGATCTAGTTCCTAGAGTGCAGTTTTGGTGAGATTACCTTTGACCAGTCCATTTCTAGAAATAACACTTAGGGAAAGGATTGATCATGTATAGTGATCACTACAGTTGGTTATTAGCTGTCTTCTCTTAACCACTGGTACTGTTTCCAGCATTGAACAATAAGCTTGAAGCCGTGTTATAGTTTGGCTTCCGCAAGGATTCGAGTCACTTAGTTTTAGACAAGTCTTTTTTAAATAAAGGTAATATTTAGTGTCTACAAAGAAAGGGTGATTTTAGTATAATTTTTGGGATGGGAACTGATTACAAGCAAAGTCCTTAACTTATTTGAATAAAATACCATGTCTTGTTCATAGTTATTTCTTTTTAAATATTAAAATTAATACAGAGGAAATTTAAAATCTTGATTTGAATTTGGCATATGCTGATAGCTTAAGTAAGGCATACACAAATAGGAAGTTTCCCAGGTAACTACAATCTACATGACTGGATCAAAACAAGTGGGCAATTAGGTGTTGCCATTAAAATTTTTTAGATTGCAAAACTTTTTAAGAACTTTAATATAACGTTGTAAGTTCTTTCCAACCTAACAGGGTTTGTAATTAACAGAGTAACTATTGCATGGATTATCCACCTGACCCTATTGATCCCATACCAATAGCCAGTTGTGCTGTTACTGTGCAATGTAAATTCAGCTATTTACCCTTCTCTAATTTAAGCAAGAGTGAAAGATTTTTGTTTTGCCTCCTAAGAAAATTGTGATCAGATTCGTGCTTCAAAGCAGTTCTTTGCTAATAGATTACATGTGGTATGTTTTAACAGAAGCGACTCCCATTTTATATGATGTAATTTGTGGATTGGCATGGGCATGTGCTAAAAATAGTTCACAAAGATATCTGGCCTTTTTTAGTTAAGGCTTTTGCTAACAGGAAGCTCAACTGTTTTTATGCAGATGTATGTTCATAAGTAATGTGTGATAAATAAAACTGCTGGTAAAATGGTTGTCATTTGTAAAAATCAATTGGATGCATGTTTCCTATAAATTTGGTTCAAGTGTATTAGAAAACTTAAGTAAAACTGCTATCCTTAAACAGTTCATTGTTATAAATTTTGTCATTTCTTTCTTTTTTCAAACATGCAAATATATTATGTATCCTGTGCATCTATGGTTTGGCAGTAAGTACGTTTTCACTCGGCTGTGTTTGGAGTATGTGTGCATTGTTTACTGTCCCATTTTATTACATCATGTAATTTGTGGATGCCGACATATGCTAAAAAAATAGCTCAAAGATATCTATGGCCTTACTTAATTAAGGCTTCGGCTAAAATTTCTGCTAACAGGAAGCTCAACTGTTTTTATGCAGATGTATGTTGATAAATAATATGTTGTATGATAAATAAAACTGCTGGTAAAATGGTTGTCATTTGTAAAAATCAATTGGATGCATGTTTCCTATAAATTTGGTTCAAGTGTATTAGAAAACTTAAGTAAAACTGCTATCCTTAAACAGTTCAAGGTCAGTTCATTGTTATAAATTTTGTCATTTCTTTGGTACAGCTGTAGTCTCCGCCGCGCGGAGTGGCAACGCGGGTTTTTTTTTTGCGCACTTTTTATGTCGCCACGGAAATCTTCCAAAATTGAATACATATTGCATACATATGGATTAAATATATAAATCTTGATAAAACAACATTTTGACTAGTAAAACACTGCAAATATGGATTAAATATACACAAAATATCTTTTAACGGGAATCACATCTTGACTAGTGAAACATTGCAAAACTGGATTAAATATACACAAATATGCAAAAAAAAATTTAACGGAATTAAAGGTCGAGCAGTCGCATCAGGTTGTATTTTTCCTGTCTATTTTGTTTCATTAGTTATCTTATTATTTCTAGTATACCTTATTTCTTAAGATGCCTTCTATTTTTAGTGTAGTCGATAAGTTTCAAGAGAATTTTTCTCGCAACTTAAAGTTTACGTTTTCTGGTGATAGACAAACTTTCGGGACTGAGGGAGTTGGTAATCGTTTTTTTTTTTTTGTTACGAATTGTGTCACGATAAAGAGCTTTTTTTTTTAACTTTTTTTAAAGGAATCTGGATTAATTAAATCTAAATTTTCTTGCGATAAATGCAACGGGGAAATGACGTTTTCTGTTAGGAATTCAGAGTGATGGTTACTCGTGGATTTGTAGAAATCGCAGGGATAATCCAAATCCGTGTCCAAACTGAAAAGAACAATCTATGCAAGAGCACTTGACCATGTCGGAAATCGGGGGGAAAAAATAGAACAATCTAGAAAAAAGAAGAATCGACACTTCTGGACGCTGGCAAAAAAACACGAGAACCCTAATCAGAGAAAAATTCGGGTTACCATCAGCCAGCATAAGTCGCTTAAAACTGCGTCAACAGCCACGCCAAAAGTCGTTGCCACTCCGCGCGGCGGAGACTGCAGCTGTACCATTTCTTTTTTCAAACATGCAAATATATTATGTATCCTGTGCATCTATGGTTTGGCAGTAAGTACGTTTTCACTCGGCTGTGTTTGGAGTATGTGTGCATTGTTTACTGTCCCATTTTATTACATCATGTAATTTGTGGATGCCGACATATGCTAAAAAAATAGCTCAAAGATATCTATGGCCTTACTTAATTAAGGCTTCGGCTAAAATTTCTGCTAACAGGAAGCTCAACTGTTTTTATGCAGATGTATGTTGATAAATAATATGTTGTATGATAAATAAAACTGCTGGTAAAATGGTTGTCATTTGTAAAAATCAATTGGATGCATGTTTCCTATAAATTTGGTTCAAGTGTATTAGAAAACTTAAGTAAAACTGCTATCCTTAAACAGTTCAAGGTCAGTTCATTGTTATAAATTTTGTCATTTCTTTCTTTTTTCAAACATGCAAATATATTATGTATCCTTTGCATCTATGGTTTGGCAGTAAGTACGTTTTCACTCGGCTGTGTTTGGAGTATGTGTGCATTGTTTACTGCCCCATTTTATTACATCATGTAATTTGTGGATGCCGACATATGCTAAAAAAAAAAATAGCTCAAAGATATCTATGGCCTTACTTAATTAAGGCTTCGGCTAAAATTTCTGTTAACAGAAAGCTCAACTGATTTCTTTCCTTTTTCAAACTGACAAATAGTATGTTATCAGTATCCTTTGCATCTATGGTTTTTGAGTAAATACAGTTCCACTTAGCTGTGTTTGGAGTATACCATGTCTGTTTAAGAGACAAAATGCCTTGGAGCGATTATCACTGCATTCGCATGTGAGGAGCCATTATTTATGGCAGGGATGCTCAGACTAGTCCTCCATTTGAGTTGGCAGCCCACCTCACCCTATGTTATTTCAACTTTAACAAGTAACACAATATTTAATTTAGGTTAAAATTTTGTTGCCAAATAATGCATTAAAATACATGAGCCTCTTTGGGTCAGCGTATATCTGATGAAACTGGTAAAGATGTAGAATCCGGGCATGTTTGTCGCCAAATCAAGATGGCGGTCATTTTGATGATTCAATTTGTTATAATCGCAAGTGAAAATGAGGAATGCACAAATAAACAATAAAAAGTAAAGAAAATGAAACTTACAGTCTAATAAAATCCGGTTCCTCTGGGTTGTAATTGCGAACAATTTCGGCAACAAATGCCAGGAACATCTGCTGGATTTCTGTTCCCTTATGATGCCGCCGCCATATGTATTCAGCAAGGTAACTGTCACATTGGTCTTTAACTGTGCTCTATTACTATTTTCAACCCATGTTCCCTTTCACACCGATCGCTTGCGTTTATGTCCATCCTTTCTGTCTTTCAAAACCATTTCACTCCCACATTCTGAACATTAACACTTTTCGCAATCAAGCCTACTTTCTGGCACCATTCAATCACTTTCAAGCTCTCCAGTTGTACTAAAGATTCATTTTTCCGAAAACAACACATTTATGCATCCAGTTAAACCATCCATTGCCATACATAATCAAGGGTAGGTGAGCGGCTAATAAATCCATAATATCACGAACGATAATTACTTAATTTAATTTCTAATTTAAAAAATTTAATAAAAAAAAACGAAAATATCAATAGAAATGTGCCACTTGAAAGATAGTAATCAAAATTTTAGAAATCCAACTGCAAGCACGGAAACCGAAGAAACACTGATAGAATCCATTGCGACCTCAAATCAGCCGGTTAAGCGGTAACTAATTAAAATCATTCTTAAAAGCTAAGATATCAATGAACACAAAAAAAATCCAACTTTTAAAATGGTAACCAATAATTTTTTTAATAATATAATTAAAATATATAGATAACTTTCATGGATTTGGGGGATTTCTCCCATAAGTAAGTGAATCTATGTGGCCTTTGGTCTTAACAAGTCTGCATTCCTGATTTACGGCAGCTGGTACAAGGTACTTTGAAAGCAGATCCAGCAACCTGATATTTTTCTCTTCATGTTACTCCTCCCTGGGTATATTTCTCTCTTCTGTGTCAGTAAAACTTTCATTGTGTGTCTATTACTTGATATTGTATGTCTTGCGTCTCGCACTGCATAGCCAAATATGGCCCTTGTGTCACAAAAACCCAAAATGAACCATTTTTTTTTTTCATGTTATGTGTCCAGGGGTTATTTACCAGCACAATAATACCTAACCATATGGCTTTCCAAGGTGTTGAACCCTTCCTTGGCTAGCAAATTACTCAGATCTCTCTGTTGAGCTGTCTAGGATGCTTTAAGTCCTCAATTCCCCATAACTGTTGGGAGCAGCAGCCTGCAAAAGGGTTGATGTAATTTGTCACAAGATATAAGGGTTTTGTATGACTCCATGAACTTTTTCATTTTACCCTGAATTAACTCATTTACTGTAGCGCATTCTTAACTGGGATGCCGAGATTGGATTTAAGGTAAAAAACAGTGGGTATGCAGTCCCCACAACTGTAAAGTTTGGTTCATGTATACTTGCAGAATGCCTGGTAAGTGGGTTGCTGGTGAAATGAAGACGGCAGGTATTTGTTTGACATTTATTTATTTAGTTTTTGTGGATATATAACAGTGGGTATTAGAGTGCAATGCTTAGTATTCTATGGCGACCTTATGGATTATGGGTCTGATAACTAAAGTACGAGACAAGCGGCACGATGTCGATGGTAATGTTTCCAAGTGTGGTGGCAGCTCGTTAGATGGTCCAGTGACGTCGCCACGCTTGCTCCTTCTTGCGTCATCGGTAAACTCTAGATCTCCATACTTGTCTTAGACTTTGTATCATCTTGAACTGCTCTTTCAACCTGTTTATATTTCCTATGTCGCAATTGAAATTTAGTGTGATATTTGGCTTCATAGCGAAATGGAATTGTAGAACTGATGTTACAGCTGTTAAACAGGCCAGCATGTGCCCAAAATGTGACTCATTTCCCCACCACGTAGTACAAAGGTCAGAGGGAGAAGTGCATTAGTGGTCTACGTGGCCCACCTTCTCTACACGATGGTAGGTCATTTATTCCCATAGGCTGATTCCCCTGGAGTTATGGGGCTTTAAGATATCAACACTTTTCATGACTTGCAAGTTTCTGACCTCCATACCGATTTTAAAGACGTATGCATGTCAAAAATTGAAAGCTTAGCTTTAGACAACTTCATAAGTCAACTAGATTCACCACTGTTTCTTTTCCTCAAAGACGGTACAAATTGTTTTTAAGAATATTTTATCATTTCTCTCCTCCAGTGGTGTTGAAGCCAAACAGCCCAACTCTGCCATCAGGAAGTGTGTTCGAGTTCAGCTGATTAAGAATGGCAAAAAGATTACAGCCTTCGTACCAAGAGATGGTTGCTTGAATTTTATTGAGGTAATTTATTGTCATTTTTTACTTTATGTTTTGTGATCTGATAAGAAAGATGTACTTGCAAAAAGTAATTATTACCCTTTTTGCTTTGAGGTAGCTTTTTAAAATATCTTCAGGGATATTTTAAAATTGCCGCTTTTCACGGATTTTTACCTTTAACCCTCCAAGTGTTTTAGCGAAAATCTGAGATCTGGTTAATTTTGCTGAGGACTAGATATCTCTATCTAGATCTGATAAGCTTTGCCAATGAAGAGATGTTGTTAAGACAAAACTGTCCTATTTATTTCAAGAAGGAGTAAAGATCCCAGTTGGAAAACAAATTGTCCCTTGTCCAGAACTGGTTTGATCCTGTACCATCATCTATAGCCTGTTGTGTTGCTCAAGTGTGATGTTATTTAAAAAAATACCAGTACTAGTGACAGTTTGGAACAGGTTTTTGCACCAGAGGCTGGGCAGTTATCGGTGCGAAGATAAACCACCAAGAGGGTTAATTACTGCAAACAGTAGAATTATGGAAATCCTACTTAAAATTTAAAAAGTTATGCCGTTACCAAACTAGCGATCTGTTGTGCTTTTTTGCAAAGGGGCAGCATGCAACTGCAAAATTTCCAATCCTAGGATTATAACAAAATTCAAGCAAGGAATATTTCAGGAAGGGTTTTGAGTAGAAGTGCACAAAAGCAGATGACTTCCGATTTCGGATAGAAAATTCAAATGAAACTGCTACAATTAACATGGGAAATTTTTCGATTACTGTATTTCAAAACGAGCAGATTAACTGAATGTCGCCTTATTTCATATTACTTCTGGATTTTAAAAAAAAATTATTTTTGATTTTTAATGATTAGGCAAATTTTAACTATATTGGTGCTACTGTTTGCATTTACTTAAGAGAACATGCATTGAGTTGGAAGAGTATTGAAATTTTATTATATAATGGTTGAATTACACTACCTGACATTGAAAATGCAACACCCAGAAGGAGTGCACAGAACTGGATGAAATTTACAGGGTAGACGCAGCTGTCCTGTGCATGGTGAGTGAAAAACCAGGGAAAAGAGCCTGCAAAAGTGGTCGGTTTCACGCCGCTCTGTTTGCCAGGTAAATCAAGTTGCAATTTGTTTTTGTGTCTCAGAGGAAACGTCTAGTAGCGGAGAATGCCAGTACGCCGCCAATCAAGACGGTTCCAGCAAACAGACGACTTCACGAGGGGTATGGTGATTGGCCTCAGAAGGGCAGGTTGGTCCATACGTCAAATCTCAGCAGATACCCACCTACACATGTCCACGGTGCACCGGTTGTGACACAGATGGTTGGACCAAGGGAATGTGGCACGTTTGAGGGGTTCCTTCCGGTGCAGCCAGAGTGACGTCAGCACGCATGTACCGACGCATCGGTGGCCCCGCAAGCCATGTCTGTTACCCTTTTGCAGCATGTGCAGAGACCAGCTTTCATCCCTTGATGCTCCCATATCGTCCAGGACCATTAGCCGCCGATTGATCGCTGGCGGCCTGCACTCATGGCGCCCGTTGAAACGACTACCATTGACCCAACAGCACAGATGTATCTGTTTGCAATGGTGTAGGGATAGAGCCACTTGGACGACGGAATGGCACAGGGTGGTGTTCTCAGACGAGTCACGCTTCTGTTTTAGCAATGACAGTCGCCGTGTATGAGTCTGGCACCGATGTGGTGACAGGGCCAATCCGGCTGCATCTGTGGAACGCGGTATAATGGTTTGGGGAGCCATCACCTACGATGGCAGGTCACCTCTGGTCCGTATTCAGGGCACTATGACGGCCCAACGATACGTGGATGACGTGCTGCAGCCGGTGACACTACCTTTCCTTCAGGGGGTGCCCAATGCCATTTTCCAGCAGGATAACGCCCGGCCGCACACGGCACGCATCAGCCAACATGCCCTGCAAGGTACCCAGGTGCTTCCCTGATCTCTCATCTATCGAACATTTATGGAACGTCGCTTGCATGCGTTGCCACCGGCACATTCAGAAGACGAACTCTGGCAAATGGTTGACAGGGAATGGGCAGTCATCCCTCGGGACACCATCCGCACGCTCATTGCATCTGTACCTAGACGTGTTGCTGCCTGTATTGCCGCTCGCGGTGGTCCTACAACCTACTGATCGGGCATTCTTGCTGCTCAGTGGCAAGGTGTATAATGTTGCAATAAAGATCACTTATTGCTCGTTGCTGTCTCTCTCTGTTTGCCAAATTTCATCACTTTCTGCCAACTCCTTGGTGTTGCATTTTCAATGTCAGGTAGTGTATTTAATGAGAGAATAGTTAATTCTCTAAAGGAGAATGAAAGCAGCAGAGCTAAAAAAATATAATTATGTACTATCTGCATAGTTACCTTGTACCATTAATCTTCATTCGAATATCACATTTATAAAAATGTTTAATGCAATATTACAAGAAACATTCCGAGTCACTTTCCAGATTTCTGAATCATCAAATCGGAGGTCGTCTCTACATTGGTTTTTGCATATTGATTATGGCCTTAACCATTTATTATGTAAATTTGAATTGCACAAAGACGTTGCAGATTTTCTTGAATGATTACAATACTTTTCTTATCTAATTGTCTACCAGAATGTCTATTAAGGTGCAATTAACTATTAATCGTGTTAAAGATGTAATCATACCAAAATTCTACGTAACCCTTACTGAATACAGATGGCTAAAGGTTGGCATCTCTTGATCTTTTTGATATAGTTTATTTGATACTTTGTCATAAAAAAATACTCAATTATTTATATAGGTATTGATATTATTTGTGCACACACTTGTTCGAAATTAAAACTGTTGAAATAAAATGTTACTCGATTTAAACTGCTTCACGATTCATAAGGCACAGCCGTACCATTTTTGCGGCGCACCGGTTAAAAATTATGGCTCTGCAGGATGCTGAATTGTCTTGTGGCAATGTTTTCCTGTGTTTTGTACTGTACGTGCTGATGGAATGTCTGGAAGAATATGTATTCCTAATTTTTGTGCCTAGTCTCCTTCAAAGTAGGCATCTTGAACTCTCACACTTCCACTTTTCAAAACACTGCACAAAATTGCTGTCAACTGCTTCGCCATGTTCTCCCTAGTTGCATCCTCTTCCCTTTCAGAGGTGGCTCTCAGGGGTATATCTTTAGGTGTGTACGGACTTCACAGACCCATATGGGGGCTAACGAACGATCCTTTCTTTTTTCCCATGGGGTTTTTCTGTCTTTAGTAAACCTGGGTGTCATGGTCCTGGGATTTCTTTTTCTGCTTTCATCCGCATTACTTTCTGGATTATTCTATTAGCATTACTCTGTTTTCCCTTTCATACCATTTTTGTATGAAGTAGTCAGTCTTGTGTTTGCAGCTTTGCCATATATAGCCCTTGCACCCTAAAACCTCAAAACAACCAATAAAACAAATATCATCGACACTTGAGCATTCTCAGATTTATTTTACTTCTGTGTTAAATGTAGCCTTAAAAGGCCTTATTTTTTCATGCAAAAAGAGGAGAACCCTGTAACATTCCTCAGTCTTCCAGAAAACCACTTTTATCCAGTCTTCTGGGCTCTAACTTCCATTCGACCATCTTGTTTCCTCCAATAACTTCTTGATGGTTCAAGGTCCTTTTGAATTGAACATCGAGAGTAAAATAGGGGCATTTATTGGTCAGTGAAGCCTCTCCATTGTGCCTGCATTACCAACAACTTTCCATGAATCATATTTTGACTTGTACATAGACTTGTTTTGACATTTTTTCAAAGGTTTTTTAATATTAAATAACCAATTTTATCTGACTTGAATCATCCTCTGTATTCACTGCTTTTTAATAAACTAAATGGTGTTACTGCCATCTTACCAATGAATTTCAGTCATTTACATCAAAACATTTTAATTATGTTGGTGTTTTTTTTTAAATGTTTTTTAAGTTGTTTACTTAAATATTTTGCTAACTTTTTATTTCTGATCTGTGCTATTATGTTTTTCAATTGAATTTTATTATCTTGTGTCATAAGACCCAAATCAACCAACCACTCTTCGAGCCAAATATTTCTTCTGTATTTTTCTTTTCAATATGTTCATGTCCAAATATGGCCCTTGCATCATAAAACCCCAAAACCAACTATTTTTTCAATATGTGAAAATTTCAAATCATGCCAAATTTGCATTTACTGCTAAGCCATGAAAGAAATATCATGATCAGTGGTTATTAGAGATTGGTGTAAAACCTTTCTTTTTAGCATTAATTTTTGAGAAAACATACAAATACACCTCTAAACTGAAGAAAAAGTTTTAATTACTTAGTTGCATATATTTAGAACCATTTTGTATACAATATCACCAGCATTATGACAGGAAGCAAAATTACTTTTCCTGTTTGAATTGCTTTCTAAGCCCACAATTTGGTGCTTTTAATTATTATTTTCCTTCTGAGGTTTGAAGGTATGCTGTAAGATCCTTGGACGTTTGAGGGGTTGCTTGTATATTTTAAAATTTGCTTCTGTATAATACTGATGAAATGTGCATTTCACTGTTTTCTAAATCATTGCCCTCCATCTTTCAGGAAAACGATGAAGTGTTGGTGGCTGGATTCGGTAGGAAGGGACATGCCGTAGGTGATATTCCTGGAGTTCGTTTCAAGGTCGTGAAAGTAGCTAATGTGTCATTGCTAGCATTGTACAAAGAAAAGAAGGAAAGGCCAAGGTCATAAATGTAAAGGACACTAATAAATTTCTTTCTACTAAAAAGGGTTCTGATGTGTAATTGAACTTTTTAAGATTAACACGTCTCTAAGATTCGTATAAAATCTAGAATTGTCTGATTTAATTACAATCAACATGTCAAGGATACTTAAACATTCTGCTTGTTTTACCAAACTGGTTGTATGGACTTTCTGAAAGTACTTTTATTCTTCCCTTTGACCTTCCAAGTGGTTTTGACGCGATATCTTGTCCATCACAAACTGAAAATTTTTGCTTGCAATGTATACCAACCTTCCTGGTGGTTGTCTCGTCAATCAGGAGGGTTAAAATAAGAGGTGAAAGTCTTCATAAAAGAGTTCGGGAATTGGCAAGTCTCAATTGGTGACACAAATTTGGATGGGTAGTATTGTGAATAACTTGTCTCTAGTGAGTAGTTTGGTGGATTGGTTAAGTATAACTTTGTTAAATATGTGTTGGTTTAGGAAATATAGCAGTATAAATTTTTGAAAATCACCAGAATGGGAGAATTAACAAAGTTAATCAGATCAAATAAAATGCCAAGTGTAGGTTTTGTTTTTATCTCATTCTTCGTGCAGATTAGATTAATTTGATCTTAACCAGTGCCAGATAAATAAAGTTGCACTGTCCTACAAACACCGTGTTATAAATTCTTATGTACAATTCAAAAATCATACAAATTTCAGAATTTTTCTTACGTTATATATTTATCATTAACCTTTAGACTATGTGCGGTACAACAGTCATACCATATTCGGGTAGTGGAATTTGAGTGCTGTAGTGTAAAGGTTAACATAACTCTTGCACCTTTAGCATACCTCTAGTATATAGGCATCATAACCTAGGTACCAAAGTGTGGTTTTTTTCCCTCGCTTTCATTTTTAACCTTTTGCTTTCTTCATCTCTTATTGTTTTGTCTGTCTTGTGATTGGTGCAGCTTGCCAAATACTGCCCTTGCGGCATGAAACCCGAAAACAACCAACCACATGTTAACAAAATTGAACAGAATTTCTTTGTATTTTAATAGAAAATGAAAGGAATTTGTATCAAGTTTCATGACAAAGGTGTATGGAAAATAAGTTTAATTTTTTTATAGCTTCTACAATTTACCTTGGTTGCAAATATGTATACATGATATACAGGGTGTTATCAAAATAATGGAAACACTGGATTTATAAGGAATCCTTTACTAATATGGCGTAGGACTGCCTTTGGCATGTAATACAGCTTGGATTCGCCTGGGAATCGAATCATACAAGTGCTGAATAGTGTTTAGAGGAATATTCTACCATTCTTCATGGAGATATTGTAAAAGTTCCGGGAGAGATGCCGGTGGAGGATATCGATTCCGGATTGAATGCTCTAAAATAGACCATAACGGTTCGATTATATTGAGGTCGGGGGACTGTGCTGGCCAAGGTAGATGTTTCAGTTCATCAAAACATGATTGGACCAGTCCCGCTGCATGAATAGGAGCATTATCATCCTGGAAAATTCCATCTCCTGCAGGAAACAAAGTTTGCATCATAGGATGGACTGGTCAGCTAAAACTTCTCCCCAGTGATCTGGCCTAATCGTAACTTTCAGGGTTACGATTGGGCCAGCAGAAAACCACGACATGACTGCCCATACCATGACAGATCCACCTCCATGCTTGACAGTTGGAAGGAGACAATCACGATCATACGCTTGTGCAGGTGTCCTCCAAACGTGCACCCGTCCTGTTGTGGGGAAAAGTGTGAAAGATGACGTCTGACCATATAACTGTCTTCCGCTTATCAATCGACTAGGTTTTGTGGTTGTGGCACCACTGTAGACGACGTTTGGCATTAACATCTGACAAGTGGCTTGGGAATTGCTACTCTGTCGTAAATGTTCTGTTTATGAAGGTGCCTCCTTGACCAGACCAGACTTGAGGAAAGTTGCTCGAAATATACCCATCTAGTGATTTTGCAGAAAATAAATAATTCATTAAAATTTAACTCCTAAATAATATGTAAAATACTGGAACACATAATTGCAAACAAGCGTGTCGAATTTCGACTTCCTGAATGTATTCTGAAATAGCAGTTTGAAAAAGGATGTTAATAAAGAACGATTTATTTACCAAAAGAACATTTATAATACTTAGAAATGCTCGAATATGACAACATTTCGCTGCCCTAACTCAAATACAAACACAATTCTATCAAATTTATAAAATAAAACATTAGTTCTGTGGCTTTGCCAGATACCGAGTAGCAAAATTACGCTTTTATGATCAAGGAGTTTTTCGTTTGGTCTGCTTGTTTTATTACAAAATGTATGTAAAATTGAATATTTAAAATACCCTTGTAATATTAATAGAATATTGGTAAATTATTTATGTTAAGGAAAGAAATATGAAAAGTCAGTTCAAACAAATATTAGAATCGAATTTAAATTGTTTAAGTCAGGGTATGCCGTTATGTTTAATAATATTGAAAATGAAATAACTGAACAAGATACATGTTCAATTCATTCAAATATAAGTAACTCATACTGAGTTCACCCCAAAATTATTGAAAATCATCCTTCCTTTGAAGACACTAAACAGTATTTGCTGATTGGGATCATAATTACCAGACAAGTATTTCATTTTGGGCCATTAACCTATAGGTGTCACAAGCCTGCTCATCAGTGTTGGTTTTGTTTTAAACATTCTGTGACTAAATTGCACATGACCAATTTTAAGCCATTTACCATGTGATGAGTGAAGATGCTCGAAATATATTCACTCAAATTTAAGATGTGTTCTAGTTATTTATTTAGTATTGTAGTCTTCATAAAAATACAAAGACTCGTAATGAAAAGATTTTCATCAATATCAAAAGTATTCCAATTTTGCTCATAAATCTTTATAACTAGCCATTTTAATTGTTTTGTGTAATATATTGGTTAATTTTTATTTCAATTTATTGGGAAATTTTATGCATTGATCCCTTAGAATTCTTTACATTTCTAGAATAACTATTCAATATTTATGGAATTGGAATGTAAAAGTTAATTCACTCATCTGATAATTGAGAAAAGATGGGTTGAAGCAGAAAGCTATTGGAATTGATACTTTTTTTATTGCAAGCTCAAAATTTCATTGAATCGGCATGTTCTGGGGGATGCTATCACACTTGTTCTATAGAGCATTCGCAGGTGACGTCACGATCAGTTATTTTTCTTAACTGTTAACTGCTGTAGGACAAACAAATTGACAAGCGGATGGACACAGCAAGAATCCTAATGTTAAAACTTGGACGAAGGTTCGCACATGCGCATTGGTTCCGTTAGTGGTAGGGAAAAGTTTAAGCGGGTTTGAAAAAATCCTTAAAATAATGGCGGTTGTTGATATGCATGTTATTTCATTTAACATAATCTTTTAATCGAGATCAAGGATTATATGAATTTCTGAGGGTTGAAAAATGCAAGTTCACTTGCCCAAAAGAGTACTCGTCCACAAGGTTGGATATAACTTAAAGGTAAGCACAATCTATTTTAATTTTGAAACTTTATTTTCGATTTCGTAGATATGAAAACACTGCATAAAATTATGGAAAAAATTCATCATTGCGCCTTTCATGTGAGAAATATTGATCAGTTTCCGCTTTGATTTTTGATTGTTAGTGTTTTTCTAAAGCGCCTTAAATAATGTTAACGAAGGAGAGTTTTCGATGGATTTTGAAAATGAGGTTGTTTGATGTTAACTACTGTTTGATGTGTGATCAGCATTTTCAGCGAATGATCTAGAATTGAAAGAAGGCATCCAATGAAAAAATATGTTTTATTAGATGACCTTTTACGCTATTATGAACAGATTTTATATTATTTTTCGATAATTCTTTTAAATTTTGTTTAATGTGTTCATGGTATAATTAGATATTGCAATCTGCAAAATTTAGGGAAGTTCAATTTGGAATATGCTTTGAAAAGAAGCGTATCTAATCAAAAGTTTGGGGAGAGGTGCATAGTCGGATGTTCACTTGTTGCAAAAGCATGTTGACACCAGAAAAATCAACTCTGGGTACAGGTTTTTGTGCCCTGAGAAGGTGCAAACCATGTTCCTTGTTCTTGCAGCATAGGTCATTAATATCAAAGCTAGCAGACTCAGATATATTGACGTTACATCGTTAAGGTATTCCTGAAGATGATTGTCACTTTTTGTTCAGTCTATCTCATTTGGGCTTTTGAGTCCTACTGACTGGAAGGCGATTTAGCAAAGGTACCATGTGTGTATAGTAAATTTTGTTTTACTGTCACATATTTGATTTAGAGAAGGAGTTGAAGATTAAACGCTGATGTTTGTATCAAACTTCATGAATCGAGAACTTGAATCTCAGCAAGATGGAAATTTAAAAGGGATTCATTAAAAATAAGTTAAAATTTTTACATCTAGAAAATATGCAATGATAGATTTCAAACAGATATTGGAAGTGAAAAGCACCCTCACACCTTTGTCATGAAATCCATTGGACATTACCCCTTACTTTATACATCGTCATTTGTTTAACTCGAAAATAGACACGACAAAAACATTTGTTTAATGAAGAGGAAGCTGAAAATTTAAGAAGAAAGTTTTGTAAATGCACTAGACAAAATAAAGTGACAGCTTTCAAAATTTCTGTGCTTAAAAGTACTTTGAGATCTCTAAGACTTCAAGTACATTTAAAAACTCCATTATGGCAAAATTCTAAATTTAAGGGATTGAAATCTTTTTGAAAGTAGATAACTTCACTTCTCGAGCAACATTTATCCCCCACTATCAACATATTTCAGCAACAAGTTCAAACGCACTTAACAACACACTCGCACCTCATGTATATACAAATCTTTATATGTAAAATAAAAAATTTTAAACATTTTGATAGGATATTAATCTTTTAATTGTGTTAATACTAGAAAGTTGTCATACCTAGATAGATGGTGGGAAGCAAGTGACCCCATGGTGGATAAAAATCTTTGTACTCTGAATTTTGATTTTTTCTGATCTCTCATATGCCTGCATCAAAATCTTTGTATTAACTGCATTATTATAATTCTAAATGCCATATAAGGAGTGCAAATTCTCATAGCAACAGAATGAAATATCACAACTAAGTTTCTGCTTCCCTGTCACTTTGTATAAAATCCAAGTATTTTCCACATATATATCTAAAATATTATAAAGGCATATACATTCATCAACAAATTCTTTTTCTTGATTTGGTAGTAAACAAGTGTATCATTTGGCCTACAATGTCCATGCCATACTTTATCTAGTTATCATCAGATATGTCTGATGCACCAAGTCTACAACTTCATGGTTTATTCGTAGATAAAAAGAGGTTGAGATCTAGTTTTAGATTATCGGCAAAGATACTGTCACCATTTCCAGTATCTATTATCCAATCTTGGAAATCTTTTCAAAATATCTTCCCAAATGAGACCTCATCTTCAAGCCATCTTCTCTATTCTTTATCAGAAAAGAAAGTGGCCATCATGTTCCTTAATGGTTCACGTAAGGTGTCAGACTTGGAAACATTTAGAAAGAAAATTACTGGTCAGTTGACAGTCTCATTAAAACAGTGTCTACAGCTGGGGAGGGGAGCAACACTTGTAAACAAAATGTAAAAGGGAAAACAAGGTGAAACTGCTTTGAATGTGATTGACAAGGAAAATTTCATATTATTCCAAAATACCATCTTTGTAGGTATAGCTTAAGATAGTCTTGGTTCTATTTCCAACCAGGCCAGAATGTTTAAATACACAATAAGTATTGACCAAACAATTAAGTCATTAAATAGCATATTTAATTCAATGGTAAGGGCGTTATAAGTGGCACACAGTGTGAGGGCCCCATACGTCTTTCTCGTGTTAAAAGAAATAGCATGTTTAATATAATTAACTTAGAAAACAAAACGTACTTAGGAGGAAACATACCCAAATTTTTATAAAATTTACAAATGATTCTTTCCTATATTACTCTAACCCACTTTATTTTCAACACATTATGTGCCAATAAGTTCAATTTAGCTTAGGGGCTGTCGTGGCTCAGTGGGTTTGCTCACTGCACTAGTGACCTAAGCTGTAGACGGCACAGGTTCGAGTCCTGTGACTACCCTGAGTGTATTTCTCTTTTTTGTATCAAACTTTCCTTGTATGTGTTATTACATTCAGTTGACACAAAAAGGTATGTGATCTTATTTGAATTGTTCTCTTTTTTGATGTACTCTTTATATTTTTAGGTTCCTCGATCATCAGATTCCTGACTGGCCGTTTGTGATGCAATGTGTTTATGTAATTTATATTTTCAAAATGCTTGCTTCAATATGGTTTTGTTTTTATTTCTTGAGGCAGGTGTTATATTTCGATAGCAGTTTATATAAGTTATTGCAAATCAGTTACCCACTATATTGAAAAATTAACAGAAAACGACTGGTGTTTTCCCAAAGGAGTGAAAATTGTTGAACAAATCAAGTATATTTATCATGAAAAAACAGTTTGCCCTTCTGTCGGTGTACAAATGGGTTGTTATTTTTGTAGCTGTTAAATTACGTGTTATTTTAGAAACTGTTATCGAAAATATTACCAGTTATCACCAATGTTAAGTAATTTTTAAAATGACCAAACTTTTACAAAAAAAAATAGTCCCTTTAATTTTTGAAAAATGAATTTTTTTTAAGATATCAAGAAAATAAAAGAGTAGAAGGGGGGGTTTCTAGATTAAAAAAATCATTTAATGGTCAAGTTTTGCCATGCAAAATTTTCTCCTTGAGTTTTGGGGCCACCGTCCAAGTGTTGGAAGAGTAACGGACTAGCAACCGAAGGGTTGCGAGTTAGAATCCAGCCAAACACCATCGTGTACAAAGGGGGCTGGTGCACGTTAAATCTGTTGTGGCCTCAAATGTCCTCACGTTGGCGTGGTGTGGAAGTTTGGAGAGTGGGGTGCCAGCTCAGGTGTTGCCTCGTCATCTGACTGGTACAAAATTACATGGTGCTGTCCGAGGACAGCATATTTAATTCAATGGTAAGGGAGTTATAAATACATCTTTCCCTTGGGGATTGATCCTGGACCGTCACCAATAGCCCGTTGTGTTGCTCCAGTGTGACGTTAATTGAAATACCCCCCTTGAGTTTTGGAATAATAATTTTTAAAAATTAATCATTAAAGGGAAAAATAAATTTTTGCACAGTATGACTGAATTTTATATATCAAGTTACATTGTATGTTTGATTGAAAATAAAGTTTTTATGTACCAATTCTTTCTTTGTTTTTCTTGTATAAATGAATTGAAGTATTCACTGTAACTGTAACATTTGTTTTTGTTTACCTTCATGTGTGTGTACATAAACATCTATTACAATGTAAGAATAGTCAATGTCAGTCTCAAAACAATCTTATGAAAATAGTAAATGTTGCTGCTTACAATTTGCATTAAAAGATTTATCTTGATGTTTTTGGTATACTCAATTTCACAATTGTTCAAGTTTACCAATGCTGTCTATGGTACAAGTATTGTTAAATCAAGAGTTGTTAACTTCCAAGTAATTTTTCTGGATTGAAATGTATTTTAAATAGAATTTTGTTTATTGAACTTATTTAATGACAGATCAAGTGACTGCATGGATAAAGAGGTGATTTAGATTTTCTTGCAGTTGTATTAATTGGTGTATGTAAAGATCAAAATCTTTCCCATACTGTGTTCGGAGAAAGCCTACTTGTGTACGACATCAACAGAGGTCCCTCGATTTTTCAATAACACTTTATCATACAGTATCAATGTTTTTGTGTTTGCTTTGAAGGCACGTGATGCAATCTAAAGGAATTTTATAATTTTCTTGGAGTCCATCATAGACAATGCATTTTGATAAAATGTTTTAACTGCTGAAGCTTCTCAAACTCGCCATCCAGAAGCATCAGCTTCCTAAATAAATGACATTCAAATCCAGTAAATGCTTTAGAGGAAAATGGTCGAAAGAGACTGAATTTGCAGCCTGCCAGTCATTTGGCCGATGTCATATTTTATGAATGTCATTAATTGAGTAAACAAAATGAAATTAGAAATGTTTTATTTAAAAGTTATTCCAAAACAAAATGGTGTCCTTACATAAACATTCTGCATAACTGAGGAAATTGAAAACCAATTTTTAGTTTGGTAAATATCTAAGTCACAAAATTTTCTGTAGCTGCAATCTGATGGGATAATTCTTGTAACTTTAGAAACATTTAGTAATATTGGCTTTGGTCAGATTTGCATTCAAAGCTAATCTAGTTTCTCTTCAGCACTATTTAAAAGAAAATAAATTTAAATAAGCTTATTCAGATGTATATATTTAAAATTGAAGCTTTAGTTGGAAATTGAGTTTTTTTCACTATATAAATAAATATAACTCTAGTAATATGTTAATTAAATTTGTATTATACTATCATAATATTCTAAACTTGTTTAAAGTAGGACTTCTGTGATACATTACATACTGTGCTTGGGCTATCTCCATACATGTAACTCACTCATAACCCCAGTGTGTCTTATCGAAAACATTAAAATTTTGAATGACAAAATAATTTTGTAATTTGTATCAGAATTTTGAATTGCCCTTTTTGAAATAATTTAGAAATAAATTAAATTTGCATCATACTTCTTAGTTAATTAAACCCCATTTAAAGTGAGACATTGTCCAGATACATATCCTATCTGTTTCCTGAAAAATTACAGTAACAATCTCAAGATACAGTAATTTTCATTAAAATCAAAGCTTAATGATTTTCGAACAGAAGGTGAAAAAGTTTTCCTCTCGTCCTTTTTTCCATTCATAACTAGGTAAGGTCATTAGATAAACCAAGTTTCATCAAAATCTGAGGTCATGGACTAATCAGTAACATGGAATGACTAGTGAAAAGTCTTGTGAATAAATTATTGCACACTTAGTAATTAATTAAATGAATAAGAATTACTCAGATTAATATTGTCATTTTATTATAAAACAAATATTTTTCATTTGTTCATAGTAAGAAAAATTACACATCAGCAAGATACCTTACCTCAGCAATGAAAAATGATATATTTAATCATTAATTATGCATTTTTTGGCATATAGAACTGGCACCTGATGCAACTCCTATAGAAATACCCTATTAGTACAATTAATAAAATCTCAATTTGCTCATCTCTTGATCAGCATAAGATAAATAACTATTTTGTTTTTGCGAATGCAGGCACATTTGGAAACCAATGTAGTTTTTGGACTTATAAGACACAATTGTGAGTTAAGAGATGAATGGTTCTAAATGAGCTCTAATGTAATCAAGAATTGTGATGGGTATGCCATTTGCTAGTTTCAAAGCAATACCTCCTTGCCAATGTTCATTCTATCCAAGTCATCATGACCAACATAGTTTTACACATACAAATCACTGCTATTCTGTGATTTTCATCAGATATGTACAATTACTTTTGTTGGAACCTTTCAGCTCAATACTTCTTTCCCATTCTGTAGAAAATTGATCATTGCAATAACACTAAAAATAAGTGATGCAGATCCCATTTTTGCTGTTCCTCTGCTCTTTACAAACCTGAAAAATATTTCTTTCTCAGTCACTTTTCCAAGCCATTAATTTTTTGATGGAAAAAAATTCTTCAGTTTTCCAAGTGAAGTCATTTAGATGTGTTTTTCCAAAGAATTTTTGGAGGGAAATGTAATTGGGGAACAGACACATTTTACATTCAAGTGAGTTTCACACTTTCTGCTGAGGCAACATAAATTAATATGGTCGAGAATACTTTATCATGCTTAACACACATAGGAACTTCATTTCAATCATGCTGCATATGTATATCAACAAAAGGAGTGACTCAATACTCCCTTAATTTATATCAAGTAATGCTTTCAAATCAAAATTATTTAAATAAAACCCCTTAAATTTATTTGAGATAGAAGCACAAGAAATCTGTTTTTGAAAGGAAAGACTCGGGGGGGGGGGGGAATTGTCAAACTTTTTAATTTATACAAGTTTTACGAAATTAGATCGAATTATGAATTGCTTTAATTACATTAGAAAAATACAGTTAAATTATGAAATACAATGAACGAAATTTTATATCTTGAAAAAGATAAAAATTAAACTTACGGATTCGCGAACAAGAAAATATGGCAGAACAGGAAATGCAAAACGCAACGTAATGTTATAAAAGAAATAACATTTAAAATGCAAAATTATGAACCAAATAATGCTGAAATACTCGAATGAATGTGATGAAAAATAAACTAAATACCGCGCGAGATTAGCCAGAGCAGGAATCCTAATGTAATAAAACTTCGTAATGAAACAAAGTAGAAAAACACAGATGAAGACTATTTAAAACGGATCAAAGTAAAACGATTAAGAAAATATGTTTCGAATCGCCTAGTAATGGAATGTGACACCGAAAAATCCAAGAAACTAATGGAATTATGGAACCCAGATTAGACACAGCAAGAATCCTAATGTTAAACTTATGCATGCCGAGATTTTTTCACGAATATCCTTCCTTCAAATATTTTTCCCCATACAAAATCACAACTAATGCGCTATCCTTCGAAAATTCGTCTAAGATTTAACATTAGGATTCTTGCTGTGTCCATCCGCTTGTAACAAATTGTTATGCATTGGGAATGTTGTATCTTAACAAATAATTTTAGTTTTCCGCAAGTCTTGAATTTTCTGGCAACAGCGCTTTATATAATATGAAACCTTTTTTATTGCTTAGATTTTGGCAACGTTGTTCAAAAAAGTACTGATCTCTAATTCCAACGAAAATGTAGCAGTCGATGTCTTTTGTTAAATCTTTTTAATAAATTTCTGTATTGAATCGCCTTTTACTTGTACTTCATTTGCAGAACCAGGGGTTCATTTGAAGTTTATGTATTTTGCTTGAAAATAAGCGTCCAAACAAAACAAATTGGCGTCCGCGACAGGACACTTATAGGATTTTAAGATGTTTCAAGCAGCGAAGGGTTTCAAGAAAGAAGATTTATTGTTTGTGGTGGAAGAAATCGGTGAGATTTTGCCTTCTAAGATAAACATGTCTGAACTAAAGGATCTTATTTTGAAAAGTAAAGAGTATTGGCGAGATCCACAATTTGTGGCAGATATCTTGGTCACGACTGTTATCGAACGAAAGCAAAAGGAAGAAGAGTGCAAACAAAAAGAGGAAGAGCGCAAACAAAAAGAAAAAAGAGAGTACGAATTAGAATTGGCGAGAATCCAAGCACAAACATTGACTCGAGGTGAGACACAATTGACTGCTCTCGATGTCACTAATGCTAAAAGGAAATTTAACCTGCCAAAATTGGAGTTTAGACAGTTTAGCGGCAGCATCAAAGATTGGCTACCTTTTTGGAGTCAGTTTGAACACATTCATAAGGATGAAGACATCGCGCCAGAAAATAAATTTCAATACCTAGTTCAAGCAACTGTTACTGGATCACGAGCGCGAGAAGTTGTGGAAAGTTTTCCGCCAACTGGGGCTAACTATGCCAAAGCAGTTGAAAGTTTAAAAGCTCGGTTCGGCAAAGAAGATCTTTTGGTTGAAGTTTATGTGAGAGAATTATTGAAGCTCATAATTTCAGTTCAGAAAAATGTTCAATGACGTCATTATATGATAAGCTTGAGTCATATCTCAGGGCTCTAGAAACATTGGGTGTAACCACGGACAAATGTGCATCCATTTTATATCCCATGGTCGAGTCATGCTTTCCTGAAGATTTTCTGAAAGCTTGGAACAGAAGTCCTTCTTCATCTTCCTCCACTGATGCTAGGGAACGTTTGACTAATCTGATGACCTTTCTTGGGATAGAAGTTGAGGGTGAAGAAAGAATAAATTTAGCCATGGCAGGATTTGGCTTGAGTGAAAGTGAAAATACTCAGATGTTTAAAAGAAAAAAAGGAGCTCATTCTCAAGAGAAGATACCTACTGCTTCTAGTTTATTATACACTTCCTCGAAAGATGCCAAAAAGTCATGTGTCTTCTGTATGGGAAAACATCTCAGCGTGGACTGTTTTTCAGCTCAGAAAATGAGTTTGGCTGAGAGACAGAATGTTTTAAAAGAAAAACAATGTTGTTTTGCTTGCTTGACACCAGGGCACCCTGTTCGTAAATGCCGAGTTTTCTTGAAATGCGTGATTTGTGGGAAAAAGCATGTCCCTTTGATGTGTGGCAAACTTGATGCCCAAAATCAGGAATCGGAGAAAAGGGGTGCAGAAAAAGTGCCAAATAGTGAAGTTAATATGTCCAACATCAGTCTTGGTCCTAAGGTGTTCCTCCAAACTCTGAAGGTAAAGATGATAACAGATAAAAAGGAGATTCTAATCAGGGCCCTCTTAGATTCCGGGTCACAAAGGTCATACGTTTTAAAAGATGTTGCTGAAGAAATGGGTTACATTCCAGTGCGAAAAGAGACTCTAATACACTCTGTTTGGTGGAGGCAAGTCGGCGCAATGTGATCACATGTGCTACAAAATAAGATTAAGGAACGTCAAAAACAATTTTACTTGCAACTTTGAAGCACTAGATCAGTCATCCATATGTGACAGCATTACTCCTGTTAATTCAGGTCCATGGTTGGAAGACCTTCAAAGAATGAATATCGCGTTGACAGATGTCGGAAATGAACCCCAACCAGTCCAAGTTCTCATTGGCGCGGACATTTTAGGAAAACTCATGACAGGGAAGCGTAAAGTTGGATCAATGTCACTCCTGAGGGATACGAGAACTGTTCCATCCATACTTTCTGTGATGCAAGTAAAGATGCTTATGCTGCTGTCGTGTACCTAGTCCATAAAGGGGAAAATAACGAAGTGTTCCTGTTGTCCTCAAGATCTCGCATAGCACCCTTACAGGGAGCGACGATTCCTCGACTAGAACTACTAGCTGCTCTGGTGGGAGCAAGATTGACCAAGTCTGTAGTTGATGCCCTCGGTTCGACAACAATCCAATGTTATTATTGGAGTGATTCTACTACAGTTCTTACTTGGATAGCTCAAGAGGAGAATTGGTCAGTTTTTGTAAAGAACAGAGTTGATGAAATTAGAAGACTCAGCCATCCTTCATCGTGGGGACACGTTTCCGGAGATCAAAATCCTGCCGATCTTCCCTCAAGAGGATGCAGAGCTACTCAGCTAGTGAAAGTTAGATGGTGGGAAGGTCCATCATGGATGAAAAGTTCCTTGGAAAAGTGGCCTTGCAGTAGCACTTATTTCGATGTTGACGCAGAGGAAGTATCAACAGAAAAGTGTAAAACTGTGGTGACAAATTTGACTATAGATGTCAATACTATTCTTGACCGATTTTTATACTTCTCCAAATATTCAAAGATTTTAAGGGAGTAGGGGAGTATTTCAATTAACGTCACACTGGAGCAACACAACGGGCTATTGGTGACGGTCCGGGATCAATCCCAAAGGGAAAGATCCGAGGACAACACCACGTAATTTTGAACCACGGTCAGATGACGAGGCAACACCTGAGCTGGCACCCCACTCTCCAAACTTCCACACCACGCCAACGTGTAAAGATTTTAAGAATGACTGCATGGATTTTTCGCTTTTGTCATAATTCAAGGAATAGATCACAGCGAATTTTAACAGAGCTATCATCTGATGAGATTACCAGGGCAGAAAGAGCTCTTTTGAAATTGATTCAACAACAATGGTCATCAGAGGAGAGAGAAAAATATTCCCGGTCGATACAGTTCTATGAAGATGATGGGATACTGAGAGTGAAGACCAGACTTGTGCTAAGTGATGATGATGAAGACTTTCAGAAACCTGTCGTACTTCCAGACCATTCTATTGTTCGACGACTTATTGAACATACACATAAATCTTTAAAGCATAGTGGAGTATTAACAACTTTGGCGCAGCTGCGTGAACAATACTGGATTCCCAAGGGTCGAAAAGTAGTTCGTGAAGTTCTTCGCCATTGTTTGGAATGCAAAAAACTTGCTTCTAAACCAGTGATTCCCGTTACAGCTCCATTGCCTTCTGACAGAATACATCGGGTGCCAGCCTTCCATGTAACTGGTGCGGATTTAGCTGGACCTGTATTCCTACGAGGTGGTTACAAAGCCTGGATAGTGCTCTTCACTTGCGCAGTCTATAGAGCTGTGCATCTAGAACTCTTGTAACCTCTTTATCTACCGAAGCCTTCTTGCAAGCTTTACGACGTTTCTTTGCAAGAAGAGGAAGGTGTTCAACTCTTTATACAGATAATGGAACTAATTTTACGGGAGCTGCAAGAGCACTAAAAGCACTGGATTGGGACTCAATACAAAAGGAATGTGCCTTACATCAAATTAAATGGCTTTTTAGCCCACCCTCAGCACCGTGGTATGGTGGATGGTGGGAGAGAATGGTTCGTTGTGTCAAAGAATTACTCAGGAAGAACTTGTTGAGGGCATGTGTAACCTACGAAGAAATGATTACATTACTTTGTGACTGTGAAAGAACAATAAATAGCCGACCCCTTACCTATTTATCAGATGATCCCAACGAATTAAAGCCTTTGACACCCGCGCATTTTTTACAAGACCTGAATGAGCAAGAGACTGTTGATTTGGATTTAATTGATGCTCAACATTTACTGAAACGTGTGCGCTACCTTCAGACCGTAAGACAAAATTTAAGGCAACGTTTCTACAGAGAGTACCTTGGAGAGCTGGTTAAAAACCCTAAAGTCAAAGAAAGAAGAAACAATTTAAAAGAAGGAGATATAGTTCTTGTTGAATCCAGCAGTCCTAACAAAATCAATTGGCCTTTAGCTCGAGTGCTGGAACTCTTCCCCGGTAAAGATTCAGTTCTACGAGTTGTTCGATTACGAACAGCTAACGGTGAAATCATTCGTCCAGTTCAGAGGATTTTCCCGTTGGAAGTAATGCAAGCAGAAGTTTCTACATTACCACCTACCTTTGAACCTGTTACAAATCCTGAGAGTTTGACTCCCAAAATTCAACCCATTCCAACAGAACACCCTACTATCGTAAGACAGACTCGGACTGGAAGAAAAGTTATTCCGCCCGTGCGAATTGACTTGTGAATTGTATTTTATTTTTGTATGGCAATGTCTGCAATACAAAGGTGGGAGTGTGTTGTATCTTAACAAATAATTTTAGTTTTCCGCAAGTCTTGAATTTTCTGGCAACAGCGCTTTATATAATATGAAACCTTTTTTATTGCTTAGATTTTGGCAACGTTGTTCAAAAAAGTACTGATCTCTAATTCCAACGAAAATGTAGCAGTCGATGTCTTTTGTTAAATCTTTTTAATAAATTTCTGTATTGAATCGCCTTTTACTTGTACTTCATTTGCAGAACCAGGGGTTCATTTGAAGTTTATGTATTTTGCTTGAAAATAAGCGTCCAAACAAAACAGGGAAGTTTTATGTAGTGGGAAGTTTTGAAAACTAAATAATGTCCCAATACACCATAAATTGATCTTTGGAAAATCTTCAGGATTCGAAGAGGCGTTTGGATTGTCCAAATCATACGGATCCATTCCGTTAATGATAGATATTTTTTGATCGTAGCGATTTCGCACTGAAACATCCATGCTTACTAATGGAACTGAAGCCATTGCTTGTCCTACAGCAACGGTTGCTAGGGGCGTCATTCCGGCGTTGCTATGGTCAGACCACGTGGTTGCGAGTGCTCTATGGTGTTGATAGACAAAAGGTTCAATTTTTAGTTTTATATATAAATCCTTTTTTGTGCTTCGAATATGCCTATGAAATACTTGACAATGCTCAAAGAATTTGAAAAATAGACATTTGATTTCAAATTTATGTATTTTCATGTCTCGTTTTTTACTGTTAACAAAAATAACAATTTTTTCGCTAATAAGTTATTTTTGCAAGCTAAAAATTAATGAGAAGGAGGAATTTTTCCAAGATATATATATATATATATATATATATATATGCAAGTTCCTTTTATTTTATTTCTCTCTTCTGTGTCAGTAAAACTTTCATTGTATGTATGTCTATAACTTGATATTGTTTGTCTTGTGTCTGGCACAGCATGGCCAAATATGCCCCTTGCGCCATAAAACCCTCACCAACTAACCTTTTATTTTCTATTCGTGACATGATTTTTTCTCAAAAGCAAGTCTTGAACTAATTAATTATTTTATATCAAAGTAATTGAAGTAGTTCAAAACAATTTATTCATATATGATAACTATTATGCAAAAAATTCTGAAATTTGTATGATTGAAAAAATTCATAATGGTATTGTTGGGATCCAGCAACCTCATTTATCTGGGTCCAAAACATTCACGCCACTGGTTATAAGTTAAACTCAAAGTAATCTAAACTGCTTGAGAACCAGAAGGAAAAACATTGCTCATCTTGGCACTGTATTTACTCTATCATGTGATTTACTTTGCTTAATTCTCATGCCGCGTTTTAATCTTTCAAAAATGTACCCAGCTATATTTCCTAATATATTAATGTTTTACATAAAAATATTACTGTTTAAATAAATCAAAACTAACTAGAAACTACACTGTAAATTGCGTGTCTCGTATACAACAAATTTAAACTTGTACGAGCAACGAAATAATTACAATCATAAAAATCCGATTTAAATAAAAAAATCTGATTTAAATCAAATAAATCGGATGTTTTTTATTTTTATTAAAAAAATCATGATTTTTTCATACCCTGGTTTAAGTATACTGCTTTGGAAAAATTTATTTTTCGAGTAATACTGGTAAAATAATTTTTGAAAAATTGTTTTTCCACCAATATGGTAAAACAAACTGAGTTGCTCGCCGCAATTGTTTTGTATTCAATGTTATTCCTATGACGATTTCGGGACCGTCGTGGCTCAGTGGGTTTGTTCACTGCGCTAGCAACCTTCGAGTTGTAGGTGCATTCCGCCCTGGGTGTATTTCTCTCTTGTGTGTCAGTAAAACTCATTGTGTGTCTATTATTTGATGTATGTCTTGTGATTGGCCAAATATGGCCCTTGCGCCATAACCCTCAAACCAATCTATGACTATTTCGAATTTTCTGCCTATCTAGGAGAAACAGAACTGGGGTTAATATAATATGAAGCCTATGTTACCCGCAGAGTTGAAATATGTGTACCGAATTTGGTGTGGATTGGTAAAACTAGATTTTTATAGAGAACAGACTCGAACTCTGCTTTATATATAGATAACCACATTTAACAGTAGCCTCTGCTCATCAAATCGCGCGGTTTATAAGTCGCTATCAGGGTTCGCTTTTCTTGACTGGGAAGAAAACCGATCGGTAGGTATTTCAATCAACGTCGCACTATAGCAAGACAACGGGCGAACGTTCGGGATCAAATCCGCGGACAACCCAGTTTTGAACCACGGTCAGATGGCGAGGTCACCCCTGTGAGCTGGCACCCCACTCTCCAAACTTCCACGCCAACGTGAGAAACCTATCGGAACGCGTCATTAAGGTCGCGGCGAAAACAAGCGCTTCAGAAAACGCTCCATGAGTCACAATACTGATATCAACAGTTAATAGCTGTTTTTGAAAATTAACAATAACGGTTAACACGGTTTTCGTAAAATAACAGTTCTGAGCACCACAGCCGTTCCTTAACTAGGTAACCCAAACATTGTTGAAAAGTGAGTGGCCACACCAGATGGCGCTGTTGTGTAATCCTCCACGCAAAGGATTCTGGTTAACTATGTGCTTTTTAATGCGTGGCAGGCGTTCGATCTAATGCGTTCTTTGTAATCGGTTGAGAACGATCTGGTTCTCCTTTTTGAAGGGCCTGGCTCCTAACAATAGCCATAATCCATTTTGTAGGCAGACCGCCTTATAATAGGTCAAGTGTAGATAGTTAATATTAAATAAACATGTTAAAGTACGTATATTGTTTTGAATCAGAAGTTTCAATTTTGCGTTTTAATAATCATTCCATTTGTCAACTGGTTTTCCTCCGTGTGGTCTAGGAAAAACAGCTTTCGTATGCATATTGGAAAGGATTGTTTGAATAAAGATAAAGAGTGACTGATTTTAGGAAGCTTGTCTCCCCTATATGGCAACCTTGCCAGATTGTCAAGGTTGTCTACTTTATGTGAGTTGAAGCTCCATTTAAATAACTTATATCTGTTAAGAGTTTGTTGGAAAGTAATTTTATTTAAAAAAAACACTCGAATCGACAAATTATTTTTGAAAAACGGTAATCTCACTTTTGCTTCGTCTGTACTAAAGACATTCAACTTTGAAACAGGTTCCTTTGTGATTGCACGTGCCACTGAATGGAATTTTCAAGAAACAACGTATTCGCTAGAAAAATATAATCGGGAATATCTTGTCAAATTAATTTATCATCCTTCCGTTAAAGATGGTGAAATTCGAAAATGTCGCATGCTTGGTGCCGTGTCAAAAATATCGTTAGAAAAATATATACTAGAGTATTTCGCGTAGCTTCGTCGGGCCGCGGTAGCCCGTTTGGAAGAATAACGGATTAGCAACCGGAGGGTTGCGAGTTCGAATCCAATCAAAGACCGTCGTGTACAAAGGGGGCTGGTGCGCGTTAAATCTGTCGTGGCCTAAAATGTCCTCACGTTGGTGTGTGGAAGTATGGAGAGTGGGGTGCCAGCTCAGGTGTGACCTCGTCATCTGACCGTGGTTCAAAATTACGTGGTGTTGTCCACGATCTTGCCCTTTGGGATTGATCCCGGACCGTCACCAATAGCCTGTTGTGTTACTCCAGTGTGACGTTAATTGAAAAATACCAATATCGTCAATGGCCCTTTGTGTTGCTCCAGTGCGATGTTAGTTAAATACCTACATACTTACCCGTAGCTTCGTCATTTTTACGTATAGTTACTGCTGCAATTTTACAGGAAATGAACATAAGAAGGGATCCTCAAAATCGACTTTTGTAATAGTTCGGGCTAAAGATCCCCTGTCCGGGATCAGAGATACGAAGATAACAAACACCTCGTGATTTTGAACCAGGGTCAGATGCGTTATATTTTCAGGTCTCGATTTTAGTTTTTCGAATTTTACAAATCTTGAAAATACGCATTTATATACACTCATGTCCAAAATTATCTTTACATGCATAAAATCGCGGATTTCTCAGAAACTGTGGACTGTAATTTTATGAATTTGTGTGACATAATACATAAATACAAAGGAAAAAATTTAAGAGCCCTGCATATGATCTAAAACTGTAGCATGAAACAATAAAAATGGCAATATGTGTACAAGGAGAGTTCAGAAAAAAAATAACTCAGAAAAAATTAAGGATTATGAATTTAATATGGAATGTGATCTCCCCTGACGTGTACACACATATCACAACGTGTTTTAATGCTGGCAATAATGTTGTTAACCACAGTTTGGGGAATTAAGTTCCACTCCTCCAGCAATTCGGTCTTCAGGACATTTATATCTCTAGGAGGAGGATGTCTGCGTGCAACTGCTTTTCCAAGGTAGTCCCATAAGTTCTCTATCGAGTTCAGATCAGGAGATTTTGCTGGCCACTGTATTCGCTCAATGGCTTCACTTTCAAGGAATTCGTCGACGAGGTTTGCTCGATGTGGACGAGCATTATCGTCTATAAATAAAAAGTCAGATCCTATGCACCTCTGAAAAGTCTTACATAAGGTTCTAAGACCTCATCCCGATATCTCTGGCCGGTCACAGATCCGCTATTGGAAACGTGTAGGGGCGTACGTCCATCGATCATTATTCCTCCCCATACCATCACACCTGCACTACCGAAACGGTCACGTTCCATAATGTTCGAAGGAAGATTTCGCGTTCCTGACTCCCTCCAGATGTAAAGACGTTTAGAATCAGATGTTAAACTAAACCTCGACTCATCAGTAAAGAGAACATGGGTCGATTGGTGTCCACTCCAGTTCTGATGTTCTTTGCACCAATTAAAGCGATCCCTCTTTTGTTGTGAAGACAGTGAAACACATGCCCTTGGCTTTCTGGCATAAAGGCCTTTGTTCATCAAGCCTTCTGTATACAGTTTGCCGTGATACAACAGTTCCAGTGGCGGCTGCAACCTCTGAACTTAACTGTCGAGCAGTAGACTTCCTGTTACGACGGGCAGTTATTGCCAGATATCGATCTTGAGAAGCAGTTGCTATTCGTTTACGACTTTGTCCAGGTCTCCTTACTACAGTTCCAGAGTTCTGAAATTGTTTCTTCCATAGCGCAGACCAGTGGTCTCCAAACTTTTTCACTTGAGAGCCAGATTGAAAATTCCTGGAAGTCAGGCGGGCCAACACACACACGCATATATATATATATATATATATATATATATATATATATATATATATATATATATATATATATATATATATATATATATATATATATAGATATAGATATATGTATGTATGTAACATCAGGTATACGCAATCACGAAGACTCTTGCGTCAGCCATGTGGAATTCCGAAAGACGCAACCAGAGCGCATATTGCATCATCGAGAGCCCCAGCAACAACGTTGCAGCCAGCCATTGGATGAAATCAACCAATGATGATCAGCCAACGCCCAAGGTGCAAACATCATTGGTTGATTTCATCCAATGGCTGGCTGCAACGTTGCTGCTGGGGGTCTCGATGAAGCAATATGCGCTCTGGTTGCGTCTTTCAGAACAGAGAAGGAGCGGAATCAGGAAAAAATGAAGACGGTTAAGATGTAGCTCAGGAACTGGCTAATTTGCAATCACCCAATAGCTTTAATTTCCATCTGTATATAGATTCATATGTAAATACTTATATCCCAATTAAATTGTTTAAAATGATGAGAACTCCCGCCTTCAATCCATTAAAACCAAAGGACGAAGTAACTCGTCCATAATACATATATATATATATATATGTGTGTTACAGTGAAAGACCGAAATCTGGAGAATGTCGACTTTCACCGGTGAATATCAACATTCACATAGTCGCTTGGTGTATGTCCGAAATATTTGCTAAATACCCTTATTTCTGACTTACACCGGCAAATGTCGACATGCACTAATGGTGAATGTTGAACATGTCGGAGATTTATATTTTCTTCTCCGTATTTCAGTCGCGATAAAACGTCACAAGGGTGACGTAGCTTTTTCGCCTCTTTTTCTGAGAGGAATGACCAAGAACTTAAAACAAACAGTACATTCTAAATGAGAAAAGAAAATAATAGTAATAAAAATACTTACTTAATTATATGATTCAAATCTTATTTATTGCAACAACTTAAGGTATTATGACACTTTGAATTGCACAAGAGTCCCTTGCTTTTACAACTGCATTTATTTGTGCAACACTTCCTTTTGCAATGACAGCGTGTATAGTAGCCTTGCTCTCCCCCCCCCCCCGCTTCTCGAATTAGCTGTAGCTGCTTCTCTCAGCGACATTTCTTGAAAAGAAATCTCATCTATGGAAAGTAACTTTTCTTTACAAATTACGAACTGATTACGTGTGTAAAGCTGCTTGAGGGTACCATATTTATTTGCCAGTTTATAGAAGTCGGAGTCTTCCATTCCAACAACAACCGCTAACACATTTCGGCTATCTGTACGACCACGGTCGACATCAGGGACTTGTATTCGTACAGTATCGCCAATTTGAGCAGGAGGAAATTGTTTTCGTGAGGTTCGTAACATTTCAGAAAGTATTTTAGAGTACTTTTCTTGAGAAAAATAAAAACAATTGTCTTCTCGTTTACCCGCAATTAATGCATTTAACTTTTCAAGAAAAAGATCACGATTCACTGCAGTATCTATTCAGTATAAATTAGGGTATCGGAAAAAAAACCTCGGCTCCTCTCTTTTCGACCTCCACCAGAGCATATCTGTGATTGTCGACATACACCGGTGAGGGTCCGAATGTACAAGAATGTAATGAAATGTTCGATCTTTCACCGACGTATTTGGTATATGTCGACATTCACCGGTGAAAGTCGACATTCTCCAATTTCGGTCTTTCACGGTAACATATACATAATATATATATATTGCATGCTCCGCAGGCCGTAGTTTGGAGATCCCTGGCGTAGACTGTCTGTCTTGAAATATTCCCACATCTCGCTGCTTCCATGATTGTCTGCCCTGGTTCTAAACGGCCGATAATTCGCCACTTCACAGGTTCTTCCAAATGATACTTCGGAGCCATAACAAACCGTTTTGAGTCCTTACACACTGAAATCAAACGCTGTATTGCAGAAATTCACTCAGATATTCACTTAGCGCAAAGCGCTTGATTCACCGTCGGATGACGTAACGCCTTGATTTGCATATCAGAAACCGTTTGATCACTTTTGATTGGATAATGCCAATTAGGCTTGTCTTTCACACATTCCCTGCGAAAATGGATTACATCGATTGGATATTTCATGGAATATTATTATTTTTGGGTATGTAAATTTGGACATGATAAATTTGGACATGAGTGTATATGCAGAATCGTGTAAATGACTAACTTTCCTTTTTAGTGAAAAATTCCACCGATTTAAAGATAGGATCTAAAATTTTCTAGGAACAACTTCATTATCTTAATGCGAACATAGGCAGGACCATATTATTAGTTGCTAATTACACAAGTGGGTAAAAATTTACTGTGCGGTCACCCTTGGCGACTTTTTCAAAATCTCGCCAAAATGGCGACTTCTTTCACGAGCGAGATCTAAAGAAAACAGCGTAGTGAAAAATGGATAAAGATGTAGAATCCGAGACATGTTTGTAGCCAAGCAATTTTTGTTGCCAAATCAAGGTGGCGTCCAAAGCCAGGATATTCTTTAAAAAAACCGCGGACTTTCCTACGCGAACAACCTTTTGTATAGGGCAATAATAAACGAGGAATGCACAAATAAGCAATAATAAGTAAAAAAAATTAATATGACGGTCTAATTAATCCTGTGGATGTTCTTAAAAAAACGCGGACTTTCGTACGCGAACAACCTTTTGTATAGGGCAATAATAAATGAGGAATGCACAAATAAGTAAAAAAAAATAACGGTCTAATTAATCCTGTGGATATTCTTAAAAAAAACGCGGACTTTCCTACGCGAACAATCTTTTGTATAGGGCAATAATAAATGAGGAATGCACAAATAAGCAATAAGTAAAAAAAATAAAAATAACGGTGTAAATAATCCTGTGGATGTTCTTAAAAAAAACGCGGACTTTCCTACGCGAACCTTTTGTATAGGGCAATAATAAATGAGGAATACACAAATAAGCAATAATAAGTAAAAATAAATAAAACTTACGGTCTAATTAATCCTGTGGATGTTCTTAAAAAAAACGCGGACTTTCCTACGCGAACAACCTTTTGAATAGGGCAATAATAAATCAATCACCTTCAAGCTCTCCGGTTTTGCTAATATATTCCGTTGCGACCCGGTTAAGCGATAACCAATTACAATCCTTCTAAAAAGCTGACATCAACTAACACAAAAAGAATTCAAATTTTAAAACGGTAACCAATCATAGATCGCAAAACATCGATATTTTGTTAAAAAAATGCGTTCGTTAAAAAAAAAAGAAGCGCTTTCCTTCCGAAAAACCAACCTTTTCCAAGGTCCAATAGGGTTGCTGCAATTTCTTGTCGGGTCGGATGGGGGTTGCCATAGAAAAAAATTTATCGCCAATATGGAAAAAATCGCGCCAAGGGTGACCGTACAGTAAATCTGATCCCACAAGTGATTTTTACCTTTCATTTTCGTTGTGTTGCTCCATGTGACGTTAATTAAAATACCTACCTTTAATTTTCAAAAATCAAGTTGAATTGTTTTTAAATTTTTCAAATTTAATTTTAATAAAATTAATCATATTTTTTATTTCTGACATTTAAAATACCTCTGCAAGAAACTTTTTGTCACTTTTTTGCCTTCAATTAAAATGAAAAGGTACGGAGGTATTTAATTAACATCACTACGGGCTATTGACGACGGTCCAGGATCAAATCCGAGGACAACACCGGGAAATTTTGAACCACGGTCAGATGACGAGGTCATACCTGAGCTGGCACCCCACTCTCCAAACTTCCACGCCAACGTGGGGACATTTGAGGCCACGACAGATTTAACGTGCACCAGCCCCTTTTGTACACGACGGTCTTTTGGTTGGATTCGAACTCGGAACCCTCAGGTTGCTAATCCGTTACTCTTCCAACTGGGCTACAGCGACCCCAAATCTTATTCAGATTTAAAATTTGTTTCGTAAAAAAATTTCTGTTTTAAATAACAGCTTTATCAAAATATTTCAGAAAAATTTATTAAATTTGATTATTTCGTCAAAAATTATCATTCAGCACCCAGGTCTACCAATTTCCTCTTGTAATGGATGTGAATCGTGAACCAATTTGTAACAATTCCAACTTACCACTATGATGAGGAAGACACAATAATAGTGATACTTTTATATATCGTAGTTTTCCGATTCTTAATATCTATTTTGTAAATGTATAAAAACACTTACTCGATACTTGAAAGTATTCGATTCTCAAAAGTACTCGATTCTGTCTATCACTAATCCCACAGAATAAATAGCTTTTACTCTGACTAATCCGTACTTCTCTCCCTTACCCTTAGAGCAGGGGTGTCAAACTGGCGGGCCGCATGTGGCCCCCGAGGTAATATTTTTTGGCCCACGATGCTCTGAAATAAAATGAAAACAGGACAATACGTTATGAAGAAAATAGCACTTAGGGGAGATCGAGGCAATACCGAACACACAATTTCGTCATGTTAAAAATGTGTGAGCAACTATTTTCGTCCATGAAATTAAATAAAACGGCCTACAGATCAAGATTAACTGATAAACATCTATCTGCCATAATGAAGATTGTTCTGTCTTTGAATCCAGATATGGAAAACTAGCAGGAGGAAAGCGCTGGCAAGTCTCCGGTAAAAAAAATTTAATTTTAATTTTATAAATACATTAAATTAAATAAACGTTTAAATTAAAGCAATTATATAGCAATATTATAAATTTTTACCCTAAATTCTCTTAATTACATAATGTGTTTTAATTATCCAAACCATATTCCTGAATCCCCACTTCAAAATATAATTTTAAGAAAATTTGTAAATGTGATGTGGCCCGCGTGAATCTTACCAGTTGCATTAAATGACCCGTGTTTTAATTGAGTTTGACACCCCTGCCTTAGGGTTGCAAGCCGTTTCTACGAATAAAATCAGCGGACGTTTCTTCGACACGGAGAACACTCTCTATGGGATTTAGCATAGGGATGTCAAATTTACACGTTGAAGGCAGCACTTTTAGTGAAAAAAAATTATTGCATATTGTTGTGCATACAATTGCAAGGAAAGAGGAACTAAAGGATCACCCTACTCATTTCACAGGTATGTTATTATTTACCTATCTGCTTTTTTTTAGTATTTAAAGCATTTTGAAAAGAGTAGCGTTGCATCACATCATAGTATAATCAATGTTTATTCGTTATTGTGAACATTTTTTTGTATTATTTGATTTCGTGAGAACAATTTGAATATCTGTAACCCGATAGAAAATTATGCATTTTGCGAAAAAAATCGAATGTTTTACGGTTTAACCCAAAAATGCAGGTTGGCGAATCTTGGCGCCTTCTTCTAGAGTAAACAAATATCGCGTGTTTAGAAAATTGTTGGTAGTTTCTTGTATTAAGATTTGTGCAGTTCATTTATTTAAGATTAACATTGTTAATAGATTACAAGTGAGTGACAGCTCAGGATAGCTGTTTATTTGAATTTTGATTTGCAGAGATTGTTTCATTTTAATTAGAAACAATACATATGTACTTTTGCATTAAATTTAAAAACGTAAAATCAATTATTTTTTAAGGAATTTTTTATTTTTGAAGTAACACAGATGGTCTCATTCGAGTGCATCAACTTTTTAGAATAGGAGCTGATGGATAACTTTTTAGAAATTTCATTAGTTTTGCTTGAATGATTGTTTAAAGTACGAGTATTTGTTTAATTTGAATTAGCCGTCTAATTTAATTAAAATGTGTGTTACATTAATGCAAAACATGCTTAAAATTACTTTCGCAAGGCTCACATCTTGCAAGAAATGTTCCTACGCCATCGAAATCAAAAATTAATTTTTACTACTTATAATATTACAGACTATGCAGTAAATGTGTAGATTTAGCAAATGTAGGAATAATATCAAAACTTAAATTAATTACATTTCCTAGAAATGCATTTTAAATAGTGCATTTACATTTTTAAATGTATTTTAACAATATAAAATGAAGAAATGAGCACGATAAACGAAAAGAACAGTACACTTACGTATCCATTTTGGCAAATGTAATTTTTGTAATTGAATTGTTAAACTTCAATATATAAACATGGCTTTATATTTTTCTTCTAAACTTCTTAGTTTTCCGCGTGATGAAAAAAGGAATGGGAAAAGTCCTTGCGCCGAGAAAATTTTAAAGCGACGAATTCAAGCAAGATTTGTTCAAAACATTTCGAACCGGAATGCTTTGACAAAGAAAAATGTGGAGGCACCTGGTTGAAATCAGATGCCTTACCCACAAAATTCGATTTTCCCGACCACTTGTGAAGCAAAACTATGAAGCGAAAACCAGCAAAATTTTTAGCCGATCCAAATGAACCTACCTCAAGTCTTGTTGCAAATAAGTTTTACTTTAATATAATTCATTAAAAATAAAATGTGTGTGTGGACTAAATTTAAAGCTTAACCACTAAAATCGAGAAGTATTTGTATAAATTTTATCTGTATAATTTATAAATTTAATTTTCTGTGGTTGTATGCCCAAAAGATATAGAAGTTACTTTGGCAAGACAAAGCATTCAAGTTATTGAGCAAGTAATTTCTTAGTATACACGCTTTCTTTACAATAGCTGATTTATTAGACGCTAAAGCTATTTTCCTGACATGTAGTATAGGAATTTTTTGTAATAATTCTTTACTCTATTTTTAAATACAAAAAGTAAGTATTCATTGTTGTGTAAGTAAATATATATACTTTTTTTCGCTTTCATGTTAATCTCCAAAAAATAAAAAAAATTGGAAATCAATATTTAATGAACATATATTATATGAACAATACGTTACCATTAATTTAGATATAATGAATACAGGAACAAACTCTTTTGCTAAATTTTCTATACATTCTAGTATATTTTTTATAACAATGTTAATTTTCCCAATGAAATGCAAAAAAATTATGCATTCTGTCAATAAATACATGTTTATAGTTATGGTTCGCTATATTTATTTATAGGTAGCTGTGAAGGAAATAGGAAAAAAAGAAAAGATTTTTTAGGGGATTTTGAAAAAGAGGAAATGGAATCCCCATCAAAAGCACGGCGAGTTTTGGAGTTGGCAAATGACCAACAGCTTGTCAAATCCGCAACTATTAAAAAATTGAAAATGAAGAATACACGTCTCACCAAGAAAGTCGCTTCATTGCAAAGCCTTCTACAAGATATTCAAAATAGGCTATTAATCACTGAATCAGCCAAAAACATTTTAGAAGTAAGTATTTCTTTATACAGAGTGATTCTACGGTCATGGGACAAACTTGGAGGGGTGGTACAACTTACTAAAACATACATTTTTCGTATAGGAATGTATGGTCGGAAGTGACGCGTGGAGGCACGAACACAAAAAAATGAGACATGAACAGAAAATCATTGTTTATTTACAAAATCCTTGCAAAGTGCTTCTTTGCAGCAATGTTTACAATAAATGCTCAAAATTGCGACCACCAACAGTAATACAAACTCGGCAGCTGTGATTGGCTGGCAATGTTGTGGTGTGTAAAATATATGTTTTAAAAAAACACAAATTAAGTACAAAAATGTAGGGGAAAATGTATGTTTTAGTAAGCTGTACCACCCCTCCAAATTTGTCCCATGACCGTAGAATCACCCTGTATTTTGCATGCTGCATTTTATTGATTTGAAAGTAATTTTTATTGAATTTGAACACTTTTATTTAATTTTATTTAGGTGTCAATACAAGGAGCACCTTTTGAACAACTAATAAGCAGATTAAAGAAGCCCAAATCAAAACAAGAATACCCTGCTGAGCTTCGTGCCTTTGCATTGACATTGCATTTTTATTCAGCTAAGGGTATGATTACGGGAGAAAGCACTTTCAAACCTGCTTGCCACATCCATCAACTTTGAGAAAATGGTATCAATCTGTTGATGGATCTCTGGGATTTACAAATGCAGCATTATCAGTATTAAAAATGAAAGTCTCGGAAGCAAGAAAACTAAATAAAACCATAATATGTGCTCTTATAGTTGACAAGATGACAATTAAAAAACACATAGAATGGAACAAAAATAAATTTATCGGTTATGTCGATTTCGGAACAAGCCTTGATGATGATCAGCTGCCAGTTGCAACTGAGGCATATACGTTTCTGCTAAATTGTGTAAATGGTAATTGGAAAGTACCATTTGGATATTTCCTAATTAATGGATTAACTGTTCAAGAGAGAGCAAATATTATTCTAGAAAGTTTAAGAATTGTTCATGAAACGGGTGTTGAAGTTGTTTCGCTAACATTCGATGGCACTAGTACTAACATAAATACTGCCCAATATTTGGGTGGTAATATTGATGCCTGGAATTTGATTCCTTCATTTAAGCATCCTATATCTGGCAATGATGTTCAAATTCTACTCGATCCATGTCATATGATTAAATTGGTTCGAAATACTTTTTCGATACGCAGTAGAGGCGGTTTCAATAATAATCCTACTGCAAAACAATTTTCAACTGCATATATACGTTTACTGTCCCACCACAAAATAACTTCATCACTAAATTCTAATTGTTTACCCTTAGACAAAACAAACATTTTAAACGTAACTTCTGCCATTAACCATTACACCTTGAATATTAATAAATGTTCCCCTTTTAATATAATAACTTTTGAAAATGTAAATGAAACTCCCATGGATTTTTCCCAAATCAAGAAATTAAGTGTCTACATTGAAGATGTAGTGACGTATATAGCAGGTTTTGTAGTCCGGAAAATTAAGAAATCCCTCAATTATGATGCCTGTGATTTCGCACTAACTTATGATGAAAAATTGTCAAGTATTTTAATAAGAAAAGAAAGGAGGATTGATTTAGCCCGGAGGCGATGTTGTTCATTTATGCAAAGTGGCAGAACAAACATTCCGTATTTAGCAATCCGAAAACAAACTAAGAAATGGCCATATTATGCAAATTTTGATAACACATGCCATGAAAAACATGTATTTGTCAACTTTTTATGTACTCAATGACACATTCTAAATCAGGATGCAATTGAAAATCACAAAGCTTTGTTAATAAAATCAGTATTATTTGAATATTTTGAAATAAGATTACATCATATAGCTAAAGTTTACAACGAAGACCACCAAAAAAATAAATTAAGAAGCATAAATAATAAATCAACTTTATTTAAAGGTCACTGATTCATTTGTATATTTCATGTAAACTAAATGTATAATCAAATATATTTTTCATCAATTTATTTTCTTTCCAATATGTCAGTAATTCATTTATTTAAATTTTATTATTGTACAACTAGTGGCATTTTCATTGGTTTTTCTTTGGTATTTTTTCATATTAAGACAGTATATTTTAAGTTTCAAATTTAAAAAGTTCAAGTATTGACCCCGTCATATGACCGTAGTTCAAAATGACGAGGCGTTGTCCTTGATCTTTCCCTTCGGAAATGATTCCGGGCTTTCGCCAATAGCCCGTTGTGTTGCTCCCGTGCGACGTTAATTAACTACCTACCAAGTCATATTATAATGTTTAAATTCCGGTTTCCAGATGGACTCATAAGTTTTCTGAGCACGAAGCAAGTATAAGGTATGGCCTCAGAAAATATCCTTATTACCCCAGTAACCGTAAACTACACTACTGGCCAATAAAATTGCTACACAGGCAAGAAATAAACATAATAGGCAATAAGAAATATTCATTATAAAAAGGTCAATTGGTAAGAATATATTGCTCTTCACCTGAGATCTAATTGCAACTTTTGAGCAAGGTCTAAAACTAAACACAGCCAAATGTTTCCAAAAATTTTGAATTTGAAGAACCATCCCTTGATTTCAATCTCAGTAGACTATTTAGGCAGTTGGGATTCCAAGTATATAATTTTATAATATTTTTAAAAGATTTTTTCCCTTAGTTTTTCTATTACATACATCTACTCTATTTTTGAATGGAACTGTTTTGGTTATATATGACCATTCACATTTATATTAATATAAAATTCCAAAAATGCGGTTAATAATTGATCGAAGTGTTATATATAGAGCAAAGTTTAAAAAATTCTTTAAATTTAGCATATTTCTGCATTCAAATAGTAAATAAAAAAATTGTTAAATATATACCAAACCAGTATTTTATGACTTAAAATCACCCACAAACAGTGCATTTTTGATGCAATACTTTTGTCTACATAGATTGCTAAAATGACACACTGTACGTCGCCAATATCCCGTTGCGTTGCTCCAGTGTGACATTAATTCAATTACCTACCTACCAGCAGTGAGAGTTATCGAAATGAAGAATCGTGATTAAACGTCGAGAAAAAATGCGTACCTGAGTTTTCAAACTTGTTCCCTAATTTGAAAACAGGATAAAGAAGCTTGCTCATCTAATCATTGACTTTGAAAAGATATACAACTTTTGTTTAGGTTTATTGAGGTATGATTTTTAAAAATTAAAATGAAGTGAATTTAATACTTTAAATTGTTACAATTAAAACATGACTAATTTAAATATTTTGTAAAAATTTGTGATTGTTTAACAATTATAAAGGGTTTTATTAAACATATTTAAAATACATTTGCTCTATTTTAAGAATTATGTCGAATATATAAGTAAAAGACGAAACCGAAATCATCAAATTACATCCTGATTCTGAATTATAATCCGATGTTTTTTATTTTAAAAAAATCATGATTTTTTTCATACCCTAGTTTGAAAAGAGAGCCTACAATTGAAGAAATAAACACTCCGATCACCTAAAATTTGAGAAATGTTATAACTATAAATTCATTTTGTGGGTTACTTTTTGATGCTGAGTCCCCTTAATTAGAGGATCTATTGGACACAGGATTTTCAAAACTCTAAAGACGATACGGTTTCCTTTTTAACTTGGAACTCTTCATTTTCAAGATTTAAGCCCTACAAACTTTTAAAAACAGAAAGGTTTCAATCTAAATCTTGATAAGAGGAAAGTAGTTGATTCCAAAAATTGCTTTTATTTCTTTCCTTAATATCAACCTTTATTTTCGTGTCTTGTACCATCTAATTTTTTCTAGACACATGACCTAATCACAGTGTTTGAATTTTTAATAAGATTTATCTTTGTGATAATTTTTTAAAACTGAATTTCTACATCTCAATGCTGATTTCTTCAAAATTTATAACTTCAATTTCAAATATAACAAGCAGAATAATTTAAAATACATTACTTTTTAATATTTAACAATTTTGTTCCCAATTTCCCATAAAATGAAAGATGATTGGTGGGAAATAAGTTTTTGAAGTGTAAATTCATGAAACTGGAATGCTTTAAGCTTGATAATTAAGGCATTATTTTAAAAATAAATGTTAAGTTTTAATTACAATTAAAAGGAAAAAATTTGGCTTATTTTTATTAGGGATTATGTGCATATATTTGTTTAATAAAATTTTCCCTTACCATATCTAGTCTACTTTTCTTAAGATATGCATTCATGACTTCTAAGTAATTTTTACCCCATTACACATGAACACACACCAGTGATCTGAACACTGAGTGTTGCTCTATTCATTTAAGAGCAAAACAGAATCACATGATCTCTTAAAGATGGATTTTAAATCACTTAAAGAATAGAAAACAAAATTGACCCAAATCGTTTTTTTAAATTGAATTCATTTCACTGTTGGGGTTTTATGGAGCAAGGTCCAAAAGTGGACAAGCTGTGCCAAACACAAAACAGAATATAGTCCATATTTCTTTGCTGGAGTTTCATTCATGCACAAATATACCTACAAGGTTCATTTCCTCTGGAAAAGGACATTTTAATTACAGGAAATTTTGTTGATACAATACAATTAACTTTGATAACGAAATGATATTAATTGTAAATAAGTTTTTCTCCAGATGGGAAATACAATGTATGAATGTTCACTTTGATGTGATTTCACTGCTTTGTGTATTTTATGAATTTGACAATAGAATTAATTACAGTACCTTTTCTGGCATAAATGTCAGCTTATTTGTCTTTAAAGTACATATGCTGTATGGATGATTGCAGGTTTAAATATAAATTAGTTACCCCAACCAAATGCACTAAGTTTTATGATGTTATTATGTGTTCGGGGGAGGATATTTCAATTAACGTCACGTCACACTGGAGCAACACAACGGGCTATTGGTGACGGTCCGGGATCAATCCCAAAGGGAAAGATCCGAGGACACCACCACGTAATTTTGCACCACATTATGTGTTTCGGATGTCAGTTTATTTAGTGAAGAATAAGTCAGTAGTTTTTCACACACACAACATCAGGTTTTATTTTCCATTTAAAGAGTTATATGGCAAAAATATGAAGGTCAAGGAAAGTTACAAACACAAAAATTTATTTGATTAGGGGGATCAGATTTACTGTACGGTCACCCTTGGCGCGATTTTTTCCACATTGGCGATAAATTTTTTTATATGGCAACCCCCATCCGACCCGACAAGAAATTGCAGCAACCCTATTGGACCTTGGAAAAGGTTGGTTTTTCGGAAGGAAAGAGCGCTTCTTTTTTTTTTAACGAACGCATTTTTTTTAACAAAATATCGATGTTTTGCGTTCTATGATTGGTAACCGTTTTAAAATTTGAATTCTTTTTGTGTTAGTTGATGTCTTAGCTTTTTAGAAGGATTGTAATTGGTTACCGCTTAACCGGGTCGCAACGGAATATATCACGGAATATATTAGCAAAACTGGAGAGCTTGAAGGTGATTGATTTATTATTACCCTATTCAAAAGGGGTTGTTCGCGTAGGAAAGTCCGCGTTTTTTTTTAAGAACATCCACAGGATTAATTAGACCGTAAGTTTTATTTATTTTTACTTATTATTGCTTATTTGTGTATTCCTCATTTATTATTGCCCTATACAAAAGGTTGTTCGCGTAGGAAAGTCCGCGTTTTTTTTTTAAGAACATCCACAGGATTATTTACACCGTTATTTTTATTTTTTTTACTTATTGAGTATTTGTGCATTCCTCATTTATTATTGCCCTATACAAAAGGTTGTTCGCATACGAAAGTCCGCATTTTTTTAAGAAAATCCACAGGATTAATTAGACTGTTATTTTTATTTTATTTTTACTTATTATTGCTTATTTGTGCATTCCTCATTTATTATTGCCCTATACAAAAGGTTGTTCGCGTAGGAAAGTCCGCGGTTTTTTTAAGAACATCCTGGCTTTGGACGTCATCTTGATTTGGCTACAAACATGTCTCGGATTCTACATCTTTACCCATTTTTCACTACGCTGTTTTCTTTAGATCTCGCTCGTGCAAGAAGTCGCCATTTTGGCGACTTTTGGCGAGATTTTGAAAAAGTCGCCAAGGGTGACCGTACAGTAAATGTTTACCGATTAGGGTAAGAAACTATTATGCACAAAAATTAATTTCAATAAAAACTAGTTATTGTTAACAATTTTTAACTTGTAGATCAAGAGGAATATGTCTGTAGTAGACCATGCCCACACAATGTGCTTCAAAGAATTATCCATGACTAATGCAGATTCAACTGAACTAAAAGATGTTTATCATTGATGCCAGGGTGAATTGGTCATCAAAAGTAAACATTATTTAGTTATATTTTACTTCTTTAACAGGGGCCGTCGTGGCTCAGTGGGTATGCCCATTGCGCTAGCAACCTTCAAGTTGTAGGCGGCGCAGGTTCGATTCCTGCCAGGTGCATTCCTCCCTGGGTGTATTTCTCTCCTCTGTGTCAGTAAAGCTTTCACTGTGTGTGTCAATTACTTCTTATTGTATTGTGTCGTTTATTGGATATTGTAATTAGGAAGAATGGAGACAAAAGCCTGATTCTGCAGCTATAAGTCTCAAGGAAATCAACAAACCAAACTTCTTTAACATATAATTCATAAGTCTTCTCCTTTGAATAACCTAAAGACAAAACAAATTCATAGTATTAATGCCACATTTCAAGTAAAATTTAATTTCAGACATCTCAAAGGTTACTAGTATCAAAAGATTTTACATAGAAAAAATTATAAACTTTCACTTAAATATGAAACACTGAAAATCTTAAGAATTACTCAGCTAAACTTTGTTAAGACATTTCTATGCAGTTTGGATTTCTGCTGTGGTTTTAACCCATCATTACGATACCAAAGCAAACTAGACCAGAGCAAAAATCCTTCCTGTAAACATAACAGTTTGGATATTTACTCTTGTTAATCCTTAAAACCTTTCCCTTATGCAAAACAATTTATTTCTCCAATCTAACTACTCTCCTATAAAAGTACATGCAAAATACAAAACAAGATAAAATACATGTGTGCCTATTATTTATAATTGTTTGTACACTGAAATCAATTACTAGTCTGAGTATTTGTTCATGTCTACAGAAATATAATGTTGAGAAATTAAAATACAAGCACTATGAATTTAATCAACTTTTGAAAACACAAATGACACTTAATCAATCAATAAACTGTACTACTAACGAAATTACTACCAAGAAATAAACTACTAGCTACTAAAACACAATGAATTTGAAAACACAAATGACACTCAAGCCCAATATCCAAAAAATAAATTCTTCAAAAACACAATGAATATGGAAACACAAATGACAATCCAAGAAATAAAGCGAGAAAAAGAATAATGTAAATTATTTTGATTTTTGCAGCAGACACGTTCAGAATGCAATCCGAGTGCAAATGCAGCAATATGGCGACTACACTATTGCGGTTGGAGAAACGAAATGGCAATGCCAGTAACAGTACAGAAATTCACGCCAAATTTTAGGCAAAAGAATTCACGCCAAATTTTCTCATTCGAGATGGTCCGTCCGTATGACTCATCTGTGATGATCAGATATGACAAAGCTGAGTCATAGGGACAAAGAACCAATCAGCGCGCGGCTTTCAGTAAATGACTCCTACACCGAACAGCTGAGAGTTCCAGATTTCTGTAAGACACAGTTATCGCCAAGATTGTTTACATTAAATGGTGATATGAAGCCAAATCTGGTTTAACCTGGTGGAACAACTTTTTCGACCATCTGAATGGGGATGCTCTCTATCTTTATCTCTGCTCTATGCCCATACCACAAAGATAAATTCTAGTGTGCGCTGCACCCCTCGTTTTGAAGGTGAAATGAAGGTTGTCGACCCCTCCGTCCCTGGTTCTCGCCCCTTCTTCTCCTACAAACCTCGGTCCTCGCTCGCCATTCGGAGTTCAGACACAGGCAGGGATAGACACTCGCTGAATTTGAACTGGGATAAAAAAGAACTCGAGGGAAGTTTCTTCACGCGTTGGCGCGACAAGGCCCCAGAAAACCTTACATTTCGTATTTGAAGGATTCCACATCAGCAGATCCGAGTGAAACCATGGCCACAGAACAGACTTCCGACAAAGAATCATTCGTAATTATCGTCTCGGATACCACACCAGCAGTTTCGAGTGAAACCATGATCACAGAACAGACTTCCGACGACGGAACATTCGCAATTGTCCAAAATGACAGTTCCGATTCGGATCCCACACCAGCAGTTTCGAGTGAAACCATGACCACAGAACAGACTTCCGACGACAAAACATTCGCAATTGTCCAAAATGACAGTTCCGACTCGGATCCCACACCAGCAGTTTCGAGTGAAACCATGACCACAGAACAGACTTCCGACGAAGAATCATTCGCAATTATCCAAAATGACTCCAACTCGGATTCCACACCAGCAGATCCGAGTAAACGTGACAGTTCCGACTTGGAATCAAGAGTTAATAGAGAAGTCAGGCATTTGTTGTGGGTTTTTCTGTTGGTAGTAGGAATCCTGCACGCAGTATTGTATTATACAGATCAGCGAAAAGCCATTTCCTTCGAACCCAGTCCCACCAAGGCGGAGTTTAACCGTCTCATGTTGATCACTTTCGCCGAGACTGTTGGTGAAAAGCCGCTGGCAAGCGCCGTGCGGAACTACACAGTAGCAGCAACCTTTGAGCTGCACGACCTGAAACAGTCGAGTGCCGAGCATCTCAAGTCCGGCCTGTCCGTGCGGAATGTGTGGGTGGTGCGGGCCGTGGCGATGGAGTACGAGGACGAAGATCTGATGGAGGTGGTGGAAAACTTTATACGGGTCCACAAGAAAGAGACGTACGGTTCCGACGAGTGGATTATGTCTGTGAAAAGGGACGAGGAGAAGGCGATGATAATGATGCGCATTCTGGCGGATCCTTGACGCTTCAGAGAATGGTAAGACACTTTCCAATTTCTGGCAAAACTTATTTTAATAAAGAGAGATGGGGTAGAAACTGCCGTGGTAAAGATGTCGAAACCGGGACATGTTTGTCGCCAAATTAAGGTGGCGTCCAAAGCCAGTATGTTCGTTAAAAAAAACGGGGACTTTCCTACCTGAAAAACCTTTTGCACAGGGCTGGATCAATACACCACTTGCCATAAAGCTGGATCAATACACCAAGGTTACCATGTTTGGCGATAAATCGCTAGTGCCCCGGATTCGACTTAAAATGCTTTGATTTCACCATTTTTTTTATCAAATTACCTAAAAATTTATATATTTTAAAAATCAATTCAATTGGAATTGCTCCACTGTTAACCCAATAACATTTTTCAATTTAATATTTTCTAAGTTGCTAACTGCTATTTTGCAGTAAAACTGTTATTTAAACTGCTATCTCTATAATAGCCCCCATCTCTATATTTTATGATTAGTCTTAACTGTCAGCCGGTATCAAGCAGAGGAGAGATAAGCTTATATCTCCTCTATGGCGTTAAGCAGGGCCCAACGCATTCCAAAGGGCCCCGTCATAAATGGGGTTGGAAAGAGATGCATTTATTAATTAATGATTTTAATCCTAAATCGACTATCTATAATTAATCATAGCGACACACCAAAACGATTATTTTTACTTAAGAAATGTTTTTTATCGGTACTTATGTACTTTTAATGTTTTTTAACTACTCAATTGACTTCATTTCAAAAAGGGTCAGTTAATTAAATGTTTTTCTTTTAAATATTTTGTGATCGATCCCAGAGGTAGATCGAATTGAGTCACACACTTCGTAAGGCCGGCCCTGTTAACGGTTATAGCTAATTTGCGATAACAGTTATTATCTGCAATATTAATAGGTTTCTCAATTTTAAATTTTGGTTCAATTGAAATTGAGTTGCTCCAATAACAGCTGTCAAAAACTTTTAATGATATTAATCGTTATTTTAACTGGTATGGGCGAAACACTGCAATTTTTCGACTACAATATTAACGGTTATTCCTAATTTGAGATGAGCGTTGTTATTAACTGCTCATATTAACACTATGACAAATTTGTATACATTTTTAAAAGTAAATTAAAATTGCTTTCCTGCACTGTCCTCGTAACACTTATCAGTAACAGTTCTTTTTATGTTAACTGTTATTTTAACTTCTATGGGGGTGACAGTTCATCTCTATAATAGGGATTTTCAGTGCAGCCTTTAAATGTAGTTTATTGCCATTTTGGCGACGTTTAGCATTTAATCCAAATCATGTTGAGAGAAAGAGACCAATGTCTTCGTCGGAGCGGTACTATATCAATTCGAAATTATTTATTCTGAATTGATTTTGGAGGCTTACTGGAAGCAAATTTGAAAAACGAGCCAAGTGACGACCGCAAAACGCACAGGAAGCACGTTCCGCCTCAAAAACACTACTACTACCTACATTTTTAAAAGCCTCCTACAGTAAATCTAAAATACAATAAATTATTTGAAATTCCTTTAAAATTCAAAAAATTATAAGACAAGAGAAATGGTCTCAACTGCCAGAGAAGTAGTGGAGATTTAAAAATCAACTATCCAAAAAAACTGCTCTATTCTTCAGAGAAATGGGAAAAGTTTATAAAAGGGGGAAATGAATTATGAGTTATAATACACTAATTTTAATAATTAGTAGGTGTTAAATCAATCGTTATGTGATTTTTAAAATATTTTAATAATTTCGAAGTGTTTTATAAAGCTTATATTTATTTATTTATACTTTTATTACATTTGGCAATAAAATATATCTATAACTTAATATTTTCGATAAAAGTTATTATTTCAATCGCTTAATAACCCTGGAATTTTAACTGCTATAAGGAATAATTGCCCATTACTCACTAGAGATGAGCTGTTACTCCAATAGCAATCATAATGAGTGTTATTACAAACGAAGAGGTAGCAACTCTTATAGAAAATATTAACAATTTTATAAAAAAGGTTAAAAAGTAGCTTTTAAACTAATTAAATAAAAAAAGTTGGCATGAATTGAAATTATAATTTAAACTATTACTAACTGTTGGTGTTACGTATTATTAGCAGTTCCGTTATTAGGAACCACCTTTAACCCTCCTCTAATCGTCCTGAGATATGCGAATAGCGTTGTTTCTCGAATAGAGTAATCAATTTTTCTAAAGCATCCATGGATTCTTTCAACCGTTAGAAAGATTCCATTGGTGCTTTCCGTAGAATAGAATTCTTTTGAACGATTCTATTGGTTCTTTCCTTGGAATAGAATTCATTGGAACGATTTTCTTGACTCATTGTGTTGAATAGAATTCATTGGAAGGAATTCTCTTGGTCCATTCCTTGCAACAGAATGTTTTTTAAATATTCTATTGGTTTAATCCATGGAATAGAATGCTTTGGGATGATTCTCTTGACCCATTGTGTTGAATAGAATCCTTTGGAAGAAATTCCATTGGCCCTTTCCTTACATTATAATCCTTTTGAAATATTCCATTGGTCCTTTCCTAGGAGTAGAATCCTTTGGAAGAAATTCCATTGGCCCTTTCCTTACATTATAATCCGTTTGAAATATTCCATTGGTCCTTTCCTAGGAGTAGAATCCTTTGGAATGATTATATTGATCTTTACGTTGGAATAGAATCCTTTCATATTAGCCCATTGTGTTGAATAGAATCCTTTGGAAATATTCTATTGGTCCTTTTCATAGAATAGAACCCACTGAAAGTCTGCTCCGAGTATTAATTTCTTATTTTATATATGTACTAGCAGAATTACCTGGCTATGCTCAGGGTTGAATTGGTTAAATATTGATTATATTTCATAGAAAAATGCAAGCATCATTTAAGTGTACAGAAAATATTTGTTAACATCGTTTTAACTTTTTCATAGCTTCTACAATTTACTTCGGACGCAAATATGTATACATAATATATCCATCCATATAATCCATTTCATATTCATCACACTCTTACTGTAAGACAAACTACAAAAGTTTTTTCTGATGACTTCTTCAGGAGTCGATTTTGAGTTTTGGAGTGATCACGAATGCCAATTAAGTTCATTTCAGTAAAGATGAGGAACTTTCAGCGTATAGTCTTTCATTCAGTTTTCCAATCAATATTCATTATTTGTGGTACCCTTGCACCATGGATTCGATGTTTTCGAATTACATCATCATTGTGAGAGGATGGCAAATTAAACTATTACAGCATTCGTGGTTATTTTATTTTGAAGTACACATTTTTTCTTGAAAATTCTATTCAGCCACACGTGGAATAACATTGGGGAGTTAACAACGGAGCTTGTTTTTAAAACAAATGTCATTAGTGTAGACAAAGCAAACTCAAAATCGAGATTACACTTTTTACAAAATCACTGCTTTCAATGAATGTTTCACAGGTACCCAAGTTGTATACGGACAGTATCAACTTCAAGTAAGCAACCTCGACCTTCTGCCACTTAAGACAAAAAAATTTCTATTTTTCAATAGTCTTAGTTTACTACTTCCTTACTATGATATTGTTCCCAGATCAGCAAAGTCTTATTTAAAATTCGCTTTCCTCCAACAGAAAAATTTAGTTTTAAATCGAATCCTTAAGGTAATTTTTTAATTGAGATCAGTTTCTATATGGAAACCACGTACCTATTTAGAATGATAGGTGTAGTTACTTCACTCTGGAGTACAGCTTTCAATAATACCCATGAAACATGAAAAACAAATGTAAATTAAATTGATTTTAATCGTCTTGTAATGAAAATATGTCAAAATTTAGAAATATCTTTAAACTACATTGTATGGCTATCCGTTTTGATTTAACGTAACATGTCTTATTTTAGAATAACTTTATTTAACTTTACCAGTCATTTTAAAATAAGAAGTTATACACCTTACTTAAAGTTTCCCATTTATTTTTATGAAACAAAATTCTACAAACTATAACGTATTTAACCAAAGACTTAAGGAAAGTTCGTCGAAATATACATATACAACCAAGAAATTGCCCATGTCTAGTGGTATTGGCAGAAAATAAAATAATTCATTACAATTTAACTCCTAAGTAATATATCTGTAATATGGAAAGTAACGGAACACATAAATACAAAAAGAAACGAAATTCTGGTCATTGAAAAATGTAGAATTCTGAAAAACGAAAGATCTGAACAAGCGTGTCGAATTTCGACGTCATGAGAATATTCTGAAATAGAGAAATTCGAAAAAGTAGCTTGAAAAGTATTGGTAAACAATAATGAATTATTTACAAAAAGAACACAAATTTACAAAACTTAGAAATGCTGAAATGTGACCGCAACATTTTTGTATTAACTCAAATACACAAACACGGAATTCTAAATCTAATTTATAATGTTTAACTACGTACGCAATATATGCATAGATTATTATAACATTTTGAAACTGGAGCATTTCTCTGTTTCAAATCATATGTGTGCATTCCTGTTTTTTATGAGTTTGTATATAATTCTCATAATTTTATTTTATTTCATATTCTCATTATTTCCTTCTTTTTTAGATCAAAATTTCGGGTAGGTGTCAATCGAATGTGATTCCATTTAGAGCTGGAACCAAAAAAGTAGTTTTCTATCTATTTTTTACTAGTATGTGTTTGTCATTTGTAGTGATAACGTAATAAATGAATTGTTTACTAAAGTGTGTGTGTGTTTCTTTTCGTTCAGTTATAGACCGCCTCCCACAAGAAGGCATTAGAGTCCAATGGTTTTGGACGAATCTATTATTTTAATAAATTGATAAGTAGGAGGGTAAACACACAGCGCTTAAACAACTGGCTTCTTCGGCACGGATTCTTTTTCTGGGCTTATCATTCGGTGCGATAGTATTGATTACGAGTTAGCAGGGGGAAACATCCACGGCTATCTTCGTTCATGGTTTTGTGTATTTTCGTAGAGAATTTTAATTGAATATGTGTGTTATACAAAAATTATAACATTTGCTAGAAGTTTTATAAGTATAATGTATTTATTGAATGCCGTAGAATTTTCATATTTAATTAAAAAATTTCATGTATTTAAATAGCATTTAATTTAAATGTTCAACTTGCTGCATTTTTAAATTATTTATCTAATTAGTCATGAAGATAAAGTTTGAATCATATTATCTTCCGATACATTATTAAGTAGAATAGCAGTTCGAATTTTTATTTCAAAGTTGTATATTTGTATAATCATCAATCGGTTATAAATTAAGTATTTTAAATAAAGTGAGACTTATACCAAATCACTTGAGTGCAATTAAAATGTAAAAATTCGTATGTTGTAACCTTTAACATCGAGATTGTTTCATTATTTGAATGGTTTCATAAAAAAAATGTCATAATTATGCAAAACCAGGGTATGGGAAAATCATGATTTTTTTAATCATAGAAATCCGATTTATTTATTTAAATCTGATTTTTATGATTTTAATTAATCTTTTGTCTTTACAAGTTTAAACATGTTGGACATGAGACGCACATCAGTGTAATTTCTCGATAGTTTTGATTTAAGTTAAACATTAATATTTATGGTGAATAACATTAATGTAATCAGAAATATAGCAGGGCAAATTTTTGAAAGAATTGAACACAATATAGGAATAAGAAAAGTTAATCACATAGAGTAAATAGAACAGCACAACATGTCATGCATAAGAAATGTTTTCCCATCTAGTTCTCGAGCAGTTTAGATTGCTTTGATTTTAACACATAACCGGTGCCATGAAATTTTTGGGCCTAGATAAAGTTGCAGGACTTCACTAACACCACATATTATAAATTTTGTATAAAATTAATCACAAATCAGACAACTTTCAGAATTTTTAGATTTAGAATTCTGTGTTTGTGTATTTGAGTTAAGACAAAAATGTTGCTGTCATATTTGATCATTTCTAAGTTTTGTAAATTTGTTCTTTTTGTAAATAATTCATTATTGTCTATATCAATATTTTTCAAGCGCCTTTTTCGAATTTCTCTATTTCAGATTTCTCATAACGTCGAAATTCGACCCACTTGCTCAGATCTTTCGTTTTTCAGAATTCTACATTTTTCAATGACCAGAATTTCGTTTCTGTTTGTATATATGTGTTCCATTACTTTTCATATTACAGATATATTATTTAGGAGTTAAATTGTAATGAATTATTTTTATGTTCTGCCAAATACCACTAGACATGGGTAATTTTTTGGTGGTATACAGTGAGTAAAAAAGTTTCCGTACGCACTTACTGTTTGAATAGCTTTACTTGCAGAATATAAATATTGAAATAAAATGGAAAAACAGATTATCATAATTGCATAGAAAGTTGCTATTGCATTTAAACAAAATATTAATATAATTTAACGCATAATTCACAATGACACAAAAATGTGCCAATTATAAAGAAAAATCTTTCATTAAATGTTATTTCCCCCACCATGTTTCATCATTTAATGGTCAGTTGAACCTGCTTTTTGCTTTAATGACAACTCAGTTTAGGCATGACTCCCTCAAGTTTTTTTTTGTTTCTGAAATAATTTTGGTTCCAGACGTCCATAATGACACTTTTCAGGTTATCTTTGCTGCTGGTATCATAATTTTTCAGTTCACGGCCGATTTCTTCCCATCAGTGTTCCATGGGGTTTAAATCAGGAGACTGGTTGTGTCTGAAGTTGCTGAGACACATGGTAAAGCCATCATTCTTTACAGAATGTTGCAGTGTGTTTTGAATCGTTGTCCTTTTGGAAGATAAATGGTCTACCAAGAGACAGTTTCGTAGCACTAGCAAAGACATTTTGTTTCAAAATGTCTAGGTACACAAAGCTATCCATGTTACCTTCAACATTAATTGTCCACACCAGAACTCATGCAACCCCATAACTTTACATTTCCTCCGCCTTATTTTGCAGTTCTACATAAGTTTTTGCTTGCATTTGATGTTTGGGTTTTCCCCAGTCCATTTGAACCATAGACAAAATTTTGTTTCTGGGATTCTGTACTTTTAAGTACAGAATCCTAGAAAGTTAAGGGCTTCTTTGCAGACTCAAGACGCTTTCTTCTGTTAAGTTTGCTAATGAAAGGCTTCTTACGTACAACATGCCCATTATAGCAAACATTTTGGATTACTTTTCTTACAGTCCGCGGTTATATCTCAAGATTGTAATAATTTTCAACAAGAATGCAAGTTGTGCACTAATTCGTGGATTATCGCGAACCTTTCGCAGAATATTTCCTCGTGTATATTGCTCAATTTCTGACGTCTTCCAGATCGTTTCCTATTTTTTCCAATTTCTTCCTCATATTTTTCAATTATTTTTACCGTAAATTTAGATTTGTTTGCTATTTCGTCAATATTTTCCTCATTGATAAACCCTCATTTCTCAACTTTATCATCAACACGCGAATAGCTTTCGGAATTTACATTTTAGGCAATCCACTGATATAAAAATCGTTTGAAATGATTACTTACACTATAATGAAGTCCTTTTCCATTCGATAGTTATGATAATTGAATGTGGGACAACTAGACTATTTCTAATCAATTTGCATAATGCGTACGGAAACTCTTTGCCTTTCATTTTGTATGTTTTACTCTTTTTATTTGTGAAAATTAAGAAATTTTTGTTGCCAACACATTCTCTAATTTGAGTTTCTTGTGCAGTTTCTGAATATTTGGTGAGATTTCTTTAGATATTGTAATAATTTAGACACCGTTTTCATCTCCGTACGGAAACTTGTTTTACGCACTGTATGTATATTTCGACGAATTTTCCTTAAGTACGTTATAGTTTGTAGAATTCTGTTTCATAAAAATAAATGGAAACCTTTTTAAGTAAGGTGTATAACTTCTTTTTTTAAAATGACTGGTAAAGTTAAAATAAAGTTTATTATAAAATAAGATGTTACGTTGAATCAAAACTGGTAGCCATACGTTGTAATTCAAAGATATTTCTAAATTTTGACATATTTTCGTTACAAGACGATTTAAATCAATTTAATTTACATTTGTTTTTCATGTTTCATGGGTATTATTGAAACATGTACTCCATAGTCAAGTAACTACATCTATCATTCTAAATAGGTACGTGGTTTCTATATAGAAACTGAGTCTCAATTGAAAAAAAGTTCCTTAAGGATTCGATTTGAAACTGAATTTTTCTGTTGGAGGAAAGCGAATTTTAAATAAGACTTTGCTGATCTTGGAATAATATCATAATAAGGAAGTATGTAAACTAGGGCTGTTGAAAAATAGAAATTTTTGTCTTAAGCGAGGTTGCTTACTTGAAGTTGAAACTGTTCGTATACAACTTAGGTACCTGTGAAACATTCATTGAAAGCAGTGATTTTGTAAAAAGTGTAATCGATTTAGTTTGCTTTGTTCTACACTGATGACATTTGTTTTAAAAACAAGCTCCGTTATTCCACGTGCGGCTGAATGGAATTTTCAGGAAAAAAATGTGTGCTTCAAAATAAATTAATTACGAATGCCGTAACAGTTTAATTTGCCATTCTCTCACAATGATAATGTGATTAGAAAACATCGAATCCATGGTGCAAGGGTACCACAAATAATAAATATTGATTGGAAAACTGAGTGCAAGACTATACGCTGAAAGTTCCTCATTTTTATTGAAAATGAACTTAATTGGCATTCGTGATCCTCCAAAACTCAAAATCGACTCCTAAAGAAATCATCTCAGAAAAAGCTTTTGTCTTACAGCAAGAGTGATGAATATGAAATTGATTATATGGATGGATATATTATGTATACATATTTGCGTCCGAAGTAAATTGTAGAAGCTATTAAAAAGTTAAAACGATGTTAACAAATATTTTTTGTACACTTAAATGGTGCTTGCATTTTTCTATGAAATAGAATCAACATTTAACCAATTCAACCCTAGCATCGCCGGGTAATTCTGCTAGTGTAAAATAAAATAAAATGGACTTGCAACAAAATTCATGAAACAATTCCTACTCCTCATTATTTGGCTTGTAAAAAGTACTTATTCGTTGAAAAATGTTATTTGTAAGGAAGTAGTAAAAAATTAGAAGACACGAAAGTATACGTAAATTGAAATCAAATATGCTGATTTTTCAAATTTTCTCTGAAAATTGTTAAGCAGGGTATGAAAAATCTCGATATTTTTAAAAATATAAAAATTGGATATATACGAGGAGTGTTCAAATGAAAAGGTACGAAACGTCGTAAAAACCAAACCGGTTGAAATTTGAATATGCCGCTTTGGGATAACGTAGTGAGACCATAGACCCAATTTCCTTTTCATTTGAACACCCCTAGTATATATATTTGATTTAAATCAGATTTTTTATTTAAATCGGATTTTTATGATTTTAATTAATCCCTTGTCCATACAAGTTTAAACTCATTGGATATGAGACACGCAAATCATCGTATTTTCGATTTATGTTAAACATTCATATTTATTTATGAACATTAATAAATATAGAATGGTAACTTTTGGAAAGATTAAAACGTGATATAGGAATTAGCAGAGTGAGCATGATAGAGTAAACTGCACAGCAAATGACATGCTTAAGCAATGTTTTCTCGCTTGGTTCTGGAGTGGCTTAGATTAGTTTGATTTTAACCCATAACCGGTGGCACGAAATTTCTTGGAACCAGATAAGTAAGGTTACGGGATCCCACTCACACCATATTATAAAATTCTGTATAAAATATCAAACAAATTTTAGAATATATATTTGTAATTATGAATAAAATGTATAGAATTTCTTTAGTCATTTTTTATATAAAGTAGTTAATTGGTTAAAGATTTGTTTTTGAGAAAAATCATGTCACCAATATATGGTTGTTTTTGTTTTGGCGCAAGGGCCATATTTGGCTAAGCTGCGCCAAACACAAGATAACGTCAAGTAATTCTGAAAAGAAACGAAAAGGGAAGAGGTTGTTTTGGCGTTTTAATGGTGCAAGGACCATATTTAGTCAAGCTGTGCCAAACACTAGAATACCTTAGGTTCGTGAAGCCCTTAACACACCTTATGGAGATGTCTCTGGGAGTCATGTCACCAATTGAAAATAAAATAAAAGGAACTTGCAATAAAATTCATGAAAAAAATTCCTACTTCTCATAATTGTTTAGCTTGCAAAAAATACTTATTTGTAAAAAACGTTTTGTAAGAAAAATTTTTAAAATGAGCTGATAAGATCTCTGAGATAAGATAAGAAAATCTTCTCTGAGCATTGATAAGTATTTCAAAGTGATATTCCAAGCACACAAAAAGGGTTTATACATATAAGAAAATGAAGCTATTCTCTATGAAGAGCAGGATAGAATAAATGTAATGGCATTTTCCCAGAACATGTCATTTGAGTGGAATTTGAGCTTGTAATAAAAAATAATCAGAATTATAGAAATATCTTTCCACTTCAATCCGTGATCTATTTTGTTAACATACTCAATTATCAGATCAGATGGGTGAATTAACTTTTACATTCCAAACTTCAATTCCTTAAATACAAAATAGTCATGCTAGCAGTGTAAAGAATTCCCTGGGATCAATGCATAAAATTTCCCAATTAAATTTAAATTAACCAACATATTTCACAAAACAAAATGAAAATATTGAAATACGCAATTATAAAGATTTATGTGCAAAATTCGAATACTTTTCTGATACCGCAGAAAACTTTTTCATTGTGAATAAGTGTCATTATTATTTTCATAAACTGAGTACTGATATAGTTCTTAACTTATAGGAATAAAATAACATGTATCTTGTTCATATTATTTCGTTTTCAATATTTATAAAAATACATAAAGGAAAATAAAATTTTGATTTGAATCTGATTTTTTTAATAAAAATCAGTTGATTTAAATCAGCATCCCCAGATGGATTCAATCCCATGCATATCCATCTATGCATTTCACATTCATCCCATCCCTGCTGTATGACAAAAGATGACACTAGGGCAACTATTACAAAGACGATTTTGAGAATGGGAGATTAGAAATGCCGTTTCTTAAATTCTTTTATTTTAAAATTGTTCAACACATTTCGTAAAAGTGATGAATCTACGGCGAATATTCTCGCACTCATGGTTTACCTGCCAATACTTTTTGACTTGTGGCACTCTTACATCAGGCATGGGACATTTTCGAATTTCATATCTTTAAGGGATAGATGACAAATAAATTTTATAAGATATTCATCACTAAGGGATATTTTCAAAGCGAATACATTTTTTCTTGAAAATTTCATTTTGAGGCACGTGCAATAATAAAATAACTAATTTTAAAATTGAATGTCTTCAGTACAAAGTTTTTTAAATTATTGTTTTCAGCAAACTTTCCAATATAAGTTGCTTAAATATAGCTTCAATTCTTAAAATAAGCCACCTTGACCTTCTGTCACTATGACAATGAATTTTTATTATCTCTAATACATATATATAAGTTCTGATGTAGTTACGTGTGATGAAAAGGAATTACAATTTAAGAAAATAAATAAGAATGGAGTGTTTCTTTGTACATTGTATATTTTCGACCCATTCTATCCGTTTTGGACCCTACTGATGCAAAATCCGTCTCGCCAGTTTGGTGTCTGTTTGTGTGTGCCCGTGCTACATCCAAACGGTTGAATATATTTTTATGAAACTTTGCATACTGTGAGTACTTACATTCATTTAGTGACTGAACTTAGTTGCGTTAGTCTGTCTGTCTTCCGTTCTATGTCTGATTTTGTGTCTGTGTTTGCACAAGTATCACATAAAATATATTGCAACATATTGCATACCTTCATAGATTGCTTATTATAATGCAATATTCTATTTTGTATACATTGTAGTTTAGTTTAGTGAATACGTTATTTTACATTACTTTGCTTCGATTTAGACAAGTTTCATGCTAAAACATCTGAGTAACTATACTTAAATCAGCCGTAGTTTTGGAGTAGCTGGAAGGTAGGTATATTGAACATTGCAATTACTTGGATTATTTTACCAGAGCTGCTGAAAAATCAATTATTTTCTCCAAAACTATATTTACAGAATTTAAATTCTAATACTTTATTTTGAGCCTTATTTTTTCTTTACGAAATATAAATTTTTTTTTGAATAATTGGGACAGACAATAAAATATTATATATAAAATATACAGAACAGACCTTTTAAAATAGGACTTTTAGATTATATGGCAACCTTGGTATTTTTTTAATCGTTTGCTTTTTTAAATTTGTCTCTGTTATATTCCAAAAATCTACTTTGTAGTGAAAAAACAGATGTATTCGTTACTTTTGATCCCAAAATTTTTTAAAAATCTGTTTTCAGATGTATTTCTGGATTTTCAATTTGAAGTTTTTCGTTCAATACCTGTGATCAAGGTAAGTAATGGTTTAATTAGTTTTAAAAACATTTTTAATCAGTGTATGACAATTTGGGGAAACGCTTTTGTTTTTAAATGACATACAAGGCATACTCTGAAGTATTCTATGCATTCTGGGTAACATTGGCACTGTAGAGACGTCTTTCTTACTAAAAATTTAAATTCTACAAAAATGTTAAATATGGCATTTATTTACATTTGTGTATTTAACAATTGTGTACCTTTATTATAGTGTGGTAGTTGTTACAAGTGATGAATAGGAATTACAATTTATTAATGAAAACGAATGTTAATTATCCAGTTCAACCCGGGCAGTTCTGCTAGTAGTTTAATAAATTTACAACAGAAAACAGACGAAATAAAGCGAAAGAAAAGTTGGCTGGAAAAAAGTTCTGAAAATATTAACTCGTGATCCTTTTTTCTCATGATCTAAGTATAGTTGCCACAACTTACAACTAAAAATTAGACAAAATTTAAAAATACGAAATAAATTCCGAGCGAAAAACAGAAAATATTACTGCACTTGGTCGATGAACGAGTTACCGTTCATTGTAAAATATCGTCTGTCCCAAATATTCGGAAATTGTTTATATCTTGCAAAGAAAAAATCAGGCTCAAAATAAAGTTTGAATAAAAATTCCGTAAAAATAGTTTTTTAAAATAATTGTTTTATCAGCGCAAGACACCGATTTTGTGTTAGAAGGGCAAAAACGGATAAATAACTAGAAATGGGACGAAAATATTCAATGTACAAACATTTCATTTTTATTTATATAGATTTGTATACAAAAAAGTCAGGTTGTAAGAATTTTTCTTCGGCCCCACCTTCCAGTATTTGAGCGCTTTCGTGGTACACGGATTCACAATTTACATCAAAATTTGGAAAATTGTTTTTGAAATAAAATAAGTGGCGTATTATCTCAATCTCATTTTGGCTCTGGATTATTTCGATCAAAATTCTCCATAGATTCCATCCCCCCTCCCCCCCCAGTAGGACAGTTCTCTTGAAAAAATTCAATTCCAAACTTGGATTTTGATGTATATAGACGAATCAAAACTTGGTTTTCTGTATGTATATTTAATATTAACTCATTATTCCGAGTTTATAAATTTAAATTAGATTGCTAAAACACTGTTTATCCAAGTCGAGCTATCCGTTATTGACAAAGCAGTTCGACGGACAAAATCTTACACTCATAAACACCAGTAACAAATTTTAAAAAATTTGCAAGAAATCAAAAATAGAATCTATAGGACGGAAGGATGGTGTACGATGGGCCCATGTCGTAAATTGTGGTAATGAAATTGCCAATCGAGAGGACAAGCCGGAATCTAAAGACAGTCCTTGCTGACAAACCTTCATCTCCATATTCACTTTTCTTTTGTGTACGTACTTAACGTTGTCATTATTCGAATAAAAACCTTTCGATCCTGAAGCCAGCAACACCCAAAACCACTTGTCCCATTGCTCGACCCCCTTGTGCTGTACTTTGCCCATGTTTTGATTCTGTAATATTTTGTATACTTTCACCTACGCTGTAATCGTTATCCTGGTCGCCCGTTGAATTTAGATCGCACTGGAGCAACACGACGGATTATTGGCTACGATCAGGGATCAATCCAGAAGGGAAAGATCGAGGACACCACATCGTCATTAAGAACCACGATGAGGACAACGCTTGAGCTATGGGTAGATTGGGCAACCTGGATTATGAATGAATGAAAAGGATTGTTCATGCTTGAGAAGTCTAGTATAGTGCTGCTCCCGGGAGAAGGCTGCCATACGCAAAACCATCAATGGCGATTGCCGTGGATGTTTCCCCCTGCCAAAAATCCAGAACCAGAATCCGCGCAAAAGACTTCCAAACTATCACTTTATTCAAAGAATAGACTCGTCCAAAACCACGTGACTCGACAGCCTTCTCGCGGGAGGTGGACTAAAACTGAATGAAAAGACACATACTTTAGTAAACAATTCATTTATTAAGTTATCACTATAAATGACAAACAGATACTAGTAAAAAATAGATAGAAAACTACTTTTTTGGTTCCAGCTCTAAATGGAATCGCATTCGATTGACACCTACCCGAAATTTTGATCTAAAAAAGAAGGAAATAATGAGAATAAGAAATAAAATAAAATTATGAGAATTATATACAAACTCATAAAGAAACAGGAATGCACACATATGATTTGAAACAGAAATGCTCCAGTTTCAAAATACAATAATCTATACATATATTTTGCTACCGTACGTGGCACAGAAATTGGTATTAATTGAAAATTAATGAAACAAACATTAATAGACAAATGAAATCAACCCCTATAGTGTGGCAACGGTGAGAGGGCAGATGACCTTGGGATGATCCATTTGCACAAAGGTGATCAAGCTCGCAAGGATAGGGTTGTTATATCCAAAATCATAGAGATCGCTATACGCAATTGCCAATTAAGTGAACGAATTATTAACCTTTAACCTGGTCCCAATCGGCCACCGACATTTGCCCGTATTGCTGGTCCGCCTTTGGCAAATTGTAAACTAGCAGGTTTCGTTTGCCGTTTCCATAGAGGAAATATAAAAGTAGAGTGAGCAATGGTAACCTTTTTAAATTACCAAAACTAGTAATAACGTGACCTTTAGACTAATTTCGTCAGCTAGGTGGAACTGAGCATTCATCATCTAATTGGTCCAAGGGACGGAAGAAGACGCCCCACAATCTGATTGGTCCGTGCGTCATAGTGGTAGACTGCAGATTTCTCCCATTTTATCACCACTCTATTAAAATGAGCATTCAAACTTCTACCCTACTATTAGATGTTATATCGCGAAACGAGGCGATAAGATGCCAAATCAGCCAGCCAAGTCAATTTTTTCCAGTTCAGTCATGTGACTGCTAGTCGACATGTTGGTCAAACGTTTTGAAAATACTCTCAATAGCAATGGTCAGTCTCGCGTGTATGGCCGCTACACAAGAGGGTTTGCGAAGATCTATACGCAAACTGGGATTTGAACCCAGAGCCTGCTAAACCTAACCACTAGTTTACGAGATCGGTCGTAAACTTATACCGATCCTTTCTTTGTTGCTCTCTAATGTGATTTTAACATTTCAATTTTAAATTTAACGGGATTAGAGAAAACAAATAATTTAATTGATTGATAATTCAAATCAAACTTACATTTTCTTTATTAAAGTTTTTTAATAATATTGGAAAGGGAAATATAACCTGGGACAGAATAAACGAAAGAAATAAGCTTCCAATTTTGCTTCTTCTCGGTATACATAGCACTCCAATATACTTGACCCTTCTTTTTAATTAAAAATAACAAACTTTCCCTCTTTGAGATTACTAGAGAAAGGTATTGATTGGGTAGTAGTTAATTGATGTCACACTGGACCAACGCATCGGGCAATTGGCGATGGTCCGGGATCAATCTCGAAGGGAAAGAGCCTAAGAAAACACCTCGTCATATTGAACCACGGTCAGATGACGAGGTTAACACCTTTGCTGGCACTCCACTGCCCAAACTTCCACACCACGCAAACCTGAGGACATTTGAGGCCACGACTTAACGTGCACCAGCTCCCCCGTACACGGCGGTCTTTGAACTGAGTTTCGAAATCGCAACCCTCCGGTTACAAATCCGTTACTCTTCCAACTGGATTACCGCGGCAGTAGTTTTGATTGGGAGATGCAATAGCGATAACTTGGAGACGTTACTAGGGCGCCTAAATAAAACACTTGCCTATACATTTCCATAGCTGTATTTTGATTATATAAATCATTACTTATATTCCTCTTTATTTGCAATATTTATCCCTCACTGATGATGTCAGTGAGTGTCATCACCCACGCTCCGCAGATTAATTTTCTCGACTCCTCTGCTTTCTGGTTGCATCCGGTATTCCTCTATTTTTTCTTAGTATTTTAACTTTATTATTATTTTATTCATACTCATACTCACCATATTTAAGCCATTATCACCTTATTTTGTATTTCATCAGTATTTATTCCACTGTCATTTATTTTTATTCATATTGTCATCTTCATTGTTATTTTATGTTGGATTTTAGGGTTTTTAAAGTTCTTAAAATTTTTAAAGTGTGTTTTGTTTTTATGATGCCTGTTTTTGTATTCTTTGATCATTGTGATCCAGGATGTGTGTATGTATTTGTATTTTATATATCATTCTTTATACGCAAATTATTCGCAAGCAATTCGTCCCTGTAAACCGACAACTTGTCTGTCGGTCGTCCCCATTTATTTGTTGACCCTGTTGGTCTGTTTTGTAAATTTTCTTTTCTTGAGTTCTTAATAAATGGTGGTGTCCTTGGTGTTTGGGGGCGCACGTGGGGGTCAGCTGTGCTTCCCGCCGTTGGGTCTCCCCCGCTTCCCGGTATAAGCTCTAAGCCCTATTGGCGAGCTGCGAGGCGGAGGGTCTGGAATATTTATCCCTCATTTTGGAGGAGACAAGGCCCCAATCTTAAAAATATTAGGACCCAAAGAGTTCTGGTCCCTAGAACCTCTTCTGTTAAAGCGACCTAATAAGAGATCGAATCCCTGTGTATATTTGGTTACTCGTATTATTTGTACTACAGTGCAACTTGGATAATTCGAAGCTGAAGGGACCACTAAAAAAATTCGAATTATCCAAAACTTCGAATTAAAAAAGTTAGATCTTTTAACTTTAATTTCAGGTCCACTGAATGCTTGAAAAGATTATTCTGTCAATAAGTAAATATTTATTCAGAAAGATCATGGTATGAAAGACAAACATTATATGTATGTAAACAAAATAAGATTTACATTACGTAAGCTACAGTACATATTACATGTACTGTAGCTTACGTAACAGGTGGCGGGAAGGGGGATCTCAGCTTTCACGTGTCGAACAGGTGGGGGTATTCCGGCGATGATTTCTTAACGATGAAAGGCCGAAAAGTCGTTATGGTTCGAAAGTTTTTATAAAAAACTTCGAATTAAGCTAGTTGAACTTCGAATTATCCACGATTTTTTAACATTGATTTAATGAGAAGTTCAAGGGACTTAGAGAAATCTTCGAATTAACGACGATTTCGAATTAGAGACGTTCGTTTTATCCAAGTTGCACTGTATTTATCTCTTATGCTTTTCCTAGGTTGTACCATAAAAAAAATTTAAAGGTTTGCAAAGAGGTCGGGCTTCATGAAATGTGTTCATTCTTTTAATTTAGAATTTCAAGTATTATCGATTTGTATCATGAAATAGAATTGAAAAATAAAATAATAAAAGCAACAAGGCCCAGGATTAATTGTAATTGTTTTAATCTTTCAAAAATTTGCCTTGCAATATTTCCTAAAACCTCATGTTAACATCAAATAAATACCATCTGAAAAAAACTTGATTTGCTTGTAACACGGGTAGGTATGCCAATACGAGATGGTTATATGAATGTAAAAATCAAATTCGTTATCTTCCCATACTTTATAGGGCGAATTCGATACTCGATCCAAGCAAAGACTGTTGGCGTGCTGTGGAAGTTTGTAGTGTGTGCGATCTCAGGTGTTGACCTCGTCATCGGACTGTGGTTCAAAATTATGATTGATCTTTCCCTTTGGGATGGATCCCGGACCATTGCCAATAACCCGCTGTGTTGCTCCAGTGCGATGTAAATTCACCTACTCACATCTTACAAAAATATTTTAAGCATTCGAAACGCCTTCATTATGTATTTTAATAAACAGGTATAAAAATAAAGAAGCTAATACTCAAAGGGTTGGGTATTTCAATTAACGTCACACTGGGGCAACACAATGGGCTATTGGTGACGGTCCGGGATCAATCCCAAAGGGAAAGATCCGAGGACAACACCACGTAATTTTGAACCACGGTCAGATGACGAGGCAACACCTGAGCTGGCACCCCACTCTCCAAACTTCCACACCACGCCAAAAATACTCAAAGGAGACCCATCAACTATGCCAATGCTGTATGATTAGTTTTTATTTCTGTGGATAAAACATGGGTCGCGTATTAATAATTCATCTTCCCATCTGCCCCTTTTTATAGAAATTTTATGTACGGTTTAAAAGGAGACGTTATAAAGGAGACATGGGCAAAACTGTTATTCTACAGTTCGTCTTAACCTTCCGAGAGGTTAACATGCATAATTCCACCTTGCAGTCTTCCCTGTATAACTTCTAACAAATTTCGACCTTCTTAACCATTAGAATATTTTCAGTGGGCTCTTTTCTAAGGAAAGGGCCGATAGAATCTTTCCAAAGGATTCTATTCAATACGAAAGGCAAAAAGAACGGTTTTTTGGCGCGGTTTTTGGCGCACTTTTTATGTCGCCACGGAAATCTTCCAAAATTGAATATATACTGCATAAATATGGATTAAATATAGAAATCTTGCTAAAACAACATTTAGACTAGTAAAACACTGCAAATCTGGATTAAATATACAAAAAATATTTTTTAACGGAAATCATATCCTGACTAGTGAAACATTGCAAAAGTGAATTAAATATACACAAATATGCAAAAAAAAATTTTTTAACGGAATTAACGGTCGAGAGCAGTTGCATCGGGTTCTTTTTTTCAGGCTGTTGCATCAGGTTGTATTTTTCCCGTCTATTTTGTTTTATTAGTTATCTTTTTTCTAGTATAGCTTATTTCTTAAGATATTTTATTTGTATGTATATATTCTAATAGATATTCTATTTTTAGTGTAGTCGATAAGTTTCAAAAGAATTTTTCTCGCAACTTAAAGTTTACTTTTTCTGGTGGTAGACAAACTTTCGGTACTGAGGGAGTTGGTAATCGGTTTTTTTTGTTACGACTTGTGTCGCGATAAAGAACTTTTTTAAAGGAATCGGGATTAATTAGATCTAAATTTTCTTGTGATAAATGCAACGGGGAAATGACGCGTTTTCTGTTAGGAATTCAGTTGGCGATGGATACACGTGGATTTGTAGAAATCGTCGGGATAATCCAAATCCGTGTGCAAACTGAAAAGAACAATCTATGCAAGAACACTTGACCATGTCGGAAATCGGAAATAAATAGAACAATCTAGAAAAAAGAAGAATCTGGACGCTGGCAAGGTTGCCATAAAAACACGAGAACCCTAACCAGAGAAAAATTCGGGTTACCATCAGCCGGCATTAGTCGCTTAAAACTGCGCCAAAAGTTGTTGCCACTCCGCGCGGCGGAGACTGCCAGCTGTACCCAATTTTAATTTAATTTCGAAATTTAAAAAATGTATCATAGTGTTAATATGAGCAGGTAATAACTGTTATCGCAAATTAGCAATAACCGTTAAGATTGAAGTCGAAAATAACAGTTAATATTATTAAAACAGTTTCTGATAAGTGTCATCGGAGGAGAGCAGCAAATCAATTTTAATTGAAGCAAAATTTAAAATTGATAACACGTTTGACAAACCTATTAATAACAATTGTTATCGCAAATTATCAATAACCATTAACAGGGTCGGCTTTACCAAGTGTGAGGCTGAATTCGATCCATCTCTGCGGGCCCCACAAAATATTTTTTAGAAACATTTAATTAAATGACGCGTTTTGAAATGAAGTCAATTGAGTAGTTGGCAATGAAAAACATTTTTAAAGTAAAAACAATCGTTTTAGTGAGTTGCTAGAATTAATTATAGAGTCGATTTAGGTGGTAATTGTAATTAATTAACGTCGCACTGAAGCAGCACAACAGTCGATTTACGACTAAAATTATTTAATAATAAATGCATCTCTTTGCAATTACATCCATGACGGGGCCCTTTGGAACGAGTTGGGGCCCTGCTTAATGCCTGCATGACAGTTAAGACTTTATAAAATATAGAGATGGGGCTGTTATAGCGATAGCAGTTTAAATAACAGTTAGCAACTTAGAAAATACCGAAAAATGTTATTGGATTAACAGCGGAGTAATTTCAATTAAATTGATTTTTAAGTAAAAAATTAAAATATCTATATATTAATACGTGAAGAAAAAAACTTTGTACCCCTTTTTAAGCACATTGCGCGCACGAAGGAGTATGAGATTTGGCATAATGAAAGTTCATATGGAGAAGGAGTGCAGAAAGATAAAATTAATGTATAATATGCGTTACAAATATATTAAATTAAACAAAATAAAACATTCATTGTTTATGTTCATATACTGTAATCTATATATTAATACGTGAAGAAAAAACTTTGTACCCCTTTTTAAGCACATTGCGCGCACGGAGGAGTATGAGATTTGGCATAATTTGCCACCACATAAGTTAGTATTGAAAGTTAATTGCATCGTTTTGCTGAACAGAAACTTAAATACAAAGGAAGCATTAGTCAATGGAACAAGAATGCGCATCAAATTTATACATCGTAATACTATTGATTGCGAAGTTTTAACTGGAACCGCACGCAAGAAGAGAATTTTGATTCCACGTATAAATTTAACATATTCCGGAACTATTTTACCATTTAACTTTCAAAGAACTCAATTTCTAATTATACCTGCATTTGCGATGACAATAAATAAGTCTCAAGGACAAACATTCGAAAAAATTGGAATTTTATTGAGGCAGCCAGTTTTTACACATGGTCAATTGTACGTCGCAGCAAGTAGAGTTCGATCATTCGATGGTTTGAGATTTTATATTTCAGAATATAACCGTCAAGGGCATTTAGCAAACGATGAAAGAGTTGTTACAAAAAACATCCTCTACACAGAAGTTTTGAATCATTAAATTCATTGTCGAACTATTTCAAGTTCAATGGACAACATTTATTTTTTTAACCACCCGGTTTTTTTTGTTTCAATAAAAAATATATAACAAAAAATACGAAGCACGTATTCCTTATTTCATTTTTTGGATTTCTTTTTTATTTAAATTTTATATAATTTGAAAAAGATAGGCAAATTAACTGTGTAGCCTTGGCGAAACCTGTGACCAGTATAGCAATAAAAAAAACCCAAGAAAATGTCAAACAACGCGTTATTGTTATATAGATATGGCTTAACCAAGCTATACCGCATTTTTCCTATGACGTATTTGTACATGCTCGCAGCTTACGTAATAGAACAAAATTCAAAAAAATTATATGCAATGAATTTAGAGGTATACTCTTTGACAAAAGAACCTTATTAACGTTCAAACTTAAAATTAAATGAATTATGGTCGAATTTCGACCACTGGGCGACCACTAGTTTAGATAATTGGATCAAAATAAAAAGTTGGGAAAATCAGACATTTTAAAATTGACGCGTATATAATTTTACTTTATCATATTTAGGTAGGTATTTCAATTAACATCAGACTAAAGCAACACAACAGGCTATTGGTGACGGTCCGGGATCAATCCAAAAGGACCAGATCGTGGACAACACCACGTAATTTTGAACCACGGTCAGATCACGAGGCATCATCTGAGCTGGCACCTCACTCTCCAAACTTTCACCACGCCAACGTGGGGACATTTGAGGCCACGACAGATTTAACATGCACCAGTCTCTTTGTACACGACTGTGTTTGGTTGGATTTGAACTAACAACCCTCCGGTTGTTAATTCGTTACTCTTCCAACCGGGCCACCGCCGCTCTATCATGTTTAGTAATAATCGTTAAATTCAATTGATAACAGACAAAACTGCTGATTAGTAAATTTAAAACTAAATTTACTCCCAACTAACTCTTGAAACTTTGAAACAGTAGTTTGAACGGACATGACTAACAAATAAAAATACTAACTAAAAAATAAGATGAAATTCCAATAAAATTGAAACGGTACAACCTGTAGGGTTGTTAGAATGGAGTGGAAAAAAGTGAGGGGTTACCAAAAACATCAATTGCAATCGAGAGTTGGCGACGTATAAAGTCGCCAAATGGAGGGGGGGGGGTCTATACTGCAGCTGTTCCAACATTTTATGACAAATGTCATCGCGAGAAATAGCAAAACTTGCATCATTGTAGTTGTAAAACGACAGTTTTTTGCCCTATTTTCTCTATTAAAATAAGTTTTGCCAGAAATTGAAAAGCGTCTTACCGTTCTCTGGAACGTCAAGGATTCGCCAGAATTCGCAGCATTTTCATCGCCGCCTCCTTGTCCCTTTTCATAGACTTTTTCCACTCGTCGGAACCGTACGTCTCTTTCTTGTGGACCCGCATAAAGTTTTCCGCCACCTCCATCAGATCTGCGTCCTCGTACTCCTTCGCCACGGCCCGCACCACCCACACGTTCCGCACGGACAGGCCGGACTTGAGATGCTCGGCACTCGACTGTTTCAGGTCGTGCAGCTCATAGGTTGCTGCTACGGTGTAGTTCCGCACGGCGCTTGCCAGCGGCTTTTCGCCGACCATCTCGGCGAAAGTGATGAGCTGGAGTCGGTACCATTCCGCCTTGATGGGACTGGAATCGATAGACCTGGCTTTTTCCGGATCGGTGAAAACAAATAAAAGGAGGGTTATCATCGATATCACCATTATACAACAAGAGCCGAATTTTTTTCTAACTTTTAACTCAAATTCGTCGGGACTCTCCTCATTAAAAATTGATGGCAGACGGGATTGGAATGAATTTTTGAGTTTTATGGCGAAAGGTAAAAGACCGCAGAAGTTGATAAATTGGTGTGCATATATGTCGGGAGTCTTTTCTGCGGTCATGGTTTCACATGGATCTGCTGATGCGGAATCTGACATGGAACTGTCATCTTGGATAACTTCGAATTCTTGGTCGAAAGTCTGTTCTGTAGCCATGGTTTCACTCGAAACTGCTGATGTGGTATCCGAGTCGGAACTGTCATTTTGGACAATTGCGAATGATTCTTCGTCGGAAATCTTTTCTGCGGACATGGTTTACTCGGATCTGCTGGTGTGGAATCCTTCGAATCCGAACTGTCAGGTTGGGAAATTGCGAATGTTTCTTCGTCGGATGTCTTTTCTGCGGCCTTGTCGCACCAATGCTCTCTTTTTGGTTATCGGGTGAAGTAAGTTCCCTCGAATTCCTATCCCAGGTCAAGTTCAGCGAGCGTCTATCCCTGCCTGTGTCTGAACTCCGAATGGCGATTGGTGATAGTCGAGGATCAAGGGGACGACAACCTTCACTTCACCTTCAAGATTAGGAGAATCCCCCTTGGCCTTCATTGGCCCAGGTGCCGCGCACACTAGAATTTATCTTTGGGGGAGGGAAGAAAAGAAAAGATCGTTCAGAAACCCTGGGTCGTTAGTCACGGCAGTGCTGACAGTGACAAGTGCTGGGCAGAACTGAGTAGTTTTGAGAATCGAATACTTAGTATTCGAGTACTTTCTAGTATCGAGTAAGTATTCGAATATTACAAAATCGATACTAAGAATCAGGAAGGAAGGAATTTTAATTAACGTCACAACGGGCTATTGGCGACGCTCCTTGATCAAACCAGAAAAGGAAGCTCCGAGGACAACACCACGTAATGTCGAACCACGGTCAGATGACGAGGTCAACACCTGAGCTGTGGCAGCCCACTCTCCAAACTTCCACACCAGCCAACGTGAGGATATTTGAGGCCACGACAGTTTTAGCGTGCATCAGCCTCCGTGTACACGACGGTCTTTGGTTGGTGTCGAACTCGCAACCCTCCGGTTGCTAATCCGTTGATCTTCCAACCGGGCTACCGCGGCCCATAATAAGAATCAGAGAACTACGATGTGTAGGGCTGATGATACAATCACATCCATGCGCTTACAAATCGGGATTCGAACCAGCGACCTTCTGGGTGGCATGACCACTCTATCAATTAGGCGGCAATGGACAAAACATGGACGAGTAGAAACACTCTGATTCCGAAAAGATTACGAAATCTGTTAAATTTACAAAGAGAAAAATAATAATGCAAACTATGTACAATATAGGGGTTGGTATTTGGTATTTTAATTAACGTCGCACTAGGGGGAGCAATACAATATAGGGGAACAATGCACAATGACTAGGGATATATATTTAGTAAAGATTTAACAGAAAAATGTCTCAAAAGTTTATTGTATAATATGGATAAAATAAGTTACTGAAGAGAAAAGCTCGGTCTTTTCGAAACTGAATTATCTGGGAGCAGGAAGTAAATCATGTCTGGTGAGGTTAAGTAGCCCATGATTTGTCCCCTTTCTACGAAGATGTTGAGTTGGTAGGTATTTTAATTAACGTCGCACTGGAGCAACACAACGGGTATTGGCAACACCACCTATATAGGAGGTTTTGGTATTGGTGATGGTCCGGGATCACTCCCAAAGAGAAAGATCCGAGGACAACACCACGTAATTTTGAACCACGGTAAGATGACGAGGCATCACCTGAGCCGGCACCCCACTCTCCAAACTTTCACACCACGCCAACGTGAGGACATTTAAGACCACGACAGATTTAACGTGCACCACCCCTCTTTGCACACTGTCTTTGGTTGGATTCGAACTCGCAACCGCGGCCCAGCACGTGTAGATTAGTTAAGCAGTAAGACAAAAGAAGGAAAGTCGTGAAACGTGGTTTCACAGATAACGATAATAATGACGATTTAAAAGAGATTGGATCAACCCTTCAAGTGGTTTGTACGAGATATTTCGTCCATCAAGATCTGACCAATTCTCGTCAAGATATTGACAATTTTTTTTTATGATGACGAGATCAGATTGGTTTGTTGGGGTTTTATGGAGCAAGTGCCATATTTGGCCATGCTACGACAGACACAATATTAAGTAATAAACACACGCAATGAAAGTTTTACTGACACAGAAGAGAGAAATACACATGGGGAGGAATGCACTTGACAGGAATCGAACCTGCGCCGCCAACAACTCGAAGGTTGCTAGCGCAGTGGACATACCCACTGAGCCACGACGGCCGATGTCGAGATCAAGATCTGGTTAGTTTTCTTCTAATGTGTTTTTTAATGACAAAACATCCTGTCCGTCAAAATCTGGTCAGTATTGCTAATGACGAGATACCTCGTCTAGACAACCACCAGGACACCTAGACACCAACCGATGAACCGGTTGGTTGGGGTTTTATGGCGCAAGAGCCATGTTTGGCCAAACCGATGAACCGGATTGTGAGATACGAAGAAATGTAAGGGGCAAAACTTTGTACATAACTGATTAGATATAATGTTAGGTAAATATGGGGAGGAATTTTAAAAGTACAATTTGGGACATGAACTATTTCTTGGTCTATCGATTCGTTTGTTTGGCGTGGTGTGGAAGTTTGGAGAGTGGGGTGCCAGCTCAGGTCTTGCCTCGTCATCTGACCGTACTTCAAAATTACGTGGCGTTGTCCTTGGCTCTTTTCCTTCAGGATTGATCCTGGACCGTCGCCAATAGCCCATTGTGTTGCTCCAGCGACTGTTAACTACCTACCCAAATATTCGAAAAACGAAGAATTCATCCAACTTATTTTTATAAAAAAAAGACGTATCGCATTTAGCTGATTCTTACTACCGATTTGTCAACGTATTCGAATACTTATTCGGCAATTGAAAGTACAGTGATACGAGTGCCCTAATATACGAGTGGTTCAAAATTACGTGGTGTTGTCCTCGGATCTTTCCCTTTGGGATTGATCACGGACCGTCACCAATAGCCCATTGTGTTGCTCCAGTGTGACGTTAATTGAAATACCCCCCCCCCTAATATACGAGTTTTTTGAGATACGAGCCGTCACTAGGTCGATTTTTTGTCTTGAGTTACGAGCCTGCTTCGGTGACGTCACAACCACCACTCCGCTCAGATTCCCGTCTTGCGCGTCATTCAGTTTACACGTTTACCTCAACTAATGACACAAAAATCAATCAATTTCTTGATTTGGTTTGACATTTATTGACAACTGCCACCAGGAGGCCAGAGTCTCTTTCTTTTTTTCTTTTCTCTGACCAGATGCGTCAATTCTAAAAACGGAAAAACGGGGTGAATGTACAGTTATTTAACTAATTTTTCTTCGTACAGCCATGAATCCAAAAGTGTGTGTAAAGAACAGTGGTGAGAAAAGGAAAAAAGGTAATATCCATGGAATTAAAGAGATAATAGACAAACATGAGCAAGGCTCGAGTACATTCGCACTTCTACGATATCTACTATTCTGAAGCAGGACTCGATGAGGCTTTAACTCCAGCTACAATATTTGTTCATTATAAATACATTATAAAAAAATTGGAGTGGGTTTTTGGGGGCTGGTACGAATTAATCTCATTTCAATTAATTTCGATGTGGGAAAATTGATTTGAGATACAAGCATTTTGACTTAGAGATCGGTCATGGGATGAATGAAACTCGTATCTCAAGGTACCACTGTACTCGAATATTATTTCATTCTAAAACGTTCTCGGTTCTATCCATGACTTGGTTGCTACGGAGACGTCTCCGCCAGACGGTGTGCAATTACTGTTTTCAAATGTCGCCTGCAAAACCGAGAGGGGGAGAGATTTGCTAACAGCAGCCGATAAGGAGACCCTTCCGAGGTCAGTCAGCCCTAGGCCAAGGGGAGCGAAATGCAGCACCTGGGTTACTATAGATTTTCGGAGGTTGCTGTAGATTTCGCCGTCTTGGCTCGAAATCTTTTCTGGCGTGTAGGCCAATTCGATTTCAGCCAATTTTGGTTTGGGAACGCGTTGCAGTGGTCAATCAATTCCCTTTCCAGAAACCTTGCCCTGAACACTAGCCTCGAGCCCTGCATTTCGCTTCCATTTGGCCCACTAAAGTGAATTCCCTTAAGTAGCCTTGGTTACAGCGTCCATGCACGCTATTGGAAGATTCGAGAACTTTCGAAAGCCTTTGGAACCTGGAATCCTTTCCCCCGAGTGAGGGAAAATCGAGTACTTTTGAGAATCGATTATATATACAAAAATTATTAATCGATAGTAAGAATTGGTGAGCTACGATATAAGGCTGTTATGCAAAAACAACATTATTATTGGGTCTTCCCAACACAGTGGTTAGTGTACTGGAATAGTAACATACTGGTTTGAATGCATTGAAATGAAAACATGATTCTACATGCTAATGGTAATTTTTGTGGTTCGAAATTTAATCGATTTTTCCCATATACCTCCAAAGAGGGTAAACGAGAAATCACCAAAGGGGGTGTCCAGATGGTCCACATCGTTGTCTCCTGTGGGACCCTTGTCTGGAAATTCTACGCTACCCCCCTTCTTAATGGGGGTATATGATAAACCCTGATGATAAGATAATGAATGCAGTCGACCTTGGGGCAATCTTATTTTATCCTGCTGAAAGCTCGTTTACACGCCCCTTTTACGACGGCTACTCATTTCTAAATTTAAATTAAAACATTTAAATGAATTTTTTATAAATATTTTTTTTAATTTCGCTATTTTCTCTCTGGTCCTCGGTTGAACAGGACTCTCGAATCCCGTTTGGAGAGGTTTGGAAAGAACTTTAACGTCTAATTAGCCCTCTTGCAGCAAACGAAATTAAATTCGCTTTGTCAACGGGGCAACTGGTTTTACCCCTCAGTTGACATTGTGAGTATTACTAAATTCCCAATGTAAAATGCGCATAGAGAACTAAAAATGAATTATCTAATTTATGGTTGAATTTTGTGGAAGAATTTGGCGGGAAGTTGTGTGGTGATCCGAGCCTAATTTTCCTTGGAGATCACTCTATTCACTTTTTAGATTATCAGAATTCATACAAGGTCAAGCGGTATTGAGGGATAATATTTATAGGTCAGCTAAAAATTGATATTTTTTAAACTGGGTCCATGATACCCAAACATAGCATCCACGAAACTTTCTTCACATGTGAAGTCGTGGGTTAATCTATCATGTGAAATGTAGCCTTAAAACTGAAAAATAGTCCTAAAAGGGTCCTAAATTTTAGTTTGCTTGAAGAGTGGGACCCCCTTGTAGACATGCCATTTATAACAAAATATAATAGAAATACATTTGCAAAAAACATTTATTGTATCAAAAATATTGACTACATTACAAAATCAGCTTTCGCAAGTTAAAATTATTTTTTAAACATTTTTATTCTGAGAAAAATCATGTGAAGTGTTTTGTAATTTAGAGATCATAAACTTTATAGATTATAAATTAACAAAACTTCATAGAGAAAATTAACAAAAGAATATAATTTTAAAATGATTGCTCCTGCTGGTATTCCAATGATACAAGAGCAGCAACACAGATTTTTAATCCTATAAACTTACCACGTGTTCTTCAGTTCTATGGAATTTATGAAAAAAAATAGACCATATTTACAGCAAAAACATCTATTATGAAATACAAAATATTCACCACAAAACAATCAATACATTACACCTTGAAAAGGCGAAAAGCAATATCTTGGGGGGAAAAGGCATATATAATGTTAATAAATTCCGCACATTGTAAATATAACAAAAGAATATAAATTTAAAACCATTGACCTTGAGGGAGGTAGTTAAATTTACATCACACTGGATCAGCGTCACGGGCTATTGGCGATCAATTCCGAAGGGACAACACCTCGCCATTTTGAACCACGGTCAGATGACAAGGTCAACACCTGAGCTGGCACCCCATTCTCCAAACACCACGCCATGTGAAGACAATTGAGTCCACGACAGATTTAATGTGCACCAGCAACCGTGTACACGACGGTCTTTGGTTGGGCCGAGTTTCGAACTCGTAATCCTCCAGTTGCTAATCCTTTACTCTTCCAACTGGGTTACCGCGGCCCCTATCCTCTATGGATGGAACTGGTACCCATCAACTGTGGTGAGTCTATTTGCTGTGACAGTGTTCCTGAATTAAGTCTATTTCTATACACCCCCGATGCTTCTGAAAGTAAAAAGAAATGCATATAAATCAAGGGATTCAAAGACATATCCAACATAGACAAATACTGACTGTTGACACAGGAATGCTCATCAGGAGGAACCCATGTCCAGGCGCTTACCCAGGACATCAATCTGGAAGGGACTACGTTTTTATCGCAAGATCGTTACTTAGAAGGTGATTTTAAAATTTAGAAATTTCTTTGTAATAGAGTGGTTTTAAAGTGTTACCAAACACTAGTTTTAGAGTGTACTACCTAGATAGTTTTGGAGTGTGTTCCCAAAAGAGATTTAGAATGCTTTCCCAAAAGACTAGTTTCGGAGTGTGTTATCTAGACTAGTTTCAGAGTGCCTCCTCCTAGTTACAGGCGAGTTACCTAGAAACTAGTTTTAGAGTATGTTACACAGACTAGTTTCAGAGAATGTTACAGAGACTAGTTATAGAGTGTGTTACCCAGAGACCAGTTTCTGAGTGTTACCTAGAGACTAGCTTCTGAGTGTTACCTAGAGACTAGCTTCGGAGTGTGTTATCTAGACACTAGTAAGGAGTGTGTTACGCAGAGACTAGTTTCGGAGTGTTACCTAGACTAGTTACTGAGTGTGCTACCTAGATAATGGTTAAGGTGTGTGCTACCTAGATACTAGTTAAGGAAAGTGTTACCTAGAGACACAAGTGTCAGCGTGTGTTATCTAGAGACTAGTTTCTCAGTGTTATCTAGAGACTAGTTTCTCAGTGTTATCTAGAGACTAGTTTCTCAGTGTTACCTAGAGACTGGCTTCGGAGAGTGTTATTTAGACTAGTTTTAGATTGCGTTACCTAGAGACTAGTTTTAGAGTGGTTACATAGATACTAATTTTAAAGTGACTACTCCAAGACTAATAGGAGCTATATTGAAAGGAAAAGGTGCCAACGTTTTAATGAACATTTACGGTCTGGGAGAGGCTTAAGCCCCCTTCGTAGGTGCGCCCGACTGGGTCCACTTCCTTTCGAACATAGGTGAGGGTGTTCGTCGGAGTGTCATCCGGGGATTAGTCTGGGTGGGAAAGAATTTCGGAGGGGAAGACAAAATGAGGAAGGAATAAAGGTTCTTGAGGGGCAAGTATCTACTATATTCCGGATCGATCCGTTTCGAAGCACGTAGTATGGATACACCCAAAATATAGAACAAGAAGTATCGATACGTGAATTATCGATATTCGATTCCAGCTAAAAATCTTTCAACCTTCTATTCGCACGGTGGTTTAGTTGCCTTAGTATTGATTGGTTGGGTGGTTGATTTTGGATTTTATTGCACAAGGGCTATATTTGGTCAAGCTGTGCCAAACACAAGACATACAATGTCAAATAATCGTGAAAAGAAAGGATGGGGAGAAGTAGAGAAAGGATCACTCGAGCATACTGAAGTCGCTACCCCCAGAAACAATAAACCCCATGGGAAAAGAATAGATCACTAGGTACCTCGGGTTCGTGAAGCCCGAACACACCTAGAGGAGATATGTCCTAGGAAAAGTGTCGAAACGATCCGACCCGATTCGATACCCGGTTTTGATGGTATGAGTACTTTAAGAGTATCAGTCCCCGTACCGGTACAAATCGCTTGGTATCGGACCGCTTTCGGAATGAATCAACTTGGTATCGGACTAGTATGTCCTGGGAAAAGTTTCGGCTCGGTTTGACGCGATTTGAATGGATGTCAGTCCGATACCCGCAATTGACGGAATATCTGCAACGATATTCACCAAAATGTATCGATATACTCTTTACGGATCGATCTAATTATCGGGTAAGTATCGATATAGTATTGCCCATCTCTAAGACAGATACGGAAAAGGAAATCCTGAAAGCATCAAGTTCAAAATACTTGGAACGATTGATTAGTTGTGCAATGTATTTACATTTCAATCAAAGTATGATACTATATAGGTAATTAATGTCGCAGTGAAGCAACACAACGGGCTATTGGCGACCGTTCCGGGTTAAGTACCAAAGGGAAAGGTCCGAGGACAACACCCCATAATTTTAAACCAAGGTCAGATGACGAGGTTGACACCTGAGCTGGCACCCCACTCTCCAAACGTCACTACGCCGACGTGAGAACATTTGCAGCCACTGCAGATTTAGTTAGATCGAGTTTCGAACTTGCAACCCTCGGGTTGCTAATCCGTTGCTCTTCCAACTGGGCTACCGCGGCCCCGCAAAATGAGATGTTGCCGTCGGATCGTTTTCGTACTTTGACCTCTTGCTAAGGAGAGGAGGTAAAAGCGAAGTCTGATTTTAAACCTAGATTTATAACTTGATAAATTTATTTGAAACGGATCTATATATATATATATAGAGAGAGAGAGAGAGAAAAAAAATAGGTAAGGAGAGGTAGATGAATTAACGTCGCACTGAGGCAACACAATTGGCGATGGTCAATCCCGGAGGGAAAGATCGAGGACAACACCTCGTAATTTTGAACCAAGGTCAGATGACGTAGAAAAAATAAAAGTTCAATAAGTTTTTAAGAAGCCTACTTCGGTTCGCGGTAGGCCAGTTGGATAAATCGTTGGGTTGCGAGTTCGAAACTCAATCCAACCGAAGACCGTGGTGTACACGGGGGCTGGTGCACGTTAAATTTATCGTGACCTCAAATGTCCTCACGTTCACATGGTTGTTTAGAGTCGGGTGCCTGCTCAGGTATTAACCTCATCGTTTGACCGTGATTCAAAATTACGAGGCGTTGTGTTTGGATCTTTCCCTTCGGGATTGATCCCAAACCGTCTCCAATAGCTCAATGTGTTGCGCCATTAATTAACTACCTACCTACTTATTAGTGAGAGCGAGGAAATGGTCGTCACAATTGGCTAACTACGATTTTTATTAACATTCCAGAGCATATTTTCTTTGTGCAATGTATTTACAGTTCAATTACAAATCAATCGTTCCAAGTGTCGTGGACACTCAAAACCTCCTATATAGGTGGTGTTGGGACAGGACGCACTCAGGATTTCCCCTATTTCAGTCCTCCCTATCTCTGTCCCCTTTTTTCTTCCTCCTTTTCTTTTCACCCCGTCTAACCCCGGATGCCATTCCAGGAATACCCCCCTTCTGACTGGTTTCTCCTGGTCAGCATTCCTGTGTCTGACCCACTTCCCGATGCCCTGTCTGGCTCGACTATCTCACACTGACCTATTCAAATCTCTAATTGCTCACTGTCCATACAAGACCATTCTAGATAAGGGAGACCATTCTACATAAGGGATCTTATCTAGAATGACCACAGTCCATAGCAACAGCTGGTGGTCAGATGTCAAATCCAGAACCTATCTCTCCGAATCACTCTCGTCCAGATTAGTGATGTTACTAATAGTGATTTCACATTAACAGTTCTGTGACTGCTACCGAAGAATATCTGTGATTCTAAACTGTGATTATGGTTCTAAACTTGGACTGAATCTTTGGTTGAGAAGGGAGGGGGGGGGGGGTATTTCAATTAACGTCACACTGGAGTAACACAATGGGCTATTGGTGACGGTCCGGGATCAATCCCAAAGGGAAAGATCCGAGGACAACACCACGTAATTTTGAACCATGGTTAGATGACGAGGCAACACCTGAGCTGGCACCCCACTCTCCAAACTTCCACACCACGCCAACGTGAGGACATTTGAGGCCACGACAGATTTAACTTGCACCAGCCCCCTTTGTACACGACGGTGTTTGGCTGGATTCGAACTCGCAACCCTTCGGTTGCTAGTCCGTTACTCTTCCAACCGGGCCACCGTGGCCCTGAGAAGGGAGGAAGCTGCTTTGTGATTTAAAATCCTTTAGTATTTCACGTAGAAAATACAATACAGTCGCTAACCTCGCTGCTTGCAATGCCAATGAATTCAGTTCGAACCCCAGATTATCTTTTTTATCCACAATAACACCGTCTCAAGCCCACACAGGTATACGGTCACTCCACCGAATTACCGATAAACCAGCTTTCACCGCTACTAAATCACTGATACTCAGTCAGAATTTTCACTGCTACCGAATCACCGATACCAGTTGCAGTCACTCATAGAGGTTAAGTGATATCAACCCGCAGTAGCAGTATCGGGGTTAGACGATATCCGCTGATATCACTTAGGCTTGAATCACTGCCACCAAATGACAAATTATTCTCAATCACTGCCACCAAATGACAGATATTCTCAATCACTGCCACCAAATGACAGATATTCTCAATCACTGCTACCAAATCACTGTTATTTTAAATAATGTAGTAACAGGTACACTCTTTGGAGGGGAATCAGTCTAAAGGGAAAAACTCAAAGTATTTTAATTAAGGTACTTTAATCTCCGTCGCATTGGAGTAACACAACGGACAATTGGTGACGGCACGGGATCAACAGATGACGAGGTCACACATGAGCTGGCACCCCACTCTCCAAACTTCCATATTACGCAAACGCAAGGACATTTGAGGCCACGACGGATTTAACATGCACCAGCCCTCTCTCTACACGACGGTCTTTTGGTTGGATTCGAATTCGCAACTCTCCAGTTGCTAGTCCGTTACTCTTCCAACCGGGCCACCGCGGCCCACTCGAGTTTGGGTAGGTAGTCTTGGCTCTGCGTATGGGATCAACAGATGACGAGGTCACACATGAGCTGGCACCCCACTCTCCAAACTTCCATATTACGCAAACGCAAGGACATTTGAGGCCACGACTACTACCACTGCGCTAGCAACCTTCGAGTTGCAGGCACCGTAGGTTCGATTCCTGTCAGGTGCATTCCTCCCTGGGTGTATTTCTCTCTTCTGTGTCAGTAAAACTTTCATTGTGTGTGTCTATTACTTTATATTGTATGTCTTGTGTCTGGCGCAGCATGGCCAAATATGGCCATGCTGCGTCAGATCCCCTTCTCCACAACCAAAGCGCCATGTACAAGGGGGATGGTGCACGTTAAATCTGTCATGGTCTCAAATGTCGTCACGCTGGTGTGGTGTGGAAGTTTCGAAGAGTGGGGTGCCAGCTCAGGTATTCACCTCGCCATTTGACCGTGTAAAAATTACGTGGTGTTCTCTCGGATCTTTCCCATGGGGATTGATCCCGGACCGTCGGTAATAGCCCGTTGTTCTGCTCCAGTGCGACGTTAATTCAACTACCTACCTAGCTTAAGCATTCGTGATTTGAGCCGTGGAGCTGCATAATATTGCTAAAACTACTCGGGAATTCTTGCTTCTCACGAAAATGTCGTCACATTGGTATGGGGTTGAAGTTTGGAGAGTGGGGTGCCAGCTCAGGTGTGACCTCGTCACCGGACAGTGGTTCAAAATTACGTGGTGTTGTCCTCGGAACTTTCCCTTTGTGTTTGGGATCAATTTGGTAATTAATTAACGACGTACTAGAGCAACACAACGGGCTATTGACGACGGTGCGAGATCAAGGACAACGCCTCGTAATTTTGAACCACGGTCAGATGACGAGGTCACATCTGAGCAGGCACCCCACTCTCCAAACTTCTACATAACACCAATGTGACGACATTTGAGGCCACGACAGATTTAACGTGCACCATCCCCCTTTGTACACGGTGGTCCTTGGATTCGAACTCGTAATAACGGATGCTCGCAGATGTTAACGGCCTCTGAGCAGATAGGAGTGAGGTTCTAGGTTTATTTCTACTGTAGGTCGTTTTTTTCTGCTTCACAGGGGCGAATTTTGCCAGGACCTTCAGCTTGAAAGTGGATTCCGAACCACTACGAACATGACCTGAGCGGGACTGAACCCAAAGCTTGTAGAACTGTGGGCCAGAACCCTAACCACTCAAATGACGAAGGGTCTTAACCCTCCTGGTGGTTTTCTTGACGAGGTATCTCGTCATTAGCAAAATTATTCAGATCTTGATGGACGAGATATCTCGTCCAAGACCACTTAGCCTGAAACGTTAGTCTGATCTTGAGCCTACTTTGGGACCATGGTAGCCCGGTTGGAAGAGTAACGGATTAGCAACCGGAGGGTTGCGAGTTCGAAACTCGGTCCACTCAAAGACTGTCGTGTACGCGGGGGCTGGTAAATCTATCGTGGCCTCAAATGTCCTCACGTTGGCGTGGTGTGGAAGTTTGGAGAGTGGGGTGTCAGAGTGTTGCCTCATCCGACCGTGGTTCAAAATTGCGTGGTGTCCGAATCTTTCCCTTTGGGATTGATCCCGGACCGTCACCACTAGCCCATCGTGTTTCTCCAGTGTGACGTTAATTAAAATACTTACCTTCCTATTTGAAGCAAAACTGATTAGTGCTGAAATTGAAAAGAATGCCAGACACCTTCCAAAGTATACGTACTTCTAAGCTGGTTCCCACCATCTTGTAAACTGGAAGTCCACAACCGTGACATTCGACAGAACTCCGCACACTTCGATCATGTCAGTCCAAGTCGAGTCCCCAACATTCGGGAACAGTACCACGAAAAGGGCGCACAGCAAGATGCATAAGTAGAAGTATCGCCTTAGGCCAAACACACCACCAGTATTCCTCCGGACTTCGATCATGTTGTCGCAGCAGCCATTCAGTTCTTCGTCCACTTGAATGCTGTGATACTCCGTGGACTTGTGAGATGTGGACTGGCCGTTGTCTGTTGGAGAGTCAAGTCTGTCTTTGCAGAGATCTGACGCTTTCCTCCTGGCGATTCCTGGTACTTGTGAGAGTATTGTGTCTATATCGGTGTTCCCTGGTATTGGATTGGTGTTGGGTCCATTCGGAATGTGGTCGGTGATCTCGCCTTTCCAAAGATCTGCCACTTTGCTGAAGTCCACGACACCCGTGTTCTCCTGGGCTTGGAAGAGCAACTTGTGCAGGAATTCTATCTCCGCCTCGAGGGAGACCTCGCAGTTCAAAATCGGGGTCGAGAGCAAGCCGAAGAAGAAATCTAACTCGCACAGCAAGACCGCGGGTTCGGATCCCGGCGTTTTCCCGATCAGGAGGCTCTCTGAGATGAACGGGGGGACGTGGAAAATTGTCGCGTCTTGGAAGTTGTGGTTAACGTGGTGCATGACGTGTCCGGAAACGCCCGTCTTCTTCAGTCCGGGTCCAACGACTCTGAAGCTGGCTTTCACGGACCACATGGGACGGAACCCCACACTCAGCCGGACCTGGATCCCGACTCGATCCCCGTCCGGCGAGTACGGACTCAGGTCCACCATCCCGTGCCACTCCCTCGGCTCCAACCGCATCCTCCCGTCCTCACAGGTGGCACACAACGTCAGGCGCGACAGCGGACACAAGGTCGTGCACCACCCCTTCAGGACGTACACGTCCTGCCGGCGGCTCCCCATCACACGCATGCGCACCTCGACCGTCACGCTGTCGTCTCGTGCCAGCGGCACTTCCGCGAGCTCCATCTTCCGGAAGTCGTGGAACCCGATCCGGTCGCCTTTCTGGATCCGGCACCGGCCTATCCGGTTGGTGGCCAGCACCAGGTCGTTGCGGGAGAGGAGCGAGATCCGGAAGTCGCCCGCGATCCACGAGGGCCCGTCCTCCTGGGTGAGGTAGCAGGACGTGTAACAGCCCGGGGCTATCCCCATGGGAAAGATCGTGATCCGCCATGAGTGTCCCCAGCCGACGGTGTAGTCCAGCTGCCTGCTGGTGATGAAATCCCCTGGTTTATCAGTCCAGAAAGAGATGTTTTGTATCTTCCATGTAAATATCAACTCGCGTACGCCTTCCAACGGCATCTTCGTGCCTGTGTCGGAGACCTCCCGAGCCGTACTTGCGCGGTCTGTCTGTCCTCTGGTACCCCTCTCCTTTTATCGATTCGGATCCGAATGAAAGCCTCCCCACCTATTTCCCCGGTTAGGGGGTGATGGATACTCTCCCCTCCCCTTTCTAATGCGATGAGCAAGAGCCACAGCGGGGGTTTTTGCGGCCTTGCCACGACCTTCCCATTCTACCTACAATTATCGAAACAGGTGAAACTTTGTTGTCAGTTCTTGTCTGGCCGCGGTGGCACTGTACGTAAGTAGGTATTAACGTCGCACTGGATGCAACACAATGGGCTATTGATCCGGGATCGAAACCGAAGGGAAAGATCCGAGGAAAACATCACGTAATTTTGAATCAGCACAGTTGGAAGAGCAGCGGATCGGCAACCGGAGAGTTGCGAGTTTGAAACTCCATCCAATCAGACTATCGTGTACATGGGGACTGGTGCCATTTTAAATCTGTCGTTGCCTCAAATGTCATCACGTTGGCGTGGTGTGGAAGTTTGGAGAAAGGGGTGCCAGCTCAGGTGTTGACCTCGTCATCTGATCATGGTTCACAAAATTACGTGTTGTCGAATCTTTCCCTTCGGGTTTGATACCGGACCGTCGATAATAGCTCGTTGTGTTGTTGTTCCCAGTACGACGGTAATTAAAAATGTCTACCCACCTACCAGGACCGTCGCCAATAGCCCGTTCTATTGTTCCAGTACGACGCTAATGAACTACCTACCTGCCTGCGTCTGGCTTAGGTAAAATGACATTTGGTATTTATTAAGTGATAGGCTTAGACGGAACCGTACTTCCGCTTTATAGCAAATTCCGATTTGAGTTCAGGGTTTTTTATTTAATAATATATAATAATTTAATAATAATAGTTTTATTTAAGATTTATGAATAGTTTTATTTAGGATTTATGAATAGTTTTAACTTAATTCAGTCAGTTGAATTGTTTTCGTTCCATATTCTTTATTTGCTCAGGTAAAATGGCAATTGTTATTCCACAAATTAAGTGACTAGTTAAACAGAATAGTATTATCAATTGCCGCTAGGCTTTTAGACACGTGCTCTCCAATATTTTCACGCAGGACAGTAAAAACCACTAGAAAAGAGCACTTGTCAAACGTTCAACAGATATAGGCTGTCCTAGGTCATACAAATTAGTCTAGGGAATCAACAAGCCTTATTGGGTGGAGATAGACCAGGCAACAGAAAACTGGAATAGTAAAACTGCATTTGCACGGTTGCCGTTTTATTGTGAATTCTGGTTCAAGTTTATCCTTCCCTTTTATTTTGGGTTAGATTAAATAAGGAATAGTAAAACTGCAATTGTACGTTTACCGCTTTATTGTGTTTTCTGATTTGAGTTTATCGACCGCATTATTTCGGGTTAGATTAAATAAGGAAGAATAAGACTGCAATTGTAAGTTTGCCGCTTTGCTGTGAATTCTGGTTCGAGTTTATCGTTCGTATCGGTTTTGGGATTCATCCTGACCGTCACCAATAGCCCATTATGTTGCTCCAGTGTGACGTTAATTAAAATACCTATCTTTCGTATCGGGTAAGATTAAATAAGGAATTGTAAAACTGCACTTTCAACTGTTGCCGTTTTATTATAAATTCTGGTTTGAGTTTATCGTTCGTTTCATTTGATGTTAAATTAAATAAGGAATAGTAAAACTGCAATTGTACGTTTACCGCTTTATTGTGTTTTCTGATTTGAGTTTATCGACCGCATTATTTCGGGTTAGGTTAAATAAGAAAGTAAAACTGCAATTATAAGTTTGCCGCTTTGCTGTGAATTCTGGTTCGAGTTTATCGTTCGTATCGGGTAAGATTAAATAAGGAATATTAAAAGTGCACTTTCAACTGATGCCATTTTGTTGTGAATTCTGGTTTGACTTTATCGTTTGTTTCATTTGGTGATAGATTAAATAAGGAATATTGTACGTTTACCGCTTTATTGTGTATTCTGATTTGAGTTTATCGTTCGTATTACTTCGGGGTAGATTAAATAAGGAATAGTAGTTTTTTCTTAAAAATTGGATCAAAATGTTAAAACATTGAAGTTATCTTTGCAAGTTTATAAATGTATTTATAATTCCGAAAGAAACAATAAAAACTTTGTAACTTTTATCAATACGTTCGGATATAGAAGAGTCCATAGTGCTTACATGGTGTTTAACTTTCCCATATCTGTTGGGAAGTTTTATTTCGGAAGATAGTCATAAAATTAAATCATATTTTACACAAAATAAGAACTAGAATTCGAATGAAATAATTAAATAGCAAAAAGAAAGGGAGACTACAAATAAAAGTAAGGTTTTTAAAGAAAAGTTGATGTTTTTTAGAATAATTTCACGTGTTTCATAAAATGTTAGGTATTAATGACCGATGGAAGGTTTTAAAGTCTCATGAAGTGCATAAAATTTGTTTCAATTGGTAAAACTAAGTGTACTTTACATTGTAGTCATCGACCTTCTAATGAAATAGACGGAGCATGAGCCCGCAGCTTCATATTATTTCTTCTAGCTGGGTAAAGGTATGAATCCTAAATTATTGATGGTTAATGTGATTATCCACCATGATTAAAAACACTAATCAGCGATTCGACAGCCAATCGGCTTTGTCAATTTGTAAGCCCACGTGATTTACCCTACAGAAGTCTTAGAACAGCGACTCCGCCCATTTCATTAGATGGTCGATGATTGTACTAGTACGTTTGTTTAACAATTGTACTTTAATTTTTCATGAAGTGTTCTAGATGGAATATTCTTGACGGATCACAGAAATACATAGAAAACGAGTAACCCAGTAGAAAAATGTATTCAAACAAGTAACACGGTATGAAACGCTATTTTTCTACATTGGAAATTCAAAGTATTTATCGTTTCATTAAAGTTATAATTAAAGAATAAATTTAAATATATTAGCAGATTATTCGAACATTAAGGTAGGTATTTTAATTAACGCCACACTGGAGCAACACAACGGGCTATTGGTGACGGTCCCGGATCAATCCCAAAGGGAAAGATCGAGGACAACACTACGTAATTTTGAACCAGTCAGATGACAATGTCAACACCTGAGCTGGTACCCCAGTCTCCAAACTTCCACACTACGCCAACGTGAGGATATTTGAGGTGCAACGGATTTAAAGTGCACCAGCCCCTTTTGTACACGACGGTCTTTGGTTGGATTCTAACTTGCAACCCTCCGGCTGCTAATCCGTTACTCTTCCAACCGAACTACCGCGGCCCCACAAATGTTCAGGAAAAAAGAAGCATGATATAAAAATTGCAATTTAGATTCATTCAGTTTTTATTTTAAGCACATTATATTATTTTTTAAATCAATGATGCACTTGACACTCGTGGATTCATCAAGAATAGGACTTAACCCCTTTGCCCTGAAGTAAAAGATATGATAAATCGTAACACAGGTTTTAGTACAGTACAGGTTTTTGTTTGCATGTGTTATCAGCTTTGGGGCGGCAGGTATTTCACTTCGAAACGGCGACAGGCTTTTCACTAGAATACCCGAATTCCCTATATTTGTTCGATATACCCTGAAGGGGTACTCCACCTTCTTGCAGAAGATTTATGTCCACTATACCAAGGCTAGTAAAGGAGAGTAAGTAGCCTTGCACTATACTCCTTGCTTGCTCGAAAGGTCACGCAGCTGCGTGACCTTTCGAGACGGTCCTGCTTGCATCCCCGTTGCTCCAAGGTCAAAGAGGTCTTTAGTGCAAGGAGAGAAATCTGCCCTATTCTTTCACAGCTGATGTCCAGTGGTTGGGAATGTCTCCTAAGAAGGTAGAGCGATTCTGGTTTCGGGATAGCCCATTGGTTCTTCACCATGCAAGGTCGTTCGTGGGCAGAGACGTAACTAGAGGGGGGGGGGGGGGCATCTGCCCCGGGTGCCGGATTTGGGGGGCGCTAAATTGGCCGAGTATTTTTTTTTACTATACATATTTACGTATAAGAAATTAAGAGGAAAAACTTATTAGTAGACTACAAAAACTGTAAAAGGAGCTATATGTAGAATGTGTGAAGAAATAGCATGAAAGCTTAACCTAGGGGATCCTTTTTAAAGAAGTACGGAGGAGGAAGAAGCGGAGGTTTGATGAGGAGGGCGAAGTTGAAAACTATGAATTCTCAGAAGAAAAAAGTTCAGATTATTGATTATACAAATAATAGATCGGATTCTAAATGAACTGAGGCAAAGGTTTCAAGTCATTCAAAACATGAATAGTTTATTTGTTTCCTCAATGGAGCTCGGTTTGAAACTATGAATGGAGAAGAATTGAAGAACCAGGCACTTGAGTTAGCTACCACATATAAAGAAGACAGGGATGAGCTGGCGATAGAAGTGGAGTTTTAAGTATCATGCCTTGGATTTAAGCCCTAATATGAAAACGGTTACACCATCAGGTCTTCTGACGTTAATATACAAGAACGGACTTGAAGACGCTTCCACCAACATAACGACAGAGTTGAGAATTTTCCTCACAATACCAGTCTCAGTCGCCTCAAATGAAAAGAGTTTTAGCAAACTAAAGATCATAAAAAATTACCTCAGAAACTTAACAGGATAACAACGACTAACCAACCTGAGTATCATATCAATAAAGCACAAGTTAGCTTCAAAGCTATCTTTTTGAGGACATTGTAAAAATGCTTGCAGCCGAGAAAGCCCGTAAAGTTAAGTTTTAGTTCAAGCTTTCTGTGTTTAAATTAATTTTCTCACATTTTGTCAATAGATTAAGAGATTGTGAAAAATGTCTAAGTATAATACTCAAGATAATAACTTCAGCAAAATGTGTTATTATTAATTATTGTTCCACAGTTTTCCAAAATCCTTGAATGGTTTTCGGTCGACGTTTCGATAATTCTTTTTAAAAGTCCAAAAGCACAAAAGAGGTGCTTTTGGACTTTTGTGAGATGTCCAAATCCCCTGTTAAATCTCCAGATGTCTCACCCTTTCTCAGAAAAGGGTGAGATATCTGGAGATTTAGCAGGAATATCAGTAAAGGGTATTTATTGACTTGATATCAGTTTCTTCCATTTTTTCTATGAATTTAATAGTGGATTCAGATGTGTGGCTGCTTGTTTTATCCTGATGCAGTTCTACTGAATGTTGGCACTGTGGGTAAAGATATGGTATTTATTTTTTGAATAGTGGGGATAAAATAGGGTCTTGATAATATGTGGGAGTTGATTTTTTACATTCCCCTCTCCTTTTTACTTATAATTTTCCATTATCTGCAAAACCGGCAACAATCATAAATCTCTTAGAGAAAGTTCTCACGTTAAAGTTACAAAGTTGAACCACGTTTTAAGATTTTTCTCCTCTTTTATGATAAATTGTTCTTTTTTATTGCAATCTTTTAAATATACCCACGCCTCGTTTATTGTCGCAACATTTTTCCATCTTTCTCCAGCTAAATGCTTCTCATACAGAATTCTGTAGCGAGTTCTGCTTTCTGCAATATGCCGTTGGAGATAGACGATGAACAGTGTATTTTTTGGCCTTTTTAAGATTCAAATCACTGTTGATTATTTTATTTACAGTTTAAACTGAACTTTTAATGACTTTGTAATAGTCCTTTGATTTGGCGGATTCTCTTTTAAAATTAAAGATCTTACCTAACAAATATTCTCAGAAATTCTTTTCTTTTTTGGATACTTATTTGGAAATATTTTTCCACTTTTACGTGTTTATTCCTTTCTCATTAATAATATTACTTATAGTACCTTTAGATATAGAAAAAACATGACTTTTACAACGTTTTTGAATAACTGAATAAACATAATTCTCTTCGGAAAGAGAGGAAACATGGTCTTTCATCCATTGCTTATTTAAAAGCGCCATTTTGAAAGTAAACAAAACTCTGAGTTAGCAGACGATAAGTTATACTTTAACTACTATTTAACTGCTGCGAAAATAAAATTATTTCGTAACATTCAATTTTTTTTAGAGCTCATCAAAATCATTCAAAAAATGTCCGAACAGCCTCTGTATTTATCATAATAAATATCCTATTCTAAAGCAACAGTCTGTTGATTTTGATGCAGCCCACACATATCCCGATATCATTTGATAAAACCTTTTCATTTCATTTGCAGCGATTATAAGTATGAAAGAATATACCAAACATGCTACTCTTAGATTATTTGTCAATGAAATATCTTAGAATTAATTAGGTATTTTATCTTGTACTAAAAATGAAATTGCTGCAAATTAATATATTTACCTTTGAAATCAAGCAAGTTTAATATAAAAATTTGGACTTGTGGAATTAATGTGTGGTGGCGATATCAGGTGTTGTCGGGGGGGGGGCGCCAAGGCGAATTCTTGCCCCGGGTGGAAACTAGCCTTGTTACGTCTCTGTTCATGGGTGACGGGGAAGGCACTCACTTGCAAATAACGGGGCGTCCGTTCCTTTGATCTAGTGTGATGGGCAAATCGATTCTTTCAAAAGATTCGATTCATTTTCGAATCGAGTCAGTTGAGTGGTTCACTGACTTTGGCCTACCGATACATAAAGCACCATCTGTTGGTAAATTTTCGCATTATACCATGTTTCTAAGGGATGGGGGACTTGCTTAGTTGGGGGCGCAGCCCCCTCCGCGCCCGACCTAAGCCACAGCAGAGAAGCGGGGGAAGGGCCCAGTATAAGGGTTGGGGAGCTAAATATCGACTTTTTCGACCACCATATGTAGGATGGGGATCATTTCCTCGAACCCACGTGGTGTCCCCCCCCCCCCCGGTGATCGGATGGAGGATAAGGATTTGTAAAACTCGTTTCGTCGTTATCCTTCTGAGAAGCAACGAAACGTGTTTTCTTTCTGAGAAACGACGGTTGCTTTTGTCCTTCACGTGGTTTTATTCGCACTTCACGTTGAGCCTCTTCAATTTCTTTGTTTGGTCTCGTTATCATTTAGAATTTTTCAAATGCTTAGTTATACTCATTAGTATTCGACAATCTTACAAAAATTTGAAGGGATCTTGGATTATTTTATCATATACCATTGATCGAATCAGATTGGAATTTTAAAACGAATCCGAGACTTGGAAGGTAGTTAATTAACGTCGTACTGGAGCAACACAGCGGACTATTGCCGACAGTCCCTGATCAATCCAGAAGGCAAAGATCCGAGGACAACACCACGTAATTTTGAACCATGGTCAGATAAAGTTGGCGCCCCATGCACGACGGTGTTTGGCTGGACCTAGTTTCGAACTCGCATCCCTCCGGTTGCTAATCCGCTACTCTTCCAATTTGGCTACCATGGCCCGTCACTTGGTTGGATGTCTAAAGATTGAACAAGTATAGCACACCGATTTCAAGAAATTTGATTGACTCGGTAGTTGAACTAACGTCCCACTGGAGCAAAACGAAGGGCTATAGGCGACGGTCTTGGATCAATCCTGAAGGACGAGATCCGAGGACAACACATCGTCATTTCGAACCAAGGTCAGATGACGAGGTCAACACCTGAGCTGATTCTCCAAACTTACACACCACGCTAAGTCACTGGCATTTGAGGCCACGACAGATTTAACACCAGCCCCAACGTACACGATTGATTGGATCGAGTTGATTGATTTGTTAAAAAAGGATTTAGTCTTTTCAAAGCCAAATTTCTGAAACAAAATTTTACTTTGTCCTGATTGTTCTACTTTCGAGAGAAAATTTCGTTGTTATGACTGATTTAAACATTTGAAAGTCCTACCTGAGGTTCGTAGATTGGTTGCATTCCGTGGGCCAATCGTCGCTGTTTGAGATGATTGACGATCGCTGAAAGTAATGAGCAAAGCTACTAAACACTGCTCTTACATTTTCGGTAGGTATTAAAGATCGCCGGAATCACAATTGTCGTCTACGATCATGTTTGGTTGGGATTACACAAGGCTACATTTGGCCATGCTTCACAAAACATAAAATATCAAGTAATAGACAAACAATGAGAGATTTGCTGACATATAAGAGAAATACGGTGGCCCGGTTGGAATCCGACCAAAAGACCGTCGTGTACAAAGGGGGCTGGTGCACATTAAATCTGTCGTGGCCTCAAATGTCTTCTCGTTGGCGTGGTGTGGACGTTTGGAGAGGAGTGAGAACTGAAATGTTTACCTCGTCATCTGACCGTGGTTAAAAAGTGACGATGTGTCCTTGGATCTTTCCGTTCAGGATTGATTCCGGACCGTCCACAATAGCAACTGGTGACAAATGACGTGCGTGTGGTGCAAAATAACGAGGTAGGTAAGTAGTTAATTAACATCGCACTGGAGCAACACAGCGGGCTATTGGTGACCGATCCCAAAGGGAAAGATTCGCGAGGATAACACCACGTAATTTTGAACCACGATCAGATGACGGTTAATTCATCAGTTTCTGTTTAATTGATCTCTTGATCAATGGGTAGGGTTGGGTATTTCAATTAACGTCACACTGGAGCAACACAATGGGCTATTGGTGACGGTCCGGGATCAATCCCAAAGGGAAAGATCCGAGGACAACACCACGTAATTTTGAACCACGGTCAGATGACGAGGCAACACCTGAGCTGGCACCCCACTCTCCAAACTTCCACACCACGCCAACGTGAGGACATTTGAGGCCACGACAGATTTAACGTGCACCAGCCCCCTTTGTACACGACGGTGTTTGGCTGGATTCGAACTCGCAACCCTTCGGTTGCTAGTTCGTTACTCTTCCAACCGGGCCACCGCGGCCCTCTTGATCAATGATATTTGGTATTTTCAATTAACGTCACACTGGAGCAACACAACGGGCTATTGGTGACGGTCCGGGATCAATCCCAGAGGGAAAGATCCGAGGACAGCACCACGTAATTTTGAACCACGGTCAGATGACGAGGCAACACCTGAGCTGGCACCCCACTCTCCAAACTTCCACACCACGCCAACGTGAGGACATTTGAGACCACGACAGATTTAACGTGCACCAGCCCCCTTTGTACACGACGGTGTTTGGCTGGATTCGAACTCGCAACCCTTCGGTTGCTAGTTCGTTACTCTTCCAACCGGGCCACCGCGGCCCTCTTGATCAATGAATCTTTAAAAAAACTGCAAAATGACCACCGCGTGCTCATCCGAGGTCACGACAGATTTAACGTGTACCAGCCCCTGTGTAAACGACGGTCATTGGCTGGATCGAGTTTCGGGCTCGCAACTCATCGGTTGCTAATACGCTACTCTTCCAACTGGGCTACCGCCCCCCCCCAAAAAAAATGACTGCGTCTGATTTTGCGACACATGCAGGGATACCGATTCTTGCAGACTGTTTATATTCATTTTTCGCATTGTCATTCAATTTAGCGCGTGCTTTTTAAATTTAAGATTCAAGAAGCACCTTTCAGTGCAGGGTATGCGCTTGCAACTAATCAGAAGAAAAACAGGCGGTCGAAAGACAGCTGCCACTAAGCCTCCAACTGTAAATAAACATTCCCAGCAATAAATTGTGTGATAAAAAATTATTTTTATTCCTATTCGTTCTTAAGCTCATTCTGAGATTGTAATAAGATACTTATATCTGCATATTTTGTTCTAATTCACATTCAAATATTGGAAAAGCACTCAAGGACAGGGATGTATGCAGGGGAGAGAGCCCACGGGGGTCAAATTCTCCCCCAAACGATTTTGGAATTAAAAATGAAAAGAAAAATACATACTGAAGCTAGTAGAGGGAAAATCAGTTTCGTTAAGCATACAGGTGAGTCTGTAGTCTGAAAACAGTAGAAAAATCATTAAATGTAATGCTCGTTTAGCCCTCCTGGTGACTGTCTAAACGAGATATCTTGTCATTAGCAAAACTGACCAGGCCTTGATGGATGAGATATCTTGTCATTGGAAAAATTGACCAGATCTTGATCTCGTCATAAAAAAATTTGCAATATCTTGACGAAATATCTCGTCATTGGCAAAATTAGACAGATCTTGGCGGGTGAGATATCTCGAAACCACTTGGAGGATTAACATCACGGTATTTAGGGTATCGGGGGAAAGACAGGACCATACCCAAAATTATTACCTGAATACGAGCTTGAAGGGCGTTCTTTGAGAGTCAAATGTTTTTGAGGATGTGGGCGGCTTGGTGTTTGCACGACGGCAGCTAATTTCAGTCACCTTAGGAACGACCCTGGATTCAACATTGTAATTGAAAATGACATTTGCGAGAAACTTGACGTTAATAATTAAGAGATGAATCTACAAGCATTTTAACGTACGAAAACCAATATTTAATTTTTTTTTAACGTAGTATATACACGAGTAGTATCCTAAGAACCGAACTTCTCCCAAAAGAGGGGAGGGGTAAATATATGATTAACCAAATAAGTTGTTTCAACAAAACACCCACATCAGGGATACCAAGTCATACTCCGTCCACCTCATTAATATTTTTGTGGTTTGTTTCCAATCTCGGAAAACATGATGGGATAAACGTTTTTTTTATCCAAATTGTGTAAAATACAAGGTGGGCCAAAGTTAGTTAGGTTATGGCTAACATTGACCCACTCGCTTATTTTTTAATATTTATTAATTACTCAAAATGAATTATTTTTTTATTGTGATGAGATTTTTTTTTTACTAAATATAAAAAAATCTACATAAAACTTTAAAAAATTCCTCAAATTTTGAATTTTTATAAATTTTAAAACAATAAAATGTGAAAATCATTGCAAAACAATATTGCCTTCAGAAATTTTAAAAGTAGAGCTCAAAATTCAACTTATTTAAAATTTATATTAAACATAAATAAATATAAAAATCAAAAACTAAATACTTCAGATATTATAATAGGAAATTCTTAAAATAGGATGTTTTTTTCAAAAGCAGAATTGTAAGAGTTGACTCCAAGTTTGGAGCTAAACCAACCATTTTCAAACACAACGGGCTATTCTTACTATCACAATGCCAATGTTATACTAATGTGAGAACTTAGTGGGACATAATTGTTTCTGCTTTCTTTTGAAAATCATATACTGTGCATTCAAACTCAAATAAAGATACGCAATTTTTAAATTACACTATACATCTTTATAAGATTTTAATTAATCTTAGTAAGAAATTAAAGTATTTAGTGTGGGCTGCTTTACAGAGGATACATATGGAATATTTGAGTATGTATTTTAATGCGACGCGAATGTCATTTAATTTTTATTATTATTATTTTTTCAATTTTTATTATATTTTCAATCATAATTGCAATTATATTTTCCAATCATAGATAATCATTAAAAATAATTTTCAAAGAAATGAGTTATTTACCTTTTTATTGCAAATCACTCACATCATTTTCTGTCCAAAACATCAAATTGAAAATTCAGAATGCTACAAGCAGGTTAAAAAAGCTTTTTTTAAAAAAAGCAATGAATGCGTGTTTTCTACCAGAAAATTTTTTCAAAAAAAGCAAACGATTTAGTGTGAATCAGTTAGTATTTTTACGTTGGTGGGCCAAAGTTGTCACGAATGACTGAACTTGTATTGAATATTGAACTAAAAATATATTACGTTTTATATAACAATGGCTTTTATATTTTAGAGACAATCGTTTGGGCATGGAACGCAATAAACTAGGCAGTTTTCCAGTGATGTACCACTTTCCGTGTTCCAATCGTCTTAAGTACATCCAACTATAAAATTTCAAAAACTGTCGAAAGAAAATTTTTTTTTTTTAAATGAATAGAACTGTGAGTATTAATTATTTGTTCTTGCGTTAATCTACATTATAAGTTTCAAAACTATCAAAATCAGATTTTGGAAAATAAACTTTTATTATTGCAATACACGAGAAGTCTTTTGCCCTAAAAAGTTTTTTATATCAGACTGAGTTTTGTTCAATAGCCCCAAATCAGCTTCCACTGAAAGTTGTTTCGATAATTTTGATTGAAAATGAGCGAACTAGAAACTAAAAAATCCAAACCTTTTAAGAGGAAAGCTCAAACTTTTCCAAATTGGCAACAAGAAAAATGTAAAAAAAACCAGTAAAAAATCATTTTTTCTAAATGTGGTTAACTTTTGGTTTTTAAGATTCTAGAAAATTCGTAAAACACAATACATATCATTAAACTTAGTTTTCTCTTTGTCTAATAGATGGCAGCACAAGATAAAAGAACTTTCTAGCTTTTTCCAGAAAGTTCACGGGTGTTCTTTTGAAGTTGGCAACACCCACAATATTACGTCACGTTTCGTGAAAGTTCTCGAGTTTACTATTATCTTACAAATATGAGTGTAGCCGCAGGTTTCGGTATGAATCAAATCAGCTGTGTGGTGACCAAAGTTTCTGAACTTGATCGCTTTGCTACGAACTTGCGAATTTCTTGAGTTGATATCGCAGTGGAGATTATTTTGAGTTGTATATCATTTCGATCGTTACGAGTTTGAAAGCGGAACTTCTTTCTCCTTTCACGTTTTTGCTGTCTGCTGTGCCGACTGATTATCGTTCTATTGGACTGAGTGGATTGATTTTATGAACATGACGAAAAAAGCGCCTGCCATCGGCATCGATTTGGGAACGACTTATTCCTGTGTCGCTGTGTTCCAGCATGGGAATGTTGAGGTAATAGCCAACGACCAAGGCAATCGTACAACACCGAGCTATGTTGCCTTTTCGGAGACGGAGCGACTGATCGGCGATGCGGCTAAGTCCCAAGTGGCTCTCAACCCTGAGAATACCATTTTCGACGCCAAGAGACTCATTGGAAGAAAGTTCGATGATCCCAAAGTTCAACAAGACGTCAAGCATTGGCCATTCAAAGTTGCGAATGAAGGAGGCAAACCAAAAATTTGTGCTGAGTTCAAAGGTGAGCACAAACGCTTTAACCCTGAGGAAATAAGTGCCATGGTGTTGACCAAGATGAAGGAGACTGCTGAGATGTACTTGGGCCAGAAAGTGACTGATGCTGTCATCACAGTTCCTGCATACTTCAATGACTCCCAGAGACAAGCCACTAAAGACGCTGGAAGAATATCCGGACTGAATGTGTTGAGAATCATTAATGAGCCTACTGCTGCGGCTCTTGCTTATGGACTGGATAAGAACCTGAAAGGTGAGAAAAATGTCCTTATCTTTGACTTAGGTGGAGGAACCTTCGATGTTTCCATCTTGACCATCGATGAAGGATCTTTGTTTGAAGTGAGGTCAACGGCTGGTGACACACATCTTGGAGGTGAGGACTTTGATAATCGAATGTTAACTCATTTTGTTGAGGAGTTCAAACGTAAACACAAGAAAGACATTAGATCCAGCCCCCGAGCCCTCCGCAGATTAAGAACTGCCTGCGAAAGAGCCAAGAGAACCCTCTCCAGCAGCACTGAAGCAAGTCTCGAAATAGATGCATTGTTTGAGGGTATTGACTTTTATTCCAAGATCACCCGAGCAAGGTTTGAGGAGTTGTGCATGGATCTCTTCCGCTCAACTTTGGAACCTGTAGAAAGAGCCCTTGCTGATGCCAAAATGGACAAACGCAGCATCCATGATGTAGTCCTGGTAGGTGGTTCAACTCGCATTCCTAAGATTCAGAAGATGTTAAAAGACTTTTTCAATGGCAAAGAGCTCTGCATGTCCATCAACCCAGATGAAGCAGTGGCATACGGAGCTGCTGTCCAAGCAGCTATATTGACCGGTAGCACTGATGAGAAAATTCGAGATGTCCTACTAGTTGACGTCGCTCCTCTTTCCCTTGGTATTGAGACAGCTGGAGGTGTTATGACCAAGATTGTTGAAAGAAACTCGCGAATCCCCTGCAAGACTTCCCAAATCTTCACCACCTACTCCGACAATCAACCTGGTGTTGACATTCAAGTGTTTGAAGGTGAAAGAGCCATGACAAAAGACAACCATCTTCTGGGAAAGTTCCAGCTCTCTGGAATACCCCCTGCACCAAGAGGAGTTCCCCAGATTGAAGTGACATTCGATCTGGATGCCAATGGAATCCTGAATGTTTCTGCATTGGAGAAGGGCTCTGGCAAGACCCAAAGCATCACCATTACAAATGACAAGGGCCGCCTGTCCAAAGAAGATATCAAGAAGATGCTGGACGAGGCCAAGCAGTACGAGAAAGAAGATGCAGAACAAAGAGAAAAGGTTGCCTCTAGAAATGCCCTAGAAAGTTATGTTTACTCAATGAAGCAGGCTGCTGAATCTGCACCAGATGAAAGAATGTCATCATCAGACAAGACCAAAGTGAAACAGACCTGCGACTCGATCATTCAGTGGTTGGACAATAACACCTTGGCAGAGAAAGATGAAATTGAGCACAAAATGAAAGAAGTGCAATCAGAACTGTCTCCAATCATGACTAAGTTGCACCAAGGGAGTAATGCAACTACAGGTCCCAATCCTAGAGCTAGTGCAGGTCCTACGATTGAAGAAGTTGATTAGACTGGTAAATAACATTAATTCCTGAACTTAATTTTCTTTTTGTACAAGTTTCAATTTTTTATTTCATTGTGCAAAAATTTTTAATGCCAGTAATTTTATTTATTCATTTTTATGTAATGTATTATATCACAAGATTTAGGATTGAATTCTGCATTACAATGTTCCTTGAATGTGTTATCATTCATATTTGTTCTTGTCATTCAACCTTCACATGTGAATATTCTATTTACTGTTGTATGAATGTTATTTATAAATAAATATTAGTTTTTCTATATAAGTGTCTTAATTTTAACCAATCTAAGTACGACTTATATCACTATACTTTAGAGAATTTAGTAAACAATTGATGTTGGAAAACCATAAATATTCCAAAATTAACTAATAAACTAAGCATATGGAGTCCAATGTTAACGTATGCTGCCTATCAGATAAGTTCCTGAATGAATATATGCAATATTTCTGGAAAGTAAGGTAAGCATTAATTATTGTTGGAAGTAATTTAAAGTGTACTTTGCATAATTTCCTGTTTAGTATGCATCCTGTAAGCATTAGTGTGATGAAAATTTAAACAATGGAGCTTTGGTGTCACTTCTAATATTACAGAAATATTAAAAAATTATCAAGCTAAGAGCAAACAATACAAGATGTTTTTAACTATATGAGTATTATAATTGGATTAAGTTAAATTAAATCAGATATACCAGACAAAGTAAAAATATAATTTTTATGTTTGTACTTCAATTTTTCATAGATGTAGACTTGTTACATAAATTTTAGAATACTTGTTTATAAAGATGGTATAAAAGAGGAAGTCCTAAGCTGTGTACCTTTTGAATCTAAATTTAGAAGTTACTGTAAATGCAGATAAAACAAACCTAGTATAATTCTGCAATCTATTCCAAAGCACATGCCAATATTAGGTTCTCTAATTATGAGTAACTGCCTTACCAATCAAAAATAGGTAGAAATGATATAAACAAAGCTAATATTTTAGAAGTAAAGAAAATGAAAAACTTCAGCAGAGGAGATTATTTTACGACTATTCTCCAATTAGTCATTAATTGAATTACTATATAGAAATTATAATTGCAAATTAAATCTTGAAAATAAGTAGACTAATTTTATATTTGAATACATTAGATTCACTGATCATCTAACCTCTGGGATATTCCCTGTCAAGGTTCAGATCAAAAGAAAAAAAATGTTTAAGGTGAATATATAAATTAATATATTGCAGCTTTGAAATATGTTTAAATGTTATTAATTACATGTTGCCTAAAACATGAAGTAAGGAATAGGAGAGGGGTTATCCCCTAATGTGCTTGAAATGAAATCCATCTCGATTCTACAAGAATATCAAGCAAACTTTGAACAATAAAATATAAAACATTTAGGTACAAAAATTCCTCCAGACCTACACTTAACGGGGTTTTTATTCTTAATACAGCAAATAAAAAATACTTACCAAAGTTTTGATTCTTTCATAATGTATTGACATGACATTAGCTCTTTTCTATTATAACTTTCACTACCTTGAAGTGATTTGAGCACTTGAAATCGAATTTGGACATAAGACATTTTCCTGCCAAGGTACAGAATCACATTGCTGACTGTTTTAGGAATTAAACACCAGGACACTAAATTTAATATAAGTATTTATTACACCAAAAGCCATAACACAAACAGTAAACATAACCAGCACTTTTTTAAAATGAATATTGTGTAAGTAAAAATTGAATGCATATTTTATCACAGAAACAGTTAAGAAACAAAGTAAGAACATAGAAACAAAGGTAGATTTGATCAGAAACTCAACACTGAGAACAAAAAAATGCAATAATCCATTTATTTTTTTCTATTCAGGTTTGTGGTTGTCAATTGCTTTTTGCATTATCCAAGACATTCATAGTGACACAGGAACAAGCTCATACATGCAGTACTGAAAAAGTTAATTGAAAATCAAGTGATTTTTATTAAACAATTATGCTTCAAATCAAACTAATAAAAAAGCAGACATTTTGAAGTTTAATAGTAACATTAAAAATTAACAAATGTTTCTTTTTCCTCACTGAAACTGAAATCACTCACAAATATGTCTTTATCTAGACATCTTGGTCTCTGATGTTGATGTTTCCGAAGTTTTCTTTCAGTTATGTATTTTTTAAAAAGTTGAAAATAACAGTTTTCTCATAATTTTCCTCTACATTTTTTTTCTTTACTAATATATAGAAATACAATCATGAAATTACCACATTATTTGTTATAAAAAGTTCTATAAAATTAAAGAAAAATTATATTGCCTTTCCCAAGAGACCTTTTTCTGAAGAATGTAACAATATAAAATTTTAAATTTGTCTATAACTTATTAAAATGTAGGGTCGCAAACAAGCTACGTTTAATGCTAAAAATCTACATTTATGTGATCTTCAACTGTTAGTATAAAAAAATAAGAATATACACATTTCTGAAACCTCGTATTTTGCAGCTCAGCATTGCTCATTACTACGTGATCAATTTAAAAAATTATTTTTTAAATAGGTCAATGTTTTAGTAATAGCTTCATTCTGAATTTTTTTGCAAGTCACTCATGAGAAAGTGAAAAATCTATTTTTCATTCTCAGGTATCAAAGGCATTGCTGCTATTTTTATAATGAATCAACAAGTAGGAATTCACAGCATGTGTTGCAAGACCTTTTAAATATTCCCTTCACAATCCTTCAAAATTGCTGGAAAAAACCATGTATTGACATTTCTATCATGGTACAGGAAGTTTTCTTAACTGACTAGATGTACAGCTGTGGGAAAAAATTCAACCCCTTTTACTTATGAATAGTTCATAAAAGAGCAAATTCAATCTTGGCATACCCAGTTGTAAACGCTATGCTACGCTACCGACAGGTAATATTGGAATGATCTTTATAAACAAATTAAATTATTCACAAACACGAAATTAGTACCACTCACTAACTCCTAGGAACCTGAACCCCTTAGTCCGACAACATTTACATTTGGGGTCCTCTTGTGAAATAATTGATATTGTTTGGGTCCCTCAATAATTTCCCCAAATTGACATCACTGATGAAAATAAAATTGATATTGGTAAAAAAAGTAACTATAAAGAAACATACGAGGTACACACCTTGATTTCTGTTTTGAAAAATCGTACTGAGCCCACTCAAGTCCCCAGTACAAATTTCATAAAAATATACTCATAATCTAAGCTTTAATTTGAAGATAAGGACTGAAGCAACTTCTCTTACTATTAATCATTAAAAAAATTAAATGACACTATCATTCAAAGATATAGGTACACTAACCTGTAATCCATGTGACCAGAACCCTGTTGTGCGATTTGAAACTCCAATGGTCTGTATAGCACTGTTAACAAAACGCTGTGAATCAGGAACTATAAAACTTGGCCGCTGCAAAAAGCTGCTGAATTTAACAAGCTTGGTAGCTATGTAGGATGGGACCAAGCTCTGCACAACTATGGCTTGGTCTTTATATTCATACCATAAAGCTCTTGAAAACCAATCTACAAATACCTGTGTAAAACAATACCTTTTAAAAACTTTTGCATGAAAATTTTACATGAAATTTCAAATTCAGATTGCACGGATTTTATAAACTACAAGCTGAAGCATTGTAAATCAAACGTTTTTGTGGTTAACATCATACAAAAGAATACAAACTCGAAAATAGCCCACTGGCTTTGTAATGTAGTAGGCCGAGTGGTGTGCTAAAAACAACAGCCAATAAATGAGACCTAATAGGCACTAAAGATAAAGATCTCTGGGCTCCTAGTTGAAGCCATCACAACGGATATGGTTGAAAAAAGCAGGGTATCGTAATGGAAGACTGCTGAATGAAACTGAGCGATTTTGCCGAGACTAAACATCTCAATTGAATGAGTGCACAAGACCTGTATGAAAAAGTAGTATCCATGATTGTTGACTGTTGACCAAAAATGTATGTGAAAGGACACTTCAACGCAGTGTTTGATGATGATTAACCACAATTTGCAAGGCACACCCGAGTCCAAGCAGTGGATAGTTGAAAGTGCTCCGAAGGTGAAGACCATTTTGTCACCTGAGAAGGGAATAGCCACTGTTTTTAGGGAATCATCCTAATTGACTTAAAGAAGAAACACAATAACAAGATCTTATTATGCAGTGTCGTTAGACCTTTTGAAACTGAAACAAGAGGCCAAGATTAGTGCACAAAAGTTCTTTCTCCAAGAAAATGTGCCATCCCACAAATCGACAGTCGCAATGTCAAAATTGCACAAATTAGGTTTTTTTATGGATTCCCCATGTTTGATTTACTAAATAAGAATGTCATCAGTCTTCTCTCTCAATGCATATTTAGCAACCTTTGACAAAAGCTACTTTTCCGACGATGAAAAAAATTGGAAACTCACTGGACCAAGTGAGTCATCGAGATTTTATTTCTCCACAATCGATTTTTCGAAAAAACGAAGTTTAATTTGCTTTCTATCATACTTATCTAACAACCCTAGAATAAGCTTAAGAAAAAGTGGTGGAAAGAATATATACCTAAATTAACATTACAAAATTTGCTTTATGTTTAATGTCTTAACTTAGAAATGCTAATGTGTCTAATACAACTTCCTGGATTCACAAACAGTAATTCCTTATATCAACTGTTTATCATTTGACAGGCTGACTATACATATCGTTCTGAATGGGACACTAATGTTTTTCATATTCCTGGCTGTCATTGTTTTAATTTTTAAAATGTCAATTTTGTCTTGTTTTTAATAAAAACTAAAAATATGCTTTAATATTGGTCTATCTCATAAATTATTATTCATAACCTATAATTGCACATCAATATCCTCCTCATGGATATCAGTAATTTGTATAACAATGGAGTCACATTGATATAGCGTATCAATAACTGCAGTGATTTAAAGAAAATAAAACATGTTGGCAACACTACCTGTGTAAAACAATACCTTTTAAAAACTTTGCTTGGACATCTCAGACGCTGCTTCTGTTCTGCTGTAGTGCTATTTTTTGTTTTGTTGTATAGTAATCGGTGACTTTGTTATTCAATGCTCAGTTTAAATTTCATATTTCTTCAAGCTTTAATTCTATACCTGCAATGTCAAAGAAGCAAAACTGCAATTTTAATGACGATCTCCAGAAAGAATTTACTGTCTTACTTTTTCATGAATACAGATTGCATAACTCCCTATGTCCCATTTGTCTCAAGGCAATATGGTCAACCTAATCATTGTAGATATCAAAAATTAGAAATAAAAGTAAAGGAACTAAATTAAAACATTTGAAATACAATGGAACTCCAATTTACGTTTGGAGAACGCCAGCACAAGTCTTTGATATTGACTGTCTCCTTCCTCATCCTTTTGGTCATCTGACCGCGGTTCAAAATTACGTGGTGTTGTCCTCGGATCTTTCCCTTAGGGATTGATCCCGGACCGTCACCAATAGCCCGTTGTGTTGCTCCAGTGTGACGTTAATTGAAATACCACCACCACCACCTTCCTACTGTTAAGCATGGAGGGGGATCAGTGATGTTGTGGGGCGCGATGTCTCACCGTGGTCTCGGCCCACTTGTCCTGCAAGGGCGGGTTAGAGCACCGGTTTATGTCAGTATTCTGGCCGACTATCTTCATCCAATGGTGCAAACTTTGTTCCCTGATTCTCGACCTGTGTTCCAAGATGATAATGCGCCCATTCACACTGCTGGAATTGTCGGAGACTGGCTTGATGAACACGATGATGAACTGCAACACCTAGTGTGGCCCCATCAGTCCCCTGATCTTAATATAATTGAACTTTTGTGGGGTATTTTGGAGGGCAAACTGTGCAGCAGGTTTCCACCTTCAACGATACTTTCTGAATTAGTGACCTTTTTGCAGTAGGAGTGGCTACGTATCCCTGTAACTGTTGTGCATGACTTGTATTTGTCCATTCCACGACGGATACAAGCTGTAACTGATGCAAAATGAGGGCCAACAGCCTAATAATAAAGATTTTGTCTCATTTCACAGGTGTTCATATTATTTTGTCCACCCTCTGTATGTAATACTTATTTTTTTGGATAAATTACGAAATTAAGCAAATGCATTTTTGGATAATTTGACAGCTTAAAAATTAGCCTCCTATATATTGTATATAAACAATAAGAATGAAACAAATCCACACATTATGATTTATTTGTAAGTAGCCTTTTATAATAGTTAAAACTTCCATTTTTGACTGTTCACTTTTTATTGATAATTATTGATATGACTGTTCACTTATTAAACCCCCTAGGTCTTTAATTTTTATTTAATGTTTTAATTTAATGTTTTTGCAAGCTTTTCTATTTTGCGTCTCTTTTAGCAGGTCAGTTTTTGCTTTAATAATTGTTAAGTAAAATGCTTGCCATTATGCACACACATTTTCTGATGATAAATTTTTGTGCGATTTTACAGATGTGGCACTCTACAGATATTTCATTGAAGGTACCTATTAGTTCAACTAACAATCTTTTCTGAAATTTGTGTGACAGAAAGTCTTCATACTGCTCATTACTTAATTCATTAAAAATCTGATGTCCAATATATAATCAGTAGTAACGTAAATTTCTTAGGTCATTTAAGGCCACCCCATCACTTAATTTTAAATATTGGCGAATAAACTCTTCCGCGCGAACATTCATAAGTTAGTTATTTTTTAATTGACAAGATCGAACAGCACATCTCACAATCCAGTTCATGGTACAGCTGCAGTCTCTGCCGCGCGCGGTGGCAACGCGTTTTTTTTTTGGCGCACTTTTTGTCGCCACGGAAATCTTCCAACATTGAATATATACTGCATACGTACGGATGAAATATGTAAATCTGAATTAAACTACATTTTGACTAGAAAAACACTGCAAATATGGATTAAATATATGGATTTTTGGCGTAGTTATAAGCGACTCATGCCGGTGAGGGTAACCCATTTTTTCTCGAATTTCCAACAGTGAATCTATACTGTACATATGGATGAAATGAATCAAAAAATGTACATAAGTAGAATATAAGTTATTTTTAAAAATACCCGCTCTCCACCGTGTCCAAACTAAAAAGAACAACCAATGCTGGACAGAACTGGACGCCGGCAAGGTTGCCATAAAAACAGGTTAACCCTAACCAGGAGAAAATATGAGAAAAAAATGGGTTACCATCACCCGGCATGAGTCGCTTATAACTACGCCAAAAGCCCCGCCACGAGTCGTTGCCACCGCGCGCGGCAGAGACTGCAGCTGTACCACATTGTAATTGACCTAATCATTTGACAATATCTTCCGAAACTAGTCTCTAAACTATCGGTCTGGTCTTACAAACAGACTACTTAAATGGTAGTATGAAATATATTAAAGTATATAAAGCTTACCTTTTAACCCGCGAGAAATAATCGAGAACCAAAAAATTTGAACTTTTGAAAAATAAACGTACAATTGCGAGACAACTGTCAGTGAAACTGAACCAGATGAGAACAGACTCCAGCTATGGTACAAACCAGGGTTTATACAAGGGGATAAACATGCACTTAAAGTAATGGAGGACAGATTTGGATAATCAACGGGATAATTACAACGTAGGTGTGAGGATAAAACATTTGAGGTTCTTAGTATGTTTTTCGGCGCTGATAAAGCACGACTTAGTTCAAGTTAGACTAAATCAATGACTATAATGGTTTATACTTGGTCTTCAAATATAATAATCATTAGTATAGCTTTTGATCGAATTCTCCATTACAATCTTTTTTTTTCTAATGAGTAACATCTTTGCACCTGTGTGGTAGTAAATTAATGCGGCCATTAACAAAGTAGGAATTTCAGGACTGGGAAACGAAACGACCTTATACCTTCCATTTTAGATCGAAAGAATTGAGATCATCCGTACTTGCGCGCCCCTGGTCAGTGCTCGGAGGGAACTTACGCATTTCAGGACAATGTTACCCGCTTTGGACGCTTTTGGGTGCACCGGGTTACTCTACTTTTGTGACTTTTTTGGCGATCTTAATTTTGGCCTCATTTCTTAGATCGAATAGTTCTTAAACCGAATCGATAATCGAATTCGTTCTCTCGAAACTCGCAGTTCCCGCTCGATTGTCATTTTATTTGGATTTCAAGCGGGATGTATCGTTGTGCTCTGCGCTGGTGATTATCTACTGCAAATGGCTATCCTGGTGATCGGCGATTCCATGATGAAATGTTTAGGAAATTGTTTTTCTAAAACGTTGTCAAGCCCATCTAATTGTAGCTGCTTTCCCTGGCGCTTCTGAGAAAGATAATTTGCGCGTTTTGGGAGCCGTTGGGGGGTTGGAATTTAGTGACAGATGAATCTGCTGCTATGAGTTCTTAACACCATTTTACGTTTGGAACTTCAAAGGTAAGGTAACTTTTTTTGCAATTTTCTAAACTCTTGCTAATGTGCATACCGACAATACATAAAAAAGCTTGTGCTGTTTGTGATTCATCTTAATTTGAAAATGTGCTCAAAAAATTTTATTTGCTCAAGAAATCATATTTTGTTTATTCAGCCCACTATCAATGTAAATTCAAAAAATTATGTGTATGAGGTTAGGAAATACCTGCTGTGTTCTATCGTTTGATAAGGTTTTAATCCACATTGTTACACTGTTCAATGTACTTATATTTTCCTTAGGAATCCCAAGATTTGTTCCCATGCATTCATCAATCTTTGCAAAAGAAATTGAACATGTTTTTTTTTTCATTTGTACACCCCAATGCTTCTTAACATCTCTCAAAGCTGTCACTAGAAAAATTTACCACCTCAAAAGACTTCTAGGGTAAATATTATGTTAATAGTTAATGTACTTTTATTCATGCACAGTTCCCTTAAAGCTTAAAGAGGGCCTGATTTAAGCCCAAAAAGTTTCAATTTCTATCATTAAATTTTTTCTACAACCTTAAGTTCTGCAAGAACTTTATATATATATATATATATATATATATTTCATTGCACCTTTCCAAAGCCAAGTTAATAATACCAATGGCATAACATTTATAGGTTATCTGAAAGTGATTGGTTTGTAATCTGGGTCCATGAGACCCAAATATAATACTTGTGAAAGTTTCTTCATATGCACTTATTGGTGAGTTACTGTGATCTATATGAAATGTAGCCTATAAAATGAAAAATTTCTTTTAAGAGGTACTAATTTTTATTTTACTTGAAGAGTGAGAATTCTGCCTGAACAAGCAGCTTGATTGCTAGTGCCCTTTGGAAACCATGTTATTGTCTCCTTTGCCTTTTGTTTTAATTAATTAAAACAAAAGGCAATAATAATAACAATTTAATAATAATATTAAAACATAACAATAACATAACAATTTAATATAACAATTTATAATTATAACAACAAATAAATAATTTAATTCTGATATTGTTAATATCTAATACATCTTAATTACTTTTAGAAATCTCATGCTATTTTAGCTCAACCATCTATTTGGTTGCCTGTACCTCTTAAAAAATCTTGCTGTGCTTTGTCTTCTATTATTGCACCACTTAAACATGCATCATTTTGGTTACGTGCTTCTTGTTTACGCTTCTTTAAAAGGCTCATATCTTCATCCCCTAAATCCAGTTCACTGCAGATGCCTGCTGCTGTATTTCTACAACGTCCACTGTTGCCTGCTAATGTGCCTCCACAATTACCATTGACGCCTGCCTCACTGGAATCCGCTTTGCTTTCGTTCTCAGCACTTTTTGTTTTGTTAATTCTAAACCTCTGCTTCTATTCTCAATATCCATTTCTGTTGATAATGTAATTTGTTCCTCTCTCCCTTGATAAAACTTTTACTACACATGGTAAATTGGAAAGTAAAAGGAATGTTTCAACTGATACATCTTTCTCATTCAGTCATTTCTCAGATTCACCTTTTTCTTTGTTTGCAAGTTACTTTCTGTTCAATTAAATTTGGTAAATGGTGAGTATTTCTAATAAGATTGATATTTTGGGAAATTGTATAGGTAAAACTAATATACTAAAGAAAACAAGAAAAAATATTTGAAAGTTTATTTGTTAATTATAGAACTGGAAAGGGTAGAAGAAGTCTTGTTGAATCAATCCAGTGTTTACAATGTAATGGTTTCACTTATACATATAAAAGACCTTTATATATAGGGAGATGTTTTTCTCAATCAAATAAATTTAATCAATAATTTTAACTGGATATAATAGTACATCACAATCAAATTTATATTTTCAATTAAATAGTAATTCAAATAATAGTTCTTCCCTAAGTGAATCGGTTTGGTTTTCCACCCCCAAAGCAGGAATTTTTTATATTGAGAAGTTCAAATAATAACCAGTCTATTTCAAATATTAATCAAACTTCGGGTAAATGTACTCTATCCTAGGAAATGGGAAAAGTAGCAGATTTTTCGCAACTATGCAGAAAGTTTATTACCATCATAAAATTTGTTAAATATGGAGATTCATAACTGAAGGATGTACAGAGGCTGTTTGGACATTTTTTGAGCGATTTCGATGAGCTGTAAAAAAATTGTATGCCTACAAAATAATTTTATTTTCACAACAGTTAAATAGTTAAAGTATAACTTATAGTCTGCTAACTCAGAGTTTTGTTTACTTTCAAAATGGCGCTTTTAAATAAGCAATGGATGAAGACTTTCCGCTCTTTCGGAAGAGAATCATGCTTATTCAATTGTTCAAAAACGCTGTAAAAGTCATGGTTTTTTTATATCTAAAGGTACGATAAGTAATATTATTAATGAGAAAGGAAAAAACGTAAAAGTGGAAAAATACTTCCCAAAAAGAAAAATATTTCTGAGAATATTTGTAATGTAAGATCTTTAATTTTAAAAGAGAATCCGCCAAGTCAAAGGACTATAGCAAAGTGAACGTGAGAACTTTCTCCAAGAGATTTATGATTGTTGCCGGTTTTGCATATAATGGAAAATTAAAAGTATAAAGAGGGGGGGAAATGTAGAAATCAACTCCCACATATTATCAAGACCATATTTTATCCCCAATATTCAAAGAAGAAAATTTCGCTGAATACTACTACCAAAAATATAAATTCAAAATTGTTCATATTTAAAAATCCATTTGCAAGTTGAATTGTTTTGTCTGAATGTTCGTTGTTTGTCATAGATTCGAATATTTCTTTAAATTATCCAATCTTCAACAATCTCATTCACTAATTTCGAATTGGAACACTAATTTTAGAGTTGAGAATTGTAATTTTTTTATTTGCAAATCTGTTTCAATGTGATACTGCTGTGTTTAAAAAATAGATGTGTGTTTTGTGTAGGTAATAAATATAAAGGGGTGAAATATGTCACTGAGAAGATTATACCACAGATGAATGGAAGTTCAAACTGAATGATGTTTATTTTTGAATGTTCATTTTTATGACATCAATTATAAATATTTCTCAGTTAATAGAATAAAGACGTGTTTGGAAGGAAATAAATTCAACTAAAAACTAAGTAAAGATGGGCTGATACTTTTGGAAAATGTTTTATATTTTTGCATAGTTTTATGAAATATAGTTTCAAAAATATTCATTCAAGATGGAAATCTGAAAATTGCAAGTGTTCAGAAAGAAAAATCTTTCTGTATTTCATTCATACAGCACATTATCCCCTTTCTTTAAATTGTCAAAGTTCATTTGGTTTCAATTAGCATTTAAATAATTCCCTAGATATATCTAATAAACATCTACAGTGGCTTCCAAAACAGTATACACCATGAGATTTCAGTTAGAAGCATAAAACTCAGTTATAAATAATAACTTGAGCTTAATTTTCTTAAAAATGATTAAGAACATATGAGGCAGAAAAACAATTTTCTCTATAATGTTTTTAAAAATAAGTTTTAAGTGCCCAAATTACAAAAATCAGATCACAAAATTGAGTAAAGGATTTAAATGAGATGTAAAAGATAATATATTGTACTAAAAATCATTCGTTTTTGTAACTGAAATAAGTGAAGCTCCTACAAATCGCAGGACACTTAACAAAAGCATAATGTTAAAAATATTAGTACTTAACGAGCAGAAGAGGAAGCATTTATAATCCCATTACCAAAAGGAAATTTCCCAGGAATCTCCTGAGGCATCAAATAGGATTGATTGATCTGTTGAGAAAGTACCCCCAGTACTCAAATACTTCACATTTGAGATTCAACTACTTACAATTATAATTGAATATTATAAGGAGATTGATTACAAAATTGGCTACATTTTCCTTATTCCACTTTGGAAGAATAATCTAAGAAATGGTTTATTTATCACATTTAATTCAGTTATCCTTTTCTTCATTTCTAAGATTAATTCCAAAATGAAGAATATATTTTTTACTTTAAAAAACAATGAATATTTTATACGTTTGTATATATGAATAAAGTCATAAGAAATTAATTTCTAACGCCATACTAAAAAATAGAAGTAGAATCCCGTTAGCTGGGGTTTAGAAAGTTAACGGCTATAATATAATTCGTGCAATATCTAAAATTTATGAGAATTTCATAGACGCATCAGTAAAATGACATCAATAATATAGCATTTGAATTAAACCAATTTCCACATCACCTTGAAGGTGACCCCCTTTTGCAATCAGTAAGGCGGGTTCCCCGGCACAGGATTTTTATGCAGTAAACCAAAGAAAATAGTATTGAAAAAGTTATTTTAAATCAACATAGAATTAAATAGGTTTTGAAACCACGACCTGAAATTAGGGAGCAATATGCAAACTTGTCTGATCAGTATAAACTGAGTCGAGAGTGCTTAAGACAGCTGTGGGGAAGCAGGTTTTTTATGTTGTGATGCGAGGAATTAAGTGTTTCAACTCGAAGACAACGTGACACACCAGTTTACCCGGGAAGTATCTACCTTCTAGGCATACCCACGACACCACAATAGAAAACACATCTAGTGATAATGGAACGACACATTCCTCTCCATTGTGAAGTCCGTATGTTGTCTGTAAGGCCTTTCGTGGCAGGCTCCCGTAACCAGATTAGGAGTTCTGCAGCGTCATACGGGTTCGTGGTCCTCTCCGGGTGTGTAACATATAAGCTCAGGATTCTGGAGTTTTTACATATTTAGTTCTATACCCTCTATTTCAAAGCTATTTTTACATTTTGGCTATTTGAGATATCCTGAATAAAATATGCAAATTTTATAGCACCTGAAAATACCCAATTCGGGGTTTAGGACCTAAAACACCTTAAATGATCTAAAGCACCTAAGACACAAAACGACCTTTGGAACCTAAAAAAGAACTTTTCTCAGTTAATTTCTTTAAATGCATTAAGAATATTTTTTTATTCAAAGAAAGCGGTGTGCTGAGTCTTTTCCGGTAACCAATGGTGGTACCTTCTTGCTACTAAAAGTGCAGTAAATACTAAGTCAACTACAGTAAAAACAAAATCTCAAGTCAGTTACAATCATAGCTCACAATTCTCTCTCATTCAGGGTTCTATATCATGCTATTTTCAATCCGTTTTTACATATTTGTCTTGGTCAACAATTTGAAGGTGAATTTTTCTACATAAAATTTTGAAGGCAATTATCATTTCGATGGCAAAAGCTCAAAATTCTAAAAGCACAGTGCTAAAAATTTGTATTTAAGATATAAGAATTTTTTTTTACTACTAGTATTTACTGCTAGCATAGTTATTTTTCCCAAGCATGCAAGAAGTGGGTATATTTTAAATTGTGTAATATACTAGGGTACTCTTAACTTTGAATTATTGAAGACATAAATGAAAGCTTGGAATACGTATTCAGACGAATCATCTTATCATCATTCAGTATCTTACTAATTACTAAAAATACATGCATAAAAATAGACGCTACACATCGCGAAGTTTACCATTTCTTCCCCTCCTATGGAAAGAAGCAGAAACTCCTCCAATTAAATTGTTTTAATCTAACTATTTAAAATAATTTTACTCATTAAATAAGTGAATTTCAGGGCAATAATTAATTAATCTAAGAGTAAGACAAGCAATTCCATCCATATCGTCAGAAATGGAAGGTAACCAATCCTCTTTTCTTACAGATCTTATAAGTAAAGCTAAGAAAGAGTTCTCTACCTTAAAAATAAATAAAAAACAATATATTAGCTTTAAAAAACTGACATTCCAGAAGTGTATATAAAAGCTCATTACAAGTGCGTACCTCGTTTTCACAAACTTTATCAATATTTGTTACTGCTTCACCCCTACCCCTCCCTTTCTGCGATATTTTAAAAACAGAATTTAAAAATTAAATAATCAGTCCAAAGCTTTTTTTTTCATTTCCAATGGCTGGGGTAATCATAATACATGTTATGTGATTGATGGGTGTTTTATGGCCCAAGGGCCGTATATGGCCATGCTCAAGACGCAATCAAGTAATAAACACACACACAATAAAAGCTTTTACTGACACAGGAAAGAGAAATACACCCAGGGAGGAATGCCTGCTTCGCCCTGCTGAATACACCAGGAATTGAACCTGCGCCGCCTACAACTCGAGGAGTGCTAGCGCAGTGGGCATACCCACAACCACGACGGTCCCAACTTTAAACGAATATGAGTTTATGACTCAGTGGAGTCAAGGGGTGAACCTTATTACTTTCTTATCTCAGAGGAATAGTCTTCAGTAAACTGAACATTAAGATCTTTGTGCACTACATACGGAAATAGAAAATTGTTTATTAAAGCTGTTAAATGAAGTTATATGATCGTTCTTTTAAGACATTTCTGAAATCAGCATCAAAAATATAGATAATACTTTAACTACACATATAATATACTAACATCTCCCCAATATATCGTGCATTCGATTATATTGTTCTTTTTACTGGTCCCTTGATGAATTTTCGGTTTCTGAAAACGGGAAATTCTGATCAATTCCTTTAGAAATGCAAGATCAAAAGCACTTGTTTCAAGCAGTTATCTTGAATTGAATTGGTCAAAAAGATAACACTACAAGGGGCAAATAACGGCTGCTTGTGAAGGATCGAGCACGTAATGGGTGAGCCGCCTCTACTCCTAACAATCGCTTACATCCATGCGCTTACAAACCGGGATTCGAACCCGCGACCTACTGGGTGGCAAACAAGCGCTATGACCAAATCTGACGGTCTGTTCACTGAATGAAGGAACCGAAAGTAAAGAACAAGGCGTAAGAATTGGTCCAGTTAATCATGGATTGTGCGTACGTTGAGCACAACGCAAAGAAGTAATACGTTTCGTTTTTAATTTGAGCAATTTTGATTAAGATCCTGTCGTTGAAAAGCCCTAAATTAAACTCCACTACATGAAATTTGTTAAAATTTATAAATCAATAAAATTGGGCTAAAGAAAATTTAAAATCAGATTGCCAATTGTATAGTTTTATGTGCAAGAGCATATTGCTATGGTGGTTCAGTTTTGTTGTGTGAATAGGTATCCTCGTTTCCTGAAAATATTAAATGTACTAAACTAATGTAAAAGGGAAAATACTCAGCTGTATGCAAGTAATCTTCGTTAATATAAAAATTAGTATAATAATTTCAATCTAGCCATTGAAACAGCTGAGTTAGAATACCGAAACTCAAAAGTCAGGAATGTGAACTAAATGTTCTTATGGGTACGATGTTCATAGTTAATTTTATCAAATTTCTGTGTGAGCAATTTAGATCAATGCAATACCATTGTAAAATCGCCGTTATTAAAACTAATGCCGTCGTTTATTAAAAAACAATGAAAACGTCTATAAAAATGCAATATTGCAACTGAGCAAAAAAAGGATCAAAGTCAAAAATGTATTGGTCTTTTATTGGATTCCTCTGACAATGAGGGATTTTAGATGAGGGAATTTTCTCACACATTGTCAGAACAGTGGAACAGAGAAATGATCCACACGCTTAGGCTAATTGCGGCCGATAGTGTTGCAACAACTTAGCTTATAAGCAAAGGAAATCCCTTGTTCCTTGACTGGTTGACATAGCTGTATCCAGAAAGGTAGAGCCTGTCCTAGCAAGAAGCCCTGACTTCAAATTGAATAATTGAGAATGTCTCCAGAGTTCATCGTGGAAAACAATCTACTATGGGTAATCATCGAAATATTTTAGATGAAATTTGCCCCCTGACATGTTCCGCTAAACGTGATTTTTCAGGATTGAAATGAATTACATCTTTAGATCGCAAGGGCTTGATAATGAAAATTTATCAATATATTTCATTGTAATATAACGTCACTCAAATAAGTAAAAAAATTGTTTTCGTTTAAATAAAGTTTAATTTGGTTTGTCGTTCTATGATAATTTTTTGCTACACAAGGGCTAAAAATTAGATATGTGTACTTTAACCTAAATATTAAAATGTCGGTTTGAAAAGTATAAGTTTTCGCCAACCACAACAGGTCTGGAAATAGAGATGAATTTGTTGACACACACTCTATAGATAAATCTGTCTTCTGTTTCAGATGTTGAATCCTGTTGAAGTAGTGAACTTTAATTTGTCCCTTTGTTATTGTACGATAGATGGCGGCACAAGGCAGATTTTACCTTTCAACACTCCTGAGTGTATCGACTGGATCCTTGAGTTGCTATCGATATCGTTAATTATTTTTCATTCGTTTCTGTGTGCTTTTAACTGTAACCTTTTTTAACTAGGTTATGTTGTTCATTCTCTGTTGTCCGGACTGCCTCCCAGGCGGACGTGTACATCAGCTGCTGACAGGAATTTCGAATTCTACAAGTTTGTGGAATTGGAGGAATTTTTGGCTGCTTTGTGCCTCTAGTCTTTTCAATATTATTATTCCCCTAGTGAAAGTTTCACTAGGGCTTTGCTTTTGTTCCTACTATTTAAGTAAGTAGTATTTTCTATTATCGACTTATCAAATTTTGAGAGAACAGAGGTTTACCCCTCTCAATGAGTGACGAACTTACATCGTCCCCGGCGGGGACGAATCTTGCACCTGGACTTTTGCAAGACATGGACCTAATTAATTATTGCAGTGCTGAGGGGAATTATAACTTCACTTTCATCATTCGCCCAATACAACCTTTACTAAATAAAAACCCATATACAATTAAAAAAGAAATATATAAACACTTCTCTGAACCCAAAAATATCATAGTATGCCGACGAACTCGAAACAACAACATTATCATTACAGTAGAAGGTAAAATCGCCGCCCACGAAGCTTCCAAAATCAAAAATATCCTGAATACTATAGTTGATACCAAATTAACGAAAGACAATTTAATAACACAATACGTTATAAATGGAATAGAAACAGAAATAACTTTAGAAGATATAATTGAGGATCTAGAAGAACAAGGAATTAAAGTCGCAGATATTATCAGATTCGAAAAAAACTACAATCAAATAAAAATCCCGTTAAAAACTATAAAATTCGACACCCCTACCCCTCGGAAGAAAATTGGAGATAAAGTACACATAGGGATGATGATGCACCAAATAAAACTATACATAGAAAAACCAAGACAATGCAAAAACTGTTGGCTATTTGGACACGGCATGAAAGGATGCAGATCCAACCAAAAATGCAAAATATGCTCAGAAGACCATCCAGAAACAATGTGCCCAAATCAAGAAAAAAAATGTTGCAGAAACTGTAAAAAACCGCACCCAGCAGATGACGAAAATTGTGAAAAAAAAAAGAAGAGATAGAAATATTAAAATATAAAAATGAAAACTTAATATCCTACATAGAAGCAAAAAATACACTCGCAACCTCATACGCCAAGGCGATCACTCAAAAAAAAAGGAGATCAACACAGAGAAGAAAAAGAAATTATAAAAAATAGTGAAATCAAAGAAATAATACTTGGAGACTTTAAAACCAATACTTACTATAATTGAACAAATTCAAAGAAATCAAACATATATATTAACACTAATGATTGAAAATAATATAATACCAAAAGAAAATATAATTTATGAAACTCAAGAAAATATAGAAGAAAATGAAATAATAATACAGGAAGAGGAAGGGAAACAAACCACCCAAAAGCAAGAAGAAAAAGCACATCAAGACAAACTACTAGAATGGCAAAAAAAAAAATCTACTAAAAAATATAAAACAAAAAGACAAGAACAATACCACATCAACAAAACGAATAAGCGAAGATTTAGAAAATAACCATAACAAAAAACTAACAAAAACTATACCATCACAATCTCCACTTGAAAAATCTATAATCAATGGCAATATGGAATATGAATAAAATATCAACTGCCTGATTTTCTGAACTTTTACCTTCCTTTAACTCAACCGTGTTTGGACTTAATATCATTCAGTGGAACTGCCAAGGCGCCAGAGCGCGCCTCTTCGACTTAAAACATAACAAATACTTTAAACAGGCGAACATTTTAATCTTACAAGAATCCTTTCTAAAACCCAAAAATAGATTTACACTTATCAAAAAAAAAATTTTCCGTTTTGACCGACCCTGCCCTTTCAGAGGGGGAGGCCTAATAATAGCCATCAACAAAAACATAAGTGCTCAACTAATCAAAGAAGAACAAAACCAATATTTTGAATACCAAGAAGTTCAGATCCACCACAATAACACAAACATACATATCATTAATATATATTGTCCTAAAGGTATTAAAGATGAAAAAATGCTCAATGATATCCAATTGGACTCGAATAAACATTATATACTTGCAGGTGACTTCAATGCAACACATACTAATTGGGGCTTCAAAGACAACACCAGCGGGAAAAACCTAATTAAATGGATCAATAAACAAAACTTAATTTTACTTAACCACCAAACTGGAACCCACATTATAATAAAGATACTATGTCAGCAATAGATCTAACCTTAATTTCAAACAACTGTCCCTCTATAACCAATTGGCAAGTACATCAAGGCAATTTTGGAAGTGATCATTTTCCCATTAATTTCTTTTATAATAAACCAACCAACAATAAACAAAACTTCACCATACAATTTAATTGGTACAACTTCACCAAAACTCTAAAGGACAACCTAAATAACTTAAATGATCCAAGATCTCTCAATAATATCTTCCAAAAGGCCATTGAAAATTCCCAAACTAAAAAAGAACTTCCCCCACCCAGAGCCCCTTGGTGGAATACAAAATGCAGCCAACTAAGAGCAAAAACAAGACAATACCTGACTAAAGCCAAAAAAAATATAAGTACAACTGACTGGGAAAAATATAAAAAATACAAAAACAAACTAAAGGATTTAATCCAGAAACTAAAAAAAAAATTCTGGTATACAACATGCAAAACCGTCGCAAAAGATAAAAATATATATAAAATTCTTCAAAGACTGAAAGACCCCGCCAACAATCACAAAGAATCTTACAATATCATTCAAATCAACAATATAAAGATCTATTCCTCAGAAGAACAAGCAAACCTATTCAATAAACAATATACACCAGATGAAAATCTTGACTTCCTTCCCCTGAGTTTTATGGATAATAATAACGAAACACTAAATAAGGAATTCACTTGGAACGAATTTTCCAGAGGTATTTCACAAATTAGAAAATCAACCCCCGGAAAAGACAAAGTTACCATTACTATGATTAAAAAATCACCTGAAAAAATCCAAAAGAACATTTTTAAAATTCTAAATTACAGCTTTGACACCGGCTCTATCCCCATGTCTTGGACCCACTCTCTTATCATTCCGATATTAAAACCACATAAAAACCCTACTAACATAAACTCTTATAGACCAATATCTCTAACATCAACTTTCGCCAAAATTTTAGAACGAATGATCCTAAACAGACTAATAGAAGATATCTACTACAATAGAAAACGAATTAACAAAAATAACCATGGTTTCATACAAAATAGAAGCTGCACAACTCTTCTAACACAAATATTTAATGACATCGTAATTGCAAGAAAAAAGAAAAACTATATTATCTTCGCCTCCATAGACTTAAAGGGAGCCTATGATTCAGTGTGGAGAGATGGTCTCATGAGTAAATTACTAAAAAAAGGAATCACTGGTAAAATAGCTCTATGGATAAATAATTTTATTAATCAAAGAACTTGCCAGGTGAGATGGAGAAACATTTTATCTGAAACTAAACAAAGCTCCCGAGGTATCCCACAAGGAAGCATACTCAGCCCTTTTCTTTTCCTTATCTTCCTTGACGACTTATTTATACATATTCCAACACAAGTCAAATGCTTAATATATGCTGATGACATTTTCATTTATAGCGAAAACCAAACATTAACAGATTCCACAGAAGCTATCCAAACCACAATTAAAATTATCAACAATTGGTGCAATCGATGGAAACTAACTATCAGTTTAAACAAGTGCAATATCATCAACTTCTCAAATAAAAAAACTACTCATAAATGCAATATCAAAATCAACAATACAACAATTCCAGAAGTAAACAAAATCAAAATCTTAGGTCTCAACTTCGATAAAAAATTAACTTGGAACCAACACTTCAAATACCTACAAGCCAAAGCTGCACGAACTCTAAATGCCTTTAAATACATAGCTTCCAATAGGTGGGGTGCTTGCACTAAACACCTAATACAAATAGGAAATACCACAATCCGCAACCAATTCGATTTCGGAGCCCCTATCTTTAATGCTGCTGCAGAATCTCACTACAAAAAAATAAACCCAATATACAACTCGATGCTAAGAATCGCAACAAGCCTTCCAAGATATACTCCAATTGAAATCTTACACGCTGAAACTCAAGCTTCTTCTCTGCAACAAAGACACAAACTTTTAAAAACAACTTTCTATTTAAAACATTCAAGCCTAAGAGAATGGTCTCCAATTTACGACCTAATATACAACCCACCTTCCATTACATATGCTCCATGGAAGAGCAGAAACAAACCAATAGCAGCAGATACGATCAACTGTTTAGACAATTTAAACATCACTAAAAGAGATATTATCCCTTGGTGCCCTCCCACTTCAAACTTTAACTATAAAATATATCTTCAAAAATTCCCTTTCCAAAACAAAAATCTTCCCAATAATGCAATTCAAATAGCCTTTGATGACTTTCTTCAAACATTTCCAAATCATATAATAATAGGAACAGATGGATCAAAAACCAACACCACCAGTTCTTTTGGAATTATCATACCTAAATTATTTGTTGAAAGAAGCTACACAGTAAACAATATCAACTCAATTTTTACAATAGAAGCAATGGCAATATTCAAAGCTATACAAGACTGGATAGAAAAATTCCAAAATTTTATTATAATAACTGATAGCTATAGTGTCTTATCTAGCTTAGAAAATATAAATAAACATTCAACTAATATCATTTTACAAATTCACCGAATTCTAAGCAAAAAAAGCCAGTACAACAACATCATGCTAGTGTGGACCCCAGCACACAAAGGCATAGCCATCAATGAAAAGGCCGATCAGATAGCTCAAAAGGCAGAACTATTTAACGTCGCTGAGGGAGTCTCGGCCATGGACATCATAAAGCATTATAAAACTGAAAATAACCAAATAATATACAACCAGTGGAAAAAATACTATAAAAACAAAAACTATCCTCATATCAACCCAACAATTCTGTGGTATAAAAACACTACCCTAAACAGAAAGGACGAAACTCTCATCCAAAACTTTCGAGCAAACACTTTAATGACAAATTCAATAAAAAACAAAATCAAACTCTCAGATACCCCTAACTGCCTAAGATGTCACACCTATGAAGACCTAGAACATATTATATTCCACTGCCCAACTTTCCAAAAAGGTCGCAACAATCTCATTCATATTCTCTCCAATCAAAAAATTCCACATTCTTTAAATGGAATATATTCCAATTTATCTTTGACCATCTATAATGCCATTTGCTTATTTTTGGGCACCAATCCTCGTTTTTGATCTTTTACATTTTGAATTATTATCTTAGTTCTCTAGAGGCACAAGGCAAAGCAGCCAAGCCTCAACTCTGCTTTTCTCCGAAAAGCATCATCATCATCATCACCTCTGTTGTCCAATGTGCAAGTCATAATTGTGATTGTTCCTTTTTTTTTTGTTGTATTTAAATTAAAATTCAAGTTTAATTATTTCTGCTGCAATTATTGAAGTTCTTTAGTTAATATATCAATAGGTTATGGGCCCAGAGCACGCGCCCTCTGCGATTTAGAAGGACTTTGATTTTTGTTGAAATACGTGTGAGAATTTTTTTTTGAATCGTTTTTTTTTTTAAAAAGGAACTTTGCTGGTAATTATGGAACTCTTTAGCACAGATAAACTTCTTGGCTCAGAAAATTGGGTCAGATGGAAGTGGATGGTCGAAGGCTTGCTTATGGAGAAAGAAGGAGCATTCGAGGTGTGTTCCGGTGAAATCGAAAAGCCGGATCCGGTTCCTGATAGTGCTACCCCTGATGTCCGGAATAAGTACAGCGGTGATTTGGCCAAGTTTGATAAGGGTAACAGAGCGGCACGCGGAATTTTTTCACGGACTTTGGATTCGAGAATATGTGATCTCGTTTCCATGTGCAAAACAGCCAGGGAAATTTGGCTGAAGCTACACGAACTTTTTGAGCAGAGAAATAAACAAGCCCAATATGCATGCCAGTTGCAGTTCTCTTCATTTGTGCGCGATCCAGTAGATACAATGGCTATGCACATAGCGAAATTAGAACGTCTTGTGTCACGGATGAGTGATTTAGAAATTAAGCCTAATGACTTTGTTGTTATGAGCAAGCTGTTGGAAACTCTATCAAGGGATTTTGAACCACTAAAAATGGCTTGGTGTGCAAGATCTGAGGATCAGCAAACACTGACTGAATTAAAGAGACTTTTAGTTTCTGAAGAGCAGCGAAGGTCATCAGAATGTTCTAAAGAGAATGAACTAGTTGCCTTGTTGGCTAAAGCTGGCTTTCAAAAAGGACAGTCTTCAAAGCCAGGTAAGAGTGGTGTATCAAAATTTGATAGAACTGTAAACAAACAGGGAAAGCAGTATAAATGCTTTAACTGTGGCAAAAGAGGCCAGGTACAGCTGTAGTCTCTGCCGCGTGCGGTGGCAACGCGTTTTTTTTGGCGTCGTGTTTGGCGCACTTTTTATGTCGCCACGGAAATCTTCCAACATCGAATATATACTGCATACGTATGGATGAAATATGTAAATCTGAATGAAACAACATTTGAATAAAAAAACACTGCAAATATGGATGAAATGTATGGAATTTTGGCGTAGTTATAAGCGACTCATGCCGGTGAGGGTAACCCATTTGTTCTCGGATTTCCAACAGTGAATCGATATCATTCTCCACATATGAATGAAATGAATAAAAAAAATGTACATTAGTAGAATATAAGTTATTCTAATATTTTAACAGATTTCACTAAATGAGAACTGGACGCCGGCAAGGTTGCCATAAAAATAGGTTAACCCTAACCAGAAGAAAATTCGAGAAAAAAATGGCTTACCATCAGCCTGCATGAGTCGCTTATAACTACGCCAAAACGCGTTGCCACCGCGCGCGGCAGAGACTACAGCTGTACCAGAGGCCATATGAAAAGAGACTGTAAATTTAATAAAAGTAATTCTATGCATGGAAACAGTGGTAGGAAATTTGACAACGATGAAGTATTTATCAGTGAATGTCTGAATGCAGAAAGTGACAACACATGGGTGATTGATACTGGAGCCACACAGCACATTACCAACAGAAGTGACTGGTTCCAGTCATACACAAAGTTCAAAAACAAAACTGAAATTCGTGTTGGTAATAGTTCCACTATGAAAGCATATGGATGTGGTATTATATCTGTGAAAATGCTTGTACATGGAAAGTGGAACAATAGTGTACTGGAAAATGTGTTATATGCCCCAGAGGCTTCAAGAAATTTATTTTCTGTTAGTCAAGCTCTTGACCATGGGTCAAAATTTAATATGTCAGATGACAGTTGTGAATTCACGAAACCTAAGGGTGTCGTTGCTGTTGGAATTCGCTGTGGTAATTTATTTAAATTATTGTGTAGTGTAAATTTGCCTGAAGTAAATAATATTGTCACAGTTCCATCTACTGAGTGTGAAGCACAATTAAATGAATCTGATTCTCTCCAGCTTTGGCATGAGAGGCTTGGACACTTAAACAAACAGCATGTGAAGAAGTTGCTACATTCACAAGGTATTGCAGTGAAGACAGATGACAAGGTTTGTGAGGCATGCATACTTGGCAAACAACATAGGTTACCATTCAAGAGTCGACAACAGCGTGCAAAGGATATTGGTGAACTTATACACACTGATGTCTGTGGACCTATGGAGCAAGAATCAATGGGTGGTTCACGATATTTTCTGTGCTTTACTGATGATTACTCTAAATTCAGGAAAGTATATTTTCTGAAACATAAGTCTGAAGCTTTTGCAATGTTTGAAGAATTTTGTGCTTTCTTCAAAACCCAAACGAAAAAGCCTATTAAAGCAGTATTGACTGATGGTGGATTGGAGTTCAATAATAAACACATCAAGAGTCTTCTAAAGAAAATGGGAGCGGAATTTCGCTACAGTACCCCCTATACACCTCAACAAAATGGAACTGCTGAGCGAAATAACCGAACACTGGTAGAATTGGCACGTTCTATTATAATTTCAAAAGACCTGCCAAAATCACTGTGGGCTGAGATTGTCAATGCTGTTGTGCACATATTAAACCGTGCTGGAACTTCAGCAGCTGAAGGTAAATCCCCATTTGAATTGTTTTTTGATAAAACTCCAAGACTTGACCATCTTAGAATCCTTGGAACAGAGTGCTTTGTCCATACTCCAAAGCAAAAGCACAAGAAGTGGGACTCAAAAGGTATTTTAGTTGGATACTTAGATGATGTGGATGGATATCGTGTGTGGTTCAGAGGTACACGGAAGGTAGAACGATCCAGAGATGTCATATTTTCTCCTGAATCTGAGTCACCTTCTGCCATTGTTAGAGTTGAAACATCAACCACTTTTGAGCAACCTAACAATGAATCTTCACTTGAGCTTGATCCAGATGAGGCTCCTGATGAAGTACAGAGTGTTCGGCAGTTGAGAAGCAGACAGCAATTAAAGGCACCTGAACGTCTGATTGAATGCTGTATTACAGAACAATGTGAACCCGAACATTATTATCAGGCGATAAAATCGGAGAATGCCAATGACTGGCAAGATGCTATGGATGAAGAACTCAAATCTCTAGCAGAAAATGAAACATGGTATTTAACCGATTTACCAGAAGGAAGACAAGCTATCTCAAATAAATGGGTGTACAAAATTAAACGACATGCCAATGGCGACATTGATAGATTTAAAGCTCGTTTAGTGGTAAAAGGTTTTTCCCAAAAGGAAGGAATTGATTATTGTGAAACCTTCAGTCCAGTTGTACGGTTTGAAACAATTCGTGCAGTGATAAGTGTAGCAGCTAGTGAAGGCCTAAACCTAGTGCAGTTTGATGTCAAGACTGCATTTTTGTATGGAACACTGAGTGAAGAAATATACATGAAGCAGCCAGTAGGCTATGATGACAAGTCAGGCCAAGTTTGTCGGCTAGTCAAAAGCCTGTATGGATTGAAACAATCACCTCGTTGTTGGAACCAAAGGTTCAAAGAATTCCTTCAACGTTTTGGTCTGAAGGAGAGCAGAGCTGATCCGTGTCTATATTGTAGTGTTGATCAACAACAAAAACTACTCTTAGCTTTGTATGTTGATGATGGGCTCGTTGCCACTACCCCACAAATCCAAGATCACTTTCTTAAAGAACTTCAACGAGAATTCAAAGTGACATATAAGGACGCTGAATATTTCCTCAGTATAGAGGTAAAAAGACTGAGAAATGGTGATATATTTATCAGTCAGCAAAATTATGCTGAAAGAATACTGAAAAGGTTTAATATGGATGAAGCAAATGCTGTGTCAACACCTATGGAAAGGTGTCATCTTGCAGGGGAAGAAACTACAGCAATAGATGATGACAGAGTTCCTTATAGGCAAGCGGTGGGTAGCTTGATGTACATGGCTGTTGCTACTCGACCAGATATTTCATTTTCTGTGTCGTTTTGTTCCCAGTTTCTGGATAAAGCTGACCAAAGGCATTGGTCAATGATTAAGCATGTATTAAAGTACATTAAGGGAACAGCAGGCCTGGGTTTAATCTTCAAGTGTGGCTTTAAACCAGGTATTCTAGAGGCATATTCTGATGCTGATTATGCCAGTGATACAACAACTAGAAAATCTGTGTCTGGTATTTTGTTCAAATACAGTGGAGCAGCAATATGCTGGGCAAGTCGTCGACAGCAGTCTGTATCACTGAGTACCACAGAAGCTGAGTACATTGCTGCAAGTGAGGCTGCCAAGGAATTAATTTGGCTTAAATGGCTATTTGATGACATCGCTCCATTGATTGTGGTTCCTACACTGCTAATTGACAATGCTAGTGCTGTTCGACTGTGTAAAAATCCTGAGTTTCACCAGCGAACAAAACACATTGACATTAGGTACCATTTTGTGCGTGAAAAGGTTTTAAATGGTGAAATTAATGTTGAACACATTAATGGTGATCTGCAAGTTGCAGATGTTCTCACCAAAGCCATACCAAAGAAATGTTTTCAAGGGTTAAGAACAGCTCTTGGTGTGATGAACATAACAAAATTAGAAGTTCAAGGGGAAGTGTTGAAGTAGTGAACTTTAATTTGTCCCTTTGTTATTGTACGATAGATGGCGGCACAAGGCAGATTTTACCTTTCAACACTCCTGAGTGTATCGATTGGATCCTTGAGTTGCTATCGATATCGTTAATTATTTTTCATTCGTTTCTGTGTGCTTTTTTTAACTGTAACCTTTTTTAACTAGGTTATGTTGTTCATTCTCTGTTGTCCAATGTGCAAGTCATAATTGTGATTGTTCCTTTTTTTTTGTTGTATTTAAATTAAAATTCAAGTTTAATTATTTCTGCTGCAATTATTGAAGTTCTTTAGTTAATATATCAATAAATCCAAATTGTTATTTGGCTAACAACATGAGTACTAAAATTTGATCAGTCTTGCTCCATTTCGAAAAACTAACACAACCCTAATTGTTAACCTGTTTCTAAGTACGTTTAATTATTCTTAGTCAATTAATTGTCAAATTAAAATCGTACGATTGGTTGCCATCCCACTAGATCTCTGAAGAATTGAAAATTTTGCAACCTTATTTACAAAAAAATGAGTACGTGGTTTAAAAATTGTCATGTCAATGAAAAAAAGTGCGTTAATCTGAACCACTGCTCGAGACATTGGCGCCAGGGTCCGCTGACCCTGGCACCGTCAACCGGCGAGTTCTAAGAAAATACCATTACATCCCCTACGTACGTATATCCATTTCTTTGCAGGGTGCCTTTTAATGAGTCTATCCGACTGATGAAAGAAGGGAAGGCTCCCCAAAGTCTTTTGTTTCCAGATTTTTAGCAGATAACCAGTGAAGTTTTTATTGCCATGTTATTTAAGAATTTCTTCGTAAATGATGATGATTTTCTGATGGGTTTCTCGGGAAAGCATGGATGGGGATTTGGGTTTTTTCAAACCTACATTTTGAGTTTAAATGAAGGTCACATAACCCTCAGCACAGCTAAAATACTCAGAATTTAGAGTTGTTAGGAGAGTAAAAGGATTAGTCATTCCAAAATATTGGCTATATCTGTAAAAAAAGGTATTTGTGGGATCGAAAGCAATGTTTCCAGAGTTGGAAAGGCCGTATTGAACAAAATGACCATAGAGCGACAATCAAACTCCAATTCAAATGAAATCGATTAGTACATTTTGGTATGATTTATAAAACTGTATTGAAAATGTATCTCATTCAGAAAAACATGTTTTTGAATCCAATTCTTTGGAAACATTTCTGTAACTTGATCATTCAAATTTACCACAAACCCCGAGCGAAATAGCTTTAAAAATAAAATATAATTTCAAAGTAAATTTTTGTGGATACTAATCATTTCTGTACATTTTGGATTTAAAACTTTGTAAACTCGATTTTGGAGAACATCTCAAACATTGCATATCTTACAAGAGGATGTTAGTTTCCCTTTCACTCATGACTGTTTTTACTATACTTTTAATCTTAATGTTCTTAAATCCAACAAGACTCATAGATTTCAGGCATCGCGGGCAAGAAAGCGTATTTTTACTATAATAGTCTTCATAGTATCTCTCCTTGTATGTGTGTCAATCCTTTTAAACTTATATAAATTGCTTCATTTTTGTGATGCTTTTTACTTCTCAGTTCACATCTAATAAATTAAAAGCGTAGTCAGGAATTATTTTCGGAATGGGTCCAAAATAGAAAATTTATTTTTATGGCCTTTGAAGATTTAGATTTATTTTGAAAAAGGTTTTCTTAATTCTTTTTATACCTTCTTTAAAGTAAGGGATTATTGTAGGCATGGAAAATAACGCATTTCATCAGATCTGAGTGCAGGAATAATATTATAATAGTCGTGTTCACAGATTGTTATCACAATTAATAATATTAACAAGTATTCAAAAATTTATTTATTGAAATTTGTTTTTCATTTTACCGTTGCTTTTGGAGCGCTGTTTTATACTTACATATTTGATTACAAAGACAATAAATTAAGGAACTTTAACATAGAGTATTAGAATTATTACATCTCAGTTGTTTTGAGAACAGAAATGACTTTACAGGTATTGTTCGACAAATATTTGTTAAAGAAAATACAATCTAAGGGGCTTAAGCTCACATAGACCCCTAAGTGCAGCCATGAATTAAAAAAAGAGAGGATATCTTTGCTTTTACGGATCTAGGGGCTGAAGTACCAACCGTGTACATAGGCCCATGACATAAAAAGGATAAATTTGCTTAGTTTGGGTCTAAGGAGCTTAAGCCCCCGTAGTGCACCCATGCATTGAAGAAAGGGTGTATTTACTTTTTCTAGGGGCTTTAGTTCCCTAGCCCTTCACTCATGAAGTAAAAAGGATATATTTGCTTATTGCAAGTCTAAGGCGCTTAAGCCCCGTAGTCATATTCATAAATTAAAAAGGACACATTTATTTTATCGGGTCTAGGAAGCTTAAACCTGTCACCCCTTTAGCTCCCCCAAGGCGGGCTCATGAATTAAAATATTTTTTCGGGTCCCCCAAGGGATACTTGCTTTATCTGGTCTGGGGGGGGGCTTAAGCCCCTTCCCCTTGGGTTCGCCTATGATTCTATAGAAATTTATTTCTATATAATCAGAACTCGGTTACTCTTTAGAAATCTCTAAAACTATAAAAAATTTCTATAGAGCCAAAATTTCTTTTCTCTATTCTACAGAGCTCTGTCGTTCCCTATCAAAATATTTCGTAAGAGGATGAGACTGTCCCTCAAAACAGCTGACACTGAAAGGTTTGGTTGATAAAAATTTTGGAATTAAACAGTCTGTATGGAGTAAGCGAGGAGCGATAGAAGTGGGAAAATTTTCAAACTTTAATTAGTAAAAACATTCGAAAAATATACTTTTTAAAATGCTTGCAGAGTCATAAAAGTTTACAAAAACATTCTTCTGTGGATAATTTGGGACAAAATAAATTAAAAATCGTTAGCTTTCCGATTTCGTTGTTAAGTATTAGCCATTGTAGACCATATTCCTTGAAACAAAAATCACATCGGAATGGCAAAAACGGTACTGGGGTTATTTTGTATTCATGAAAAAGTCAGACGATAAATTCTTTCAGGAGATCGTCATTAAAACTGAAGTTTCGCCAAAGCTTTAAAAATGACTAAAGAATTAAAGAAATGAAATTTAAAACATCGCATTGAATAACAAAGCCACCGGTTCACATACAGGAATTGTGATCTATGATATTCAGGTAATTTGTTTGCCTGATAATGAAAACGATTATTGCTTATTATGACTAACCAATATTAAAGATAGTTTTTATTAAAACTGACAAAAAAATCCACATTTTTAGTAAAACGATGGGAAGGTTGGGAAACATGATAAAAAACGCTACTGTCCCGTTCAAACCATCACGTGGGGCTGTCCTTTTTTTAGGAACACATTTTCAGATTTTATAAACACAATTCATTATAAGCAACACGAAAAAAATTATAAATGAACTAGGTAGGTAGGTAGTTGAAAACGTCACACTGGAGCTACTCAATTGGTTATTGATAAATGAACTAAGTTAACAAAATCAGAAAACTTAGTTTTTCTTTATCAAATGCAAAAAAAAACTTTAACGTATCAATACAAATAAAATTGAATTATTAAAAAAAATTTTAGATTTCAGAAACAAAAGCAAGCGTCCCCAAATACCTAATACATCCAAAATACATTTATATAGAAGTCAGCCTCATTGAAAATTAATTATCTGGGACTTTATTTTTCTTTTCCCTTCCTACCGAAAGATGGACACACTGGCTAATATCACGAACAATCTTTCAAAAGATTCGAATTCTTAAAGAATCGATTTTTACACTCGTTACACGGTGCACTGAGATATCGTCTTGTATGGTACCCATATTTTAATCATTTATCGCTCTACTCCAATTTAACACGCCAAGGCCTTTCTCGCCAAATCGTGCACCCAAAAGCGTCCAAAGCGGGTAACATTGTCCTGAAATGCCACCGGTCCGTGCTCGGAGGGATGGGCTTGGGGACATTTCTTCTTGAAAATGTTCTTTCTCGATTCAAACTTTTATCTAGATGGCATGTAAACTTTTCTGTATCATTTATACTTGCTACATTAACAATGAAAGGCGCCTAATGAATCCCCATAAAAGTAACTATCACTCATACACCATGAAATCAGAAGAGAAGATGCCTCACCCCTTTTCTTTTTTTTTTTTACTGTGGGCACCTTTTTTTTTTTACTGTGTTGATTCATACCGTTCAGGGACGGTATGAATCAATTATCACTTTAAAATCCGAAGATAAATATTTTTAGGTTTCGAGCGTCTTCTAAAGCTGTGTTCTAAAGTATGCATGTCTGCGAGAACAAACGGGAACGATAGCCCCTATTTCGTGACGTAAAAGCGACCGCAGCGCCACAGGTTCTGGCCCGTTTCTTCACGATGGCCCCGCCTCGAGTCACTAAACTCACGCACCAATAAGCTGACAGATATACAATTCGCATTTCCTCTGATATGTAAAACCCTAGCTTCATGAACCATTGACCACGTGCGTGCATTTTTGTATTCTTGCTTGCATTTGGTCCTGATGCATGTTTCGAGTCCAGCTAGTCACTAATTGAATCGTTTTTTACGTTTCTTATCCCCATACCGATTTAAAAACCTTTTTTAGGTAAGATTACTCGTATGTTTCTAAATGACGTAAGATCGGCTTCAGTTATGCTTGTCGCACATGTATGTTTTCCGTAACAAATAAAAATCCCTTTTCGATCACACTGTTTATCGATTATGATTTTAGTTTACTGTATGATTTTATTCTTTGAAAGTGCTTTAGAGTTTTGAAGGGCAACCGTTAAAACTTATTGCTTGAGTGTCCACAATTTGCCCTTCAGTGTTTAATATTACAATACTTCATTGTATTTCTTTGAACAATTTCGATTGTTAATTTGATTGAAATGTGTTGCTGAAGCCATATGCGGCTAACTCATCTGTAAACAAGAGGCTATGGGAGTTTTAAATTTTGTTACAAGCTACAAGATGGACCGTTTAGGTTGCTGAAAATTATTGTCTCTTAATTTGGAATCACTAAAACAATTTCTGATATATTGTAGATTTCCTGTCATTACAATTATTTAGTCTTGATAATCAGGTGAGGTGAACTTAACATGGGTTAGTAGCTGTTTGGAAATAGTGCATGCACATGTATGAAATTTGCATAGTTTGATTTTTTCAAAATTGTTTCTTATTTGTATTTTAAATGTTTCAAAATTTCTTACATGTGTGCAATGCATTTTTTAGCAATCAAGATTCTGTGTGTAGCTATCTTCTAGTTCTATTAAAAATGAGTAAGTGATCTTTTCTCTCGATATTTATGAAATTTATTCACATTAACTCTCCTGGTGGTTGTCTCAGCAAGGTATCTTGTCATTTAAAGAAAACTGACCAGATGTTGATCTCATCAAAAAATTGGTCAGATCTTGATGGACAAGATACCTTGTCCAAACCACTTGGAGGGTTAAATAGTTATTTTACTTGATGTTCGAAGGATATACAGTCCCTAAGCTAGCATTGCAGAAACCTGTTATTTTAGTTTTTATATTCTTTTTTACTTTACAATTGTGCTGTATTAAGCAATTTGCAGGTGAATCTAAATCCATTTTGTGTGCTAAAAAGGCCTGATTGTGGTACTGAGAATCTGAACATAATGCAATTTGAAGCTCATTCTCATAACTAATCATCACAAGTGTTTTAATTAGCCACATTTGCTCTTTATGAACATGAGCCCCTTCTAGTTATGCCACTGCATTCTCTGCACAGCCCTGGTGTCTAGTTCACCAAGTTGAGGTGTGAGTTGCATGGTTTCGGGCATGTCTATTTGATTACATTAGGGAAGCAGGTTAAGCATAAAGAATGCTTTCACACAATTGGCACATTTAGCATGGTATTTGGCTCATATGAAGCCAGAAGTAGCATGGATTATGAGTCAGCGAAACTAATAGTCACCTATGACGATTCTTTACTTGATTTTGAGTACATTAGTCTTTTCCCCTGTCAAATTTACTACCTTTCTACAAATGAATTTCTCCAGGTTATCTGCCTTCTCACTGAAGCTGCACTACGCCATCCCTTGGGATGTATGTCTGGGCTACAGCGATTACTGAATGTTCAACAAAGTAGAACAATGCATTTGGAAAAAATCACTTGTTTTTTCAAAATTAGATTTTTTTTCTTGGTCAAATTTAATTTCAAATAGCTCGTTTTTATTATGGCTGTTTGAATTTATAAACTTTGAATCAAGAATTTTCAGAGAATTATTCTTTGTTAATTATGATTAATAATGACACTTCTTCTCCATTCCAATATATGGGGGAGAAGATTTGTTCCCATATCAGTCAGTTTGCCCACTATAACAGTAACTTGGAAGCTGTAGGCAACACTGATTCGATTCCTCCCTGGGGTATTTGTCTCTTCTATGTCAATAAATCTTTCCTTGTGTGTATATCCATTTACTTGATACTGTTTGGCACAGCTTGGCTATATATGACCCTTGTGCTGTGAAACTCAGCCAACCCCTTTACTATGGGAAATGACTTGAAGAACCATTGTGGGAAAACATTCTTTTCTCTCCACTTAACTTTTAGCTAACCACGTTTCTGCCTTTGTTTTGCCATGATGATTAAAGTCACTTCCCATAACAAGTTCAAAATTAGCTGGTCATTGGTAAAAAAAACTTTTCCAGAGTTAAATGAAAGACTGGAATTCTGTTTTGATTTGTTCATATTCTTAGCAGCAGGTCTTGACTACATCAAACTGCTAAAACAGTTAATGTTTATATTAAATGCTCCTGAGGACTGTTTAAAAATAAATCTATTTCTTTGTTTTTTCAAATGTTACTTTTACTATTTCTGAGATTTTGTCATTTTGGGAAAGTAAAAACTGTCTGACTTCTCTACTTCAAACAAATTGTAGATTAATTTAAAATGTGTTGTACTCAATGTAGCATAATGGAAGAAAATGGAACTTCACAACTATTTTTACAACTGTTGCAAATATCCACATGTCTGTTAATTGCTTTCACTACTGAAATCAGTACATGGAAATTTAAGATCACCTAATGAACAGCATTCTTTAGCAAATCCAGTTGGTGCTGACAGACATATTTCTATGTGAATACAATTTAATTTTGTGTTTCCTACCTCCCCTTAAATTGGAAGCTTTGAAACACCCTGTATAATATAAATAATCTACCCATGAGTTCTAAAGCTAACAAGCATTTAAAAAATAATTTCAGAAGCAGTTGAATCTCATGTTCCCTATTCCAATAGAACTGCCATAATGTAAAAGGAACATTACGTAAAATAATTTATTCAAATTACTTCGTAGGTAGTTAATTAACATTGCACTGAGCGACACAATGGTCTATTGGTGACGGTCCTGGATCAATCCCTATATATATATAAGGGAAAGATCCAAAGACAACGCAATTGTAATTTTGAATCACGGTCGGGTGACGAGGTCAACTTCTGAGCTGGCATCCCACTCTCCAATTACTTTTCAGACATGCCTATGTATCTGCTTTACAAAACTTCAATTTTCGCTGATTAAACTTAGATAGTATTAAATAACTAGCATTTGTTTTTTAATATAAAAAATACTTTAAGAATATTTGGAGACCCATAGGTCTTCCCTCGAACACATCCTGTGCATATAAAGTTATCTTTCCGTAACAGAAAGATGTATAAAGCTATCAATTTTTGGGACAGTGTAGTATGCTTGGCATTGACAAAAAATGCTATTGTGTGCTATTCTACTGAAACAATTCAGCTTCTGCAATGCAGATACTAAATCTTAGTTGATCTGATTACTGAAATTATTTTACATACTAACAGATGCATAAAATATTATCACTCGATATTTTTGTCTGGTTTTATGAAACAATTTCTTTCAGGTGAAGAAGTGGTTCCTGCTGTAGCATTGCCTCCCAAGCAACAAAGCATAGAGCATTTCTTGCATGATTTGAAAAAAGGAAACATCAAACACTCCATTGATGTCGCTTGCGAAACCATCAAACTCCTGGAGCGAATCGTAACCAATTCAGAGTGGGAGACTGCAAAAGACTTGTTTCAAATCATCAAAGAAGTGGGAAAAAAGTTTTCCGAAATCGCAGTCACTCACACACTCGTGATCAACATGGTCAAGAGGGTTTTAAAGATAATTCGCGACGAGTACTCTGCAGCTTTGGGAAAGTGCGAATTCGATCAACAAGAATCATTGCAAAAGATGCTTGTTGCTGATGAACCATTGGACTATGCCAAGAAACTCGATTCCCTAAGAAAGTCAATAGCTGCGAATCTTAGGGAACTGATGGAAGAATTCCAAAGGAGCCCCCAAGATATTGCAGTACAATCGGAAGAGCACGTCCATATGGATGAAGTCATAATGACCTTTGGATATTCGAGGACAGTTGAGAAATTTCTCAAGAAAGCGGCAACTAAGCGCAACTGCCACGTGTTTGTTGCAGAAGCAGATCCCTATTTAACAGGCCATACTCTTGCAAAAAATTTAGCTGAAAGTAACATTCAAACTACTCTTATTCAGGATTCTGCAGTGTGTGCCCTTATGCCTCGTGTGAACAAAGTCATCGTCGGAGCGCATGGCATCTTGGCTAATGGTGGACTTAAAGCTACTTGTGGGGTTTTCAATCTTGCAGCTGCAGCTGACCATTACTCTGTACCTTTTATTGTACTTGCTCCGATGTACAAACTGTCACCTCAGTTCGTGACTTCATCAGATCAAGAGGGGTTCAACTATATGTTACCTCCTGAAGATCTTTTACCTTTTGAGGATGATGAGCTGTTACAAGGGGTCGAAGTCATCAATCCCGCTTTTGATTATGTTCCAGCAGACTTGATCACTTTAATTATTTCCAATCTTGGTGCCAATGCACCTACATACTATTCTTCTTTGGTGAGAGAATTATTTCATCCTACTGATGATTCATTTCATTCGGATGATGAATAATTATCTCACGAATGTGGGTTTTTTTACTGTTCATAACTAAAGTATTTAGCACTCTACAGTAGTTGAAAATTAGTTTTTAAGAGGAATAAAATTGTTTGTAATTTTATACTTTTGTTTCCTTGTCTGAAATTTCCTATGTCTTCTCTTAAGGCAATAGCACAAATTTTTCTGTCAATCTATTAGTTTCAAGTTTCTGCAATTGTTAAAAACTTTAGTAGTTTAAAAAAAGATTTAATCCTGATTAAAGATAAAATCTAAAATCAGTTTAGTTTCATCTAAATAAATGCGATGGAATTAGTTTTAGCCAGGGTATGGCTGATTTAAATCAAGTGATTTTTATTAAAAATGTCATTGATTTAAATCAAAATTTGGAATTTCATTTTCCTTTCTGTATTAAGTTTATTAATTTAGAAAATGAAATAACACTATGAACAAGATGCATTTTATTTTATTCAAAGCAAAGAACTTTGCTTGCTCTAAGTTCACCCCAAAATTATACTGAAAATCTTCCTCCCTTTAAAGACAATAGTAGTCCCCTTTTGAAGAAGTATTTGTTAATTAGCAGTACAGGCAAGTATGTATTTCCCTCTTGAGCCATTGACCAACAAGTTTCACTCACAATCGTGTTCATCTACATGGTTTTTTAAACATTCCATGTGGTTAATTTTGAAGTGTCCTCCATGTGATGGGTGAAATGCTCCAAATATACTCACTCAAATTATTAAAATTGTGGCAATTTGCATTCTTTTTAAAAATCTAGTTATTTATTTTGTTTTGTAGTCTGTTTATGAAAAAAATACACTTGGTCACAATGAAAATGTTTTCCGCAGTATCACAATTTTGCTCATAAATATTTATATGGGGAATTTTAATATTTTCATTTTGTGTAATATGTTTTAGTTTTTATTTAAATTTAATTGAGAAATTTTATGCATTGATCCCTATGAATTCTTTACATTTCTAGCATAACTATTCTGTATTTATGGAATTGAAATTTGAAATGTAAGGAGTTAATTTGCTCATTTTCTAATTGAGTGAGTGTTAACAAAATAGATAATGGATTGAATTGGAAAGTTATTTTAATGATTGCAGTGATGAATTTTTTATTGCAAGCTCAAAATTCCACTCAATTGGCATGTTCTCAGGGAATGCTATTACACTTATTCTATGCTGTTCAGAGAAAAGCTTCATTTTCTCCTAAAGCTAAATATTAATGAGAAATATGAATTTTTTATTGCAAGTTCCTTCTATTTTACTTCCTATTGGTGACATAATCTTTTTAAAAACAAGTCTTTATCAAATTAATTACTTTATATAAAAATAACTAAAGAAATTCTATACATTTTATTCGTATGATAAATATATAATGCAAAAAAAATCTGAAATTCATCTGATTTTTGATTAATTTTATACAAGAATTTATAAAATGGTGTTAGTGAATCCCAGCAACCTTGTTTATCTAGGTTCAAAAAATTTCATGCTACCAGTAATGAGTGAAAATCAAAATCTAAACCAAGAACCAGATGGGAAAACATTGCTTATGCATGGCATTTGTGCTGTTCTATCTACCACATCATGTGACTTTGCTAATTCCTATATTGCGTTTCAATCTCACAAATTTACCCTACTATATTTTCTAATACATTAATGTTATTCATCATAAATATTTGTTTAACATAAATCAAAACCATCCAGAAACTGCATTAATTTGTCTCGTATCCAACAAGTTTAAATTTGTACAAGCAAGGGATTAATTAAAATCATAAAAATCCGATTTATGATTTTTAAAAATAAAATTTTTTCATACCCTGGTTTTAACCAACCAGTTTGATCAAAACTAAGTTTAGTTTTTCCAATTAAAAATGGTTCTAACTGAACTCGTTCAAGTTATGGGAAACAATGTTACAAGAAAAAGGCATGGAAAATTTTGTACATGTTAGCATAAAGTAAATGAAACAAATTAGTTAACTGCTCTTAATGCACTTTAATAATCAAAGGATTAAACAGCCAATTGCTCCGCTTTTGAAAAAGCTGAGTTTCGGATAGTTTTCGATTCAGGAAAATAGCAGCACAATTTTAATCATTTTTAGAAGCCAAGAGATTTGTTAATATTTTAAGGGGACTCGATTCCAAAATAGCGCAAATTTAAATTTTGTTTTGAAGTTGTAAATTAAGAACATTTCTGGGTCATCGGTATTTTTTCCTTCAGCTAAGCTTTTTCAATGTGTTTTGGAAAACAAATCAAAGTAATTATCTGTTTCTAAACATAACTTTTTTCCAATTGTCATGGCATTTCCAAAATTTTTTGTGAATTTCCTAAATTACGTTCTAGATTTTTTTAAAATGTGTATGTTCAATGAATTTGTGTGGCTTTCGCTGTTCATGTTAAAAAACAAGCATAAAAAATTGTAGGAATTAAAAAATAAGAATATCGGGACATGGGGTTGAGAGGGAGGAACACACATGTCCCCCTCCCATGAAATGTTTTTGGTGTCGCAAAGATTTATGGTGAAATTAGCTTAATTGATTTTAATCGAAGTTCAAATTTGCTCACAAGTGGAAAAATCATGGATAAGTTGAAAAATAGTTTTACATTTGCAAACTCGTTTAGTATTTGGTTGCTAAAGGGAAGATTTCGTCTATGCTAGCTTTCTGAAATGGAGAAGGCATTGGACAAGATAAGAAAAATTTCTTATTCTCCTAAACATATATATGAGTGACCAGGGATGTAGTTAGATGAAGGGCTCAAGTCGAGACTTCCCAAAATATGTTAAATGTTTAAAAACACTGAAGCTAATTGACTGAAAGTAGTTCGATGTTTGTTTGCACTGATTAGATGTCTAGAAATATTAAAATTAAACATAACATCCATTTAGTGTTAGCCTTTCGATTGGAATGAAACTGGGTGAAGATTGGAGCCCCTCTAAATTTCTGAATGCCTGGACTGGAAAAAGTTGGACAGATTTAAAAAAATAGCTAAATAATTTCATTTTTTGAAAAGTAACCTTATTTTATTTCTAAAAATTAGAAAATGTTCTTCAAAAGCAACAAAAAGTTCACCAAAACCAGTGTTTCTACAGGCCTGATTTTTCATTAGTGTTTAAGGGCCTTTATAAAGCTTTAATATTTGCTGAGTCCTTAAAATGTTTTGAAAAGATTTAATTTTTACAACAGTGTATACTTTTTCACCTCTGTATTCAAAATCCACGATCAATAATACTCATCCAAGGTCCAGTGTCGCCAAAATTCGATGGCATATTTATAGGTTTGCTAAACTTATTTTTCAAACTGGGTCAAACAGCACATGTGGAAGTTTCACCTTTGCCTTCGTGGCTGTGATCCACATGAAATGTAGCTTTAAAAATATGTAACCTTAGAAAGATCTTAACTCTCCAAATGACCAAGACCTGATCAGTTTTTTCTAATGATGAGCCATCTCATCCATCAAGATCTGGTCAGTTTTGGTAGCGACCGAGGTACCTCGTCGAAACAACCACCAGGAGGGTTAATTCTTTTGCTTGAAGAGCGGGAACACTGGAGATGTGCGGTTTGCAAAAATGAGAATTCATTTGGGACCATTTCATGGTAAAATATGTATTCGAGATGAGATTTTGGAGGAAAATGTGTAGTTCGCAATGTATGGGATTTATGTGATTTCAAGAAAAAAACATTTTTTGGCAAAAACTGCCAAAATTTTTCTAAGCACAAAATGCATGTACCTGAAGTTTAGTAAAAAAAAAGGGGTTGTGCCTGAAGTGCCTTTTTCTCAAACCACTTCATTCTTTATTACAATTCTCTAACAAAATCTTGTCTTGTACTTGATAATCCCAGATAGAAATTGATTTGATGAGACCCAATGCAATTTAAGTAATCAGTTATAAAGATACAGGAAATTATGTATGAAGATATGAAAGAAAAGACAAACCACACAAATGAATGTCAAAACTTACTGTATTTGTGTACTAATTTACAATAAATATCCAATACTCATTAAAAGTTTGTAAACATCCTATAAAGGTAACTAACCATAGTAAAATTACATTGGTTTAAAATCTCGTTTTTTCTACTTGACTTTGACAAATGGTTTCTTTACTCAGTATAAAACTGCTCGGAGACTAGTACTAAAATAAAGAAGTAGATAGTTATCGGATCAATTCTGAGTACATATGCAGGTATACATATAACATAATAAACAAATTTTACAATACAGGCTCAAATACTGAATAAGAAAATGCTTATACAGTATGCAAACAGTGTTGATTCTTTCAAAAAATATTAATCACAGAAAAAATTGTTCACAAAATAAAAACTTAATATATATCCTGATCCTTTTATGTATTCAATAGTTAAAATCCTAATTTAAAAGTTTTTCACCCTAGTGAAGTACTTCAACATATAAAGAAATTATCTATACATTTAAAATAATATTTATAAATATGTTTAAGTATGTACATTTTCAGAACCACATTTCCCATTCAGGTTAGTTAACGAAAAAGAAATCCACATATTGCAACGAAAAATATCAAATATCAGAGATTCAAAATGTAATCTTGACAACAAAAATCTAGATATTAGTCTACCACAAGCTCTGATTAATAAAATATGGCAAATGAGTAATGCGTCTGTAACACAAAGCAGAAGAAAGTATGTTGTTAACAAAGCTCATAAACAGAATCAATTGTTCCCAAACCAACATGACTGGATTCTATAGCAATTAAAGTAAAACATGACCTTACGAAGTTTACACAACCAGAATATGAAATTTCTAAATAAGGTTTTGGGGAGTTCCCACAAGAGGATCAGACAGCACTTCCCAAACTTGGTTAGTCACTTTGCATTTCAGTAGGGGCTGTCATGGCTCAGCGTGTACGTCCACTGCACTAGCAACCTACGAGTTGTAAGGGGAGTAGGTTTCATTCCTCTCTTCTATCGATAAAACTTTATAGTGCGTATGATTTATTACTTGATATTGTATGTCTTGTGTCTGGCGCAGCATGTCCAAATAGGCTCTTGAGCCATAAAAAATCCAAGCAACCATTTTAGTTTTGTACTATTTGGTAGAATTAGAAAGACAAAACCTTTATTTCTTATTTTCCCCAAAACGAACTCATATTCAGAGCAAAAGATCTTAGTCAAACTAGTAGTCAATTATTTCAGTGGAACAAAATGTCTGCCCACTTCCAAGATGACTAAAATAAACGAGTGGAAGAACTAGAGATTTCTTTCGTCTAGATGTTTATTGTTGACCCTGTTGAAGGCGGACACTTTGTTCAACCAAAATAGATAGATCAGTGTTTTACCACTTTTATTAGTTTTTAGAATTTGACAGTATTGACTAATTTGCATAAATTATAGCTAAGTCCAAATTCTTTAATTGGAAGTTTAGTTAGTTGCTTAAGGTTCTTTTCTTGCTACTAAGTCTAATTGACTGTCTCAGGTTAAAGGGGAGTTTGAATAGTAGCTTTTATATGCAGGTAACTCAAACTATTGATCAATACTAAATTCAGCCACACTTTTCCAGTCTTCGTTCATTGGTCATTAAGAATTCAATTTTTGCATTTTCTAGTTTGATTTGTGCCCGAATCCCTTAGTATGGCCAGGAATTTATTTCGGAGGGTTAAAAGTAATTTTGATAATTATTTTTTTTATTAGAGTATCATAAATAGTTTTATAATATATAAATTTTTGTTATGAGAGAAATACCGAATAGTTTCATGGCACTTAGTTTTGGAAAAGCTGGCTTAAGTGAAAACTTTAAATGTCTAGTACTTTTTAAAAGTTTTACAAAAAGTACTGTGCTAAAAAACGTATATATATATATATAACTGCCACCAGATTCGCAGTCTGAATTTGTAGTGTACACATAATACCCTTTCACTCTAACAAAAAAAACCTTTCGATTTAATTTCAAGTAAAACACATTGGAGTTATTTTCAATGAAAAATAATTCAATTCGATAAATGTTACCTAAAACAGCACAGGAAAGTTGTAAAAGCATCTTTATAATATCTGCAAACGGAAAACATGATGCTTTTTGTTTATTCATGATTATACAGAATAACTATGCAGTGAAAGAATTAACAATGATTTTGAATAGCAAGTAACTGAAAAAATATGGAAATAAGGTAGTAACAAAAATGTCAATTCTAATCCCTTAATTTCAGCAATACTTTAAGTGTGCATTCTCAAAAGCAGCAGACATTTCAGTTGGCAGAAATGCATACATCTTGGAGATGGGTTTATTCCAATAAGTTGTTATTGCAAAATTAATTAGAAAATGTAATCGAAAATATTAAGAGTTATCGATAAATGTTATTGGAATAGCAGTTGAGAAATTTAAATTGTGATGAATTTAAACAGTAAATTACAAAAAATTAATTTCAATTTCTAACAGTTCTTAATAACTGTTAGTATTACTTACTAACTGATAATAGAACTTTTAATATAAACTGTTATCGTGAAATAGCAATAGCTTTGTTATCGTAAAACAACAATTTCGTCCATCTCTAATACATCTAAAATGTCCATCACCTTATTCATAAATTTGTATTAAAACGGGTTTGGGAAACTAACTGATCTCAAACAATCCATAGAAATAAAAGAAAATCTCAAGCACATAAAGTGTATGTACAAAAACTCAGAATATGTATAAACATTTTCTATCTGTACAAAAGGATAAAGAATACTCAAACTTAAATAATAATGCATCCAACAAAATGATATAATTGCTGATCTGGTTGAAGAAAAATAACAAAAAATAGACTTGATTGCGACTAACATGTAATCACCAGCAATGAGTTTTAAGTAGAATATTAAAAAGAAAGTTACAACTGCTGGTTATGAATCACAAGCCTTTCAGTCAATTTAAAAACAAACAAGCAAATTCTGGAAGATTACACACTAACTTAAGTATACATTCATCCATAAAAAGAAACCAAGCTCTGTTAGAATATTTTGAATCACAACACATAGCACACATTGACTTGGAAGATACTACAAGTGAGTAATAAACCTAAAGGTATAAATCATTTAAAAGCCAGTGGATCATATCAGAAGTCGAACCTTAACATTTTCAGCTTAAAATGCCATTTTTATTGGATATTTTAATTGAAATTTTACTTTTTCTTAGGAAAATGAATGTTGCTGTTTAAATTTCACAAAAAGGGATAGCTCCTTAAACATTCCAATTTAAAGCTTGTGTTTTGTGATAATTTCTTGCACTATTTTGCAATAGCAGTGTCATTGGTATTTAAGGAGTAATTACCCCCACTAAGGTATTACCAGAATAAGTTTGAGTAAATATTTTCAAATGGTATCAGCGAAATCTTTATACAAATGTTTTACCTAAGCAAAGCTTACAAACTAAAGGAGCATGTGACCTTGATGTATTTAAAAGTCAAGAAATAGATTGTCAGAAGGAAGAATAAAGAGTTAATTGACTGGAATTTGCGACATAAAAGCGAAAAAATTTTCCGAAAGTCATACAAAATGGCGACTGAACCAAAGAAAACTTGTCAAAACTAAACTAATAGGTGCAAAATACAACAAACTTCTAATTTCGAACCCTGGACTCGTTCATAGGTTAAAAAGGTTTCAAAGGAGGGGCATGTACTCTACTGCTCACTAAAAATGTTAGGTTTACCTCAGTTAAAATTACAAAATTTGAAAGTTAAAATTTTTAGACAACGATTTTTCTAAGGGGCAGTATGACCATAGTAAAACAAACCCTATTTTTTGATTCAATGGAAAAGCGTTAGTACACTGGGTTCAAAATTTCCGATTACTTTTCGAAAGAAAATGATAATTTTGCAATTCATTACAAAGTTTTTAATGCATTAAATTACAGAACTAATAAAATCATTGTTTTAGACAGTAGCTTAAGTCGGTTCAATATCCGACTTTTAACAACTTTCACTTGGTGTAACTTTGGCCAACCTTCAATAAACACATTTTGAACTGATCAACACAATCCCAACTTATTACCGGTTTCAAATGTCAATGAACAGCAAGAGATATAGACAATATATTCTATAGACAATATATTTGTAGCTAAACAAATTAGATGAATCTCTTTCTTAGTCTGTAGGCCTTCCTTTAAGTAAACCTACTTTTCAAGCCTCTAGTTGACTGGATTTGCAACTTTGATTTTTGATGGTAATTCCTTCTTTTTGCATACCAAAATGACTTATTTTGACAGGAATATCTAATGTTAAAAAATAAAGCAGCAGTTGATGTTACACACCCTAGGTCTGGATGTACCTTTGGCCCATCCTACATTTTAGAATTTAGGATAAAAAGGAATGAAAGATAACATGTTATCATGACACTAAAGCATACTTAAATTGCCAACAATATCCATTATTTCGGACATAACTGCACATTCTGAAATACCGGAAAAGCCAAAGTTACCCCAAGTGGCTGTGTGTAAAAAAAAGACCTCTCAATTCAAATTACGACTCAATGGAGTAAATGAGAAGTCAAGTGAAAAGAAAACAGAGCTTGTCTTGGAAAAATGATACACTAAACAATTATCACATGTAGTCAATATCTATGCTAAATGGTAGGCACAGTAACTATGTACAAATCGAATAAACACTAACCGAAACTCTAAAAGATCCAAGCTCCAAAACATTTGTCAATCGTTCACACATGCTTAAGTCTGAAGGAATATATGTAATCCAGATCGAACATCATGTAGATACAATCATGAGACACAAAGAATAAATAAATATTAATCCTTAGAAAATTAAGGGTAAGAAATTTGTTCAACTGAGAAAAAGCAATGACTCCTGCAAAGACTGCAGTTAACAAGAAACCCCACATATACATAGATTTGTTAAGAAAAATATTTAATGTACTAAAAAACAAAGAGTACATGCTGTACATGACTTCAGAGAACAAGTGGTCCTTTTCTGGATTATTTTCTCTGTACACTGCAGCACATTCAGTACACAACAGAGAGAAAATTTCAAGAAATAAAAATATATTTATACATACTTTCCGTAGCAATTAGTTACCGGGTGTGCACGACAAACAGTAGCCGTTAAAAATGTTCAAAGCTTAAGAGTTGAACAAAGATTGTCAATTGTAAACTGAAGTAGGGTTGCCGTTTGCTTTCTTCGAAGGTACTTGAGAATAAGTATTGAAAGGCAAATCTCTGTACTAATAAAGCAATCTATATACAGCAGAGGAAAATGTCTTCAGACCAGCAGCATAGCATAACATTGATAACTGGGGATACCAAGATAGGACAGAAAATAAATTTTAATGCCTAGCTTCAGACAACCTTATAAGTCAATTCCAATGTTATTTATTTTCCATGAAGACAATGCGAATCATTTTAGCCTCAAGTTAAAAAGGAGAGCAAAAGGTGCAATCCTACTCCATCTTCAAAAGTCTGTATGGATGATACAAATGCCGTTCTTAGAACTTGAGAACGTTTCTACAAAGACGAGTTGGTTGTTTTGGAGTTTTATGGTTCAAGAGCCATGTTTGGCCAAGCTGTGCCAAACACAAGTCAAGTGTAAAATGTCAGGAGGAAAAAAGAGGAATTGGGGAACAAACTAGTGGAATGAAAGCTAAAAAGATCCCTTGGATATCCTGAGAGTGACACCTGGGTGTCACTCCTAGGATACCCAAGTGATCTTAGTTACTAAAGACAGTAAACCCCATGGGAAGAAAAGATAACCCAGGTTCCTTGGGTCCGTGAAGCCTGTACACAACTTAAGGAGATGTGTCACTGAGGGCTTTATACAAAGGAGGTAAAATAAGGAATGATAGATGAATACAGACTGCATATAATCTCGATGGACCAATCACAGTAAGAAAGCAATGGAAGCTGAAATGATCGGGTGTTTAAATTCCCTGATTGGCTTTTTGCTGTGAAATTCGAGGATGCCGAAACTAGAAACTGACTTATCACTCAGATTGATGTTAAAAAATCATGATTTTTGCTTCGAGTTTTAGCGATTCAGTCTAAATGAATTTCGATTCCTTTTAACAAGGGGGGTCAGTTTCCTTGGTCCACATGGATGCTATGCCACTGGTATTCAGACATTTGCATATAAATATTAAATTATTAAAACCAATACTTTTATCAACATTGCGAATGTAAAAGAAAACTACCTGAGATAAGCACACTGAATTTGATTCTGTACAATATATTGATCAAAACTCTAGCAGGAATAGAGAAAAACATTAAAATGCACATCTCTTGAATTTTACTAAATAGGTGAATACTGTAAAAAAGAGTGACCGACAGAGGGCAACGTAATCAACAAATTTTAATGTCGAGAATGCTACAAAAATTCCTCTTAATACTACAAACCCCTTTGTAAACACAATTTGCATTATTTCTCCCCTAATATCTGAAAAACATCTGTTTACAAGATATTAAAATAGCGCTTCAAATTTAGATTTTAGTCAATCTCTAAGCAGTCTATATAAAAGTTTTTACCATAGCCCTGTGTGCTGTATGGTTACAATTTCAGAGATCTACAGATCTAGTATTAGCAATGACAGTGGTTCCCTTCCTTGGTTATGTGGCATGACATTCGAGCAAGGGTCAATTTAGTTTTCATGACAGCCCTTTTGCTGTAGTTATTTGAAAAAATAGCAATTTTGAAATTGATGCCACTTTTCAGCAAGGAAATTCAATTTCAATAAAATTATCAGAATTTTTAAAAAATGTTTTTATACAGTTAAATAGTGAATATTTAAAATTTTAAAAGAAATTAAATTAAAGTTTTACGTTTCATGTAACATACAATTCAGATAATGCTGGTGGCAAATGCCTTTGAAATAAAACCCATATAGAGTGGATCATGAAAAAGCAGCCTGCCTTAGTCTCATTACTGTATGTGGAATATCACATAAAATATGGCTTAAAGATTTATGGTATCCCTACCCAAGGCCAAGTGTAGTGGGTCGCTCCGTCCTGCTGGAAGTAATATTCCAGTTCTTCAGACATGAACTGTGCATAGATTTGCTACAGGCTGCTTTTTCATGACCTACCTTTTAGTAATACTTTTTAATATTGAATAATGTAATTTTAAGATATATGAAGAGAACTGGGTATTGATTATTTGATAGAATTGTAACAAGGCATTCAAATAATAAGTAGTATTACTAAAGTTTAAAATAGTGCATTACTATAACGGTCATATAACAAACACGAAACAAGAGTTAAGTTTCAATGCCAATACCTGAAGACAAAGTCAAAACATACCTGCATTGAAGTTTATCAATTTTAATTTTCAAATATATTTATATTTAGTCCGCAAGTCTTATTTTGTTTATTCAAGAAAATAACTGCATAGTATATTCAGTGCAAATTATATTGTCTGTCAAGTTGTATGCGAGAAAAGGTTAGGACCACTATGCTAAAGCATTTTCACAAGATATCCTTAATTTGAATGCTGGATTTAAAATCACTAAATATATAGTTTCAGTTTAATCAACTGAAAAATCAAACCATATAAAAGTTTTTACAGGAATTATTCTGAGGACATCTCTTATTATTTATAAGACCATATAAATCTCATGAAAAATATATTTTGGTTCAGAATTTACTGTCATATATTAAGAAAACTATTTTATAAAAATGAATTACTTTCATTTTAAATTAAAAGGGTATTGTTAAAATTCAGAAACAAAGAAATATCTATTTTTAATTCTTTTTTTTTTTTTTACTGAATTAAGCTATCATAAGTAGTAAATCCGATTTTGAATTTGAAAGAAATAATTTATATAATATTAACGTCCACTTTCATATTTGAGAAAAGAGTTTAAGTATATAAAAATTTGAAACAAAATAATTCTTATTTTTAAGCTTTTCTCTAAATTCCAGTTCATTTCAAAATGTTAGCACAATATGGTGAACAGGTATTTTTCTTTTCAACACATTTTCAGTGTTATATAATCTACGTGATTACTATCCATGCACACTAGAACAGAAAGAAAAGTACTTCACCAAATACGAGCGATGTTTCCAAAGTTCTGGGAATTGTAAATCAGCTGAACAATGCAGGACTAATTATTCTTTTAGGTAGACAAGTCCCAACAGTTTTTCCAATGAACGTTAGTCAACACCAATGAATTTGATATAGCCACTTGGCAAACAGAGACGTGTTAATCCTCCCAGTGGTTTTGCCAAGATATCTTGTCCATCAAGATCTGATCAATGTTGCTAATGACGATGAGATATCTCGTTATCGATACTGATGATTATTTGATGATGACGAGATTAAGACCTGGCTAAATTACTTCTAATGACCAAATAGCTTGTCCTTCAAGATCAGTTTTGCTAATGAGATACTGAATCGAGACAACCACCAGGAGGGTTCATTCTGCAACTGTGAAAGAGGCTGTAAATTCTTACATAGCCAGTTCTCTATGGAAAGGTTGTTCAGCGAGGGGAGTACTCAAGAACCCAGCGAGTATTATTTGTTTTGAAAATAGAAAAACCTCTACATTGTGTGCATTTTCAGGACTTAAATGAGTGGAGGATGGACTCCTTGAGTTTTTAAATGGCCTAAAAAGCAAATTTTGCACTAGGACTAGTGAATACAGATAAATGGAAATCATATACAAAATTACAATCTAATACATAGACGAAAACTAATAAAATAAAATTTGTAACACAATTCCCAGAACTTTGTAAGCATCCCTGTATTCAAATTCTGCCCTAGAGTATGATTTCAAAGCACGAGTATCAAACAGATCAAAATGCTCTCACATCCTCAAGACCAAAATTTAAAACTTATGAATTTGATTTTAGGTTGTGAAAATGCAATTAAAACAGCAACAAAAATACCATGTATTGCACTACAAAAAAAAACAATCGAATTACAATGAACACAAGCAATAAAACTTTAAATTCAAATTGGGTAGACATAATTAAACTTTGAATAAATACTAACAGAAATAATGCAAGAAATTTAAAGATCATGAACCCATCTTCTTGCCATGGCTGAACTGAAAATCAGTACCCATATTTGAAGAGAAAAAAGGGAAGTGCAAAAAGACATTGAGAAAAATGACAAGTTTTAATACAGAAAGTGCAAATGGATGAAAATGGCTCATAATATTCCTGCTATACTGTAACAAAGTACAGGCTATAATACAATAGAAATCAGTACAAGCTGAATCACAACAGCAAAGTAGTCGATTTTGCATGCCCGTGCAATGCCAACTTCCATCTGCAGCTTGGCTACTTTCATTCTAACACACATATAAAAAATACCTATACATTAAATAGGCATTTCAGACTAAATGATATGCATAATCAATAGGCTAAATTTTAATTTACAGGAAAACACATAACCACTGAGTATTTCATTGAGCAAACTCTCATTACAGTAGTGACAGCACACACCACACTGCAGATGACGACACGCACGCACTGACGGGAATTTCACCAGCAATCCAAGTGTGCGAATGAAATCGAAAGTTAGCAACCCTATTCAGCTTTGACAATATATCCAAGTGATCTCGCGTGTGAATTCTTTAGCCACCGTTGAATACCAGCCAACTTGAGTCTCATAGCACCTTTAAAATATTTTTTTATTTACTAAAACACCTGCTGAGTTTGCCACCTATTTGGAGAAAATCAAGTCGTGGTACTTCAGAAGGAACTCGGTGAAGTGATTAATTTTGGTGATGGTGAACAGGGAGGCCTGCTTGTTCCGAGCCCACAGCAGGTTTGGTCCAAAGACGATAGCGAGGTTGGATGCTGTCATTTTGTTTAAATCACTTCGATCAATCACCTAGAGAAGATAGAAATTATTTTATATCCTCAGTTACAATCAGGTGCAGATTTAATCTCACGTTCTGTCTATCAACTATGAGAATTGATGCAGACACCAATTCTGAGTGGTGGTAGTGGTTATAGAAGTGGGGCTTGTTCGTTTTGAGGAGTTACTCTCAGGATGATATAATCCTATTTTCCAAGAATGTTGGCATGGAAAAAAGTAGTTTACTAGAATAGATCTTCCCGACAATAACAGGGCTGCCACAGCCAAAGCACTTGCGAAATAGTAGCATGAATTTTTTGAAATAGTTACAAAAGTCTCTCTTAAACCCTATTTTAGTAGCTCAGATACAAAAGAATAGGATAAAACATAAAATTCGCAAGTTAAGTATGAAACATACACTGAAGATCTTGCCAAGGAATTTAAAATATTTTCTACATAACATTTTCTAGCTACTAGAATGCAATGCTTTTCTTTTATGGTTGCCACAGCATGGCACCAAAACTTCAAAATCGGCATCACTTGGAAAATTTTCTCACTAAAGAAAAATCCTAAAAAAAATTTTCAGTTCACTAATAGTTAAAAAAAAAAGAGATACGTTTACGTTGACTTTTGGTGAATTTTGAAAATAAGAGTTTTTGAGACGATTTTGCCTTACGATACCCCTAGTCACCAAGGTTGGAAAACAGTAGCAAAACGTCACCTGTGGCAACCCTGCAATAGAAAAATCTTAACAAATATATTTCCAATTTGTCATCCAGTGCACCGATTGACAAACTTGAAAACTATTCTACAATCCCTAAGGAAAATAGGGTCCTGTTTGTTTCTATGGCAACAGACAGGAGCAGATTTTGTCTACCATGAAAACTGCTCCAGACACAAAAAGAGATGCCAGTCTCGTATTTGATGTGTTTGAGGAATCTGTTCAGTAATATTGCCTAATCAACCATTTATATATAAAAAATATAACATCTCTTCTTAATTAAGGATAAGTAGCAACTATGTGAATACATAATTGTACTTTTAGTATTGTTGCTTATTTGGCTACATTGCTACTCCTAATCGGGATAATCACCAATATCCATGAGTTTATAAACTGGGATTAAAACCCGGAACCTTCAGGGCAGCAGACAAATGTTTGTCTGCTAACTATACTAGGTACACAGCTAATTATAGTTAGATATTAGTATAAGCTATTACATGACAAGTTATTTATATACTTATAAAAAGTGTGGGTAAAATGATTCTTACCTTAGCTAAAAACTCAAACAAGTACCGTAGAACTTCATAATTGTCTTCTGGAAGTCTGTGCAGTATTAGAGATTTGGCCACTGGCAACTTCTCAATGGAAGTTAGTTCTAAAAGAATCAGTCAGAATTAATTCCAGGAAGATGTTTTTGATAGCATAAATATCTAGATTTTGAAGGGGAAATAAACCAAGTATATATTATAATAAACATAATGCATCTTTAGTCAGATTATTAACCCCTTAACTGCCGCGGGCGTATATAATACGCCTCGCTAAGCCGATGCGTTAACTGCCCCGGGCGTATATATACCCCTTTCAGAAGTACGATCCTTTGCATTGCGCTGTTACCAGTAAAACCACTCCCATGGCTTTGGAATGCAATAAAATGACCTTGACAGTGTTTGCGAAGGATTTACTTATTTCAGAGAAGAGGGGGAGGAATTGGAAAGGGGGATGTTTTTGGAACGGTGAAAGTCAGCTGTTCAGTTATACTTTCAGTTGTTATATAACTAAGCACGCCTGTGTGAAAAACGGTGGCACTGGGGAGCGAATCTCGTAAGTTTTCCTCGGCAGGTAAAGGGTTAACCATTAAATAGTGAGTACATGAGAGTAAAAACAAATCAGACAAGGTTGGTTGTTTTGGGATTTTATGGCACATGGGCCATATTTGTCCAAGCTGCACCAAATACAAGACAGACAACATCAAGCAAAAATGTTGTGAAAGGGAAAAAGTGGGATTTGGAAGTATAGTGATGAAAGCAAAAAGATAGTTTGGGTATCCCAGGAGCATGACATCTGTTTACTAAAGACAGTAAACATCATGGGAAAAGATCACTAGAGTACCTCACATCCACAAAGGACGTACACATTTAAATTAGACGTGCCCCTGAGGGCCAAATCCGACAAGGAACTTCATTTTCATGTGTCAGTCAAAAGTTGCCCACAAAAAGGGAAAAACTGAATTAAGGAAATTTAGTAAAAATTATGTGTCACGAAGAGCCTCACAAAAATTCAGAGTAGGCTAAAATAACAGTAACTGGAAAACATTTCATAACATGCAAACCCAAACTGTGTATTCATGTGTATTATAAAAGCATTGTAACTATATCCCTTTTATTACTGCCACTGGTTTGAAAAATCATAAGTATTCGACGAATGACTTCAAGGATAGTCTCCATAATTTGCTCTACATTTTTGCTATTGTATATATAGCTTTATTATATTTTTAAATATCAAGCGAACACTTATTTTTCTGGCATTTTTTATGAACTTTATATCTTTATTGAAATCATAGAATACTGTATAAAACTCAATCCTCATCTGCACCCAGGACTTTAAAAGTATTGGAAAGTGGAACTTGCCAGTCAAGTAAGTTTCCGATACCTCCATTTTGGAAGCTGCATTTTTTGATACAACATGAAACAGGAAGATATCATGCCATATAATATTAAGATCCAAAAAAATTTTAATCATGCAATGTATAAACATATAACTTGCATCCATGCAGACTGATATTTTTATATCTTAGAGCAGATATGATCCTAGTAAAAAATTGACTAAAGAATCAGCAAATTAAGACCTTTGAATAATCGGATTTAACATAACAATTTATGTCTACATTTCAGGATTGCTTGATTCGTTGGGTTTTTATGGCAAGGTTATTTGACCACTTTTACTTAATTTATTCTACTCATTTTAGCTTTAGTGTGCAGAAGTTACCTTGAAACATCATAATTTCATCGTATAACTCGAATGTGAGAATCGGCTCTTCCAATTCCCTAAGGAAAGTCTTTAATATCACAGCAGGAACATGAATGTCTCCATAATCCTCAAAACACACAGGTTTACCTGAAACACAAATAAACACTTATTAGTAGAGATCTTATTAGAGAAATACACACAGGGAGGTTTGTTGGTTGTTTTGGAACTTTATGGCAGAGGCCATATTTGGCTAAGCTGCCCAAATCATGAGACAATGTCAAGTAAAAACTGTAGGGAAAGAGGGATTGTGGAACAGAGTAATGGAAGGTAATGGTAATTAACTAGCGTTGCACTGGAGTAACACAATGGGCTATTGACGATGGTCTGAGATCAATCCCAAAGGGAAAGATTGATGGCGACACCACGCAACTTTGAACCACGATCAGATGACAAGGTCAACACCTGAGCTGGCACCTCACTCTCCAAACTTCTACACCATGCTAACATTTGAGGCCATGACAGATTTAACATGCACCAGCCTCGTGTACACAACTGTCTTTGCTTGGACCAAGTTTTGAACAACCTTCCAATTGCTAATATGTTACTCTTCCAACCGGACCACTGTGGCCCCATAGTGGAATGGAAGCAGGAAAAGATTCGTGAGGCCTATACACACCTAAAGGAGGTAGGTATTTAATTAACGTCACACTGGAGCAACACAACAGGCTATTGACAACGGTCCGGGATCAATCCCCGAAGGGAAAGATCAGAGGACCCCACACCACGTCATTTTGAAACACGGTCAGATGAGCTAGCACCCCACTCTCCAAATTTCCTCACCTCCGGTTGCTAGTCAGTTACTCTTCCAACTGGGCTACAGCGGCCCCATACTTAAAGGAGATGAGTCTTTGGTGGCTACACTCAAGGAGGAATCTGACAGGAATTGAACTTGTGCCACCTATATATGATTTTTGCAGTGTGTCCCAATGTGGAAAACTGTTCTTTCCAGCAGCAAACTGACAAATCTCTACATTCAATACTTGACCACTAGATGGCTGTGTTTTACTGCATGCTTTGTATATTCATAGTAATGAAAACTTAAACGATTTTATCTCAAAACATGATTTTGAGTTGTGCCACTTTTGCAGCCCATGACTGTTGATGTCATGAGTTATGTAACGATCTTATTACTTTGATTTCAAGTTTGAATATACTTTATAGATAACGGATATTCTGTAGTTAAGTAAGTTAATAAGTAAATTAAAAAATCTACCTTCATCAAACAAAGACTGAACCTCCAACACAATTTTGGTGTTAGCTGACCGCCTGAAGATTCCTTCAGTTTCAAGTGCTAGAAACAGACAAACATTGGGAGTTAAATTGCATAAAACAAGAATGGAATGAAATTAAATACATTACAATACATACCATTATCATTATCTAAATATCCAATGCACTCTCTCATGACACGTGGAATGGCATCCCCCTTGTTGTGTTCCTTTATACTAGGAAAATGAAATGTTCAATTATAAGTACACACACAATAAAATGTCTTATTATTTCCTTCTAAAATATTTTCTCTTATAACAATAAGGTATGAGTCGACAATAAAAAGGGAAATAGAAGATATTCCTGAGGTACGTATTTTTAATTAACGTCGCACTGGAGCAACATAACGGGCTATTGGCGACGGTCTGGGATGAATCCCGAAGGGAGAGATCCAAGGACAACACCACGCAAATATTCTTGAGAAAATTTTTTAAACTATAACACTATTTTATAACATTACATATCATTGGCTTACAAGTGAAACACGCTAAGTCAAAAAAACATAGTGTTGAAGAAACAAAGGGGAAAAAATTTACCATCTAATGTATTTTTCAAGATATGGATCAACTATTCTGAAAAGTAACTTATAATGAATGGTAGATACTTACTAAGAAATTGGAACTCTAAACTGTTGAGTTTCAAATGTGGGCATGTTTGTATGGAAAGAACTTGAAGATGTCATTTTAGAATTCTTCGCAACAGCTATAAGTTTCTTATCGTGTCTGGAAAATAAATAACATGTTCACAAAGGTGTAAAAATTTTGATTTAACACTAGAATAACCAGCATTGAATGTGTACTCAATTTTACCACATCTGTCAATTTTATGGGTATTTAAAAAATGCTTTACTTTTAATTTCTTTTAACATTTTAAAATAATCAATAAAAAAGCTTTCAGTTGTAGATTTTTAATATTTCATTTACTTTTTCATTCTAAAAAGGAAATTATTCAGAACATTTCTTGCAGATTACATTTCATATGTACATTTACCACAAAATGTATTTCATACATTGACTACAAATACTATTAGCTCTAGTTTCGTTGCAACTAATTTGACAGGAGTTGTATTTATATGCTTATCCAATCTTTTGTTGATAGTCTTCAATGCCAATGACTGACTGGATAGGTAGGTATTTTAATTAACGTCGCACTAGAGCAACACAATGTGCTATTGGCGATGGTCCAGGATCAATCCCTAAGGGAAAAATCCGAGAACACCACGTAATTTTGAACCAGTCAGATGACAAAGCAACACCTGAACTTGCACCTAGCTCTCCAAACTTTCACACCACGCCAACATGAGGACATTTGAGCCCATGATGGATTTAACGTGCATCCGCCCCCTTTGTACATGACGGTCTTTTGGTTGGATTCGAACTCACAACCCTCCAGTTGCTAATCCGTTACTCTTCCAACCAGGCTACAGCGGCCCAACGACTGGGTGGAAACCACATTTCTTTCATCTCTATTCTGTCTATATTCTTAAACTAACACAACAGGTGCTTATTGCATGAGTTTTAGGTAGCAGTCTAAAAACAAAAATGCGATTTTCTGAACTGTTATCAAAATACTATACCACATTGCAATAAACTATGAAATAATTAAGCCTGTCACATAGACCGATTTTTTTTATTAAGTAGTCTATAAAAGAAAATGCAATTTTTTGAGCTGTAATCCGACAGATTTTTTTTATCATGTATAAACAATTTCGAAATTAGAATGGTTGATGGAAAATAAATTGGCATACATAATCATTTTATCTCAAGAAAAGTCTATGTAAATTCCGACAAAAGCACCTCAATAGTTTCTGTAATCTGACATCTTGAAGAGTTCATTTGTCCTGGTGTTAAAACAAAATTCTAAGCACAAATTAATACACTATGAATTTCAATGAGGAATATTTCTTACTCTAAAACGGGTTTTGGAATGGCTAGTTGATCAAAATGCAGATGCTGCTTCAACTCATGGAGATAATTTACATACATAACTTTCTTCCCGAATTTCGCACTGAAAGAGAATGCAATTATGTAAATACAATTGTATGCAAGTAGAGAAACTACCAATCTCTTTGTTTTTCAAGCAGAAAATTAAAATGTGCACAACAATTTTTATAGATATTCTCAAATTTATATATTAACCCTCCTAGAGGTTGGCTTGAGTTATTTTAGTACTAATTTTAGCACGAAAAAGAATGAAAAAAACCTAAGTGTCAAAAATGACATCTGTCTAAAGCTGGTCATCAAAAGTTAGGTGATTACAAAATATAATTAGTGACTGCTAATTTCAAACCCTGGATGAAAATTATTGAAATACTGACATATACTTGCACTGTAGTCTAGACACAAATAACAATCCAAATCAATCTCTTCTCATGAAAGTTTACTAATGCAAATCAAGCACTAGTTGTATTTTTAATTAAATCTTCTCATTCAACCCCATTTGTAAAAAGAAAGGATATTTACCTAATGACAGGTTTAAACAGTTTCCAAACAAACCGGATAAAATTTGTGGGGTGGACTAGATAGAGAGCCTTTAAATTTTTCTTGTACCTGAATGAAAAAAACTTTGTGAGCACTATGAACTATAAACAAATTATACTCATAGCATAATAAATACAATAAGGGTCTAATGAAATCAATTTTAATGACACAATTTAGATGAAATAGACTGCAATTTCTATGTCTTGCTTTTAAATGTAACATTGTTTCAGATAGTCTTTAAAAATAGTAGTTAAATTGATTATTTTACAGCACTTGAAAATCATGTAGTGCAATTATTTATCTTTAAAACAATCATAAAATACAGAAACCCCTCAACATATCCCGCTTGGGGAACAAGAAAAAAGTGGCCAAAAAATTTTAAGTGTATGAAAGAGGTATTGGGGACAAAAGTTTAAGAAACATGTTTTAAATACTATAAACATGTCAAAATTAGATACTTAACTGAGTATATAATCTTACAAGCAATTTTTTAATATCAATGTATTGGGGTTGATACAAAAGTTTGTCCTGGTTTTGGCACTAGATGGCATTGCATCGCAAAACCGAAGTGTCATCTACTTCACAAGTGTAAAGTTTTGATGTTTGAAAGAAGGAATTTCAGCAAGTACTTGGGAAAAAATTGTGTTATTTGGTCGCTTTTTAAATTTTAAATGCATTAAAAATGGCAGAAAATAAGGAGCATTTTTGACATATTATGCTTTTTTATTTCTGAAAAGGCAAGAATGCTTCGCAGGAGCAAAAGATATGTATTGTGTATGGAGAGGGTGCCGTTTACAATTCCACCGAGATCATGCAGCTACCGGAGAGATGGAGAAAGGCCAAACAGAACGGTACATACTATATTGATTAAATGTAATTTTTAGTAAACAAAATTTTTCTCCAAATTTTGTCAAAAATACAGGGCGAACTTTTACATCAACCCATTAATAAAACACTTGCAAAATATTTTAATTAACTCATATCAGCCAATCCCTCAGCATGTGAAGTAATTTTATGTTAATCTTATATCGAACATAAATTTAGAGCACATAAAAGCAAATGAGTGGGAGCTAAATGAACTCACTTTCTTCCAAATGCCTTGTAGGCCTCCCAGAGCCAGCTGAGAGGCAATTTGTTTTTGGAATTCAGCCCATAGTGGAAGTATACCAGAGTATAGTCAGCTTCAACAAATTGATCTAAAGTGTGCATAAGATACCTGAAATGCAATCAAAGAGATCTCAAACAGGTATTTTGGTATTTTCAATTAACGTCGCGCTGGAGCAACATGACAGGCTATTGACGAAGGTCCGGAATCAATCCCAAAGGGAAAGAACTGAGGACAACATCAGGTCATTTTGAATCATGGTCAGATGACAAGGCAATACCTGAACTGGCACCCCACTCTCCAAACTTCTACACCATGCCAACGTGAGGACATTTGAGGTCACGGCAGATTTAATGTGCACCAGCCCCCTTTGTACACGACAATCTTTGGTTGGATTCGAACTCACAACCCTCCAGTTGCTAATCTGTTACTCTTCCAACTGGGCTACTGCGGCCCAAAATCTCAAACAGAAAAACAGCTTCAATCAAATTACATTTGTGTAATACACAGCAATCCCTCACTACAGAAAAATGAAATATATTGAGGAGTGTTTCTAAAAATATTTATACAAATTAATTCGAAAATCATAAAATTCTTTAGAGTTTTTTATCTTAAAAAGGAGTAAAAAAACAATTACTCTATGTCTGCACACACATTTCAGTATATTCTATGATGCAGGTGGAATATGTCGGGAAAGTTAGCCTTACCATATTGAAGTAAAATATTAGAAATGCATTTTGAAAACAAATGTTCATTTAGAAAAACTGAGTTTAAAGTTAGCCATAAGTTTTATTTATATTTTAAAAATTGTAATAGGAGTTCAAACAAAAATGAAGTACCATTTGAAAATTTTCTAATTTCCCTTAATCTTATCGAAGATATGTGGAATATGTAGAACCAACTTATCATCGAAAAATGTTTGAATCAACATAAAATGATAAAAAGCATTTGAAAAGCTATTCTTTTTCAATAACAGCTGTAAAACAATTATTCTAACAATTTTTCATCGAATTAAAAATATCTAAGTAATAATGTCAATCAAGAATGGAAAAGTTGAATACCAAAATAGAAAAGTAAAATTGGTCTAAAGCAGTCTAATGACTGATAAAAAGTATTCTCTCCAAAAACAGACCACCTGTAACTTATTTTTTAAGGTAAAGAGATAAATCAATTAAGTAAAATTTTTCAATAACAAATATTTCACCCTAAGCAAAAATTCAAATGCCTTTTACTTGACTAAAACTAATAACAAAAAAATAAGCAAAGATTAAAATAAAAATAAGACATTGCTTGGGTAAAAAAATCATTTGAATTATAACACACAAAATGTCCATTTTGTAGTAAAAAGGTGTTTACTACTAAAATGTAAAATAAAAATTAATTTAACTAGAAGCTTACCTAAGAAACCTAGCATGGTTGAAAGCTTTATTTGAAGGCAATTTACAAGCAGATATAACAATCACTTTTCGACCATATGAATCGTCACCTATGTGAAGAAAGTATTCATTTAGATAAAAAAAACTTAAACAATAACTACAAGATTCCCCTCTTCAAGTAGAAGAAAATTAGGGCCATTTTAAGCCTCTTTCAATGCTTTAAGGCTATAGTTTTCAGATAATAGATTAATCTGAGAGTTCACATGAAACTCACTAGGGCTAAGTTTGAGTCTCATTGACAGTTTCAAAAATATTGACCTAGGTCAAATGATCGATTTCTGATCATTTGACCTAGGACAATTATCATTAACCTTGGTTTTTGAATGGAGGTAAAATATAATATGCAGTGTTTTTGTAAAAACTAAGGATTTTTAAAAACTTTAAGTACTTTCAGCAAATATTAAGATTTTTGGTACTTTATTATAGGGGCTTTGGCGATGCAGTTGACGGATTTTGTATGTTATGTATTGTTATTATGCACGTACGTGTTTACCGGCCACCAACTCAAGATGACGGAAAACCGTTCCCCATTGTTTCATATCCCACCATTTCGCAGAGCCCCATAATCTCTATTTTTTTGTGTGCGAGAGGCGGTGGTCATTTTCACATACTCTACGATGAGGTACAATTCCTTCCTCCCAAAAAAAATGCCACTGTATCTTTCTCACTCGCTGGTAAACTAACTACTGTCAACGTATTTCACAAACACATTTTTTTATGACAATCACAAAAGGGCTAGCAAATTTGAGCTTGCACGCTTTTTCGGGCTAGATTGTCTATCTGCCTCTTGTGCTCCTTTAGAATGTGAATTGGACTCCTAATTGCATCAATTACATTAAATTCTATCCTTTATCAGTTAATCTTCCTTAAATTAAATTCTATCCTTAGTTAATCTTCCTATTAGTCAAGAGCTTAACATCGCTTTCTTTAACTTCTCGTACAGCAATGTTCAATTAACTATAAAATTTTATATTAATTATGATATGCAGTTACGCTGGTTCTCAGAAAGATACTCCTAAATTGAAACATTCATTCTGTTCCCTACAGTTACATTCTTTCACGATAACCTAGAATGAGCAAATAAATCTAAATTCGAGCATCAGGAGTCAATTCGGGTTGGCTGGGAGACCAAACTTGGCGATTAATCACTCTCTTTATGTAACTATTGGGTTGATGCACAAGTTCGTCCCGTTTTTGGCAGTAGATGGCATTGCATCGCAAAACGAAGTCTTATCTACTTCACACGTGTAAAGTTTTGATGTTGTTTGAAAGAAAGAATTTCAGCAAGTACTTGGGAAAAGAATTGTTATTTGGTTGTGTTTTTTAAATTTTGTCAAGCATTAAAAATGACAGAAAATAAGGAGCATGACATATTATGCATTTTCGAAAAGGCAAGAATGTGCTGCAAACACAAAAAGATATGTGTTGTGTATGAGGGTGCCGTTGACGATTCCACATGCCGTAAGTGGTTCAGAAAGTCTCATCACCTGGATCAATTCTTTATCCAGAAACCTCAGAACTTCTATGAGTGCGGGATCGTGCAGCTACCAGAGATGGAGAAAGATCATCAAACTGAACGGCACATACTATATTGATTAAACGTAATTTTAATAAATAAAAAAATGGGACGAACTTTTGCATCAACCTAATATAATGCCAAGGCTTCTGTAATAAGGGCCCTTAGAAACTAAAATGAAAAATTAGACCGTCTTAAGCCCTGTGGGAACCTTGGACTAGATCAAGCAACTTGATCTAGCCGTTACAACAAATATAAATGAGGCCTCTTTTGCACATGATATAGTTTAAAAAACAAGAAAATTATCCTACCAGCGATTTCAATAATCCCATACTGTGCAATGTCCGAGTAATCGTCCTCCTCTTCTTCATCCACTTTATTGTCATTGTTCTCCTCATCCTCACCGTCAATGTCAGGTTGAAAGGCATCGGTCCCCAAGATTTCCTCAAAATTATCCTCCATCAGGCCATCGGACATGGGAGATTCCAATAAATCACTGTCGGTGTTCACCGTTTCTTTATCATTATCTAGGTCCATGTCTAAGAGGAAATACAGGATTACAAGAAAGAAATTTTAGGGATACCATGAGGGATTGTTTTTAAGCAACTGGTTGAAATAAAAAAAATAAGCCAAATATATAGAATGATAACATTTAGTCAAAAAAAATTTTTAACGATTGCTCCACTTTGTTTTTTATAAAGTCTTCTCACTATAACACTAAGTTTCTCATCACTCTGTACACATACCTCTACAGGATACAGCCATCAGGGTAGGTATGTAGCTAAATTAACATCACACTGGAGCAACACAGCAGGCTATTGGTGATGGTCCTGGATCAATCCCGAAGTGAAAGATCCGAGGACATTGGTTTTGTGGAAGATTTGGTTGTTTTAGGGATTTATGGCGCAAGGGACATATTTGGCCAACTATGCCAATCACAAGACAGATAACACAATGAGTGAGGAAGAAAAAGCAAAAGGGTAGGCAAAGGTAAAAAGGTTTTCCGGAAGAATCGGCAGATATGAGATTGGGTATATCCAGAAAGTATTCTAACAGCATCACATATTTGAGTGCTGCTGTTAGAATACTAGCTGTTAGAAACCAACACCCAACCCAATCCTTTTACCCCATATAAATATTCCAAATTTGGCATCAATTGAATTGAGTTACTGTCATCAGGATGGTTAAGTCAAAACTACTCAAACTGGGCTAATATTTCCAACACACAAGGATGCCAAATGCTTTTCTGGAGGTTTTCATTGAGACTAGTTCATACTTGTGTTGATAGAAGAAACCAAGAAGTATTACCAAACAAACCAAGCACAAAATTCAACATCATACAAGTGTTTTAGTTTTTAAATGAGTCCTCAATCAGTCATTTCAGTAACCCAAGGAGATTCATTTTGACTCCTCCAGCCTTTAGAGAATTCATAGGAGATACTTAGATTAGTGCTATTTAGAGATTAAGATTGTTTTTGTAAAAGCAGAGATTAATATCTGAACTTGGATATATAGGGAGAAATGGAAATAAAATTCAATTTAAAAAGCTTAGCTTAAAATTGCAATACATAACTCCATTCACTGTTAAAATCTTTTCACCTAGAAGCTGTCATGTCAAACATAATAGTAACAATAGTGATACAAAGCACTATTAAATTAAAAAGAAAGATTCAAATTTTAACTTGCATTATTTATTTGTACCTTTAACATAATAATTTCTTAGCAATAAAAAAACTGTCACGTTTCAAGGGAACAATCACAATTGTCTTACCTGCTTCTACTGCATGAACTAACTCTGTGTCGTCAAATTCTAGTGCAGGCTCGAAATCACAACTATGGTCACCAGGAACGCTGTCACTACTTGAAGACCTGGACGACTCTCCACCTACTTTAAAAGAATAAGGCGTTTTACTAGTAAGCAAAAATTAAGATGCATATGCAACAGTCACAGGGTCTTTACTAGTAGCTATTCAATTGATAAGAGTTTACACATTACTATGAAACATTCCTACAAAAAATACTATACTAACATTTTTCAGTTTATCAGTTCTTACTAATGACAACACAGGTAAAATAAAGGTCTAAAATATAAAAATTATGGTTTGTTGGTTTTGGGGTTTTAAGGAGCAAGGACCATATTTGGCCATGCCGCACCATACACAAGACATACAACATTAAGTAATAGACAGATACACACAATGAAACTTTGCTGTCACAGAAGAGAAAAATACACCCAGGGAGGAATGCACCTGACAGGAATCGAACCTGCGCCACCTACAACTCGAAGGTTTCTAGCGCAGAGGGCATACCCACTGAGCCACGACTGCCCTTATAAAAATTATTCTCATAAATGTACTTATAATATTCTATACCATTCGATAATTGTCAAAACCTGAGAACAGAAGAAAAGATTCCTGTTTAAAAGTGGTTGATTGGTTGATTTTAAGATTTATGGTGGCAAGGATCCAATATAGGACAAGCTATGAAAGACTCAATAAAGCAATAAAACAGCATAATGGTAAAGGTAAGGAAAGGATGAAACTATAAGAAAAAGCAAGGGTGAAACAAAGAGGACAGATCACTAGGGTACCTTGGGAGGAATTTGTGAAGGAAGCAAAATAAAGGCATAAAAACATCTGGGTCCAAATACTCGGTCATCAAAATAAAATTTATAGGAGCAAAAGATGAATGACCAGTAATTTTGATCCCTGTGCTCAGTCTTATGCAATGTTATGTTTTCAATAAAAATTGATTTTTCTGTATGAAATTAACTAAATTACATAAGGGATTAACTAAATTGCTGCAATCAGCAAGTACTCCCACAGGAGGTCCATGATGGACAATTGAATTGCCAATGCAACTGCCTGATTCTGTGACAACAGACACTACTTCTATGCTTATCACAGCTTCACTATTCGTTGCCATTCAGCCTCATTCAAAACTGTAGGCCTGCATTCACACTAGGCAAATAAAGGCAATACAGGATAGTCAAACAGCTGCAATCATCCATTGTATGACCACACAAATGGAAGCACATCTATCATCTCAATACAGCTCAGTTTAGCACAACTGGCAATCTGTCAACTAATAGTAGCATCTATCAAATTCACCACAGCTAAAAGGGACTGTGGTGAACTTAGCCACCATTACAGAATTTAATTTACAATACAACAGTATATATATAGCAGTACAACTTATGACTACCAAGTACTTTTGGGTTGATTGATGTAGTACTCTTTCCACAATGTGTCAAATGTTCTACTAAAGATCAGTTTTAAAGTGTGACCATACCAAGAATAGACAGTTTTAAAAGGAAAAGATGACCTTCCTTAATATAGAATGCCGACCAATTAGTCTAGTGGTCAGGCTTCTGGATTGAAAGGCTCCTGGGTTACAGCATGGATGTTTGTCCACCTTGAAAGTGGGTCTCTATAAATTGGTTGTACCTAGAATGTGAATCTACCCCCTGTAATGCATCAGGACATTGCTAAGTGGTTCACAAATCCACCCTTGTAGTGCCATGATTAAGTTTAATAGGCCAAGCATTAACAAAAAATAATATAGAATATAATATATTTTACATGTTTTTATTATTTTGTCAAACTTCTCTACATAAGAGGTGGAACACTTTTGTTGTGGGATAAAAATTAAATGATTGAAAAGAAAATATCAATATATTTACACATGATTTTTAAAGAGGTTAACTATAAAATTAGGATAATTTTGTTTTTCGAGGCCTGGTTGGGGATCAAGTCTCCCTAGCCCTTCTCTGTAGGTGCCCTCTCTTGCTAAAAACTGTCAGATATTTAATTGATTGTTAATTTGCTACATCAAAAACAATAAAGCATGTCCAGTTGCTAGTTCACACATGATCCAACAATACCAGAGCAAGAGTGATATGATCTTGGAGAAAGGAATGAGCACAATTTCTATTGGTCCTAAGCCAAGAGGATGTTAGAGTTGCCCACATTTTTGAGTTGACAGGAAGAAACCAGGTAAGATATTTTATAACAATTAGTATATACAATCAATCAAGAACAAAATAAATGTATTGATAGTAAAATGTACATGCAGTTGAAACTTTTCTAAGAGGTTGTATAAACCATGTTTATGTTTTTTAGGGCAATAATTATTTATTTCAAAGTTACACTGACAATTTACAAACGTGAGCATTGAAAGAATCTTGTCTTAGCTTCCGAACAAGAGTTAATTAATACACGAGTGAAATAATAGCTTAGATTAACTACCGTAAAGTTCCAACTACGTTACAATTACGTAAACAAGGCAGATAGAATATAATGTATAAAATAAAGCGACAATGAGATTTTTAAGAAAGAACATTTTTTATTACAAGCAAATTTGCAATGATTTTAAGTTTATAAAGGAAATAATTTCAAATTACAGTACCAGAAAGCATTTCAAAAATGATTTGGATGTGTCAACAATTAAATGGTTTGATTCACCTTGACTACTACAACAAATTTAAATTATTCAAACAATCTATTTTACAATACAAGATTATTCATCTACAATCGCTGTTATTTTCCAAATATTTCAATTATTTTACTACGCCTACCTGATAGTCTACGTTCTTTACTTCTTGATCTATTATCAGTGTCAGATCGATCCATTTTTTGGAAATAAGCGCTTCTAAACTTCACATTATGTCGTTTGACATTCAGAAGAAGCGAAACTTGTCATATGATTATTTTCGGATTAAAAATATGAAGTAATTCATGAGTAATTTCTTATATTACACCATCACAGATGTAACTAGCCTACTTACGACCATATCACGTCCATTTTTTTATTTACTTTTTGTTTCTAACTCGCAGCCAAATTGTTGGCATTAACTTCCATAGCTTCCGGTCTTACTCATTTCCTTGAAACTCATGAATGAAATCACGATTTGGGAAAACGCATTTGTACAAGATCAGTATATTTTCAAATAAAATTTTCATCAATTTTCGCGAACAAAATAATTTCTAAATGAATATTGATAACGACTGGAAGTATTCCGCTGAAAATCGTGATTTCCAAAAACAAGGTCCCAACACTAATAAGATTAGTAAAAGGGTTACAAATCTACTCACAATACTTTGACGTAACTGTCTAATGTAACATCTAGATAACAAGCACCATCCATTGATAAGACAACTGTTGAAAATAGATTTCACCAGCAGCAAAAAGAGGATACACTGAATATGCCACTGACGTAGTGCTGGTAATTGCAAAGGAAAATGTTAGCAAAATTTAAAATTTAATGATACCTTAGTAACATTACAACGGCGCAGCGAAATGACTGGGCACGCCGAACTAAGGATTTCTGAATTTTCCATACTGATAAGATATCTATTCTGTGTAAATGACATTTTTTCTTCTCTATCAGTGTGATAGAAAGGATCTGTAAATATAGATTATTAATCTTGTTGCACAATGCCAACCTATTTTTCATCTGAAAATATCCTTATTAAATCCAAGGTAGTAAATACCAGAGACAAACTTGTTCTTTAGTATATTTTTAATGTACGATTTCGGTTTCGTAGATTTGATTGATTCAACATAAAATTGATTAGATTATTAAACTGATCTTCAATAAGTCTGACACTCGGTACAACAGGTCCTTGGGTTCGAATCCTGGTTGAGTATAGATGTTCATCGTGATTTGTATTCAACCTTAAGCCGTCCGGGGTCTAATTAGCCGTGTAGAAAAAAAACCGAACATGAGAGTGATAACAAAACTATACCGAATCAAAAAAACATGCAAGATGATCGCTTTCCAGTGAAGTCAAATTCAAATTTTAAGGAAAGTAGGTAGTTGAATATTTAAGTCGCAATGGGACAGTTTCAAATGTCAAGAATAATTGGCTAATGTGGCATAAATGATATCAAAGTTGGAAGCAACACTTTTCAAACTGAAAACTTAATTGAATGTTTTTTATTTTCATTCCGCGTCATCTGACTGAGGCTCAAAATTTCGAGGTGTTCTCGGATCTTTCTATTCAATATGGACGTTGTATTGTTCCAGTGCGACGCTAATTAAACTACCTACCTTTACAGGATTGATCATGGACGGTCGCCAATAGCCCGTTGCGTTGGTTTTGGGGTTTTATGGCAAAGGGGCAATATTTGGTCATGCTCGTCGTTGAAGTGTGATGTAAACTGAAATATCTTCCTACCAATTTTCATACAGAACATTCTCTTACCTTCAATATCCAGAAAAATTGGGCATTTAAAAAATAACATTTGAGGTAGGTAGTTGAATTTACGTTGCACTGGAGCAACACAATGGGTATGGTGATGTTCAAGATAAATTCCGAAAGGAAAGATCCGAGGACAACTCGTTTTTTGGTTTCAGTGTCAAACGAAAAGGAACTGTGCTGTCTCTCCACTCCCAAACTTCCACACCACACCAACGAGAGGACATTTCAGGCGACAACAGATTTAACGTGCACAAGCCCCATGTACACGACGGTCTATGGATGGATTGAGTCTTGAACTTGCAACCCTCCGGTTGCGGGAATTCCCATTCCCGCAACCGGAGGGTTGCAAGTCCGTGACCCAACCAACTGGGCTACTACGGCCTCTGAAAACATTTAGTAGATCATTTATCTATTTACTTATTTGGGCCGCGGTGGCTCGGTTGGAAGAGTAACGGACTAGCAACCGAAGGGTTGCGAGTTCGAATCCAGCCAAACACCGTCGTGTACAAAGGGGGCTGGTGCACGTTAAATCTGTCGTGGCCTCAAATGTCCTCACATTGGTGTGGTGTGGAAGTTTGGAGAGTGGGGTGCCAGCTCAGGTGTTGCCTCGTCATCTGACCGGGGTTCAAAATTACGTGGTGTTGTCCTCGGATCTTTCCCTTTGGGATTGATCCTGGACCGTTACCAATAGCCCGTTGTGTTGCTCCAGTGTGACGTTAATTGAAAAATACCAATACCAATTTACTTATTTAATAGCCGGTTGTATTGCTCCAGTGTGACGTTAATTGAAATACCTACCTACCTATTTACTTTGTCCTCACGTTGGAGTGGTTTGGAAGTTTGGCGAGTGGGGTGCCAGTTCAGGTGTAGCCTCGTCATCTGACCGTGGTTCAAAATGATGTGGTGTTGTCCTTGATCTTTCCCTTTGGGATTGATCCCGGACTGTCACCAATAGTCCGTTTTGTTGCCCCAGTGAGACGTTAATTAAAATATCAACCAGCCTACTTTGTTTATTTTTCTTTTATTTGTATTATTATTTAACTATCGATCTTTTGGCAACGTGCTTCGAACGGTTTGTTTGGCTACATGTCATGTGTTGTCTTTCTTTTCTTAGCGGTGCGATCGAAAGATATTTTGCTCCTTATTCGGAACAATAGCTGTTATCATTCTGCAAACATGGAACAAATGTGCTGTTTCATAACCACTATCACGAATAAAACTTGCGTCTGATCTGTTTTCTTTTCTCTCCTATTGTTATCGATGCTTTTGTGTAGGAGAGACCAGAATTTTGGGGGTGGCTGAAAAGAACAGGAAACGTAAAATATCGTTTGTAAAACAAAACCGGCAATGGATCGGATTTGTTCCACGGAATTTTGGGTTAGTTGGAAATTTGTCTTATTTACATGCTGTGAAACTTTTCCTTAGTTAAAATATGGCTGGGATCCAGTAATAGCTACTTTGAATAAAACTCGCCTATTGCACGTTTTTATTTTAAAATTAAAAAACTTCAACGATACATTGTATTTCTGATTTGTTTCTTGTGTTTAAAAGATTGCGTGTTATCTGATTTTCAATAACATGAGATTAATTCTGGAATATTTGTCATTACCTAACAATTTACTGACTATATTTTATACTTCAACAAGAGTTCAGGTACAAATAAGACAAAGTAACGTGCGTACAGTACTATAGCAGTTACCTTGTCTCCTGTGTAGAAATTCTATACTGATCCTGATAAGACAGGATCACAAGATTTAAAAGAAATATATAAATTTATATTTATTCAAATTGTTCTGGTAATGCTAAAAAGAAACTTGGAACGTTAATAAATGTTTCCCTGTGCATGCAGTAAAAACATTTTGTTAAATTTTATTTTGCACTACGATTTTTTTATACTTAAAAAGTGAAATTTTGAATTTGTTTCTTGCAAAAAAAGACACTAGAATCAAGTCAAGTAGATTTGATTGCTCACATACTATGTATACTCAATCTTGAATGCTTTAAAAAATATTTTTTATTTTGTACAAAACAAAACATTGGGAAAGGTATTAGTGTTTAAAATTTCCTAACTCAATATTTTGGATTAATTTGCATTGGGTATTTTATAAAATTTCAGTGCAATTTATTTACTGATATAAATGCCTACTTAAAAAGGGGATTGCACTGTCAGAGCTTATATAATAACTTGCTCTTCTCAACTTTTCAATCTAGCAGATAAGTGAAATTAAACTTGCTCTCAAGCTGCAAACAAATTTTCTTTTCTACGTTTATACCTCATTTCATCAAGGTAATATACAGATATTTGCAAAAAAATGCATAGCATGAAAATATAATAAACATAATTTATGAACATCTTGTTTCATGTGTTCAAATACCCTCTTTTCCTTACTGGTTATTTCTAACAATCCTCAAATATTTTTATGCATTTGTGTACATGTTATATGTGTACATGTTACATGTGTACATGTTACATGTAACATGTACATGTGTACATGTTACATGTACACATGTACACGTACATGTTACATGTACACATGTAACATGTACACATGTGTGTACATGTTACATGTACATACATGTACATGTGTACATGTTAAAGATATGTCTTCACACATATCTTTTATTAGTAATTGTATTTTATATAGCCTGTTAGTCAACTCTAGTGATTTAGATTTAAAATGAAAGTAATAGCATTCAGTAATGACTAAATGAGAATGTTTAAGGAAATTGCTAGTAAATTGATCTTTGGCATTTGAAATTAAATATACTTTTCAGTCTCATTAAGTATATAGTAATAATTTTTATTGTATTTTCATAGTTCATTGTTACTGTTAAAAAGTCTTTGTTTTGTGTTTTTCACTTTTGTGAAAGTTCTATTTTCCAAACTTCTCAAGTAAAAAGTATTTGAAGGTCGTCAGGCAACATAATAAGGCACTTTTAAAATTTTTCAGGAGAGTAATTTTTTTTAGTTTTAAAAAATTCCAAAATTATAATAATCCATCCACTATTCAGGTGGATGTGTTATATTAAACTTTCAAGTATTAAGCACTCATTAAGCTATCTGAAATTCTTTTGATCCTTTTGAATATTTTATTTGAAAATTATTTCATTGCAGAACAGTGTTACCACCATGCTAAAGGCACCAATCTACATTTTGGCAATTTTCACCTAACTGCATTTTTTGTCACCATTTCATGTTTTATACTATGATAAAGACATGAATCGTCTTGATTCTTAGTAGAAATGGCGATTTTCATCAGAAAACAACCTTCGAGTCGTAACTCGATTTTCCCCGAAGCATCAAAACTTTGAACACGTTTTTGTAGATTTTTGAGATTGGTGCCTTTGGCATGGTGGTGACAATATATATTGTGGTTTTTGTCAATATGGCACAGAGCCTTTTAATTATTTCTTCTATTTACTTTTTCTGTGTCAAGATACAGTTCTGACTATTCTTTCATATTTTAGGATGGGAATCTGACATGGAGCTCTACCACACCCATTTTTACTACATGTTTTTTAAAAGTGGGCCTAATATGGGGGCCCGTTGCATTCTTTTGGGTGTTTGCCCCTGCAGAAATTTATTACATGAGCAGGAAGATCAGCAAGAAGATCCCGTGGTCCGGTTTGAATATTGCGAAGCTGGTGAGATTTTTTTTTATATCCTGCAGTTTTACATTTGGTTAAGTTCTGGTGTATGGTGATGTCTTTAGATGTAAAACTGTTAGAGATAGGTTGTTATTTTGATAGCAGTTAAAATAACAGTTTTATTGCAAATTAACAGACAATCTCCTGTCTCAGCTGTCCCTCAGGCCAGTTTTTCACACATCCTAAAGTGGTGGCCTTTCTAATATTAAGTTTCAATAAAAATTCTAAAATAAATTTTCAATGGATCCCATCACATGCTGGCATTCCAGGCAATGAGAGAGCTGACTTATTGGCAAAAGCTGGAACAAATAAACAACCTGGCACAAGAGAAAGTACCGTCCTGCTCTCAGAGGACAATCACCTGTCCGTACTTAAAAATAAATTGCGCAGATCATCTCCAGTACCCTTTCATCACTGGTACCTCAGTGGAACACTAGGAGAGCTGCTTGTCTTAAATTTGCCCCTGAAAACTTTTTCTAATTTCTGGCCATCAATGAATATCATCTTTTCCAAATGGCCAGATTGGCCATTTGGAAAAGATGATATTCAGGAATCCTTTCCCACCTGTACAAAGTGTGGCATATCAGCCTCTCTCACATATCTTAAATTACATTGGAATCATACATAAAGACAATTTTAAGGACCCATCTGCCATGCCCAAAGACTTTTTTGTACAGACTCAATGACTTAGTGTAATTTTTTTTACACTGGGATAAGAAAAAAAGAAGGTGGTTCTTGAGAGCCTCAAGTCTCATGGGCAATTAAGACTAACTTATTTATACCAAGTGCAACTTTTCCAAATATTAGATTATCAATAAATGTTGAAAAGTAACTTTCAAGTAATTTTTTTCTCGCTGCTCAAAAATTGGTTTAACGCCAATGGGTTTCCGTATGATGGTTAATTGTACTTTTAGAAACCTATTTTAAAGAACTGAGGCTATCAAAGCCTAACCCACCAAGATACCCAATGAAGACCAATGCGATTTTCTTGGCACCATTTTTTTATATATTTTTATTTATCCACAATTTGATTTGAGGTGGGTTAAAATATATATTGCAAATGCATTAAATGCCAAGAGAGTACTCTGTAAGTGCCAAAAATAGTTATTTTGGCATTTTCGGGTATTTGTTGGTTAGGCCATTCTTGCTCTAATAGCCTCAACTGTCAGTTGAAAGATCTGCCAAAGAATCTTGTAACATAAGAGAAAGGTATATTGATTGCCTAAGCAAATAGATTCATTATCCACGGTATCACATCCCAGCTGCAATTCCGGCATAACTGAGGAAATTTATTTCTAGTTTTAAGTGTAGGAAGAGAGACTAAATACATGTTTCTGCATCCTGTAAAACTGTGACAACTAGATTTCAGTAGAGGGCAGTTTTGCAGTACAGAAGCATTTATTTAGTCTTTCTACCCATAAAACTAGAAATTTTGAGTTAAAGCGGTATTGCAGCCGGGATGTGATATCACGATCATCAGTCACTGGGAAACGCTCCCTTAGCTGTTAGTATGGTAGCCCATTTTTTAGAACATACAATAGACATTTTTTATTGCCATTTTGAGAACGTGACTGTTTTTTAGAATATAAAAGAATTGGATAAAGTAGTGAAATATTTTATTTGAAATTTCTCTATTTTGGCTAGTGAAATATTGCATGTTTTCTGCAGACCCCTTGCACTCCCCTTCTGCAGACCACCTTGTTGCAGATCCCAGGGACTGACCCGCTGACCACACTTAGTGAACAACTAATGTAGTATATTCTGTGTTTTGTTAATGGTGCTTTTCCCTTTATGTTTTGTGAAGTGGTGCCAGTTTATATACACTGGTGTGCAAAACTTAAGCAACGACTGTTTGTTTTGTCGTAACTCCGCAAGAAATCACCTGGGAGAGATGTAACTCAGAATACAGAGACAGTATTTTGTACTTAACGGATGAAGGCTCTATCGAAACAAAAAAGGCTCTATCGAAAGAGTAGCGTTGGTACAAATGATTGTCTGCCCAAGAGGGAGAACAACAAACAGATGCCCCTTAGTAAGGGATATGACCTCCATTAACTTCAATAGTTACCTTGGCACCGTCTCTCCATACTCAACACCAGATTATCCAACAGTTGTTGAGGTAAGAGGGCCCATTTCTCAATGAGCACCTGTTTCAGTTGTTGGGTGTTCTCTGGCTGATATAATCATGCCGAAAGGCGTCTCCCCAAAGCAACCCACACATGTTCTATGGAATTTAAATCAGGGAAATACGCTGGCCAATCCATTCTAGTGATATCTTCACTTTCTAGCAGCTCCTCAACAGAAAGAGTCCGATATGGCCTGGCGTTATCGTCCATAAAAAGGAAGTCTGCACCAATGGCACCTCGAAACAGACGCACGTGGGGGAGGATCACTTGCTGACAATAGCGATCTCCAGTAACAGTACCTCCAGTACCGAAAAATTGGAGCTCAGTCCGTCCGTTCATCATGATGCCTCCCCAGACGAGCACGCCAGGACCACAGTAACGGTATCTTTCCTTGATGTTAGTGGGATAAAACAGTGTCCTTACCTCTCTCCATATCAACTGGCGTTGAGAATCGCTTGTGAAACTGAAACGACTCTCATCTGTAAAGAGGACGTGACTCCATTGATGAGATGTCCAGTCTTTGTGTTCCTTACACCAATCCAAATGGCGCCGCCGATGGGCAGCTGTCATCGGGATGCAGCGTTCAGGACAGCGGGCAAATAGGTCACCAGCGTATGAAGGCGTCTGGCCACAGTAAACCGCGACACTTGTCGTCCTGTTGCCGAACCAGGTTGCCCTCTGACTGGTATCGATCTCTTTTCGCCTGCAGGACAATATATCGGTCATCCACTGGCGTTGTTTTTCTTGGCCGACCACCACCAACCTTTCTTACAACTGTACCAGTTGTTTGGAAGGCTTTCTAAGCTCGTGAAACGACACTTTTGTCGATTCTAAACTCTTGGGCTACACTCGTCAAACTACGCCCCTCCTCGAGCTTGCCGATCATTCTACCACATGTAAAGTCGTCCAGATGGTTTCTTGTAGCCATATTGTACGTACGAACTCACTTGAACTTGCAGCGAATGCCTTTAATAGCACCTTTCGTCCTTCTTTTTAGTGTAGTCTTGCATTGCGTGCACTGACAGCACACGTTTTGCCTGCCCTCACGTCACCTGTGACGTCTTGTTCCTGATATTTGCATACAAATCACCTTTCTAATGAATTGGTATTCATTGTACTGAATGCAACAAGCCCCTTTTGCACAATTTCATGGCTGTCTGGTTAAAAATTACATTGTTGCTTAAGTTTTTCACTGCAGTGTATATATACACATTTCATACATCTATCAAATGTATGCTCATACAAATACATATCACTTTATACTTAACAAACTCCTGGAGTCATAATGAAACTGATACCTTAAAAACTAATTATTGAACTTTTTGTTAGGAATAACAATTCAAAAAGTGCAATTCATTATTAATGCAATTCATCTTTACTTTTCTATCTATTGGTTAATGATTAGTGTTTTACAGGTTGTGATGTTCTTGATGATGGCTCTAACCCTGACAGATATGGCATATCAGATGGTTAGATTCACAAAGTACGATGCCCATCCTGTTGAGTACTACACACCATTCTTACTTTTTATAACTCTGGTTTGTATCAGGCTGGCCTGTTTATTCTATATTTTTGTTGGAAAAATTAGAACAAAATTCAAGTTTGTAAATACACAAGTTTCTTAATTTTAAAAATGACAAATTGCATCAAGTAAAATTAGAATTCTGGTATTGAAGTATTGTTATATTTAGCGGGCAAAAAATCTGATTGTAATGGTAAAATTCCTAAGAAAGGCTCTAAATCCTAATAAAGAGTGCAATTTTTTTATCATAACAATAATTTGAACCATAATTCCCTTGTTATTTATGTTACAAAATTTTGTAGGAAAAATCTTGTGTTTGTTATATTCAAAGAATTAAATTCCTAAAGTTGATGAATTTCACCAATGAAATTATCATGAATCTTAAATATTTTTTCCATGTTTTCAACAATGTTTACTTCTATTGGAAAGAGAATGCATTTTTAATTTTTGTAAGTTTATTTTTTGTTTATTAATCCACACAATTTAAAAATTTTATTAATCCCACATCTGAATAGATTTGTGTCATTTCTCAAAAATTTCAAGCCTTTTAGATGACCATTTTATAATTTCTGGATACTATAAATGTCTGATGGAAGGTACCTGTTTATATACACTGCTGGCCACCCAAATTGCAACACCAAGAAAGACAAGAGATATCACAACAAAATTTATTTTGTAGATAACATGTTGACCAAGTATCAAATGATTAAATTTATAGACTTCTGTGAAATGTGGTTCCTGCCAAAATCAGTAGCCAGAGTAGCCGCCATTGTTGGAGGTCACCGCTGCCACACGCCTCGGCATTGATTCAAAGAGACTTTGGATGTGTTCTTGGGGTACAGCAGACCAAGCAGCTTCCACACGTTGCCAAAGTTGATCTGATGTGGCAGCTGGGGATGTATTCTGGGTCAATCGTTGAGCAACCATGGACCACATGTTTTCTATCGGCGAAAGATCCGGAGAGCGAGCTGGCCAGGGAAGCAATTCAATCTGGTGATTGACAAAGAACCCTTGGACAATGCGTGCCACGTGTGGTCGCGCATTATCCTGTTGAAATATGGCTGTGGGCAAGCCCTGAAGGTAAGGAAGGACAACTGGCTCCAACACCTCAGAGTTGTAGCGCTGGCTGTTTAAAGTACCGGCAATGTGTGCTAGAGGAGTGCGAGAGTGATATCCAATACCGCCCCATACCATAATACCCGGTGCAGGACCAGTGTGGCGGTGCATAACGCAGCTGTTCAGCATCCTCTCTCCACGGTGTCTCCAGACTCGAATCCGACCATCGTGGTGTTGCAGACAGAAGTTTGACTCGTCAGTAAAGACAATTTCATTCCATTCTGCCGTCCACATCCTTCTTTCATCGCACCATTGGCGGCGGAAACGTCTGTAGTTCTGCGTCAAGGGTAGACGAAGCAATGGACGTCTTGCGGACAGACCACTCTGCTGTAAACTGCGTCGAATGGTACGCGCAGACACTGGATGATGCGGTACAGACTGAATGTGCTGTGCTATGGTTCGTGATGTGGCTGAGCGATCCGTCACTGCCATACGCACAATATGCCTGTCATCACGTGAAGTGGTGCACTGAGGTGGATGCGATCGAACACGTCGGTCCGTCGTACCCTCCTGCATCCAACGATCACATATCCGCATTACAGTTGTTTGGTTTCGTCCAACACGACTACCGATTTCCCTGAAAGATAATCCACAATCTCGGTAGGCCACTATCCTTCCTCTGTCGAACTCGGATACTTGATCAAAAGATGATCGCTGTTTTCTACGAGGCATAATTGATCGTTTTTTTGAAAAAACCACAAGAAAAACACAATTGCCATACTTGAAATCGTCGAAATCTCCAAGCCTTAAATAGCGCTTTGAAGTGGCGCCACAGGTGCGCGTGATGTGCGTCTGCGCTGAAATTCTAATCATTTGCATATCTCACCTCCGCTAATGCATGTTGTAAATTTCATATTATTTGCATGCTTCCTTCAGGGTGTTGCATTTACGGTGGCCAGCAGTGTATATATAACTGTATCAATCAAATTTTTATAAATTTTGGCTGCCTGTAGTTTGTATTTTTTACCATCTATGAGAAAACACAACTTTCCATCAAATTATTTAAAATAATTTTTGTACAATTGCACATAATACTGAATTTAAATGTACTGAATATTGAAAAAAAAGTCTTCTTAAATTGCACTTAGAATTCAAAGCAAGTTTCGTAGAGCTGCCGTTCTTTACTATCAATTCCACTATATATTGGTAATTGAGGTAGATAGTTTTACGTTAAAATCTTGTATGCTGATCATATTCTATGTTTCTGCTCATAAAGTTGTATTAATCCCCAAAGAGAAGACTCACTTTAAAACTTAGTTTGTACTTTACCATACTTATAATTCGGGGCCTGCAGTCTGGTTGGAAGAGTAGTGGATTAGCAATTGGAGGGTTGCGAGTTCGAAACTCGATTAGAAAGACTGTCGGGTACTTGGTGGCTGGTGCATGTTAAATCTGTTGTGGCCTCAAATGCCCTCTTGTTGTCGTGGGGTGGAAGTTTAGTGAATGGGGTGCCAGCTCAGATGTTTACCTCATCAACTGACTGGTTCAAAATTTTGAGGTGTTATCCTCAGATATTTCACATTGGGATTGATCACGTACTGTCACCAATAGCCCATTGTGTTACTCCAATGTGACAATTCAACTAACCGCATACTTATAATCAGGTCTGGGCCAACCCAAATTGTTCTGCCAGGCCACTTTAACAAGGATCAATTTTCCATGGACTGCATATAAAATTAATTGTTTAAAATATAAAACAAAATTTTAATAATTTCAATTCATCCAGTCATCTTATTTAAGTTTACCAATGTTGATGAGATGTTCTCCGTTCTTTCCGATCACAAATTTTTGTATCTACTTTAATAAATGCAGAGTCGTGTTTTCTTCATAAGCTTTCTTAAATTTCCATTTTGAAAAATTAAAGAACACATTTTGAGAGGTTACCGAGGCTCAGTTGGTTTGTCCACTGCGCTACCGACCTGCAAGTTGTAGGTGTGCAGGTTCAATTCATCTCTGGGTGTATTTTCAGTAAAACTTTCCTTGTTTTTGCATGTCTATTTACTTGATGTTTAGTACATCTTGGCTGTATATGGTCCTTCTGCCATAAAACAAACCTGACACATTTTGAATAAAGGAATAGTTGATAGCAAAGAAAGAGATATACCTTCTAGCCTCTTATAATTTCTTGTTTTGTTTTCATGTCAGTACCTTGTGAAACATTGCTGTTATTAAGCCTCTCGGCATCAGATTTCCAAGCACACTCCCAATTACATAAGGGGCTGCAGTAGCATGGTTGGAGGAGTAATGGATTAGCAACTGGAGGGTTGTGAGTTCGAATCCAATCAAAGACTGTCGTGTACAAAGGGGGCTGGTGCACTTTAAATCTGTCGTGGCCTCAAATGTCCTCACGTTGGCATGGTGTGGAAGTTTGGTGTGTGGGCTGCCACCTCAGGTGTGACCTCGTCATCTGACCGTGGTTCAAAATGACGTGGTGTTCTCGGTTCCCTTCGAGTTTGATCCTGGACCGTCACCAATAGCCTGTTGTGTTGCTCCAGTGCTACATTGATTAAAATACCTACCTACCCAATTACATAACATGCTTCCCCTGGTTGCTAGTGAAACATACGGGAATGACGAAATATTTGTAAAAATCTAAGAGAGAATAATGTGTCTTAGGTGCAGCCATAGAGCCTCGATCCTGGTTATAAGGAGGTACCACTAAAAGATATTTACTTTCAGGGTGCCATTTCAGTTATGTCTGTGGTTCAGCGAAGAAAAGGAAAGATTACATCTGGCGTTCAGTTCCTCTTCTGGCTTTTCTTGTGTGTAGGAACAGCAGGAGGTTATTATACTGCCTTACAGAAGACTTTCAATGATGTAAGTTTGCTGCATCTTAATTTAAATTTTTGTGTTTTGTGTACTTATCAGTATTCTTCTCTCTTAAATTTAAGTAAGAAATTATGGTACTTGCGTATTAACTGCATGCCATTGGCGAATATCAGCCAAGTTTTGTTTCGGGCGGAAAATGTTTAGCAATTACCCTTAGGATGGCATCAGACATATCATTATCATTATAAACTCTGCGAGGTAGGGACTCGAGGTGGTGGCGAGATGTTCCTCAATGTTTTTTATTTCGCCATTTTTCACTTCCCAAGATGTGTTATATATTCTATGTGTGCGTGCCAGTTTCAGAATCAATGAAATTGTATTTGTGGTTCACTTAGCAGTGAATATAACCAGATTGTTCTAGTTCTTCCGCGATTCTTCTGTTTCGCGACAAATGCCCCCAAATATCCATTGGGATGGGAATATTCTTCCAGCATTATTTCGTAACGATCAAGCATTGCATAAAAATTTACTTTGACGTGAAAACCGAAAATAAAACATGAGCATCTAATGCAACTACACACTGAGCACTGAACTGTGGTTCTAAAAAATGTTTTGCGAAACAATCGGAATCAATGAAATTGTATTTGTGGTACACTTGGCAGTTAATATAACCAGATTGTACCAGTTTTTCCATCTTATACCCCTTCCAACAGATTTGGCGATTAATCGCTGGCATACATTAAATACTTACAGATTTGGCGATTAATCGCTGGTATGCGGTTAATACGTAAGTACCGAAATTATATTATTCAGTAACCCCTTGTTATATGTATATTTGCCATGTAGCACTGTTTTACTTTTCTTTTACTAATGCCCACATATTACGGTATTGTACTCTTTAATATAATCTTTATTGCTGATTTGGCTCACTTTTCCGAAATTGTATACATTTATTGGTTTTTTATTTCATCTTGTTTGGTGCAGCTTGTCCAATACTGGACCTTGCGCCATAAATTCCAAATCAACCAACCTTTTTTTCTAATGCCCAACCAATTAATTGAACATTTCTATCATAGCACTACAAGAATGGATTTGTGAATCACTTTGCGTTACCCTGATGCACCACAGGGTGTGAGTTTGCACTTCACATTCGAACCATGCATTCTAGGCTCAACCTTTCGCAGAGCAGCTATACATTCATTCCTGTTGGGTTTTATCGATTGAAGACAGAGTTTTATACATTAAAAATAAATTTTATTACGTAGCCAAGTCTTATGGTTTAAAAACATACAAGAAGTCTGATCAGATCATGATCCCCAAAACTCTTCACATTATCTCCTCTCTTTTATACATTCAATTTACACAATTTTCCATATTGATGTGCCCCACACGGCACTATAATTGGAGGTTTGAGACCGATTCCAACAATTCCAGACAGACAAACTAGCCCGATTGGAAGAGTAATGAATTAGCAACAGGAGGGTTGAGAGTTCGAATCCAACCGAAGACCATTGTGTACAAAAGGGGGTTGTTGCACTATAAATCAGCCATGGCCTCAAATGTCCTCACTTTGGCTTGGTGTGGAAGTTTGGAAAGTGGGATGCCAGCTCAGGTGTTGCCTCGTCATCTGATCATGGTTCAAAATTATGTGATGTTGTCCTCGGATCTTTCCCTTGGGGGATTGATCCCAGACTGTCGCCAATAGCCTGTTGTGTTGCTCCAGTGCGAGGTTAACTAAAATACCTACCTACCTGAAGTAATTTAACCTAAATAACTTAATGGACTTCACCAGTCTAAAGATCCCTTTCTGGTCTAGGAAAGCTGAAAGACTGATATCTTGAAAATTTTGTCTTTGTGTGTTTCACATGTAATCTGAGGATATATACTGTTCCATCTTAAGAAGATGCTGTTACATACAGTTTAGGAAAAGTGTAGTTGTCCATAATATAAATTGTTCCACTTGTTTCTATAATTTATATGGTCTTATTTGAAAATTGTTGGATGAAATAAAGATAAATTAGTGAACTTGAAAGGTCTACCACATCGGGATGCTTATGAATCATAAGATTTTTTGTTGGCTGTTACATTAGATAATTTACTTAGTTTGCACCAGTGGTTAACCAACATGCCTCCCTAGGATTAACTAAAACTGCATTTTCAGTTGACTCTATTCTTTTGAAATATGATATCTAGATGATGTGTAGTATCAATTTTTTTAGACCCAAGTCTGATTGATAATATAGATATACTTAATTCTGCTGTAAGATGTGAAAAAATATCAACAAATTTCTAGCAGTTAGGGGCAGGCTATATTAGGTCCAGGAGTTTAAAGCAATCTTAAATAGACAAGTCCTGCTCATATTTTGTACAGAAACTATGAAAAAGTTTTAATTGCAATCTTTATGTGTTTTCTTACTGAATCATTTAGGAATTTTGCGGCGTTACGTGGAAAGTTTGAGTAAAATTACTTATTTTCTTGCAGAGTTTTGACTATGACAAAGACTTTGAGAACTATGAATTTACCATGTACATCCTGTACTTTGCATTCTCGTTCATTATGCTCCTCCTGAACTGTTTTGCTGAGCTGAGACAGAAGCCAAGTCTAGTATCTAAGGTATGGAAATTTGTGCATTTTATTTTAATATATTGAGTGGGAACCATGTTGTTAGTTCCTGTGATTTAATGGTTCTGTGTGGTGTGATGTGTTCTTTTAAGTGGGTGATGCACAAGGCGACTTGCACAGCACAACCCGGTGGATGAATACATATATACTGTTCCTGTCATGCAGGGTAGTGCTGCACACCAAATAATACGCGATTGTCGACCATCCGCAACTCAGCCGCAATTTATGAGTCGCTCCACCTTGCCAACCTATTGTTTTTAGATAGGTGACACGAGGAGACCTGAGCAATGCGACACGGGTTCGCTTTTTCAGGGAAGAAAAACAGCTGAATGCTCGAAATGTGTCACCCAGGTCGCAAGCGAAATCTCAATGAAAAGAACAGCATCCTGGGTAATGCTTCACAAGTCGCACAATAGATCACCACCCTTATTACATGTTCATGAATTACAATATCTAATAGAAAAGTTTCCAATCTTAGTCCTGTAAAATAAAGCTACTTTATGTATGTATTATGGACAAGTTGCCCCGTCCTTTGGTTTTGTTGGAGGCAAGAGTTCTCATCATTTTAAACAATTTTATTGAGATTTAACAGTTTACAGATGAAACTATATACAATGAAAATTAAAACAATTAGGTAATTGCCAGTTCCTCAAAACTACATCTTTGCCATTCTCATCGTTCTCTGACTCTTCTCCTGGTAGATGTTTTCGCCTCGAGTGCTGGTTGGATCATTGGTTGATTTCATCAGATGGCTGGCCAGCTGACAGGAATTATGTTGCTAAGGTCTTGATGCAATATACGCTCTGGTTGCGTCTTGGAATTTCACATGACTGACGCAAGAATCTTCTTCATTGCATATACCTGATGTGACGTATTTAGTTCAAATCTAGTTCCCTTCAAAATAGACCTTTTATGAGTCTACATACTTCTATTGGTTCTTTTATTGCTGGAAGCATTTTTAACCCTCTGACATCAGTACGCATCTAAACATCATGTCCTCAGAAACCCAAAACGCCCGAGTAGCATTAGTTCAATCACCAATATTTCTTCCCCCCTCGTTTGCAACTTATTTTACACCTAATCGGGGGACTCTACACTGGGACCGAAAACCGCGCTGGTTTTAATGGGGGGTTGTATGGAAAGTGCTCTTTTCAACTTATAAGTCGATCTTAGAATTATATATATATATATATATATATATATATATAGACATGTTGTGTATGCTGATGTTCAGCGTCCATTACATAGCATTTTTAAACTCTCAAAAAGAAAACACGGATAGAAAATTGTCAAATTGTTAGAAAGAACAATTTTCTTTTAATGAAATATAGCGCAAAAGTAAAGCAATTGCAATTACTTATAAAACAAGGAAAATATTTTTTAATTTTAGAACAAACACATTAGGTTACGTTTAATTTTAAGTACATATTTTTCATTAAATGTTTTAAAAAGGCAATTTAATTTCTTTATTTCCCTCTGATCTCTTTTACTTCAAATCTCTTGCAACAGGAATATACAAGGTATACTTTTTCTGTTGTGTTATCGGCAATTAATTTGTAATTTCTTATCTTATTTTTAAAACAATGTATCAAAAATTCGTGATAATTTTCAAATTAATAATATATCTTTTGCTTTGAAATTGATGTTTAAAAAAGGTTTTCGGAAATATAATACAGTGATAAAAGTGGTTATTTTTCAATAATTCTTCCTTATAAATATGATCTTAAAAGCAGCGTGATTTTTTTGGTAATGGTTCTTTTAAAATTGTAGACCAAAAGCATCTTGCAATAAAATATGCAAGAATTACGTCACAGTTATGTCCCTGAAATGGACGTTTTATTCGTTTGCGGGACTTAAAAATATGCGCTTTTTCCTAAAAACAGAGATAGGCAAACCTTTAAGTGTGATAACCTTTATTCATTAGAAATAAAATTCACACTTTACTACTATTACCCAACCCTCACTAATAAATCGCAAAATTAGCATTTATAGCTCGTAATTCAATTTAAAAGTCATTCTTTACACAATTTTTCTTTTCAGTTACTATTGTATATGCGTAGGTACAAAACATGTGTTGGAATTAAATTTTACATAACAATACAAGTGAACATGTACTTGAGTCAAATTCCGCGTTGAAAGCGACGGTCAAGTGAGCGTCACTCAAAATGAGAAGTGCATTATAGTTTCTTCTATTGTTATAAATTTGTGATAACTTCCATTCTAAAAAACCAAGGGGCTAAAATGGTCAGATGAGAGAAAACATAAAACTCAGCTACTAATAAAGTCATCTCATTCTTAAAGTATGCATTCTTAGAATTCTGTTCGTTTGATTATTGGGTTACGACATACCCTCAACGACCACTTCGGGACTAATGTTTAAAACATTTCTCGGATTATTTCATGTTACCGGTCGATACAAGTGGTTTTGTATACAAGAGAAACTGGCTTATCGACGCGAAATCAATTGTTCACTCAAGAATCTCCCTCAGGCTTCGATTTCCCGTAACCTGTATACAAACAGCAACACTGGTTCTTTTATATGAAGCATAGTATTGAAAGGGACAATGGACAAAAAAGATCACTTGAATCCTTCGGTCCCAACTCTGCTCTATTCTCTTCAACGCGAAAAACACCCTCAGCTACAGTCGTTTACATTTCTCATTGCAGCAAAAACACGTGTTCATCCTCAAGCAGTGAGAGCTAAACCTAAGAGCCGCCTTGAATAGAGAGAGGCCATTTACTATTTTTCTACCTTTCTTTAGAGGTCCAGTTAACACTTGGGTGGTAAATACCCACGTGAAATTTAACATTGTGGGGATCCCATGGGTAAGGTGAAAGAAATTGTTGGAAGCTTTGAGCCCTCAGTTCTAAAGAAACAGACATATTTTCTCTACTGCCTCCAAACCAAACATTAATCCAAGTGAAAGTAACAATGTGTGATAGATCGAGGTGCTACCGAAGAACTATCTAACTGTATTCTAAAGCACAGCTACCGAACAACGGTAACTGTATTCTAAATTATAGCAAGAATTATAGAATTCTCCATTAAATTTGACCAGTGCTTCGTCAACTGATAAGTGAGCGTACGGCTTAAAATGTTCGGAAAATTCTTTTCGCAAGTATGTTTCTAGTGGCTCTACTTTTTGGTGAAAATAAAATTTTCACTGTCCTTCTTAAGTTCGTATTCCCTGTCAGATATATGGAAATAATGTTTAATGCGTAAAAATCTATTTTTACTCATCATCATTTTCACTCTTGAATTTCCAAGTGTCTCATTTTTGGACCAGTAATCAGTGATTCTAGGCATGCGTACAATACTCATTACAAGCAGAACTGTAAAAAAATTCCACAGTTCTTTGATGCTCGCAATAGGTTCCCATCTCTCGTCTGTAAATCCTCGCATTTTGGCACAAAATTCAGCATACTTATTTGTATTAACCCTGATGAGTTCGCATATCTCTTCACTCATTAATAATTTTAGATAGTCCAATGCTGAAGAGCCAGGTGGTAACATATGAAGGGGACCAGAAAAATTAGTGAATTGGGGGACGTTTATGCGTTCGTTCTCAACCACTTCTGAATCCCATTCAACGGTACCGTCATTTTTTTCAGTATGAAGAATATCTATATTTTCTTCATCTTCGGATTCACTATCGACACTGATCGAATTGTTTCCCAATTCCTTAGTTGGCATTTCCAATTCGTCATCTTCACTCCTATCCAAATCTGATTCATCTGTATCATTAAAAAGTATTGTTTCGATCTCTTCTCGAGTCAAAATTCTTCTGTACCGAGGCATTTTAGAGGCAAAAAATCTCACAGGTGGTTATCCGATCCGCAGACAGACTGAAGAACGTAGTTAGAAATCGACCCCCTAACACCTGATGATCATTTAGCACACCTTCAGGTGACAAGGAGATGTTCGAAAATCCTTTGTAGAGTGGGGATGACCGATTACCCTCCTCACTGGTAGAGGGGCAGAAACGCTGATTACTTTAAGAGCCGGACGGGCGGCTAGCGAATGTCTGAATGAGAAGCCGTCTCGGGCGGGTCGGTATCCAGAGGGTTAAATGTCAGTTTTCTTGCGGATCTCCGTTGGGTGCTTCATTGCATTTATTTTGATTTCTTCTGTTGTCTGAAATCTTCAGCCTTGGAATTGGTCAATAGTAGCATAGAACTATGTCTGGGATGTTGATGTACTGTTGAACCTGTGTATATCCATACTTTGCCCAAACAATTCTGGATACAATGCAATGCTTGGGCTGAAGAATTCTGATGGGGATCTTCCAGTCTTCACTCTGAAGTAGTCGATAGAGTGAGTTCGCATCCAACCAAAGACCATTGTGTACAAAGGAGACTGATGCACATTAAATCTATCGTGGCCTCCAATGTCCTCATGTTGGCATGTTGTGGAAGTTTGAAGAGGGGTGCCAGCTCAGGTGTTGCTCTCGTCATCTGACCGTGGTTCAAAATTACGTTGTTTTGTCCTCGGATCTTTCCTTTCGGGTTTGATCCCGAACCATCGCCAATAGTCCATTGTGTTGCTCTAATGCGACGTTAATTAAAATACCTACCTGTGAGTAGTAGTCAGTTTATTCCAACAATTTCTTGTAGATGATGCCTTCTTTGTCCATGAAGACTTGGCATTTCTAAATTAGATGATCGTGCCTTTGTTTAAGGATGAAACATAGATCTATAGACCCAGGACTCATCCGGATCATGATTTTGTCATGAAATCTGGATCAACACTGGTGCATTCCAGCATGTAATATAACAGTTATGTTAGCTGGAAACAAAAATGTGATGAATACAGAATGCATGTGCAACTTCTCAGTGACTGGAAGGTTATAGATCTAGGGAAAAAAATCGAACATGTGCAGTAGGGTCCTAAGTTGCATGTACCCATAGTCCTGTCTGGGCTGCACCTAATTTTTGCAATAAAGAAAATTATTGTTTGCTAATGCCTGGCCAATTGAATGTTAGTCAATATGGCACTATGAGGGCAGATTTGTGAACCACTGCATTACACTGGTGCACCACAGGAGGTGGGTTAAATAGTTAACCTCACATACATCCACACATTCTTGACACAACCCGTTTATAAAGAGGCCATACATTCATTCTAGATGGACAAACATCCATGCCTTAATTCGAGATTCGAACCAGGAACCTTTCAATTTTACAATAAAAAGTAATGTTGAATACTTTTTAATCCTTTCAGGTCTTGTATACCTCAAATGCTATGCTTCAATTATGTTATTTATAAACTTTTTTCTTGCAGAGAGAAAGTCCAGAATTAAGAGCATCCTTTATATCTTTAATTACCTTCACATGGTTCAATCCGTAAGTATAAATGCCTGCAATATAGCATTTGTAAATACAAAATTATAAATTTATATCTAAAATCTTCAAAGGTGTGTTAGAAATTCAAATGTATTTAATGGGTTGATAATTTTGATCTGTAGGTTTATTTTATATAAATTAATTATTATATAGGGGAATTTATTTTCCCCACTGTCATGTATAAGAAAGACAATCACTCACATAATTTAGTCATGAAAATGACTATCTTTTATTCTTAATCAAAACACTTTTTTGAACTTAAAAATTATCTTCCTTACAAGTAAGCTTTTCCCAAATATTTCAGTATATTTGTCTTTTTATATCTAATATCAAGCCATGACATGCGGGATAAAGCCCTAGATAAAGTAGCGACATCTTTTTTGTGCTGCTTGCCGTCAATCAATCCTTCTCATTGGCCGATCAGTGGTCATGTGATAATCACCTGTGACAAAAGGAGTGTACAGTAGCCATAGAAACTTTGGGTCAAGAGCTGTTGATTTGTTGTCTGGAAGGCTGCGAGTTTTTACACAATTGGACTTCAGTCATTTACACTTACAGTTTGTTATTTTTATACGAAATGAATGAGAAATATTTGTTATTTCTATGATAAATTAATCAAAGCACTATATTGTGCTTGTAATTATTCTAATAAAGAGTTGGCCAATATGAAATTGCTTGAGTTAAATTGTATATAGCTTTTGTAAAATTACCATTTTTATACCTTGTTTGTTAGGATTTTGCATATACAGGGTGATTCTACGGTCATGGGACAAACTTCAGGGGGTGATAGAACACAACAAAACAAACACTTTTCCCCATAGAATGTATGGTTGCAAGTGCAGCTGTTGGCCACTAGAGAGCGCAGTCAAACGCTCGTATAAAGGCGTTACGTCGGCGATTCGAGGCCTGCATCAGGTGTGGTGGTCAACATTTTGAACAGCTTCTGTAATTGTGCATTTGCGTTGTACTTACCGACTGATGTTTGTACATGTCGTTTCATTTCCACGTGAAAAGTTTCTCATGTTTTGTACATGTCATTTCTTTCTTATCCATTGTTCCTTGTACTTATCTTTAATTGATGCAAATCTAATTGTATTATTTCGTTTTGTCAAGCAGTTATTGATGTTTATTTGACATTAAAGCGTTGTTTCCATATTTCATGCCTCTTCTTTCCAGCTTGCGTCAGACCGTGTGTTTGTGCCGAAATGGAAAGCGCCCTCTAGCGACCCTACATTCTATGGTGAAAAGTGTTTGTTTCGTTGTGTTCTATCACCCCATGAAGTTTGTCGTATTAGTTTAGACTCACCCAATAGACATTCTATGGGCTTTTATACAAGTGTTTGACTGCACTCTCTAGCGGCCAACCGCTGCACTTGCGACCATACATTCTATGGGGAAAAGTGTTTGTTTCGTTGTGTTCTATCACCCCCTGAAGTTTGTCCCATGACCGTAGAATCACCCTGTATATTCATATAGCTTTTTGTCAAAAATGTTAATATTGTGTAGTAAATTTTTCAGTTTTTATAGTAATTAATAAAGCTTTTATATAGAAGTATTTCTATTTTTCGTGTGCATTTATTGTGATTTTGTAAATCATAAATATTATTGACTTGCATATCTAATTGTATTATTAAATTCAAATTTCGCTTACTTTTGCAAGAATTGATTTCAGTGGGAGAAAATCCGATAATGTCTCCCTTCTGTTATTTTGTTCATATGATTGACTAAATAAGTGCAGAGAAATTTGATTTTTAAATTGCACTGTTTTAATTCAATTAAAAAGGTAACCAAATTAATTTGATATTCCTCTTATAGAATGGCAGTACTGGGCTACAAGAAACCACTGAATGCCGATGACATGTGGGAATTGAATGAGGAAAACCACTCTGAGTTTCTTCAAGCTGAGTTTGACAGGCATTGGTTACCATTGGTAGAAAAAGTTAACAGGTAAGATGTTTGATTAGTATGACTTTTGCCTTTTTATTTGCATAAAATTTTTATAATGTCAACTACCTTGCAGATTTAGAAAACTAGAAATTATCTCGAACTTCTGAAAACTCATAAAACTGTTGGATCTGTTAGAGTTCAAATTCGTCTTACAAAAGCTGGATTTTTAATTTTAGTTTGAGAGTTCTTAGAAAACCTTATCTTTTGCTGGAAGTCCTTAAAATTTTTTGAAAAGCCTTAGTTTTTACACTGCATGTTTTTTCATCTCACATGCATTCAGAAACTAAAGCCAATGTCACTTGTCCAAGGTCAAGTGTCATCAAAAATTGAGGGGTGATTAAGGTCTGGTAAGCTCTTGCATTGCATAAAACAAGTTTCATAAAACAAATTCCTTTTATTGTCATGATGCAAAAGAAAAGTCCCTCTTTCAGGCCTGATTCTGTAGATGTGTTGCTCTAGTGCTCTTAAAGTTTCACGTATGGCCGCGATAGTCCAGTTGGAAGAGTATCAGATTATCAACAGGAGATTTACGAGTTCTAAACTCGATCCAACCAAAGATTATTGTGTATGCGGGGACCAGTGCATGTTAAATTTGTAGTGGCCTCAAATGCCTTCACATTGGCTTTGTGGAAGTTTGGAGAGTGGGGTGCCAGTTCAGGTGTTGACCTTGTCATCTGACCGTGGTTCTAAATGACAAGGTGTTGTCCTTGGATCTTTCCCTTCTGGATTGATCCTGGACCTTCGCCAATAGACTTGTGTTCCAGTACTGCGTGAACTAACTACCTATCTCCCTTAAGATTTCACAATACCTTTCGGAATTAATCAATTCAATTCTATCGCTGTTTTACTTTTCCCCCAATGAATTTAATTTTGCAAACAAAGGAAATCTTGATCTGTTTCAATAGAATTTGGAGGTCAAAAATCGCTTGTTTCAGCCAGTTAGCATCTTTCCATGGGCCAGACATCGTCGAGTTAAACAGATCGAGGTTCTCCATTGATCGAACCTTAAAAGAAATCTTAAATGAGTGGTTGTATACAGAAAGGTATTTACCATATTATAGTTTTATATAATCTATATTTTACAAACTTGCTTGTCACATAAATTGACGTTATTTGTTTGTTGTAAAACGGCAACACCGGTTTCTTGTAATAAATTCTCCTTCGTATGGACGTTTGGCACAAGCAATATTCCAAGCTATCAAAAAACTAGCTTTGTTGGCTCTGTCATTTTTGCGAGTAAAAGAAGACAAGAGTCCTTTTTGCTTATGAAGACTGCAATGATTAAATTGACTGCAATGACTTAAATTTCTCTGTTCGCAATTTTGAATTGAGTGGATAGAATTGAAAAGTGGGTATGACTTACTTCGTAATGTCGACATAAATTGCTTACTTTGTAGTTTACAATTGTAACTTTACAAATAAGACAATAACTTTCCATTATTGTTAATAAAAGCAAAATTTTCTACCCATTCTTCTTGAAAGGTCCTATTTTCTTGTTTATATTTTGGTTTTTTGATGTTTTCTGAGGTCATGTTAACAAAAAATTTAGTAAATTTATTTCCAAAGTCTGAAATTGAAACAAAATAAATAAATAAATTTATGCCATGGGAAAATTACATCGTTAACAAGTTTAAATTGCTTAATAAAAAAGCCTTTTTACCAGATTTTTTGAAAAAACACAAAATAGGACACTTAGCTAATAGGAAAAGTACACTCATACTTCGCGTACTAATGGAGCAATGAGCTACATGTGTTGTTACACTGATATAAACAAAGTGATCTCCTGCCAATTAGCTGTCAGTTTTCAAAGCAGCGGCTCGTGTCCAGTGTTGCCACGACTCCATCCGAGCACACGGGACTTTCAAATTGAGTCGGATGCTCCAGATTTGTCTGCTGCTTCCAAAATCCATTAAAGGGAGGTCTGTAGTACCGAGGTATGAGTATTACTGAAATATATGACCACCCACAAAGTTGCATAAAAACTACTTAAAAAGGACTAAGGAAATTCAAATTCACAGTTTTTGTTTTGAATGCCTTCTCTCTCTTTCTTTTAACCAAGCGTGCCCACCACAAAATAATTTTAAAGAGAGTGAAAATAAAAACAATGTTTCATTATTTTTTTGCTATACCTAGACTTAAAAAATGAGCACAACAAAATCCATGTAACAAAATATTAGTTACTTTTCAGTGAAAAATGTTCTAAAAAAAAAAACCTGATTTCAGTTTTCAATGGGAGCTGCACTTGACTTAATGAAGAGCCGCATTTGCCCACCGTTGGTATATGCCATGCAGATCTGCTAGTTTTAAATAATAAATCTATACATATAAAGCAGAGTTGGTGTCTGTCTGTTCTCTATACAAATCTACACCATTTGACCAATCCACAGAAAATTTGGTACACTTATTCTTCAGAACCCTGTAGGTAACGTAGGATATGTATTAACACCTGTTCTATTTCTCCTGGGTGTGCAGAGGGGCTAAAAATAACTCTAAATCCCCATAGGAATAACATTGAGTACTTTTATTATTACTGTCAGACCAATTCACACAAATTTTGTACATTCATTCTTTAGAATCCTGTGGAAAACATAGGCTAAATATTAACCCCAGTGATATTTGTCTTAGATTCGGAAAAGGGACTAAAAACAATTCGAAATCCACAGGAATAACATTGAGTATTTTTGCAATCATTGTAAGACCAATTCACATCAAATCTGATACATTCACATTCTTTAGAGTCCAATGGGAAACATGTTACATATTAACCCCATTCGATTTGTCCTGGGTGTTTAGAGGGTTAAAATAATTCCTAATACCCAGTGCTTTTTTTGTCATAGAACACACCTGAACCACGTTTCAGCACCTTTTTTGACGGATTTTCCAAGTTTTAAAGTAACTTTTGAAAATTTGATGTTTGGTCCACGTGGACTTGAATCGCCCTGTCGAGCATAGCAGATCGGCGGCAAAATCATTAAAACAATGCATGCGGACTACTTGTGTGTCGAGTCCGATGCATGCGTACTTCGTCCTCGCTGGTTGTGATAGCACTGCTCGGCTTGTGATTGGTCGTGTGGTCATGTGCTGAGTGCTTACTGTGGGCGGCAACCGTTATGTTTCGTTGAAAACTTTAAAAAAAATTTTAGTGTAAAAGTGGGACCTCAAATTTAAAAATAAAAATAATTAATTACTTCTCAATCACCGGTCCTGCTAATAAAAAGGCACGAATATTAACAGACAGAACAGACGAAAATAACGACGCCTGTTGATATTTCTGCATCTGTTCTTGAGAAGCAAAGCCAAACTACAAATGACTGACCGGACTGCAGGACCTATGATAAAAAATAATGATTTTTGCTGGAAAAATAAATGGCTCTGTGTTTGCAAAATGCAATTGGCTGTACGCCTTGTGGAAATGTTGGAACACTTGGAGTTGAAACGAAAATGGGAATGAAACTTTCCAAAGAATGGACCAACAATGAGATAACCTATTCTGGCAAAGATAGAAAGCAATAGTTGAGCTCACTTCGAAAAAAAATTTTGATCACAAAGAATCTGCTGCACATAAAGCAGCATTGAAAATAGTTGCTGAAAGCGAAAAAATGACTTTTGAGAATGTTGTTTTATAACGTTATTATCTCACGAAAAAATAATTTTAAACATTTTTCGAACTACATATAAAGTAGCAAAGGAAAATCAATCATTCCATCATTTTGAAACTGAAATTGATCTGCAAGAACTGATCGGAGTTGAAATGGGTCGTATTCTTCATTCTACAAATGTGTGTATTAACATAGTTAATCATACAAGTGAAGAAATGAGGAAAACTGTAGTTAAAGAAATTGTTGAATCCAATAATAAAATATGAATCAACCAAAAACCACCCTCATGTTTGATGCAGTATTGAAGGTGTTGGAATGAATTCACCAATAAATTTGTTTTTGAACTTGAAAATTAATGGCTGAAGGTGTATTTGATTCCTTACTCCAATGGGATGACAGAAGAATATTTTAAAAATATTTGGTGGCTCTGGCATGTGATGGCGCTGCTGTGATGTTAGGGTGTAAAAGTGGAGTGAAAAAATTGCTGTCAGAACATTTTCCTTCCATTATAGTTTCGCATTGTGATAATCACTGACTAGAATTATCAGTAGATGATGCTGTCAAGGAAACTTCAGGAATTAATAGATTCAAATAATTTATTGATAAACTTTACATCATATACCATTCTTCGGCAAAGAATAGTAGAGAATTGCATTTATGTGCAGAATTATTGGACATTGAGCTGGTGAAAATTGGAATTTTAAGTACCCGATGGGTGTCATCTAGTTTGCTGTGGAATAATTTTGAATCCCGTGTGTATCATTTTGAAGGAGCAATGCATGATCCTACAAAAGATAAAAATTATAAATACACTTGTGATGGCTTGAAAAGAAAAATCACATCTACAGAATTTGTATCAGACCTAGGATTGATGTGTGATGCTCCAAGAATTATCAGAATTAAGTTTGGACCTACGAGACTGCAACACGAACTTGTACAAGGCAAATAAGAAAATAAAAATACTGGTACAAGTTTTTGAAGATAGATCTTTGGGCCCTAAATGCTGCTGTACATGATCTCCTCTTTCGTGAAGTTTTACTTCACGGAAAAGATTCAAGAAAGGATCCTCCCATTGACTCAAGTACATTTTATACAAAATTGAAAGACTCTAATAAGTCAATTTTACTTAGTCCTTCCTGTTTCGTTACCCTAGGTTATTCTGTTTTTTTACCGTAAGAAGTACATTATATCATGTGATTACTGTATTAACATTTTGCATTTAATGTTTTAGAGAATGAATTACGTGTATATAACTTACAAAGTAATTTCCTCTTGTTTTTTCTACAGCCACCATAATCGAGTAAAAGCTTCCCTTTCAAGACGATATTCTGAGAGACCTAATGACAATGATTGCACCAATGTTACTATTTCTCCTAATGATTTTGAAAAGGATGTGCCACAACTGAGCATTCTGAAACCCATAATAAAAACCTTTGGATTCGAACTTTTCCTGACTGGACTGTTGAAGCTTGGAGCTAGTGTCATTACTTTTGTTAATCCTCTCATACTTGAGTAAGCATTTTTTTACACCACTACAAGCTTTTTTACTAAATATTTCTGATGATACTTTTTAATGACTCTCAGGGTATGCCGATTTAAATCAGCTTGATTTAAATCAAGAGATTTTTATAAAAAAATAATTGATTTAAATCGAGTGATTTTTATAAAAAAAATCATTGATTTAAATCAAAATTTTAAATTTCATTTTTCTTTCTGTTATGTTTAATAATATTGAGAATGAAATACTGAACAAGATGCGTGCTATTTTATTCAAATAAATTAAGGGCTTCGCTCGTACTGCGTTCACCCCAAAATTATATTGACAATCACTCTCCCTTGGAAGACACTAAATAATAGTATTTCTGATTGGGATCATAATTATCAGACAAGTATTTCCATCTTGGGCCATTGACCAATATGTGTCACTCACAAGCCTACTCATCAGTGTTGGTTTTGTTTTAAACACTCTGTGACTATAAATTGCACATGGCCAATTTTAAACCATTCACCATATGTTGAGTAAAATGCTTGAAATATATTCAATCAAATTATTAAAATTGTGGTAAATTGCTTTCCTTTTTAAGATGTTCTAGTTATTTATTTAGTATTGTAGTTTATTCATAAAAAATATAAACACTTACATTGAAAAATTTTTCTTTGGTATCATAAAGCATTCCAATTTTGCACATAAATCTTTATAATTGGCAATTTTAATAGTTTCATTTTGTTTTGTATAATTAATTTTTATTTCAATTTATTATGAAATTTTATGCATTGATCCCTTAGAATTCTTTACCCTGCTAGAATAACAGTATTTACGGAATTGAAATTTGGAATGTAAAAGTTCACTCATCTGATAATTGAGTGAGTATGTTGAGAAAAGATGATGGGTTGAAGCAGAAAGCTATTGGAATTGATAAATTTATTATTGCAAGCTCAAAATTCCACTGAATTGGCATTATCCGGGGGATGCTATTACACTTGTTCTATTCTGTTCATAGAGAAAAGCTTCATTTTTTGTTTTATGTATAAACTCTTTATGTGGTGCTTCGAATATACCTATTAAATAATTTGAAAATAGACAATTTATTTCAAATTTATGTATTTTCATGTTGTCTTATTTGTTACTGAACTCACAAAAAATAACATTTTTTCACCCATAAGTTATTTTTGCAAGCTAAAAATTAATGAAAGTAGGAATTTTTTCAATATGCAAGTTGCTTTTATTTTTCTATTGGTGATATGATTTTTTCTCAAAAGCAAGTCTTGAACCAATTAATTATGTTATATCAAAATAATTGAAGTAATTAAAAACATTTTATTCATATATGATTAATATCTAATGCAAAAAATTCATAATATGGTATACTTAGGATCCGGCAACCTTATTTATCTGTGTCCAAAAAATTCACATCACTGGTTATGGGTTAAACTCAAAGTAATCTAAACTGCTTGTGAACCAAATGGAAAAACATTGCTCATCTTGGCATTTGGAGTTTATTTACTTTGCTATGTCCTATGTCGCATTTTAATCTTTCAAAAATTTAACCAGCTATATTTCTTAATACATTAATGTTTTACATAAAAATATTAATATTTAAATAAATCAAAACTATCTAAAAACTACACTGTAATTTGCGTGTCTCATGTCCAACAAATTTAAACTTGTATGAGCAAGGAATTAATTAAAATCATAAAAATCCGATTTAAATCAAATAAATCCGATGTTTTCGATTTTTTAAAAAAATCATGATTTTTTCTCATACCCTGATGACTCTTCAATAGGGTTTAAAAACTGGTTAGTAAATAATGGTGTTGGAATGGTGTAATTAAGGGTTAATTCCATTTTTGTGACTTACATCACTGATTCTCAGCCCCTGGTATCACTTACAAACTTTCTGCTGCAAAACCACTCATAGCATTTGGCTCTTTACTGGGTTGAAAGTTCTAGGATTCTGCCTAGAAAATAACAGGTCTTCCACTGATGACTAAAAGCCGACTTTTTGCTACTATTTTTTCAACCTTGATGACTAGAGGCATCTTTTAAAGCAAAGTTGTCTCAAAAGCTCTTATATTAAAAAATTTGGCGACTTTTTTAAATTCACCAAAAATCAACGAAAATTTACTCCCTTTTTTAAAATCTAATAGGGGATGGAAAAAAATAATTTTGAGATTTTTCGTCACAGAAAACTTTTTCCAAGGTACGCCTAATTCGAAGTTTTGGCGCCAAGCCGTAGCTACCATAAAAGGAAACTATTGAAATCTGTGGTTGCTAGATTGTCATGAAAACCTTAGTAAGAAAATATGTAGAAATTTTTTTTTTTTAATTTAAATTTCTTAGCAGTATCATCAACGTTGTTTCTGATATTGTCTGTCTTGTGTTTGCAGCATGACCAAATATGGCCCTCTTGCACCATTAAATTCAACCATCCCCCTCAACATCTGTTTCATACTTAATTAGCAAATTTTGTATTTTAGCCGATTCACATTTTGTTTCCAAGCAACTAAAATTGCTACTAAAATAGGGTTTAAGAGCAGACTTTTGGCTACTATTTTAAAAATTGTGCTACTATTTCACAAGTGCTTTGGTTGTGGTAGCCCTGAAATAAGAAATTTGTTTACCTCTTCATTTAAAAAGAAAATACAGGAATTGTATTTAAAACCATTAAAAAATTTGACAGATTTCTTAAGAATTTTAGTCTGCATTTGTGTGCTAAATCCTAAACATGAAGGTTTTAAAAAATGTATTAAATATTAGTGTGTGTTAACATTTTTTTTAATAGTCAGCTGATTGCCTTTGTTGGAAGTGAAGATCCATATTGGAAAGGTTTTTGCTTTGCTGCTGGCATGTTTTTCGCTGCTTTGATTGAATCATTTTTGTCTGGCCAATATGAGTACAGGATCTACATTATTGCCATGAAAATACGTTCCTGCATTATTTCAATTATATACAAAAAGGTATGTCAGTTCAAATTACATTTTAATTTAGCAATATCTATTATTTTCAGTGGCCATTTGCCTTAATTATTTATGAACTTAATTGTAAAACATTTTTTAAATGACATGTCTAATATTATATTTTATTGGAAGAAGCAACAAAACTCTGAATACTTTTCACTAGAACTCCTTATTTAGATTAGCAAGGATAGTAAATATATATAGCTATTAACTAAAGTAATATTGAACTTTTTATATAAAACTTTTTATGATTTTGATCTTAACCTGGTAGTGTATTTGAATTTTGTATGTTCTACCACACTTTTATAATGATAGGTGAAACTATTATTTTATGAAAAACAGTGTTAGAGCTATATTGCTAATAACAGAACTGCTAATATTAACAATTCATAACTAACGGATTGTGCATAAATGTAAGAGTTAGAAATTGATGTTAATGGTTAATTACAATAATAATTGCTTAAATTATCCATAATTTTTTCCTAATTTTTTAATAAATTTTAGTTTTTAAAATTAAAATAATAAATTTTATGTTAAGTTTAATAATTTTGAATGTAACTTTTATTAATACCTGTTAATATTTTCGATGAGTTGCTAACTGTTAATTTGTAATACAACACTGTTCTTAAAACTGTTAATGGAATGATGTTATATCTCTCATTCTTCAACCACTCAATAAAATAAACAGTTGCAATTCATAAATCAGTTTTAAAGCTTTTTGCAATTCTTGGTTTTGATATTTTGATAAACCTTCATAACAAAGAATACTTTGATGCTTTGCTTCCAGTCTCTTGTACTTTCAAATTCGGAAAGGAAAAACTTCACTGTTGGGGAAGTGGTGAACCTGATGTCAGTGGACACTCAGAGAGTGATGGACTATGTCCAGATGGTGAATCTCCTGTGGTCAGCCCCTCTTCAAATTGTCATTGCTATCTACTTGTTGTGGCAGCAGCTGGGAATTGCTACCCTAGGGGGCTTAACTGTTATGATTTTGATGATTCCTCTCAATGGGGTCATAAGTGTGTTCATCAGAAATTTCCAGGTAAATAGATTTAGGATCAATCATTTTGTGTAAATGGGTTGCTATATTTTAAAATTTACTGGGATGAAAGTCTTCCATTGATCTGCATGCAAATTTATGTTTATTTTTCTAAGCCATTGAATCATTCAGGCTTAGCCAGGCAATAAACGCGGAGACAAGCTAGCTAAAAATGGTTGTCTTCTACCCCAGCCGTCAAGTCCTCTCTCTTACCTCCATGCTTGCAGGTTCGTAGAGCGAAAGATAAATAAGCCCTGCGACCATCAAAAGTATAACGCCATGGACAAAACATGGAGCAAGCTTTTGTCTGGCCCTGTTCCACCTAATTTGCCATGACATATTGCTACTGCAAATTTTCTAATTTTAACTTGACACGACTTTTTAAGAGGACACTTACACTGCATTGGTGTGCATGCTTCTCCTGACTGCCCCTTTTGTTCGACTAGGAGCTTTATGGGATTTTAGTCATTTTTTATCTTGCACTTTTTATCTGAAGATCACATCTTAGTTGACCTACTCAGCAGGGCTAATTTGTACTGGGCTGCCCATAGGAAATTATGGTCCCTGGACCCTAGGGGGAGAAAACGTCTTCCATTGATCTGCATGCAAATTTATGTTTATCTTTCAATCCTAATTTTCCTCAACAATTTTCTTGGAAGATTCTGTTTTTCCGACGTGCTGCTGACAGGGTAGCAGTGGCTAATGGTTCAATCATCCCCAAATTCTACATCTACGTGCCAAGTCTACATCTGCCTGCATGTTAATGGCTTATAACTGGGCCAATTTTGAAAATTTCGATTTGAAATTCGACTCATATTCTGAAGATCCCTAAAAATAAAATTACATGAAAAATACGATGAAGAAAGTTAGCCCCTATGGAAGGAATGATTTTTCATTTCAGCTTTTAAGGGCCACTTAAAAGCCAGTTTGACAATGCATATTTAATTTTCCTTCATTCAAAAACCAGAATCAGTGATACTTGTCCAAGGCCAAATTTCATCAAACATCAAGGGCATAATATTTATAGTTTCATTAAAAATTGATTTTAATGCTGGGGTCCGCAAGAATCAAACCAAGCACTCAAGAAAGTTTCTTCAGCTGTCCTCGCACAGATTAATCTAAGGCCATGGTAACCTAGTTGGTAGAGTAATAGATTAGCATCAGGAGGGTTGCGAGTTTGAAACTCGGTCCAACCAAAGACCATCGTGTACACAGGAGGCTGGTGCACATTGAATCTAGCATGGCTTCAAATACCCTAACTTTGGCATGGTGTGAATGTTTGGATAGTGGGGTGCCAGCTCAGGTGTTGACCTCGTCACCTGACTTTGGTTCAAAATGACGAAGTGTTGCCCTTGGATCTTTCCCCTCAGGATTGATCTTGAACCCTCGCCAATAGCCTGCTGTGTTGCTTCAGTGCAGTGTTAATATTAGCTATCTACCTACCCAGGTTAATCTGATGTGATCTTTTTAAAATGTAGCCTTAGAAATGAAAAATAGCCTCGAAGAAGGCTGTAGTTTTCGTTTTGCTTTAAAGAGTGGTAACCCTGAAATTAGACTTGTAATGTTTTGTCATCTAGGTTAAACTTATGAAACACAAAGATTTCCGAACAAAACTTATGAACGAAATAATGAACGGCATAAAAGTCCTGAAGCTGTATGCATGGGAATCGTCTTTCATCAAAGAAGTCATGAACGTCAGAGGGTTGGAAATAGCTTGCTTGAGAGCGCAAGCATATTTAAATGGAGCTGTGACATTCGTTTTTTCTTCTGCACCATTCCTTGTAAGTAGTTTTTATCCCTATATCTCTACATCATATGTATTGGATTAAGTTTACTTTATGTTGAATTTTATTTTATTTTCTATAACAGGTATCACTTGCTAGTTTTGCGACATATATTCTGATCGATTCCACTAATGTGCTAGATGCCAATAAAGCTTTTGTGTCACTTTCTTTGTTCAATATTCTTCGAGTTCCGACTGCTCTTTTGCCGATGATTATCACATTTACTGCTATGGTAAGACTCAATTTATATTTTACAAAACTGATGATTTCATTAACAGTGGTTTGAACTCATCATCTGTGTTCCATCAAAATTACACATGCTTTTATGTAGTTTAAATGATTTGTTTTAATTAGCCCTCTTGCAGAAAATGACGGTAAAGTCGCAAATCAAAACAAATTATGTGATTTTGAGAAAATTATAAGCCAAATCCAAATAAAAAATTTTTTTAAAGAGTACTGAATTCATATTCCATATTTTATTACTCTTGTAGCACTAATCTGTGATGGCAACTTAAAAAATGATGTGTCAGTGATGACAAAATTATTGGGGGTCCAAATAAAACCCCACTTGCTTTGTAATATTTTGGGAACTCTATTGTTTTTAAGGATCTTTAACAGTATACCTATGATATTTATCCCTCATTTGGAGGGCCCAAGTTATACAAATACGAGAGTCCAAGGCATTCAGGTTCCTAGGTTTCAAAGGGTCTCAGTAGCTCGGTTGAGTAATGGACTAGCAACCGGAGGGTTGTGAGTTCGAATCTAGCCAAAGACCGTTGTGTACAAAGGGGCTGGTGCACATTAAAGCTGTCATGGCCTCAAATGTCCTCATGTTGGCATGATGTGGAAGTTTGGAGAGTGGGATGCCAGCTCAAATGTTGCCTCATCATCTATCTGACTGGTTCAAAATTACGTGGTGTTCTCGGTTCTTTCCCTTTGGGATTGATCCCGGACCATCGCCAATAGCCCGTTGTGTTGCTCCAGTGTGACGTTAATTAAAAATATCAATACCAATACCTAGGTTTCAGAAATAAGAACATTGATAAGTACATACATTTTAAGTCATTAAATACATTATACAGTCATTAAATACAATAATACATTTTAAGTCATTAAATGTGTATTTTAAAATTTCTTATTAAAAAATCTCACTCCTTCCATCTCTAACATCTAGACTGTTCAACATAATTTTAACACGTCTCACATCGGCTATGCATGAGCCTCGCATTGATTTTTATTGGTCTGGAAAACCGCTCCATCGTGCCAGCATTGCCAGGAAACTCTCACCATCAATCATATTTGAACTTGTACAACTCTTAGACGTTTTCCCAATGCTATTTTATTGCGTCGTTTCCAATTTTATCAGACTTGTTGGGTTACGCTCTGCATTCATCACTACCTTTTTGCATCACTCGGGATTTTTACCACATTTATAATTAACATCTTTTCAATTACATCTGATTTTCAATTTTAACTATCAACCTTGACCTTCTGTCGCTGTGACAAAGCATTTGTAATATTTCAAAAGTCCTAGTTCGAATTTTTTTAACATTAACGTTCTTTCAATAATGCCAAAATTCCACTTAAAATTTGCTTTATTCTAACTTACATGCCGCTTTAAATAGAATGCTTTGTGGTAGTGTTGCGTGTGATGAAATGCAATTTATCAAAATAATAAATATTTAAAACAGAAAAGAAAGCAGTGAAATAAAAGAAAATGAATGTTGGTGGGAAAAAGTTCTAAAGATATTATTTATTTATTTCGTATGTACATTCTAAAGATATTAATTCATAATTCTTTTTTATCTCTTAATTTCTCAGTTGCCACAACGTGCAACTAAAAATTAAACAAAATTAAAAAATACGAAATTACTTCTGAGTGAGGAAAAAAAACAGAAAATGTCACTGACGTGGCAAGTGAACACAAGTTTCCATTTCATTGCAAAATATGGTCTGTCCCAAATATTTGGAAATAGTTTGTTTCACAAAAAAATAAATAAGGCTCAAAATACAAAGTATTAGAATTTAAATTCTGTAAAAGTAGTTTTGGGAAAAACAATTGATTTTTCAGCAGTACTGGTAAAACAATCCAAGAAATTTCAATGCTCAATAAAACTTCCAGCTACTCCAACACTACCAAAAAATGGTTGATTTAAGTATAGTTATTCATGTTTTAGCATGTAACTTGCCTAAATGTGTAAGCAAAGGAATTTCAAATAACATATTCTCTAAAATAAAATATGGTTTATCAAATGTAGAACATTGCATTAAAATAAGTTAAATGAAATTTATTTGATATATGTACAAATACACAAAATCAAAATCAAATAGATCTGGAAGACGGACAGACTAACGCAACTAAGTTCAGTCTAAGTTCAGTATAAATACTCACAGTATGCAAAGTTTCATGAAAATATATTCAATTGTTTGGATTAAGACCCAAAATGGATAGAAAACTTGAAATGGGTCGAAAATATTCAATGTACTTTTTTGTACATTGAATATTTTTTACATAAAAAAACACTCCATTTTTATTTATATAGATTTTGTGCATCTTAAGTCCGTTCTCTACAAGTTTATTGATTGTAAAAATCTTCTAATTTTTCATTTAGTTTGTTGTATCCCTGAAGAGAATAAATAAATACCTCCAAGGAGATGAAATTGATCCTTCTATCATTGAAAATAATCCATCAGAAAGTATGTCTTTTTCCACTTAATATTATTTGAATTTCTCTTGTACTAATCTACTGCTTTGACCTTTACATATGTGTTTCTAGGTTTTTTAAACACTTGTGAAAATGCTTCAGTCTGACAAGTTGGCATGGAGTCATGTGGTTTTGAATGAGTTAACTCGTTAGATTACTTGATACATTAAATGTAAACAATGTGTTCCCACAATTTATGTCTTTTGCACGAATTCTGGTTTCGAGTTTATAGTTCGGTACCAGAAGCGATATCAGCCAGTTATTGCAAGGCTACCATAGGCGACTACTACCTTGTCGACTAGGGGTATCTTTTTAAGCAAAATAGTCTCAAATGCTCCTATTTTCAAAGTTTTGGCATCTTTTTAAAATTCACCAAAGATCAATGAAAACTTAGTCCCTTTTTTCGAAGCTAATAGCAGACGGAAAAATATTTCTTGGATTTTTTTTAAGAGAAATTTTTCCATGGGGATGCCGATTTTAACGTTTTGATTCCAAGCTGTGGCATTCATAAAAGAAAAGCATCAGAATTTGTGGTTGCTGGATTGTCATGAAAACCTTATTAAGAAAATATTTAGTTTTTGATATATGGTCCAAGATCTGGTCAGTTTTGCTAACTACGAGATACCTCGTTGAGACAACCACCAGGAAGGTTAAATAAATAAACCTTATGAGGCTGAAAGGATGGGACAGTAACAGTCACTGGTTGGGTTGTAGCATTGAAAAATCAAGGGCCTTTGTTGCTTTGGGTCAGTTTTGCATTTTCTGTCATTCCTCTCAGAACCATAATCAACAGATGATGAAAGTAAAAACATTCATTAGTACATCATTTGGGAACATTTCGCATTGGTACACTTATGACTGCTATCCTGTTTGAGGAAAGAATTACTTCTCCTGTTTTTGAAATGCCACCCAACAGGTATAGTTGTCATAGTGCTTGTTTGCCACCCAGTAGGTCACAGGTTCAAATCCCAGTTTTTAAGTGCATGGATGTTAATCATTGTCTTTCTTCAGAATAGTGGCAGCTCACCCATTGGGTGCTCCTTCACAAGTAGCCCTTGTAGTACAGGTCAATGGCCAAGCTTTGAAAAAAAATTGGGAAATAATTTTTTTTTATATTATAAAGCGTCATCAAACCTGAAAATTCAGAGATGGTAGGCATCAAATATTACAACTTGGTCTAAAAGTGCGATTAACAAAACCAGATTAATTGGTGAAAAATATGACTAACGACTGCTAATTTCGAATCCAGCTTTCAGAGGATCCCATCATTATAGAGGGTGGCACAAAAGTGTGATTGACAAAACCAAATTAATTGGCGAAAAATATGACTAACGACTGCTAATTTCGAATCCAGCTTTCAGAGGATCCCGTCGTTATAGAGGGTGGCACAAAAGTGCGATTGACAAAACCAAATTAATTGGCGAAAAATATGACTAACGACTGCTAATTTCGAATCCAGCTTTCAGAGGATCCCGTCGTTATAGAGGGTGGCACAAAAGTGGGATTGACAAAACCAAATTAATTGGTGAAAAATATGACTAACGACTGCTAATTTCGAATCCAGCTTTCAGAGGATCCCGTCGTTATAGAGGGTGGCACAAAAGTGGGATTGACAAAACCAAATTAATTGGTGAAAAATATGACTAACGACTGCTAATTTCGAATCCAGCTTTCAGAGGATCCCGTCGTTATAGAGGGTGGCACAAAAGTGGGATTGACAAAACCAAATTAATTGGTGAAAAATATGACTAACGACTGCTAATTTCGAATCCAGCTTTCAGAGGATCCCATCGTTATAGAGGGTGGCACAAAAGTGGGATTGACAAAACCAAATTAATTGGTGAAAAATATGACTAACGACTGCTAATTTCGAATCTTGCTTTCAGAGGATCCTATCATCATAGAGGGTGGCACCTTTTCATGGACAAAGGAAGACAGCCCAGCCATCTCGGACTTGAATTTCCGCGTGAAGGAAGGTGAACTAGTGGCAGTTGTTGGTCAGGTCGGCGCAGGAAAGTCGTCTTTGCTCTCTGCACTCTTGGGGGATATGGTGAAGTGGTGTGGAAGAGTTAATGTAAAGGTAAGAAACATACTTTTGAACTTCATTTAACTGGAAGATGTGAAAAGCATCTGCACACCACATCCAGTTGACCCTTGATATCTCAAATCCCTCAGCATTGTGGCCTTCAGAGGCACATCTACTTTAGGTGTGCTGTATTGTGTTTGTCGCATTTTCGCCATACATGGCCCTTGTGCCATAAAATGATGAAATAACTAACCAACCTTTAGGTGTGTAAGGGCTTCACGAACCCATGGTACTCTTGTGATATTTTCTTTTCCCGTGTGGTTTACTGTCTTAAGTAAACACGGGACTAGTGCTCTCAGGATACCCAAGCGATCTTTTTCATCCCACTTCTCGGTTCCCTGATCCCTCTTTTTTTCCCTTTCACGACATCTTTTACTTGAAGTTTTCTGTCTTGTTTTTGGCACAACTTGACTAAATATGGCCCTTGAACCATAATACTTCAAACCAACCTTTAGGCGTGTACAGGCCATGAAAAAACTACATCCATGAAAGAAAAATTATTGGAATCACTAGTTGCTAGATTATCATAAAAACCTTATTTTGCACTATTTTTCAAGATGAATCCTAAAATAACACCTAAAACACCCAAGAAAAAGTTAAATTGCTTAATTTTGCATATATTTGGTACCATTTTGTGTAAGTTATCGCCAAATTGGTTTAATGGATTTCAAATTGTAGCCCAGGTCATAACAGCAGTAGAGAGCAGGGTTACTGATTCTGTTTTGAATTACTTTCTGAAACCCCAATTTGGTGCTAACTTAGCACTTTTAGTTATTTTTCGTTTTAATAATTGTTTTTAGCATTTTTCATTTTAATTGCTTTTAGTCATTTTTTATTTCTAACAATGTGGTTTTTGTGTTGTAAAACTCTTCCCGATTTTTTCTGTTGTAGGTTGGCAGGATTCGCACTGGCCTTCAGATGACCTGCTTTTTTATTCTAGTTCTTAAGGTCCTTAATAAACCTTAATATTTGCTGAAAGTCTTATTTCGCCTGCATTAAAAAACTAATGACACTTATCCAAGGTCAAATTTCATCAAAAATCGAGAGCATAATATTTATAGGTTAGCTAAAAATTTATGATTTTTAAAACATAATTTTGTATATGGCAGCCTTTTTCCCTGATCATCTACCATCTCATAGAAGCTGAATTATGTTTAGATTATGCTTCTGTACTTTAAATATCCAGTTAAATTTCCATACAGCATTGCATTCAAAAACAAAAAGGCATTGAGATATTTTTTCCTCTACATATTGAGATATTACTAACAATGTGTCAATCTGGTTTACATGTTTCTTTTGACAATAGAACAGGAAAACATGATGAGTTAATATTTTTTATTTAAATATATATATATATATATATTAATATTCAATTAAAGAATTCCAAGAATCTTTTTCCTACTAACAGATTCATGTAACACTTTGATTAATTGTTTAATGCATTTTCTTACCACCTAGGAAAACAACATCAATAAAAATAAGTACATAAATTTAATTCTGAAACAAAGGAAATTAAACGATTAGTAAAAATTATTTTCAAAACAGTTATCAAATTCGTACTTTTTAATGAATAGTTTTAGTTCAATAAATCAGAATTTTTTATCATCTGATAGAATATGTACCTGGTGTTTTACTCAACAAATTGATAATTTTTCTATAATTTCCTTGAAAAAGTGAATATGCATTATCAAGAATGAGGTATATTTCCTGTTTTTTTGTGTTAACCCAAGTAGTTTTAGTCTATTGATTTGCGTTAAAGTGATTTATATGTTACAGGGATCTGTGGCATATGTCCCTCAACAAGCCTGGATACAGAATGCTACCTTGCGAAAGAATGTCCTGTTTACTGCGCCCTACGACCCTTCTCATTACAAAGCGGTGTTAGAGGCATGTGCCTTAGCACAGGACCTGGAGATATTGCCTGGAGGGGATATGACTGAAATAGGAGAAAAGGTTTTTATATCTTTTATTTGCATTTATGTTACTTATGCCATGATGAATCAATGGCTCAAGTGGTGCCAACTTGGGTCAATTATTGGTAGGGAGATCAAGTAATGTGTGTCATTTGAAGGAAACAGTCATGGGGTTTGCAGCCTTTATTGAGACTTAGTAATATAATGGGGGGACACATGATGAATAGCAGACCCATGGGGATGAGACGTCTCAGCATGTGGAGGTAAAGGTCGTGATATCGTTTTTACACACACAGGCAAAACTGGTGCCGACACTGGCCCCAGATGCAATGTAATCAATCAAATGGGAGATTTCGCATGTAATGGAGTCGGGCAGATTCACCATCCACGGGATTTGCAGCAGCTGCTAACCTCAGCAAATCAGATGCCAGAATGTTCTCCTTCGTGATTGGCGGGCTGCTGTAGCACGGTTGGAAGAGTAACGGCCTAGCAACCGGAAGGTTGCGAGTTCGAATCCAACCAAAGACCGTCATGTACAAAGGGGCTGGTGCATGTTAAATCCGTCGTGGCCTCAAATGTCCTCATGTTGGTGTGGCGTGGAAAAGTTTTGGAGAGTGGGGTGCCAGCTCAGGTGTGACCTCGTCATCTGACCATGATTTAGAATTACATGTTATTCTCGGATCTTTCCCTTCTGGTTTGATCTTGGACTGTTGCCAATAGCCCATTGTGTTGCTCCAGTGCAACGTTAATTAAAAAATACCTGAATACCTTCGTGATCGGCACACCTTGCTTACCCTGCACCTGCTTCCTATTACTTGTTTTTTTACTTTTACTTCAGTTTTATTTTCAGCAATCAGCTTTTGTTTTATTTTCATAAATTTTTGTATTTGTTCCAAAAATCAGTAAATTGTTGAAGTACAACATTGTCACCTTAATTGAACGTGTAGGAAGTAAACCTTGTTTGTGGGACAAGACAGCAGATAGCTTCTAAGAAAAAATTGCAAAACAAAAAATGTGGGAGGCAGTGTATGCTTTCTTCAAAGTTTTTCAAATACTGTAAATACTTTGGCAAATTGTCTTTTCTCTTTGCCTCTTCAGTACTTCGTAAAGTACAGTAGCCCAAGCAGATAATGTCTGTATACAGCTGCACACATCTTTCTTTCACCACAGCCAAAAACAAATTAGTTACCAGCACCAGTGGCATGTGTGAAAGATGCCAACAGAATGAGTCGGTGGTGGCTCAGGCTCTGGTTTTGCTGTCTGAAAAGGGCCTAAGAATCGAATTAAACATCAGAGAAGTATATAGTAACCACAGAAAAAAAGAATATATGGTATCCCTAAGCTTTTGCAAAAAAGATATTTGAGTGCTTCAAACTGCATCAACCAAGTTTCAGTTCTCTAAAGTACTAGTTGACATGTTGCACTAAATAATATTTATTTTTAGGGTATCAATCTCAGTGGTGGCCAAAAGCAAAGGGTAAGTCTTGCACGAGCAGTGTACAATGATGCAGATATTTATTATCTTGATGATCCTCTCAGTGCTGTGGATGCACATGTTGGCAAACACATTTTTGAGCAAGTTATCGGACCTCAAGGATTGTTAAAGAAAAAGGTATGTTATCCAAATAATCATATGAGGGATGTTGCCACAGTTCGGGGAATTGTGTTATAAAATTTTATTTTATTAATTTACGTATATTTTCATTCCAATATTTCTATTTTACTGTAAACACTTGCCCCAGTGTAATATTTGTTTTCTAGGCCTTCTAAAACCTAACTTTGATGCAAATTAAGTGAATGAATCCTGTAGCAGTTGATTTCATATTTATGTCTGTTGACAATAAACAAATGTCAATATTTGTGCTACTTACATTAGTGATGGAGCCCATGGAAACCCAGTTGGAAGAGTAACGGATTAACAACCAGAGGGTTGCGAGTTTGAAACTCGGTCCAACCAAAAGATCATCATGTATGTGGAGGCTGTGGCACCTTAAATTTGTTGTGGCATCAAATATCCTCATATTGGCATGGTGTGGAAGCTTGGAGAGTGGGCTGCTAGCTCAGGTGTTTACCTCGTCATCTAACTGTGGTTCAAAATGACGAGGTGTTGTCCTCGATCTTTCCCTTCGGGATTGATCCCGGACCGTTGCCAATAACCCGTTGTGGTGCTCCAGTGTGATGTTAATTAACTCCCTACCTATCTATATTAGTGAAATATGTATAGTGAACTCCCTCTTAACCGGCCATTTCGGGACCGGGACCCAGACCGGATAGCGATTTGGCTGGTTAAACCGTACAGTACATAATTGGTCAGTGGCGTCCGGTTAAAGTAGAGGCCGGTTAAGAGGGAGTCCACTGTATTGAAATGATATAAAAATTTGAAGTCAAAATTTCTTTTTGAAGTATCCAATAATTTGAATTTAAAAAAATTTGAATTATATAAGTTTTACTGTACATACTAGATTCTACACTGCAACATTGTAAGTTAATTATTACAGCGATGATTTAATGATTCCTCAGAAGTATAACATCATTTTATTCATTTTTGTGCAGACTAGAATCTTGGTCACTCACAGAATAGGCGTTCTTCCCGAAGTCGACACCATCATGGTTCTTCAAAATGGAAAAGTGAGTGAAATGGGATCATACAAGGAACTTTTAGCTAAGAAGGGGGCATTCGCCGACTTCCTTATCCAGTACTTGCAAGAAAACGCCAGCGAAGTTTCTCAAGCTATTCTTCCGGATGAGCTGAATTTGATCCAAGAAATTGCTGCAACAGTTGGTGCACCTGCAGAAATAACAAGGTCAGTTCTAGAATATTGATTTTCCTGTTCTATGAAAGCTGTTCGATGTGCAGTGAAGTTTTATGTATTGTGTCTAGTCTTAAGTGGGAATATGATTTGAACACTGAATTTATCTAAGCATTATGATATAAAATATAATTCATTACCCTTAACCCCCTGAATGTCGCAAGATTTTTGAGTAGTGTAGAGTGTTTCTTTTCTGTCACAACTCACATGACTGAATAACCTCATCTACTGGTTGATAGAACTCTAGGAAAGATTCTATTCTTCAAGGTTAAATTGGCTGTTTATGTGAACCCCTCAGAGGGTTAAATTTAACCCAAAATGATTTTCTAATTCTTCTAAATGAAACTAATTTTCTAAATTTGTAAGAAAGACAAATAGGAATATAAGGCATAAAAATTAATAAGATAAAATTGAAAAATCAGGTTGATTTTCTTGATTTCAAAGTTTTAAATTTAATTTTCAGGAGTCATTATTTTCCGTTTTTAGTCTGACATATCAGAGTTTGCTTGCACAAGTGTTCCTCTTATTTCTATTTTGGATGTTTTCATCCCTGCCTTTTTTTTATTTTTTCAGAAGACTCACTAACCTTTGCACTATGCATGTTTTTGTGGGTACTTTTTGTTTATCTCCGGTCACGCAATTTTCTTGAAGACTTTTTTTGGCGATGAAAGAGATCCTCAGCACCATTTGCATTTACTTATGCTTTTTGTGCCTTATTCTACTTTTCGGTTATCTCCAGCAGCCAAGTTTATGTGGCAAAAAACTTGCACAGAGAAAATCCTTTCAATGCAGTTATGGTTGCAATAGGAATGTTTTCCACCGGAAATAAATGTTTATTGAAGCTTTTTATTTACCTTTTATATTTTCTCATTTTATTTACAACATGCAATTTCTTCGAAGTCTTTGCAAAATGTAATTTTTCTCTGCTACCTTTGGGTTCATTTTTTGTTGCCAAGTAAATATGACCGGAGATAACCGAAAAGTTGAAAAAGCACAGAAAGTGTTAAGTAAATGCAAATGGCGCCAAGTATGTTTCTTTTGTCGTCAAGGAAATGTTACCAGAGATAACCGAAAAGTACCTTTTTGTGCGATTTTAATACCATCATTTGAGTACTTTTGGTATCTATTCCTTTGTTCTAACCTAAGCTTATTTAACCAGGCAACTGTCCAAATTGAGTGATGGGAATGAGTCTGATACGAGCACCAACAAAATGCGAGCTTCCTCCCTCTCTGCAGCGGAGGCAGGCGAAGGACTCCGAAAGAGACGCACCAAAAGCATGTGGGACACCCCCAGCAAAGGAGCAGGTGATGGGAAACTGAAAAGGAGTTCTATCAAACCAGAGGCTATTGGAACTAAGTTGACTGAGAAAGAAGGCATGGCAGTTGGCTCTGTAAGTACATGTCTTTTTGTTTTGGTTTTTAAATACCACTGTAAAATCTTGAAATGAAGTCCCCTCTCAAATGCAAGCCACCCATGTTCTAGACCAGTGATTCTTAACCTGGCGTGTGTGCACCCCCTGGGCATGCGAGAGAAGTTTCGATGGACAACAGCGATTTAATAAAAGACTATCTTATTGATATACAAGCCGATGCACATATTCAAATGGATTTGAAAAACTGGACTTGAAACAATTCTGGTCTACACGGTTAGAACCTTATACACAGCTGGCAAAAGCAGCATTGAAGACACTTTTGCCATTTGCCACCACCTACCTGTGTGAAATGGGATTTTCATCACTTTTGCACATAAAAACAAGCCAGAAATCATTTAAATGCAAATGATGACTTACGTGTGGCTCTTTCAAAAAACTAGCCTCGCTTCAAAAGTATTATGAATAAACAACGTAGCCATTAAAAATTGAGACATTGTTTTGCATGTATTTATATGTAAATATCCGAGTTTATTTTTCAATAGATAAATTATCTTGCAATAGAAGTAATTTCCTAAATAAAGAAATAGAAACATATTTCTCAAGGGGGTGCAATAACTTACTTTTAGATTCAATGGGGTGCCGATCACTAAAAAGGTTTAGAACTTCTGTTCTAGACCATATCTACCCAAATGTTTTTGGCTCCCTGCAGTCCTTTTGAAAAACAAAAATTTTCAGCGCGCCTCTCTGTGTAACTCTTAATGAATAATAAACTGCAAGTGTAGCTGTACCTGTAATTTTTTAATTTCACCAAAATATTTATGTAGCTGGGTATAAGTTTAAGAAGTTAAAAAGCTAGCTTGGATATGAAACAACTTGGAATTAAAGAAACAAATACCAGGCACTTGACTTTATGTCATTTTCCAACAACTTGGAATTGAAGTTATAAAGCTATTTATCAAACTGAAATTAAAATAAGTTGCATATAAACACACAAGATTGCTCGTTATTATTAATTATTGATATCAATCAAATCAGTGAAATTAAAAATAATCACTAATGAGAAGGATGTGCCTGGTTGTATTGAGGTGCCAATTTGTCTGCATTTGGTTCCATTTTTGTCAGCAGCATTCTTAAATCTCCGTGATCAACTATTTGCAATAGGTTCCTTTTTAATTAAAAGAATCAATGACTGCATCACTGAAGTGAGTGTATGGTCAAGTGGATAAGTGAGTGCTTAAAACATTCTTAGGAATAAATTCTTTTAGCATCTCATTTTTAAGCATCACTCTTGCTTCTCACAGCCCCCTATTCCCCCATGGGTTCAGCATTGCCCTCAAGAATCTCTCAGTGCCCTCTTTGGTAAACTATCCTCTAGACCAGTGGTCAAAGGCCGTAGTCTATAATATGCCTTCCTGAGGAAAAAAAAGATCAAAGAACAAATAAAACCCCTCCAATATTTAAAAACTAATTCGAGATGTTTAAACCTCGACTAGAGTTAATGAATGATAATACTCAGAAATATGATATGAATAGAAAAGGAAGGAGCTGCTTACTGGCTTCAGTTTGACCAATCCTGCTGTGAAACATTTTATATATAGCCACTTGTAACTCTAATAAACTTTTCTGTAATTACATCCCAAAATATGAACTGGTAATTGCAGAATCAGTTTCGTCTATCTTCAAAATAGAATACCCTTTATTCGCGAACCAGACTTGTAAGATTATTCTTTCACTTGTCCAGAGTCTAGAAATAAGAACTCATCTTTATAGTAATGTATCGAAACAAGAAAAGTGATTTCCTTGGTTTAAGTTTTCATTTTTGTTATCATTCCTTTTTGCAGGTGAAATCATCAGTGTATTTAGATTATATGAAGAACTATGGATACTGGAATACATTCCTGTCGTTGTTGTTTAACACCTTGGGGACAGGCTTCAGTCTTGGGTCCAGTCTTTGGCTAAGCGCTTGGAGTAATGATGCCACGCAACCTGCTTTGGCATCTGACATCGGCTTGCGTAATTTACGGTTAGGCGTCTATGGTGGATTGGGAGGTGGAGAGAGTGAGTATTTAAGATTGATTTTGCTGTAAATTTGTAGAACACCCTCGTATGTCCCATAACTTTCCTAGCAACACACCCATGTGCAGTTCGGTAAGATTTCGTTGTAGTGGTCAGCACATACCCGAAATGTTTCGTGGAGCGAGATGTCAGGGAGTTGATGAGATATGGCCAAATATTTTGGGTCTGCCGCTTGCCGGTGGGAATTTTTTCGGGTTGTATTCGAAATGAATAGTTTGGATGTGTCTTGGAGGGTTAAGTTACATGAAATATAGCTCTGGTTCTTGATTTAAAATTCTCTAGAAATGTGAAAGAATCTGTTGGAAGTCCAAGTTCATATCATGTCTGACAGTCATTAGTTTAGCAGCCTGTTTTGTCTGCCAAAAGGTACTTTATGGGGAGATGGGTTACAGTGCTACATACACTATTGTAGTGCAAGCTAATTTTTGCAGTGGTGGCTTAAGTTCAACACAATTGTATAATAACAGCAATGTTTCACGAGTTACTGTAAAATTGCTGTTTTGGAAATGGAAAAGGAAAGGTTTTTCTGCCATAAAATGTTGATCTATTGTAATTTTTTTACATTTAAAAAAATTAAGAAAGTTTTGAAGAAAACAAGCTACTCAGATTATTGAAGTAAACCTAAAAATTTAGAACTCCCAACAAACATGCCCCCTAGAAATTTATATTAAATGGGTGAGTGAAATTAATTGTGCAAATTTATTTTCGTTTTATTTTATGCGTGGCCCACTGAAAAATTTGGGTTGACGATTGATTGGAGAAAACAATTTGGGTTGGCTCTTGTTAGTGACAACATTTGCTGTGATTATAATAAATTGATCTCCAACATTCCCATTATTTAAAAATGGTCATTTTTCTGTATGTTTCAGTTGTTTCCACATTGATTCACTCAATTGTAATGAACCTTGCTTGTCTGCGAGCTGCCCAAATCCTCCACGATGGAATGTTGGAGCATGTCATGCGAGCACCGATGTCTTTTTTCGACACAACTCCCATGGGTCGAATTCTAAATAGATTCTCTAAAGATATTGATACAGCAGATGTTACTATTCGCTTCAATTTTAGGATGCTCCTGATTCAAGGCTTTCGGGCCGTATCGGCTATTATAGTCATCTCGCTGGAGACGCCATTTTTTCTAGTGGCTTGCTTGCCTCTTGTTGTTTTATATTACTTCTTACAGGTAAAAAACTTAGTTTTTCTTCTCTTGCAATAAGATTGTATTTTTGAACAGTACAGTAATACCCCGACTTACGCGAACTCGGAGTTACGCGGTTCTTGATTTTTTCGTTTGGCAACACCGCCGTCTGATATCTTCAGTGTTTCTCTTGCTGTGATATGCATTGAACGCGTTTCACGCGAACTCTACATGCACCATTACGATCCTACGATCGATGAAAGTTAAGATTGTTTTATTATACGTTTTCTAAACCCTTAAAAAATTTGTCGTCCAAATGAAGTAAATCTGGTTCTCCTTCACCTAGTGAGAAAAGGAAAACGATATCTTTGGAATGTAATCTTAACATTATCAAGGACTTTGATAGCAGAATGAAAATTTGTGAATTGGCAAAGAAATTTGAGCTACCGGAATCCACAGTAAAACAATCATAAAAGATAAAGAAAGAATTCTTGATGCTGTGAAAATAAAAAAATTATTAGCTTGCTATGAAGAAATTCTGCGTGAAAAAAGAAGGCACTGTGTCGTCAGACAAATTTGTTAGATTTTATGAAGCCATCGACATCGAAATAACTTTTTTACGTAACTCATTTATTTTTTAATATTTTGTATTAATATGTATAAAGAACTGCAATTTTATTAAATATTTTCTTCTAAACTAGTGTTTTTGTTAGTCCTTGGTCCCAATTAAACAAAATTTATTTGTATTTATATGCAAAGTTGTACCCTGACGTACACGAATTCGTCGTAAGCGATTTTAATCGGACCCCCCTATTGCGTAACTTCAGGGTATTACTGTAGTTACCTTTTGATGTATTGCGCTGCCAGGTCAATAAGGGAAAAGAGACAAATAGCAACGACTTGTAAAACTGTTAAAAATGAAAAGGTGCAAATTATATAAATATAAATAAGAGAAAAGATAAATAGCAAGGACTTGAAAAATTGTTAAAAATGAAAAGGTCCAAATTATATAATTATAAATGCTTTTTTATTTAAAGAAATTTAAAGCTGTACTTCAACGCAAAATGGTATGATGGACCCTTTTAAAATAATGCTAAATATAGAAAAATAATTTTGAAAGAAATTCCTTTTTGTCTACACTTTTAAAAACATCTGAATATTTTTTATTAATTCAGCTTAGGATAAATGAAACAAATGACAGTACAGATGTATTATATGCCTCTTTTGGTGGCAACGCTCTTGGCGCACTTTTAGTAGTGAGTTATTGCAGGTGAAGGCAACCCATATATTTTCTAACTAATTCTAATTGTTTTCCAATAAAAAAGCATGTTTTTTCCAAAGTTTTGTATTTTCCCTTTAATTGTTTTCCTCTAAAGCTGTTATTTTCTGTTTAAAAAACGATTTTTCTAAGAATTCTTTCCTTAACAATATAAAAAGTGGGCCTGAAAACATGCCCAGAGTGTTGCCACCAAACGAGACGTATAATACAGCTGTATCCAAATGACCTTTGAACTTCCAAGTCTAAAGGAATTGATTCAGAATTTTATTCTGCTGTTCGCAAACCAAAAAGTATCATCAAAAGATACCAAAAAGTAACTAAATTCATCATGGATAAGTAAAAGAGTTATATAGCCTTTTATAATATATCGAGGGGTTACTAGATAAAAGTTTTTTCTAATTCAATACTTTATGAAAAATCCACATTTAAAGATATTTATATTGAGATATGTTCTTTTATCATCCAATTTCGTAGTTTGAGCATTGATAATTGCATTTAAAATATTTAAAAAGCAGTATGAATAATTTTAAGTTAAAATTATTTACATATTACTAATTTTCGTTAATTACTAATTGTTTTGCGTTAATACTGATGTTGAATGAAAGAATTGTGATAGGAGATTCAGCTAAAATTGGTTAGACCTGGTTACAAATTGTAAACAGATTTAATTTGCTAATTTTTGTTGATTCAATGCTTTTCATTGCTAAATTTTGATGTAATTCCACCCCATTGTAAAGCATGTTTTACGTTCCTTATCAATCGATTGTGACGCCTTGAAGTTGACAAGATTTAAAGGTATGCTTTGAGTGACTGATAAGTTATAAATATCCAATCCAGTGAGAATTCACCATTATCTGTCACTTTAGGTACCAGATGTTTGACAGATAAGTGAAAGTGTGACACATTATCTGCTGACTCTTATCAGGACCAACTGCAGAGAATTGAACACACTTTCTATTGGAAGATTAATGTTATCAGATCATAAGTTATAGTCCAGTTCTGGAAGTTAGTATTTTAGTCACGTGGTTTTGAACAAGTCTATTCCTTAAATTAGGTGATAGGTTGAAATGTAAACAAAATGTTCCTATAATTGCCATCTTTAACATGGATTCTGAGTTTGTTTCTGTTATGAAAGCTAGAACAGTGATAATAAGTTAATGGGGAGAATCATTTGCTACATGTTTTAGCATCTCTTTGGGGTTAGGTGGGTTAAAAACTATCCCACCTTTTGCTTAGCTTTTTATGCATGGTGGGATATTTTTTAACCCACCTCAAAAAGTTGAAATTACTCATAGTCATGCAGCTTAATATTTTATTTAAAGTTTTTCAATGAGTTGGCAAATGCCATGAACTAACGCTAAATGTGTAAATAACTGAAAAAAAAAAATTTGCACTTGTCAAAATGCATTAGTAAGTTGTTGACACTGTTGTGATTAAGGTTGGCGAGTTGTGTGGTGCAGTGAATTTTTGTCTTTCGTAACGGTAAATGTCGTCTGTTTTCGTAAACATTTATTATGAGTGAATAAATCGTTTTGTAATAAAAAACATGTTATTTGATGTTTTTCATTAATTTTGAAGGTGAATAAGTAAATAAACAATTCTGTGCAAATTGTTTTTTTTCTCTTTAAATCGTGTGCCTCAAAAAGATATGGCATCCCTTTAGAGAGTGGGGTGCCAGCTCAGGTGTTGACCTCGTCATCTGACCATGATTCAAAATTACATGGTGGTGTTCTCGGATCATTCCATTTGGGGGTTGATCCTGCACCGTCACCAATAGCCCATTGTGTTGCTCCAGTGTGACACTAATTAAATACCTAACTACCTACTTACCTCAAGTACCATGAGTGTTTCTTGTTTTCAATTTGGACAATTGTTTGTAATATTTAATAGTTTTTGTATCTCGTTTTTACTGTTTACCTTATGTTTTCGCAGAAATTTTACATACCTACATCTCGTCAGTTGAAAAGGTTGGAATCCACCACTCGTTCTCCGATCTACTCTCATTTTTCAGAAACGGTAACTGGGGCTTCTTGCATACGAGCGTACAGAGCAGAGAAGGAATTCATGTGTCATTCGAATAACCTGGTTGATATAAATAATGAATCTTACTATCCCAGTCTAGGGGCCAGCAGGTTTGTAATTTTATTTGAAGTCATTTTCGTATGCATTGTCTGACTACCACAACCACTGATCCCATCACCAAAGAAACGTATTCAATATTGTCACAGTGGCACATTTAATGATAAATTGGAGTTGTATATATTTATGATTTTTGCTTGCTAACGAGAAAATCTGCATGTGAATTACAGAACCTCTTTCCTCCGTTAACATTCGCCAAATAAATAAATAATTTATAAATCTAATTATGAAATATCCATTTAATGAGAAGCCTTGCTTTTTCAAAGACAAGAATTTAATTCGTGGACAAATGTTAGTGAGTGCAAGGATGAGGGCTGGCTCTGGATCAGGTCAGTTCTTAGTTTTGATAGCTCTTAGTGTAGCAGTGAATGTGTCAGATCGCTTATATAGGAACCTTACATATACCCTGTTCCTACAGTCCAACTATTTCCCCTCTGAGTGGTTCGCATGCATAAAATTCCACCGTGAAACCTGCGTCTTTAATAAGGTCAACCAGTTTTGACCTTCATAGCCAATAGAATCTTTCCTAGGATTTGTTTCAACCAATAGATGTGCATATTTAGTCATTATAAGTGTGGTGGGGGTAGATGAAGTACCACACCACTCTGAAATCTCGTTATGCTGAGAGGACTAATATCTTATCTCTGCCCACTTTGTACTTGTAAAACATTTTTTTCTCATATTGGAAAAATGTTTTCTTAAAAAGCCAAATTATAAATAAAATAAGTAAACACCAACAATGAAATATTTATCACATACCCCAGAGGTAAGTGACAGGACTCCTGGGGATACTCATATCACATGTTGAACAATACTGATTGATATGTTTGAACAATACTGATTGATAATGTTCATATAACGTAATTCATATTCAGTCAACAAAACTAAACAGTTCTTATGTGAAGAAAGTGGATCACATGTAAAGTTTGAAGAAGGAAGGTGTTGATTGAGGACAGAACATTAATCAATTTTTAGGGAGGATTATTTTCACATCATCATATTTATCAAACTGAAAATGTAACATGTTACATTTTTTTATTAATAAGATTTAAAATCGGTAGTACATTCGGTTTGAGAAATCCTCAAGATATCCACCAAATTCTCGTTTTTTTTAATTATCACCTGCAAATTACCCTTATTTTGGTTCAGAATTGTAAAGCTTGCTCACACACAAATGTGCTTCCAGGGATGTTTTACATTTTCTGGGCACTCGCTATCAAATTTTTAAATAGACCCTTCTCCACACTTTTGTAGAACTCAACTACTTTGTGGTGAACTTGCCCACCACTACAAAAATAACTTACAATACAGTAATATGCGTATATTGCAGTGTATGCACTGTCTTTCACATGTTTTGCTGAATGGGTGACCCGAATGTGATGCAGTTTTACGGAAATAAGCCTATGTAGGAGTGATTCTTGCAGTTTTTCGTCATTGTCGTACTGGATTTTGATTGTATGCATGGACCAGGTCTAATTAAAAAAAAACACTAGCTGAATTACCTGGTGTTGCTTGGGTTGAATTGTTTATAATTCGTCGGTAATATTACTCAATATTATTCCTATGGAGATTTCGAATTGTTGTAGCCTACGTTACCAGCAGAGTTCCAAAGAATAAGTGTACCGAGTTTGGTGTGGATTGGTCAAATAGTATAGATTTGTATAGAGAACAGACAGATGCCAGCTCTGTTTTATATTTATAGATTCTAGTACTACTTAGTTCCATCACAATACAATCAAATTCCAGTTCAAGAGGGTGACACTGAAAAAACTACAAGAATCACTCCTATATAGGTGTCTTTTTCAAATTTCGACTATTGCTCTGTTTCATTCATACCCTGTGCTTGTGTGAACTTTCATAGCATTCAAAGCATCTACAATGTAAAAATGCATTTCAGATGGCTGTCTATACGTCTTGAGTTCTTGGGATATACTATTGTCTTTCTTTCTGCCCTCTTTGCTGTATTCACAAGAGATACCTTAAGTCCTGGAATCGCTGGTCTCTCCGTGAGCTATGCATTACAAGTAAGTTTATGTTTATACTAGAATAGAATTGCATGGTGTTCCTCGGATTGAATTGATTAACTGCAGATTGAAAAAGGGATCAGAATAATCAGTTCTTTTTCACAGAAAAATGCAAATGTCATTTGTTTGTCTGGAAAATAATTATGTTACGCTTTTGACAATTTCATAATTTTTTAAAAATTTTCTTTGGACAGATTTCCCTGGATCACACCTCCTTTAGGTGTGTACGGGCTTCATAGACCAGAGGTACTCTAGTGATCTTTTCTTTTCCCATAGGGTTTACTGTCTAGTAAACACTGGGGTCACACTCTCAGGATACCCAAGCGATCTTTTATGCTTTCATTCCACTACTCTATCCCCCAATCCCTCCTTTTTCACCTTTCGCAGCATTTTTTACTTGACGTTGTCTTGTGTTTGGTGCAGCTTGGCCAAATGTGGCCCTTGCGCCATAAAACACCAAAACAACCAAGTTTCTCTAATACTCAGGCTTCAAGTTCTTATGGACCTGGTCTATCATTTTCTACACCAGGGTGATAAGCAGCAGCAACAACATTCTATTGAAACCTATGTAAAGGAACAATGAATTTTCACTTGTGAAATTCTCTATTAGAATGTGTTGATCGGAAATAAGAACTTGATTTGATTGACGCCATTAACAAAACTGAACTGCACCTTTTATGACGAATTTATGTAGAAAATCGAAATTGTGTTATTTGAATCCGAAAAATCTCAAATGGGTGCAGATAACTGAATCCGACCTTTCCTGCTGTTAAATAAGATGAACTGTTTATTTTCGCCTGTCTCGAAACTTAACTTATTTTCTCGCAGATTACAGGAGTACTAAATATGTTAGTGAGAGCCACAGCTGACGTGGAAACAAACATTGTTGCAGTGGAGCGTTGCTTGGAGTACACTAAAACTCCTGTGGAGGTAATACCTGTTTTGTTTTAATAAGTGTATTTAATATTGTTTTTTTAACCCTTATCAGTTGTATGTCACCTGACAGAACTGCTTAAATGGATTTATTTTTTATAATGGATCTGAAGTTTTTATGCTTTGCTATTTAAGAATTCAAAAATTATCTCCTAGCTTTTAACTTAAATTTAATTTTGTTGAAATAAGTGCCTCTTCAAACTCCTGGTGGTTTATTTTCACATCAAAAATCATCCTGCAGCCTGTTCCAAACTGTCACCAGTTCTAGGCAAGGGACAATTTTTTTTTCTACTTGGATCATCATTCTCCTTGGAGAAATTGGGCAGTTTTGTCTTAACTAGGGATCTTGTCATTAGCAAAATTGTCCAGATCTTGGACAGGATATCTCATCAAAATCATTTTGGGGTTAACAATACAACATAGACAAATCCCATTCGGTGATGGGCCGGTTGGAAGAGTGATTAGTAACAGGAGGGTTGCGAGTTCGAATCCAACCAAAGACAGTCGTGTACAATGGGGGCTGGTGTACATTAAATCTGTCGTGGCCTTAAATGTCCTCATGTTAGCATGGTGTGGAAGTTTGGAGAGTGGGGTGCCAACTCATGTGTTGACCTCGTCATCTGACCATGGTTCAAAATTACGTGGTGGTGTGCTAGGATCTTTTCCTTCAGGGGTTGTTCCTGGACCTTCGCCAATAGCCCTTTGTGTAGCTCCAGTGTGACATTAATTAAATACCTACCTGCCTACCCATACGGTGACTTTTCTCTCTTTGGTGTCCGTACTTTGACTGAACCACTAGGATCATGCTACCCAGGTCACATGGAAAAGAAGTAGCATGAGCGTCTGTTACCAGCCTAAGTTGATATGAATTATAACTCTCATGCTGCAAAATGTAAAAGTAAAGTTTCAAACTAAACTAGGATTTAAAAATGATAATTCCCAAGTTTATTGCAAGTCACACAGGCATTTATTGGTCGAGAAAACTGCTCCAACATGCCAGCATTGCCAAGAAAATCTCTTCATAAACCATGTTTTAACTTCTTGTATAAGACTTGGACATTTATATCTACGATTTTTTTTAAAACCTCATTACTATTTTATTAGATCTGTTGGATCACTCACCACATGGATCACTCTGCCATTACATTGCTGCAGCATTTTTCCATTATTATAATTCATCATTTTTAATTATATTTCATACTAGAATTTTAGTGGTCGACTAAGATTTGGACATCCATCTTATCACAATTCTCTCCTGTTATATTTTTAGCCTTCATAATTTGTTTTTACCAATGGTGACCTACTTGCATTACATCTCTTATCCTGCACCTTTTATATCATCTAAAATATTGTTACCTGAACAGTAATATATGAATTTAAACATACTTTTCATTATTAATTAGACTTTTAATCTTTTACTTATATTTACTGGTTTGCATTATCTTGCGTTTGGTGCAGCTTGTCCGTCTCTAGATCATGCTCCATAAAACCAAAACCAACCCACCCATTGAACACACGTTTCATCCATTGTCATCTTTTATTAAGAGAGAGCACACCCATTTGCAACTCATGCTCTACTCCATTTTCTGTTTATCACATTTTAACTGTCTGTCCTGTTTTTAATCATGAACATATCAAATTTTTTTAAAAGCACAATTTTTAAATCTGCAAGATTGATTAGAGAAAATCCCCATTCAAACCTTTTTGCGTTTTTACGTTCAGTTGGTTTTCAAACATCATCTGATTTTTCTCCATCTTTTAAATTTCACACTCAAAATTTTATACATGCAAATTAAGTTCATTAGTCCACTTCAGTTTCTTTAGTTATTCAGCAGACGATGATCTTGTTTTATCATCTGACTATTGATTGAATATTTTTCTCATCTATACATTTTACATGTTTTAAATAACCTTTTATCTTCATCTTAGACTATTAATTTTTAAGTATTTTATACTTTTATTGGATCATATTGTCTTGTGTTTAGCGCAGCTTGTCCACTTTTGAACCTTGCGCCATAAAACCCCAACATCAAATCCAATCCCAACCCAAGTTTATTGCCTCATTATGTGTAAAATATGTCTGTTAACTGATTTTTTTTGTCTCTTGCCTCCAGGCTGATTGGTCCAACAAAGAAACCGAGCCTGAGCCATCATGGCCCCAACAAGGAGCCATCAAGTTTGATGAGTATGCCACACGTTATAGGGAAGGATTGGAGTTGGTGCTCAAGGGAATCAGCTGCGAGATACGACCAAAGGAAAGAGTAAGTTGTTTTGGATTGTTCCTGCCATGAACACATTAGGATCGGAATTTAAAATGAAATTTTAAAATCAGGCTTTCATTTGCAAAATTCACTAGTTGAATCTTTGGATTGGGAATAAGAACTTTATTAGATTGATGCCATTGACAAAATCAAACTGCACCTTTTATGATGAATTTATATTGAAAAATCAGAAGAATTGTGTTCCTTAAATCATAAAGGATGTTAAATGGTAACACATGACTGAATCCCACCTGAGCAGATCGTCATCTGACCGTGGTTCAAAATTGCGTGGTGTTGTCCTCGGAACTTTCGCTTCGGGGAATGATCCCGGACCGTTGCCAATGGCCCATTGGTTTGCTCCAGTGAGACGTTAATTAAATACCTACCCACCTGAGCAGGAATATGCATACAAGACTTGCTTTTTTTTATTTTCTTTCAATTTGATGAGATTTAGATCAGATTATTTTGGTCCATGGCTTTCTTAAACCTTAATCTCGGTGCTTTGTATTAATATTTCAAACCACACAATTTAAATACTTCAAACAATTTCATTTTAATTAATTGTGCCTATTTGATTATCAAAATATTTTGTAAACTAACTTTCATGAACAGAAACAAAAAAATATATTTCTTCCTCAGAAATACAAATATGCAACTTGACAGTCCTACAAAGGCACATTGTCGAAACTTACTGCTTCTGCACATGTGTGGTGGGCAATACATTTCCTCCAAAAATAGCTATTCATATTTTTTTATAAGTTGTCTCCTTTCTAAAATTGAATTGTATCATCACACCATGCTCAAGTCTTCACTAATATTTCAAGGCTGGCACCTCAGCTATTATCTACCTTGGCTTATACCAGCAGTAATCTGTCAGCAACATCATTTTATAAACAAACACTGTTTTAAAAAGTACCCTCAACAGCCAAGGATTAGTGATTTTTTTCTGCATTTTATGTCATGGAATACAGAAGTTATCAGAGCATAGTCAAATTTCCAGGAACTATAACAGTGTGCAAACCCTAGGTTTAGATCTTTAATACTGAATTTGATGTCATTATCACACTGCATTTCCAGGACTTCATTATGAGCAACTTAATGGTATTGATGTTGTGATAAGTTGATTGTTTTTATCTTAATTTCCTATTGAACATTGCCCTCATGGGCACATCACCTTTAGATGTGTATGGACTTCACGGACCTGAGGTACTCTAGTGATCTTTTGTTTTCCCATGGGGTTTACTGTCTTTAATAAACATGGGTGTCACGCTCCCAAGGTACGCAAGCGATCTTTTTCTGCTTTCATCTCACTACTCTGTTTCCCAATCCATCCTCTTTTTCCACCTTTCACTGCATTTTTTACTTGAAGTTGCCTGTCTTGTGTTTGGCACAGCTTGTCCAAACATGGCCCTTGCACCATAAAACCCCCAATCAACCTATTGAACATTAGTTTGTATTTTATGGTTAAACCTTAAGAAATATCGCATGCCCACTGCACTAGCAACCTTCGAGTTGTAGGCGGCGCAGGTTCGATTCCTGTCGGGTGCATTCATCCCTGGGCGTATTTCTCTTTTCTGTGTCAGTAAAACTTTCATGTGTGTGTCTGTCTATTGATGTTGTATATCTTGTGTCTGACACAGCATGGCCAAATATGGCCCTTGCACCATAAAAACCCCCCAAACCAACCAACCGACCTTAAGAAATATCCCGTTTTCAAAAAGTTTCCAAAACATTTTACTTTTATTACTTTTTTAGTCTTTACAAATGATATTCCTTTTTAATGTGCATCTAAATTTTTTTCATTTAATTTTATCATTATCTGTAGTACTTATTTGAAGGATAAGCTATTATCAAAGCTTCATCTTCAAGAGCCTTAATAGATTGATATGTATTTGACTTATTGACTTTTCATTGTAGTGTGGAATCGTCGGTCGAACTGGTGCTGGAAAATCCTCCCTCACCCTCGCTCTATTCCGAATCATTGAAGCTGCAGGTGGAAAGATTCTTATAGATGGGGTAGAGATCTCGAAACTTGGGCTTCATGATCTGCGAACGAAGCTAACAATCATACCTCAGGTACTGACATATATTTAGGTAAACATGTCAACTTTAATCTGTTGGCAACACTGTCAGTTGCATACACATCAGTAACAAGGTTTCCTTCTAACAGGGCTGCCTCAGCCAAAGCACTTGTGAAATAGTAGCATAAAATTTTTAAAATAGTAGCAAGTCTCCTCTGAAACCCTATTTTGGTAGCAATTTTAGTTGCTCAGATATAAAATGAATCAGCTAAAGCTCAAAATGTGCTAATTAAGTATGAAACAGATGTTGAAGATCTTGCCAAGAAATTTAAATTTTAGAATTAAAAACTTTATTTCTATTAAAAATATTTTCTTAAGTAGGTTTAGCATCCCTTGGAAAAATTTCTTCCTGAAAAATATTTTTCCCATCTGGTAATAGTTTTAAAAAAATTCAATTTTAGTTGGCCTTCGGTGAATTTTAAAAAAAAGTTGCCAAAATTTTCGAAAAGTAACCAAGGTTGAAAACTAGTAGTAGAAAGTCGCCTTTTAGTCGCCAGGTTTGAAGTTCCTTGGCCAATTTTATTGTCACTGCCGTGATGTTAACCATGACTGTTTTGCTTTCCATTTGCAATAAAGACACCAAAATACATTGTAGACATCCAGGGCAGTAACGGAACAGTGTTTTACCATAATGGAGAGTCTATGAATGGATTGAAAAGTTCAAAAATGGTTGCACAAGTGTTATGCATAAAGAAATCAGACTGCCATCCATTACCACAACTTAGACAATGATATATAATGCAACATGGTTCTGCTACACTATCACAAGTGACAATTGTTGAAGTGGAAAATCGATTCAAATTCATCAGGATAATGCTAAGTGCTACACAAATCCACCTTTGTAGTGCTATAATGACATGCTCAATTGGATGGGCATTAGGGGAAAAATTCAAAATTAGATTGATTTTCTTGATTTCAAACTTTTAAATTTATGTTTAATTTTCAGTTTCGTAAATAAAAAAGTCAGCGTGTATAACTGAACAACATCAAATGAAGTATACATAAGTTAACCCTCTGGATACGGGGACCGGCCCAACCGACCGAAAGTTTCGAGTCCCCTCGTTGCGAAATGCTCGGATTCTTTTAGACCTCAAACTCCTGAAGGATCGCCGAAGCCCATTACGATTTCCATCCCCTATTTTCTGTGCTACAAAGAGACCCGTGAGTAAATAACCTTATCTCCCCCTTGACAAAGATATCAGGGTTATCGACGGGGAGCCTCGCAAATTGTTTATCCTCTAGCATCTCTTCTGAGAGGTTGAGTAAATGAAAAGAGATATACTTAAAAGTCACTGCTGCACTTTCAGTTTACCCGTGAAGAATCTGTCCCTTCTAGACATACCCAAGACCCAACAATAGAAACTGGCATATTTGGTGATAATGGGACAACACATATTCCCTCTCCTGGGGAAAGCATTGTAAAGGCCGTTTCAACCAGTTTCAGTAAGTTGCCTGTAAAGCCTTTGGGCCGGCTGCCATAACCAAAGAAGGAAACGATATTCTGCCCCGACATATGCAGAGGGTTAAATAAAATTTTAAAAACTATGTCAATAATAAAAATTGAAAAAAGCTCCAAAACGAAGACTAATCACGATTTAAAAAATTCGTCAATGCAAAAATGCTTTGTCAATGTAAAAGTTCATCAATGGAGCAAGACATCCAACATCATCAGGATAGAAGGTTTTCTGTCCATTGATGAAGTTTTTAAATCATAATTAGTCTTCGCTTTAAAAGTTTTTCGATTTTTACTATCAATTTAACACAAATGCAATTGCAATACAGACAATTATTGGCATCCTCGTGAATAGGTTTGTCTTTGAAAAGTTTTCATATATGGAATACATATAGGTGCAACTAATTTAACTGAATTCTTATCAGGACCCTGTGCTCTTCACTGGTACCCTGAGAACCAACTTGGACCCCTTCACTTCTTATTCTGACAGTGCCCTGTGGCTTTCTCTGGAGCAAGCTCATCTCAAAGGTTTCGTCACGTCGCTGGAGAAAGGCCTTGAGCACGAAGTGACAGAAGGTGGGGAGAATTTGAGGTGAGTGGAAAATCTACCAAGTTTCTTGCATGTACAGGGTTTACATACTGTATATACTGGGGGTGCCCAAAATAAACTTTTTTGTCAAAGAATGTGCGTTAGGAAATGTCACTCTTAAGGTGGTAGAGGGCTCTGTTCGGGTCAGTCAATGACATCATTTCTTTGGTGTAAGCTGCCATTCCCAGCTTTGATTTTCAACGGCAAGCTCTGAATTCGTGTAGTGATGCATGCAGTTGAAAATCCGAGCGGGGAATGACTTGATCTTTACAGGTTGTTCCGATAATATCTGGCCAAATTGTAAAGGGTGGTAGGGGACCAAAATTAAACATTTGTCAAAGACTGTGTGGGGCCGTGGTAGCCCGGTTGGAAGAGTAACAGATTAGCAACCGGAAGGTTTGCGAGTTCAAATCCAACCAAAGACCGCTGTGTACAAAGAGGGCTGGTGCACGTTAAACCTGTCGTGGCCTCAAATATCCTTACGTTGACGTAGTTTGGAGAGTGGGGTGCCAGCTCAGGTATTGTTCTCGTCATCTGACCGTGATTCAAAGTACGAGGCGTTGTTCTTGGACCTTTCCCTTCGGGATTGATCCCAGACTGTCACCAATAAATAGCCTGTTGTTTTGTTCCAGTGCGACGTTAATTAAGTACCTACCTACCGAAGAATGAGTGTCCTGAAATGCCACGTTTTGATGGTAGAGGGTGCTGTTTAGGTCAGTCGATTACATCACCTCAGTGACATAAGGCGTCATTCCTCGCTTGGATTTTCTACTGCAAGTTCCAAATTTGTGTAGCAATGTTCCTAGGGCAGATATTTTCAAAACACCCTGTATATTTTATGTGTAATTTCTTTCCTTCCGGGGGAACCACCACTAGCCCAGGCAAACTTATTCAGAAAACAATTTCAGAGTGGACCCAATCTTCACTACCAGTTTTCGAGTATTTCACAGGCCATAATGCTGAATGAGCCATTACACTTTATGATTTTTGGTCTGTTTTCAGACATGTATGCTACTTGCATTTTGCCCGCATGATGAACAAAACTTCAATATACTCTACTTAACAACCTCAGTGTGCATTTTGATTGTTTTTTACATTAAAAATATTTCAGGAAGGGTTCAATGTGGACCATTCCTCTGAAGATGTACTTACTCATGTCTATGCGAAGAAACGAATTTCCCTCGTCTCGTCCAATTACTTATCACGAAATTGGACTGTTTGTTCTCTTGCTTTAGCTAATGATCTGATTGTTATGACAGTGAATGAATATGAGTGTTTCATTGCAATTATATTTGACTCTTATTCAGACTTTTAAATGATTTTTCTACTTATGGGCAAAAAGAAATGCAATTTGCACCATGTCATCATTTATTTTTGTAACATCAAGAACATTTGGGGGGTGTAATGTAGTGGGCTGAGTGGTGTACCAATAAAACAACGACACAGACAAAATACAATTCAACTAGATATTTATTTTAAAACAAGGAATTGACATTACTTGCAGAATTAATCAGGGATTTGTGTCCCTTGGTTAAGGGTGCTGCAAAAAAGGGACACTGGGACCAACTCAAAAACAGCTGTTGACTGAGCTTCAAAAAAAACATGTCTGAATACTAGTTCAGGAAATCTTATTTCTAATCCCTCCAGTTCCCTGGGGGACAGTTAAATCCAAGGAAGCCATCGTGCACCCCTTAAGACCATCTAATTCGGGAAGGAGACCACCCCAATAGATAATTCGGAATTTATGACCGGCGGTCTGTCGTGCAAGTGTTGAACTCTGACCCCAAGCCCTTGCTATAGATGTTACAGGGTGTTCCATTATAATTTGTAGTTTGGATAGTTATAATTTTGGGGGGAAAAAAAAATGCGGCTGTTCTACATGAATTTTTCTTCAAAGATGCTTATTCAAAACAAAATACTTTTACAAAGCTACTTTTAAGATACTTATTCTACTTTTAAGGGCATTAATATTGGAGCCCTAATTTAGAGTTTGTGTTATTAAAGTTATATATTTTGTTATTAAGCTACGATACCAATGGATGAAGTTAAAGTTCTTATTTATGATTCGTTATAATTTATATTTATTGAAAATTTATAATTTTCTTAAAAGGGTAAAGCAAATTGTTTTATAAGTTAATCAATTATTAAGGATATTTTCGCCATTTTTCAAGGGCATTCTTTAGGAATTTTTAAGTCGTCAGTATTGGAGCCTTGTTTAAGAGTTTCGTGTTATACAAACTCCCATAATGACGTATTTATTCTTGTTGCAGTGTCGGACAGCGGCAGTTGGTTTGCCTGGCCAGGGCACTGCTGAGAAAAACTAAGGTTCTCGTTCTGGATGAAGCTACGGCTGCAGTGGATGTCGAAACCGACGAACTCATCCAGTCCACCATCCGCACAAAGTTCGAAGACTGCACTGTTCTAACGATTGCACACAGGCTGAACACAATTATGGATTACGACAAGTAAGTTCATTTACTCTGGCTGTCATGGCGAACTCTTTTAAACTATTTTCCATAGTGTGACTGGGGACTTTCTCCTAAAAAACAAACTTAAGAGCTATTTTAAGCCTAACTTCACTGTTGAATTGTGATGTATCGTTACTGGTTTCACCAGTATTGATATCTATTATACAGAGCCTGCAAATAGCCTTATTTTGCACGAAGCTATCTGACTAGTTGTAGGTTTTGGGGATGAACAAGAGGTTCTCATTAAGATTGAGAATGCTCATAGAGATGCTGTTTTTTAGTGTGTTGCCTCAAAGTCTAGGATGAACAAATACAAATTTCTAAAGTAACAGTTTAAAATTAAGAACATCATACTATTGTTTATTTTTAAAGTTGAAGGCTGGTATCAAGGATGAAAATCTACTAATCAGCAAGTTTCCTCTTTTTCTATCTTTCACTTCCAAACATTTGCTAGGAAGATTCCCTGACATGTGCTATGGAGTAATAACAAACTTCCATGTTTTTTGATGATTGAACTCATTAAAATTTCTGGAATGAGTGAAAATTCTCCAAATTTTTCAAAATTGGAATTGGTTTAACTTGTTCGCATAAAGGTGTTGAGAATCAACTAGCTAAATTTTGCTTCATGTGCTATATACTTAATATCTGCAAAATTTTGTCCTACATTCAATTTGAATCTGCTCTGAATTTATGAAATGTATGCTCAGAATACTATTACAATTTTGCCCTCAGGAACACATCTCCTTTAGAAGTGTACAGGCTTCACGAACCTGAGGTACACGTAATCTTTTCTTTTCCCATGGGTTTTACTATCTGTAGCAAACATGGGGCCATGCACTTGATGTGTAAGTTTGGAGGGTGGGATGCCAGTTCAGGTATTGACCTCATCATTTGACTGGTTCAAAATGACAAGGTGTGCTCCAGGATGCATCTCAGACCAACCATATCCCATTGTGTTGCTCCAGTGTGACGTTAATTCACCTACTTACCTACCTTGCTTTGTGTGCTTCATATGTTTGACCTGAGAGTTAAAATTGTACATGCTCTGTGTAAATAAATGTAATAGAGTTGATCTCTAAAAAAAATTATTTCATCGCTGTTCAATGATGTGTACATAAGATAAGAATTAATGGTATGAATTAGCTTCTAGATGTATAGTTTATTCAACCATTTTTGCAATTTGAATGCAATTAAAAAATAGCCCTATGGATTTCCTCTTTTGCAATTTGTTTTCTTCTCTAGTTTTTACAAGTTTTGTAGAACTCAAACTAACAGGTTAAAGCTGATTTCACAGATTATGTTTTTGGTGCAATCAAAGGAGACTGTTTACAACAGAGTAGTTCAGAAAGACTATTTAAGAAATAATACAGAAACAATATGTATCAATTGATAGATTACGCATATATCGTTACTACCACTCGAGGCATCAATCTGCATTTTGTCGATTTTCACCCAACTTCACCCATTTTTTGAGTCACCATTTCATGTTTTATACTATGACAAAGCCACAGATTGTCTTGATTCTTAGTAGAAATGCTGATTTTCATCAGAAAAGAAAATTTCAGTTGTAACTCAATTTTTCCCAAGCATCAAAACTTTGAACTTGTTTTTGTAGAAACAGCAATTTTGCAGATACACGCCTTTGGCATTATGGTAACGATGAGTATACAAATTAAATTGTACATTAGCGTACATAGAATAATTAAGAATTAAAGATATCAACTACATTTAACACAGATATTTTTAATTAATCTTTTGCAATTTAAATGTAGCTGAAATTGAGTATTCCTTTTTTGCATTTCGCCTGTTTTTATCCTATTCATTACATTTATTCTATCATTTACAGTTTTAAGGTTTATGTTGAGATTAATTTTAAACCCTTGGAATTATGCTCTAACGCAAATAGATATTAGCATGAAACTTTTTATGGATTTAAAATTCCGTTTGAACATTGTCCTCAGGAGCACATCACCTTCAGGTGTGTACGGGCTTCACTGGCCCGAGGTACTCTAGTGATCTTTTCTTTTCCCATGGAGTTTATTGTCTTTAGTGAACACGAGTGTCGTGATCCTGGGATACCCTAGCCTTCTTTTACTGCTTTCATTCCATTATTCTATAGCCTGGTCGGAGGAGTAATGGATTAGCAACCGTATGGTTGCGAGTTCAAATCCAATCAAAGACTGTCGTGTACAGAGGGGGCTGGCGCACGTTAAATCTGGTGTGATGTGGAAGTTTGGATAGTGGGGTGGCAGCTTAGGTGTTGCCTCGTCATCTGACCGTGATTCAAAATTACATGGTGGTGTTCCCTTGGGGATTGAACCCGGACTGTCGTCAATAGCCCGTTTGTTGCTCCAGTGCGACTTTAATTAAAATACTTGCCTACCTACCCTTTTCACGACATTTTCAACTTGAAGTTGTCTTGTGTCGGCACATCTTGACCAAATATGGCCCTACTGCCATGAAACCCCTAAACAACCAACTGTTTTAACATTTCAAAGAGGTGTTTGTATTCGTTATTTGTATGTTTATGTTTGTTTTTTTTTAAATTCAAGATGACTACTTATATAATTTTTTTTTCATGCTTTCAGAGTCATAGTTCTGAGTAAAGGGGAAATAATAGAAATGGACAAGCCTGAAAACCTTCTCAATGATGAGAATTCCGTCTTTTATTCAATGGCCAAAGATGCTGGACTTGTGTAGAATGTGCAAGGTAGCCATGAAGCATTCATTTTTCTGTTAGGTTTCAAGTCAATGCCAACATTTTATCACTAGTGGAACTTGACCACTGTTTCTCATTTGCAGAAATGCCTAGGAAGTGAATTATCCAGAGCTTTCTCATAGACTTTCGTTCCTTTTTAGGATTTAAGTTTTACTAAAAATTATTTTTAAACATCTATTTGAATTCGTATCCCCATATGCATCTCCGATTGACTGAAGTGTATCGTTATTTGTTTTGGATATCAGAAAATTCATTTACGAGTTAGGAATTTTGTGTTTACCTGTGTTATAAGTTAATAAATATTTAAGTAACATTAAAACTATACCTAAGGCATTTGTAAAAAATAAATTAAATAATTTATTTTGTGAGTGACAGTTTCTTTTCAATGTGACTAGAGTAGGGGTTTTCGAATTCGTAGATTAAGTTGAATTTATGGGGAAGAATTTATAAAAATGGTGCAAAGATTATTCATTGCTCAACTTCGAAGGGAATTATTAAATGAATTTTTTAATTCTGAACTGTAAAAAGTTAATGATTTAAAATTATGCCTAAAACTGATTAATATCTACCAAGACATATCTTTTGTATTAAATATGTTGCAAAAGATAGCAATTTACATGCTTTTGTTAAGTGACTTTAAAATGATTTATATTATGTTATATTAACCCTAATTCGAACTGTCTGATTAAAACAGGAAAATGTTATTTCATTTTCAAAAATCAAACAGTATCAGTTGCGATGCTTATCAGTGGTGGCTTTTCAGGGGAAGAAAGGGGTGCCACTTCTCCAACATTTTTCATAAAATTCATTTTTCAAATTACATTTCTCAAGTTAGTCTTTTTTCAGTATTTCATATATGTATACATTTTCAATATTTCTACATAAAATTTCTCTTTTTTTCTTTTACGATTTATAAATTACTAAAGTACTTACAAATAGGAACAAATTTAATTTCGCAGAGCGCGTTATTCAATACATGGAAAATATCTTACAATGCTTATGACTGTATACAGCGAAAGCTTAGCACAGAAGTTTTTGTTGAAAAATAGCTGCATATTCCGTAAGCCAGATGGTTGCTATGACAACACCGCCATTAGCAGCCAAAAAACATTTAGACTGTTGGCTCCAAAGGAAAGAAAAAGCTAGAAACCTCGATTCCCCTTCCTCTATAGGGTTGCCGGTTGAAATCTAAAAATAGACGTCCCTTTCCCTTTGCAAGCAGAGGGAACTTTAGCTCCAAGAAGTCTAGCCAATCGCACCGAAACTGGGGAATATTACATGAAATAGAGCAATGGTTTTGTTGACCATTTTGTTTTAGATTTTTCAGCGGAATGAATCCAATTAATGATATTGTGTGTAATTTACTGGAAACTCCGTTTAGCCGGTGGAAAGACGAAGACAAAAGTGATTTATTACTTCAAGCACGTCCAACGGATATATTGACGACTATGGCCAAAAAAAGAAATTAAAAAGAGCGGTAAGTCGTACAATATTAGTTTTCAAGAGTGTGGGTTGACTCAGTATAAATGGCTATTCAGTATCGTAACCTTAAAAAGTTTATTTTGTTGGCCGTGCTTGCTTTTTAGTAATAAACATTCTGTTTGGAATAAAGACGGATTCACAGACTTATTAGAAATAACACAAGCACTCCATAGGCACGATGATTCTGCTGTACATCTGAAGTGTGAATTAATGCTAAGAAATTTTTTTTAAAAATCAGAACACAATTGCCAGTTCCCTGAGGGAGAATCCTAGGCTTTTTAGAGTACATTTCAATGAAAACGTTTGTTTGAATAGACTGTTTCTACAAACAGTGATTGATACAGTAATATATTTGAGCAAGCAAGAAATGGCATTCTGGGGCCATGATGAAAGTAGTGATTCCATAAATTGCGGAAATTTCAAGGAATTACTAGGATTGTTGGTTTCAAAAAGTTCTTTAGAAATTCAAAATCATTACAACAAGATTAAAAACGTCTTCATTGGTGACTCCAAAACTATTCAAAATGAACTGATTGAATGTATTTCCGATTATATAAACGATCACATCAGAGATGAAATAAACGTAGCTGAATTCATTTCTAGTCAAGTGGACGACACCAGTGACATAAATCAAACTTCCCAGTGCTCCTTAATATTAAGATTTGTGAATTGTGAAGGCGTATTAGTTGAGTGATTTTGCGATTTCCGGGGGATGTGAGTGAAGACAGAACATCAGAAATATTATACAAAATTTTGGATCCATTTGATTATCAACACGAATTAATAGGAAAATGTTATGATGGGGCCAGTGTAATGTCTGGACACTTGAATGGACTCCAGAAAAAAGTCAAGGCTCCGCAAGCCGTTTTTTGTCCATTGTCTAGCACATCGTTTCAATCTTGTATTGCAGCAAAGTTTTTCTAAAATTTCTAAGTGTCGAATTTTTTTTGCAAGCCTTAGCGGCATTCCTTCGTTTTTTCATCACTCGGCGAAGCGATCTTATGCTCTTACATCAAATTCCGCAAGACGCATACCAACCATAACATGCACTCGATGGTCCTCCAATTCGAAATTAGTGAATGTGATTGAAGATTGGGATAAATTAAAAGAAATATTCGAATTTATGACAAACAGTGAACATTCAGACAAAACAACAATTCAACTTGCAAAGGGATTTTTAAATGATATGAACGATTTTGAATTTACATTTTTGGCAGTAATATTCAGTGAAATTTTTGGCCTTGCTGATATATTTGAAATTTTCCAGAAAAATCGCTAGATTTAAACTGTTGTGTATCTCAAATAAAATACACTCGTGAACTATTGAGCCGTAAAAGGGACAATGATGTTTTTAAAACACTGTTTGAAAACACTCGTAAAATCACAGAAATAGTCCAATCTAAACGGGAATATGCCGCTTTTTCACTAAACAAATTCTCAAAATTATAAACACCTATATTTTGAAATTTTAGACCACATTCTCATGGAAATAAACACTAGATTTCAAGATTGTGAAAAACTTCAATTTGTTTGTCTTGCTGATACAATGAAATTTGAACAACTTAATTTACAGTTTCCATCTCAGGCTCTTGAAAATCTTCAACAGTTTTACTGCAATGTGTTTAAAAAAACAGCGCCTTAAAAATGAACTCGTATATGCCGATGGAAAATTCAGGAATATATCGGCACAAGAACTTCTTCAAATGCTTTATAATGATAAAGAAGTTTTCACAGAATCTTATAATTTGTTTTCTCTCGTCTCAACAATTCCATCTACAAGTGCATCAGTGCAAAGGAGTTTTTCTTGCCTTAAAAGAATAAAAACTTAATCATGAAATGCTATTTCGCAAGATACTTTCTTTAGCAAAGATTTCTATTCAAAAAGACGTATTAGTGATGCTTATGAAGAAACAGCCCTTTTATGATGACAGATTTGCAGCATTAAAGGACAGAAGAATTGATTTATTTTACAGAAAATAGGCGTAAATCCTCATTAACTAATTTTCAGAACTGCTATCCTTTCATATCACTGGCATGGCCAAGATTTAATTTCGGGGAGGCCCTTCCCCTATTTTTCCAACCACAAGCCACCGCTGATGCTTATAGATGTTTCAAAGAAATGTTATGGTATTTTTTGGACAAATTTCTTTGGTTCACATATAGTCTATTTGTGCAAGTATGTTTTTAAGTTGATGGATATGTTTTTAGTTTGTTTCAAAGTTTTAGTTTATGTTCAAAATTTGAATTTTCTTTTTTATTTATGTTTAGAATTAAGTTAAAAGTATTTGTTCTTGAAATTTATAGTAAGAAAAGGTGGAGTAAATAAAAATTGTCCCTATGCTATTTTTATGTATCTAGTATTTTAAATCATCCCTCTTTTGAGACCTTAAGTTATAAGCTAACATTTAAGTAAATATAGATGTGGTTCATAATAAAGTTTGCTATTGCCAAAATAAAGTCATTTGTTAAATATGTTTATACATATAGATTATCTTTATGTACTATGGTTTGTATTGTTTGCCAAATATGCTTTTGTAATTTGTATTTTTTTTTTTTGGAGAAAACATTGTCATCAACATTTTTTAATTGTAGGTAAACCAACTATCCACTTTTGACTAATTTATTTTGTTTCTACCCATATTGGGCAATCCTTTTATTTAAAGTAATTCTGTTATTTCTTGTCATCAGTCCAATACAAAGTTATGTTAGAATGAAAGAAGGTAAATAGAAAAATATTAACTACTGATCTCATATTTCATCATTTGAACTTCATGAATCATTTTAGCTGTCCATAACTGCTGGATTTAGTACAAATTTTATCCATTTAAGTGGGACGCAAATATACTATTTTATATAATATTGAACAATTTGTAACGTATATTAATTTTTAGATTTTCAATACTGTGAGTTATAAACAAATACAATATTTTATTTCATACAAGTGATGTTTCTTAAGTTCTCTGAGAATTGTGTTCTAAACTTTTTATTTTATTAATTTTCCTCTTTAACATCAAAATTTTTCAGTTTAACTGCACGAATGCACTTTTCCCAGTGCAAAATTAGTTTTTTAGGCCATTTGAAAAACTTTTTGGAAGTCTCTTTTGTCCACTGGTTTAGGTCATTCAAGTCCTAAAATCAAACAACAGATATAGAGATTTTTTTAATTCTGAAAACATTCCTACCTGGGTGTATTTCTCTTCTGTTGTGGCATTAAAACTTTTCTTGTGCATGCCCATTTAATTGATACTGTTTGGTGCAGCTTGGCCCAATATGGCCTCTTGCCCCATAAAACCCAACCAAACAACCAATTATGGAAACATGATAATCGCTGGGAACCCCTCTATGTTCCCTCCTATATTGAATCGCAATTATTTTAATTGTTCCTATGTAATTATTTTAATATTTTTAATTTGGGGATTCAAAGCATGATAAAAGCTGAAAAGGGAGAAAGGTGAAATTAAGTTTTGATGATCCTTTTCTCAATTCTGTTTTGTAAAAACTGTTGTATATGGTCAAAAATTAAAGGCTTGAAAAAATGGCCAACAAGAAAGAACGAGGTGATAAAAATGTCTTAACTATTTCGGTAATGTCGTCCATCATCATAAGTGTTCTCTATCATCAGGACTTGCATCCTGATGATGGACGTTTTGCTCTTCTGAAATCTTGACATTTTTACCATTTTATTTTAATCTTGAAGCTTTTAATTTTTGACTGAGTCTAATTAAGATTTCTTCTGTGCACCTACTGTCGTTTTTTGGCTCAGGAAAATTATCTTTGTCCTTTTTACATACCTGTCAACTCTTCAAGATTTTCCGATAATCCACTTCTCTGTTTTTCCAGATGGAAAAAGTATTTTCTGAATTTTCTTTAGGGAGAAAATTTTCCAAGTAACATGAATTTCGAAATTTTGTCGACAAGCCATGGCTGCTTAGGCACTAATTTCCAAGAAAGCACAAAAAACCTCCTCTTATAGAATTCAGAAAAAGTTTAATTATTCATTGTCCATTGGCACAATTTTATGTAAAAAATTGCCAAACCGGTTTTGCCGAGTTCGAACTGCTGCTAAGCATATAACAATATATTCTAGCTCCCGCGAGAAGGCAGTTGAGACACATGGTTTGGGACGAGTCTATTCTATAAATAAGGTGATTGGTTGAAAAGTAAACAAATCCTTTCATAATTGTCGTCTTTAGGCATGAATTCTAGTTCTGTTTATCGTTCGGTGTCGAAAGCGATTGCAAGTTTACACTAGGAAAACCAACCATGGCGATTTGGGATTCCGGGCAATGAGAGAGAGAGCTGACTTATTGGCAAAAGCTGGAGCAAATAAACAACCTGGCACAAGAGAAAGTACCGTCCTGCTCTCAAAGGACGATCATCTGTCCGTACTTAAAAAGAAATCGCGTAGATCATCTCCAGTACCCTTTCATACCTCAGTGGAACACCAGGAGAGCTGCTTGCCTTAAATTTGCCCCGGAAAACTTTCTCTATGCTTGCCAGGCTCCGATCTGGCCATTTGAAAAAGATTATATTCATTGATGGCCAAACAATTTTCCCCACCTGTATAAAGTGCGGCTTATTACCAGCCTCCCTCATATCCTGAATTTCATTGGAGCCATACATGAAGACATTTTTAAGGACCCATCTGCCATTTCCCAAAACTTTTTTTGCACAGACTCAATAACTTAGTGTAATTTCTTTTATTACACTGGGATAAGAAAGAAGAGACCATGGCGATTTCCATTCATACATTTGATATGTGCAGTGCCTCTCTCAAAAATCTACTGACTCACCTACTAATTCACCTCTTTTAATTATTTGTTACTTCGATTTTTAGGCATTTTTCATTTCTGACGGTTGCGCTTTGATTTTTATATCGTAAAAATATTCCGGATTTGTTTTCTTGAAGGTTGACAGGTATATCGATATTTCAAAATGATGCTTCTGTATTCGATTGTTCTTAGGTCATTGTTACTTTTTGCATAGAAATCAAATCGATTTGACTCTAACCTTTCTAAGGAGGTGTCAGAAAAATTACTCACAAAAATATTAATGTATCATAAATTATTAAACGACTAACTGGAATCTCATGATATTTTCGTCGAGGAATTTTTACACTTTGAAAATTAACTTTCATAAAACACTTTCTAAACTTAAATATAAATGAGTTTTTAGCAAAGGAATGCAATTGATTTGCTCTTAAACTTTCCCTAATTTAGGAAATCGTTAAGGATGTTGCCTTAAAAACAACAAATTTTGCTAGGAATAAAATTTGTGTGATCAGGGAGGTTCTTTCTGAGATAAGTCGAGTTAAGTTTCTAAACAGGATACAGTGCTAGATAAATATGTACAAAAATGTGCCTGAAGTAGTTGATTTAGTGTAATATATGGAATTCATACTTTACAAATTAAGATATCATTTTTTCATATTTTATGGAATTTTTTTACTTCAGTTTAAAGAAGTTTATGTCCAGTTGATTGATATTTTCTATCAATGAACTACAGTGGGCATTTGTTCTAGGTTAAAAATAAAGATAGTTTTTACAACTAAATGCAAGTTTTTGAATTTACTCAAAGATGCTTGATAAAAAAATCCTAATTGGATTTTCTTTTTGAGTAACTGGCAGCTATACTACATCAAGTAGTCAAACGTAGGTTCTGTACACATTCTAATATGAAACCAATACTTGTCCAAGTATAATCGATGATCAGCAATTGTTATTTCATATTGCTCAAAAACTTCAATCGTGCAATTGTCAGACTTGTTCCTAGTTATAAACCTTGGTTCCACATTTATTGTAATATGGAACTGATATTTCACAAATTTTTGATGTCATTTATTTGATATTTTATGCAATTTTTGCCTCAATTTTAAGAAGTTTCTGATGAATACGTAATAGGCACTTAATAGATTGACGGGACATTTTATAATGAACATTTGTAGACATTTATTCGGGAGAAAAGTAAGGAATTGATTGGCTCAAAGGCGCTCAATAAAAAAAATCCCTACTAGGTTTTCTTTTCGAGTTACTGGCAGCTATACTTCAAGTTTTCAAGCAAGTTCTAATAAGAATAACACTTGGCTATTGTATGTCTACAAGAACTGCTCCCACCACTAAGTCTGCACCTGCCTGTTGCCATGGAAATGGGACTCGTCCCAAGGAAATGCATTCAAGTTTGACACATTTGTGCACCCATGTCGGAAAAATATTTATTTTTTACTTATTGCTGAGAAAATATATCAATAAAACTGCCTGTTTCAGCCCTAGTCATCGTGTTGCTCTAGTACGACATTAATTAATTACCATTACCGCCCTAGTCATCCCTACATAAAAAGTTCAAGCCTCTTCCTAAGCGACCCCCCCTTCCAGACTTAGTAGCAGGAGCAGTTCTCATATAATCAGACTAGCAGTTGGTTCATTCATGTTGCTCAAAAACTCCAATCTCTCTAGAGCTTGTCTTTTTCTTTTTCCACATAATTTCAAATGCATTGATCAATCAAAATGTGTATTTATTATTTTATGTGCATTCCATCTTCACTGTATAGTGAATTTCAAATATCTCGTTTCCTACAACTTTCATATTTCAGTACAAAAAAATGGTTCCCTTGACAGTTATTCTGGCATGTTTATTTTGTGTGCATTCTGTCATCACTGTATTGGGAATTTCAAATGTCTTGGTTTTAAAATTCGCAACACAGTAACTCCTACGACTTTCATATTTCAGTAAAAAAAAATTGGTTCCCTTGACAGTTATTCTTGCATGTTTTATGTGTGTAAAATCGTATTGTTTCTGTGTGTGCCAGTCCTGTATGCAATTCTGTAAGCATGTATTTATTGACTCCATCCAGTAATCTAACAATATCTTTTGAGCAGTATTATTTCTGTGATTTTTATAAGATGAAATTCAATAAAGACATTTAGTTTATATTCAGATTGGACTTTATTTCTTATGACCTTGATCGGGGCCGCGGTAGCCTGGTTGGAAGAGTAACGGCCTAGCAACCGGAGGGTTGCGAGTTTGAATCCAACTAAAGACCGTCGTGTACAAAGGGGGCTGGTGCATGTTAAATCTGTCATGGCCTCACATTAGTGTGGAAGTTAGGAGAGTGGAATGCCACCTCAGGTGTGACCTCGTCTTGGTGTCCTCTGGTTTGATCCCGGACCGTCGCCAATAGCCCGTTGTGTGTGCTCCAGTGCGACGTTAATTAAATACCTACCTGCTATGATCTTGATCGGTACTTTAACTAGTTTATCATATGACCAATAAAAGGTTTTATTTTTAGACACCTTTTTTTTGAGTGAAAATTAAATGAAATATTTGACAATTGCGTATAAAATATTTTTTTGTGTACATCTATTTATGGAGGTGTTATTAAATTATTTTGCGTTGAGCATACAAATAAATACAAATTTAGTTTTTAAAAGAATGGTTACAAATAAATGAAAAATATTTTCTTTATAAAAGGCATAAAATGCCAAACTGATATAAACCCAAACAAAAAAAATACTCCCTATATAACTCGAACAAAAAGGGTCCAAAAATGACTAAGAAATGCAAATTTACCCTAGTCAAAAAGCATGAAAATTTGGGCTGTTATTCCTAAAGCTGTTAAAATAAGTTATAAATTAAGTTCGTCACTGAAAAATAAATATTAACAATCAAAATTACCGAATAAATGAATTTATTTTAAAATTAAATTTTTATAAACACAATTTTTTAAATTAGTAATTCTAACCTTATTCGACTTAATGGTCAATTTAAATGGTTACTAGCAATTAGTGAGTTATTGACTTAATTTGCAGTTAATTTATTGGAATGCAGCAATAACCAATTATTACTTGACTAAAATAATAGTTGCCCATCTCCATATAAGAGATTTTCAGGAAATAAACCAGACGGTCAACGAAGATTTTACTTCTACCCAAATGCACTCGCATACGTATCGGAGTTACCTTAAAATGCAATTTATCTCCTTTGGTACCGTTTGGCGTTTAATCTAATTGGTGTTCACTCATTATTTAAATATTGAAAGCTAGATCTTTTTGTCTGCTTAAAAATATTTATGCATATAGTGAGGCGCTGAGAAATATCACGATATCTTAAATTTGTTGCAAATTATGGGGAATTTAGAGATAAATCTTTTTTAGGCCCTTTCCCATTTTTATTTACAAGACGTAATTGAATTATCGTCGCACTGGAGCAAAACAACGGGCTACTGGTGACGGTCCGGGATCAAACCCGAAGGGAAAGATTCGAGGACAATACCACGTACTTTTGAACCACTGCAATTGGAGAGTATAGGATTAGCAAGCCAATGACCGTCGTATTCGTCGGGGGGCACGTTAAATCTGCCGTGGTCTCAAATGTCCACGTTGGCGTGGTGTGAAAGTTTAGAGTGGGTGCCAGTTCAGGTGTGACCTCGTCATCCCACTGTTATTCAAAATTACGGTGTCCTCGGGTCTTTCCCTATGGGATTGATCCCGGATCGTCGCCAATAACCCGTTGTGTTGCTCCGGTGAGTCGTTAATTCAACTACCTATCTACAAAAATAAAATTTATGAATTGTTGGGGGAAGCACTTCTAACGATAACAAAATAGATAGGCAGGTTGGTAGGTATTTTAATTAAGGCTGCCTACCTTTAAAACATGAATTTTGGTCAAAATATCGAAGTTTCAATTTTGGTCTAGTATTGTAGTCTGAACTTATTTCTTTCAAATTTTGTTTCTAAGTAATTTAGAACTGGAGTTATGGCTGTTTTTATATTACTACACAGCTGTAGTTCTTCATGTACATAGTTGTTTTCCCATTTTTCTCAAAATTGATGTTTACATGTTTTTGCTTTACGCAACTTAGCATAACTCAAAAAGTTAAATGCTTTGAAATTTTGTAGGCATGTTGCACAAATATATATACAGGGAATAGATTACAGCCATGGTTAAATATTAATTATTTTCTGATTTACAGTCTTTTAATTCATGACTTGCGCAAAAGTTTAGGGAACTTTTCAAAATGTAATCGAGTTCCCATAACTTCAGAGATATATGTGTGATCACCATGATAATAGTCTATTCCCTGAAGAAGTTCATTATGAACTTATCAAATTTACAAAACAGATATAATGATTACTTTTGGAGTTATATCATTCTGCGTATCGGCATATTTTACTGCAATTTTTACCTTATCTTTCTATCTAAACAATGAACGAATTATCAGATGCTTATATTTTATATGCTGTTTCTATTTTTATGTTGTGTTTAATCATAAAATTTAAGTTAGAAGTAAAAATTTAAGTAATTTAAAAAAATGACCCCTAAGGCAGGCAGATACCTTAAGGTCACATTGGAGCAACACAACGGGCTATTGACGACTGTCCAGGTTCAATCCCAAAAGGAAAGACCGAGGACAACACGTAGTTTTGAATCATGGTCAAATGACGAAGTCACACCTGAGCTGTCACCCCACTCTCCAAACTTCCACGCCAACGTGAGGACATCGGACATATTTAACGTGCACCAGCCCCCTTTGTACACGACGGTCTTTGGCTGGATTGAAACCAATGAGAAAATTCTCTTGTGCATCGAGTATCGCGTCATTTTTTAATTCAGATTCACCGTCAGAAGCAACGACGCAACCTCTCATGATAATTTTTTTCATTTCTCACCGATTCTCATTAAATCGCAGGTGTGATTTGCACATTCGGCAGTTTTCTTACCCCCTTTCCGATAGCATTCGGCCACACAGAAGTGTCGATCACGTCATCGTGGTTTTTTCTCCCTTTTTTATGGTTTTAACCTCTGCCGAAAGATGAGCCAACTGCGCCGAGTTCACGGCAATGTCGCCGCTAATGATTATTGCACGTGACTCATCTCCTCTGATTGTAATTTCAGAAATTCCACTCAAGATCCATTCGCTTTTTTCATCCATAGGTTTTTAAAAGCTAAATATACAGGGTGAGTCTAAATTGTTTTTACAAAATAAGAGGGGTGATAGTACCCATCCAGATTAGCAATAATTACCATGGAACATAGGGTCGCATTCCACTCTTGAGAAGCAGAAAAGAGTAAAGTCGAAACGCGTCGAGCATGAACAAGTCATCGTCTATGACGTCGCACACTTTTCTAGCATGGTCCGGCACTTCTTGAATGTCACATATCCCGCACGATGGATCGGACCTGTGGCTTGGTCTCCTCGCTCATCGGACCTCAACCCATTGGACTCTTTCTTCTGGGGGCACATGAAATCTTTAGTGTACCAGACGCCTGTTGACTCGGCTGAAGATCTCGTAGCGAGAATCGGTGTTGCCGCAGACAAAATTAACTCAACACCAGGAATCTTCGAGAGCCAGTCATTCCTTCGCCGGTGTGAACTGTGCAACCGCCACTTTGAACACTTGCTGTGAGTTTTTCTCTGATCAATCAATCAGATTGTGCAACTTTTGGTATCGTTCATTCGCTTTCCCAACACTTGTAATTTCATGTTGAAATTATAATTTGACTCTTTTCTGCCTCTCAGAGTGGAATGCGACCCTATGTTCCATGGTAATTATTGCTCGTCTGGATGGGTACTATCACCCCTCTTATTTTGTAAAAACAATTGACTCACCCTGTATATATTTTTAGGGAACGATAAATTTTATAAACCGTGTTATTTAACCAACTGTCATTTATTCAAAGAAAATTAATTCAAATTTCGGGTAGGTAGGTATTTTAATTAACGTCACACTGAAGCAACACAATGGGCTATTGGTGACGATCCGGGATCAGTCCCAGAATGAAAGATCTGAGGACAATACCAGATAATTTTGAACCCACGGTCAGATGACGAGGCACACCTGAGCTGACACCCCACTCTCCAAACTTCCACACCACTCCAACGTAAGGACATTTGAGGCCACGACGGATTTAACATGCACCAGCCCCCTTTGTACACGACTCAAAAATGTCGGGAGCCCCATTTAGCAACGCCACTGATAAGAACAATCAATATCATGTAGAGCAATAACGTGACGGCTTTCTCCACTCAAGATGGCCGTATAGAGAGAGGTCTTGTTCTCAAAATTTTATTCGACTCGAATTCAGAATTCCTGGGAATATAAGGAAGGAAATGCGGGAAAGCGTTAAATGGCTGAGACACGAATGAATAAATTCAGAAATTTAACTTCAGAACGAAGAAAATATAGCGCAATGCGTGATTCGAAAATCACCATAACAAAAATCGAAGTCACTTCGGCCCCAAAGAATTTGAATTTTTTATATCGGAAACGAGTTCATTGGACAATGCAGTGCGCTTATCTAGTCATATGCAAATACTCAACCAGTCGATGCTTATGGAAAAAAATTTCTGGCGTGTACTGAAAAAGAAAGATCTCTTATTCTCTTCAAGGATCCATGAGTGCACTTGAGGTGGGTTTTTATATTTGAATAAAACACACAAGTTCAACACTTGAGAGAAAAATAAAACACGGTTTTCTTGAAAGAGTTGAAGAGCTTAAGCAAGCGAAAGACGTGCGACTAAAATCGGAACTCTGAACGTGACACAATCAAAAAGACGTAGACAATGTCTTCTTTCTTATCCCAGTGTAAAATACAAATTACACTGTCATTGAGTCTGCACAAAAAAGGTTTTGGGCAATGGCAGATGGGTCCTTAAAAATGTCTTCTTAAAAATGTCATGTATGGCTCCAATGCAATTCAGGAAGTGTGAGGGAGGCAGGTAATAAGTCGCTCTTTGTGTAAGTGGGAAAGGATTTCTGGCCATCAATGAATATTATTTTTTTCAAATGGCCAGATCGGAGCTTGGCAAGCTTAGAGAAGTTTTCCGGGGCAAATTTAAGGCAAGCAGCTCTCCTGGTATTCCTCTGAGGTACCAGTGATGAAAGGGTACTGGAGATGATCTGCGCAATTTCTTTTTAAGTACGGGCAAGTGATCTTCCTCTGAGAGCAGGACGGTACTTTCTCTTTTGCCAGGTTTATTTGCTCCAGCTTTTGCCAATAAGTCAACTCTCTCATTGCCCGGGATTCCATGTGATGGAATCCATTGAAAATTTATTTTAAAATTTTTATTGAAACTTAATATTAGAAGGACTGCTTTTTTCAAAAGGATCAAAACTTGTGAAGCATTTTTAATTGCTAGAATTGCTGCCTGCGAATCCATTCATGGATAATATGTACCACCTAACGGTGGATAGTTGAATTAACGTCGCACTGGATTCATTTCAAAACTGCCAGCATGCATTCACTCGGCTGATAAAGGTTGAACAGGATTGTCGCAATCGTCCATTGCACGACCAATCATATCAAAAGATCTCAACACAACTCTCACTGTCACACACAATTGGCAATCTGACAACTAGTGATGCACCTATCGAATTCAGCCAGTGCTAAATTCTAGTCGGCATTCTTCTGTGGAGCTTATCCACCACTGCAAAAATTAACTTACAATATAGCAGTGTAATCCTGTACAACCTTGCGGTATTTTCGGTAGACAAAGTAGCACCGACTTTCACGTCTTGCTGAACATTGAGATGGATTTCGGACCTTGCTAACAATCATGGTACCCGTCCGGAAGTTCCATAGGCTTGATTGGGTTTTTATGGTGAAAGGGCTATATTTGGCCATGCTGCGCCAGATACAAGGCATACAAAAAAGCAATGAAAACACGCACACAAAGAAAGCTTTACTGACACAGAAGGGAGAAACACACCGAGGAAGGAATCGAATTTGTGGCGCCAACAACTCGCAGATTGCTAGCGCAGTGGCATATCCAATGAGCTACGGCGACCCCGAATTTCATTAGGGAACGGTAAATACACGTTATTGAAGGCTCTCAAAGGCGCATCTCCTTTAGAAGTGTACTGGCTTCACGAATCCGAGGTACTTTAGTGATCTTTTCTTTTCCATGGGGTTTACTGTCTAGTAAACAGGGGTGTCGTGCTCCCGGGGTACCCTTAGCAACCGGAGGGTTGCGAGTTCGAATTCAACCAAAGACCGTCGTGTACAAAGGGGGCTGTTGCACGTTAAATCTTTCGTGGCCTCAAATGTCCTCACGTTGACGTGATGTGGAAGTTTGGAGAGTGCATTTTGGTGCCAGCTTGGGTGTTGACTTCGTTATCTGGCCGTGGTTCAAAATTACGTGGTGTTGTCCTCGATCTTTCCCTTTAGGGTTGATCCCGGACCGTCGTCGATAGCCCGTTGTGTTGCTCCAGTGTGACGTTAATTTACTACCTACCTACAAAATATGACCCTTGCCCCCATAACACCCAAAACAATTAAACGCATCCATAAAGGATTTTCAAATTGAAAAGAAGTTCTCCATTCAGGCGAGAAGTTGCCAAATCGTGCATCCGATCCCATTTGAATCGGCAGCTTGTTCCTATCGGTTTCCGCTGACGGGAAAGGAAAAAAAATGACAAGCGACACAGCTCTCTTTCTCTATTATATCGTGCACTAACATAGGTTGTTAAAAATGAATAAAGCAACGGCGTTATTCTGTTTTTTTTGCTCGGTGTTACTCTACAATTTCCGCGAACTGTTATTTATTCAGTGGCGCAATTCTCTGCTGAATACTCAAGCATCGCGCCAAATGTCATACTTCATTGCAGCAGCAATGAGTTTGTTTAGTTGTCGCTCACACCCACATTTTTATGGGTGGGCAATATTAGTAAGTAAGCTATTTGAGAAATAGCTTACTTACGTCGGGTTTGTTGGTTTCCTTGAGACTTTTAGCTGCAGAATAAGGCTTTTGTCTTCAATCTTCCTAATTGATCTAGATTTTAGACAAATAAAATAAAGAAATCAATATTTTTCAATTGATATGAGAAATCTAGTTATGTCTCTAGCTTGTTGTGGTTTATTTATAATTCTTCTTATGGAGATTTTTGAAGGTTTTACGTCGGGTTCAGGTTCAACCAGTCTATCCACAACAAACCAATCGGATCATTCTCTTCGGGGGATGTTACCAGACCGTCGCCAATAGACCGTTGTGTTTCTCCAGTGCGACATTAATTAAATACCTACTACAACAAACCATACGCATAAGACAAATCAGGTTGGTTTTGGGATTTTATGACGCAAGGGCCATATTTGGCCAGACAAATCAGGTAGGTATTTTAATTGACGTCACACTGGAGCAACACAACGGACTTATTGACAAATCAGGAAAACGAATATATTGATTTCAGGCCCGGTAGGTAGGCAGGTGTTTAATTAACGTCGCACTGAATCAACACAACGGGCTATTAACGACGATCCGGGATCAATCCTCAAGGGTAGGTAGATAGGTAGGTATTTTAATTAATGTCACGCTGAAACAACACAACGGGCTAATGGTGACGGTCCGGGATCAATCCCAAAGGGAAAGATCCGAGGACAACACCACGTAATTTTGAATCGCGGTCAGTTGACGAGGTCGCACCTGAGTTTGCACCCCATTCTCCAAACTTCTACACCACGCCAACGTGAGGACATTTGAGGCGACGACGGATTTATAGTACACCAGCCCCCTTTGTACACAACGATGTTTGGTTGGATTCGAACTCGCAACCCTCCGGTTGCTAATCCGTTACTCTTCCAACAGGGCTACCGCGGCCCGCCCGGAGACCAGGTACAACCATCTAAATATTTTTATCAGATCCGCAAACCTCCATGGATAGCTTTAATGCGCCCGAAGATCACATACGGCCCTAATGATTGTTTTAACGGGCCTTCAGTTCGGATATGGCCTTCCGAACTGTTTTATCCGGTCCACAGATCAGATCTTGAAATATTTGTATCATGCTCGCAGATCAGTTACGGTCCTCCAAATATTTGTAGTTTCAGTCTCGTAGACGGGACACGACCGTCGGAACAGGTTAACCGACTCACAGACCTTATACTTCTCTCCTGATAGGTTTAACGGGCCCACAGGACCTTATACGTCCCTCTGGATAGGTTAAAAAGGCCCTCAGGCCAGATACGACCCCCCCCCCCGAGAAGGTTTTCCCGGCCAGAAACGGCCCTCCGAATAGGTTCAGCCGGCGCGCAGAGCATATACAGATACCAGAAATTCTCACACATAGGATACTCATTCATAGAAAATAAATATTTAAAAAAAGTAGCAAATTGGAACTTAGCGTTATTTCTCAGAGCCATGTCGAAATTTGCGTCGAGCAGATTTTTTTATATATGCATTATTGCTTGTTTTTATTTTCCAACGGCTGGTGACAATTACAAAAGACTGACTGAAGCCATGGTTTTAGTAAAATGCAAAACCGATTTTTCGGTTTTCATTTTTTCCAAAACTCGAAAACAGGTTTCAAAACCGGTTTTGTAGAAAATACGAAAAACGCTGTATTTGTGTAACAAGCATTAAATAAATTTATTTCTTAAGTATGTAACTTATACATACATAAAACGATTATAATCTAACATTGAGAGCTATAAAATCACCTGCCAGTACAGTTAGCATTTTTTTCGGCATTAAAGTATGCTCGCAGAAAACAGTGAATTTATGGAGACATCATTCAACCTCGATCTTATTTTGGTTACGAATTGACCTGACGATGAGAATGCCCGTTCCGACTCCAAGCTTGTCGGTGGAATAGTGAGCAAGTATTTGTAGCACAGCTCCATAACTATGCTTTTGGCTCCCCCTCCTTCCAATACTGCAACATCTTTTTCAATTTGCGTTTCAAAATATAACTTGTGCAATTACCCAGTGATGCCGAATCAGCAAGCTCCTTGTCAATTGCCCTATGCAACAATTGTCCCATGTATAAAACAGAAGATTTTCCCACATCATCGTCTTTGTCATCAAAGTTGATATCCCTTGCATCGGATTGTGCTGGTGTTAAAGAAGACGGCGATAAACGTTTTATCAGGTTATTTATATATATAAACCGATAGATAGCTGGTTTCCCCAACTTTTTAAACACATATTCCGATCTTTTATCACCGGTTCGATACCCATTATGTAGAAATTGAAGTACTGCTGACGCATTAGTGTGTCTTTCTTGAATTCTTAATTCTAGGGATTCTTTCAGTTCATTACCAAGTGTAGTATGAAGAAGACGTCAACATGAAATTTAAAGCAGCGTCAGCAGTCAATAGATTTGCATCTGCTCTACATAATGCTTCCACTGTAAGTTTTACTGGCAATAAGGCAGAAATAGTATCCAATAATAAATTAAAGTCCTGTTCAGGGAATGAAATTTTCGATGACAAATCAATTAGGGCTTTCTGAACACATGATTTTAAATTGTTGAACCTTTCCAACATGGTGAGTAAACTATTCCATCGTGGTTTTGAATCTCAAATCAATGAGTATTCTCTACCAAATTCCAATTTCACATATTTTTGCAGTATATCATCTTTTTTTGTTGGGTATTTGCGGAACAATCGTACCACCACTCTACAGTGGAAGCATTATGTAGAGCAGATTTGCATCTGCTCTACATAATGCTTCCACTGTAAGTTTTACTGGCAATAAGGCAGAAATAGTATCCAATAATAAATTAAAGTCCTGTTCAGGGAATGAAATTTTCGATGACAAATCAATTAGGGCTTTCTGAACACATGATTTTAAATTGTTGAACCTTTCCAACATGGTGAGTAAACTATTCCATCGTGGTTTTGAATCTCAAATCAATGAGTATTCTCTACCAAATTCCAATTTCACATATTTTTGCAGTATATCATCTTTTTTTGTTGGGTATTTGCGGAACAATCGTACCACCACTCTAATTTTTGTAATAAGTGGTAAGATGGTTTCATGTTTAACATCTGAAGCAGAATTTCCATCTACATCATCTGAGTAATTAATACTGAACCCACTTTCAAATGAATTTTCATCTTCCAATTTCGAATCGTCATTCATTGTCAATATCCAATTCAATATTCTCTCCTTCAGATTCTGAGACAGTCACATTCCGATTCAGGTTCATTATCCGATTGTGAGTTATTTTTTTCAACTTCGACAGGTACTTTTTTGTATAGCACTTTGATTACACCAAGCTGAATGGCACGCGCTAGACAGAGCTGTTGCTGAGCTTCAATCAGTTTGCCTACTTTTTTCATGACCGACTCTCCATCTGTAGTGATACATATTATATCTTTATCAAGGCACAGACCAAAAACTTCCAATTTTCTTCTAATTACTTCGACACATCTCTCAGCTGGTAAACTTCCATGTACACGAACCAGACCTAGACTCCACAATTGTTTTTGACAGTGTACATTGATGTTCAAAAATCGTCGATTCCTTACTGATGTCCATTCGTCAAGAGTTCGACTCGCTCTATATCCTTTTAACTTTAGCCCATTAAGTTCACTGACAACAGCTGCCCGCGCTTTGTGTGAATAGGCGACCACTAATTTCTGAATGGTATTTGAGGATTTTGGAATATTTTGAAATCTCCTTGCAATGAGAGATTTACGAAGATCAGTTGAAGTGCAAAATACGGAAAAAGGAAGTCCATCCAACGCAGTCATTAATAAAACTGCCGGCAACGTGTCATCAACTAGATTATTAAAATATTTTGTTATTTTTGTCGAAGATGGTATTGCTGGACTTTGTTCCGAAATTGGTACTTATTTTCTTTTCAAAATGGAAATACTATGCATCTTTTTTAGGTGTGTAGGTAATGCACCTTGAGCCGCCAACACATTTTATTTCTTTAGAACATTTTTTGCATTTGGCTAGTTGACCATTTCTTTCACGAAGATAATGACACCAAATGGAATAATCATCATCGCTGCTACGTTTAAAATCCTCGAAACTATGATTGGCCATGCTCTATAATGGGTCGAAATAAAAAAATTACTATTTTATTTTTATTTCTAGCCGGTGTACGATTGCGAAATCAAGTTTGTGAAGTACACCTTCCTCTTATTTCTGAATAAATATGATCATTATAAACTACAAAAGGTTGAGCAAACAAAACTAACAATTCTTCAAATCAGAATTACCTAATGAACAACAGTAATTGACAATGACATTGTGGCATTACGAGCAGGGAGCCGACCGTAGCGTAGAAAGTCTACTACGTTGGTCTTTGTGAAGTAGAAAGAGTTTTGATAGTATGATTGTTTGCGGCAGTGGTTGCCGAGTTGAGCTGCTTCCTAATTGACATGTGATATAAATTTCTTCTCTATTTACATTTTTACACTTTATTGGTACCAATGAGGATCCACTGTCTGGCTCATTGGTACTGATGCTGAGAATCCGTCTACATGTTATGATTGGTCAGCCGAGAAGTAGGTCATGTTGTGTCAAACGAAAGTGATGTGTCACATGTGGCATTAATACCACAGACATGTAATAATGTTGAATTTTTATTCTGATAGGGTAGTAAACACCAAACATTTAGTTGTTTACATCAGTGTGCGTAGTATGGTATACCCTGTTGTAGTGAGTTTTTCTTATGGGTTGCCGATGCATAAAACCGAAAACCCGGTTTTCTTCTTTCATAAAACCGGTTTTTCGGTTTCGAAATTTGGGTCGGTTTCCCGGTTAACCGGTTTTGCAATCACTACAATAGAACAAATAGAAACTAATGACAACAGAAGAAAAAGTCTATGAATCCATTCGATCCCTCTTTTCCCAGTATCTTTCCGCATCGTCTACGAGGGGCTGGTGCACGTTAAATTCGTCGTGGATTCGAATTTCCTCACGTTGGCGTGTTGGGGAAGTTTGGAGAGTGGGGTGCCAGCTCAGGTGTTGACCTAGTCAGTAATCAGTCAACCTAGTCAGGGTTTGACCGTTGTTCAAAATGACGAGATGTTGTCCTCGGATGTTTCCCTCCGGAGTGATCCAGTACAGTCGCCAATAGCCTGTTGTGTTGCTCCAGTGCGACGTTAATTCAACTACCTATCTACCACGTATCTCTCACACATTGAAGTAGAGGTCCACGGTAGTCCAGTTGGAAGAGCCACGGATTAGCAACCGGAGGGTTGCGAGTTCAAATCCAATCAAAGACCGTCGTGTACAAAAAGGGCAGGGCTGGTGCACGTTAAATCTGTCGTGGCCTCAAATGTCCTCACGTTGGCGTAGTGTGGAAGTTTGAAGAGTAGGGTGCCACACAGCTCATATGTGACCTCATCATCGGACTGTGGTTCAAAATTACGTGGTGTTTTCCTCGGACTTTCCCATCGGGTTTGATCCTGGTCCGTCGCCAATAGCCCGTTGTGTTGCTCCAGTGCTACGTTAATTAAGTACCTACCGTGAACATTTTTCATCTTATGGCACCATAAACAAGTTACAAAAATTTTGCGGCAGTATATTACGGCACTGCAAAAAATATATTACATGTTTTGCCGATTTGTGCAAAAAAGGTAGTTTTTATTTTGCTTGATTTACAAAAAAATATAATGATTACCTGACCTCTTTGATTCCAAAGTGTCTTTTAACCTTCCTGGTGGTTGTCTCGACGAAGTATCATGAGGTATTAGAAAAACCAGACCAGATCTTGATGGACGAGATATCTCGTGGTTAAAAGAAAACTGACCAGATCTTGATTTCGTCATTATAAAAAAAATCGTCAATATCTCGATGACGAAGTATCTCGTCGTTAGCAAAATTGGTCAAATCTTGATGGAAGAGATATCTCGTCCTAAGCCCTCGGAGGGTTAAAAAATCTTTTTAAAACAATTTATGATACTTTATTATGAAAAAATAACATTCAAAATTATTTATACGTTTACTATTTATACTGGTATTACTTAAAATTATTTTTGAGCACTAGAATTTTTGTAAGTCCCGAGCGATCAGTGGGAATCTACACTATCTGACATTGAAAATGCAACACCCAGAAGGAGTGCGCAGAACTGGATGAAATTTACTGGGTAGACGCAGCTCACCGAGATATGTAAACGATGCAAACTGCGCAGCTGTCCCGCGCACGGCGAGTGAAAAACCAGGGAAGGAACCTGCAAAAGTGGTCAGTTTCGCGCCGCTCTGTTTGCCAGGTAAATCAAGTTCCAATTTGTTTTTGTGTCTCAGAGGAAACGTCTAGTAGCGGAGAATGCCAGGTCGCCGCCAATCAAGACAGTTCCAGCAAACAGACGACTTCACGAGGGGCATGGTGATTGGCCTCAGAAGGGCAGGTTGGTCCATACGTCAAATCTCAGCAGATACCCACCTACACGCGTCCACGGTGCACCGGTTGTGGCACAGATGGTTGGACCAAGGGAATGTGGCACGTTTGAGTGGTTCTGGTGCAGCCAGAGTGACGTCAGCACGCGTGGACCGACGCATCTGCCGGCAAGCATCGGCGTTCCCGCAAGTCACGTCTGTTACCCTTTTGCAGCATGTGCAGGACACCCTTGATGCTCCCATATCGTCCAGGACCATTAGCCGCCGATTGATCGCTGGCGGCCTGCACTCATGGCGCCCGTTTAGACGACTACCATTGACCCAACAGCACAGACGTCTCCGTTTGCAATGGTGTCGGGATAGAGCCACGTGGACTACGGAATGGCACAGGGTGGTGTTCTCAGACGAGTCACGCTTCTGTTTTAGCAATGACAGTCGCCGTGTACGAGTCTGGCGCCGACGTGGTGACAGGGCCAATCCGGCCGCATCTGTGGAACGCCATACCGCGAGACAACGCGGTATAATGGTTTGGGGCGCCATCGCCTACGATAGCAGGTCACCTCTGGTCCGTATTCAGGGTACTATGACGGCCCAATGATACGTGGATGACGTGCTGCAGCCGGTGACACTACCTTTCCTTCAGGGGGTGCCCAATGCCATTTTCCAGCAGGATAACGCCCGGCCGCACACGGCACGCATCAGCCAACATGCCCTGCAGGGTACCCAGGTGCTTCCCTGGCCAACTGTCTCCCCTGATCTCTCACCTATCGAACATTTCTGGGACGTCATTGGACGTCGCTTGCATGCGTTGCCACCGGCACGTTCAGAAGACGAACTCTGGCAAATGGTTGACAGGGAATGGGCAGCCATCCCTCAGGACACCATCCGCACGCTCATTGCGTCTGTACTTAGACGTGTTGCTGTCTGTATCGCTGCTCGCGGTGGTCCTACCACCTACTGATCAGACGTTCTTGCTGCTCCGTGGCAAAGTGTATAATGTTGCAATTATTGCTCGTTGCTGTCTCTCTCTGTTTGCCAAATTTCATCACTTTCTGCCAACTCCTTCTTGGTGTTGCATTTTCAATGTCAGGTAGTGTATTTCTTTAGGTTCGGTATCGTGAACAAAACAATCCCTATGAAATACTAATAATTCATTCAACCATCACTACCATAATGGTAGATAATAACAATGCATTTATTTAGGGACAGACATTGGTATAAATATAACAGGCTAATATTTAACAACGGACACAATCTTTCCTATCTCTTCCATCTTTTACCCCTCTCCACACTCTGGGTTCGCTCTCGACCCAGGGGTGAAAAGGATCATGGAAGGGTCAGAGCCAGTTGGCGGAAACATGACAATCACACATGTCAAAAGTTCGAGTATAAACCGATGAATGAAATAAATCAAACACAATATTTGACCGTTTCACCATCCATAAGGCACACCTGTAGAAAATCGTTGGTCTAGGTCGAGTAGACAAGAGATTTTTTTAGTCTTGAAATCCCTTCCCATTCAAACAACCACTTGGCACGTGGATGGATTCGCTTGCTTTATGAACCGATCGATTGTTCGGGTGTTTTATGGCGCAATGGCCAAAAAAGACCGCACAGGTCTGAAAGATCTGTCCTCGATTTCCCTACTTATGGATTACATAAGTTGAAAAATGGTGAAAACTTGACTTTGCATGGATTAAGTTCAGCGTTTATTTTTGTTTCATCCATAACGTTTCGAATCCCCTTTACATCCCTGAGAAAACGACTCTGTATTCGTGCATCGTTCTAAGAATAGCAACTTCAACGATATCATTCGATAAAGTAAAGTCTTTCGTGCTGTCTTTTGAGGCCACGACAGATTTAATGTGCACGAGGGCTGGTGCACGTTAAATCCGTCGTGGCCTCAAATGTCCTCACGTTGGCGTGGTGTGGAAATTTGGAGTGGGGTGCCAGCTCAGGTGTTGCCTCGTCATCTGACCGTGGTTCAAAATTACGTGGTATTGTCCTCGGGTCTTTCCCTTTGGGATTAATCCTGGACCGTCACTAATAGCCCGTTGCTCCAGTGTGACGTTAATTAAAATACCTACCTACCAAATTTTCGATACTCATAATCTAGATATGGCCGAACCAAATGATTTGATATTTGAGGTTAAATTTTAATATAGATTAGAAATTTAGCGTCAATATTGGATGTTATTAGAAATTAGGAAGTGTTCATGCGCAATTTGATGTCATATTTGCAAATTTTATTTACATTACATTTTAGACGTTATTCCCCTATTGAATGGTAACTTTGAATTTTGCTCTATGAACGATGCGAACATGGGATTTGTTCGATACTTTCGGCAGCTGTACATATTTGAGTATTAGTAGTTCGAAATTAAAATTTCATTAAGATTCGAATTTTTATGTACATTCGAAAAGTGTTGGGTCGCGGAAGCCAGGTTGGAAGAGTAGAGGATTAGTACCCGGAGGGTTACGAGTTCGAAACTCGATCCAACCTAAGACCATCGTGTGCGTGGATCTGGCACACATTAAATGTGCCGTGGCCTCAATTGTTCTCACGTTGGCAGGGTGTGGAAGTTTGAAGAGTGGGGTGCCAGCTCTGGTGTTGACCTCATCATCTGGCCGTGGTTCAAAATGACAAGGTGTAGTCCTAGGATCTTTCCCTTCGGGGTGGATTCTAGGATGGTCCCAGACCGTCGCCTATGGCCCGCTGGGTTGCTCCAGTGCGACTTCAATTCAACTATGGTCCTACCTCGCAAAGTGGAATCAGAATTGGGCTGTTATCGGAAATTCTGTAACAAGGCTAAGCTAATTTTATGTACTAGAGGGATATTTAGGGAAAACAAACAAACCAAACGGTCTGCGAAGATTTTACTTCTGCTATCTAAATGCACTGTCAAGATACATTAGTGTTTGTGAAAATTGCAACACCATGAAGGAATCATGCAAATTAAACGAAACTTGCAGGAAATGCAAAACAGGTTAGGATATGCAAATGATTAGAATTACAAAGCGATCACGTATGTGTGGGCCGAGAAACACCCTCTAAACTTCCAAGTGAGCCGTATATAAAAAGCACTGTAAAGGTGCGTTAAAATGTGTGTAGTCGTTTGACTGCTGTAAATGATTGATTAGAAGTCAATATGCCTCGCCGAAAACGCACAGTGCCATACGAGCAACTAACGGAGTTCGCATGAACTCCGTTAGTCCATGTGCCCCGGAGAACTCACGGGGCCGCATGATCGGCCACCGTGAGGGTGAACTTTCGTATCGTGAAATCGCCATACGCACGGGGCGTGATGCCACAACAGTGATGCGTGTGTGGAAGAGATGGACCATGGAGAACCGGACAAGTCAAAACCGCGGCAGTGGGCCATGCAATATGACGTCACTACGGGACGACAGACACCTCATCCGCAAGGCGGTGACGGACCGAACAGCGTCCTCTCGTGTGTTGGCACAACATTGGAGCATGTCTACAGGTGTGTCATTGTCTGCCCCCATGGTTCGTCGACGTCTGCTGCGCTGTGAGCTACGTGCAAGGATTCCCCTGCGCAGGATTCCCTTGATCTGAACCACCGACGCCTCCGGCTAGAATGGGCTCACCAACACAGCCAATGGCGTGCCGATTGGCAACAATTTGTCTTCTCATATGAGTCCCGCTACAATCTGGACTATAACGATGGACGCGTACTCGTCAGACGCTACAGATGTGAACGCCTTCTCCCGGAGTGTCTTATTCAGCGTCATATTGGACGAACGCCTGGCGTTATGGTCTGGGGCGCTATTGGACATCATGGGCGATCCCGCCTACTCCAAACTGGGGACCCTGAACAGCGGGCGCTACATCAGGGAAGTTGTGGAGCCCGCGGTCCTACCCCTCAAACGCATTCCCGGAGCTGTATTTCAGCAAGACAATGCCTGTCCACATGTTGCTCGGAATGTACAAGTCTTCTTCAGTGCACGATAGGTTCCGCTTGTACCGCTCGTCGGGCTGAGAGTACGGCTGAACTTTGCCATCAGATAGAGGCCATCTGGAATGCCATTCCTCAGCATGACATTCGGAATCTGTATGATTCGATGCCACGACGTGTAAAGGCTCTCTTCGCCGCGCGTGGCCACACAAGATGTTAATTTTCGGCATTATTTTTGTTTTATTGCTCTGTAAATTTGATCGTTTATTTAAACCACTATAAGTAATACGTTTATAAATTTCATTTATTTCTGATGATTCTTTCATAGTGTTGCAATTTCCACAAACAGTAGTGTACATATCGCGTTACATTGAATGTTTATAACCGTTTAATCTAATCGGCGTTGACCAATCAACTATTATACATCAATTCGGAATTTATTTTAAATTTTTATTGGTGAAATGCTGAAATCGTATTCGAAAAGCAAGCCAACTGACGCCATGTTTGGAATGCGTACGGGAAACACGTATCACAACAGAAACGTTACCACGACCTTTATTTAGCATCGCAGACAATACTTGACTAATATGAATTTATAGAAGACACCTATATCGTATGAAATGGTAGCTTTGAATTTGCTCTAAAAGGAACGACGCGCGAATAAAGGGTATTATTTTCTCCCCAAGGCACCATTTCAGTACTATATCGATATTTCTGACTGCATCTCTTTATGTTTGCATTAGTCAAATTAAAACTCTAGATGTAAGAAAATAGAACTTAAAAAGCTTTATGAATGGGGGATGAAGTCCAGATCTTGTAGTTGTAGGGTTACCATACGTCCTGTTTTGAGAGACTGTCCCGTTTTAACAGGTGGGTCCCGGTCGTTTTGTCCCGGCTAGAAGAAAAACATCAAGGCCATATTCTTATACATGTATCGACCATAATATGAGAAAATTTGACCGTTTCGAATGCGATTCGAGTCTAATATTGACACTTAACCACTGAAAAACTTATTTTTGTCAGCAAAAATTTTCCCTATCCGTCCAAATTGCAACAGAAACCCTTAGAAACTAAAAGCGAGTGCTGATGTTAGTTTGAATAAAGTGTTACTTGTTTCGAAAATTGAAATCCTGTTTGAAAAATCAACGAAACCGGTGATAATTCTGGTGATAAATTGTTTGAAGTGTTGATTATCAAACGATCTAACAGTAATGCACAGAAACTGAGAGAACTTCAATCATTAACAATAGTTAGGTTTGTCGCTCTACTGCGATCTTTTGTAACAAGAGGGCAAATTAGAACGGAACCTAAATATGTTCTCGCGTGATATATTTATTCTTTTTGACAATAGAGCATAAAAATTTGATAAAAGGAATATTTTTTATTTAAACATTAGTAGTAAAATTCAATCACGCAAGATTCCAAGAATTTTTTTTCTATTGAACATGTTTGTGGAACATCTGTTGATTAATTGTTTAATTCTATTTTTGTTGCCGAATGAATATCAATCAAGACAAATATATAAATTTAATTCTGAAACTAAAGAAATCAATGAAAATCATTTGCAAAATTGATACACGCTTTTTACAAAAAAGGAAAGTTATAACGTTTGATAAAGTATATATAAATCAGAAATTTTACTTTTGAAGGAATACTATTTGGTAAAATATATTCCTGTTTTCTCATGACATATTCGAATCCAGAGTCAGAATGCTCATTGCCCTCACACTGATGTTCCAATTAAAAAAAAAAATTTACAAGTTCACTTTAAAATATCAGTGTTTAAAAGAAAAGTAATAGGCAATTCTATCCAGTTAGCAAAAAATTCCTATTTTTTAACTTTGGGGTCTGCTCCGAAATTAATTCCTAGCTACGCTAGTGATTTCGTACATATTTATAATTCTACTTTTTTCACTTCGCAAGCCGGTCAACGAATAGGACACATTGTCTTCCAGGAATGGGACCACCGCGACTTACATAAAACCGTTATTGCGGTTTTGGGCAATTCTTACGTCAAAGGATTGCGATTTTTTCTCTTGGCGAGGTGCAATCGTCGCCAAGACTGGCAACCTCCTTTTCCTGCTGTCCGCTCTGCTTCGTATTGATCCTCGTCTTCCAGTCGAATCCATCCCGCTCTTTGCTGTGGGTAATACGAGAATATTCGGGCAGAATTCGGATGGTAATAAATCCATCAAGTCTTGTGTTTTTTCCTACTCGGATAAAATCGCAGGTTTTGAACGATAAGAACTGCGGGGTTAATTCTTAAAAGATCCTCGAAACAATCTTATCGGAATAGGAACTTCAGGAAAGAAATAGTGTGCCTGTTTTCGAATTTTGAAAGTTGAACGAACGCAAGATTTTTAGTTGTGGAATGTTTCATATGGTGAATAAGGTACGTATTCTAGACATTACTTTTGATTTACTTTTAAATATATGGTTTGTGTGTTTTTATGCAGTTTTAGGTAACAAAAAATTGAGATGATTAAGTTTCCATTAAGAATTGATAGATTTAATCGGGATTAGAAATTATATATAGGAGGGCATGTGTCATTGGCAACTAAACATTTTTACTCGGTTGCCCAAACTGTTTTAGGTAAAACATCAAATTTATTTTGTTTACCTGGATGTGTTCACACACAATGTAAAAATTAGGGTCTGCATTGACGTTTGCGTTTTGGGGGGATATTTGTTTTCGGTCAGTTTTGCATTTTCTAGGACTGAAATAAAAATATTCTTGATTACTCTTTTAAATTGCAACCAATAGAACCAAATTCGATGACAAAAGAACATCCAATAGCAACTCATTCTGTTAACCGTTTTCTCGAACCTGTTTACTGCTGTCTTGTTTGGCGGGAAAATTAAAATTCTCCACTTCTGAGAAGTGATTTTCAGAGGGGTTTTCTTTTGATGCTATATTGTATATTTTACAAAGCGCAAAAATTTAAGAGACCACGACTTGAGTCTTAGAGCGCGATCGACAAAATCATTGATAAGTGTGGAATACGACTAACGACGGCTAAATTCGAATCCTGGATTCAACCGAAAGATTGGAAAAGTTGCTTGTTTGGGATATGATATTGTATCAATTTTAGTTGGTTACATACATATGTTGTTTGAGTATCGTGCTGGTTTGAAGCAACATAGTTCCGACATAGGTTCTACAGCAGATTCTCAAACTTTTTATTGACTCAACGCCCCTTTTCAAAGACAATTTTATCTGCCCTCTAGAAAACTATCTCAACTAATGATAAATTATAAGTATAGCTATGCCTATAATTTTTGAATTTCACCGAATATTAGCTGTGGTTAATTTTAGAATTTCAAAAAACTAGTTTGGAACAAAACAACTTGGAACTGAAATTATAAAGCTATTAAAATGAAGTAACAAAATGTTAATTGGCACATCACACTTGATTGCTCATTATCATTAGAGCTGTTTATAAAAAGCTAAATGTATCGTGACTTTAGAGGCATTTACTGCTAAAGATTCCAGATTTAACTATTCACTAGAACTTGTGAACAATTATTCTACCTTGTATATTCAAGGCTTTGAACAGAGATACGGCTGGATATTTTGTAAAGCAAGTAAATTTTATGATAAAAGTTTACTATCGACAATTTCACAAAAAGGTCTTGGGACAAAAAGAGAAGGGTCAGGATCCTGAGCCCCTGTACTGTATTTCTGAATTATAATTTAAATGTGGTATGGAAACAGAATTTAATGTCAGAAGAGTAAAAGCAAATACGAATTACTTCAAACGTGGACATTGGGACCTCCAAAATTGAGTTACACTAAAGAGTGTTTTGAACAGTTGCCAGACTGCTGTAGACAAACGTTTTTTTGTTCTGGTCATCTGCCAATCCTGCTTTCGATATTCAATTTAAAAGCGTTACCCAAATGAAAGCCCGTTGTGTTTGCTCCATTGCGACGTTAAGTAAAAATACAAATATACCTAAATGCAAAATTATTATTTTTTAATAAAATGGAAGAATTGATCCCAAACAAAATGCATCGGATATATATCCACCCCTCCTAAAAAAATACCAATAGCCCGTTGTGTTGCTCCAGTGTGGCGTTACTTCAAATATCTACCTACCTAAAAATATCTTCAGAGGACTGAAAATGGGCCGAGGTAGTTCAGTTGGTAGAATCGTGGATTAACAACCGGAGGGTTGCGAGATCGAAACCTGATCCAACTAAAGACCGTGTACATGGGTACTGGTGCACGTTAAATCAGTGACCTCTTGTAGGTGTGGAAGTTTGGAGAGTGGGGTGCAAGCTCGACCGTTTTTCAAAATGCCGAGGTGTTATCTTGGGATCTATCCCTTCGGGATGGATCCCGGACCATCGCCAATCGTCGTTATGTTGCTCCAGTGCGACGTAAATTCAACTACCTACTATGCGCTTACAAACCAGGATTTGCACCCGAGACCTATTGGGTGGCTAACGAAAGCTATGACCACTACACCAAGTAGGCGGCGGACATGTTTACAGATGTCTTTATTTCGTTAATACAGATCTATCTATTATCGTTGCGCTATTTATCTCACATTGGAGAGCGAGGGCAACCATAACAATAGGGGCCCAGGATATTCGGACCTTTACTACCTTGCCCCAGGTCTCCAGTTACCCTAGGTAGGTATTTAATTAACGTCGCACAGGAACAACACAACGGGTTAGTGGATCAAAACCGAAGACAAAGATCCGAAGACAACACCACGTAATTTTGAACCACGGTCAGGTGACGAGGTCAACACCTGAGCTGTGGCACTCCACTCTCGAAACTTCCACACCACGCCAACGTGAGGGCATGGCTACCGCGGGCCCTCCTGTTACCCTAGAACCCGAGGTAATCGAGTACTTTTCACATGGTGTTAGTCTTTAGTGAACACGGGGTGGCACTCACAGTATACCCAAGCGATCTCTAACTGCTTTCATTCTACTCAGTTATATTCCTGTTTCCCTGTCTCATTTTTACTTGTCTTCCGTTTGGCGCATCTTGGCCAAATATGGCCCTTGCGCCATAAAACCCAAGACCAACCTGTTGCCCTGATGAGTGAGGTTGAGTCACCCTGTATATTTGATTACTCACGTTAACTATAAATTTATGATACTCATCCCTAATGTTTGTGGGGGCGCGGTGGCCCGGTTGGAAGAGTAACGGACTGGCAACCGTAGGGTTGCGAGTTCGAATCCAACCAAAAGACCGTCGTGTACATAGGGGCTGGAATGACGTTAAATCTGTCGGTGCCTCAAATGTCCTTACGTTGGCGTGGTGTGGAAGTTAGAGTGGGGTGCCAGCTTAGATGTTGCCTCGTCATCTGACCGTGATTCAAAATTACGTGGTGTTGTCCTCGGTCATTCCCTTCTTGGGTTGATCCCGGACAGTCGCCAATAGCCTGTTGTGTTGCTCCAGTGCGACGTTAATTGAAATACCTGCCTGACTAGAAGCTTTGAAGTATTTTGCGTGACGTTCATCTTTTAATTGTTAATCCTTAACCTTTTAATAAACGTAGCGATTGTTTTAGGGCATTTAATTTACAGTCCTCGAGTACTGGACGTAATAATGGCACTTCTGGTGCATCGACCTTAAAATGAAATAGACGGAGCATGTGGTCGGAGTCGCTGTCGTAAGATCTCTGGAGGGTAAATCACAAATAGATTTAAACCGATTGGCTATGGAAGCGTAGACTAGTGTTTTTGATCACGGTGGATAATCACTTTAACCAATCAATAATTTAGGATTCGTACTTTTATCCAAAACCACGTGACAGATCTTCAAGCCGAGCAATTGGAAGAAATAACATGAAGCAGCGGGCACATGCTTCGTCTATTTCATTAGAAGGTTGATATTGTGGTGATCTCGCACGATTGTCACAAATTGGTCTGACTCAGGGGCTTGTTTGATGTCCATCTTTTAATTATTAATCTTTAACTTTTCAATGAACGTTGTTTGGTACTTACGAATTAACCGCATGCCAGCGATTAATCGCCAAATCTGTACGTATTAACCTCATGCCAGCGATTAATCGCCAAATCTGTTGGAAGGTGTATAAGACGGAGAAACTGGAACAATCTGGTTATATTCACTGCCAAGTGAACCACAAATGCAATTTCATTGATTCCGATTGTTTTGTAAAACTCTTTTAGAACCACAGTTCAGTGTTCAGTGCGTAGTTGCATTAGATACTCGTGTTATACTTTCTCTTTTACGTCGAAGTAAATTTTTACGTAATGCTTGATCGTTATGAAATAATGCTGGAAGAATATTCCCATCCCAATGGATATTTGGGAGCATTTGTCGCGAAACATTTCTTGTATGGTCCCCGATCGTAGTGCTACCACATTAATGAACGAAATAAAAAAACGTTAAAGATGGATTGGCCATTTTTTCCGACTGTTGGAAGGGGTATAAGACGGAAGAACTGGAACAATCTGGTTATATTCACTGCCAAGTGAATCACAAATACAATTTCATTGATTCTGAAACTGGCACGCACACACAGAATATAGAACGCATCTGGGGAAGTGCAAAATGGCGAAATAAAAAACATTGAGGAACAACATCTTGCCACCACCTCGAGTTTATAATGATATGTTTGATGCCATCCTAAGGGCAATTGCTAAACATTTTCCGCCCGAAACAAAACTTGGCTGATATTCGCCAATGGCATGCGGTTAATACGTAAGTACCCGTTGTTTAATATAGCAATTGTTTTAGGGATTTAGTTTACAGCCCACAAGTACTGACGGAATAATGGAAGTTGTGATATCTCATCCACGGTAGGAAATGTTTAAAGTAACGAATGCCGTTCCTGTTTGTGTAAAGCCTTGCGAAATGAGGTTTAGTGCAAATAAATAAACCAGATGGTATGCGAAGATTTTAGTTTTGCTGTCCAAATGGCTCTCGCATGATATTTATCGGGGTTACCTTAAAATGCAGTTTATCGCCGTTTTAGTAACGTTTGGCGAAAAATCTAATTCTTGACCAATCAATTATACAATAATCTGGAATTCATTACTTGGAGGGCCAGTGACAGTCTGGTTGGTAGAGTAGCGAATTAGCAACCGGGGGTTGAGTTCGAAACTTGGTCCAACCAGACAGTCGTGTACGCGGGATCTGGTGCACGTTAGATCTATCGTGGGCCTAAAATGTCCTCACGTTGGCTTGGTGTGGAAGTTTGGATTGTATAATGCCAGATCAGGTGTTGACCTCGTCATCCTACAGTGGCTAAAAATTATAAGATGTTTTCCTCGATTCTATCCCTCCGGGAATAATCCCGGACCATCGACAATAGCTCGTTGTGTTGCTCCAGTGCGACCCGTAACTTACCTACCCAAGACAATCAATGCTATCTATATAGTATATCTAAGATTGCATTTGATGTTTAAAACTCTTTTACCTCTAATCCGATACACTTTTTATGACAACTCCACTGTTAATTGTAAATTTGGTATCTTTAATGTTTTTTTAAAGTTGGGGCCGCGGTAACCTGATTGGAAGATTAGATTAGCAACCGAAGGGCTGCGAGTTCGAATCCAACCAAAGACCGTCGTGTACAAAGAGGGCTGTTGCACTTCAAATCTGCCATGGCCTCAAATGTCCTCACGTTGGCGTGGAAGATTGGAGAGTGGGGTGCCAGCTCAGGTGTGACATCGTCACCTGACCGTAGTTCAAAATTACGTGGTGTGGTCTTCGGATTTTTCCTTTCGGGTTTGATCCTGGACCGTCGCCAATAGCCCGTTGTTTTTCTCCAATGCGATGTCAATTAAAATACCTATCTACCTGTTTGGTCCGGTGTTGGACGTAATAGCCCGTTGTGTTGCTCCAGTGTGACGTTAATTAAAATACTTACCTAGCGGTGTTGGACATTGCGCCATAAAAACCTTAACAAACTTATGTATGTTGCGACATTATTCTACCTCTAGGTGTGCTGCATTGCACCTTTCGCACGTGATGTGATTCCTTCGTTCTTCAAATCCTTAGTTTCTGAGGAAGCGTTGAAAGGAAAAGATACTCTTATTTGTTGAGATATATTTTATCTCAGGAAATTGCACTCTGGAGTGATCTCAGCCATAAGTAGATGGAAGCGGAAGACTAATTTCCCTTGCGTGACTTGTCAAAACTGACTTTTCACATCCAACACAAAATGCCACTCGACGGTGGAACTGTGCTTGTGATATTATGAAGGATTGTGGTGCTGTGTACTTACAAACAATGCGAAGACGCCCTTTTTTGCAAAGCAGTTAATACTTATGATATTTATATTCCTCATACTTGGGGGATGGAACCATAAAAATAATGAGGGGGCAACGGAGTTTGGCACCCTTAGATTTGACATCTGTCCTGGTACTTCCACACCATGCAAACGTGAGGACATTTGAGGCCACGACAGGTTTAATGGGCATCAGCCCCCACGTACACGAGTCTGGTTGGATCGAGTTTCGAACTCGCAACCCTCTGCTGACGCAGCTCTAGAGAAAGGGTGGGGTCTTTTCCCAAAAAGTGTTGATTCCTTAATCATACCGGTATAAATATAAATGCAGATTACTTGGTACTAATGCAGCTATTCTATGCATAGAGGTAGGCAGGAGTTGGTTGGGGTTTTATGGCACAAGAGCCATATTTGACCATGCTGCGCCAGAAACAAGACAGACAATGCCTAATAATAAGCACATACGGAAAGCTTTAAACTCACCCGCCTTCGCATTGGACACGTTTCACTCATCGCCATCTTTTGTTGGACGAGAACCCCCGTTTGTTCATCATGCTCTTCAGATTTTACAGTTCATATTTTAATTATGTCCTGCTTTTAATCCTCATCGCCAAAATTTTTTAATAGTACAATTTTAAACTTACAAGATTTGGTTAGGGAAAATCCCCATCCGAAACTTTTTTCATTTTTACGTTCAGTTGGTTTTTACATCTCATCTAATTTTTTTTCCAAGTTCACAATGACTCATCAATCTATTTTATCGAATTCTTTTACAATTCAATCTTTTAAATTCCCAACCATCAAATTTTATGCATATACAAATTAAATCATTAGTTATGCTGCAGTCAATGGTCTTGTTTTTACCATCTGATTATTTGTATATAGTTATTCTCATCTACACATTTTACATGTTTTAAATCTTTGTCTTGATTTTTCAATGTACTTTTATTGGGTTATATTCTGTGCTGTGTTTGGATCAGCTTGTCCGTTTTTGGACCTTGTGCCATAAAACCCTAACATCCAATCCACGGAAGGCTTTACTGACACAGAAGAGAGACGGTTTTTGGTTGGATCGAGTTCGAAACTCGATCCAACCAAAAACCTCCCCTTTCTAATTCGCTACTCTTCCAACCGGATTACTTTTCTGGACCTTGTGCCATAAAACCTAAACCAACCAACCGGACTACCGCGTCTCTACCAACCAACTGGATTAGTCTTGAAGAAGAGAACTATTAGGATGTTAACACTCCGGTTTTTTACGCGTCTTTGTTTTGTAGTAGTTGTATTTCGTCTGTCTGTCCATTGGAAATTTAAAAAATAAATAAGCGCTTTCACATCCTTTCAAAAATCTAACTGAACCAAGGTCGACTTACTTCTCATCGGAGCAGTATTTTATCCATCCCTCGTGCTTTTGGGGGACCCGGCCTCCATACAAAAATGCGAGGGAAGCAAGGGGTTCGGGCTTACAACTACATTTGCGATGTAGACATACACTACCTCATTGGTAGTGTCTTGACCTGAGACAGACTAGGTCGTTCCCCGGAAGATAAACCCAGGAACCTCCATCGAAAGACATCGACCACAAAGCTCTTTTAAAATAGGTTTTTAATTCGTCGTGCTTGAGGGACCGTTCAGCCTGATAGGCAGCGTACGTAGAGGTTTTTGCGTAATGGGCTCGTTCTTTTACGCACTGGGAACCGATAATCGCAATCCCGCACTTGTCACGCAGACGGTAAACCTCTTGGAAAAAGATCTCTCAACCATGGTTGACGTCTCCTACCCCGTGCGAACGGTGCTGGCTCAATCAATTGAGGTATTTCCGTGGTCGGAAGGCTTGTAGGAGTCTAATTGGGCGGTTAGGATTTTAAATTGTAGGAACAATTGGTTCTCTCGTTATCGCCCGGGCGACTTGAAGAGTATCATTACGTATTGAACTTCTCCCTCGAGGGTACATGTTTAGGTGTGTATGGACTTCACGAACCCGAAGTACCCTAGTGGTCTATTATAATCCCATGGGAGTTACTGCCTCTGGTAAACATGGGGTTTGCTACCCCAGGATGACCAAGTGATCTTTCTTTCTTTTCATCCTTTCTTTTTACAGGGCCGCGGTTGGAAGATTAACGGATTAGCAACCGGAAGTTTGCGAGTTCGAATCCAACCAAAGATCGTCGTGTACAAAGGGGGCTGGTGCACGTTAGATCTGTCTCAAATGTCCTCATGGTGGGGGAGTTTGGATTGTATGATGCCAGCTCAGGTGTTGCCTCGTCATCTGACCGTGGTTCAAAATTACGTAATGTCCTTGGATCTTTCCCTGGTTTGATCCCGGACCGTCAATAGCCCGTTGTGTTGCTCCAGTGCGAAGTTAATTAAATACCTACCTACAATGTTAGTAGGCTGGGTGGTCTGGATCATAGAAATATGGTAAAATCTGTTGACAATTAAAATAAACCGAATTCAGCTTTTGAATTATAACTACGCCAATATGGAAACCGTAATATTTCGATGTAAGCAGTGGAAAAGTTTAAATCAGCGAATCAGATCAGCTCAGATTTTTTATCTATCTGTTGGGGTTATTCTGAGTAAATACGTTAATTTGATCTCATGTATTGCTCTTTATGAGACTGGTAATCAGACGACGAAACAGTACTATTGTTGCGAGTAGGTCGACGTCACTTCGAGAAACAAACGTTAGATTGAGTGTAGAGGTGAGGTCCTTTGAAAATCGGACCGCGGTAGCCCGGTTGGAAGAGTAGCGGTTTCGCAATCGGAGAGGTGCGAGTTCGAAGCTCGGTCCAACCAAAGACCGCCGTGTACGTGGAAGGCTGGTGCACGTTAAATCTGACGTGGCTTCCTCACGTTGGCGTGATGTGGAAGTTTGGAGAGTGGGGTGCCAGCTCAGGTGTTAACGCGTCATCTGACCGTGATTCAAAATGACCAGTAATCTTCGGATCTTTCCCTTCAGGATTGATCCCAATAGCCCGTTGTGTTGATCCAGTGCAGCGTTAATTCAACGGTAATGCAACGTTAATCCCCCTTCCCAACGCTACGTGAGCCGCGGTAGCACTGTTGGAAGAGTTACGGATTAGCAACCGGAGGGTTGCGAGTTCGATTCCGACCAAAGACCGTCGTGTACAAAGGAGGCTGGTGCACGTTAAATATGTCTTACGTTGGAGTGGTGTGGAAGTTTGGAGAGTTTAGTTCCAGCTCAGGTGTGACCTCGTCATCTGACCGTGATTCAAAATTACGTGGTGTTATCCTCGGATATTTCCCTGGTTTGATCCCGGATCGTCACCAATAGCCCTGTGTGTTGCTCTAGCGCGACGTTAATTAAGTACCTACCTCTCCAATGATGAACGGTTAAAATAGAATGATGCTTTAACCGCCACACGCTAACGTTTTCTCACCCTTGAAAAGTGTTCAATAACACCACTCTTGCTAAAAAACAAAAGTCCCGTTTAGATTAACAGACAACACGCGCGGGCCGAAGGCAAAATCTTTAAATACCGGTTATTCCGTTTCACTTTTTTTCGCAATGAAGGCCACGCCATGAGAAGGGTGAAATACGTTTGTTTGAGAGGGAGAAGAAAAATGTGCAGAAAAATTAATTCGCAGTCGCAAAATTCCAGCTCACAATGATCGCCTTGACAGAACATTTAGTTTTAATTCCGATCGAGACGAGACAGGGTGGTTACTCCGTTTGATTGAGGAACAATCGAATCAATGTCCATTGTTCGTGAATGCAAAGCTGTGAATGTTTACGCAACAGATTACATTCGCTTGCATATGTTCAAAAAATAATTTCGGAGTTGCCCAATCTTTTCTCCCATGTTTCAAAACCATCAAAAAGGCCTGATTGATCAATACGTTGCAGGATTTTTAGACTGTTTTCAGACACGCCTATGCATTTTATTTGTGTAATAAGCGGTACATTGGTTTGCGCTGATTAAACGGGCTTCAGTGTATATTTTCGATTGTTTTTTAACATTTTAAATATTTCGGGAAGGGGTCGAAGTTAGTGCTTCCTCTAAATACGTCCTTGGTCACTCATCTAGGCGTATGAACGTGATTTTTCTCGTTTTGTCCAATACTTTTCCTGGGCCGTCGTGGTTCAGTGGATATGTCCACTGCTCTAGCAATCTTCGAGTTATAGGCGGCGCTGGTTCGATTCATGTCAGGTGCATTTCTCTCTGGGTGTATTTCTCTCTTCTGTGTCAGTAAAACTTTCATTGGTTGTCTATTACTTGATGTTGTATGTCTTGTGTCTGGCGCCAGCATGGCCTTGCGCCATAAAACCCTCAAACCAAACAACCAATACTTTCTCTTTAAAATTACGTGGTGTTGTCCTCGGATCTTCCCTTCGGGTTTGATCGCGGACCGTCATCAATAGCAATCATTTTTATTCCATGCTTTCTTGACATTCAAACATGAATGTATGTTCAAGGATTTTTTCATATACACATTTTTTGATTTGAAACCTCCATCGTGTCAGCTTTGCCAAGAACCTCTCCATAAATCACATTTTAACTTCATGTACAAGTCTTAGACATTTTTATCGATTCTTTTTTAATATTCCAAAACCAATTTTTATCACTTATTGGGTCACCCTCCGTATGCATCACTCTTTGCTTTCTTACATCGCTGCGGCATTTTACCATTATAATTCATCATTTTTCAATTGCATTTCATTAGGGTTTTAATAACCGACTAAGATGTGGTACCCCATCTTATTACACATTTCTCCATTTTTATTTTTAGCCTTTATACTTTGTTTTTATCAATGGTGACCAATATACATTACATCTTTTATCGTTCACCTTTTGTCATCAAAACTGCATATCCATATAATAAAATGTATAATTAAAAGTATATATACTTTTTGTTGGTCAGACTATTTTAATCTTTTATTTATTTTTACTGGTTGGTATCATCTGGTGTTTGGCGCAGCTTGTCCGTTTTTGGACCTTGCGCCATAAAATCACCAACTAACCCATTGATTTGATAGATTAAACATGCCTGATAAGTGAGACATGAGAAAAATGTTTGGCGCAGCATGGCCAAATTGCGCCATGAAACCCGAAAACCAACCTTTTCAACACAAGCATCACAATCAATCCCTTGATTCAATCGTTGTGCCGTTTAGGGCAGAGGAGATAGGTGGGATGAGAAAAATTAAAAAAATATACGTATTCCGGAATTGACGTCACTTGGCTTGTTTTCGAATACAATTTCAGTACATCACCAATAGAAATGGCAAAGAATGAATTCCGAATTGATGTAAGGCAGTTAATTGGTCAACGTCGACTACGTCAAACGCCAAACATCACAAAATCGGTGATAAAATAAATTTTTAGGTAACCCCGATATGTATCATGCGAGGGCGTTTGGGAAACAGGATGTAAAATCGTCTTCAGTCTGATTTGTTAGTTTGCATTGAAAATTCCACTCTTATCAGATTTTTACCTTTAAGTACATGCATATTGTTTAGTTATGATCCTAATTTTTACTTTTAAATAATGATCGTTTAATAAGGTAATTCCTAGTTATTTTGTAAAATTTAAAAATCAAGTTCTGGCAACCCTATTGTAGGATAACATATTTATACTCGTGCTTTTTTTCTCGTTGGCTATTTGAGCTGTTCTCGCAAAGGTCGGATTTAACCAGCCCGTCCAAAAGAATCCCCTCGTGTAAGATATATAAGTAACAGTGAATGGATTGATGCCAAGCCCGCAAACCAGTTAAGGACCTCTGGATAATTTCAACCGGCCCGCAGACCAGATAAGGCCTTCTGGACAAGTTTATTCAGATCATATACAGCCCTCCAATATTTTTTGTCAAGACCGCAGATCAGATATGGCTCTCCGGATAGGTTCAACCGGCCTGCAGACCAGATATGGTTCTCTACCCAGCCCTCAGGTACGGCCCTCCGAATTTATTTGATGTTCTCCGACTAGCCATCCGAGACATTGTGTAGAATGAGTGGCGCATAGATTAGAGCATACAACATCATAACAAGCTCCATGGCATTCATCGAGACATTTCATACCCATACCCATTAGACTTCGATACCCATTAGACATTCCTATCGGGGTTTTAACTCTACGTATCGGACACACGTCTCACTCACAGTCATCTTTTGTTAGGAGAGTGCCCTTGTGTGTGGAACGTGTTGTTCCTTTTACCATTCAACATATTTGAGTCTATTGTCCAGTTTTTAATCTTCACCGATACTTTTTTAACAACTCTAATAAAACTGTGCAGGATTTGATTGAGGAAAATCCTAAATGAAATCTTTTAAAATTTTTACGCAGAATTAATTTTTTAAATTCTATATAATTTTTTATCATTTATTCCATGAACATCCTATCATCCTACATTAAAAAACTCTGAGTCGCTACCAGTAACTGGTGTAATTTTCTAGCGTCCGCGAATCATAAAACTATTCTCTAAGACTCTAAGAAGATGGCCCACCATTGAATTAATTTCCCTGCGATTTTATGTTGCATTGTTTTGGGATTATATTTAATGGGCCTTTTTCTTTACAGTAACATTTGGGGATAAGAAAGTCGAGCGGCTTTTCCAAAGTAATGCCCGTTTATATATTTTGAAATATGGTTCTCTGTTGTGGTATTACGACTCAGGTTAATAAGTACTTCCACAAATGTCAGGCTATTGAGGCATATGCATTAAACTTTCTTTCATAGCAAAATAAATTTCTCCGGCAGTACCAGGGACCGTCATCTAAGTACCCGGAGTTCAAATGAGGGATCCTGACTTGCCTCTCCCCCGAAAAAAATTCTCCCAAGTTGGTACCACTTTATTAAAACTAGTTGAAGACATTTTGTCCCCCAAAAAAGTACTTATAGGAGATTTGGAGTACAATGATACACCATCGACCTTCTAAAGAAATAGACAGATGTTGGACGGAGTCGCTGTCGCAAGACTGAAAGATAAATCACGTTGATTTACGAATCGAATTAGCTTATTGGCTATGGAAGCGCAGACTAGTATTTTTGATCACGTTGGATAATCTTTTTAACCAATCAATAATTTAGGATTCATGCTTTTCCCCTCAACCACGTGACAGATCTATCTTCGAACCGAGCGACAGGAAAAAATAACCATTAGTTGAGATCTCATACTCCGTCTATTTCAATAGAAGGTCGATGATATACACTACTGAATTGTAACTTAATTTTTGTAGTGGTGGCTATCATAAACGTGAAACATAAGTTGATTGAGCATTGCTATTGAGAGGAACTTCAAAAACTGAACCAACATGTCGACTAGTAGTCGCGACTATGAAAAATTTACTTGATTGGCCGATTTGGCATCTTATCGCCTCGCTTGGCGATATAATATCTTATCACAGGATAGATGTGTGACTGACGACAAAAATGGTGAAATCGCTAGTCTACTTCTATCTCGCACGGACACCAATCAAATGATGAATCAATGGATGTACATCTTCTCCCATCCCGTGGACCAATCAGATTATGAATATCGGCAGACGAAAATAGTCTTTGGGTCACGTTACTACTAGTTTTGGTCACATGATCCTGGGCGCATAAAAAGGTTACCATTGCTCATTCTACTTTTACGTTACCTGTTATGGCTATGTTCACCGCGATTCTCCCTTCCAGAATTTAGCATTGCCTGGATTCCGTAAATGCTACCACTAGTTGATTGATTGCCAAATCCGAGACAGCTAGAGCTGTTTTAAGATCACGCGTCATCGACCTTATAATGAAATACACTGAGCATATGCCCGCAGCTTCATGTTATTTCTTCCAGTTGCTCGGTTTGAGCATCTGCCATGTGGTTGTAGGTAAAAGTATGAATCCTAAATTATCGATTGGTTAATGTGATTATCCACCGTGATCAAAAACACTAATCTGCAATTCGACAGCCAATCGGCTAAGTCTATTCGTATCTCCACGTGATTTACCCTTCAGAGATCTTACGACAGCGACTACGCCCACATGATCCGTCTATTTCATTAGAAGGTAGATATCACGGATGTACTTATGTATGTGTGGTCGTGCAATGGATGGTTGCGACCGTTTGACTGTCCTGTGTTGCCTTTAGCAGCCGAGTGTGAGAAGCCGTGTGAAGTAGACTGAGTAGTAACGAAGAGTAAAGACCTGATAGAAATAGAAGTAGTGTCAGTTTTCACAAGGCTTCAAACAGTTGAAAATTATCTGCAAGGCATTGGTAATTCAATTCCTCATCATGGATCATCCATCGAAGTGTATGCCGATTAAGAGCGCCATCTGTCTTTTTCCCGCAAGTGAGCTTGTTCTCGTCACGTCTACCAGTCATCAGCTCAGACTACATATTTTTGTCTACCAAAAAGCATCTGAAACATCTCTAGATATCCCCACCCAATCCACTTCTACGCATTTCAAATGTTCTCGGTTTGACTGCTTGAGAGAGTTGTCGACATTTACATGCCAATTGAATGGCTTGTCAACTTGTCGCCTCCCGATAACCCAATTTGCGCCGAAAAAGTGCCTACTGCTTTCCCTTCTTGCATAATGAATGCATAAATCACGTGCCACTGCGTCGTGGCGATGCTTGCAAATGAAGCGTGAGCCGAGGTAATTAGGAGTCAGAAAGCGACACGGCGTGCTTGCTTTTAAGTCCTTGGTGGAACATATTAGATTGCTTTGAAGTAAACGTAGCATTTCTTGTTCTTTAATGCCACAAAATGTACTAGAAGGAACAGCCAAAGGGGTGCTGTGGAGGCCCGTATCTCCCCCCGAAAAAGTGTTTTTCTTCAAAGGGAAGACACCTGGGGTGAATAAGGCGCCGTGTCGCACTCTATCGAAACAAAATTTACACCATTTAAAATTAAATTAAAGTATAATAGGTTGGTAGTTGAATGAACTTCGCACTGTAGCGACACAATTGTAGTTAATAGGATAAAATACCAATTAGTGTCATTAATTTGTTAACCTTCCAAGTGGTTTCGACGAGATATCTCGTCCATTGAGATCTGACCAATTTTGCTAATGACGAGATATCTCGTCATCGAGATTTTGCCGATTTTTTTTATGACGGCGAGATCAAGATCTGGTCAGGATTTTTCCTTTTGACGAGATATCTCGGCTATCGAGATCTGGTCAGTTTTACTAACGACGAGATGCCTCGTCGAGACACAACCACCAGGAGGGTTAATACACTATTGTTAGCAGTATTACATTATGATTGAAAGCAATTTCGACTGCATAAAAACTGGTAAAAAGCAGTTTCAATGGGTCACCAGGACGAAGTAATTTTACAGACCACCTGTCCGCTGTTTTGTGCTCTCCAGGTGTTTGTGGGGAGAGAATTTTATTGCTTCGTCTCTTTTCTGCACGCGGCTACATGAAAAGAATAATTGATTCTAAGCGCTGGATTCCGAAGATAAAGACGGTGAAAGCACGCATGCATAACTTTGGAAAATACTTGTGTGTCAAGGACAAAATTGTGCTTAAGATTATAAAACCTTTTTCCCATGAAAAATCACTAGATGGAGCAGGTTCGATTCCTCCCTGGGGGTATTTCTCTATCCATGCATTCTTTCCACTTTTAGAAAGATTATATTGATTCTTTCCTTACAATAGAATCCTTTAGAAAGATCCTTTGCTACTTTCCCAAATATAGAACAAAGGGGCTGGGGCATGTTAAATCTGCCGAGCCTCAAATGTCCTCACGTTGGCGTGGAAGTTTGGAGAGTAAGGTGCGAGATCAGGTGTCACTTCGTCATCTGACCGGGATTCAAAATTGCGTGTTGCTGATTATTCCCTTCCGGGTATGGTCCCGGACAATTTCCAATAGTCCGTTGTTATTCTCCAGTGCAACATTAATTAAGTACCTACCGACCCAAGAATAGTATCCTTTGGAACGATTCTATTGCTCCTTTCCTTAGAATAGAATCCTTTAGAAAAATTCCATCCGTTACTCTTCTAACAGGACTAGCAGTCCCCTAAATTGAGGGGAAAGTATTTTCAAAATGTTGATATTTCGTAAAACCACTAAATAAGTGATGTGGGCCACTTTTATGTAAGATATTTATTGAAGCTTTTAGAGAAAAAGCGTCTTTATACATTAAAAACTAAGAATAATTAGGGTTTCTTTCAAGCCTTGGAGGGGGTCTAAGCCCCCATAGCTATCTCCGCTGGTACTTGTCACATAAGTACCCATGCCTTTGAATCGAAAAGGCATTTCCTGCAGGGTTCTCTTTTTGTCAATTTACTACTTTCACATCGGCAATGGCGAAACGCGAACTCCCCATTCTCCAACTGTTCCACTTTCGATAATCTCTTGACCAGTATTCAACGGTCCAAGGAGTAGGATCCTTGACCCGTGCGGTCATGACACGGCGAAAAAAAATAACTTTCGGCCCTTTGTCGTTCGTTTCCACCGCTTGCTCATCTCCATTTATTTTTAAATCGCCCCGATCTCTTATTGATGGTCTTGTTTTCTTTCTTTTCTGTTTCTCTCTGGGAGATTTCATTGCCTAGATGGTATTTTTCCCAAGCTCGTTTACCACTCTTTTGTTGGATTGCGACGTCCTTAAAGAATTGTGATGCTGATAAAGAACTACGGTTCACGCTGATGACCGGCGAACCAGTGATCTCAGGGATTTTTAGATAGATAGATTTTTTACAATTGCACCGTGAAGGGCAAATAAATATAGGTTTCCCACGAACTTTAAAAAGCCTTAAGGAGACATGATTTTTCATTTTAGTTTCTGAGGGCCCTTAGAAGATCTTAATATTTGCAGGGTCCTTTAAAATGACCGTTCCGTCGTGCCAGCATTGCCAAGAACCTCCTTAACTCTTTGGTGTAGGTGGGTTAAAAACTGTCCCACCTTTTGCTTAGCTTCTAATGCATGGTGGGATTCTTTTTAAAACCACCTCAAAAAGTTGAAATTATTCAGTCATACAGTTTAATATTTTATTTAGTTTTTTTCATTGAGTTGGTAAAGCTATGAAACTAACGCTAAATGTATAAATAACTGAAAGCAAAAATTTACGCATGTCAAAACGCATTGGTAAGTTGTTGATACTGCTGTGATTAAGGTTTGGCAATTTGTGTGGTGTAGTGAATTTTTGTCTTTCATAACGGTGAAGGCTTTTTTCGTAAAAATTGATTGAGTGAATAAATCGTTTTATAAGAAAAAAAAACATTTTATTTGATGTTCTATACTAATTTTGAAGCTGAATAAGGGAATAAACAATTCTGTTTTTTCTTTAAAATCGTGTCTTCCTCCAAAGAGTTAAACCATATTTTAACTTGTACAGTCATGGAAAAAACGAACTCCCCCCCCCCCTTTATTTCGAGTACTATTCATAGTAGAACAAATTCAAAGATATCTTTCAATAGGGAATAAAGTCCTACAAATTCAAATGCAAAAAATTGAATTAGGGGCCGTCTTCGTATCAAATTTTGCACAGACAACAAAATTTCCAATGGAAACGCCATGTCTTGATCCCTTAATCAGATTCAGCATCGTTAAATTAGTCTAAATATGAAATTTTAGACTATCTTTACATCCGGAGATATTCTATGTTAAGATTGTTGTCAATTTCAGGGATCATCTCCAAATTGAAAATCGCTATTCGTGGATCGAGATTAATTTTAGTTAGTTACCGGAATTTTGAATTTGAACACTATTTCAAACGTATTTGTCAGCGCGTGCAAACGATCCGAGAATTATTTATTATGCTAGTGAAAACGATTGGAGAACAACATGTGCAAGCGATCCTAGAATTATTATCCGAGGTTTGTCAGGCGTTTTTTAAACTTTTGGTTGCCCCTAAAATAGCAATAATGAGGAAAATTTAATGTAACTCAAAAAATAACGATTGGAATGGAGCTTTGAAATTTTGCATGATCATATTAGAAGTCCTTCTGAATCGATTCCCATCAAAATATAATGAGATTCCAATTCATAATTTTTCGAATATTAATTTAATAATTATTGAATACTGAAAACTATTTTTTAAATAAAATATTAGGTGGATTTTGTTTGGGTTGTTTAACAATAACATGGTACAAAATATCAGCGCTATAGAAATAATATTTAGGAAGATATCCATAAAAGTCTAAGTAACTGATTTAGCATTAGGAGTTCCAATCTTTCTACTGATAACTTCAAAATGGTAAGACCTAATGACATGAAATTTAGTATCTGAAGTTAAATTTTGATATAGATTTGAAATTGTGTCAAAATAGGGGGTTTTCGTTGGAAATTATGAAGTTGGTGCTCAATTTATTATGAAGACAGCCCGTATGCAAATTTTATGCATTTAAATTTATAAAAGACGTTAGTTGCTGTCAAATGCCATCTTTGAATTTTCTCTACTGTAAAAATTGCTCGAATGAAGAGGGCTGGGTTTTTTCCGCGACTGTACATGTCATACATTTTATCGACGCTCTTTTAATACTTCAATTTCATCACTTTTTACGGCTCTCTGGACTTTTAACTCATCTATAATTCATCACCTTTTAAATTATAGCTCATGAAATTTTTATTAAATAAGATTGGGTTACCCACATCTTAGGTATGTCTTTTTGAAGCGAGTTCAATTTCATAATTTGTTTTTTTCTTTCAGAGTAACCCACATGCTTTTATTCATCTAATTTTTGTCTTTTAAACTGCACACTTCATCTCTGTTAATACCAATGCATTATAATTCGGCATTTTACTTTGTAATGTTGATGACATTGATATACTTTGGTTTAAAGTTTCTACTTTGTTTTTAAGTAGTTTACTGAACTATTTTATCACTTATAATGTGTTGATCTGGTTTCCATTGTGGTGGGTTTTTTTTAATATATTTTTATTCAAATTTACTACCTTGCGTTTGGCGCAGCTTTTCTATTTTCTTTATCTTGCGTCATAAAACCCAAACCAATCTTTAAAATGTTTAGGCTTCGATTTCACTGGAACACTACATATTTTATTTCACATACATACAAAAAGTTCAAGGTTTTTCGTTCAAGTTTTAGGTGTCATAAAAAATGATGGTACTATAAATTTTTGGTTAGCTAAAAATTGATGTTTTTAAAGCTGGGTTCTAACACAGCACTCGTGAACGTTTCTTCCCATGGGCCACTCAATGGGCGAATGGCTCCACTAGTACAATTTGGACCTCGGCAGGCCAGTTGGTTAGTTGCTATGGTGGAGTCGTAACCGGAGGGTTGCGAGTTCGAAACTACCAACCTAAGACCGTCGCGTACGTGAGGGCTGGTGCATCTTAAATCTGTCCTGACCTCAAATGTCCTCATGGCGTGGTGTGCATGTTTGGAGAGTGGAGTGCCAGCTCAGGTGTTGACTTCATCTGACCGTGGTCAAAATGACGTGGAAAATCCTCTGATCTTTCCCTTCGTGATGGATCCCGAACCGTCGCCAATGGCCCGTTGTGTTGATCTAGTACGCGTTAATTCAACTACTTACCTCAGTTCTGATTGAGCAGTTTGGAGCGTAGTATTACTTCCTAAAATGTTCAGTTCGAACACAACTGCGAAATGTTCTTTGTATACTTGAATAAATCTCGTCGAGAGTTTTGTAGTTTGTGTATACACAGAAAACCCTCATGCAAACTTCAATCTTCGTTGATTGGGACTTTAAGATACTTAATTAAACCTGTTGTGGGAATTTTAGTGTGCATTGGAATGATGGTGACCAATTATAACAGCGCCAATGAAGTAATTGTTTAATTCACCCTTCTCTTTAATTAAGACGTTTTAAGAAACTTAAATCTGTTGGGATTTTCGTTTTCATTGCAATGATATTGACCAATTATAACAGCGCCAATGGAATAATTGTTTAAATATGCTCACCAATTCGGCGCTACTTGTTGAGAATTCAGAACAATTGATGCACTGATTGTGTTATGCGCAATTACCATTTCGTCGGTTATCGTTGCTTTAACTATAATGAATGTAATTGTGCAGCGAAGCACGCTACCTAACAAAGCCCATCAGAATCCGAAACACGAGCTACGGGAAAAGATTCCATTACCCGAAGCACAGATCTGTTGCTTCGTTTAGTTTTTTTTATGGTAAATGGTTCTCTTCCGCCGAATTCCACATGAGAACGTGGCCCAGAAAATTACCGTAGTGGCACGAGCCGTTGTCAAAAAAACATCCGCTTTTTCGCGAGCAAGAATATTCCGTGAAAGCAAATGAAGGTAAATATTTCCGTGTTTAATTTCTGTCTACCTTTATTAATTTGCTATTTCTGTTTATTCCGTTGCCGTGTATTCGGAATGATCTGGTTTCTTTTATTTCCTGATATCGTGCGGTGGAAGTTTTTTTGTTAGTGTGTAACGAATTTTTTTTCCTGAAATGCCTGGTTATTCTATTTTTAAATCGTTTGAAAAATATTTATCGTTTTCTCTTTGGATAACGAAATTCCACTGCAGCCTAGTTTAGTGCAATTTCAGTTTAAAATTGTTAGTTAGTATTAGTTTAGCAGAGGTTATAAATCGGATTTTCAAAGTTAAGAGTTTTATATGGCAGTATAAAGAAGAATGGATATTTTTCCACATGAAATCTAGCGTAGCCAGAATTTTATTTTGGAAAGGTGGCCAAAGAGTTATTTTACTCGAGGAACCTTGGAAAATATTTCACGTATTTGTATTTTATTTGTAGATATTTAAAAAAAAACAGAAATCAACAATTTCTGGAGGTTGGAGGCTCTGGTAACGTCACGGAAAAATAATTCTCCAAAAAATTTTTATTTTATATCCTTTGTTGGGTATTGGAAAAAGTTTTTATTTGATTTCTTATTTGACGAAAATTCAAATTTTATATTTTTTAATTATTCTTTCTGTGAAATGTTATCTGACTAACTCGATCTAGTTCAGTTCTGAAACAAACAAGCAATCTAAAGCTTTTTGTTCCTTTTGCTGTTATTGGCACTCGTATATGTTGACTTAGCACTGCTAGCAGATTCAATAACTAAAAATACAATTCACATAAATAACGAAATTTGATTTGAAAGTGTCAGGCGAAACCTGGCACGAAATTCTAGATTTGAACGTTAAAGCTCTTCAATTCCAATTGAAACAATACAAGCGCACAACGATTTGAGCTAAATGATATTGAAGCACTTTGTGCAAAATACTATAAAAGAGCAACCTCCAACATAATGGAATAATGTTTGCACGTTCGGTTTTGGTATAAGGGTCATTCCATGTGAAAACACCCATTTCCAGAAAAAGTTCTTGTTTCATAGTCATGGATTTTTTCTAGCCCGTTGTGTTGCTCTAGTACGACATTAATTAATTACCATTACCATCCAATTCCATACACACATGCAACATATTGTTCATTTTGTGATGTTGGTAATTTGATGGAACCTGGAACTCTAGAAACCAATATCTAACTTTTGTTTATTGGCTTAAAGCAGTGATTAGTCCTTTATGTTATTGTATGTGCTCAGTTTACTTTTATTTTACGTCTATGGTCCTGTTAGCTACCTCACCGTGACGAAGGGGTGACACGACAGGAGTTTATCTCCTGGCAGGATCACCCTAGGCGTGGAGATGATTCCAATATTCCCAGCTAGAAGCTAACAAGTGTCCTTTGGGGACAAGCTAGACTTCATGTTCTTGTGCTCGCTCGAAATAAGGCTGCAACTCTTTCCCATCGCCGGGACTTAGTAGCCCGGTTGGAAGAGTAGCGGATTAGCTACCGGAGGGTTGCGACTTCGAACTCGATCCAACCTAAGACCGTCGCGTACGTGATGGCTGGTGCACGTTAAATTTGTCGTGGCCTCAGATGTCACTTTGGCGTGGTGGGAGGTTTGGAGAGTGGGGTGCCGGCTCAAGAGTTGTTTTCGTCATCTGACCGTGGTTCAAAATCACGAGGCGTTGTCCTGCTATCTTTCTCTTCGGGATTGATCCCGAACTGCCACCGATAGCCCGTTGAATTGCTGAAGTGCGACGTTAATTCAACTACCTACCTTTCCCATCGCCATGGATCAGTCACCTCATCATTGGTATCCAGCTAATCGCACTGGTCTTTTTCCTTCAGTCTGGTGGTCCCAGATCATTGCAAACTACTTTGGCGTATCTCGGAACCGGGCACAGTAAAAGTAGTTTTTCGAGCGCAGAGAAAAGGTAGGTAGGTATTTTAATTAATGTCGCACTGGAGCAACACAACGGGCTATTAGAGACGGTCCTGGACCAATCCCGAAGAAAAAGATTCGAGGACAACACGTAATTTTGATGTCACGGTCAGATGACGAGGTCACACCTGAGCTGGCACCCTATTCTCCCAAACTTTCACGCCAACGTGAGGACATTTGAGGCCACGACAGATTTAACGGGCTCCAGCCCCCTTTTGTACACGAGGGTCTTTGGTTGTAATTTACTCGCAACCCTCCGGTTGCTAGTCCGTTACTCTGCCAACTGGGCTACCTCAGCCCGCGCAGAGGAAAGGATTTTCCATCTTGCTCCTGTACTGCCCCGCTTGCAACTCCCTCTCATACCATTAACTGCATCTGTGCCTCTTTGAATTTACTGGTGGAAGACCAAGAGGAGGAGGGGCCATCTGGCTCAGTGGGTTTGCCCACTGCGTGCAGTAGCAACCCACTTCTAAAATCGAAACTGAAAAAACTTAGGAAAACGACACCAAAAAAAATAAATTGATCTTTGACAACAGGAAAAAAATTAGCTTTTCAAGTAAGCAATCTGAGAACCTAAAAATCATTGTTCTGATTGGCTTTGCCCTAAACGCCGTAACCGGGATTCGAACCCGGGACTTGGATGACAAGGGGTAAACACCACTTTACCCATTCGCAACCTGAGTTGTAAAGTCAGGTTCGATTCCCTGTATGTATTTCTCTTCTGTGTCAGTAAAACTTTCCTTGTAATGTGTATGCCCATTACTTGATATTGTCTGTCTTGTGTCTGGCCAAATATGGCCCTTGCGCCATAAAAACCCAACTAACCAAGAGGAGGAAGATTATCTCCTGTTCAGGCGACAGGATGTTATGGACATGGTCTAACATTATCTAGACCGGAGCGATGAGAACCAACATATTGTGAGAGGACTGCACAAATTGTTTTTTTAATAAGAGGGATTTTCAATGTAGACCAACCAGATTAAATGCCAAGATTTTACCCAAACGCTCTCGTATGATACGTGTTGTGGTTACTTTAACCATCCTGGTGGCTGTTTCGACGAGGTATCTCGTCATTAGAAAAAACTGACCAGATCTTGATCTCGTCATAACAAAAAATCGGGACTATTTATCGTGATGACAATTACCTGACCCCAATAAATAATTACCTGACCTCTGGTTCCAAAGTGCCTTTTAACCCTCTTAATGGTTTTCTCGACGAAGTATCTCGTGGTATTAGCGAAACAGACCAGATCTTGATGGACGAGATATCTCGTCTTTAGCAAAGTTGGTCAGATCTTGAACGCGATATCTCCTCGGAGGAGAGTTAAAAAGCTTGGAGGGTAGTTAATAGTAGTTTTGGTAGAGTTTGGTTAGTGAGTTATTTTGGTTTTTGGCGCATGAGCCATATTTGTCCAAGCTGCGCCAAACATAAGACAACGTCAAGTAAAAAATGTCATGAAAGGGGAAGAGAAATTGGGGAATAATAGTGGGATGAAAGCAGAAAATGGTCTCTTGGGTAGTTTGGCGTTTAACTTAATTGGTATTAAGCAATCAATTGCAATACTACAATTCGGAATTCATCCTTTGAAATATTTATTTACGAAATGCTGAAACCATTCAAGACATCAGGTGACAGTCCATTATCAATCCCTATGGGAAAGATCCACGGACAACCCCTTAATTTTGAACCACGGTCAGATGACGAGGTCAACACCCGAGTGGGGTGCCAGCTCAGGTGTTGTTAGCGTCACATCTGACCGTGGTTCAGAATTGGGTGGTGTTGTCCTCACATCTTTGCCTTTGGGATTGATCCCGGACCGTCGCCAATAGCCCGTTGTGTTGCTCCAGTGTGACGTTAATTAAAATATCTACCTAGCACATGAATGGAATCTTCGCTTGCTTCAGCAAGTTTCCAATTGCTAAATCGAAAGTGAGTATTTCGTTTGCAAGGTAGGTAGTTGAATTTACGTCGCACTGGAGCAACACAACGGGCTATTGGCGACGGTCTGGGATCAATATCGAAGGAAAAGATTCAAGGACAACGCCTCTCCATTTTGAATCACGGTCAGATGACGCGAACAACACCTGAACTGGCACCCCACTCTCCAAACTTCCACACCACGCCAACGTGAGGAGATTTGAGGCCACGACAGATTTAACGTGCACCCCCCCCCATGTACACAACGGTCTTTGTCTAAGCCGTTTCGAACTCGCAACCTTTTCCGTTGCTTTTCCAACTGGCTATCGGGGCTCCTCATCATGTACTGAATTCGTACAGGAAACACTACCGCCACCTACGTTTAGCTTGACAGGTAGGTATTTAATTAACGTCGCGCTGGAGCAACACAACGGGCTATTAGCAACGGTCCGGGATCAATCCAGAATGGAAAGATCCGAGAACAACACCATAATTTTGAACCACGGTCAGATGACGAATTTAACTTGACAAGAATTACCTCCCATTCGTGACTGACAGGATCAGGAAAATGTTTCAAGTTCGAAGACCACTGGTATAGTTCCAAATTCAAACAAACGCGTTGCCATTCACCGACATAAAATTCGTTTCATTATCATTGCACGAACTCTGACAAAAAAAGCATAAGTTAAATTGAAAAATTATTTTTCTGTTGAGGTATCGGCTATTTGCATTGGTTTGTCGGATGGGGGGGAGAAACCGATAACCTTGCGTGCGTGACAAATAGAAGTCGTTTGCGCTGTAAACTGTTCCCAAACGATCCACTTTCACGAACTGCTGAACCAAAACTTTCTCGTTATCTGGCGGCCTTCGCAGAAAGTAATATTGTTTGAATTGTGGATGAAGTATTTTATCGGTATGAATCCAGCCAGCACGGCCAAGTGCTGTTTAAACAGTGCAATTGGTAGAAATGGAGAACTGAAAATTATACTTTATTTATTCCACTTTAGAGTGATTTTTGGATAATTAAACGAATTCTGTTCTGCTTTATGAAGAATTTCTGTTGGGATGATTTAGATTGGATATTACAGTGATTATGGGTGCGCGGTAATCCAGTTGGAAAAGTAACGGATTTGCAACCGGAGGTTTGCGAGTTCGAAACTAGGTCCAACGAAAGACCGTCGTGTACAAGAGGGCTGGTGCACATTAAACCTGTCATGACCTCATATGTCCTCACATTGGCGTGGTGTGGAAGTTTGGAGAGTGGGTTTCCACCTCAGGTGTTGCCTCGTCATCTGACCGTGGTTCAAAATTACGAGGTGTTGTCCTTGATCTTTCTCTTCGGGATTGATCCCGGACCGTCGACAGTAGCATGTTGTGTTGCTCTAGTGCGACGCTAATTAAATTATATCTGTCTTACAACGATGTACCTTAATAATTTCAAAAAATGCAAACTTTTTCTTAATTTTAAAGTTATCTTTTAATGACATTGTTGTTTCTGCCTTATGTTGGAAAGCGTTTGAATATTTACTTGCAGCATGGAGGTCCGCGGTTTCAGTTGATCCTCTAGATCAGTGTATCCCAACCTTTTTCTCTCCTGTACCCCTTGATAAAATTTTTCATTTATGAGTACCACCTTCGCCCATAAACCTTCTCACTCATCCCTCTACACTACGCAAAAGAAGTTTGTTTTTGTTAGGTAGTAATGTTCTTAGGTTAGCTAGCAAATTAATCAAACGACTTAAATTGATGACGCTTATAGGCTATTATTTTTTATTTTACATTTTTTTAAAATAGCAGCCTAGCATCAAAACAAATAACATTATAGTAATTTTCAATCACATAAACTTATAAAAGTTCACAACACTTTTTCAACTTGATAGGCAAGTTTTCAAACGTGGCCTTCAAGAATTTCAATGCGATCCTTGAGTTTGTTTCATAGTACTACATTTTTAAAATCAGGTTCAAATGAAGACATAATCTCGAGTCAGGAGCAGCATCAAGCTTATTTAATATTTATTCTTAATATACGCATAAGACGAGAACGTTCTTTCGACAAGCTGTGTTCGTGAAGGCAATAAATATTTTATTGCTTTATAAATGAGTTCTTGATTCTTTTCTTTCACTGCTACCCAATAATGAGATTATTTTTTAAATCAGATTGTAATGAAGAATCAGTCGAAAGTTCAATCAACATTTCTTTTTCAGAAATTGATAATTTTTCGGCTTGTTGAAAGAACAATTCGTCGAATGGATTTGAAATCCAGTTATCTTCACTATTTCGCTTTGGGAAAAACTGTCTGAAGGACACCTTAAGTCCTTTTAAGTGAGCTATTATACTACTTTTTACAATTTCAGCTAGTGTTCAGATAAGAAACTGAAGTGTCTCAAAAACTTCACACTGGTCTTTTTCGATATAAGATTCCCCAAAATCCAATTTCTTGAACATAGGCTCGATTTTATCAGACCTTAAAGACGGTTATAGAACTTTTCTGTAGTCCTAAGTTGAGTTTATTTCTGAAAAAATATCAGATAAGTATGCAAGCTGTTGAAGTCACTCGCTTTCATGAAATTTAGAGCTCAACTGAAAAGGGTGGTCTTCAAAAAAACTTGAACTTCATGTTTCAATTCAAACAATCTTTAAGTACTTTTCCTCGTGAAAGCCACCTCACTTCAGTGTGCAAAAGTAATGTTTTGTGGAAGCTGTCCATCTCTTCACACAAAGATTTGAATAGTCTGGAGTTTGTTGAATTGGCCTTAATAAAATTAACAACTTTTAAACTGATTGAGCACTTCAATGAATGTGTCAAGGGTTTGGACGCTAGGCTTTGTCTGAATACAGCAATGGCTACATGGGCAGCGACTTCTTTGATGCGACCTCGTAAGCCTGTATAACAGCCAGACAGATTTTCCACCATCCGTGCAGTCGAAAGTTCAATACCTCAGCAATTGGTACCTTTTCACAGAAATAACCCTGAATGGCATTAAATATAATCTCGCCTGTGCATCTTTCAGTGAGAGGATAGCACAGTAAAAGATTTTCTACAAGCATGTTGTCATGTAAATATCTTGCAATAACAAGCAAAATTGCCAGATTGGAAACATCAGTGCTTTCATCTACCTGTGTTGAAAAGAAGGGACTTTTTTATTCTTTTAATTACTGTAGATTCAATGTCGTCAGATATGTCGTTAATTCTTCGAGAAACTATTTGAGAAGAGAATATTGTTAATTTTTCGGACATGGTCTTCACCGAACATACAACAAACAGCATCTTTGATACAAGGAGATATCAAATTTTCAGAGATTGTGTGATTTTTACCTCTTTTAGCAATATAATTTATTCTGTACGATTCTTCAACCGCATTCTCATGAACTTTGTAGAAAACCAAAAGATGTTAGATTAGGACCGTTTGATAGTCACCGAAAAAACTAACGTTTTTATGTTTATGAATTGGATGCTTTGTCTCAATGGCACATTAATAAAGATGGTTTCATGGCACCGTTCGACAAAATCTCTCCACAAACAACGCAGTGGTTTGGACAGTCTTCATCTCCCGTTACTGAAAATCCATGACAAGTATTCATCACAATGTTTTCTCTTTTTTCGACGAGCACTTTAATTGTGGTTCCCTTTCGCTTGTAAATAATCACTGTTCCGAAGTACTTGCAGCTTCCTATTCAGCGGGTTGAATTTCAATGCTATTTGCAGCTCTCATAATAGTACCTGTTTTCAACCATTTATCCATTGAGACACAAAACAGTATCAAGAGAAAGTCATTGAAAACATTAAAGTAATAGCTAAACACTTCAAATTAGGCACTCAAAAAAGGAACGAAGCTAGGCTTATTAATTCAGGTAACTCAGTTGGCGCCCAATCGAACACTAAAATGATGGCCTGCTTTCAATCGCGTTTTAAATAAAAATATCGATGCCGGAAGCTGAGACGATTCGATATTTTTCTATAGAATTACTAGAAACGAAAGAAACAACAAAAGAGGGGAGGGCACATGCGTAATCTCGTGATATGATTGGTGGTGGGCGGAGCAATGATCAATCAATTACTAGGTTTACGCCTATTACTTCTTTTTTTGGGTGTTTTCCGCCATTACTAATATTATTTTCGCGTACCCTCAACCGGACCGCCACGTACCCGCAAGGGTACGCGTACCCCAGGTTGGGAACCGCTGCGCATTGCAGACACCTTTACCATTTGACACCACCTACCTGTGTGAAATATGATTTTCATCACTTTTGCACATAAAATCAAAAGCCAGAAATCACTTAAATGCAAGTGATGACTTACGCGTGGCTCTTTCAAAAAAGGAGCTTCGCTTCAAAAGTATTATGAATAAGCAACGTAGCCATTAAAAATTGAGATATTGTTTTGTATGCATATGTAAATGTATGTGTTTATATTTCTATAAATTATCTTGCAATAGAAGTAATTTTCTAAATAAAAAAATAGAACCACATTTTTCAAGGGGGTGCGAGAACTTATTTTTAGATTCAAGGGGGTGCCGATCACTAAAAAGGTCAATAACCACTGCTCTAGATAGATGACCTTAAAGGCATCTTGATTTCGGTTTTGTGAGAAAATGTAGACTCGCAGCAATAAATGGTTGAAAAGAAAGTTGTCTTCGGGCATGTTGCCGAAGACGTAGGTATTTTGCATTTTTCCATAATCCAATTGGAAATCTTAGCATTAAAATTGCTTTAAAATGTCATCTGAGAGCTGAATAAATATCTTCAGTAGTTCCATAGGTGCCTTGGTGGCATCAATTAGGTGAGGTTGGAATTCTTATTTGAGTGTGATGTGATTCTCAAAGTCGAGGAACCTTTCATTGTATTCTTCAATTAATAGATTTATAACAGCTGCGTATTCTTCAAATGATTTCCATGTATCATGTTCCATCAAATGATTTCCTGCTCATCAATGACCTTTGCTTACAGCGGAAAATGTTCATCGAAATTTCCTTTTGAAATGTTTTGAAAAATATTTTATGAAATACTTGGATGTTTGCCACATAGCTTTTTGCCTTGCATAGACTTTTACCTTGCAAAGAACTATTCAAGTGTTTGATTTGACATGGTATCAGAAATGCAGCATTTCTATAAAAATCTTCTATAAATTTCTATAAAATTCACATTGCTGATTCTTCACAAAATTTGACTATCTATTCTCGTAGAGATAAAATTTTGTCTAACACCTGTCCCTGCGATAGTCAACCACTTTAGAGTACGTAAATTCACACTGAATGTTACATGTTACGAAACTGACAATGCCTTGTTTCGTTTGACGAATATAGTTAACAATGCTTCTAATTTGTTGCAGTCTGACTCACTTGAAATAATAGCTTTAGCACGGAGATTTTACTGATGCAAGATGCAATGAAACAAAACGAGAGTATCTGGATCTGTTAATACTTCTTTTGTCTGCAATAAACTTTTCATGTTTTCCTGTCATGGAAGGTGCTCCACCTGTACATACACTCACTAAATTAAGCAAGTTCACTCGAACTTCACGACATTTATCTTGAAAGGTGTTGAAGATATATCTTTCGTGTCAAGTCAAAATGGCTACTTCTCAGAATCTTAATTTGAATGTTTCTCTTTCTCAAAAATATTCAGGAAGAAAACGAAGCATAATCCATGATGCAAATAATTGTAATTTAGATTCGTAGATTTAATTAGTTTTGATTTTAAGCATATATATTTTAATTATAATGATGGATTTGACTCCTTTGAAACCATCAAATGTCAGGCTTAACTGCTTTTGCCCGAGATGGAAGACATTCCCCGTGTTCTGCTCGCAAAAGTGCCCAAAGCGAGTAACTCTTCGAAGCTTCTTTATGGAGCCATTTGAATTAACGAAAACGAGTCTATTTCGATTAACGAGTTAAACGAAACTCAAAACACTTGCGCCCTCTATATTTAGCTTTAAAGGAAGACCCTCTCGTTTTCCATGAGAGGAGTGTTATATAATTTGTATTTGGTAAAAAATAGCAATAAAAATATGTCCATGAAGACACTCATAATGTGGAACAACATTTCTCTGCCGGTTCACTTTTGAGGAGTTATTCTTCCGTTATAAAGTATGCAACGTTCATTCCGTTATTATGATTTATATTTTATTTGTTTATTTTTCATGTGCAAGATGCTCTTAGTATTCTAATCTGGTAATGTATTTTAATTTATTATTTAACTGCTTTTACTCGTTCGTATGTTTTTCTGCTGTTACTCGTTCTGTACAGTCGCGGGGAAAACGAACCACTCCCTCATCCGAGCAATTCTAACAGAAGAGAAAATTCAAAGATGGCGTTTGATAGGAACCAACGTCTTCTATAATTAAAATGTATAAAATTTGCATAAGGACCGTCTTCCATATTAAATTGAGCACCAACTTCATAATTTCCAATGGAAACCTCCTATTTCGATACACAATTTCGAATCTATATCAAAACTTAACTTCAGATATCCAATTTCATGTCATTAGGTCTTATCGTTTCGAAGTTACGAGTACAAAAGATTGAAGCTCATAATGTTAAATCAGTTTCTTAGACTTTTATGGATACCTTACTAAATATTTCTATGGCGCTGATATTGTGTACCATGTTACTGTTAAGCAAACCAAACAAAATCCACCTAATATTTTATTTTATAAATAGCTTTTAGTATGCAATAATAATTATTAAATTAATATTTGAAAATGTTGTGAATTGCAACCGTACTATATTTTGATGGGAATCGATTCAGAAGGACTTCTAATATGACCAGGCAAAATTTCAGCTCATTCCAATCGTTAGTTTTTGAGTTACATTAAATTTTCCTCATTGCGATTTTAGGGGGCAACCAAAAGTTTAAAAAACGTCTGACAAACCTCGGATAATTCTCGGATCGTTTGCACATGTAGTTCTCCAATAGTTTTCACTAGCATAATAAATATAATAATTCTCAGATCGTTTACACGCGCTGACAAATACGTTTGAAATAGTGTTCAAATTTGAAATTCCGATAACTACAACTACAATTAATCTCGATCTACGAATAGCGATTTTCAATGTGGAGATGATCCCTGAAATTGACTGCAATTTTAACATTGAATATCTCCGCATATAAAGATAGTCATGAAATTTCATATTTAGACAAATTTAACGATGCCAATTCTGATTAAGGCATCAAAACATGGTATTTCAATTGGAAATTTTGTTTGTGCAAAATTTAATATGATGGCCCCTAATGCATTTTTTTTGCATTTGTAGAGGACGTTATTTCCTATTGAATGATATCTTTGAATTTGCTTTACTGTGAATAGTGCTTGAAATAAAGGGGAGTGGTCCGATTTCTTTTTCCCACGACTGTACATGTCCCTGTGTGATCCGTTTAGAATATTCCATGTAGAACATCCCATGTAAAATGAAAATGTAGTGTAGTTGTTAAATAAAGCAGACTTCTACAAATGGCGACGAGGATGGGATGAAGACTTCTGGATTACCCTACAAATTATCACGGTGAATTAATTTTGAAATAATACGAATATCGTAAGCAAGATGGTATTACTATTGGATCAATTTTGGAATTCGATGCAAATGTGTCCTGGGATCTGTATGTTGATCAATTACAGTTCTTTATTGAAACAAATCAAATGTAAATCAACAGTTATATTTACATTATATATCGTTTTTAGCTTAAAAATGTTCTCAGTGCAAAATTTCGGAGCCTACAAGTTTAAAAGTAGCCCCAAAAGCATAATCGCGCCAATTTGGTAACTGATTCAGGATTTCAAACGATTTTTCCCGTCGAGCTTCTCAAGAAAAACCAAAGGCAGAACACGAATCGGAAAACCAAAACTCACGAATGAGTGGCCTGCACGCGAAAAGGAAGATTCCGACGTTACTATGGTTACTTTTCAATCAGAACAGTACTGTTAATAAATATGATTGAGAGCCCCGATTTATTTCTTGAACGAAGCATTATTTTGGGAAACCATATTGATGTTAGACGTCTATACCGACGGATCCTTGTTTGATATAGAGGGGCCGCGGTAGCCCTGTTGGAAGAGTAGCGGATTAGCAACCGGAGGGTTGCGAGTTCGAAACAGCTCAAAGACCGTCGTGTACACGTGGGCTGGTGCACGTTAAATATGTCATACCCTCAAATGTCCTCACGTTGGCGTAGTGTGGAAGTTTGGAGAGTGGGATGCCAACTCAGGTGTTGACCTCGTCATCGGTTCAATATGACGATGTGTTGTCCCTGGATTTTTCCCTTCGGGATGAATCTCGGACCGTCGTCAATAGCCCGTCGTGTTGCTCAAGTGAGACGTCAATTGCCTATTTACCCACTGAGCTGCCGTCGGCGCAGGTTCGATTTCTGTAACTACCTTGGGTATATCTAGACATTTAAATGAGTTCTGCATTTTTCTACGAAAGAGAAAAGTGATTGCACTGATCACTTTCAATCTTACAATTCGATCAGATTATTGCTTGGATGATTTGGCTTATAATATGGTGATGATTTGGCTTATATATGATTTGGCTTTAATCCCATTGAAAATCTTTGGGATGCCCTCGGCCGTGCTGTGTCTGCACGTTTCTCACCCCCAGTCACTCTCACAGAGTTGCAAACTGCTCTACGGGGGAATAGCGATTACTTGACTCTGGGGTGGTTGATCACCTCATGGAAAACATGGTCACACGCTGTAAACTTTGTATGAGGATGAGGGGTGGTCACATATCCTATTAATGTCGGTTTTGTTTTGGATTTAAACATCATTTTGTTAATGACTTCAATATGACTTCATCTTATAGTTTATGAAAATTCAATATTGTTTTCATCTTTGTATGTAATTCTTTGTTTCGTTTCATGCATAAACATATTTGCAACTTTCCTGCCGCATTTCGTGTCAATCAAAGCTGTACTTGTCGATTTTTTCGCATTTTACCGCTTCGTGCTTAACTTTTGGCAGTGAGTGTATTCCTATGAATGGAAAACCGGTATCTGATAGTTTAAGACCTAATGCTATTCGTTACTATGGCATTTAAAGTATTAGTCTTATTTCAGTCTGATTTTCAGTCAAAATATAATTTAATCTCGGTATCAAAACTTAAGAATTAAGCTTTGATACAGTTATTTCTAACTGCAAGTATTTTGCTTTTTATTTTAAATGTAACAGAAGTTAAAAATTTGAAAAATCATTCTAGCGACAGTTTTTGTCACGTATATTTCGTTTTTAGCTTCACAAAAAGGGTTCGAATTTCGTGCTAGATGTAAAATACAATGTCAAAAAATACTGCTCAAATCGCGAAATTTGATTTTTGAAATTGGATGTTCTCGGGACCTTAGTTGTGGTATGCCCACTGCGCTAGCAACCAGCTAGTTATAGGCGGTGCAGGTTCGATTCCATCCTGTGTATTTCTGCTTTCAGTGTTAGTAAAACTTTTATTGTGTGTGCCTATTACTTGATATTCTGTCTTGTGACTGGCGCAGCATGGACAAATATGACACTTGCGCCATAATAAAACCCAACCGGCCGTTTAATGTTCTCGTAAAGTTAATGGAGGGAATATGGACTAAAATAATCCATTAAATTACGACTCGTGTTTTTTGGGACGTAGGTTTAAATTAGTCGTTTTGAAGTTTTTTCTGCTATTGGTCACATTTAAGTATACAAAAATGCAAATACTTATATTTTTTTCCTAGATAAGTATTTTATAAATGTAATGAATTAAAAACTCAAATATTATGTAGTTTTTGAAAAACTAGGTTTTGCATGACTACTAGTTTGGGAATATTTTTTTTTTACTTATTTTTAACTTTATAAATATGTATGTATAATATATATATATATATAATAGAAATTATAAGCCTGGAGTCGTGACGAGTGGCAAGAGAGGCGTAAGGCAACCAGAAAGAATTATCCATTGGTATTGAGTGTAATGCAGATTCCACAAATGGAAAGTCAGAAAGTTCCATAACAATTCTTTATTATTTCAATAGACGAGTAGTAACATCATAAGGCGAGGGGAGATTGTTGAGGGTTTGGAGTTTGGAACGGCTCGTGAAAGAATGAATAGTTTACAATGATCTCGCTAGAGGGATTAGGATTGAGAGAAATATTATTGGACCAGGGGATTTAACAAGAAAGTTCATTGGTAGAAGTCGGTGGTTTAACGAGGGAGGAATGTGATCTTACATAGGCGATTCGAAAGCAGGAGAGTCCGTGGGAGGGCCAAGTTAACGAGGCGGCTTGTGTTCAAAGGTGAAAGTGGATGGCAGGATATATTGACCACTTGGATAGTTGACAAAGACTGGGAGAAAAGGAAAACCGCTAAGGGACTTATCTGTAGTGAGAATTGTACTTAGGGGGTTAGTTTTAGGTATCATTTCATATGTATATTATATCGTAGGAAAATACTCAACGTATTATAGGTTGAGTATTTTCCAACGAGATGGCGCGCGGGACAGCCCGACCACTCTGGGATGTCACAGCGTCTGCATGTTTATGTTCAAAGGGGCTGCTTTTTGTTTATCTGTCACTTTTGTTATCTGCCCCCCTGTTTTTTGTTTATCTGTCACTTGCGAGGGGACTGCCTGCCGAGAACCAACCTCCCAGCTTCGCTCTCTGTTGTTACTCCTTAATAAACACCTGTTATTTATTAATCCTGTTCTATTCTCTTAACTTGTCAATCGATCCCGTTCTGTGCTTGATGTGTCCAAACAATATATGTATATAATGTCCTCATAGTTGCGTGGTGTGGAAGTTTGGAGAGTGGGGTGCCAGCTCAGGAGTTGTTTTCGTCATCTGACCGTGGTTCAAAATCACGAGGGGGCGTCGTCCTAGGATCTTTCCCTTTGAGAATGATCCCGGACCGCTGCCAATAGTCCGTTGCGTTGCTCTAGTTGCGACGTTAATAAACAACCAACCATTATTTAAAAATGCATTTTCACTTTTTTGTTCTTTCCAGTGTTTATCTTCAGATAGCTCTAAAAATCAAGGAAAAGTCCAGACTTTTTTTTTAAGAAAATGACCGAATGTAGTCTGATACCTTGAAAAAGAAAAGCATGTTGGAAGCAGTCAACTGACCTAACGAAAAACTATTTTTCTGCAATCAAATAGACGTTACTTCTGAATTATGCTCCATTTTAATTTCGAACTACTAATTCGTAGTACAGTGGTACCTTGAGATACGAGTGCCCCAACATACGAGTTTTTTCAGATACGAGCCGGCACTAGGTCGATTTTTTGCCTCGAGTTACGAGCCAGAATTTGAGAGAGAGATACGAACCTGCCTCGGTGACGTCACAACCACCACTCCCCTCAGATTCCCGAGCCTTGCGCGTCGTTCAGTTCACATGTTTACCTCACCTGATGAAAAATAACGTCTGTCACATAAATCATTCAATTTCTTAATTTGGTTTGACATTTATTGTCAACTGCCACCGAGAGGCACGAGTCCCTTTCTTTTTTTTCTTTTCTCTGACCAGATGCGACAATTCTGAAAACGGAAAAACGGGGTGATGTAGTTATTTAGCTAATTTGTTTTCGCATAACCATGAGTCCAAAGAAGGTGAGTGTAAAGAACAGTGGTGAGAAAATGAAAAAGGTAATATCCATGGAATTAAAGAGTGAGATTATAGACAAACACATGAGCAAGGCGTAAGAGTAATAGACTTGGCAACGCAGTACGATCGCACTACTTCTACGATATGTACTATTCTGAAGCAGGACTCGATAAAGGCTATAACTCCTGCTACAATATTTACTCATTATAAATACATTATTGTAAAAAAGTTGGAGTGGCTTTTTGGGGGTTGGTATACGAATTAATCTCATTTCAATTAATTTCAATGGCGAAAATTGATTTGAGATACGAGCATTTTGACTTAGGATTAATTCATTCCATAACCGAACTCATATCTCAAGGTACTACTGTACTTTTGAATATTAGTTTTCAAGAAAGAACATAGATGGCGGTCTTAGAGCTAAATATTCATCAGAAAAAATTCAAGAAAACATTCATTTCTTATCAAGACCAACATGTCGTTCGTTCGCACGCGCGCGCGTACTGCCATCTACATTGTTCCAGTGATGCTGAGTTAGAACCGCCTTCCATCTGATGAAAATCAGAGGAAAGGGTTCATTGGGATGATTCATTGGGACATCAAGCAGGAAATGGTTCGCTTTCAATGCGATCACAGATCATTTCCATGAAACTCGCTTTTCAAATGAGGTAGTCACTGCCATTTAACGCTGACCCATTACGTACGAGAGTCGAAAGGTCAAGTCCAAATCGAATGTTTCTTCTTGCGACCTCGGGGAAATTTCCAGTGGCTGTTTATTTTTGTAACTGCGACTAACGGTTGGTGGCCATTGTTGAACTTGCCTGTCCCACCATTAATAGACCTGAGAGGCATTTATGGGCTTTTGATGAACGGTGGTATTTCATGTGGGGAAAAAAAATGTAATTGTTCCTGTGCACTAGTTGAGACATTCCAGTATTAGTGAAAGTGGAACACGTCAGTGTTAATAAATTGAAGTTGCACAGCATTCTGCTAAGCCAAGCCGGTTTTGCAACCTTTTAATTATGGCACACGAGGACTCATTCAGAGGGGGGTTGGAAACACCCCGAAATATTATTGAAGTTACAAAAATAAATGTTGAAGTTGGCTTAAGAGATGCGACTGTCTATAAGGTAGATAGTTGAATTTTGGAGCAATAACGGGATAGCGGCGTTCCAGGATCAATCCCGAAGGGAAAGATCCGAGGATATCACCTCGTAATTTTGATGGTTGGTTGATTTGGGGGTTTTATGGCGCTAGGACCGTATCTGGCCATGTTGCGCCAGACACAAGACATACAATATCAGGTAATAGACACACAATGAAAGTTTTACTGACACAGAAGAGAGAAATACACAAGGGAGGAATGCACCTGACAGGAATCGAACTTGTCCCACCTACAACTCGAAGGTTGCTATCGCAGTGGACATACCCACTGAGCCACGATTTCCTCCCTCGTAATTTTGAACCACTTTTAGATGACGAAGTCAACACCTGAGCTGGCACCCCACTGTTCAAACTTCCACACCACGCCAACGTGAGGACATTTGAGGCCACGACAGATTTGAAGTGGACCAGCCTCCACGTACACGATGGTCTTTGGTTGGCTACTCTTACAACCGTGCTATCGTGACCCAAACTGTCCATAAGAAAAATCATACATACGGCTGAAAGTATTCAAATATATTTGCAAACCAAATGATCATTTTGAAAATAGTCATATGACCAGAAGCGAAGAGTCCATTTATGTGCTAGGTTATACTTCCCCAAATTTCTTGGCGTGAATACATCTTTAAATTCAGTCGGGTCTAGGGGTCACTACGTAAAACTAGAGACCAATACAAATGGCAAGATTCGTCGCGCTTATATCCCGAAATCTAAATGGTAATCTAATGGTTTAAATTTTGTAGGATAGGGGTTTATGTCTATCTAAAATGGTGGGTTGATGTGGGGTGTACAGCGTTGCTTTGTAGAGAATAACAGGATCGACAATACTATTTAGCAATAATGACCGATTAAATTGAATTTGTAAAGTTATAAGTAATTGTATTGAGACGAAGAACATTACCATACTGTCAAAAATCTTTAACGATATATGAACAGAAATGGTTTCATTGTAAAGAAAAATTCAAAAGGAATCAGAAAAGTCCAAATCCATTAATGCTGAATGATGCAGATTGTATTTGAGAGCGTAAGGGGCCTGATTGGAAGAGTAACGGATTAGCAACCGGAGGATTGCGAGTTCGAATCCAACCAAAGACCGTCATGTACAAGAGGGGCTGGTGCACGTTAAATATGCCATGGCCTCAAATGTCCTCACGTTGGCATGGTGTGGAAGATTGGAGAGTGGGGCGCCAGTTCAGGTGTGACCTAGTCATCTGACCGTGGTTCGAAATTACTTGGTGTCGGATCTTTCCCTTCGGGTTTGATCCCGGACCGTCTCCAATAGCACGTTGTGTTGCTCCAGTGCGACGTTATTTAATTACCTACCTACCTTGAGAGCATAAGAAAGCTGAGCGCGTCAACGCCTTGGCGAGTACTTCGAGTGGGCCATCACCTAAACCCATGAATATTGACTCGGAATGTGATAACTTTGAAACATTAAGCGATGATAAGAGAAGAAATGACAAAAATATTGTGGCAGTGTTTCTCGTTCCGAGGAATTTATAAAGAGGTGTTTGTGGGCCGATGTGTCAATTACGAATCGGCTTTTGTCAAGATTGAATTCGATTACGTTTGCAGGTAGGTAGTTTTGGATTAGCGGCACACTGGAGCAACACAATGGGCTCTTGGCGACAGTCCGGAATCCATCACGAAGGGAAAGATCCGAGAACAGCATCTCGTCAATATGAACCACGGTCTAAACAAAACACCTGAACCGGCATACCACGTCAGCGTGAGGTCAGTTACGTTTTTGATCGTTTATGGTTTTTGAGAAATTTGAAGTCAGTTAGTTTAACACATTTTGCCTTGTCAAAGAAGAATTTCCAAATGAAGATATCACATCTTTCCAATTGTGTAACCCTTGCCGCCAATGATTAAATGTTAATGTATCGGGCAAATGGATTTTCTTACCTTCCAAAGCTCGATGGATTGCCACCGCTGGCAATCAGGCAGCATGGTGAAATATGGCCCTTGTGCATAAAAACCCAACAAACCAACTAACCCATCCGAAATTATTTTCTGAATTCGTGCCTGCTGATTTCCACCACACTAAGAAGTGAAACAGAAATAAATCACATCAAAATAAAAAAAAAATTATTGAATTATTCTAGCTGAAATACACGTGGAAGATTTTGAAACAATTTGCGTAATCCGGCAGAAAGTTGCCGCTTGCGTGATGCATTTAATGAACTGTGAACTGGGTTACTCTTCAATGATGCGGTGATTGGCAGCAGCACAAAATCTCGACTCGTGTTCTCTTGAATTAACGAGAAACAGAACGGTAGTAGGCGTTTTTCCTGTCACGAAAAGGGTTGCTTTACAAATTGAAAACGCTGGTGAGATCGTGGTGCCATCTAGTATCATGCCGAAAGATCCTAAACTCAACATTTTATTTCGGGAACTACATTTTGATGAAAGAGGTTGGGAATCGATTGCAGAAAATAAAAATAGGTGGTCACGAACGTCAACACCGAAGATCGTTTTTACGGTGCAAGGGCCATATTTGTCTAAATATTAAGCACGTCCGACATTAAGTAATGGATGTGCATACAAGGAACAATATTTTACTGACACAGAAGACAGATACACCCATGGAGGAATCGAACCTCCGACACCTACAACTCACAGGTTTCATCCGAAGATGGAAATTGAGGGTGTTTTTAATTTGTGGTTTCATTCCGATCCACTTATTTCCATTGCTAAAAGTGACCTCAAATGTCCTCATGTTGACGTGGTGTGACAGCTCAGGTGTTGCCTCGTCATCTGACAATGGTTCAAAATTACTGTCGTATCTGGTTCTATTTAATGGGTTATCAGCAAATCTCAGGCAATGCAGACAGCACAAACATTTATTATATAACAAAATATTTACAATTTACCAAGGAGCGTCCTACACGACCACTCCATGACCATATCATCCGAATATCTGCTTGTTCGATCGTAACACACTCTGACGGTGCTTTTAGCGCCATCTGTAGGGTGATTGAATCCCTAATACGACATCTCCCCCGCAAGATATGGGTTTGGGGTTTTCTCAAAACATAAACACAGATCTGAATTTAAATATTATGGACTCAATCACCTAAATATTATTACACCATATCAACAGTAAAGAAAAATGCAAAATAAAAATATATATACATATAAGAATAATAATGCTAATAAAATACTAAAGCATATAATAACAGACATTATGCTTAAAGTCACAATAATAAATTTGTCACTACTTCTCTTCAGAAAATAGTCTGGATAATGCATCAGCATGAGGCATTTTGACTCCTGGACAATGTTTTATTGTTAAGTTATATCTTTGAAGAGCAAAAACCCACCGCTGTAGTCGTGAAGATTGTGGAGCACATTTTGTAAGGTATGACAAAGGGTTGTGATCAGTGTACAGTTCTATTTTGGACCCGAAAACTAGAGTTTCAAACTTCTTCAAACTCCACACAATAGCGTACGCTTCTCTCTCTATTGTAGACCAAGCTTGTTGAGTTTTATTCAACTTCTGGCTCACATATGCAATAGGTCGGAGTAATCCTTCGATTCCTTGGGACAGACAAGCGGCGATACCATACTGGGATGCATCACTGTGTATTATGAACGGTTCACTCATAACTGGAGTGTGCAAAGCTGGAGCTTTCATTAGAGCAGATTTCAGTTTGTTGAAGGCAACTTCGTGTATATCCAGCCAAGGTAAATTTTCAGGAATCCTCTTTTTTGTTAACTCTGTAAGAGGTAAGGCAATCTCTGCATAGCAAGGTATATATTCCCGATAATAATTGCACAATCCAAGCATGCTTCTAAGTTGTTTCTTGGTCTCAGGTATAGGTATTTGAGCAATTGCTTTTATTTTGTCTGGATCTGCTTGATGCCTTCCAGATCCGATAACATGACCTAAATATTTGATTTCAGGTCTTGCAAATGTACATTTGTGTAAATTCACAGTAAACTGTAGTTCTTCTAATTTTGAAAGAATAAGATCCAAGTGTTTTAGATGATCACTCATGTTGTTAGAAAATATAGCTATGTCGTCAATATATGCACGACTAAAATCTCTGTATGGTGCTAACGCTTTGTTCATTTCTCGTTGAAAAGTCGCAGCAGCATTTCTCAAACCAAATGGCATTACTTTGAATCTATACTGTGCTCTGTGAGTCTTAAAAGAAGTAAAATCACGACATTTTTCTTCCATTGGGATAGCCCAATATCCCTTCAACAAGTCAAGTGTAGAAATAACATTTGCTTTCCCTATGCTGTGAAGTAATTGAATGGCATCTTCCATAGGAAAATCATCAGCCTTGGTGACAGCATTGAGGGATCGATAATCAACACATAAACGCATGCCTCCATCCTTTTTGTTTACACACACAACAGGATGAGCGATTTCTGCAGAACTTTCTTCTATTAAGTCCAATTCAAGTAGCTCTTCAATTTGGGTATCTACTTGTGATTTCAAAGATTCTGGTATCCTATAAACATATGGTTTTGTCCTTTCTTTGCCTTCCTCAAGTCTTATTTTGTGTTCACCAACTTGTGCAACTTTCAATTTTCCACTAAATAAATCTTTATGCTTCTGTAATATCTGAATCAGTTGACTTCTTTCTTTCTCATGTAAATCGTATAAATTTATTTTCCAAATTTTATCAGACAGTTCTTGTTGATATACAGTTCTAGGAGAGGCATGAATTTCACCAAATTCTTCATCATCTTCAAAAGCAATACCAACTGCATTCATTCTTGGGTAATATCTCCTTATCTTATTTACGTGGCAGTGTCGTACTTTTCCTTCAGGAAGTTTCACTTTGTAAGAATGTGGCGATGGATGCTCGACTATCTCCCCAGGTCCGGTCCATCGTGCATACAACTTGTTGGAAGAATCTGGAATTAGTAAGTAAACCTGCTCTCCTAATTTAAATTCTTTGGATCTTGTGCGGCGATTAAAATAATCCGAGTAGGCTTGTTGTTTTCCCGATGCGATAAGTAAGGCTTGGTCGGTTGCTCGTTCGAGATTTATTTTGAGTTCCTGGAGATAATCTACGACTGATTTGTCCATATTCAAAGGTATAGGAATTTCTCCACACCAGCTAGATTTCAACACACTCAGAGGACCTCTTGCTTCTCGGCCATACATCAACTTGAATGGAGATACTCCGGTAGTACAGTTAGGAACTTCTCTATAAGCAAATAACAGAAACGGAATGTATTTATCCCAATTACTAGGATCTGTTCGGATAACATGATGAAGTGCATTTTTAAGAACTTGATTATATCTTTCTACAAGTCCATTACTGGCTGCATATCCTGGTACTGAAAATCTAGGAGAGGATCCTAAGCGATTCATGAATTCTTGAGTAAGTTTCGATATAAAGTTCGTACCTTGATCACTTGCTATAGTATTTGGTATTCCAGTTCTCATGAAAATTTCCAACAGTGCGTCACATGTCGCCTTAGCAGTTAAGGAACGCAAAGGAATTGCTTCCGGCCAGCGAGAATGTTGATCAACTAAACATAACACATATTTATGACGACGAGCTGAGGGAGGTTCAATAGGGCCTATAATGTCCACATTAACACATTCAAATGGTAATTCCGGTCTGAGAACAGGAGTAATGGGAATTTTATCAATCATTTTCTCTGGGCTTCGGAGTTGGCATTCTTTACATGTTTTACAAAATTCGGCGATTTCACTAGTCATGTGAGGCCAATAAAAACTATATCGTATTCTTTCATTCGTCTTTTTCATTCCCATGTGACTTCCAAAAACAGATTCATGAGCTAATTTTAAAACTTGAGCTCTTCTCTTTTGCGGTAAAACCAGTTGCTGAACGGTCTCTCCTAATATTTTATCTTTGTGGAATATTAATCCATCGATAAAAAAGAAGTTTCCTTTTCGAAGTGATAAATTTTTTCTTATTTCTTTTAACGTATCACAACTGTTTTGTTCTTCACGAAGTCGAAAGCTTTCACTTTTGCACGATAGTATTCCGCTTTCTGGTGATTCTTGTTCTGATTCATCATTTCCGGTTTCAGCGCAGACTAAATAATCCTTTTCTTTCACTGGAAAAACACAATCCAATCTGTTACATTTAGGAATACATGTTTCTTTTCCATCTTCTGTTGAGCATTTTAGTAATTCATAAATATTTGGGGGTATAATGCACTGACCATGAACTTTGTCCGTTACTGCTGCAAGTATTTCAATCGGACGGCAAAGTCTATTTTCATCTTCGTTTTTTAATGAAACTTGGAATTTTGCTAATCCAGCTTCAATTTTTTCTCCGAAAGCACTAGTTAAAATTATTTTTCCCTTTTCAGTTTTTGATTCGGAAATAAAATTTGAATTGAAAACTGGGATTTGAGCTCCAGAATCGATCAGGCTTTTCAGTTCTCGATTATCTACGAGAATGTTTACATATTGAAGAGAGTTCATAGGAACATTTATTTTTTCTTTCACCAGATGCTCCGATCGTATTTCAGCAGTTAATATTTCATCTTCTGGTTTCTTTTCTTTCTTGCTAATATTTGTTGATCTGCTGTATCTTTTAGGACAATCTCTTGCGAAGTGCGATAAACCACATATGTAGCATTCCCTTGAAGTTGTATTTCTAGTGCTTTGGTAATCTTCTCTCGTCTTGAATCGATGTTCTCTGATGTGAGGGGGTGCATATTTCCGGTCTATGGAATTTTTCGTTTCTTCTCTGTTGTAATTAAAATTCTGATGTTTGAACGTATTCGTTTGATTCTCCTTCCAAAATGTTTCCTTCACTTTTTTGTTTACGCAATTTCGAACGTTTTCGTAATCATCTAGTTTATTTGCAATTTCTTCTGGTATTTTGAATCGAGACCATTCGTCGATGAAATGATCACGGATTTCCGATGGCACTTTACGCTTAATCTGATCAGTAATAATTAAATCAGACAGTTCTTCAAAAGTCTTTACATCCAGTCCTCTTATCCATTCTTGATAATAATTTTTAAGTTCATAGGCGAAGTCACACCACGTAATTTCGGGTTTCTTGTAGTGTTTCGTAAACAATTGGTGGAACCTTTCAGGAGTAAGTTTATATCTTTTTAGTAAGAGTTCTTTCACTTTTTCATAATCATCCGTCACTTCTTCGTTTTCTCTGGCAATTATTTGCGCAACGTCATAGGGTAGGAATCCTATTAGGTATGACACCCAATTTTCTTTCTTGATTTCCGTTCGTTTCACTTGACGCTCGAAGAGAACTAAGTAGAGGCTTATATCATTAGTTTTGGGATCAAACTTCTGTAAAATACTTTGCAAGTCAAACCTCGGCTTCATGTTTACATCAGTTTGTTGAATTTCAGACCCATTCTTCAATCTTTCGTTTTCTAGACGCATCTTCTGCAACTCGAATTCCATTTCTTCTTTCCTTCGTCTTTCTTCAACTTCTAATTCTTCTTTCCTTCGTCTTTCTTCAACTTCTAATTCTTCTTTCCTTCGTCTTTCTTCAACTTCTTCTTTCCTTCGTCTTTCTTCAACTTCTTCTTTTCTCCTTCTTTCTTCTATAATAGTATTTAAGAGTTCCTTCACGAACGGTTCATCATAGTTTTTATTTTCGGTTATAACTTTCTTTAGCTCAATTACAACCATGTTTTCGGTATTCAATATCCCCATTTCGGTAGCAACAGTCTTTAGAACTTCCTTTCTTGCTTTCGCCAAGAACGCCATAATGGGATCACGAAACAAAACTGTTCGATTTAAAACGAAAGTTCCACAATAAAGTTCCGAAAATCAAATTCAAAATTCACTTTGAAGCATTTCAACAAAAATCTTTACACCATTCTTCAATGTTCTTCAAAAGTAGTATTTAGCAGGAAACAAATATAAAAGTTCACAACGAGGAGCAGGACTCACCATGAAAACGAAAGCATATTTCCTCATTAAAATCCTGTCGACTGCGCCAATGTCGTATCTGGTTCTATTTAATGGGTTATCAGCGAATCTCAGGCAATGCAGACAGCACAAACATTTATTATATAACAAAATATTTACAATTTACCAAGGAGCGTCCTACACGACCACTCCATGACCATATCATCCGAATATCTGCTTGTTCGATCGTAACACACTCTGACGGTGCTTTTAGCGCCATCTGTAGGGTGATTGAATCCCTAATACGACAATTACGAGGCGTTGTCCTTGGATCTTGCCCTCCGGGATGGATCTCGGACCGTCACCAATAGTCCGTTGTATTGCTCCAGTGTGACGTTAATTACCTACCATTACAAAAAAATAATCATCTTTTGAAATATTCTGATTTTAATTACTGAATTTTTACAACCTGCATTTTTCGCTCTGTTTGGGGGAGGGTTCATATTTCATTTTTTTAAATGAGTCATTAGCAGTGGCGTAGCCATCCTTTCTTTTCAAAATTACTTGACATTGTTTTATGTTTGGCGCAGCTTGGTCAAATATGGCCCTTGCGCCATAAAACCAACCATCTATTATAAGTCCAGGCTTTACTGATTATTTTTTTTATTCCAGCAAAAACCCTTGCGGTGACAACGATCTGAGGATGCTCGAGCGGGAGCACTGATTGAACGGGATGCGTCACGAGACCCGTGGCTGGCACCCCAGGATACCAGTCCGAGTCCTGCACAAGAATGTCTGGCTGCTCGTGTCCCTGCCAATCGGCACGCTCGTCTTCGTCCTGCTCTACTCGGCACAGGACATGTCCAGTTCAGTCGTCCTGCCTCCTGAGGACGCAGTTCCTCAAGTCTTCCAGCAGGAATCGTCCACGAGGAGTCCTGAGGCGAGGAAGAACTTCACCATCCACGTCTGGCGGCACGGGGAGCGGATGAAGAGGCGATTCCTCAGGTCCTACGGTGCCATTGTCAAGGACCCCTACGAGTTCTGCAGTGTGGACAACTGCAAACTGACCATCGACGACTCCAAGGTGAACGACAGCGACGCAGTCCTGTTCCACCTGCACCAGACCAAAGGACCACACACGCTGCCCGACCACCACCCCAGCCAACAGGTGTGGATCTTCTTCACTGACGAGTCCCCCATGCACACCTTCCTCACCACCAGGGAGTACTCCATGAGGGACTACGGTGGCCTCTTCAACTGGAGCATGACCTACCGCAGCGATTCCGATGTGCCAGTGCCATACGGCAGGACCGTGCCACTATCCGATCTAGAAAGGAGAGCGTACCGGCCCGCCAACTTCGCCACCAAGAAGCGGCGAGGAATCGCCATACTTGGCAGCAACTGCGGTGGTCAGAACTATAGATGGGACTACGTTCGGGAACTGCAGAAGTACATCGACGTGGACGTGTACGGGGGTTGCGGCACCCACACGTGCCCGGGACACTTCACCCGGGACTGTCCCGTCATTGTCGACTACAAGTTCTATCTCGCTTTCGAGAACTCGAACTGCAGGGAGTACATCACGGAGAAGCTGTGGTGGAACGCCTACCAAAAAGAAACCGTTCCTGTCGTGATGGGTGCCACTAAGTCAGACTACGAGAAGCTATGTCCGCCCAAGTCGTTCATACACACGGACGACTTCGCGTCGCCGTCGGAACTGGCGACGTATTTGGAGTTCTTGATGGACAACGACGCGGCCTACAACTCCTACTTCGAGTGGAAGAGTCGGTACAAAGTGGTGAACGAGCATGGCTACTTCGGCTCGCCGTCGCTGCATTTGTGTCGCATCTGTGAGGCGCTTAATGACTTGGATACCTCGAAACCAAAGATCTACAGGGACTTGGGCTCGTTCTGGAATTCGAAGACGGATTGTCGGAAGGCATCGTGGATTCCGAAAAAGCCAACGTAGAATTTTTACTGTTATGTAACACCAGGGCTACCGTTGAACTTGAACATTTTTGAAAAGTACATGAATTTTATTTTTGTAACTCGGGATTCACACAGAAAAAAGTACTTGAAACACGTAGAAGTATTGTTTAGTCTTCGAATTTTACTCGAACTTGAATTTTTCAAAATTATTAAGGTAATGAAAACTTTCAAGACAAACTTTTGCAGTTATTCGATTATTATGTTGGATCTTTCTCTTAGGGATTGATCTTGAATCTTGGATGAATTTTAATTAATGAATTAATTTTAATTTGAATGAATTTGAACTTGAATTTTACAAAATTATTAAGGTAATGAAAACTTTCAAAACAAACTTTTGCAGTTATTCGATTATTATGTTGGATTTTTCTCTTAGGGATTGATCGCGAACCGTCGGCAATAGTCCGTTGTGTTGCTCTAGTAGCTATTAACTAACCCAACCCGATTATGAAATTCAGACTATTTTTCTTCTAAAAGGCCCTATGTCGAATTGAACTCAAATTTTACAGAATTATTTAGGAAACGGGGACTTTCAAAACAAACTTTTGCAGTTATCCGATTATTATGCTCTATTAGAGGAATGACAGTTATCGCCCACTGGTGAGCTTGACCACCTAATTGAAGGTATGAAAAGTGGCTGCGGAGCTTGTATAAAGGTCAGGGCCAGTCACATCCCATTTTAAGATACGTTTCGTTTGTACAGATTACAAATTTTTTTAATATACGAAATGTGTTGTACTTATATAAAATATACCTAAATATATTTTGTGTGTTTACTATAATTTTTTAGTCATGAATCTAGACAAATTACCTACCTTCATGAGAAATTTTGACTTAATGAAAAACTTTTTCATTTACGTCGAATTTACTCTCACGTGCTTAACTTTCGGAAAGTAGTGCACGTTAGTCCGTGAATTTTTCTGACTTGACGCCATCTGAACGTGGTTCAAAATTACGTGGTGGTGTCCTCGGATCTATCTCTTGGGGGATTGATCCTAGACCGTCGCCAATAGCCCGTTGTGTTGCTCCAATGCGACTTTAATCAAAACATCTATCTGACTTTACTTTAAACAAACTTGCCTGTAGCCAAATATGTTTTCGATTCGTACATTTTTCGTCTTGTATTTGTTCTTAATTTCCATTGCATACTGATAATTGATGTAATATCATTTCATCACATTCCCTTGCATAATGATATTTACTTTCAAATATTTTAGAGTTTCATTGCAATTTCTTAGTTCTTTTTTGACCCTCCAAGTGGTTTCGACGACCAAGTGGTTTCGATCAAAGCCTGGACAGTTTTCTTCTATTGAGATATCTCGTCCATCAAGATTTTGACAATATTTTTCTAATGTCGTGATGACTTCGAGACAACCACTTGGAGAGTTAATTTGTTTAATCTTCAAGGTCATTAACAAATTGAGTTCCTTGAAAATGTGGCAGTTTTTATACATATGTCCTTGAAGAGTACTTCAATTTATTGTCTGTAAAAGGAATGTAAAAACCTTGCATATATACGATTTTAATTTTTGTCTGTATATTCTTTTGTATTCTGTTAAAAATTAACAAATTTGGATCATACCTGATCCACAAAAGCTCTTTGTTGCAGTATTTTTTATTTAATTACAAAACCCTATTGTATTATTTACTTAGAAAATAATCAACATATTTATTTTATTTAAATTCTTTTTGAATGCTGAAACTTGTGTTTTGAATTCAATTATGTTCGCGCGAAGTTAATGCAAATTTGTGTGAAACCCGGTGAAGCCATTTTCTCAATAAATTCGTTTGCATGTATTTAAAGTCTGCATTTAGTCATGAAAGTAATTGAGAAAATTTCATAGAGGCATTTTCTATAATAAAGTTGTTAGTTCTATCTGGATAGTTTTCATTTCACATTCTTTTACTATACCACGAGTACAAAACAGCCTTTATTATTTTAATCTACATTTTTTCCTACAGTACAATTGATTCAATTCCACCCTGGACGTATTTTTCTCTTCTGTAAAACTTTCCTTGTGTGTGTATTTCCATTACTCGATGTTTGTCTTGAGCTTGGCCAAATATAACCCTGTTTTTAATTTCTCTTGGTCTAGCACTATGAAACCACTCGTCTTTAAAAAGTCCAAAATCATCAAAGGATTCTCAAAAAGGTAATGGGAATCCAAACCGACACAAAAGCATGTTAGCCGGTGGAGTTCGTGCATATAGGACAAACAGGAAATATTTCATGTCCATTTTGAAATTTGAGAGTATGGTCACTTCTGAATCTCAACAAAGCCATCTGATTTTCGATCGCATAACACCTCCAAAGCATAGCCTGGGCGAGTTCCCTATGCCAATCATAAGTAGCGAAGTTCTTCAAGTAATATTACTGTAGATCTTGTACTTTTAAAATTTCTTTTGACTTTAATTCGTTCAATGATGTTATCTCTAAGGAACCTTCTGTAGCCAGCCCGTCTACTATATCATTTCCATTGAAATATGGCCCTTTTCCTACCCAACGTTATCAACCATCTACAATTAGTTTACGTCTACATTACAATTAGTCTTCAATGTGTCACTGATTTTGTTCACCCCAATCGTATTTGTTGCCACTTGTAGTCGGCCCGTGTGGTTGAACAATAGAGACGATGATCAACAATCATCGGAGCCATAAATCTCAATGCACACAATCCTGCATTTGAATGTGGTTGGAAACCCAAAACCAACGCGCAGTACTGCCGCGAATATAGGCAACGTAAGCGCGTTCTGAGAACTCAGGCGGCATCTGACGAGCCTGGGTCAAGTATGGATGAGGATTTCGTTGCTGATGAGATGGAGGTCGACCCGGACCCACTTGCATACCCAATATGGCGACGGGAGAAATTGGGCTTGTACCGGGGCCGCCAGCTACTTTAAAAAATAAAGGCAGTGCCGCAGTTATTTTCGTGAAAACATCAATCGTGTATAGTATATTGGAATTAAACAATTTTTTATTTTGAATCGTTCATTTCAACTTGCATTTATTGAATACAGGGTAGTGGTATGAGAAGTAGGATACATGGCTTTGAAATTATTTGAATACCTCTTGCAAATGCCATCATAGGCCAATTGATACAATACAGTGAATATGCAGACATTCGAACTAGAATATAAATAGTGACATACCGCTCGTATTAAGCGATTTCAACACTAGTGACGAAAATTTAGAACTCTTACGTGAATACCTTCAGAAATTCTTTAAACTTGAACTAGTGAATGATTTAGACAAACCAACCACGCAAGGGAAAACTTGTATAGATTTGACATTTGCAAGAGGTATTCAGATGATTTCAAAGCCATAAGTATCCTACTTCTCATAAAACTACCTTGTATTCAATAAATGTAAATTGCAAATGAATTAAACGATTCAAAACAATTTTTTTTTGTTTAATTTCAATATACTATACACGATTGACGTTTTCACGAAAATAACTGCGGCAGTGTCCGACACTGCCTTTATATTTTAGTTATGCTAGAAAGTTTTTCAAACTTCCAAAATCTTACTTTTAAAATCATTTGGGAAACATGAAAAAAGAAACGGTAAACTAGTACGTAATGTGCCTCTTAGATGGCGCCACGCGATGAAACTTAAAACCAGTAAATCAATAATTGAAACTGAAATGGTGTTGAACTTTCGGGTAGGTAGGTATTTAATTAACATCGGCAATGGGAGCAACACAACGGACTATTGGCGACGGTCCGGGATCAATCCCCAAGGTAAAGATCCGAGGACAATACATCGTAATTTTAAATTATGGTCAGATGGAGAGGTCAACACCTCAGCTGGCACCCCACTCTCCAAACTTCCATACCACGCCAACGTGAGGACACTTGAGGCAATGACAGATTTAACGTGCACCAGCCAACTTGTACACAGCTGTCTTTGACTGGACTGAGTTTCGAACGCTCAACCCTCCGATTTCTAATCCGTTACTCTGCCAACCCCGCTACCGCAGTCCCTACAATGAAGGATTATAAACTTTTCAACTGACAAATTATTGCAGCTGTTTTTTAGAATCACGGCAATCCTAGCCCTTTGTCCTCCACCCAAAGTGGAGGTCTGAATTAGAGATAAATAAAGTAAATCTTGATGAGAAGCGATTATAACAATAAAGAATAAATCCTTACGATTTTAACGGAAGAAACTTTCAAGTAAAGACAATCTTATGCGATTCGAAAAGCTCATTAGCTCCCGTGAGCAAAAAAATCACTAGAACAAAACCCAAACTGAATCGAGCTATTTTTCGTGAGGAGGAGCCTGTCTCAAGCAAGATTTTTGTCTCGCTTGCTATTATTTGTCTGGCGTGATGTAAAAACTACATTATTCCTGTGCAATACATAAATAACATTTCAGACGCTCACAAAAACTGAACATTCATATCTATATAAATAAGAATGGAATTTAATTTGTACATTAAATATTTTCGACCCATTTCAAGTTTTCTATCCGTTTTGGACCCTTCTGATGCAAAATCCGTCTCTTGAGCGTTTGGTGTCTCGTTAATAGAATTCGTTAAATAGAAAAATCGTTAATAGTCCATCTTTGTATCTGTGTACCCGTACTACGTCGAAACGGTTGAATATATTCTTATGAAAGTTTGCATACTGGTGAGTACTTACATTCATTCAGTGACTGAACTTGGTTGCGTAAGTCCCCGTCTTCCCGTTTTATGATCGATTTTGTGTGTATGTACAAGTATCACAAGATTTATTCAACATACAGTCCTGTCTCTATTTAACGAAGTCTCATCGTTCCACTTAAAAACTTCGTTATAAAGAAAATTCGTTAAATAGAAATTTGTAAATTAAGTTATAAAAACGAGAAAAAAAAACAAAGACTAAAGCTTACCTATCCACTTTATTGACTTTAACACATCCTAAACTGCAAAAAAGTCTCTAATCCTGCTTTGTACAGGTTTATTTTATAGAACACAATTTTCATAAAAATTTTACACTTTTGTAAAGATTAAAACACTTCATCTGTAACATTTTCTTGAAACTGTAATCCCCTTCGCATTGTATCAAATGTTAGCATTTCTTGTGAAGATTTTTTAATAACTTCTTCATTATCACCTTCACTCACTGTAGTGTCTTCATTACATTTCATAACACTTTGCAATATGTCATGCTCCGTAGGATATTCAGCAATCACAATATAGAAACATCAAACGTGTAGAAAATTAGACAGCTCTATACCTTCTTCAACAGTTCCCATATCTTTCAGATACTGCCATTTGTTTTTCAAATCTACCAAGCACTTGGATTCATCATATTCAGCATCACTTTTGAAATCGGCTTTAACAAAACAGTTCCTTATAGTAGATGCAGTCACATCACACTGCCAAGCTTTCGTCATCTCTGATATGGAGATTCTTAAATTAATACAATTCTCTATGCACTGTCTAAGGCAGCTATAATAGCTTTTTGAGGACTCTTTTTCGATAATGAACTTTAAGATTTTTTATAATGCCTTGATCCAATGGCTGAAGTTTGAAGCTGTATTGGCCGGAAGAAAAAAATCTTTGTGTTCTTCAATTTGCATTTTGAAGCAGTCTGGTGGATGTGCAGGACAGTTGCCTATAAGTAACGCAATTTTGCGACACTGTTTTCAATTGTTTATCCCATTTTGACAGCCACTCTTTAAAAAAATCTTGAAGTCATCCATGACTTTTTATTGAAATGATAGTCCACCTCTGGGCCTTTGAAACATCTGGGGTTTTTACTTTTACCGATTACTAATGGTTTTAATTTTTCTTCACCAGTCATATTCGCATGTGTCCTACACAGTCAGGCCCACAACGAAAACCAGTTTTATCCTGTGGAATAGTTTCCATCGTCTCCCTGCCGTTCCATATGGTCCCCCCCTCAACGATAAGGAAGGAAGCAATTCCCTTCCCTTTGTTGTGGGAATTACTTATAATAGAGCAAGGGCGCGTGGGGTCACGGCAGCCGATCTGGTTGATTTTATTATAACTTCGACAAATGAGAAGTTGCGAAACGTTGCAGAAAAACAAAAAAAAAACATATTTTGTCGGAAAAACTTCGTTAAATAGAAATTATCTTTCGTAATACGGAGAGTAAATAACATGTAAATGTCGTTCAAAGTCAAAGTTCTGTAGAAAATTTCGTTAAATAGAAAACTTCGTTAAATGGAAGTTCGTTGAATGGAGACTACTGTATTTTAATTCAATGTTCTATATTTGATACATCATATTTTAGTTTAGTGAATGCATTTGAAATTTCTTTGCTTACATAGGCAAGTTTCATGTTGAAACATCCTAGTAACTATACTTAAATTAACCATAATTTGGTAGTTTTGGAGTAGATGGAAGGTATATTGACGATTGCAATTATAGTACTTGGATTGTTCTATCAGTGCTGCTAAAAAACACATTTTTCCAAAACTATTTTTACAAAATTTAAATCTAATAGTTTATTTATATTGAGCCTTATTTATTTCTTTACGAAATATAAAAAAATTCTGAATATTTGGGAAGGCGATAGAGATGTATGTAGGTATGTATTTTAATTAACGTCACACTGGAGCAACACAACGGGCTAACGATAAAGAGAATAAAACATACAGAACAAAACCTTTTGAAATAGCACTGGTAGCTAAAATGGCAACCTTGGTATTTTTTTAATCGTTTGCATTTTTAAATTTGTGTTCGTTATATTCCAAGAATCTATTTTGTAGTTATAAAACAGATACATTCATTACTTTTCGTTCGAAACTTTTTTAAATCTGTTTTAAGATGTATTTCTAGATTTTCAATTCGATGCTTTTCGTCAATAATTAATCGAGGTAAGAAATAGTTTAATTAGTTTTAAAAACATTTTTAATCGTATGATAATTTTTGGGTTGGTTGGTTTGGGGGTTTTATGGCGCAAGGGTCTTATTTGGCCATGCTGCGCCAGACACAAGACATACAATATCAAGTAATAGACCGACACACAATGAAAGTTTTATAAACACAGAAGTGAGAAATACACCCAGGGAGGAATGCACCTGACAGGAATCGAACTTGCGCCTCCTACAACTCGAAGGTTGCTAGCTCAGTGGGCATACCACTGAGCCACGACAGCCCCGGAGAAATAGGGGCGTTGAAGAGCAGGAGTGGACATGTTAAATCCGAAGTGGCCTCATATATCCTCACGTTGACGTGGTGTAGAAGTTTGGAGAGTGGGATACCAGATCAGGTGTTGCCTCGTCATCTGACCGTGAGGTAAAATTATATGGTGTTGTCCTCGTATCTTTCCCTTTGGGATTGATCCTGGACCTTCACCGTCCGTTGTGTTGCTCCAGTGTGGCGTTAATTAAAATACCTGCCAACTTTCTAACTAAAAGTTTAAATTCTACAAAAATGTAAAATATGACATTTATTTACATTTGGGAAATTGTGTATTTAACAATTGTGTTCCTTTATTACAGTGAGGTAGTTGTTATGTGTGATGAATAGGGGGGGGGTATTTCAATTAACGTCACACTGGAGCAACACAACGGGCTATTGGTGACGGTCCGGGATCAATCCCAGAGGGAAAGATCCGAGTGATGAATAGGAATTAATACTTATTAACGAAAACGGAAGTTAGGTAACCAATTCAACCCCTAGTAAAGCAGGGTAATTCTGCTAGTAAACTCTATTCCTATAATGCAACAGCTCAGGTGTGACCTCGTCATCTGACCATGGTTCAAAATTACGTGGTGTTGTCCTCGGTCCCCTTCGGGGGATGATCCCAGACCGTCGCCAATAGCCCGTTATGACATTAATTTAAAAATACGGTACTTTCGATTAACCGCACGCCAGCGATTAATCGCTGGTATGAACTGAAGTGAACCAATGACCTAATTGTTTGTAAAAATAATGCTGTACGAATATTCCCACTTCGATGGATATTTGGGGATTTGTCGCGAAACAAGAGAAACATTTCTTGTTGAGGTCCCCGATCGTAGTGCTACCACATTAATGAACGAAATAAAAAAACATTAAAGATGGATCGACCATTTTTCCGACTGTTTTAAGGGGTATAAGACGGAAGAACTGGAACAATCTGATTATATTCACTGCCAAGTGAACCACAAATACAATTTCATTGATTCTGAAACTGGCACGCACACACAGAATATAGAACGCATCTGGGAAGTGCAAAATGGCGAAATAAAAAACAACTCGCCACCACCTCGAGTCCTACCTCGCGGAGTTTATATGGAGGAAAAACAAGCCTCGAATGATAATGATAGGTTTGATGCTATCCTAAGGGCAATTGTTAAACATTTTCCGCCCGAAACAAAACTTGGTTGATATTCGCCAATGGCATGCGGTTAATATGAAAGTTCCAAAAATACCAATTTGTTTAAGCATCACATACATAGATGGCGCTCTCTCTTGTTTCGAAATCCGGCAGCGACAAATAAATTTGTTTCCCCGTTTCCCGTGTTCTCTACATTATCTTCATCTCGCCTTTATTTAACTTTTTCGGAAAGCGTATCGGGGGTCCCAGTTGGCTTCATAACCTCTAAATCTTGTCGTCATGGCTTCGCGCTGCTACTTTCCCCTTCAATCGTCTCGTCAAGTTTTCAACTTTTTCAAACATCGAGGTGGACTTAAGAACAATTCTAGGAAGTTCGCCGACAATCTCCGCGAACCTTCGCAACCGCTCGGAAACAAGCAGGCGAAATGGATGACCGCCGAGGAATCGGTAAAAATCGTAAAATCCGGTAAGTTGCTTTTAATGTTTGTTTTGAACCTATTTATTAAGTGTGCCACCTTTTGAACTATCTAAGAATTGTTCTGATTTAGAGCTTAATGATGCCGGTAGTCTCGCATTTCGCCATATTGCCATTCCATACAAGTGACATGCACATTTACGTAAATGACCCCGCTTGACACGTACGTGTTTTGAAGTACTCATTATCTAATTTCTCTTACCAGAAAGAATGTGCTCTTATCTTCGAAAATAGTTTGTTTGCTCAGATTTCAATTTTGGGTGTTGACTGGTATCTACTATAAAGTTGTGCCTGTATCCAATTTTTGATTGGAACTTTCCGGTGTCAACTTTTATCATGTTATAAAAAAATAAAATATACACATATACTAGTTTAATTTTGTGATAAATAGTAATTAAGAGATAATCTAATTATGGTTGTTTTGTATTATTTCGATCTTTGGTGTTAAAAGTTTTCAAAGTCGGCAAAACTTCGTTTGGGGTTTAAAATGCAAAAAATCCTAAGATTATTTAAAAAATTATGCTGTCATCACTTCATTTAATCAGCTATTTTGAAATTCTTTGGTTTTGTAAGATTAATTAAAATCTGAAAATAATTGGTAAAGAAGTAATGGTTAATCTGAAGAATTTGCAAGTCAACAGATCTACTATTTTGTTCTGTAATGTGTAGTCTGTTTTTAAATTTGATAAGTAATTCATTAAATTATTTTCATAATAATTAAGCTGTGCATAATTTTATATATTTATACAAAGCATGCTATATAAGTACAAAATGTGACAAGATAGAGTAGGCTAGTGGGCATACTGCTATGTTTTGGTACAGATTTCGAATATGCATGTCAGATATTCCTATTTTTGATCAAACCTATGTGTGACTTGCTGGGTGTGAAATAAGCATTAGTTGCTTTGACCCCATAAATTTTGTTTTGATTACTGCAATTTTAGACCTAATTGTCATTTTTTTACTCCAAGCTTTTGCTTGTGTGAAACTTCATGAAATGCACTATTAAATCTCAATGAAAAATCCTCGAATTCCAAAAGCATAGAATGCAAATTCCTTATCCCAAACTAGGTAGTAAATAATGTTTCAGTGGGAAGTTCCCAAAATGAGTTATTGAATGTTTTTATTACTACTATACTCTTGAAGTAGAACATTTTGGCAAATGAGGGAAATGTTTTTGTGTCAGACGTCTGACTTTCTCCTAATTTTAAACCCTGGCAACTTGTCTGGATATTCCTTTTGAGTTAGAATCAGGTTTCCGAATTTACAGTTGAGTCATGTTTTGCACTTATTAATTGCTTGTTTGGCACAAATTGTGACCGATCAATCTTTTATTCTGAATGAATAAAATGCACAAATTTCAGAAAAGGAATTGCTGATATTTAATTCTTGATCTATCAGCATAGACAGTTTAGTTTTAGTAAGTGAATTCGACCATGTCTAACTGGATTGACGTAAAACTTCCAGTAGTGGCTGTGGATTTGAAAATTCCTTGTTACAGCTAGAGTTTCACTTTCTTGCCACAAAGCGCTGTCCATCAACCCTATTTTACTGTAGCCACTCAGTGAAAAGTCGAACTTGAAAACATTTGTATCATCAATTCATTATACAACTATTTTTGCAATTTCCAATCTTACAAATATATCCTTTTTTATTTTATGCTATAAAACCTGAACCAACCAACTTCAAAATATTAATTTGAATCAAATGACACTCAAATTAGTTTTTAAAATGAAACAGAAGACTAGTTTCCTCTCAAAAATGAAATGTTGCCAACACAAGGAACTTTAAGAACAATAGTTAAAATGTATGCTTCTTAAAAGTCCATTCAAGTCAACTACTTTCAATGAGGGTCAATACCCCAAGCAACCATTTTAGTTACTACAGGCCTGTAACGTAGCTCCCATAGACATTGAAAATCCGGACTGCTGCTACTGGAAGTTTTTCATCAATTCATTAGTCATGATTAGACCAGCCTTTTTGTTCCATGAATCCTTTGCCTAAAGTATGCCCAAGTCAAAGTGAAGCCTATGTGGAATAAATTAAAACAGTCATAAACTCGGAACAACTAAGAATATTCGAAAAAGTTATTCATTAAAGGTCATTTATTGCAATTTTTAAAGCTAGTATTCACAATTTTATAGTAATTTATATCAATGAAAAATTAAAAAGAAATTACATTTTTTTCTTAATTTCATGCAAACAATTGCCATTTCTTTGTAGAATTTCTAATTTTTAGGATGATTAGTTGGTTTTGTTAGTGTATTTAAAGCATATGGTTAATAAGAAATTGAATTTCATTGAATTATTTTGTTTGCTAAATATTCTAATTGAAAAAATGTCGAGTTAGCAGTCATTAATTGTGTTTTGCACCTATACATTTCATTTCCACATTTTTGGATTAAGTCATCATTTTTAACACCTAACTTGTTCTGAATTTGTTTCTCTGTTTTTGCATTAATTCTGTCTGATCACCTAACAATCTATGCACTTTTAAATGGGTGCTTATCTGAGTCCCGAGTCCAGACACCAATTATTACTCTGTTTTATAAACATCCATGAAAACAAAAATAATTAAATCTGCATCCAACTGGAACATTTGGTCAACTGAAAAAAATGCTGAGGTCCATTGATGCCTCATTTGTAACTACAATATTGATATCCATAAGCTTTTTTTATAGAAGTTCATCTATGGTATTCAAAGCCATTACACATATTACAAAGGAATGATAAAATTGAGAGAAAGACAAAGGAGGGCCAAGTAAACCTTTTTCAATAATGGAAATGAAGGTTGGATCATAATAAGTATCTACCCTCAGGGGCATATCTCCTTTAGGTGTGTCTCGGCTTCATGAACTTGTGATCTTTTCATTTCACATGGGGTTTACTGTCTTTAGTAAATGGGGTACCGCTCCCAGGACACCCAAACTATCTTTTTCTGCTTTAATCCCACCACTGTTCCTCATTGCCTCTTTTTTCCCCTTTCACAACATTTTTTACTTGACGTTGTCTTGTGTTCAGCACTGCTTAACCGAATATCATCCTTGTGCCATAAAATGGTAAAACAACCAGCCAATCGTAATAAGTATCCAATGAAAACAATGTTTAGTGCTCCGAAGCTTGCTGTCAAGTTTTTCAGCTCTTAGGAAAGGAAACTAACCCAGAAACAATCATAATTATCAGAAAATGCAGTTTCAATGGAAGAATTGCTAGTTCCCAACCTTCAGCAGCAGTATCAATAAGGAAGTGATTAAAATTAGATAAATTTATTAAATATCGGATTTTTCATTCTAAATGTTTCTTTTACTAACAAGACTACATTTGAATGTCATAGCAACATATACAACTAGACTTCATATACTGATCTGTAAATTTCAATTTTTTTATTTTTCCAAGAGAAATTGTTAGTTTCCTCTCTAATGATGAAAATTGGATGGATGAAATTATGAACAAAGGCAAGAAAAATAGTACAGTATTGTGCAGCAAGATGAGATTTTTTATGCAAATGAAAATGCATCTGATTTGGTTCTCGTATGTTTTTCACATGTTCAACACGTTTTTTCCTTGTTACATGTTTTTAATTGTCTAGATGACATGTTCACTCATTTAATTTATGAGGTTTTGATTCAGAAGTATTTTTTAACTCAAACCCTAAACACATGGATGTATCAAATTTTTCATGGAGCCATCCACTTATTTCAAGAGGACCAATCATTTAAAAATTCTAATTTTATTTCAATTTTATTAAATTTTAATATTTTTGCAAGCATTGGTGCCTTGAAATTTTTCAACTATGCCTAAATCTAGTTTTACAGACAACACTGCTGACTACATTAATCAAAGTACACCTTCCTGAAAATGAATTGTTTTTTCATGGTCAGCCCTGGTACCTTTAAATTTACTTAACTTCTGGAAAACTGAATTGTGCTCCTAAATTTTTTATTTCAATTCTAATTATCTATAACATCTTCAATTCTAATTATCTATAACATAGTTAGTAGTGTACTAAGTAATCAACATAGTGCAATATACAATGCTTGCACTGGTTGATTGTATTGTATTAACTTCTGAATTTGTATCTCCCTGAAAACTCTTGGGTTAATGAACTATGGAGGGCGCTGAGTATCTTGTGTTTCCTGATAGTAGAACATTAAAAATACATTCTTTTATCGCCACTTTTTTGCTTGCAAGCTTCTGAAGTGTTTCACGGTACGTTTTTTTTGTATTTTGTCTTGTTCGTTTTTTTTAATCTGCTTTATTCGTGTAACGTTGTGTTGGTTAGAATGCTTACGACACATCGATGTTTTGTCATTTATTTAGGTGCATATGCAAAGAATTTTGTCCACTTCGAAAAAATAAAAAGAATGTTGAAATAATTCAATAAAAGTTGATCCTTGTTCATATTGCTCTGCACATCCATTAATCATGTTTTGAAAAAGTAAGGCGCAATCAATCATTTCTGAAAAAATTATTTTTTGAAATGGTTTCATGTTATTTTAATACGCATGTTATTTCAAATCAAAATATTTTAAGCCGTTGATCCCGGTCTAATTAGATCTCGTGATGCAAAGAAGGATCATGGAGCCGGTCTGCCGGTTTTGACAATCTGATTGAAAAGAGATTATCTCATAAGTTTACCTACTTCCATATATCTATAGAGAGCCCCTATTCAATGAAGAAAAGGGGAAAAAATGGTGAAGGAATTAATGCTTGTGGTAATAATTGAGGAATAAAAAGCAGACCAAAATATCGCCACATGTAAGACATAAATACTGTGAAGACGATATGGCTTCAAAAACAATTGAAATACACGATAAAATTTGATTATTATATCCGTCTTAATGGCCATCGTTAGTATGAATTGGTCAGGTTTTATTTTAAATTTGAAAATGTAGCTGGCTTTTCATCAATGACAAATTGCGTGATGAAGATATATAGAAAGTTTAAACAATCGTGCAGATTCATAAACGTACGAACAGCAGAGAGCAGTGTGTCGTCATGTCTAGGAATGTGCATAAATTTTCAAAATAAACACGTTTGGCGAATATTCACTCGTCGACGCCACTTACATTTTCTTTTGACTAATGGTTCCATTGTTGCACAGCTACTTCAGAGAATTGGTTAGCAAACTGCAAGGTTAACGTTAAGCATGTACCGCGTGTGCAACCTTTGTATTTCAAATAAGCTTCTTTCAAAATTCGCTTTGAAACAAGTATTTAAAAAGTTCATATTTTTTGTCTTGCGTTAATGACTAACGTTGGTGGAGTTTCGAACTCAATTGGAGATTACCTTATACTTAGTTTCTTGTTTTCTGCAAATATTCCAGTTTCCTATAAAAAAATGTGTTGTCGCACAGATTTCTCTAAAACAATTATTTTCTTTACGATTATTAAATTTATTTTGTTTCCTTTGAGAAGGACTTGCACCCTTCACGTTTTTAGTGGTTGCCCTAAAGTATTCTCTTTTTTTCACACCAGCTGTTGATAAGTATTAGAGATGTAGCCGACCCGGCCTTGGCCATTCGGCGTAGTTGCGGGTTGCGACAGCAACCCTACTCAGCACAAGCAAAAACGCATTTATTACAATTTTAAGTTTTACAAAAGAGGCCACATGGCCAGACATTTTTTCAGAGGATGACATTTTTTTTTTTTTTTTACATAAATTGTGGAGGCATTCTACATTTTATTTCTTGAGTTCTTTTCCTGGTTTCGCTGTTACTTCCATGGTTGAAGACATTTCTCTTCCTTTCTTTTTCTTTTCTGCTTTACCTTACCTTGACCTTACCTTACCAATACTTACCCAAACTGGATACTGTTCTTTTCCTAGATGAAGTCTCAGGCCGTTACTTCGTAGAGAAACTGCTTAGGTCCAATAGTCCGACGACGTCTAATAGATCAAATCCAAGGAACTGGCATAGGCCTAAGGCCGCATTACCATCACAAGTGCCTCTACTGAGGAATATCCAGGGTAGTTTGAATTCGCTCTTGACGGGTCAATAGTCCTCTAAGTAAAATCCCAATTTCAATCCGGGCACGGACTAATTATTACCAGTTCACATCATATTTCCCCAATCATGATACTTAGTCAATCTCGTCAGGATACCAGTTCGATTCCGATATGTTATAATTTCCTAGTGTATATACTCCCAAGTCTAGAGTGTAGTAGGTTTCCAATTGGATATCGAATTACCATATCTAGTATCAATACTGTTTAAAGACAGTCCATCAGTTGCGTGTGTATGTCCTCCAATGGCCCTTTATTCTTTAGATCAAAGTATGATTGCCATTTAAATTTCCTTCTACATCGATTTTTGTCGGGGTCTCTGCCTGTTTGGTTTCTATAGATTTGTCCATATTTTCCATTTCTTCCATTTCTCAAACACGAAAATAAATATATATTCCAAGAGGTCGCAATTCACCCCAATCAGCAGTACCCAAAAATCAGTCGAGTATCAATAGGGAGAGCTGATTAAACAGGATCAGAATTACTGCTGTTCGAATAACAACAAAGGTGGGTTGGGTTTAATGTCAGATACGTTAAAGGGCGAATTCTATAGGTACAATTAGCCCTATCCAAGTATCCCTCCTATATTTCGTTTAAATTATGTTATCAGTTAGTAAAATAATGTCAAATTTCAAAACCGTTGGTATCACTAAACCGATATATCGCACTCGTATATCTCCTTTGGGTATACCCGAGTGGATTACTAAGGATCGTGTAAAGACTAAATACAGTTACGAAACTTATCAATTGTAGATATATATGCAAAACAGGGTTTAATCCTCAATATTTCGTCAAGTAGATAAAATCTATTCTATATCCACTAGATAGAACAAGCCCACCCCAAACCAGCATATAAATGTACAGTATTAATATTCTACCTTAACAAGTACTAAATTGTACAATATCTGGGCCAACTGTACTATAATCTATATAGTATCAAATTACAATGTCTAGTTGTTAATGGTTTAATCTTTCCTATACTTCAAAAACGTTTAAGCTCAAAAGCGTATTCCAGATCAATAAGTCCCAAACCAAAAATCGAAACCAAAATCGAAATATCAAAATATCAAGGATCCACCTACCTAGGAGCAGGAACCAGCATTCTTCAACACACTACCAAAATCAACCGAATCGGTGTTCATATAGGAACCGCCCTATTCAAGGCGGTTGCCACACCTATAGCCAGTAGCTATGTCCAATATTCCGATCAGGATTTGGGTTCGATTCCGAGAAATAGGTTACGGGGAATTTCCCTCAACCTTAGTTATTAATAATTATTTTATGTAAGGTCCATACTAATCAACGCCCAAATCAACAATAATTCAAGATCTCAATGTCCAAGGCTGTTGATAAATGTTTTTCAGGTGATTATTCGAGATCAACTGCCCTCCATAACTCATTAATAATAACCTTAATTGAGGAAATTCGGACCCATTCGCAAAGCTTTTTTGTACATGTCAGTTTACCATTTACGAGCGAATCCCCGAGTTTTATCACAAGTTGAATATACATTGAACCCTCCCAAGTAGTTAAACTGCTTAGTGCATTTTATTCGACAAAAGTTGTCGAACTTACGAACCAGCGCTTTGAACTACTTTTTTGTGTGATGGCATTCATATTCCTGAAGCATACTTCCTTCGTAACGAAGTCTTCTATACGTATGCTTGTTTAGAAATTCCAGTTTGAGTCTAGTGCCCCACTTTATTCTTTGTTTGGATTTCTAATTAGTATTTGGAAGGAACAAAAATCTTGAATTCAGGCTGAAGTGTAGAATCGACCCATTGCAAAAAGCCGATTTTAAATTCAACCAACGCCTTTGAGATAACAGCAACATTCTGTTTTCGAAAGGGTATGTTCTTGGATAAAAAGTTTAGTTTGTCACTGATCTGTTTTCAAGAGAGCAAATTCGGTCCAGAACCACTCAACGATTGATTCGAATACAGAATCCAATGGTCAGTTCTAACCACTTGGTGACCAGGCCGACTAAAAATTGTTTAATCGAGCATTTAAAAAAGAAAAAATCGAATTAGCAGAAAATTCGACAAAGGTTCGCGCCAGGAAATGGAGGTGTAAACCTACATGCTTTTATTTTGTTCCATTTACATAAATTGAACAAAATTATGTCGGTTTTGATGTCATTTCAAAATGTAATCAGAATTCAGCGAAGGAATGGTGATTGTTTGAATTTAATAAGTAGCAAATTTTAGTTTGGTTTTCACACAAGTATCTTGATAGTGGATGAGGAGACATGAATAGAAATTGCAATGCTGGCTTTTTCAAAAAATTCTGTTCGAATACACCAGGCTTATGACCAGCTTACCTCGTATTTTAAAATATGTTTTAAGTATTTCTTTTTTGGCTTGTTATTGCGTCAGAAGTGGGATTTGAATGGCACCTTGCCTGTGCTCTTTCTAAAAAGACATCTATAAATAAAGACCCTTTAGCGATTCGCTATAATCGGATCCGCTTGAAAATTGTTCGATATTTTTTATCTTGAATATCTTATGCAATCCTTTCAAAAAGTGTTTCTTCATCCCAATAAACGAAAACAATTTGGATTACAAAGTTCACACTCGCTTAGTCGTTTGTACTTTCTGAGGCCAACATTCACGACCTTGAGCTTGAGACAGATCGGTGTAAAGTCCCTTGCCCTCTGTTATCTTCCATTCTTGCTTTCTGTTCCGAGCGAATTTGTATACGGAAATTGAAGAATTAATCACTTTTATGTAGTTGTACATTGGCCATACATGCGGTTTGTTATTGCGTCAGAAGTGGGATTTGAATGGCATTATGCTGCTTGCACTTCGATGTTGCAATAAATTCAAGTCTGACCTTGGGTTACCTTCGATTTCGGCATGCCAATTTATCAATTTTATTTGGGAGGGGGATAAATAAATATCAAAAGCAATATTTGTTTGGATTACAGCTTTTTTTAGATAGCGGAAATTATACACCCCATTTCCTTCTGAGAGTTGGAATTTCCTAAAATAGCATGTCGTTGCGCCTTCGGCTGCAGTGAAAAATCGTACTTATTTTGTATTTGCATGTTCCTGTCTTTTCGCTGCAATCTTTTTGTAAAGTTTAATTTTGCGGTTTCTGTTGCAAATCTACCTAGGCGTTCTTTTTTATCAATAATTTCTCACGTTTATTTATGTTTTCTTTCGGTACACACAGGTTTTCTATAAAATATCATCAGAACCAAACAAAAAAGCTACATCTAGATGTGAAAACAAATTTTTTAAAAGTTTAACTTTTGTTGATTGGGTAAATTCGTAACTTTTCGTTGATGGGGCGGTTGCTGTCGGAGTTGAACAAAGTTTGACACTTTTCTTTTTTCAAAAGGTAATATGTAAAATAGAACTTTTTAAACAGATAAATAGGATTGGCAATTTTTTCTTATTGCTGACTAGTTTCCTAAAAGGCTTTTTGTCACTTTTAATCATGTGGAAAAAAATAAAAACATTTCTATTGAATTCTATAAAAGTTTCTATAGAATGTGGTCTATATAGAATTATGACTCGTTTTTCTACAAGCTCTATAAAGTAACCTCAATAGAAATCTCTAGAATGTCTAGAAACCTATAAAATTCTATAGAAGCTCATTTCTTATTTCACAACTTACTTTTTATAGAACTCCAGAATTCTATAGAAATACATAGAATCAGCTCGTTTTCTACATAGAATGTTTTCTATATAAACGAAATTTTGTTCTTCAGAAATCTGCTTCTCTGGAACTTAAAATTTTTCATAAGGGAGGACAAAGAACTATCATATAAATATGTAGAATTCATTCCTGTAAAGATTTAGGTCTATGTTACCTCACACCAAGACCTACCCACATTGGCCCATTCAATGTGGGTTGTACTTTCCTTCAACTCCTTCAAATGTGACCCCATTTAAAATATAAATTCTGATTGAGAGCTAAAAAAAGTTTATTCACACTAAATAACTGGTTAACTAATTATCCAAAAATATTAAAATAATTCTACTTGGTAAGGAAAAAAGGCCAAATGTCAAAGTTCATTGATCTTGAGTTGTCCACAAATCTCTTCATGGTAATGAAAGTTATAACAGAAAGTGTCTATCCTTTTGTCAATGCTCTATAAAAGAATCAAGACATTGGGAAGTATTTTTGGAACTCTTAAAAATTTTAAAAAAAATCAAAACTACTGAATCAGCTGTAATTAAAAACTTGCTAGATGGACATTGGCCCTTTTCTACCATATTTAATGAAATGTTAAAACAGCCAAAAAATTAAATGTGAAAGTAATAAGTGAACATATTTGAAATAGTTTATTTAATCAACCGGGTGGTCAGGATTTGGGCCCTGCCTAGTTTTAACTAATTTGCAACTTTGTTGAAATCAATAGAACTTAATTCTCCAATTATTTATTAAGTGCATGCTAAAAAAATCATGAAAATGAGTTATTTTTATGGGTAAACTTGAGACTTCAAGTTTTCACTTTCCCTCTTGTTTATTAGAGTAAGTAGTGAAATTATAAAATCTACATATAAAGCAGAGTTGACATCTGTCTGTTCTCTATACAAATCTACACTATTTGACCAATCTACACCAAATTTGGAACCCTGCAGGTAACGTAGGCTTCACATATTACCCCCATTCTATTTGTCTTGGGTGTGCTGAGGGGTGTAGTGTTCCGTCATCCTGGACAGCACTTGCTAGGGGCGCTTTCTCCCTGTCTGGCTGTGCAGATGACATCAGAGTTAACATCTAATGAGTCGCCTCTCGAGATGACCTTGGAGGTTTTTAGAATCTTGGAGTATGATGCAATCGCAGATGGGTGTGGTTGCTCTGAAAATCGCTCAGTATATCGTTTATGTATCCCATCTATAAATTCTTAAACTAGCTTTTATTGGAAAGTAAATTTTTATAATATAAGATTATTTTTATAGAAAGTGGTATTTTTTTATTACCTATGTGGTACTGGGGCTAAAGACAATTAAAATCCTCATAGGTATAACATTGCATATTTATACGATCAATGTCGAACCAATTCACACTAAATTTGGTACATTCATCCTGTAGAATTCTGCAGGACATGTAGGCTATTTATTTATCCCACTCGATTTGTCCTGGTCTGCAAGACGCTAAAAACAATTTGAAATCTCCATAGGTATAATATTGAGTAATATTACGATGAATTATAAACAATTCAACCCGAGCAATGCCAGGTAATTCAGGTGGTAGTAAATACACTGCTGGCCACCCAAATTGCAACACCAAGAAAGACGAGATATCACAACAAAATTTATTTTGTAGATAACATGTTGACCAAGTATCAAATGATTAAATTTATAGACTTCTGTGAAGTGTGGTTCCTGCCAAAATCAGTAGCCAGAGTAGCCGCCATTGTTGGAGATCACCGCTGCCACATGCCTCGGCATTGATTCAAAGAGACTTTGGATGTGTTCTTGGGGTACAGCAGACCAAGCAGCTTCCACACGTTGCCAAAGTTGATCTGGTGTGGCAGCTGGGGATGTATTCTGGGTCAATCGTTGAGCAACCATGGACCACATGTTTTCTATCGGCGAAAGATCCGGAGAGCGAGCTGGCCAGGGAAGCAATTCAATCTGGCGATTGACGAAGAACCCTTGGACAATGCGTGCCACGTGTGGTCGCGCATTATCCTGTTGAAATATGGCTGTGGGCAAGCCCTGAAGGTAAGGAAGGACAACTGGCTCCAACACCTCAGAGATGTAGCGCTGGCTGTTTAAAGTACCGGCAATGCGTACTAGAGGAGTGCGAGAGTGATATCCAATACCGCCCCATACCATAATACCCGGTGCAGGACCAGTGTGGCGGTGCAAAAATTCAGCTGTTCAGCATCCTCTCTCCACGGTGTCTCCAGACTCGAATCCGACCATCGTGGTGTTGCAGACAGAAGCGTGACTCGTCAGTAAAGACAATTTCATTCCATTCTGCCGTCCACATCCTTCTTTCATCGCACCATTGGCGGCGGAAACGTCTGTGGTTCTGCGTCAAGGGTAGACGAAGCAATGGACGTCTTGCGGACAGACCACTCTGCTGTAAACGGCGTCGAATGGTACGCGCAGACACTGGATGATGCGGTACAGACTGAATGTGCTGTGCTATGGTTCGTGATGTGGCTGAGCGATCCGTCACTGCCATACGCACAATATGCCTGTCATCACGTGAAGTGGTGCACTGAGGTGGATGCGATCGAACACGTCGGTCCGTCGTACCCTCCTGCATCCAACGATCACATATCCGCATTACAGTTGTTTGGTTTCGTCCAACACGACTACCAATTTCCCTGAAAGATAATCCACAATCTCGGTAGGCCACTATCCTTCCTCTGTCGAACTCGGATACTTGATCCAAAGATGATCGCTGTTTTCTACGAGGCATAATTGATCGTTTTTTTGAAAAAAACCATAAGAAAAACACAATTGCCGTACTTGAAATCGTCGAAATCTCCAAGCCTTAAATAGCGCTTTGAAGTGGCGCCACAGGCGCACGTGATGTGTGTCTGCGCTGAAATTCTAATCATTTGCATATCTCACCTCCGCTAATGCATGTTGCAAATTTCATATTATTTGCATGCTTCCTTCAGGGTGTTGCATTTACGGTGGCCAGCAGTGTAAAACAGTTTAAATTGGTAATGAAGTGAATGGTTTCTAGTTTTTTGTAATTTGTTTCAATATTTTTTTCTTTTACAGGGGATACAGTTTTCGTTCAAGGAGCAGCTGCCACTCCCCGAGCTTTAGTTCCTGCTCTAGCTGAACATGGTAAAAAATCTAGCTTAAAAAATGTTACTGTGTGCCACATACACACAGAAGGTGCTGCAGAGTACAACAAACCAGAATTTGAAGGTTTGTTTCTCTTTCTATTTGAAAGTAATCAATACAAAAATATTTCAGCCATTTTTGTGTTTTAAAAAGTTATTGAGATTTTAATCACATTTATGAAGATCCAAATTTATTTAGGAGTTTAGGAAACTGATCTTTTTTAAAATTAAAACCTATTTCGTTGCTGTATATATTTAGATTTTTGAATTCAGTAATCTTAATTTAGATGAGTCAGAAAACAATTTCTCAGTACATAAGAATATTTCACATTTTTTATCTAATTGAACCTATAAGTGAAAAAAAGTTACTTTTAAAATAGTCCCATTATCTTCAGCCACTTGTTTTTTATAATCAGATTAAGATCGTCTAACATGCGACACATATTTTATGAAACATTTATAAGATGAAGATTAAACTGTTTTTATACTAAAATAAGAATTGTTAAAAAGTTCATTTTATTGCATATGAAACACAATATGTAAACTTTATTTTGTGATGCTCATGCAATAAGTAGAAATAACTTTTCATTCCAAATAAATATTGCAAAGAATGTTTCCTATATTAATCTGTTCCACAAGACTTGTGTAAAATTGCTGATTATTCTAATTGAAAACATCCATTTTGCCTTCCTTGGGTCGTCATGGCTCAGTGGGTATGTCCATTGATCTAGCAACCTTCGAGTTGTAGGAGGCGCAGGTTCGATTCCTGTCAGGTGCACTCCTCCCTGAGTGTATTTCTCTCTTCTGTGTCAGTAAAACTTTCATTGTGTGTGTGTCTATTGATGTTGTATGTCTTGTGTCTGGCGCAGCATGGACAAATATGGCCCTTGTGCCATTAAACCCCAAATCCTACCAACCTAGTAGCCGAGTGTTTGGTGCTCTTACCCTCTGTTCAATAGTCTGGCTTTGAATTTTAGTCTTGGCATGTATGTTCATAGTGGTTTGGAATCCACTTTAAAACTGTAGGTCCAAGTTTACTTATCCCTTTTCTAGTAAAAAACATAGAGTAACAAACAAACCTAATTGTTTTGTATTCCGATTGATGTGAAGTCTTAATTGGTGTGTAATGTTTACACTTGACAAGTTTTAAGAACAAAAATCTATTTTCAGGTATCTTCCGAAGCAATTCTTTTTTTGTTGGAGCCAACTCAAGAGAAGCCATCAACTCTGGGCGAGGGGATTTCGTACCTGTGTTCCTGAGTGAGATTCCTCTGCTCTTCCATCGCAAAATCGTTCCAGTTGATGTAGCTTTGGTACAGGTGACCCCTGCTGACAATCATGGCTATTGTAGTTTAGGTACCAGTGTGGACTGCACTCGAGCTGCCCTGCAACATGCAAAATACGTCATAGGTACTTTAATGGATTCTGCTTATTTCAGCATCATTTTCTCCTGTCCCGTTTCAATTGCTTTCTTATTAACATGTTTTATAATCAAGTTATGTAATGGATAGGTTATACCTGCTAACTCTTTTCTGGATTTTCCAGAAAATTACTTTTATGGTCTTCTGGACAGATAAAATGTCTTCAGAATTTTTCTTTTCAATGTGCGAAATTTTCGAATGACGCCAAATTTGTCATTTGGCACCACATGACAATCCATGATGGAATGGTATTCCTTACCTACCTACTTTTCCAGAAAAACACTTGTTTGCTCTGTCTTCCAGATGGAAATATGGCACAGCTTGTCTGCTTTTGGACCTTGCACCATAAAAGTCCAAATTCAATCCGGATGGAAATAGTGTCTATTTTTTCTTAAGGATGAGAAAGATGAGATGCCAATTTAGAAGATTTGGTGCCTAGCTGTGGCAGCCATGAAAGTAAAACATTGGAAACTGGTTGCTTGATCGTTATAGAAATCTTAGGCACTAATTTTCAAGAAGTTTAATTGCTTATATTTGGCATTATTTTGTGTAAAATATCGCCAAATTGTGTTTCATTGAGTTTGACCTGCTACCTAGCATATGACAGTAGAGCATGGGGCAATTTTTGTTTTCAATTGCTATCTTAAGGCCCAATTTGGTGCAATTGTTGCTAATTTTTCTTTTTAAATTATGTTTATTTTTAGGCATCTTTCATTTCAGACTGTTAAATGTAAAAAATTTTCAGGATTTTTTATCCTGGTAAGATGTAATGAAAGATAAAACTAAATATTACATTACTTGAGGTTTTGCTCAGAGGTGCTGAAGGAATTACCTTGTCTTTGAGTGGATTGATATTAATCTGCTCTCAAGTAATTTTGTGTTAAATATGTAAGCTATTTTAAACTTACACCCATTTAGGCTTACTAATGTATCTAAATCTTGCATTACCTATGAGCTAAATGAAGGTTAGCAGAGGTGTAGTGTCCATGTATGCCCAGAAACTTCACATTCTCTTATTTAAAAAATAAAAATTTGAATAAATTCAGTAGTGAAAAATATGGATAAAACCTGAAGCCAAAATTATGTATCTTGAAATCCCTCTTAATGGAAGCGTACACTAGTCCGCATTGCAGACTGCACATATCAGATTTTAAAATTATTTACATTGTTTTCAATGAGACTGAGCTCACCTACCTGTATCGGACATCAGCAATACCGATGGAGATTCCAGAGGGAGAATAAAATCCACTCCGTCCCTACTATAGGGATGGCTCATTCAATTTTCCTAGTAGTTTGGGTATCCAATGTTGATGTGGCCTGCATTTTCCCATCGGTTTCTAAGTTAATCCTGAACTGCAAATATGGACCATGCTAAATTAATTGCTATTGTGCAAGAATACAAAGAGTTGTACAACCTATGACACCTACATCATTCCAACCAACAATGAAGGGACAACATTTGGGAGGAGATCGGGAGTAGAATGAAACAGTGGAAAGGAAATTAGTACTTGATTTATTCACACAACAATTATATTTGTTTATAATCAAGTCTTCAGGTTCTATTGACTTGAATGATGTGTTCTCTTTTTAAATGTTGGGATGTCTAGAAATGTTGTAAACTTTGCATGAGTCCTATGAAAGTACTGGAAAAACTTGAAGTCATTGATGATTAAATTAGGGAATAATGTGATACTTTTCATACTCCAACCTCTTGTTTATATTGTGTACCCACAGGTTCCGTTTTTGTTCCTCTTCTGCTATCAAGCAACTGGCAACTACTTCCTCACTGTCCATAACAGTGTTGAGGCCGTCGTGGCTCAGTGGGTATGCCCACTGCGCTAGCAACCTTCTTGTTGTAGGCGGCGCAGGTTCGATTCCTGCCAGGTGCATTCCTCCCTGGGTGTATTTCTCTCTTCTGTGTCAGTAAAGCTTTCACTGTGTGTCAGTTACTTGATATTGTTTGTCTTGTGTCAATTATTTGATATTGTATTGTGTCTGGCGCAGCATGGCCGAATATGGCCCCTGCGCCATAAAACCCCAAACCAACAAACCATAACAGTGTGTGAGCCCAGTAAAGTTTGTTATCACAACCGATGTTTACATGAAAAAGTTCCACTAATGAACTGAGTGACCTGGAGGTGGCCCACTTTCGGAAATGCTAATGCTCTGAATGCAGTGTGTGCAGTACACTAAATTAATCCGATGCTTGCTGTCCGTACAATGCAGACTAGGATGCGCTTTTAGGGGTTGCCAAATCCAAATGAATTGAGATTTAGCTAAACAATGTGACCATGTTTTCTTTTAAAAATGGTCTTGAGAATTTAAAAACCACGAAAATTCCATTCACAATAAAAGAAATTGATATCACGTGTTCAAGGTTATGTATTATCAAGGCTCTTGCATTATACCATGGAAATGTCTATCACTTAAGATAAACATCACAGCCTTTTTAAACTTGTATTGAAGTACTGATTTCAATTTGTTTGAACACAACCAAGATTATACTTTGAATCCTGAATTTCAAAGTTTCCTATCTAATTTTTCAGGCCAAGTAAATCCTCGCTTGCCACGAACATTTGGAGATGCCACGATTCACGTGTCCCATTTTGATGCTCTTGTGGAAGGCGAGAGGGAACTGCCAGAGCACAAAGTCGAGGTCCTGACGGAAGTTGAACTCAGCATTGGCAAGCTGATTGCCAACAACTTGGTGGATAACGGAGCAACCTTGCAGATGGGTGAGTAGAAACCCTTTGAAATGGTTTGGCAAGATTCGCGTTATATTTCGTAAGTATATTGTATATCCAACGTTCTATTGTCCTATAATTTGTGCTAAATGTGTACCATGGAACTGACTTGAGTGATTGTCCCACCAGATATTGCTTCCACGAAACAATTCCCTATTTGGTTACTTAATTGAAGAGCTTTTTTTCGAAAGGCTGCATGTCATGTTTTCGATTATTCAAAAAAGACAAATTTTCAATCTATTTAATATAAAATAAGATTTTTTGCAGATAATCTCTGAATGTTTGAGGGAGAAATGTCTGTTTTTGACCATGGTGAAAATCCACTTTGTCAGGGACTGTTATGACTTACTGTAATCCCCTGCTCTGAGAACCTGCAAGTTGTAGGTGGCCCAGGTTTGATTCCTGTTGAGTGCATTCCTCCCTGGGTGCATTTCTGTCTGATGAGTCAGTAAAACTTTCATTGTGTTTATGTCTATTACTTGGTGTTGTAAGTGTTATGTCGGACGTAGCATGGCCAAATTTGGCCCTTGTGCCAAAGCCACCACTTTATCAAGAAGGATATGAAAGATAATAAAGCACTTTATATATGCCATCACAATACTTGAACTGCTCCAAAGACAATTAAAACTTGAATAATCTCAAGCACAATTAAACAATGTGGCTATCGTGCTACAACTGCGAGCACTCAAGCTGGCATTGTGAAACCAATGGTGTTGCCTGCTATTTATTTAAAATTTGTTAACATAAGTATGTCATAAAAATAAAAAGAATGAATGTAACCATGTTTACTTTTTAATAACTTGTAGCAGTGCAGAATTATTAATTTATGAAGGTGGCTCTAATAATGATTACTCACTGTAACAGTATTGAATAATGGTCCAAAAAATGTTAACAATATTACAAAAAATTTAAAGACAAGCCTTTTCGAAATAAGCAAGACTAGATCTGTTGAGAACAATAAAATAAAACAACCTATAAATTGTTTGAACTAAATGGAAGCCTTTAATTATAATTTAATTGCATCTTAATTTGTATCATTTTGATTTGTCAAAAAATACCACTATTGAATCGCTCATTTTCATTCCTTTATCTCGATGCGCTGCCCTAAGATCCGTAGAACCACTTCATGTGCTTGGTAAAACAAGTTATCTTTAATCCTAAGTCATTAGTGATTTTAAATTCCAGTGGAAAGGGACCTGAATTCCTGTCTATTTTCAATAAGACTACATTTTGCTTCACACTTCTAACTTTTGGATTAACTAAACTAACTGACACCTCCATTTTAATTCTAATGTAACTTTCTATTTATTTGCAGCTAATGCAGAGAAAACGTTTTTTAAACAATATTTCTTAAACAATGTTCGAATCAACTGCCAAAGCTGACACTTGTATCTGCAGTTTACTCGTATGTAAAATCTGTAGATTCAAAAAACTTCCTAGTATGTACCTTAAAGTTTGCAAGTATCTTGTAATATCGCTTTTACTCATTGGTATTGGGTAACTATTAGGACTCGATGTTGTAACATTTTAAGGCTGTAGGATAAGCTTGATATAATAAATTTGATAATTGCTCAGATAAATATTATACGAGAGGTGTAAGTACGAATTCATAAGCATTTTATTTGTTAAATTAAAGTTAATGTATTGTAAATTCTGTCTACCAATATGATTTGCAAGGTTAATTTTCTGTGTTTTGCCTTATTTTAAAATGCTATTATCTGCAAATATTAACTCTTAAACAACATATATTGGTTGAGTCAGTAAAATTTACAGGATTTTAATGACATTTGCATTTGAAAATTTATGTCTGGAACTAAACATAAGAATTAATATAGATATGTTTGACATAATGTTTTTGGGAATACACCATCTGGGGGTATAAGCATAGAGCTTGGATTCAGAATTTTAAGGCTGTAAATTATATAGAGCATGTGTTATTTTATTTTTTATCTGTCCTATTGTGAAAAAAATTTTGAATCATAACCTCCCTTAAGCTGACTTTTTGCATTTTTAATCTTCTAATTTAGTATTGTTTTGCTTTTATGAAGGTATTGGTTCCATTCCTGATGCTGTTTTGGCCAGTCTGAAGAACCACAAGGACTTGGGGATCCACTCTGAAATGTTTAGTGATGGTGTTGTAGACCTGGTCAACAGTGGTTGTATCAATAACAAGTACAAGGGAGTTTACGCTGGCAAAATTGTTGGAAGCTTTGCCATAGGATCCCGAAAGCTCTTTGACTTCATGGACAATAACCCCTTTGTTGGTAAGATGCCTTTTATGTACCTATACATTTATCAAATGCACAAAACTAGTTTTTAAATCTAGTTTATGTTATTTTAACAAACTAATCTACTTAAAAATCTAAAATTGCTTTCTCATTTTATGAGAACTAGTGGTCACCCAGTGGTCGAAATTCGACCATAATTCATTTAATTTTTAAGTTTGAACGTTAATAAGGTTCTTTTGTCAAAGAGTATACCTCTATATTCATTGCATATAATTTTTTTGAATTTTGTTCTATTACGTAAGCTGCAAGCATGTACAAATACGTCATAGGAAAAATGTGGCATAGCTTGGTTAAGCCATATAAAAAAAACAATAACGCGTTGTTTGACATTTTCTTGGGTTTTTTTTATTGCTATACTGGCCACAGGTTTCGCCAAGGCTACACAGTTAATTTGCCTATCTTTTTCAAATTATATAAAATTTAAATAAAAAATAAATCCAAGAAATGAAATAAGGAATATGTGCTTCGTATTTTTTTATATATTTTTTATTAAAACAAAAAAACGGGTGGTTAAAAAAATAAATGTTGTCCATTGAACTTGAAATAGTTCGACAATGAATTTAATGATTCAAAACTTCTGTGTAGACAATGTTTTTTGTAAAAACTTTTTCATCGTTTGCTAAATGCCCTTGACCGTTATATTCTGAAATATAAAATCTCAAACCATCGAATGATCGAACTCTACTTGCTGCGACGTACAATTGACCATGTGTAAAAACTGGCTGCCTCAATAAAATTCCAATTTTTCGAATGTTTGTCCTTGACACTTATTTATTGTCATCGCAAATGCAGGTATAATTAGAAATTGAGTTCTTTGAAAGTTAAATGGTAAAATAGTTCCGGAATATGTTAAATTTATTATGTGGAATCAAAATTCTTTTATTGCGTGCTGTTCCAGTTAAAACTTCGCAATCAATAGTATTACGATGCATAAATTTGAGGCGCATTCTTGTTCCATTGACTAATGCTTCCTTTGTATTTAAGTTTCTGATCAGCAAAACGATGCAATTAACTTTCAATACTAACTTATGTGGTGGCAAATTATGCCAAATCTCATACTCCTCCGTGCGCTCAATGTGCTTAAAAAGGGGTACAAAGTTTTTCTTCACGTATTAATATATAGATTACAGTATAGAACGTAAGCAATGAATGTTTTATTTTGTTTAATTTAATATACTTGTAACGCATATTATACATTAATTTTATCTTTCTGCACTCCTTCTCCATATGAACTTTAATTATGCCAAATCTCATACTCCTCCGTGCGCGCAATGTGCTTAAAAAGGGGTACAAAATTTTTTTTCATGTATTAATATATAGATCTCATACTCCTCCGTGCACGCAATGTGCTTAAAAAGAGGTTATTCACGTATCAATATATAGATTGGCTAATCGATTAGCACTCACTGCTTGAGTTCAACAGGCTCCAGCATTCGAGTCCTGATGCATCAAGCAATTCACTTTAAGCTATAGCTCTTGTGCAGCAAAAAGTGTCTAGAACGACAAACCAACTCATAAGATGTTTGTATTACCTTAAGGACTTCAGATTATGCAAATGTTAATTGGTTTCAACACTCTTTTAAAGCTAATTTAATTTTTTAAATGAAACCAGGTGAACCTCACTCCTTGTGTGCTTGCATTGTTGAAACTGAGTAGAATATTAACCTTTATTTGAGGTTCACATGCCACTTGATATTCTTGATAAAAAAAACATTTTAGATACTACAGAAAATTATGTTTCTTTCTAAACTTAGAAAAACACCTTTTACATTGATTTTTAAGGATACTTTGAAATCAGTGGTGACTAATTATGTTTAGAAAACAGTTGTCATGGTTCCTGCACCATAGTATGAATAGAAGAAGTTTGATAGGTATTGTAAGATAATTTTTCTCTAATTTGAAAACACTTCATCCAAACATCTTGTATTTTACATACTTAAAGGGATTCAAGATTTCATGTTGCTCCTTTAGTAGCTTGAAAAAGTGACTGGGACCATCTCAAAGTGTCTTAGAAACTTGGCATTGCGGTTTTAGTGATGAAAGAATAGTGAATAAATGAAAAAGTAAATGCAGATTCTGAAAACTTAAATATGCTATTGGGAAAAAAATGAATATCCCCATGCTGTGTAACAGTAACATAGTTACAGGATTTTATTTTGGATGAGGTCCTGACATTGGAAACTCGTTTTTAAAAATGATGCTCTGAACCTCCAAGTTTCATCGAAAGTCTATCTCCTATTTTATTTTAAAATAAGAGATAATTGTATGCAAGAAATCTAAGAATCGTTGTTTGCTGAATGTTTACAATAATAAATAACGCTGAGCAAATATTCAAATATTATTTCTTAAAGTTGATGTAGTATTTTATCTTTCATCCTGACTGATTAGTTAAATGAAATTTAATTAATTAAAGGATAACAGCAGAAGTGTTTATGCATCTATTTGTATTTTGCTAATGAATGTGGTACGGAAATCGACGTTATTTGTTCATTGTCAAATGGCAACAACTGATATGAACGATAAGAATTTGACCATTACAGGGATCATTTGCGATTTTGCCGCTCAATTTAAATTTGCTTTAATTGAGCTGGAGCTATATAATACTGCTAGAACTACATGGAAGATCAACACTCCAATAAAATTCTTCTGCAGTCTGATGATACAAAGCAATGAGAAATCTGGAAGATAGAAATCAGTGCAGAAAAGAAAATGAGAGCGAAAATAGGTTAACGTCAAGAAATGCTGGATCAGCTTTGAGCAAGAGAATGCGATGAAATTGAAGTAAATATTCAGAATCTAATTGTGGTCATACGACCGAGGTGTACTTATTGCCATGCGTTTTTATAATAGCCCGTTGTGTTGCTCCAGTGTGATGTTTAATTAAAAATACATACGTACCATGTGTTTTCATTGATAAGATTGAACACCAGTAAAGGTCAATAAAATACTGTTATATATTTTTAGAAATTTTTTTTCATTTTGGGGTATGAAATCCATTGATTGAATTTGGAGTCTATTCATTATAAGTTAATTTAAATTAGGTGAAATGTGAGTAACGTCACTTTGCCATCAATATATATAGCAATTAAGGAAGTTTAGTGGAGATGCTATGTGTGGGTCTGCTAGTTTGTAATTAATTTGTGAAAAGATAAAAGTAAGAAACTAATGCTTTTTGGGATGGTGCTGAACCTTCTATTTGGCTATGTCACTTGCTGTGCAATATAATACATATAATGTAATGTATGGAATGTTTGTTTCAGTTATGTTGAATGTGGACTATGTGAATCATTCAGACAATATTGCTATTAATCCCAAGATGACTGCCATTAATTCATGTATTGAGGTAGATTTAACAGGACAAGTTTGCTCCGACTCCATTGGAACAAGGATCTATTCAGGTAAATATATGTGATATTTGCTATCTGACAATGTGAACAATTATAAATGCATTTTAAACACTAAAAGTATGCAGTTTCATGAAAATATACCCAGTCATTTGGATGTAGTGTGGGCAAAAGACACCAAAGATGGAAACCAACCATTCAAATGATCAAAATTGATAGAATATTTTCGCTCGATTTCAGTTTCTATGTACAAACACTTCATTTTTATTTATATAGGTACCACTCATGTATCCAATCCACAAATGTGTGGTTTGTTATGTGCTTTGAAAAAAGATCATAGTGATATCAAGTCATTTAATTTACGTCATAACATCTGTTTATTATCATGTAAATAGTGAAATATGCTGCTTTAAATTTCTTTTTGAGACAGAATTTTAAGAATAATTTTCAGGATTAATAGAAACTATTCTGTAGATATCAATGTATTATCTGAATTTTGTTTAGCATCGTTTAAAAAATACTTACACTTAAAATCGATAAACAGCAAATAGTACATGAGTTAAATATGATTATTTATTAAAATGGAATAACAAAGAGCTTAGGTCACTGTATTTAATATAATGGTGTAAAAGAGTAGGAATGAACATTAAGTATTTCTATTTTTTAATGTTATATGGAATTTACGTGTATGTTATCTCAGGCGTTGGTGGACAAATTGATTTCCTTCGTGGAGCTGCCATGGGTAAAGACGGATTAGGTAAACCCATCCTGGCCATGCCTTCCCTCACCAGCAAAGGAGAATCGAAAATTGTGCCCTTCATCAAGCAAGGTTAGTATGCTATTTTTATGTCGTCCTTATTGTACAATTTAGTTCATCTTGCAATATAAGTGCTAAAATGTTGTCCTCAAACATACATAGTATTCTAGTAGGTAGTGGAAATTAAAAGGCTACAGAGAACCATGTTAAAAACAAGACCTTTATTAACAGATCACTTTATACACTGTTTATAAAAATCTTATGACCAATCTTTCCTCTTTTCTGAACAAACCACCTGACTCTTTTCGACCAATAACATTTTAGAAATAAAATCAGGCGATGTATGATTCATCCCATCGGATGTAAAAAAACAACCATTCAAGACCAAAGTAAAAGAGTATCCATCTGGAACCTTACAGATATAATAAATATCCAAGACTGAAGCCAAAGTGCCTAACTGTCGTAGCCTTACATAAGTGCTAAAAAGTTGTCAGTTTTTGTTATTGTATGTGATTCACATAAATGCCCCTCTTGGTAAAGTTGTGATTAGAGACTTGGAATAGTCTACAAAAACTAAGGGATGCATGGTTCAATGACAAGGAGCCTTCATTGAGTCGTGAAGGCAGAAGTATGCATTTTAAATCAAAACTGTTTTGTGTAAAAGAAAACTTTGTTTTTAACACGAGGTTTTGCTTGATTCAGTTGATTGATAACTTTTTCAACAGGGAATGCCTGGCTTCTGGGCTGTTTAATTAAGTCGTGCTGAATGAACACAAATGTTTTTTTACAAGCTATATACAGTGAAATTAACTCAGTACCACACTAGTGTTTTTCCAGATTGCTTTAAAAATCTCCAAGCCATCTGATTCTCTCCTGGGGCCACGGTAGCTCAGTTGGAAGAGTAATGGATTAGCAACAGGAGATTTGCGAGTTTGAAATTCGGTTCAGCCATAGACCGTCGTGTATGCGGGAACTGGTGTACGTTAAATCTCATGGCTTCCAATGTCCTCACGTTGGTATGGAAGATTGGAGAGTGAGGTGCCAGTTCAGGTGTTGACCTCGTCATCTGACCAAGGTTCAAAATGACAAGGTGTTGTCCTGGGATCTTTCCCTTCAAGATTAATCCTGGACCATCAGCAATAGCCTGTTGTGTCGCTCCAGTGCGACATTAGTTAACTATGTGCCTGATTCTCTCTTAGTATAGGGTTCCCATGTTCCTTAAAATGGCCTGATCTTCCATTTTAGTGTTTAAGGGCCTTTAAAATGCATTATTTTTATACAAAAGCACTACTTCATTTCGGCTGCATTCAAAAGCAATGATCAATGACACGTGACCTTAGAGAAGTAATTTGGCAATTTTAAGAAGGTCGATCTAATACAGATCTTTCCTTACATCTCCACAAAAAAATGTCAATAACACTCGACCTTGTACAAGTATCATTTCAGGGTTGGAAATCCATTCGTAGCACCTATAAATGTTTTCACCCGTGTGTTCACAGGTTAATCTACTGCAATCTATGCTAAATGTGATCTTAAAAATGTGTAAAATAGGTCCTCATTTTCTTTTGCTAAGAGTTTGAATTCAGATATTTCAGAGGAATGGGGACAGGCCTAATTGAAGAAACGAAGTAATTCAATCGCGCACGACCTTATGGTACTTAAAACATTTCTGATCTGTTCAGGTGCTTTTATATGTGCTCCTAGGATACCTAAGTGATCTTTTCTACTTTCATCCCACTACTCTGTTTGGCGCAGCTTGTCTGCTTTTGGACCTTGTGCCATAAAACCCCAAAATCCAATCCCACTATGTTCCCCAGATTCCTTTTTTACTTGACATTGTCTTTGTTTGGCAAAGCTTGGGCAAATATGGCTCTTGTGCCATAAAGCGCCAAAACAACCAACCTTTAAATGTGTAGATGATACTTCTATGATATATTTTTCTTAATTAAGTCTCTTGGCCTTCATTATTCAGCGACTTGACTATATTTGATTCTGCGATTAAAAGAAAAAGTGTTTTTTTATCTTGATCAATGCACTCTATCCACTGTCGAAACTCACCTAAAGCTTCTCGTTCCAGGCGGAGGAGTGGTAACGTCCCGATCTCACATCCACTACCTCGTCACTGAACACGGAATCGCTTCCCTCTTCGGCCGCAACATCCGCCATCGAGCATATCAACTCATCCAAATTGCCCATCCCAAGCACCGTGAGGCGCTCGAGAAGGCCGCCTTCGAGAGGCTCAAGTGCATGCCCTCTCCTTAAGGAGGTCCCAAGCCATTCCACGGTACCGTCGCTACGTGACAGTTTTTTTAATCCATCGGGTACCAGAAAACGCCACGCTACTCTAACATGTAGTACGACCACAGTATTGGAAACATGCCTAACTTATGTATTAATCTGTATCGGTTTTTATTGGTCCAAATTCATTTCCAAGCAATATACGTGACTTGAGTCATCTGTTTAGTTTCGAGTTTTTTAGAGCTGGAGATTTAATTTTTTAATTACGTTAGTCTTAAATACAGCATGTGTGGAGAAACTTCAAAAGCATATCCCTTTTAATGCACTGGAATCGAAATCGCGCCAAGGACTAAGTAAGTCGTCTAAGATCTTGTTCATTAAAGTTTGAAATAGAAATTGTTATATTTATTCATTATTTTAAGAAATATACGTTTTATGTGGATGAAATTATTTTGTGTTATCTTTATCCAAACGATGAAAAAATAATAGGTTTTATTTAAAAGTGCACTATCTAGTCTTGCCAAATGTTTAGACAGAAATAGTAATTGCCTTATGTTTATCCTCTGTTAAAAATAGTTGAGTAATGTGATGCAATATTGAACAATGCAATAGGTGCATCAGGAAAGCAATGCGGTATTTTTGCTGATGTTGGTACCATGTACTAGATTAATACCTTAAAAAGTAATGTATTGTATGACAATAAATTTTTTATGCGAAAATTGAATTGTCTTATTTTAATGTAGAATACTGTATAATTTTGATTTTGGACATACTATATTTTTGAGTAAAATGTATATATGGGTCATTCCATGTCAAAACACAAAAAGTTCTATTTTTATCCCTACCCTCTGATTCTTTTAAGAATTTGCTGATTTTGTTGTCCAGCTGCATGTAACAAGTTATGGAAATGTTTAGCTTCCTACTTGCAATAGAGGACTGCTGTAGCCTGGTTGGAAGAGTAATGACTTGGGATTGCAAGTTCGAATCAGTACTTGCGTATTAACGGCATGCCAGCGATTAATCGCCAAATCTGTTGGAAGGGGTATAAGACAGAAGAACTGGAACAATCTTGTTATATTCACTGCTAAGTGAACCACAAATACAATTTCATTGATTCTGAAACTGGCTCGCACACACAGAATATAGAACGCATCTGGGGAAGTGCAAAATGGCGAAATAAAAAACATCGAGGAATATCTCGCCACCACTTCGAGTCCCTACTCGCAGTTTATAATGATAATGATGTTTGATGCTATCCTAAGGGCAATTGCTAAACATTTTCTGCCCGAAACAAAACTTGACTGATATTCGCCAATGGCATGCGGTTAATACGTAAGTACCTTCGAATCCAACCAAAGACCATCATGTACTAAGGAGGTTGGTACACGTTAAAACTACCATGTCCTCATGTTGGCGTGGTGTGGAAGTTTGGAGAGTGGGGTGTCAGCTCAGGTGTTGCCTTATCATCTGACCTTGGTTCAAAATTACATGGTGTTCTCGGTTCTCTCCCTTCGGGACTGATGCCGTACCGTCGCCAATAGCTTGTGTTGCTCCAGTGTGATGTTAATTAAATATCTACTTGCAGTAGTGTTTTTAATTATATTAATTTTAAATTTGAAAAATTGAGCAATTTTCTATGATTATAGAATTGCTAACTCACCCATGTCTCGAGATCATGCTAAATTAAGGCTTATTTTGGAGATAAATTTACAACTCTTGTGATGTATAGCAAACTTCTCACTGCCCTTTTTGTTTAAAGGGTTAAATTTGACCTAGAATTACAAAAAAGTTTTCTAAAAACATGTTAATGATATTGTATCTTTACTTAGTGAGTTTCAAGGTGAGACATGCATGGGGTTATAGTGAAAGAATATTCAAAGTAAATGAAATTATGTAATCACAGAACCCAGAAACATCTTTTTTACCTAATTCTCAGATTTCGGTTAGTTAGAGCTTTGTAGACAAAAATATAATCTCCAATGTAATTTAATATTACATGACACTGAATGACCTTTTTGATTTTAAAGTCACACCCACAATTTGACCCCTTTGATCTCGAATTAAAAAAGTATATATTTTGTTTTATAAAAAATATATTAAAGGTATGCTACTTATTTCTTTCTGAAAGTTTTCAAGTTGGAACATGCATTGGTTCAGAGAAAAAAAACAAATGGAATGATTGAAACAAAACCCATGAACACCTGTATACCATAACCCTGAGTGATCTTTTAAATTCAAAGTGGCTTGGGCACTGATTCTTATCGTTCTACCAGTTTCAGTTAAAGAATCGTGACATTAAATTCTGATTATGTTTAATACAATTTTACAGTACTGGAATCAAACTTAACATCCCCTTTTCACTAAAAGGAGCTGGTTGGAAAAGCAACAGGAGGGTTGAGTTCGAAACCTGGTCCAGCCAAAGGTAGATATTTTAACAACTGCACTGGGGAGTAACACGGGGTATTGGCGACGGTGCAGGATCAAACTCTAGTCAAGATCCGAGGACATGTAATTTTGAACCATGATCAGATGACGAGGTTACACCTGAGCTGACACCCCACGTGGTCCAGCCAGACTCGTGTTCACGGGGATGGTACACATAAAATCTGTCGTGGCCTCGGAATGTCCTCATGTAGGCATGGTGTGGAAGTTTGGAGAGTGGGATGCCAGCTTAAGTGTTGATCTCGTCATCTGACCATGGTTCAAATTTATGAGGCAATCCTTGTCCTTGCATCTTTCCCTTCGGGATTGATCCCGGACCGTCGTCAATAACCCATTGTATTGTTCCAGTGCGACTACCTACTTACTCAATTAACTACCTACCTTTTCACTAAATTTTTTTCTACAAATTTATGTTTGGTTGATCTCTTGTTGAAGGACGTAATGGCAAGCAAGAACGAATTGGTATTTAGTTTCCAGCAGATCCTCAAACTAATCTAGACTGGAGTCACATTAGGTATCTAGTAGTTTGAGTTGGCGTTGGAGGAATCTCCGAAACTAGAAGTGGTGGTTTTAGTATCTTCAATGGCACTTCCACTGGTGGGGGAGTAACACTGAACCCTGACACCAGTGGACAGATTCTAATGAAATGACGTTAGCACCAATCCATAAGGGGTACGTAATAACTAACATTACCTTTCCAACTGATTCTATAGTACCATCAATCCATTTGGGTGCGGTTCCAAACATTCGCATCCAGACTTGAATATGTGTAGAATGGGATTGAATCTGAATTAAATTTGGCAGATTCCTTTTCTCCAATCTGGTCGAAGCAAATCCAAACGACTTCTCATGGATCGTCCAAAGAAAGACAGGTGGTCACACTCCAGTTTCTGTGTATAATGCTCTTCTACAACTGAATAAGAACCTTTCTAATCGATCCTTGAAAGAACTAGTAATTTTCTTCAGAGCAGTCTCAACAGTATGCACTGCTCGTTCTGCTATGACATTAGAGTAGTATGGGGCCTCTATAGCGGCAAATCCAAGATGGCCCCCGTTTGATAAGGAAACAAAGTAGATAAGAGGGGTGAGATAACAGAAGGAACCGAGTTAAACACGTAGTCACCGATAGGATACAATCTTAAGTAAATGATAAGCTTTTAAACGCATTGCTGTTTAGGAGAATGGTGTTGTTTTTCTGATTGTGAGAAAAGCAAATGAATGAAACTACATACCAATGAATCACATGACATGCTTGAACTGAAACGTGTGATATAGATTGTTATAGACCAATTTGAATTGCCTGTAGTAACTATAAAGAGTTAAGATTTTACACAGACTGGTATAGCGTTCTTAAGCATTTTGGAGCCTGCCTGACCTGCTTTGCTGGTCAACATGAAGCGATCCTGCGACCTGGAATCGACGCCTCCTAAGCTTGTTAGGTATGCAGTTGACACGAGATCGTGTTCCTTTTCTGCAGACGCTGACCCTAACAACTACTATTGCTTGGGCAGTGGTAAATATGCCTACGTATCGGATTTTTCAAACACGGTTCGAGTCCACATAAGACAATTCCAGCTGGATGCCGAGGGCCTGTTTTTTTCCTACAAAAGAAGGCATTACCTTGACGCCATTTCAGTAGTGCCACTTCTGCAAGGAAATGGATAGTGTAGCTGTGCCTTTCCGTCCGGGATCGTGAACGTTGTACGCGACAGCATTATGATAGCGAAGGATTACATTGAAGACAACCTCTATATGTATCCATACAGCGCTACTACCAGAAGGATTACAAACGTGTTCCAAGCAAATTTGGTGATGCTCTCAAAGCGAATGGTGTGAATTAAAAAATGTGCACGAAAGACTAGACATCAGCATTACTTCGGTAATGTTTGGTACAGTGTTTATAGAGCAATTGAAATTCGAAGCCAGCAAATGTGTGCCTCATACAGATATAACGCGCGAGAATGCGGAAATATGTTTAACCACATCGCTCACAGAGCTCCTAAAGGAGCACCTTGGTAAAAGTGTGCAGTGTGTGTTACGGCTGCGAGCAGCAGTATGGCAATCAATTAGGGCACGACTGCATGACTTACAGTAACAAACAAAAGCTGCTGACCTGTGGTAAGCTTGCCATATTTAATTTGAACTTGAAAGACTTTGCTATTGAATATATAAATAATAATAATTTATGTTATATAACAGACGGTTTTTAAAAAATAAATAAATGTAGAACGCTTAGTAGAAAGTGCCAAGGAATTGTATACTGCTGTTGATTATAGTATTCCTTATAAATCATATTAATAAAAAAGAAGTTATTTTTACTTATAGTAGTGTATGTCTTTATTGGCTTGGAATTGAATTACTGTTTCATGTATGTTTTATATTTTCAGAGTAAAAGTGTATATTTCAGCACTGCTATAACTTAGATTTAAAAAGTGTTGAATTGTGCAGCAGCTGTTTTTAAATTATAAAGCATGACATTCTAAACCATAGCCAAGGTTTTAACTTTTTAAAAAATGTATAGATACTGTGTGTTTTAGGTATACATTTCATTTGTACTTGAGATGCATACTTAAGTGAGCGTAAAATTTTTGAAACTTTACAAGACCCATATTATGAACGTGCACATTTTGAAGTAGTGAAAAATAGTATTAAAACCCTTTATCCTGTAAAATCTAAACCAAATGTTATTTTTTAATTAATCTTTCCTTGCATATTTTTTACTTTAAATAAATCTTCCTAAATTTTAGTGATTTAATTTTTATTATACAGATTTACAAACTGTTTTTGGATGAAATATAAGGATTTATATTTTAAAAGTTAGATGTTTTTACACAAAAATTAATTATATATCAAATACTATTACATGTATTATAACATTGAAGATTTTTAGAAAACATTTCACAATTGAACATCAGATATTATTCCAAACACTTAAATGCAGATTTGCTTATTATTTTTTAATTTTACAATTAACACATTTTTAAAAGTTTGATTCTTAAAGTGTGCTTTATGCATAGTAAAAAAAACAATACTAAAAAACCTGTAAGAGTAAAAATATTTTATACATTAATTTGAAACTTTACAAGACCCATACCATGTTTCCTTGCACATTTGAAGTAGTGAAAAATAGAATTAAAAAGCCATTTGTTTTTGAAGTTCTAAATTAAACGTTCCTCTTTTAATGCTTTTGCAAACCACACATTTTACTAAATATGAACTTTCTTTTATTTGAAAACCTTATGGATATTGTGCAGTTTAAATTGCACAGCAAAATACCAATACTGTACGAAGCTATGAAGTATTTTACAAGATACTTTGGGTACTGTTTTTTTAATTTTAAATGTAATTCATTGGTACGTTAAATGGATAGCATGTGGGTTTTCTGTTTTGAAAATAATATGTGCACATCTGTGCTGAAAAGCAAATTAACTTTTGCCACTTTCTTGATATTTAATGCATAATCTAAATATTTACTCACACCGATGATAGTTTTACCCATGAGTAGTATTAAATTGCTTAAAATTTTAAATATTAATGAATTTTAAAATGAACAAATATTATTGAAATAATAGATTAAATCTGAATTCTATGTATTCTTAAAACAACTCTGCAAGAAAAAAAACAGACACTTAAACAGATTGAAGGAAGTCACATGGAAACAAAGTAAATTAGAACACTTTTTAATAGAAAAAAACATGATTCATATATTTTACAAAACTAATACATTAGAGTAAAAAACTTATTTTTTACATACTTGCATTTTTTAAGAAACACATGTTTACGACGAGCCAATTATTAAATGCCATCACCTCAGCTTTTGGGCAATGCAAATTATTTTTGTGATGACCACATGATAGTTTTTTTTATCTTTTTGTTGCTACTTAGAGCACAAAGTGCATCGAATTTGGGGCACCCATATCGTTCCAAGTTGATGTTCTGAAGTCTACATCTAAGCGTTTCTTCTCCATATGACCACCTTTGTAAGCAACTAGGTACTGAGTGGTACTAGTGCAACTAGGTCTTGGTCTGCTCGTACTAAGCTAAAAGCTTAGAGTCTAGACTTTCTAAGGGAGACACAATTTGCCATGTCATGGGACAGAAATGAAGTCCACATACGTAATTTTTAACATATCGCATAGTTGTACGATCTTTGTCACTAAGTTTATGCTTATAAGACGATAAGTTAAAACGAATACTTGAAGCTACTTGCGAATTTTACAGCGATGTATGCGTATTTGCGAACTAAGAAACTTTCTTGAATCTGAAATCCGTCAAAATCCACAATTGCACAAATATTAAACATTGCTATTGAAATGTGTTAGCTGTTCTTAGAAAAAGAATTGTAAACTAAAGGCACGAAGAACTGGACTATATACACTTACTAATCAGTGAATAACACCATATACTTACTAATCAGTAAAATTAAAATTTATCTTAGTCTTATCTATTGTGAGTAACTATGAACGCATAAGTGAAGAATGTACTCAGAAAACATGTGCTTGTGATAATGCGCCAAGTAAAATTGTGTGTTGTAATGCAAGAAGATTTAAACGAAAGGATATACTTAAATGTGCATGTGATTTTTCTTTTTACTCTACCACTAGTATCTTCGACAAGTATCAGATTTTTAAAAATTGACGAAGAGAACCTTTTCAATACAATCTGCACTATAATTTTACACTTAAGAGTAACAGAGCATAATATAATTGTAAAGAAAATGAGAAATCAGTACGAGGGGGGGGGGGCAAATTTGAAGCCTAAAGTTCCAAGCATGTCTATGCTCAATAAACGCCTATCTACGTTTAGAGATTGGCCACGCACAGATGTTGACATTAGGGACCTGGCCGAAAACGGATTGTATTATACGGGTGTCTCGGACGAGGTTAGGTGCTACTTGTGTGGAGGAGGGCTTGAAAATTGGCAAAAGGAGGATGTAGTCAGACACGAACACAAAGTTTTATCCAAAATGTTTGGTAGCCCAACAAGGACCGATTGTTGACCCTAGACTAAAAGGAACACCCATAGATGAAATTGTACAGGTGTTGGATGAAACAAGCAATAATGCCAATGTATTTTTAAAACCTGATGTAAAACTTTACTCCTCATACAACCAGGACGAACGACTTTGTAAAATTTGCATGGAATCGGAAATGGATGCTACTTTACAGCCTTGCGGTCATCTGGTGACATGCATGAGATGTACGAAGAGTCTCTCAACGTGTCCTATGTGCCGAACCAATATTTTACATAAAATTAAAACGTACATTTGTTTCTAAACAGTCTATTAGTACATGTAGTAGATGCAATTTCAAGTGATTTACTGAACATAGTGTGGAAGAATTATAAAAGGGTGGTTTTGAGTTGAATGTCATGAAATTAACACTAGTGCTACAGCAAAAAAAGACTAATGAGGAAGTTTAAGACTTTCTAAAAATCATTAAGACTTTTGTCAAGGAAAAAAAATCGTGCATGAAAGACTTGTGCACCCTTATAAATGTATTGACTATTTATTATTATTTGTTGTTTGTTCATTACATGTTAAACCTATTTACTAAAGAGGAATTTTAAAGCGCCTTAAAAAAGGAGTTACTAAATGTTTTAGGAAAAATGTGTAAATATACTCTAATGCAAGAAAACGCTTGAATTAAATATTCATTTTGTGATTATTTTTAGTACTTGTCAATCATCTTGGTGCGTTGTTTATTTTCTAAATTAAACTTTTTATACTTTTAAATCTTAAAACAAAAAGAAAGGAAAAAGTAACCATCTAGAAAGTAAACACCAAATTAGAAAAATCATTTTAACATATCTTTTCTCATTACATTTTTTTTACCTTTGTCTTTTTTATTGTTGTGTAGAATATTTTTTTTGACAACACTGAATTGAAGAAAAAATTAATTTATTGAAAAAAGAATCAACACAGTTAATATATATTTGTAACAACATGTCTTACAGGTCTTTTACATACATCTCTCTAACAGTATTGAAAATATCTGTGGTATTCAAATTCTCAAAAAAATTTTCCTCCATTATTATGTAATAAAAGTTTAACAGTTTATTGCTATGTCTTACAAAATTAATAGCAAACTCTTTCCAGTTAACAGCACATGAAGCAAGGGCGAAAAATTCGCAAAAGCGTTCGTCATACATTTATGTACAGATTGATTGACAATTTCATTCTTACATCCTAAACAGTCAAAAAGAATATTTATAATTTTTGACACAATATCCTTTAGGCACTTGCAGAGAGAGAGAGAGAGAAGCTATGACTTCTCTCTCCAACAATCAGATTTATTGGTATCACCGCAGTAAGGTTTGTAACTTTCACCAGGAAAACCTTTTTTGATTTGCAGTTTCACATAATATGGCAACAAATACGTCAAAAGCGATATCTTCAATACATTTAACACATTGCCGTAGATTTCACGCAGTTCATAAACACACAGTGGAGCGAGAACTGAAAAGTATAATCTCTTTGCTGAAATACACGTTGTAAAAGTAAGTGCATTTACCCACATCAAACACTTTAGAAAGGCAGACTTTTTCTATAACTTTAACGTCGGAGGCAGTTGCAAAAGCGAAAAATTTGCTCAACTTTTGCATTAGAATGTACCATTTTAGGATGCAGGGAAACGCAGTTCTTTGTTGGTTTCAAGACATTGTTTTTATCCAAAGCAAATTTACGTTAAGTGGACACGTGTGGAACCGTTGAAGTTATTGATTAGCACGAATAAATAGTTACCAAGGTGAAACACATTGTCAGGAAGTGATTGCATCGTCAAACTTAAGCTTTCCCTTGGAAACTTTATAGTTATACACTGACAAAGTGAGAGTCCAACGAAGAATGCGAGCAGCAGCTATCTCAGTAACAGGCTTCGATTCAGAAGTAAGCTGACCAGAGACTGATCTTGAATAAATTTAAAGTAAATTCACAGCCTAGTAGGTATTTGCTAAAGCTAACTAGGAGAATAAGTACAAGGGCATCTTTTTGTATCTGGCTGTATTTTTGTTCTGTTTTAAGCTGCCCCTAATTTGTTCGTGACTACGACAAGTACAACCCCGGCCCACCACTCAGGTTGGTTGGTTTTATTGCGCAAGGGCCATATTTGGCCATGCTGCGCCAGACACAATATCAAGTAATACACTGAAAGTTTTACTGACAAGAAATACAGTGATTGTAATGCTGCTCCAATTGCGCCAGCATGCGCCATGCGTATTGCCTGCTCCAAAACGCCCGTTTTTGCTAAGATTGCGCCAGAGCTGCTCCAAATCGCGTTCGAGTAATAATAAAATTCACTCTTGGGGTCTTTACCCCCTGCTGTGTAAGAATTACTTTAATACTTGTTCTAAATCCAACTGATAAATGTAAACAGTAACAAATTTCATTTCAGACTGACGTCATTTTGACGTTATCAGTCGCTATTTAGCAACCACTAATCATATCTGAATATGACCTAATAGCAAGTTTCTGATACTTCAGAAATCATACATAAGCTAATACAGAAAGCATAAAGAATTTTCAAGCTTTAATTAAATCAGTTCGAAATTCCTGGAGGCGGTACCATGACAGATTGCTGTTAGCATCAGAACAAAAAGAGAGAAAAGTATAAAATATTTGCCTTAATGAGGAAGATTTAAAATTAAAGTCGAAACAAATTGAATCGCAAAAGGAACTTGGACTTTCTCAAAAACTATTAAATCATGCTGAAAGCAAGATTTCACAAGGTATTGCAGACAAAGTGTTGTTGAAAGCGGACAGATTCTTTTTAAAGAAGGTAAAGATAGAATGTCTAAAATGATAGTGCCTTAGAAGAAAACAGAAAGGCACAGTTGGTATGTAAAAAACATAAGAAAAGAAAATAATATTTTTTTGTTTAATAAAATGTTTATTAGTCATGTTAATGTCAAAGTTATTTCTTACCTTGCACATAATTTTATGGAAATGGAAAACACATAAGTTTTTATGTATGTTTTATTCATTATTTCACCAATTTTAGTAAGTATTTAAAATAAATTTTGTAATAGTTTACAATTATGTTTATTGTTTATCATTCATACAGTCATATGTTTAAAGTTTAAAAACCTGAATTTTATTAGTTTCATTATTAAAATATCTTCTACTGCTTCTTTGATGCGCTGCTCCAAAAGACAGTGGCTGCTCCAAAATGTTAATTTACCTGCTCCAAGATCTGCTCCAAAACATTTTGTTGCAATTACCATCACTGGAAATACACCCAGGGAGGAATGCACCTACAGGAATCGAACGCGTTGTAGGTGTAGCGCCACCTACAACGCACACACACCACTCAGGAACGGCCCTGAGTATCACACTCAAACTATCTTTCAAGGAAGGTAGGTATTTTAATTGACGTCGAACTAGGGACAACACAAGGGGCTATTGACGACGATACGGGATCAATCCCCAAGGGAAAGATCCGAGGATAACACGTAATTTTGAACGATAATCAGATGAGGCAACACCTGAGCTGGCCCCCACTCTCCAAACTTCCACCACCCCAATGTGATTACATTTGAAGCCACGACAGATTTAATGTGCACAAGCCCCCTTTGTACACGGGGCCGCGGTGGCCCGGTTGGAAAAGTAACGGACTAGCAACCGAAGGGTTGCGAGTTCGAATCCAGCCAAACACCGTCGTGTACAAAGGGGGCTGGTGCACGTTAAATCTGTCGTGGCCTCAAATGTCCTCACGTTGGTGTGGTATGGAAGTTTGGAGAGTGGGGTGCCAGCTCAGGTGTTGCCTCGTCATCTGACCGTGGTTCAAAATTACGTGGTGTTGTCCTCGGATCTTTCCCTTTGGGATTGATCCCGAACCGTCACCAATAGCCCGTTGTGCTGCTCCAGTGTGACGTTAATTGAAAAAATACCAATACCCCTTTGTACACGACTATCTTTGGCTGGATTCGAACTCGCAACACTTCGGTTGCTAATTCGTTACTCTTCCAACCGGCTACCGCGGCCCTGCCAGAGATGGGAAACGTATTTTAAAGATAATAATAGCAAATTTAATAGGTAGATGGCAGCACAACATTTAATCAGTATATTCATGTGTAGCAGTTACACATTTTATATATAGATGGCAGCACCAAATATTTTGATGATCCTGAAATTTCAGGAAACAATAGCATTCTAAACTAACACTGAATTATATTATAACAGTCTTGTTCTCATTCAGTTTCATCAACGTGGAGGAATTGTTGAGAGGAGCAATCATATATGTCATATTTTTAACCGTTCTCTTTTTATTTGTCTCAAATAGTTTAGTATTATGTTATTCCGACTTTCATTTCCTCCTTTCTCATTCTCCATTTCAATTGTCTCATTTAAATATCACTATCAGCGATAATTGCCACTTCATTGCCAAAACAGATTCTATCCCGGTATCAAAACTTTACAAGGCTGTCTTTGAACACACAGCCCCATAGACATGGTAAAAAGAGGTTTACCACCTCTACAGGAATCGAACGCGTTGTAGGTGTAGCGCCACCTACAACGCACACACACCACTCAGGAACGGCCCTGAGTATCACACTCAAACTATCTTTCAAGGAAGGTAGGTATTTTAATTGACGTCGAACTAGGGACAACACAAGGGGCTATTGACGACGATACGGGATATATGACGACGATATGTTTTCGAAGGGCCGAATCTGATCTGTGGGCAGGTTAAACCCATTCCGATGGCCGTATAAGGTCGGTGGACTGGTTAGCATATTCGGAAAGTATCTGGTTCTATCCCGGTATCAAAACTTTACAAGGCTGTCTTTGAACACACAGCCCCATAGACATGGTAAAAAGAGGTTTACCACCTCTACAGGAATCGAACGCGTTGTAGGTGTAGCGCCACCTACAACGCACACACACCACTCAGGAACGGCCCTGAGTATCACACTCAAACTATCTTTCAAGGAAGGTAGGTATTTTAATTGACGTCGAACTAGGGACAACACAAGGGGCTATTGACGACGATACGGGATATATGACGACGATATGTTTTCGAAGGGCCGAATCTGATCTGTGGGCAGGTTAAACCCATTCCGATGGCCGTATAAGGTCGGTGGACTGGTTAGCATATTCGGAAAGTATCTGGTTCTATCCCGGTATCAAAACTTTACAAGGCTGTCTTTGAACACACAGCCCCATAGACATGGTAAAAAGAGGTTTACCACCTCTACAGGAATCGAACGCGTTGTAGGTGTAGCGCCACCTACAACGCACACACACCACTCAGGAACGGCCCTGAGTATCACACTCAAACTATCTTTCAAGGAAGGTAGGTATTTTAATTGACGTCGAACTAGGGACAACACAAGGGGCTATTGACGACGATACGGGATATATGACGACGATATGTTTTCGAAGGGCCGAATCTGATCTGTGGGCAGGTTAAACCCATTCCGATGGCCGTATAAGGTCGGTGGACTGGTTAGCATATTCGGAAAGTATCTGGTTCTATCCCGGTATCAAAACTTTACAAGGCTGTCTTTGAACACACAGCCCCATAGACATGGTAAAAAGAGGTTTACCACCTCTACAGGAATCGAACGCGTTGTAGGTGTAGCGCCACCTACAACGCACACACACCACTCAGGAACGGCCCTGAGTATCACACTCAAACTATCTTTCAAGGAAGGTAGGTATTTTAATTGACGTCGAACTAGGGACAACACAAGGGGCTATTGACGACGATACGGGATATATGACGACGATATGTTTTCGAAGGGCCGAATCTGATCTGTGGGCAGGTTAAACCCATTCCGATGGCCGTATAAGGTCGGTGGACTGGTTAGCATATTCGGAAAGTATCTGGTTCTATCCCGGTATCAAAACTTTACAAGGCTGTCTTTGAACACACAGCCCCATAGACATGGTAAAAAGAGGTTGACCACCATCATGCGATGAGCTCTAAGACGAGCTGGTTGTAGTAACGGGGTGTGGGTCCATCATTCCAGTGTTCAACACACGACTACTAAACTGATTTCTTCAGTAAACTGCTATACTTAAAATTTATTAATTTCTTGTCTTATGGGCCAATGGGGCTTACTTCTTTTATGCTATATATTTTATGTGCAACAATTTTGTTTATACATTCCTTCATTATTATTTGTAGAACATCTCATGCTTAAGGGAGAGGGTTGACTCCAATCATAAAAACATTGAGGGGGGCAAGGGGTTTGGCCCTTATAAGCTAGCCCTCTTGTTCTTTTTCGAAACAATATTGCCAACGCTATCTAATAATATTAGGAATAATCTTATTTAGTACTTCATAACAAAGGGAAACCTGCACCGTGACCTATTAAAATTCTCATAACTAAAAGTCATGCGTACCCTTAAAAAACTAATACTTTACAGGGTGTTTTGAAAATATCTGGCCAAATTGTTAGGAGGGTGCCAAAATACACATTTACAAACTTTCACTCAGGACGGCAAACATCTATGTTTTACCCCGGATTAGAACCAGGAACTTTGAATCCAGAAGCAACATCGAAGCCTTACGCCACAGATGTTATCGACTGACCTACACAGCGCCCTCTACAGTCTAAACGCGGCATTTCCGGACACACATTCTTTGACAAAAATGTTTATTTTGGGTTCCTCTAATATCCTTTACAGTTGGGCCGGATATTTCGGAAACATTCTGTATAAAAACCAAGGATCCGGTAGGTTATTTAATTAACGTCGCACTGGAGCAACACAAAGGGCTATTGGCGTCGGTCCGAAATCAAATTCGAAGGGAAAGATCGAGGACAACACGTAAGTTGGAACCACGTTCAAATGACGAAGTCACACCTGAACTGGCACCCCACTCTCCAAACTTCCACGCCAACGTGAGGGCATTTGAGACCATGACCGATTGAACGTACACCAGCCTCCTTTGTAGACGACGGTCTTTGGTTGGATTCGAACTCGCAACCCTCCGGTTGCTAGTTGGCTTTCGTCCATATGCTTAGTCCGGTTGGCTTGTCCATATGCTTAGACTGGCCGGCACGGTAAACTATCTTTTAATAAGATTCGTAAATTCGCTTCCAATTTTCTAAAGTTCCTGGAAAACAATAAACCTATTAAAAGACACATTTAATTAACATAAATATCGACAATTAATCATGGCATAATCATACAGATGGTAGGTAGTTGAATTAACGTCGCACTGAAGATTCAACGGGCTATTGACGTTGTGTCTTCAGTGAACAGAAGTCACAATGGGTTATTGACGACGGTCCGGTATCAATCCCGAAAGGAAAGATCCGGGTTAACCAGTTTACAGACCTTATACTTCTCTCCTGATAAGTTTAACCTTCCCACGGACCCTCCGGATAGGTTTAAACGGCCCGCAGACCAGAAACAGGTACCAGAAATTCTCACACATAGGATACTCATTCTTAAAAAGTAAATATTTAAAAAAGTCGGAACCTGGCTTTATTTCGCGAATAGCTACGTCGAAATTTGCGCCAAGAAACGTGTTTTACATACATATTATCGGTTGTTTTTATTTCCAATGGCTGGTGACAATTACAAAAGACTGACTGAAATCAAGCAACAGACAAATAGAAACAGAAGAAAAAGCCCGTGGACCCATTAGATCCCTCTCTTCCGAGTACCTCTCTCCATCGTGTACGTGGAGGCCGGTGCACGTTAAATCCGCCGTGGCCTCAAATCTCATGTTGGCGTGTTGCGGATGTTTGGAGAGTACATTTTGATACATTTTGAAACATTCAATTTTTATGAATGAATATCCTCTAGAAATATCTATCTTTATAGGATCTGAGCGCCGGATAGAAATATTCGGCGGGTCGGGAAAAACCTTTTCAGAGTACCGTATCTTGTCTGCGAGCCTGATAGAAAGATTTCGAAGGCCGTATCTGGTCAACGGATCTGATAAAAATATTTCGAAGGCCGTATCTGTCTAGCTGGACGAGAAAACGTTTTCGGAGGTCCATATCTGGTCAGCGGACGGGGAAAATGTTTTCGAAGGGCCGAATCTGATCTGTGGGCAGGTTAAACCCATTCCGATGGCCGTATAAGGTCGGTGGACTGGTTAGCATATTCGGAAAGTATCTGGTCTACGTGTCTGATAAAAATATAGAGAGAGCAGTAACTGGCCTGCGGGCCGGATAAATCTATCCTTGGTGGCCGTATCTGGTCTGCGGGCCTGATAGAATTTATTGGATTGACGTATCTGATCTGCGGGTGGGGTAAATATGTCCGGAAGGTCGTTTCTGGACTGCGGGTCTGATCAAAATAATGTGGGTGGCTGTAACTGAACTGTGGGTCGGTTATACTAATTCGGAGAGCTATATCTGGTCTTGGGCCTAAGATCAATCTATTCGCTACAATTTATTTACCTTACGCGTATTCATTTCCTTTAATCGCGCAAGGTTTCTGTTGATGGGATGGCTAAACCTAACCCCGAAGAAAACAAAATAGCTAAAATAAATTAGAAAACCGAATTAATTTATTGAACTTCATGTGAGCGTGAGAATTCACTCGAAACCGTTTCGCCTCCATAAGACGAGCCACTTGCCTATCCCTATCCGACAGTATAATCTCTACACCTCCCCTCAGCAGCAACCCTAAATCTAATTTTTAACCTGTTGCCACCGGGCAGAGAAATTAGAAAAAACACGGAAAATAGCACTAAAAACGTCTGATGTGTTCACTCTATTTTGAAACTGTCTATGAAAACTGGTTTCCAAAGCAACAGAACTGATCGTTACCCAATTTCTTACAATTCTCTTTCCCGGAATTCATATTGTCTGCGATCGTAAAATTATAAAAGGAAAACAGATTTGACAACTCAACTCAAGTAATCCCGATGAATTTCGGATGTGGGTATTTTTTACGCTTTTTAAAGCCTAATTCATTTATCCATAAAAACCGATATCGCAACACTTAATAAAAACGGCAGTCGTCTTTATTAGTTACGGTGTCGGCCGCCAGAGGGCGATAGCTGACCGCTGCCCATTCGGCTCATGGAAGAATCCCATCCGCGCTTTTATTATTGTACCTCCGGGCGAGCCAGACGACAGATTTAGTGAACGTGACATTCTCTGATGTATTTATGGGAGTCGAACGCCAAAAAGCAAACGATTTTTTACGACTGCGCTTCATTTTTACCCGCTTTATGGCCCTCACAAAGTGGGGAGGCTCCACAGTGAAATGTTTCGATTTAGGAAGATGGAAAAAAAAAAAAGAAAAAAAATGCAGCGAAAAAGAGCAACACAATGTGTTGTACAATAATCGTGATCGAAAAAAATATTCCACAAACCAACTGAATAAATAAATAAACAGACGATCTTTTAAGAACATATTTCAAAAGCCATTCTTTTCCTCTTATTATAATAGTTTATTGTCGTCTGACTGAAATTTGGGGAACAAAAGTTTCTTGGATGTCTTTATTTTTTTCGTTCGTTTATTGTTTTTTTTATTCCTTTATTACTTAGAGCAGTGATATATTTCCACCTGTGATTTACAGCGGATTGATCTTCCCCTGCAGCTCGTTAAAGCTTGGAATGGACGTGAAATATGCGACTTAGAGGGATGGATGCAACCAAAAAAGAAAACAGATTCTATAAAAGCACGAAAGAAAGCAATAATAATAAACCGGATTTAAACTCCGGAAAACATCAGCAGGGCGGCGCTATTAATTACGTGATGGATTCCTCCTGCGTTCGCGCGTTGTGAGAAGTTGAGAGGTACATCAGAATAAATTCCCGCGCTTCAATTTCGACTTCACTGAAATCCATCGAACTCATTTTAGGGTTAGGCGTAAGCATAACGTTGAATGCGTTGAAAATTAAAAAATAATAATTTATTCCGGAACGTTAATGAATTTTCTAAAACCTTGATGTTTGTTATTATCTGTTATTAACTTACTATGTTTATTCGATATTATTTTTACGTTCTAGCATAGTTAAATTTTTATTAAATGTCATCGTTTGGCAACGATTATAATTTTGTTTCGATTTATTCTTTCGTTTGCTATTCGATCTGTTGACTGCTTTGTGAGATGATTGTTGTTAAATGTTTGCTATTCGATATATTGAATGTTGGATTGGTATTTTGGTATTTTTTCAATTTTTTCAAAAAGAAAACAGATTCTATAAAAGCACGAAAGAAAGCAATAATAATAAACCGGATTTAAACTCCGGAAAACATCAGCAGGGCGGCGCTATTAATTACGTGATGGATTCCTCCTGCGTTCGCGCGTTGTGAGAAGTTGAGAGGTACATCAGAATAAATTCCCGCGCTTCAATTTCGACTTCACTGAAATCCATCGAACTCATTTTAGGGTTAGGCGTAAGCATAACGTTGAATGCGTTGAAAATTAAAAAATAATAATTTATTCCGGAACGTTAATGAATTTTCTAAAACCTTGATGTTTGTTATTATCTGTTATTAACTTACTATGTTTATTCGATATTATTTTTACGTTCTAGCATAGTTAAATTTTTATTAAATGTCATCGTTTGGCAACGATTATAATTTTGTTTCGATTTATTCTTTCGTTTGCTATTCGATCTGTTGACTGCTTTGTGAGATGATTGTTGTTAAATGTTTGCTATTCGATATATTGAATGTTGGATTGGTATTTTGGTATTTTTTCAATTAACGTCACACTGGAGCAACACAACGGGCTAATTGAATGTTGGAATCAGAGATGATTGTTCCTATTGTTTTGCTATTCAATCTGTTGACTGTTATTCGATCTGTTGGATGTGGGATGATTATTGCTATATAACTGCTACCTGTCAAGAAAAGCAGCTCCAGAATCCTCAGACTTCAAAATCAATTTTATTTCTTTTCTCATGTTCGTTTTGAATTATTTTATTTTAAAAACAATTTTTCTTTTATTAACTTGAGAAAATTATGAAAATCGTATACCATGCCTTCCCGTTCGAAGAAAAAATCCAAAAGATTTTTACGACATAAAAAGCAACGCTAATGCTCAATATTATCACAGATCTTTTAAGCTGAAACAGTCATACACAGTGCTGTCAGAATGACGAACTACTAATTAAGTTCTGTTTCTCAGCAAACATCGGGTCTAACTGTCGGAAAAGAAAAAGGCCTAAATATAATTCTTGAAAAAGTAATTAAAAGTCCCAAATTAGCGACATTTGCGTCAAATTGGGATCTATGAAAGCAATTCAAAACTGAAAAAGTAACCTTGTTCTCCCCTTACTGCTGTAATATGCTTGACAGAAGTTCGAACTTGGAGTGACCGATTTGATGATATTTTAACACGAAATGACTTCAAAATTGAGCAACTAAAATTTTTGTGATTATTTTGGGGGTATATTTGTAGATTTTTCGTGAAAATTAGTGCTCCCTCCCCAAGAAGGTTTTCAAGACAATCTAGCAATAATTGATTACGACGTTTTTTTCTTTTATGGTTGGAGCCAAAACTTCGTAATTGGCGTCAACTAGTGTTTTTCCGCAAGACTTCGGGTATATTATTTAAAACTGTTTCATGAAGGCTTTTTCTGTAAAGATAAATGTAGATGGCCCTAGTGGTTTTTGTAGCCGAACGTGGTTTCCTGTACGTATTTCGGAAATGACGTTTCTTTTTAAGGTATTATGTCAATTTCGACTGTCTTCGAATGGTCAGGTGTATTTGTAGCAGCAGTATTATTTCAGAATCCTGCAAAAAATGCACTCTTTTTGCAAAACAAAAATAGCTCAAATAAGGTATTAGTGTAAGGTATTATGTATCATATTTTATTTTTATAAATTGAAATACCAGGTAACATTGTAAAAGGGTCTTGTCAGATAAAAAAAAATTCTGGGTACAGCTTTGATATAAAGACATTTATATGGCGCGCGTTTTTTTGGCGTGCTTTTTATGTCGCCAAGGAAGAATTTCTTTGAAAATACATCGTTTTAGGTTTAGTGGAAAATAATTAACAAATTAACGAAAATAATTTTAAAATAGAAAAAACACAACTGATTATTCATACTACTATACTGAGTAAGTATTTACTTTAATGAAAAATCTTTACCTTTTCTGAAATATTGTTACGGAAGTTTGTGTCCAAGTTAAATAATTAATCAAGTCAATTGGAACCAAGCAAAAATACACTGCTGGCCACCCAAATTGCAACACCAAGAAAGACAAGAGATATCACAACAAAATTTATTTTGTAGATAACATGTTGACCAAGTATCAAATGATTAAATTTATAGATTTCTGTGAAGTGTGGTTCCTGCCAAAATCAGTAGCCAGAGTAGCCGCCATTGTTGGAGATCACCGCTGCCACACGCCTCGGCATTGATTCAAAGAGACTTTGGATGTGTTCTTGGGGTATAGCAGACCAAGCAGCTTCCACACGTTGCCAAAGTTGATCTGGTGTGGCAGCTGGGGATGTATTCTGGGTCAATCGTTGAGCAACCATGGACCACATGTTTTCTATCGGCGAAAGATCCGGAGAGCGAGCTGGCCAGGGAAGCAATTCAATCTGGCGATTGACGAAGAACCCTTGGACAATGCGTGCCACGTGTGGTCGCGCATTATCCTGTTGAAATATGGCTGTGGGCAAGCCCTGAAGGTAAGGAAGGACAAATGGCTCCAACACCTCGGAGATGTAGCGCTGGCTGTTTAAACTACCGGCAATGCGTACTAAAGGAGTGCGAGAGTGATATCCAATACCGCCCCATACCATAATACCCGGTGCAGGACCAGTGTGGAGGTGCATAACGCAGCTGTTCAGCATCCTCTCTCCACGGTGTCTCCAGACTCGAATCCGACCATCGTGGTGTTGCAGACAGAAGCGTGACTCGTCAGTAAAGACAATTTCATTCCATTCTGCCGTCTACATCCTTCTTTCATCGCACCATTGGCGGCGGAAACGTCTGTGGTTCTGCGTCAAGGGTAGACGAAGCAATGGACGTCTTGCGGACAGACCACTCTGCTGTAAACGGCGTCGAATGGTACGCGCAGACACTGGATGATGCGGTACAGACTGAATGTGCTGTGCTGTGCTATGGTTCGTGATGTGGCTGAGCGATCCGTCACTGCCATACGCACAATATGCCTGTCATCACGTGAAGTGGTGCACTGAGGTGGATGCGATCGAACACGTCGGTCCGTCGTACCCTCCTGCATCCAACGATCACATATCCGCATTACAGTTGTTTGGTTTCGTCCAACACGACTACCGATTTCCCTGAAAGATAATCCACAATCTCGGTAGGCCACTATCCTTCCTCTGTCGAACTCGGATACTTGATCAAAAGATGATCGCTGTTTTCTACGAGGCATAATGGATCGTTTTTTTGAAAAAACCACAAGAAAAACACAATTGCCGTACTTGAAATCGTCGAAATCTCCAAGCCTTAAATAGCGCTTTGAAGTGGCGCCACAGGCGCGCGTGATGTGCGTCTGCGCTGAAATTCTAATCATTTGCATATCTCACCTCCGCTAATGCATGTTGCAAATTTCATATTATTTGCATGCTTCCTTCAGGGTGTTGCATTTACGGTGGCCAGCAGTGTATGAATAAAATAAAAGATCACATTAATTTCAGCAAACTAGAGTTGTTTAGGCATGGTAAAATAAAAAAGGATGATTTACAAAAGTTAATATAAGATATTCAAATAATCACAGGTTGCCATAATCCTTATAAAGCAGAGTTGCCTTTGGCTGACACAACTCGCTACAAAAAGCACATTAAAAGCTCGCCAAAAACGTTGCCACAAAAAAGGCTTTGCATCAAAGCTGTAGCAAATTCTGTTTCAAGCAAATACACCAAAATGTTCACACATACTGAGTTATTGTAGGAAAAACATTTTTTGATTACCGCCGTATACAGACAGCTATATTGATTTTATAAAAAATATTGATTTATATTTTTAATGTATTATATTGAGTATATTATAAAGATTGAAATATTATATTGATTTTATAAGAAATCAATAAAAAATATTTTCACTGCGGAAACTAAATTACGAAAAAATCTGTCTTGGTAGATTATTTTTCAGGGGGAATATTCTCACGTCAATAAGAACACCTGAAGAGAGACTGGTTCCAAGGTCATCCATAGACCGAAGGAAAAACTTGAAAAGAAATTGGAATAAGAATCAAAATCGTTTTCAATGAGAATAAAAAATGTGCCTCAAAACGAGAAGGGAAGGAAGAAATAACATCCGGATTATGAGTGCCTAACTGTAACCGCGGTGTGTGGTCGGAGGACAACAATAACATTGTCCGGGGATAACTGTGGGGATCTTCTGTCCAGAACTCTGGATGAACTGCAGTGAAAGAGGGACTCCAGAAGGAATGAATGCTTCGAGTGATGTCTTATTTTAAAGATCTTGCGTGCGCTGATTTTATGAAAGGGAGATATTTTCATTATAAATACGGTGTTCCCACGCGCATTTACTTGGGGAAATTTGCAGCAGGATGAGGGAATAGTCGAAATATTTTGTGGGAATTCTTTTAGCCGAACCAATTTAAAAAAAAACTTTTTTAATTTAATAAGAAACAATAAAATAATAGTAGGTAGGTAGGTCATTCGTTTATGCCTTTTCTTGTATTTTTTGGATCATATGCAGAGGCTGTTTGGACATTTTTTGAACGATTTTGATGAGCTGTAAAAAAATTATATGCTACGAAAGAATTTTATTTTCGCAGCAGTTAAATAGTTGAAGTATAACTTATCGTCTGCTAACTCAGAGTTTTGTTTACTTTCAAAATGGCGCTTTTGAATAAGCAATGGATGGAAGGCTATGTTTCCGCTCTTTCCGAAGAGAATTATGCTTATTCAATTATCAAAAACGCTGTAAAAGTCATGGTTTTTCTATATCTAAAGGTACGATAAGTAATATTATTAATGAGAAGGGAAGAAAACGTAAAAGTGGAAAAATACTTCCAAATACGTATCCAAAAAAGAAGAATTTCTGAGAATATTTGTAAGGTAAGATCTTAAATTTTAAAAGAGAATCCGCCGTTGAAGGACTATTGCAAAGTCCTTGAAATGTTCAGTTTCTACTGTAAATAAAATAATTAACAGTGATTTGAATCGTAAAAAGGCCAAAAAATACAATGTTCATCGTATATCTCTACGACATATTGCAGAACGCAAAATTCGCTGCAGAATTCTGTATGAGAAGCATTTTAGCTGGGGGAGAAAGATGAAAAAATGTTGTGACAATAGACGAGGCGTGGGTGTATTTAAATGAGTGCAATAATAAAGGAACGATTTATTGTCATAAAAGAGGAGAAAAAAAATCTTAAAACGTGGTTCAAAGAATTTAAAGAAACTTTCTCTAAGGGATTTATGATTGTTGCCGGTTTTGCATATAATGGAAAATTAAAAGTAAAGAGAGAGTAAAAAATGTAAAAATCAACTCCCAGATACTATCAAAACCATATTTTATAACCAATATTCAAAAAGAAATACCATATCTTTACACACAGTGTCAACAATTAGAGCTGCATCAGGATAAAGCAAGTAGCCGCACATCTAAATCCACTATTAAATTCTTGGAGAAAATGGAACAGGAAACTGGTATCAAATCAATACCCTTTACTGATATTCCTGCTAAATCTCAAGATGTCTCACCCATGGACTTTTAAAAAGAGCATTATCGAAACGGTGACCGAAAACCATTCAAGGACTTTGGAAAACTGGAACAATAATGGGACAAAATACCTCTGCCGATACTACAAAAGTCCTTATTATCATGGAAATTAAGGATTAGAAAGATAGTTAACAATAAGGGCTATCAAATAGAACATTTAAAACACAAAAATTTCATGTAAAAAATTTCTTTATTTCATTAAAATCTTTCAAAAATGTCCGAATAGCCTCTGTATATACAGTGAGTAAAAAAAGTTTCCTACGCCCTTACTATTTGAAATAAATTGTTTTATTATTTGCAGAATATAAATATTGAAGTAAAAATATAAAAACAGATGAGCATAATTACATAGAAAGTTTATATTGCATTTAAACAAAAATATTAATATAATTAAACGCATAATTCATAACACAAAAATGTGGCAAATATGAAGCAAAAAATGTCTCCGTACGGTGAAAAATATTTCACTGAACGTTATTTCCTCTCCGTATGTTTCATCATTTAATGGTAAGTTGAACCTACTTTTGCTTTAATGACCTCTCAGAAATTTAGGCATGACTCCCACAAGTTGTTTTGTTGTTTCTGGAGTAATTTTGTTCCAGGCGTCCAATTTGCAGGTTTTCTTTGCTGCTGGTATCGTAATTTTTCAGTTCACGACCGATTTCTTCCCATAAGTGTTCCATGGGGTTTAAATTAGGAGACTGGTGGTGTGTGAAGCTGCTGCGACATATGGTAAAGGAATCATTCTTTACAGAACGCTGCAGTGTTTTGAATCGTTGTCCTGTTGGAAGATAAATGGTCTTCCAAGAGACAGTTTCGTAGCACTAGCAAGGACATTTTGTTTCAAAATGTCTTGGTACACATAGCTATCCATGTTACCTTCAACAAAACAAATTATACACACCAGAACTCATGCAACCCCATACCTTTACATTTCTTCCGCCGTGTTTTACATGGGTTTTTGTTTGCATTTGATGTTTTGGTTTTCTCCATGCGATAATTCGTCCATCTGAAAAATAGAGACAAAATTTTGATTCATCCCTGAAAAGCACTGACTCCCAAAAAGTTAAAGGCTTAATTACATGCTTTTTTGCAAACTCAAGACGCTTTCTTCTGTTAAGTTTGCTAATGAGTGACTTCTTACGTGCAACATGCCCATTGTAGCCTTCTTTTTTTATTACTTTTCTTATAGTCTGAGGTTGTATTTAAAGATTGTAATCAGTTTTCAACAAGGATGCAAGTTGTGGTGCCTAATTCGTGTATTATCGCAAACGTTTCGCAAAATATTCCTGGTGTATATGGCTCAATTTCTAAGGTCTTCCGGATCGGTTTCTATTTTCCAGTTTCTACCTAATTATATCTTTCAGTGATTTTTACCGTAGATTTAGATTTGTCTGCGAGTTCGCCAATATTTTCCCCATTGATAATCCGTTATTTCTCACCTTTATCAGCAATACGCAAGTAGCTTGGAATTCCTATTTTAGGCGATCCAATGGTATAAAAATCATTTGAAATGATTACTTACACAATACTGAAGATATTTTTCATTCGATAATTATGATAATTGAATGCAGTACAGTTGGATTGTACGTTCCAATCAATTTTCGTAGTGCGTACGGAAATTTTTTTGCCTTTCATTTTGTATGTTTTTCTCAAAGTTGTAATTAATTACTTTTTATGAAAATTAAGGAACTTTTGTTGCGAACACATTTTCTAGTATGAAAAAAAAATTTGTGCTGTTTCTGAACCTTTGGTGAGATTTATTTAGAAATTATAAAAATTTATACGCCGTTTTCGTTTCCGTACGGAAACTGTTTTTATCCACTGTATAGTGTTGGAGAGCTTAAATAGGTAATTGGAGAGCTTTTAATAGGTTTAGGTATTTTAATTAACGCCGCACTGGAGCAACACAACGGGCTATTGGCGACGGTCCGGGATCAATCCCCACGATCCGAGAATACCACCACGGTCAGATGACACGATAACACCTGAGCTGGCACCCCACTCTCCAAACTTCCACACCACGCCAACGTGAGGAAATTTGAGACCACAACAGATTTAACGTGTACCATCCCCCTTTGTACACGATGGTCTTTGGTAGTAAAATAATGGATTCTAAGGCATTTAAATTAACGTGTTAATACTAAAAAGAATTTTTAATTTTTGAAGTCGGATACTAATAGATGCTAATGCATTTTTATTTTCAATACGCATTTCTTTGAACCATTCATTCAAAGTGAACTATTCTTTCAAAATAATATGAAATGATGAATAGTATGTGTGTTATAATATCGATATGGTCTGAAAACACTCAAAATATGTCATAAAGTGTAATGTCAATTTAGCATTGTGGGTTTTCGATTTGGAAGGAAAACCGGGAAAGCAAATTGGGATCCGAAATTATTTTCGGAATGAGTGTCTGTGTAGCCATGGATGAGTTCAGAAGCATTTATTTACAGTGGAAACAACGCATACATTTAAATAAACAAAACACAAAGAAAATTAGTAGCAGTTGTAAAAATGGTGATCATCGCCAACATTACATCGAAAACCACAAGTAAACAAGCAATCCACAAGAGGTCACCTCGCTTTGTATCTATCCCAAGTTGAGTTGTTGCTATGCTTACTGGTTAAAAAAATATCCATCCTTTTTCGGAACACATCTTTCTCACAGGAAACCGGCGCTAACACGTGCGGCGTGAGGAATGCATTTAACGGCGCTTCAATCGGGCGTAGGTGTTCCTTAATGATCATTAGGAACACCCGGAACGCTACGGGAACCCCCAGGGTGAGGTGGCAGATACTATTTCAGCATTTACTACATCCCAGGGCGTGTGTCGCAATCACAGGCGCCCATTGGTGCTCCTCCTTAGCAGGTTCCTGTGATTTAGAGAGACTGTTATTACCCAATAGCAGTTCAAATAACAGTGGTAATGTAAATTAACAGTTAGCTCCCAAACTGTTATAGAAAATATCCTATAAGGCGTGCACCTAGAATATTTCTTTAGAAGAATGTAATAAAGGTACTGAAGGATTAATTCTGGGTTTCCTCCCCTCAGTCAAAAACAGTAAGGGTTTCGAATGGTTTTTATTTAACAAGGACATACGACACAAGCATTAAGGATTTAAATTTGAAGGTTACATATTTAAATATTTTTAGTCCGTTCTCTTCCGAATCAAAAAATCACATTCGCCCACCTCTCAAACTCATCTCCTTTTTCGTCCCAATCACCTCTCACGAATCATACCACCCTTGTTCCTATCCAATCAAAAGCTTGTCTACGGAGGTGACCCCAGATACACGTCGCCCTGGGTTATCCAGGGGTGACCTTGGTTGTTATATTTATTCCATGGAGCTAAATGGGTTCCAAAACATACATCGTCGGCTTACAAGTGAAGCAGACTCAGTCAGGAAACATGGTTCTGAGAAAACGATAAGTAAAAAATTCTATTCACTAAGTGGGTTTCTCAAGAACAAATCTAACCTTCATTATAAGTAAACGGGTGGTAGACTTCACTAGCCATGATGCCACCAAGGAAGCCCCGTACATGTCTACAGAGAGGATTCTGCAGTTTGATGGGCACCAATGGGAGAAGTAATGTAAAATAGAAAAAAGACATAATAAAATTTCATGAACATAAAAGATTTGATGTGGATCGCAACTGTCCATGTTCTAGGATACTGCTTCCAATTCTTCACTATAATCTGCTAGGTAGGTAGTTAATTAACGTCGCACTTGAGCAACACAATGGGCTATTTGTGCGTAATCAGTCCCGAAGGGAAAAATCAAGGACAACGCCTCGTAATTTCGAACCACGGTCTGATGACGAGAACAACACCTGAGCTGGCACCCCACTCTCCAAACTTCCACATCACGCCAACGTGAGGACACATGAGGACACGACAGATTTAACGTGCACCAGTGAGCTGCTAGGAAAACCAGCAGGGCTCCGACAACCACGACGGTGGAATGTATTTCTTCTCCACGACATCTAGGTGACATGAATGATGACTGATATGTCAGGACTCGGTGAGCCGACATTCAGTGGCGTTGTGCAGTGGAGAACCATTGGATCTGCATGCACATAGGTAAGTATTTCGGATAGGGTTAGGTAGTTGAATTAACGTCGCACTGGAGCAGCACAACGGGCTATTGGCGACGGTCCGGGATCCATCCTCCCGAAGGGAAAGACAATACCTCGACATTTGGAACCTCGGTCAGATCTAGCCTCAAATGTCTTCACGTTGTCGTGGTGGGGAAGTTTGGAGATTGTGGTGCCAGCGAGGTGTTGACCTCGTCATCTGACCTAAAATGACGAGGTCTAATAAATATCAGGTAAGTAGGCAGTGGACTTTACGTCACAGTGGAGCAACACAATGGCTACTGGCGACGATCCGGGATCAATCCCGAGGATAACACCTCGTCCTCGGGTTTTTCCCCTTCGTGGTTCACCGTCGCCAAAATAGCCCATTGTGTTTCTCTCAGAGCGACGTAAATTCAACTACCTACCTGATATTTATTTGTTTTCCGAAATACTTAATTCGTCTGTAATTTGAGTTCTTTTTGTAATTTCTAAAAGACGCTTTTGAATGTGCACATTTATGTTAAAATATTAAGACACTATAAAGGAAGTGTTTTTTCGGAGGAAATAAATGTTTTCCTGGTAGAGAAAGAGGCTTGGAGGTTTGCACGTGGGCTGTTTTTGCCTCAGGGACGATTCTGGGCAGAGAGCTTTGTTTATACTTCCAGTTAATGGGAAAGTAAGAAAAGTTGCGCCGTTCTCTCGTTTTGTGCCTTCTAGACGTGTTTGTCAGAAGATAAATTTAATCCCTTTGTCTCTTCTCCCTCTTCCGAATAGAAATGCGATTGGATGCGCCTCGTGAAAGCAAGAATTCGTTTTTAAACGTTCCGTTCTCACGACCGAGTGCTTGAAAGCGTTCACTTCACATGCTCTGGGAAATACTGCCGAGGAAAGCATTACTACGGAGTAAAATTGCGCTTTTCATTTCAAAGCGTTTCCTCCTAGAAAGGCCGCAAAAGTTTTAAATATTTCTGAAATGCCGCAACTTTAGACAGCTGCCACAGACGACGCCCTCAGCGATATCTTGAAAAGCGATATTTTTGCAGTAGACATGGGGTTTGCTGTCTTTAGGGGGGTCGCGACCCCAGGATGCCCAAGCGATCCTTCTCTACTTCTCTTCGACCCTTCTTTTCACAATTACTTAACATTGTGTGTATTGTGTTATGGGGCACGGCTTGGCCAAATATGGCCCTTGCGCCAAAAAACCCCAAAACAATCAATCTTTCTATTGGAACAGGAAATCGGGAGAGACCATTGGGCCCCTCCGAAATAATTCCCCGAACCCATCCCTGATCGCCCCCTCAAAATTAATAGGTAGGTATTTAATTAACGTCGCACTGGAGCAACACAACGGGCTATTGGCGACGGTCCGGGATAAAGATCCGAGGACAGCACCACGTAATTTGGAACCACTGTCAGATGACGAGGTCAGCAACTGAGTTGGCACCCCACTCTCCAAACTCCCACACCACGCCAACGTGGGTACATTTGAGACCATGACAGATTTAACGCGCACCAGCCTCCACGTTTTTCGACGGCGTTTGGTAAGATCGGGTTTCGAACTCGCAAAACCCTCCTGTTGCTAAACCGCTACTCTTCCAACGGAGCTACCACGGTCCTTTTCAGGTTAGGCGGAGAAAGGCGTCTAGTTTTTAGATAAAAATTAAAGCAAATAATTGATTAATCCGCAAGGGAATACGATTAAGAAGTCTGATAATTCATATAAACTGCGCTAGTAATAATTGGTTCTGTTCGTGAGAAGTCTAACCAGACCAAATTGCCCAGTGAGAGTTCGAAACTCGATCCAGCCAAAGACATTGATGCACACGGGGGTCTAATGTTGTGACCGCAAATGTCCTCACGTTGGCGTGGAAGTTTGGAGAGTGGGGTGCCAGCTCGGGCGTTCACTTCGTCGTCCGAACGTGGTACAAAATTGCATGGTGTTGACCTCGGATTTTTATCCTTCAATGGATTCCGGCAATAGTCCGTTGTATTACTCCAGTGCGACGTTAATTTACTACCATTACCAAACTGCCCAGGTAGGTATTTTAATTAACGTCGCTCTGGAGCAACACAACGGTCTGTTGACGACGGTCCGGGATCAACCCCCCCGAGGGAAAGATACGAGGATAACACCTCGTCATTTTGAACCGCGGTCAGATGACGAGTTCACACCTGAGCTGGCACCCCACTCTCCAAACTTCCACACCATGCCATCGGGAGAACATTTGAGGCCACGACAGATTTAACGTGCAGCCCTCTACCTAACTGCCCAGATATGCGAGGCTATCGATTCCCTCGAATCGATTCCCCCGGAATCGATCGGAAGTCTGAGAAGATTAGACTCGTCTGAACCTCTACAAGCCCTTACACGAACTGCAACAAATCAGCCACCTTTAATTACTTGAGCCTGAGATACCAGATAACAGGAGATACGAGACAAAGGCGAATCTGATTCGGATCTCGAAAGCAAGCTCCATTTCCTTTTCCCCCAAAAACCCTCTTCGCATTCCTTATTATTAGCTCACTTATCAAAAATTATCTTCCCTAATAGATACTTGCACCGGATACCTTGTAACGCGATATCATTGGAAGATGATTGTTCACACTCATAATGAATGCGGCTGCCAACGTAATTGAATATTAATCGCCCTAATTTATTCCCGATACAGATAAATAACTAACTTTTGATTCTATCGTTGGCAACGGCTTGTTCCTCCCTCCCCTCAACCACGCGCCATAAATCTCGATGGGTACTTTCTATGCAAATGGGGCCCGGGCGTTATATATAAGACGCCTCGATCTTTCTCGTGGGTCAACGGCCATTTTTAATGCTCTTTAATGCAAACATCATCTGGGATGTCTGACTAGGCAGCCTTAAATTCAATGGATTGGTTAGTTAAGTTTCGCGAACACGTTTCGTGTCGGAACGAAAACATGGAAGTTCATGTATTCCGAGATTTATGTGCGCTCCTACCGTTTCGCAGAGTAAACAGCCGCGTTAAATGTTGCATAAGTTCTGGGAAAGTGGCAATAGTGTAGATCGCAAGTCCAGTAACCCTTCGTGCTTTTTAAGGTTGGTCGGTAGTTGAATTAACGTCGCACTGCACGACTGTTAACGGCGGTCCGGGATCAATCCCGACTTGCTTTTTAAGAGACGAGAGGTAGGTAGTTAATTAACGTCACACTGGAGTAACGCAATGGGCTATTGTGAGCGGTCCAGGATCAATCTCTAAGGGAAGATCCTCGTCATTTTGAACCAGGGTCGGAAGACGAGGTCATCACCTGAATAGGCACTCCAAACTTCCACACCAACGTGAGGATATTTAAGGCCACGACAGATTTAACGCGCATCAGTCCCGCGTACATGACGGTCTTTGGTTGAACCGCGTTTCGAACTCACAACACTCTCGTTGCTAATACGCTATTCTTCGAACTGGACTAACGTGGTCCTCCATATTAACTTAGAGCTGCATGTGATTTGTATTAGATTGTTTCGATGCAAAAGTTGTCCCGTTATTTTGACAATTGAAGAAAAATTGTATTTATTAAAAGTAAAATTCAATCAATATAGTATGTTCCGTTCTGTTTGATGTTCTTTTGATGACTACCTACCTTTCTCCATCTATGGTAACTGCATAATCCCCCGCTCCTAGAAGTTCTGAGGTTTCTGGCTAAAGAAATTATCCAAGTGACGAAACTTTCTGAACCACTTACGGCACTTGAAATCGTCAACGGCACCTTCACCATACACAATACATATCTTCTTTTGCGTATGACCAATAGCCCGTTGTGTTGCTCCAGTGTGACGTTAATTGAAATACCTACGAACCTACATCTTTTGTGTCTGCGAAGCATCTTGCCTTTTCGGAAATAAAAAGCATAATATGTCGAAAATGGTCCTTATTTTCTGCCCATTTTTATTCCTTTACAAAATTTTAAAAACGAAACTAAATAACACAATGTTTTTCCAAAGTACTCAGTTTTGTGTCTATCTATTGCTTGATAATGTATGTCTTGTGTCTGGCGCAGCATGGCCAAATATGGCCCTTGCGCCATAAAACCCCCAATACAACCAACCCAAGTACTCGCGGGGCCACGGTAGCCCGGTTGGAAGAGTAACATGAGGGTTGCGAGTTCGAATCCAACCAAAAACCGACGTGTACCAATGAGGCTGGTGCACGTTAAATCCTTTGTGGCCTCAAGTGTCCTCACTTTGGCGTGGTGTGGAAGTTTGGAGAGTGGGGTGCCAACTCAGGTGTTGCCTCGTCATCTGACATTGATTCAAAATTACGTGTTGTTGTCCTGGCATCTTTCCCTTTGGGATTGATCCCGGATCGTCACCAATACCCCGTTGTGTTGCTCCAGTGTGACGTTAATTAAAATGTCCAAGTACTCGCTGAAATTCTCTCTTCCAAACAACATCGAAACTTTACACGTGTGAAGTAGATAACACTTCGGATTTGCGATGTAATGCAATTCAGCTCCGAAAACGGGACGAACTCTTGCATCAACCCAATGTTAGCTTTGCGGGAAAGCAACAAAGGCGAATAGAGTCGAGTTTTAACGTGGTCTAAAGCTAAGCACAAGATGTTTCCATCCTAGAACCGCGCGTTTTGGCGCCATAAAGATCAGCGGTGGACACGACATAATTGTGTGTCCGATTTCAACTTGATAAAGCGTAAAACGCGATCTCGCACTAAGCCGTCGTCAGTAGTCAGTTGTGTTGATCCAGTGAGACGCTAATTGAAACACCTTCCTACCGCATCAACAAGCCCGCTGAAATAGTGGCGCTGATTAAGCTACAGCAAAAAGGCATATGTACTTGTACGTTTAAGCACAACAGGCGAATTTACTTTTCTCGACCCCATCTTTACTTACTGTACCCTCGTTCCTCCGACTCATCAGAGGTTTAGAGTTCTCATCGGAGGGACGGGAAGAGGGAAAACGAGGAATCGAGGAATATCACATACAATATAACATTTGAACACATACTACAAGTGCATAAATGGAACCAAAGGTATTAAAGGGAAAAGGTTAAAATTAGAATATAACAGTAAAAACATGAACAGAGAATACAACAAAGAAATTACCCAACGTAACACACACAATTAACTCAACACACACAATTAACACAACACACACAATTAACACAACACACACAATTAACACAACACACACAATTAACACAACACACAATTAACACAACACGAGGAACAGAATTCAAGACGCCGAAATAGGGCAACGTGATTATTTTATTCGTCGTTTCTTATAATTTATGTCAAGGGACGAGAAGCCTCAGCAATGCGAACGCAGCGCTTAGCAACGCCAATCGGGAGATCCTCAGTTGCAACGGATATACCAGTGGTTGTTAACCTTTCTAGTGATCGGCACCCCCCTTGAATCTAAAAATAAGTCCTTGCACCCCCTTGAAAATTGTGTTTCCATTTCTTTATTTAGGAAATAACTCTTCTATTGCAAGATAATTTATTAATTGAAAAATAAACACATACATTTACACTTACATACAAAACAATATCTCAATTTTTAATGGCTACATTGTTTATTCATCATAATACTTTTGAAGCGAGACTCCTGTTTTGAAAGAGGCACTTGGAGTCATTACTTGCTTTTAAGCGTTTTCTGGCTTTTGTTTTTATGTGCAAAAGTGACGAAAATCCCATTTCGCACAGGTAGGTGGTGGCAAATGGTAAAAGTGTCTGCAATGCTGCTTTTGTCAGCTGTGAATAAGTTTCCAACTGTGTGCACCAGAATTGTTCCAAGTCCAATTTTCCAAATTCCATTTGAATACGTGCATTGGCTCGTATTTCAATAAGATCGTCTTATTAAATCGCTGTCGTCCATCGAAACGTCTCTGGCAGCCCTGGAAATGCTTTCTCGCACCCCCAGGGGTGCACACACCCCAGGTTAAGAACCACTGGAATGTACTTTCCTTCAAAAGAAAACGAACACTCTTCAACCTGACAGGGAAAAGGACGTTCTTTTTCGAACTATCTTAATTTCGATTTCTGTAAAACCTGTACATAGCTTTATTTGCAATCTAATTAACTAATTTAGAATGTACAGAGTTATTTTTCGTTTAGTTCTGCCCCTTATTTCCTTTCCAGCAAGACACAAGTCTATCAAGACGAAAATTTATGCTATGGAGATTTACATACGATATGAATTTATGATGGTTAAGATTACATAGGGGAATAAAAAACCAGTTTAATGGCTGCAATATATATAAATTTAGGTTCCCAAAACTTTATCACGAGTAGAGTTCTGAGGATGAAATACGAAAACACCCTCAATTGGAAGTGTTCATAAAATAAAATATAAAATAAATCTTATCTTTCAAATAAACCCCATCTTTGTTTTTCTATCCAATCTCTACGCTACTGATAAGAAATCAGGTCCTCCGGACGGAGTCAAGGACAATACCACCCCCTTCTGTGTACGCCACTGTTTCCGACGATATATCACGAGGAACGTAGTCCGACATTTTTTATTACCAACCATTCCAAAAGCCACAGCCAAATCTATCACCTAATGCAGCAACGATTCCGCCTACGTGTAGTCCAAGGGAAAACTAACGGCGAAGGATGGGCAGTTCCAATTACAACAGTCTGGTTTGTGCAGACCCTTCTAGAAACCTTGCATTACCTACCTACCTGATTAACGTCGCACTGGAACAACACAACGGGCTATTGGAGACGGTCCGGGATCAATCCCGAGGGGAAAATCCGAGGACAACACCACGTAATTTTCAACCACGGTCAGATGACGAGGTCACACCTGAGCTGGCACCCCACTCTCCAAACCGTCCACACCACTTCAACGTGAGGATATTTGAGGTCACGAGATTTAACGAGTACCAGACCTCTTTGTACACGGCGGTCTTTGGTTGGTTCAAACTCGCAACCTTCATGTTGCTAGTCCGCTACGCTTCCACCCGGGCTACGATGGTCGATCATCTATATAAATAAAAATGTAATGTTCGTTTGTTCCTAACGCAAAATCTCCCAAATTTTTCACCGATTGCCTTGAAATTTAGCCACAACGTTGCATTCGAATACGCGCATGTTTAAGTCTACTTAGTTATTTAAATAAAAATGTAACGCCAGGAGGAACTGGGGGGTATTTCAATTAACGTCACACTGGAGCAACACAACGGGCTATTGGTGACGGTCCGGGATCAATCCCAATGAGGAGGAACTGGTAAAATGTTCCTAATTAAATTGATTCTGGCCGCAATCAGATCCCAAAATCATATTGCCTTTAGCACTTGCGTCGTCCGGAATAGCTGCGACTTTGATACCAGGTGGAAGCACTGCTCATTCCGCTTTGAAATTGCCATTGACATGCAATTCATTGAATCCCCCACGTGTAACATTTCCAAAGCATCCAGCATGGGAAAAGTATTGCAAAAATACAAACTTATCGTTTGGGATGAATGCACAATGGCAATCTTTCTTTTCAATTTAACCAGATGAGCCACAGCAACGCGTGGCCCCGTACAGCTAGTTGGAAATAAATATCTAAAAGCTAGAAACAATTAGCGTATTTAAAATAATTGGAGTATTCGTAGTTATAACGCAAGCAATCGGGTTTTACTGTAAGGAATCAAAACGTTTTCAAGATTATGCGGTTGGGATTAGACAAATGGTTCAATTTTGACATTCATATTTCTCAGTCGCCACTACCTATGGCGGTGGGATTTTGATTTCCGGATTGAACGCTTGCAATTGTCAGGAGACTGTAACAGGGCCATCACGTTGAAAGCGAGCTAGATGTAAAACAGGTTGAATTATATTTTGAAACGTCCATTGTTGAAACGAAAAAGCGCTTTAAAACGTACATTTTGACCATCTTTCCCTAAAGGTCCTTTGTGATTGCGAGACGCGGTAACCCAGTTCGAGGAGCAACGAATTAACAACCGGAAGGTTGCGAGTTCGAAGCCTGGTCCAGACAAAGACAGTCGTGTATATGGGGGGCTGGTGCACGTTAAATTTGTCGTGGCCTCAAATGCTCGTTGCTCCAGTGTGACGTTAATTAATTACCTACCCAATGAAGATAATGTATAAGTTTCGAAAGAATAATTATTTTGGCTTCGCACATCACTTGGTTCAAAAGTTCACACACGTTATACCAGAAGCTAGTCGGAATGCAAAATAACATTAAAGGCTCATTTAAACTCATTCGTCAATCCGAATCCGCTCTCCGTATTCAGATTCGTCGAACCAATGAACGACAAGAATGGGGATGCATGTCTATCAATCAATCGCGTCGCTCATTGGTTAGACGGATCGGGATATGCAGAATAGATTGGAATTATGCAAATGAGCTTTAACTGTAATATAGGCATTTCTTCAGTTTATACTTCAACGTCCATAACAACGGCTTGGTAGGTATTTTAGTTTAACGTCACATTGGCGCAATGCAACGGGCTATTGGTGACGGTCCGGGATCAGTCCCACATGGAAAGATCCGATGACAACACCACGTAATATTGAACCACGGTCAGATGACGAGGCAACACCTGAGTTAGCATCCCACTCTTCAAACTTCCACACCACGCCAACGACGGACATCTGAGGCCACGGCGGATTTAACATGCACCAGCACAGGACGGTTTTTGGTTGGATTCGAACTCGCAATCCTCCTGTTGATAATCCGTTACTCTTCCAACCGGGCTACCGCGGCTCCAGCAACAGCTTGGAGTCACGAGTCAACACCGACAGGTTTTCCACTAACCGTCGATCGTAAATCTGTCAATGTATCTACCTGAAAGATCTCCTTCATTGTCTTTTGGAGAGTGGGGTGCCAGCTCAGGTGTTGCCTCGTCATCTGACCGTGGTTCAAAATTACGTGGTGTTGTCCTCGGATCTTTCCCTTTGGGATTGATCCCGGACCGTCACCAATAGCCCATTGTGTTGCTCCAGTGTGACGTTAATTGAAATACCCATACCCAAATACCCATACCCATTGTCCAGATGGTCTCAAGGGTTGATTGGTGCCCCTCTTCTTTAATCACTTATCCCTTGGCGTCCAACTCGAACGGAAGGGTGGTTTTTACAGCTCTCACAGCTGAGGAATCAGACCTCTGTATTACAGACCATAATTTAAAATTCAAATGTAAATAGAGTAAATTCTGTCTATAATAAGAGTATTTTTATCTTAATTAGATTTTGACTCGTTCTTAGTTCACCTTTTGTTCTTAGCACAAGAGAAAAAGAGTCGCCGTATCCTACACTAGCAGCCTGCGGGGTGTAGGCACGGACGTAACTAGGCTAGTTTCAACCAGGGGCGAGAACTCGCCTTGGCGCCCTCCCCCATCGACCAACCAAACCAAAACCCTCCCCGACTACACCTGATATCGCCACCACACATTAATTCCACTATTCCAAATTTTTTTTATTCAACTTAGATGGTAAATGCTTGATTTAAAAGGTAAATATATTAATTTGCAGCAATTTCATTTTTAGTACAAGATAAAATACCAGATTATTTCTAAGATATTTCATTGAGAAATAATATGAGAGTAGCATGTTTGATATATTCTTTCACACTTATAATCGCTGCAAATGAAATGGAAAGGTTTATCAAATGATATCGGGATATGTGTACGGTAAGAATAGCATTAGTCACTAAAAATACATTCACGCGCAGTTTACTGCCCTATCCATCCTCCCCTTCTTTACTCACATCAAACTCATGCAACACTTCACACATTCTGCATTTAGTTCCTTTTATAGTTTTCGTAGTCTTAAGTTTTTTCTCTTCATTTTTTATCATACGTAAATATCTATAGTAAAAAAATACTCGACAGTTTAGCGCAGCCCCCAATCCGGCGCCCGGGACACATGCTCCGTCTGCCTCCCTCTAGTTACGTCCCTGGGTGTAGGTGGCGAAGGTTCGACAGAGACGAAACATAAAAGTAGAGTGATCAAAGGCAAATTTGTTTGTGCCTTTTTAAATCTGTCGTGGCCTTAAATGCCCTCTTGGTGTGGTGTGGAAGTTTGGAGAGTGAGATGCCAGCTCAGGTATGACCTCGTCATCTGACTGTAGTTCAAAATTACGTGGTGTTGTCCTCGGATCTTTTCGTTGGGATTAAACTCGGACCGTCACCAATGTTTTGTTGCTCCAGTGTGACGTTAATTGAAATACCTACCAAGCCGTTGTTATGGACGTTGAAGTATAAACTGAAGAAATGCCTATATTACAGTTAAGGCTCATTTACATAATCCCAATCTGTGTGTACTCTGCATATCCCGATCCGTCCAACCAATGAGAGATATTGCCTATTACGCAATGTTCACTGTCTTGTGTTTGTCGCAGCTTGGCTAAAAATATGGCCCCACAGAAACCCAACCACCACCCACTACCAAACTCCAACCGACGATGCTATTATGTTGATGAACATCTAATTTTGCTGTTATTTTGAGGGTGGCAGCCACCCTTTTGGGTGCGCCAACGCCTCGCCAATCACGGTCGTCCCCTTCGAAACCTCGCTCGGGAATCTCATCCGAAGGAGCGAGACCTCCGCCAACGGCGGCAACCCGGAGGTACAGGTGAGAAATACAGCTCTTAAAAAACGCAGCAAAAACAGAGGAATAACGATAATAAAAAAATGCTGGCAACCGGGGCATGAGAAATGGTCCCGGAGGGGGTGAAGCCACTTCCTGAAGGCCAGCGGGGGTCCTGCTGTGACAAATGGTCACTTCTCCGCGGGCAGCGCCGAGAACTCACCAACCGTAATTTTCCTCCGGGATTTCGCGGGTTGGAAGTTAAGAAAACAAAGCTCACTTCGTCGTCCTGTGTGCAAACGAGGAAAACAGCGCTCAAGACAAACAAGGTTGGATATTTCGGCGCAGTGATAGGTGTTTCTCTTGGGGGATGGCTGTCTGTAAAATATCCTGCAGATTCAAAAGGATGAAGTGAACGTTTATTATGGAGGATTCCATATCACACCGCCTCAAAAGAAAGGCACCCACTAAGTCTTTCAGAGGCAATGGAAAAGTCGGGATTTTCGTCCAGTTCTTGTTGTCTGTGTCAGAAAAACTTTCAGTGTATGTGCATGCCCATGATGGCCAACCCTTTTCCTTTCCTACCTGGTTGTTGTCTTGTGTTTGGCGCAGCTTGGCTAAATATGGCCCTCGCACCATAAAACCCAAAACCAAGCTTCAACGTTATCAATCATCGCAAAATGTGTAAGCATTTCACACGATCAAGACATTTTTTTAAAGCCATTCCCGAGGTGTTAGCGTGGTTCAAAATTACATGGTGTTGCCCTAGGATCTCTCGGGGCCATCGTGGCTCAGTGGGTATGCCCACTGCTCTAGCAACCTTCGAGTTTCGGGCGGCGCAGTTTCGATTCCTATCAGTGCATTCCTCCCTGGGTGTATTTCTCTCTTCTGTGTCAGTAGAACTTTCATTGCGTGTCTGTCTATTACTTGTGTCTGGCGAAGAATGGCTAAATATGGCCTTTGCGCCATAAAACCACAAAACCAACCAACCATCCTAGGATCTGTCCCTTCAGGATCGATCCCGAACCGTCCCCAATAGCCCATTGTGTTGCTCCAGTGCGGCGTTAATTAATTACCTACCTGAAGTGTTAGCGGTGTCGCTGTAACTCAGTGGTTTTAACCCCTGTACTAGCAACCTGGGAGTTGTAGGCGGTGCATGTTCGATTCCTCTTTGGGTGTATTTCTCTCTTCTGTGGTCAGCAAAACTTTCCTTGTGTCTGTCTATTGCTTGATCTGTCTTGTGCCTAGCACAGCATGGCCTAACAGGGCCCTTGTACCATAAGAAAACCCAACCACCCTTGTGTGTGTATGTCAATTTATTTGTTGTTTGGCTCAGCTTGGCCAAATATGGCCTTTCCGCCGTAAAACTCAACCAGACTAGCAAGTTACGAGCTACGGCGCAGGTTCGGTTCCTTGGATTTCTTTCGCTTCCCTTGTTTATCTCTTCTCTGTCAGAAAAACTTTCCTTGTATGAGCATGCCCATGATGGCCAACCCTTTTTCCTACCTCGTTGTAGTCTTGTGTTTGGCTTAGCTTGGCTAAATATGGCCCTTGCAACATAAAACCCCAAACCAACCAACCAAGCTTCAACGTTCTCAACCATCACAACATGTTTGTAAGCATTTCACACGATGAAGACAATTTTTTAAAACCTTAACCCATGCATTTTCTTATCTTGAATAGAACTATTGAATCAGGGTAGGTAGGTATTTTAACTAACGTCGCACTGGAGCAACACAAAGGGCTATTGGGGACGGTCAGGGATCAAACACGAAGGGAAAGATCCGAGGACAACACCACGTAATTTTGAACCAGGTTCAGATGACGAGGTCACACCTTAGCTGGCACCTCACTCTCCAATCTTCCACACCAAGCCAACGTGAGGACATTGGAGGCCACGACAGATTTAATTTGCACCAGCCTCCTTTGCACACGGTCTTTGGTTGGATTCGAACTCGCAAATCTCCGGTTGCTAATCCGTTACTCTTCCAAACGGCCCATTTAATCAGGGAAGCAATTGTGAAGTTTAAATAGAATTTTCACCTCCCAAATAATCGCACGTGTAGCTGAACGAAAAAATTCTACTACACGTATATTGTAATCATGGTACTACACGATTACTACCGCTTTCTCAGCCCTCCCTAAGAACAATTCCGCAAGCGTAAAATGACACCAGTTACAGTTCTCTGGTGAGCATGCGCACACATGTTCGCTAGTCAGTACGAGGCTAAAAGAGAGAGCCCCACTCAGAAAGAAGTATTCTGGATATAATACATCCCACCCACCCCAAAAATCCCTCTCTTCAAACAAAGGAAATCAAAGCGTGATGCGGCGAAGAGAGGTGCCGACGACAGGGACAGACAGACTGTCCGACAGGCAACGTTCTTTACCCGTGTCACTCCCCGGTCGACAGCTCCCCAGATCGCACCCCCCTGACGGATCGGAATGCGCGCGATCGCCCCTGCGATAAAGGCGGACGGGGGAGGCAGAAACAATGCTCACCTGAGCGCGGCTCACCCCCAGATCGGCCGATTAGATCTGGGATCAGTATGAGGAATGTGGCGAGGGGCACACTCATAAAAACGATGCGATTTCAATTGGCCTCTGTCGTAAACACGGGGACGCGTTTCTTTCGCTTGGTTGTTGAGGCTTGAGAGGATCTGCGTGGGAATTGTTTCGAGCGAAACTTGGTGATTTCGGGTGTCCAAGTGAAAACCGGACACCTGCGTGAAATCGCTCAGCTCTCTGATGGGTGTATCTGCAGTGACCTTAACCCTTCAAGTGGTTTCGACGAGATATCTCGTCAAGACCGTACCAATTTTACTACTGACGAGATATATCGTCATCAGGACATTGCCGATTCTTTTTATGATGACGAGATCAAGATTTGGTCAGTTTTCTTCTAACGACGAGATATCTCGTCCATCAAGATCTGGTCGTTTTCTTCTAACGACGAGTTATCTCGTCCATCAAGACCAGGTCAGTTTTCTTCTAACTACGAGATATCTCGTCCATCAAGACCTAGATATCTCGTCCATCAAGATCTGGTCAGTTTTCTTCTAACGACGAGATATATCGTCCATCAAATCTGGCCAGTTTTCTAATGACGAGATATCTCTCCATCAAGATCCAGATATCTCGTCCATCAAGACCTGGTCAGTTTTCTTCTAACTACGAGATATCTCGTCCATCAAGATCTGGTAAGTTTTCTTCTAACGACGAGATATCTCGTCCATCAAATCGGGCAATTTTCTTCTAACGACGAGAAATCTCCATCAAGATCTAGATATCTCGTCCATCAAGACCAGGTCAGTTTTCTTCTAACGACGAGATATCTCGTCCATCAAATCTGGCCAGTTTTCTTCTAATGACGAGATATCTCCATCAAGATCTAGATATCTCGTCCATCAAGACCAGGTCAGTTTTCTTCTAACTACGAGATATCTCGTCCATCAAGATCTGGTAAGTTTTCTTCTAACGACGAGATATCTCGTCCATCCAGACCTAGATACCTCGTCCATCAAGATCTGGTCAGTTTTCTTCTAACGACGAGATATATCGTCCATCAAATCTGGCCAGTTTTATAATGACGAGATATCTCTCCATCAAGATCGAGATATCTCGTCCATCAAGACCTGGTCAGTTTTGCCTCAATCCCCAGATTTCTCTTCGAGACAACCACCAGGAGGTTTAAACTTCCTCACGTTGACGAGGTGTGGATGTTTGGAGAGTGGGGTGCCAGTTCACACAGGTGTTGACCTCGTCATCTGACCGCGGTTCGAAATGACAAGACGTTGTCCTCGGATCTTCCCCGTAGGGGTTTTCTTTCCCACCGGACCGTCTCCAATAACTCGTTGTGTGGCACCAGTGAGATGTTAATTCAACAACCTACCTACCTAACCTTTTACTGAAGTACATGGCGATGTAGCACAATGTTCTTCCAGATGAAACATTCTAGAATTCGCGATTCGTTTCAGGAAATTGTAGCAATATGTCTACTTTTTTTCTGGGCTTGCATTTTGACGCTCCAGGTGTAAAATCACGGCTGGTTAGGCATCCTGGAGGAAACCTTTTGGCAACCCATCTGCCGAAAACCACTTGTTGCTGCTGAGCTGAGGAAGAAAGAATGCGAAGAACTCATTTATTTCGCGCTGTCTCTTTGAAGGAAGTGCGTGTCACCAACTGTTTGTTCCGCACCAACCGACAGATGCTCTCGGCACCAGGAAAAAACGCCGCGTTTTCGTCGTCTTGGGGTTATCGAACACGTGGAATTTTTGAATGTGTCGGGTATGCCGGCGTGAACATCGACCTTTTGTGGTTTGTTTGGAGATATGTGATCCAATGATCAGTCGCTCAGGTCGACCCTACATTAGGACGCTTTGGAACTCCTATAATACTAGTATATAGTATAATACTATAAGTATAATACTATAATATATTATTTTTCGTTCAAGCGCGATAATTTTTATACTGGGGTGTTATAGACATATGTTCTTCATGTTCGGAGTTTAGGTGTACGGAATGGTTGGTAGCAAGGGCCATATTTGGGCCAAGCTCAGTCAAACAACGTCAAGTAAACGGACATAGACACAAGAAAGTTTACAGACACTGAATAGAGAAATACACTCAGGGAGGAATTGACCCTACTTCGTCTACAACTCAGAGGTTGCTATCACAGTGGAACCCATTGAGCCACGGCGACCCTTAGGTGCTACGGTAGGTAGTTAATTAACGTCACACTACAGCGACACAACGGGCTATTGGCGACGGTCCGGGATCAATCCCAAAGGGAAAGATCGAGGACAACACCACGTAATTTTCAACCACGGTCAGAATGACGAGAACAACATCTGAGCTGGCACCCCACTCTTCGAACTCCCACACCACGCCAACGTGAGGATATTTGAGGCCACGACAGATTTAACATGCACCAGTCTCCGCGAACACGACGGTCTTTAGCTGGACCGAGTTTCGAACTAGCAACCTTTAACCTGTTGCTCTTCCAATTTCGATGCTTTGGCGCCAAGCAGTGGCAACCATGAAAAAACCCTTCCAAATCTGTGGTTGCTGGATTGTCATGAAACCTTATTTAACTTTTTAATTTAAAAATAAACTTGGCAAGATCTTCAACGACTGTTTCATATATACAGTAGCAATTTTAGTTGCTCAGATACAATAGGAATAGGCTATAACACAAGATGTGCTATTCAGGGTGAGTCTAAATTGTTTTTACAAAATAAGAGGGGTGATAGTACCCATCCAGACGAGCAATAATTACCATGGAACATAGGGTTGCATTCCACTCTGAGAGGCAGAAAAGAGAAAAGTCGAAACGCGTCGAGCATGAACAAGTCATCGTCTCTGACGTCGTTTTGTACCTGCCTACGTAGCATATCTGGACTTTTTCTTCTGGGGGCACATGAAATCTTTAGTGTACCAGACGCCTGTGGACTCGGCTGAAGATCTCGTAGCGAGAATCTGTGTTGCCGCAGACAAAATGAACACAACACCAGAAATCTTCGAGAGCCAGTCATTCCTTCGCCGGTGAGAACTGTGCAACGACACGCGTGGCCGCCACTTTGAGCACTTGCTGAGTTTTTCTCTGATCAATAAATCAGATTGTGCAACTTTTGGTATCGTTCATTCGCTTTCCCAACACTGTTGTAAGTTCATGCTGAAATTCTAATTTGACACTTTTCTGCCTCTCAGAGTGGAATGCGACCCTATGTTCCATGGTAATTATTGCTCGTCTGGATGGGTACTATCACCCCTCTTATTTTGTAAAAACAATTTAGAATCGCCCCGTATAGCACATCTTGTGTTATAGCCTATTCCTACTGTATCTGAGCAACTAAAATTGCTACTAAAACAGCGTTTAAGCGGAGACTGCTTTAATACCATTCCACAAGTGCTTTGGTTATGGCAGCCCTGCATATGCCATACATGAAAACAGTAAAAGCGAGGAATCGGAGGATTTTCGAATAGTTCGATGCCAACCCCAAAAAAATAAATGTGTCATCACGTGGGGGGATTCCTCGCAGGTGGGTGGTCCACTAGTGTAGTGTTCTCTCCGAACAAGAGATCGAATAGCCACCTTTTCAAAGTTGTCAGTCTTTCGCGAGGATGCAGGAAGGGAGAGATTTCTGAGGGATTAATTAGCTGAGGGAGGGGTCTCACCCACCCCACCTTGTCAGGAATTTGACGTGTTTGCTCTTCTTTCTGCGATTCTCTCGTTTCTGTCGGATAAACCCTGCCGTGGAAGTGACGTAAGGGGAAGAGATGAAGATTCTTCTGTTTTTTCAATGTAGGAGGTAAGGAGAAAGGCGTTAACAAAATACGAAGCGAAAAAGTATAAAAAAATCTTGTTTCAGATTGTATTGAACGCTCCGCACCTTATTTCTGGAGGCTTCAGTCCAGTGGTTCGAAGTTTTTTACATGGTTCAGTGGTTTTGCCCACTGTGCTAGCAGCCTGGGAGTTGTAGGCGGCGCAGGTTCGATCCCTCCTTGAGTGTACTTCTCTCTTCCGGATCAGTAAATCTTTCCTTGTGTTTGTATGTTCATTTACTTGGCGTTGTTTGGTCGAACATGGCCCTTGCACCATAAATCCCAACCAACCTGACGCGTTTCGAATAAAGAAGGTCCACGGTAGCCCGGTTGGAAGAGTAACGGATTAGAAATCGGAGGGTTGTAAATTTGAACCCAACCAAAGACCTTCGCGCGTAAAGGGAGCCGGTGCATGTTGAATCCGTCGTGGCCTCAAATGTCCTTACGTTGGGGTGGTGTGGAAATTTGGAGAGTAGAATACCAGTTCAAGTGTCGATCGCGTCATCCGAAAGCGATTCAAAATTACGTGGTGTTTTCCCGGATCGTTTCCTCGGGGATTGAGCCAATAGCCCGTTGTGTTGCTCCAGCGCGACGTCAATTCAACGACCTACCTACCGAGTTGTGAACGAAGAAGTTTATATAAAATACTTGAAAAGCAGCTACCTTCTAGTACTTACCAGCAACAGATGTGGGCGTGCATTCTTCGACATGAAAGTTTATTTTGATACATCCTCTCCCTCATCTACTTTATATTTATTTAGCGAAAAAATTCACTCTCTTCTTACACTCATGTCAGGGTTGGTTTAAGTTTTGATGTTTCCCTCCTGCTTCTTAAAAACAAATTTCAATATCCGTTCCTCAACGAAAAAAAACAAAATGGCGAAAGATCTCTCACCTCCAATCAGCGGAGAGATGCGCACGAGAGGAGGCGAGAACACCCAAGAGAGGTGTCAATCAAAAATTCCCAGCGAGGCTAATTTTCGTTTCCTTTCTTCGCTCCCAAACTTAATTCTGTTTGTTTAGTTCCTTCGATGTAGCGAGATGTCTACATCGACGCGATGACAGATTCCTCAACGCGCGCTGCTCCGTTGTAAGCGTCTCTGAGGGCGTTATTCGGTGTAAGGCTGTCGTTATCTGAGTCCGCAACGATGCCCCTGTCACACTCGTCTTTGGACGCGGAAGGAAAAAGAAACAGCCCTGGAGGGAGACTCTGTGAGAAAGTTGTGCAATTTCTAATTTTCCTGCCCGTCATTCTTGTTGGTGCTGTTTAATCGGATTGCAAACGTGTAGTGTCATTTGGTGTAACTTGGAGCTGTCATGGCTCAGTGGGTTTGTCCGCTGCGTTAGTAACCTGCGAGGTTGTAGGCGGCGTAGGATCGATTCATCCCTGTATTTCTCTTCTGTGTCGGTCAAACTTCCTTTGTGTGTGTATGTCCATTACTTGATCCCTAATTTAAAGAATATACGCCTTCAAAACCACGAGACTCAAATATCAACTCGCCAGAACTGGATTATAATAGGACGTATTATTGTTGGGAGCCGTCGTGGCACAGTGGGTATGTCCACTGCAAGTTGGAGACAGCTCATGTTCCATTCCTTTGAGGTTGTATTCCTCCCTGGGTGTATATCTCTCTTCTGTGGCGTATGTTTTTTTTGTGTGTATGTAAATTGAACCCTAATTTAAAGAATAGACTCTTCAAAACCACGAGACTCAAATATCAACTCGCCAGAACTGGATTATAATAGGACGTATTATTGTTGGGAGCCGTCGTGGCACAGTGGGTATGTCCACTGCAAGTTGGAGACAGCTCATGGTCCATTCCTTTGAGGTTGTATTCCTCCCTGGGTGTATATCTCTCTTCTGTGGCGTATGTTTTTTGTGTGTGTATGTAAATTACTTGAACCCTAATTTAAAGAATAGACGCCTTCAAAACCACGAGACTCAAATATCAACTCGCCAGAACTGGATTATAATAGGACGTATTATTGTTGGGAGCCGTCGTGGCACAGTGGGTATGTCCACTGCAAGTTGGAGACAGCTCATGGTCCATTCCTTTGAGGTTGTATTCCTCCCTGGGTGTATATCTCTCTTCTGTGGCGTATGTTTTTTGTGTGTGTATGTAAATTACTTGAACCCTAATTTAAAAAATAGACTCCTTCAAAACCACGAGACTCAAATATCAACTCGCCAGAACTGGATTATAATAGGACGTATTATTGTTGGGAGCCGTCGTGGCACAGTGGGTATGTCCACTGCAAGTTGGAGACAGCTCATGGTCCATTCCTTTGAGGTTGTATTCCTCCCTGGGTGTATATCTCTCTTCTGTGGCGTATGTTTTTTTTGTGTGTATGTAAATTACTTGAACCCTAATTTAAAGAATAGACTCCTTCAAAACCACGAGACTCAAATATCAACTCGCCAGAACTGGATTATAATAGGACGTATTATTGTTGGGAGCCGTCGTGGCACAGTGGGTATGTCCACTGCAAGTTGAAGACAGCTCATGGTCCATTCCTTTGAGGTTGTATTCCTCCCTGGGTGTATATCTCTCTTCTGTGGCGTATGTTTTTTGTGTGTGTATGTAAATTACTTGAACCCTAATTTAAAGAATAGACGCCTTCAAAACCACGAGACTCAAATATCAACTCGCCAGAACTGGATTATAATAGGACGTATTATTGTTGGGAGCCGTCGTGGCACAGTGGGTATGTCCACTGCAAGTTGGAGACAGCTCATGGTCCATTCCTTTGAGGTTGTATTCCTCCCTGGGTGTATATCTCTCTTCTGTGGCGTATGTTTTTTGTGTGTGTGTATGTAAATTACTTGAACCCTAATTTAAAAAATAGACTCCTTCAAAACCACGAGACTCAAATATCAACTCGCCAGAACTGGATTACAATAGGACGTATTATTGTTGGGAGCCGTCGTGGCACAGTAGGTATGTCCACTGCAAGTTGGAGACAGTTCATGGTCCATTCCTTTGAGGTTGTATTCCTCCCTGGGTGTATATCTCTCTTCTGTGTCTCTGAAACTTTCTTTGTCCATGTGTGACGTTGTTTGTCTTCGGTTTGGCGCAGCACGGCCAAATATGGCCCTTGCGCCATGAAACCGAAAACAATCCAACTCCATTCCTCCCTTGGTGTATTTCCCTCTTCTGTGTCAGTAAAAACTTTCCGTCGGTGTGTATGTCCATTACTTGGTATTGTATGTTTTGCATCTGGCGCAGCTTGGCCAAATATGGCCCTTGCACCATAAAACTCCAAAACCAATACACTACTCTGTTCACCAATCCGTCTTTTTCCCTTTGCAAGATATTTACCCGACAACCATATATAAGCTGCACATGACAAACGTCATTAAACATCCAAGTGAACCAGATATCTCATTCAAAAAGATTAGTCCAATTTTGCTAATGGCGAGGATATTGCCAATTTTTCATGATGGCAATATCAATAATTGGTTGCTTTTTTCTGAAGATATCTCGTTCATCAAGGTCTGGTTAGTTTTGCTAGTGATGGGATACCTCATCGAGGAGGGTTAAATAAGAAACCTCATGAGGCTGAAAGGATGAGGCAGGAAAGGTCCCTGGTTGGCTTGTAGCGTTGAAAAATCAAGGGGGTTGTGTTCGTTGGGTTTTATGGCTCAATGTCCTTACTTGGTCATGCTGCGGCAGATGCAAGACAGACAATATCAAGACATACACACACAAGGGAAGGATTTACTGACACAGAACAGACATACACCCAGGGAGGAATACAAACTGGCATACCCCTGGCATAGTAGGCATACCCACTTAGCAATAACGACAAAATCAAGGATTTTTAAAATAGAAACTGAAGACTCACTCGGATTTACATTAATAAAAAGTCGTTTTTTCTTCAGATTCTGTAGATTTTTATTTATGTTTTTTGCTACCGAATTAAATATTTTACTACGGTATGTCGACTTCTGGGCATCCATGGGCGCTACTCTACAACAGAAGAATGTAGGGATCGGGCACCGTCCGAATTGCTCTCGGGCCGCGGTGGCCCGGTTGGAAGAGTAACGAACTAGCAACCGAAGGGTTGCGAGTTCGAATCCAGCCAAACACCGTCGTGTACAAAGGGGGCTGGTGCACGTTAAATCTGTCGTGGCCTCAAATGTCCTCACGTTGGCGTGGTGTGGAAGTTTGGAGAGTGGGGTGCCAGCTCAGGTGTTGCCTCGTCATCTGACCGTGGTTCAAAATTACGTGGTATTGTCCTCGGATCTTTCCCTTTGGGATTGATCCCGGACCGTCACCAATAGCCCATTGTGTTGCTCCAGTGTGACGTTAATTGAAATACCCACCACCCCCGAATTGCTCTCCATTTTTTGATGATGAGATCAAGATCTGACGAGACGCCGTAGCCCGGTTGGAGGAGTAACGGATTAGCAACCGGAGGGTTGCAAAGTCGAATCCAACCAAAGTGTACAAAGAGGGCTGGTGGACGTTAAATCTATCGTGGTCTTAAATCTCCTCACGTTGGCGTGGTGTGGAAGTTTGGGGAGTGTGGCACCAGCTCAGGTGTGACCTCGTCATCTGACCCTGGCTCAAAATTACGTGGTGTTTCCCTCGGATCTTTCTCTTTCGGGTTTGATCCTGGAGCCCGTAGTGTTGCTCCATTGCGGTGTTAATTAAAATACCTACCTACCAAGATCTGATCAGTTTTAACGAGATCAAGATCTGATCAGCTTTGAGTAGATCATCTGATCATTTTTGCTAATGACGCGATAAGTCGCTGAGACAACCACCAGGAGTGTTAAGTGAACCTCAAGTGTCCAAGTAAAAATTGATGGACAAGAAGTCATTTTAACATGGAAAACAATGGTAAACTCCGGGTTAACTATGATGGAAAAGGGCCAAAAATACAGTGAACCCTCGATGCATCGCGCTTCTTCGTGGACAACACCACGTAATTTCGACGAGGCAACACCTGAGCTGACACCCCACTCTTCAAACTTCCACACCACGCCAACGTCAGGACATTTGAGGCCACGACAGATTTAACATGCACCAAACTCTACGAACCGGACGGTCTTTGGCTGGACCGAGTTTCGAACTCGCAACCCTCCGTTTGCTAATCAGTTGCTCTTCCAACTGGGCTACAGCGGCCCCTTTTCTTTAGGGACGCCAATTTCGAAATTGAGGCCACGACAGATTTAATGTGCACCAGCCACCGTGTACACGACGGTCTTTGGCTGGACAGTTTCGAACTCGCATCCCTCCGGTTGCTAATCCGATCCTCTTCCTATTGGGCTACCACGGCTCGAAAGAAAAAACGAGAAAAGGGCATAAACGATGCATTAAATTACACTACTTTTCATTTACTACTATTAAATCCAAAATCGATTAAGATATTTTATACAATTCTCACACCTCACGCGATTTTCCTACTCATGGGCAGAACCAAACTTCGAGTCCCATCGATTAAGCCAGCTTCGGCATTCATTTGTGTAACATCGATAATATTTCGGAGGGGGGGTATGGCCGGGGCCCCCCTCTGGATACGCCCCATCCAAGGTGAGATCCCGCAGAGATAGCAGTTCTTCTCCACGATAACAGAAGCGGCGTCTGACCTCGTTCCGTGCCACACTTCAGAAACAAGGCAGGGCTATTGTCATTCGGAGAGACAGAGCCCGCGCACAAATGAAAGATGGCGGCAGACAGCCGGAAGTAGATAAAGGACACGCCTGAAGGATGGCCAACCCATGAGATCCTTTGTCTTTCGGTCCGGAGAGGAATTCCCGGAACCTCGGATAGGTTTTCCAAAAGATGACTCGAGATTCTATTGGGTTGATGCAAAATTCGTCCCGTTTTCGGCGCTAGATGGCATTGCATCGCCAAAATGGAAGTCTTATCTATTCCACACTTGTATAAGTTCTGATGTTGTTTGAAAGAAGGAATTTCAGTGAAGTGCTAGGTGAAAAAATTGCGTTATTAGGTTGCGCTTTTTAAATTTTGTTAAGCATTAAAGAATGCCAGAAAATAAGGAGCCTTTTCGACATATGCTTTCTATTTCCAAAAAGCCAATGCTTCGCAGACGCAAACGAAGATGTATATTGTGTAGGGCTGAGGGTGCAGTTGACGATTCCACGTGCCGCAACTGGTTCAGAAAGTTTCGTCATCTGGATTAGTTCTTTAGCCATGAACCTCAGAACTTCTATGAGTGCGGGATTATGCAGCTACCAGATGGAGAAAGTCATCGAACAGAACAGCACAAACTGTATTGATTAAATGTAAATTTTAGTAAATAACATTATTCTTCAATTTTTGTCGAAAAAAAAAACGGGACGTACTTTTGCATCAACCTAATACAAGGGAGTCAGAATTGAAGGAGTTTTCCTGGCGCGTGGCATGACAAGAGTTAGCTATTGTCGCAATACGCGTGATTCTTTTATTTTCATCTATGTAGGCTACTACGAAGAATGACTCCTTCTACAGGGGTGCTTTTTTATACATTTATTACAACGTGGGGTACCATACATGCATTTACATATTTATATTAACAACGTTCACATGACTTTGAAGGATCCTTACGATGTACGTCCTTTCTGGTCGGTGTCCACTACTCGAATCCCCTCTTCTCACCCCCATTGTTCTCTTTTTCCTCACCCTCGTCCAAGGACACCCTCGCCAACGTCCCTCGGAGACCAAATGGTTCCTTCCGGCCATCATTCCTCGGCGTCTGTTTGGAGAACTTCACTTCTGTGAAGTGTGCATAATATATACGTATACAGGGTGAGTCTAAATTGTTTTTACAAAATAAGAGGGGTGATAGTACCCATCCAGACGAGTAATAATTACCATGGAACATAGGGTCGCATTCCACTCTGAGAGGCAGAAAAGAGTAATGTCGAAACGCGTCGAGCATGAACAAGTCATCGTCTCTGACGTCGCACACTTTTCCAGCACGGTCCGGCACTTCTTGAATGCCACATATCCCGCACGATGGATCGGACGTAGCGGACCTGTGGCTTGGCCTCCTCGCTCACCGGACCTCAACCCACTGGACTTTTTCTTCTGAGGGCACATGAAATCTTTAGTGTACCAGACGCCTGTGGACTCGGCTGAAGATCTCGTAGCGAGAATCGGTGTTGCCGCAGACAAAATTAACACAGCACCAGGAATCTTCGAGAGCCAGTCATTCCTTCGCCGGTGTGAACTGTGCAACCGCCACTTTGAGCACTTGCTGTGAGTTTTTCTCTGATCAATCAATCAGATACTTTTGGTATCGTTCATTCGCTTTCCCAACACTGTTGTAAGTTCATGTTGAAATTCTAATTTGACTCTTTTCTGCCTCTCAGAGTGGAATGCAACCCTATGTTCCATGGTAATTATTGCTCGTCTAGATGGGTACTATCACCCCTCTTATTTTGTAAAAACAATTTAGACTCACCCTGTATAATAAAACGCTATGTCAGAGAGGGTCGTTAAGGATTTGTTAAAACATTGTAATAACAGAGGGCCTATGTTCTGCTCTCAGAACAGGGGTTGGGAGATTTTGAATGGAACTATTGGATATCTTCTGGGATTTTGAATATATCTATTTCTCACTGATCTAATAGTCCTAGTGGATAATTTCGGAAGGTATAATGGTTGGTAGAGTAGAGAATTAGCAACCGGAGGTTTACGAATTTCCAGTTGAGGCTATAATATCAGCTGAGGCTTTGGTGCAAGCCCGGGAGATAGATCAGGGCTGATTATTATGCATTGCTTTTCATCTTTTTCAATTTTCACAGTTACTTTTCATCCTTATGGAGGCCCGAAGTAGCTCAGCTGGTGGAATAGCGATATAGTAGAATAGCGACGGAGGGTTTGGTAGTTTGAGACTCGACCCAAGCAAAGACGGTCGTGGTCGTGAGAGTTGGTGCCTGTTAAATCTGTCGTGGCCTCAAAGCCCCTCACGTTGGTGTTGCGTGGAAGTTTGGAGAGTGGGGTGCCAACTCGGGTGTTGACCTCGTCATTCGACCGTTGTTCGAAACGACGAAGTATTCTAGGATCTTCGAGTTTCAGTTCATGTTCGAGAAAAGGAAGTAGATGACCTTGGAGCTGCCGATTTCCCTAAAGGTAGTAAGCTGAATTCGATAGTACTTTTCACCAGTTTCATCTGGCGCGTTGCTTACAGTGGGTTTGTTTTGGAGTTTAATGGCGCCAGGGCTATGTTTGGACGGGCTACACCAAACACATGACAACGTCAAATGAAAAATGTCGTGAATGGGAAGAAAGAGGAATTGGGGAACAGAATAGCGGGATGAAAGCAGAAAAAGCTCGCTTGGGTAACCCGGGAACGCGAACTTCCTTGTTTACCAAAGACAGTAAACCCAATGGGAGATGAAAAATCGCTAGAGTACCTCGAGTCTGGGAAGCCTGTACACATCTAAAAGAGATATGCCTATGAGGGCTTTCATCAGTTACGGAACTAACTAATCAGTTGTAATGTAGAATAACTATAAAGGAACGAATTGCAATAATTTTCAGTAATTTGTTCATAGAAATTCAGCAATACGACCCTTCGAGTTGTAGGTGGCTTAGGTTCGATTCCTGTCTGGTGCATTCCTCTCTGGGGTATTTCTCTCTTCTGTGTCTGTAAAACTTTCATTGTGTGTGTCTCTTACTATTGTATGTCGTGTCTGTCGCAGCATGGCCAAATATGGCCTTTGCGCCATAGAAGCCCCAATACTAACCAACCTCAATACGACTAGTTAATGATAATACAGTAGAGGCACACAAGTCGAAAATCCTTCACTCTACAACCACGGTAGCCCGGTTGGAAGAGTAGCGGATTAGCGACCGGAGGGTTGCGAGTTCTAATCCAAACAAAGACCGTTGAGTACAAAGGGGGTTGATGCATGTTAAATATGTCATACCCTCAAATGTCCTCACGTTGGTGTGGTGTGGAAGTTTGGAGCGTGGAGTGCCAGCTCAGGTGTGACCTCGTCATCTGACCATGGTCCAAAATTGTTTGTCCTCGGATCTTTTCCTTCGGGTTTGATCCCGGACCGTCGCCAATAGCCGCTCCAGTGCGAATTTAATTAAAATGCCAACCTACCTGTCTTCACTACGTGGTTCTCAATCGCCGTTCAAATAAGGTGAGACAAAAACAACAAAACCATCCATTTTTCTTTATTTGTCATCGGCAATTAAAGAAACATTCTCCTCGATGCACATAGCACAACTTTGTCACAGCTTAACGACGCCTTCGACCTTGGAATTGAACTCGCCGCACTAACTCCTGAAGACGATATTTATTCACCCTGCGCCAGCGGGGAGCAAAGAACAGAAGCAGAAGCCAATTAAGCCGTTCCGAGAACAGCAAAAAAAAAAAAGAAGAGAACATTCCACGTTCATTAGCAAATGATACTTTTAACCGCGTTCTTAATTTATAAATCGCTGAAAGAGAACGCATAGCCACAGCCTCACCAGAATGTGAAATGTTCCCAAGAGGCGTTATTTATCGGTCTGCCACGATAGCGAAAGCGGGAGAATTGCGTTGATTTACTTATAAAACCTGTCAAGAGCGTTATTTACTTCCATCTTTTGTGTTCTTGCGCTGGTCGCCATTTTGTGCAATGGCTCCCCGCGCCTTCCCATTGGAGGCGAGTGACGTCGATAAATATGGAACGCCTGCTGCTTTCTAATTGGTTGGTATGCGAGGCTTAATAAGTCTTTCTTTTCCGCACACGTTGTCCGATCGGCACGACACCGGTCGAATTAAATAAAACAGCAAAGTCGGCGGAAAGGTTTGGGAAGCCTGTTTCCTTTTCGGCATATCAATTTGTGGGTTAACCTTCGGCTTCCGAACGTTTCAATTAGCCGAGGTTAATGCGGTAATAAACTGTTAAATGGCACGATTATGAGTCGGTGTGGAAAGCGAGAATTTGTCTTTTTTAATCACCGCAACTCTCTCCCTGATGGTTTCATATATCACCCGTTCGACGCATTCCCAACTTGGATGAGCCGCTGTAATCGGAAGGTATTTTAATTAACGTCACACTGGGGCAACACAACGCGCTATTGGTGACGGGATCAATCCCAAAGGGAAAGACCTAGGACAACACCACGGTCAGATGGCGAGGCAACACCTGGACTGGCACCCCACTCTCCAAACTTCCACGCCAACGTGAGGACGTTTGAGGCCACGACGGATTTAACGTGCACCAGCCCCCTTTGTGCACGACGGTCTTTGGATGGATTCGAAATCGCAACCCACCGGTTGCTAGCCCGTTACTCTTCCAACCGAGCTGCCACGGCCCCTGTAACCGGTTGGAAGAATATCGGATCAGCGATCGAGTTCGAAACCCGGTCCAATCAAAAGTAGGTAGTTGATTACCATTGGACAACATAACGGGCTATTGGCGGCGGGATCAATCTCGAAGGGAAAAATTCAAGGACAAAGCCTCCTCATTTTGGATCACTGTCAAATGACGAGATCAACACCTGAGCTTGCATTCCACTCTCCAAACTGCCACACCAAGCCAACGTGAGGACATTTGAGGCCACGACAAATTAACGTGCACCAACCCCCGTGTACACGGTCTATGGCTGGAACGAGTTTCGAACTCACATCCCTCCGTTTGCTAATCCGTTGCTCTTCCAAAGACCGTCGTGTACATGGGGACTGGTGCACGTCAAATATGTCGTGGTCTCAAATGTCCTCATGTTGGCGTGGTGTAGGAATTGGAGGAGTGGGGTGATCTCGTCATCTGACCGCGGTTCTAAATTACGAAGCGTTTTGATCCTGAACCATCGCCAATACTCCGTTGTATTGCTCCAGTTTGACGTTAATTAACTACTATTCCTTGCATTTCCATGTTCGCCATGTCTACTTCCCTCGCAATATGAATGGGCAATTTTCAGACAAAAGAATAAGTTTAGTTTTTCTAAAAACATACTACAGGGGGACAGTAGATCAAAAGCAAAATTCCCTCATTTCAATAATAATAAATGGGCGTTAGACCTACACTGAACGAGAAACAGAATTTTCGGAATTCTTCGCCTCTCGGTACAACAGGCCCCGATTAGTGTTGACAGCTGCCAACAGGTTTATTTCCGTCCACCCCATCTCAACTCCATTACACATTTCAAGACCAATAAAACTCTTTAAGGCGATTGCTTTCCGAAAGGCAGGATCCATTTTTAAGCCCCGTACAGAAGAACTCGAGGGGGAGATATAAGCAGTTTGTTGTTCGCAACTGCACCCCTAAAAGTAGCACCCATGCTCCATTGCACCCTTTCCCCTGAAAGAGCACCTGCATATTGCACTTAAATCGAACATACCTCAAGCACTATTCTAATCTAAGACTCAGAGGCGAACGTTAAATATGATCATATAGTTTACTTGAATACGATAAAAGCTTTCTTTGGTGTAGTCAATCTGAATCTTTTAAGTGTTTGAGATGGCGCATTTTAGATGTTAGCGGCCATATTTAGGCGCAGCTTGGACAAATATGGCCCCTTGCGCCATAAAACCCCAAACCAACCTAGGGTAATATCATCGGCTTATAATTGGTTTGGTATTTTGGTGTGTTTTATGACATTTTCAGTGCTACGTGTGTGAAATGAATTCTTTCATGCACTCTATAGAATACAATTTATATCCATTCATGTCTCTTTTAACAATCTACCTCTTTCATGCTGATGACCAGCATGTTTTTAAATTCTCAACACTTAAAATTCAGATTTATATCCTATATTTTTATTTAGTTCTCTGTTCAAACATTTTTTGAACTTCATATCTGGCGCTTGACGTGTTATCTCTACTTTTCCTAGTGTTTTTATATCTACATAATTTTATTATTTCATATTGCCTTTGGAGCAACTTGTCCGTTATTGGACCTTGCGTCATAAAGCCTTAGACAACCAACCAACTATAGAATACAAGGTTCGAAAGTCAGTTCTTTCATATAGCACCCTGCAATAGTATACTATTCAGAAACGGAGAGAACCATAAATTCTCTTCTCGCAACCAAACGTCTGAAGAGCACAAAACAAAACGATGGGGAGGCCTCTCTTATTTTTTTGTCCTTGGAGACTATCTGACAAATACCAACGTATGTTAGATTTTGCAATCAAATGGACATAAGCTACATAAATAAAGCAATAAGCTACATAAATAAATATGGAGAGTCGCCCCATTTCTCTCTCTCTCTCAATCTATCCGTTTTGTATCATTCAAATGAAAAATCAGTAGTTTGGTGTCTATTTTTGTATGTGCCCGCTCTACCAAGTGGCTGGGTATATATTTTTTATGAAACTTTGCATGCTGTGAGTATTTACAGTAATTTAGTGTCTGAATTTTATTGTGTCTGTCCGCGTTCCCATTTTGTCTGTTTTGGTATTTGTTTGTGTAAGTATCACATAAATTTTATTCAATATATTTTAATGAAATGTTACATATTTTATGAAACATGTTTAAGTTTAGTGAATACATTATTTAAATTTCCATTGCTTACATATTTAGGCAAGTTTCATGCTAAAACAGTGGTTAGCTATACTTAAATCATCCATAATTTGGTAGCTTTGAGAAGCTGGAATGTATATTGTCATTACTATTATCTACTTGGATTGTTTTACCAGTACAACCGAGAAAACAATTATTTTTACGGAATTTAAATACTAATACTTCCCTTATTTTTCTTTCAAAATATAATTTCCGAATATTTAGAACCGGTGATATAAAGAGAGTAAAACATTTAATTTTTTGCATTTGAGCAAAGTAGAAATTAATAATTTTTTGTCCAATACTGCTAAAGACGTATTCATTTTCTGGACAGCAGGTGTGCATTTCAATTAACTTTCCTGAAATGTCCCTGGTTTAACACATGTGGTTGTAGAATATATTTTTATAAAAGAAAAACATGCATCACAAAACCTTTTGAACCAAGAACTGGTAGCTAGTCGTATTTTATTCAAAGCATTTTAAAAATTTGACATAGTATCCCTTACAAAACGATTAAGTTCATTCAAACTTGCATTTCTTTCCCATGTTTCAAATAACATTACTAGGTGTTATTGAAAGCTGCTCTCTGGAAGTAACATCACTCGCAGACAGATACGTGGTTTCTATTTTAAACAATCTCTGAATTGAAAAATGTGCTTTAAAGTGTAGCGGTGTTCCAAAAGAAAAGGAAATGTGTGTTCGTTTGCCACGTGCAGTAATTTCATTTTTGATTTTTTTACTCACGTTTAACTGCCTTTTTTAAATTTTGTTCCACTTTTAGTTGTAAATTGGAGCAACTATGCCAAGATCTCGAGATAGAAGACAATCGTGAATTAATATCTTTAGAACAACTTTATGTTTTTCCGCTGACTTCAGTTTTATTTTATTCCGATTTCTGTGGCCATAAGCTTAATAAGCATTTATTTTTTTTAATAAACTGTAATTTCTATTCATCAAACGCAACAACCACACAAAGGATTCGATTTGAAACTGCATGCACATTAAAAAACAAATTTTCAATGGAACTTTGCCGATATTGAAAGAATATTAACGTTAGAATCCGAACTAGGAATTTTGAAATACTTGAAATTTTTTGTTGTAGCGATAGGTCATTGCTTTACAAGTTGAAACTATGTTTAAGCAACTTGGCTATACCTTTAAAAGTTTGTTGAAAACATCATTTTCTTTTTAAAAAAGCGCTGTCAAAACGACCTACCCTTTTTTGAAAAATGGTAATCGGTTCCCTTTCCTTCATGGAAATTATAAAAATGTCGAAAAGGTTTTAAAAAATTATTTTCTCCGCACTTGAATGATGGTATTTTTCTATGGAATTGATTATTCTGGTCACTTTTTCAATCTACAGTAAACCAATTCAACCTGACTTTCTCCATCGTGCAAGCATTGTCAACAGCCTCTCCATCTATCATATTTTAACTTGTACACGTCCTAGACATTCGTATCGACGCTTTTTTTAACACTTCATCACCAATTTTATCAGACTTGTTGGCTCCACATGCATCGCTCTTTGCCTTTTTACCGTTGTTATAATTAATCATTTTTTAAATTACATTTCATCAGAATTTAAATTGTCGACTAACATGGGAGCACACCATCTTCTCCAGACCGCGGTAGCCCGTTTGGAGGTAGGTAGGTATTTTAATTAACGTCACACTGGAGCAACACAACGGGCTATTGGTGACGTTCCGGTAGCCGAGTAGCCCGGTTGGAAGAGTAACGGAAGAGCAAACCGGAGGGTTGCGAGCTCGAATCCAACCAATAACCGTCGTGTACAAAGGAGGCTGGTGCACGTTGTGGCTCCAAATGTCCTCACGTTGGTGTGGAAGTTTGGAGAGTGGGGTGCCAGCTCAGGTGTTGACCTCGTCATCTGACCGTGGTTCAAAATTATGAGGAGTCGTCTTCGGATCTTTCCTTTCCGGATGGATCCCGGATTGTCACCAATATCCGGCATTCCAACCAATATTCTGCATTTTTCCATATTTTCCGTTTCAATGGCACCAGTCCAAGTGGGGGAAGTTATGAGCTATTTTGATGTTGACCATTAGAACTAAATCATGAGCGTAGCAGCCCTCAATTTAGCTCCTATGCCCTCTTCATGTTTTAATTGTGCCGGTCCCTCTAGAAATCTTTCGTTGAAACTTATTCTACTTTTTGGTATTTTACATCTTGGTATATACATGGGTTGGCGTATCAACGGCGATTTCGCGATACCTTCTGTAAACCAGCAATATACATAAAATGAACGATAGAAAAACAGGAAGAATAGAAGATGAATCACAAGTTTCATTTTAACCCTCATGGTGGTTGTCTCGACAATGAATCTCGTCAATGGCAAAACTGACCAAATCTCGATGGACGAAATATCTCGTTAGAAAAAACTGACCAGATCGGGATCGCGACCTCATCGAAAATCGACAATATCTTCATGACGAGACATTGCCAATTTTTGATTATATCTTGTCATTATCAAAACTGGTCAGACCTCGATGGACGAGATATCTCGTTAAAAAAAATTGACCAGATCGGGATCTCGACCTCATCAAAAATCGACAATATCTTCATGACGAGACATTGCCAATTTTTGATTATATCTTGTCATTATCAAAATTGGTCAGACCTCGATGGACGAGATATCTCGTCGAGACCACTTGGAGAATTATGATAGTTCTAAAAACGTTCTCTCCGGTGCAGTCGTTCAAAATATGCTCCAAAGTCCTCATCAAGACAAGTGAGGAATCAGCCAGGTGAAAACGATTCAAATAAGCCTGAGTTACAATGTGGTCTATTGTGGCTTTAGCAGAAAAAGTGGTAACTGTTCTGTTGATTTTTTGTGAAGTAATGGAGATCATTAGGCTCACACACACACACACACACACACACACACACACACACACACACACACACACACACACACACACACACACACACACACACACACACACACTCTGGAATTGGAAAAGATGGCGATTCATTCCAGTGTTCCTCCATAAAGTACACTCAAGGGATTGAGCCTCTCTCCTGACTCTCCCTTCCCAGACACCTAGAGAGGGGTGGTTGTTGATAAAGGAACTGGGCCCTATTGTGGTTGATCATTTACCTAACTTATCAGTCATTTCATTGCTATACACTTCGCAATGCGCAGGGACCCACTGCAAAGTGATGTCTTTGGCTTTTAATTTGACAAGCTGTCTGATTTCCTCAATTATCTCCTCAATTTTTTTGGTGGCCGCGGTAGTCCGGTTGGAAGAGCAACGGTTTAGCAACCGGAGGGTTGCGAGTTCGAATCCAACCAAAGACCGTTGTGTACTATGGCAAAATGTAGTGTTTCCATCAGGGAAAATCCATTCAAATTGTACGTAAAAAACATTTATTACGAACATACAACACAAAGAAATACACGGCTGGTTGCCGGACAATGGTATGGCATATCCTTACTCCCCAATATCCGTTCTTAATCAAATCTCTCCCTCGGGAGGGGAAAATCCTTTCACCTTTTTCCCTCTTGGGGATTTTCATCCCAAGTTGGAACATGTACAAAAGGGGCTGGTGCCGTTAAATTCGTCGTGGCCTCAAATGTGAGTAGTGTGGAAATTTGGCGAGTGGGGTGCCAGCTCAGGTGTGACCTCGTCATCTGACCGAGGTTCAAAATCACGGAGTGTTGTCCTCGGATCTTTCCCTTTGGGATCCATCGTTGCTCTGCTCCAGTGTAAAATTAATTAAAATACCTACCTACCTCAGTTTTTTGGTATTTTAAATACATTGATTTAAAACATAAAATATAATTATAAACGACCAATAAAAATGAATTGATAAAAATAAAAGGTAAACTGGATTCAGTTAAAAGGCCGCACTTAAGGACTTAGAAGGCCGCATGTGGACTTTACCCTCTTGGAGGTTGTATCGACGAGGTCCCTCGTCATTAGAAGAAATTTCGCCATATTTTGATGGACGCGATTTCTCGTCACCAGAAGAAAACTGACCATATCTTGATCTCGTCATCATAACAAAAGTCGGCAGTACCTTGATATCAGTCTATCTCATCATTAGCAAAATTGGTCAGATCTTGATGAACGAGATATCTCGTCGCAACCACTTGGAGGGTTAAGGCCACAGATTCATCATTCTCTGCTTGGACGGCTTGGTTTTTTTTTATGGCGCAAGAGCCATATTTGGCCACGCTGAATATGCACACACAATGAAAGTTTTCGGGACACAGAAGAGACAAATACATCCAAGATGGAACCGAACCTACACCGTAGCTCGGAGGTTGCTATGCTAGTCTGGTTGAGTTTTACGGCGGAAAGGCCATATTCGGCCAAGCTGACCCAAACAAGTAAATTGACATAAGCACACCAGGTTGTTTGGGTTTTCTTATTTTGCAAGGGCAGTATTTGACCATACTGTGTTAGACACAAGGGATACAATATCAAGTAAACAGACAAACACACAAATGAAAGTTTTACTGGCACAGATGAGAGAAATAAACTCTGGAACGAACCAGGTTGTTTGGGTTTTCTTATTTTGCAAGGGCAGTATTTGACCATACTGTGTTAGACACAAGGAATACAATATCAAGTAAACAGACAAACACACAAATGAAAGTTTTACTGGCACAGATGAGAGAAATAAACTCTGGAACGAACCAGGTTGTTTGGGTTTTCTTATTTTGCAAGGGCAGTATTTGACAATACTGTGTTAGACACAAGGGATACAATATCAAGTAAACAGACAAACACACAAATGAAAGTTTTACTGGCACAGATGAGAGAAATAAACTCTGGAACGAACCAGGTTGTTTGGGTTTTCTTATTTTGCAAGGGCAGTATTTGACCATACTGTGTTAGACACAAGGAATACAATATCAAGTAAACAGACAAACACACAAATGAAAGTTTTACTGGCACAGATGAGAGAAATAAACTCTGGAACGAACCAGGTTGTTTGGGTTTTCTTATTTTGCAAGGGCAGTATTTGACCATACTGTGTTAGACACAAGGAATACAATATCAAGTAAACAGACAAACACATAAATGAAAGTTTTACTGGCACAGATGAGAGAAATAAACTCTGGAACGAACCAGGTTGTTTGGGTTTTCTTATTTTGCAAGGGCAGTATTTGACCATACTGTGTTAGACACAAGGAATACAATATCAAGTAAACAGACAAACACACAAATGAAAGTTTTACTGGCACAGATGAGAGAAATAAACTCTGGAACGAACCAGGTTGTTTGGGTTTTCTTATTTTGCAAGGGCAGTATTTGACAATACTGTGTTAGACACAAGGAATACAATATCAAGTAAACAGACAAACACACAAATGAAAGTTTTACTGGCACAGATGAGAGAAATAAACTCTGGAACGAACCAGGTTGTTTGGGTTTTCTTATTTTGCAAGGGCAGTATTTGACCATACTGTGTTAGACACAAGGAATACAATATCAAGTAAACAGACAAACACACAAATGAAAGTTTTACTGGCACAGATGAGAGAAATAAACTCTGGAACGAACCAGGTTGTTTGGGTTTTCTTATTTTGCAAGGGCAGTATTTGACAATACTGTGTTAGACACAAGGGATACAATATCAAGTAAACAGACAAACACACAAATGAAAGTTTTACTGGCACAGATGAGAGAAATAAACTCTGGAACGAACCAGGTTGTTTGGGTTTTCTTATTTTGCAAGGGCAGTATTTGACAATACTGTGTTAGACACAAGGGATACAATATCAAGTAAACAGACAAACACACAAATGAAAGTTTTACTGGCACAGATGAGAGAAATAAACTCTGGAACGAACCAGGTTGTTTGGGTTTTCTTATTTTGCAAGGGCAGTATTTGACAATACTGTGTTAGACACAAGGGATACAATATCAAGTAAACAGACAAACACACAAATGAAAGTTTTACTGGCACAGATGAGAGAAATAAACTCTGGAACGAACCAGGTTGTTTGGGTTTTCTTATTTTGCAAGGGCAGTATTTGACCATACTGTGTTAGACACAAGGAATACAATATCAAGTAAACAGACAAACACACAAATGAAAGTTTTACTGGCACAGATGAGAGAAATAAACTCTGGAACGAACCAGGTTGTTTGGGTTTTCTTATTTTGCAAGGGCAGTATTTGACAATACTGTGTTAGACACAAGGGATACAATATCAAGTAAACAGACAAACACACAAATGAAAGTTTTACTGGCACAGATGAGAGAAATAAACTCTGGAACGAACCAGGTTGTTTGGGTTTTCTTATTTTGCAAGGGCAGTATTTGACCATACTGTGTTAGACACAAGGAATACAATATCAAGTAAACAGACAAACACACAAATGAAAGTTTTACTGGCACAGATGAGAGAAATAAACTCTGGAACGAACCAGGTTGTTTGGGTTTTCTTATTTTGCAAGGGCAGTATTTGACCATACTGTGTTAGACACAAGGAATACAATATCAAGTAAACAGACAAACACACAAATGAAAGTTTTACTGGCACAGATGAGAGAAATAAACTCTGGAACGAACCAGGTTATTTGGGTTTTCTTATTTTGCAAGGGCAGTATTTGACAATACTGTGTTAGACACAAGGGATACAATATCAAGTAAACAGACAAACACACAAATGAAAGTTTTACTGGCACAGATGAGAGAAATAAACTCTGGAACGAACCAGGTTGTTTGGGTTTTCTTATTTTGCAAGGGCAGTATTTGACCATACTGTGTTAGACACAAGGAATACAATATCAAGTAAACAGACAAACACACAAATGAAAGTTTTACTGGCACAGATGAGAGAAATAAACTCTGGAACGAACCAGGTTGTTTGGGTTTTCTTATTTTGCAAGGGCAGTATTTGACCATACTGTGTTAGACACAAGGAATACAATATCAAGTAAACAGACAAACACACAAATGAAAGTTTTACTGGCACAGATGAGAGAAATAAACTCTGGAACGAACCAGGTTGTTTGGGTTTTCTTATTTTGCAAGGGCAGTATTTGACAATACTGTGTTAGACACAAGGGATACAATATCAAGTAAACAGACAAACACACAAATGAAAGTTTTACTGTCACAGATGAGAGAAATAAACTCTGGAACGAACCAGGTTGTTTGGGTTTTCTTATTTTGCAAGGGCAGTATTTGACAATACTGTGTTAGACACAAGGGATACAATATCAAGTAAACAGACAAACACACAAATGAAAGTTTTACTGGCACAGATGAGAGAAATAAACTCTGGAACGAACCAGGTTGTTTGGGTTTTCTTATTTTGCAAGGGCAGTATTTGACCATACTGTGTTAGACACAAGGAATACAATATCAAGTAAACAGACAAACACACAAATGAAAGTTTTACTGGCACAGATGAGAGAAATAAACTCTGGAACGAACCAGGTTGTTTGGGTTTTCTTATTTTGCAAGGGCAGTATTTGACCATACTGTGTTAGACACAAGGAATACAATATCAAGTAAACAGACAAACACACAAATGAAAGTTTTACTGGCACAGATGAGAGAAATAAACTCTGGAACGAACCAGGTTGTTTGGGTTTTCTTATTTTGCAAGGGCAGTATTTGACAATACTGTGTTAGACACAAGGGATACAATATCAAGTAAACAGACAAACACACAAATGAAAGTTTTACTGACACAGATGAGAGAAATAAACTCTGGAACGAACCAGGTTGTTTGGGTTTTCTTATTTTGCAAGGGCAGTATTTGACCATACTGTGTTAGACACAAGGAATACAATATCAAGTAAACAGACAAACACACAAATGAAAGTTTTACTGGCACAGATGAGAGAAATAAACTCTGGAACGAACCAGGTTGTTTGGGTTTTCTTATTTTGCAAGGGCAGTATTTGACCATACTGTGTTAGACACAAGGAATACAATATCAAGTAAACAGACAAACACACAAATGAAAGTTTTACTGGCACAGATGAGAGAAATAAACTCTGGAACGAACCAGGTTGTTTGGGTTTTCTTATTTTGCAAGGGCAGTATTTGACAATACTGTGTTAGACACAAGGAATACAATATCAAGTAAACAGACAAACACACAAATGAAAGTTTTACTGGCACAGATGAGAGAAATAAACTCTGGAACGAACCAGGTTGTTTGGGTTTTCTTATTTTGCAAGGGCAGTATTTGACCATACTCTGTTAGACACAAGGAATACAATATCAAGTAAACAGACAAACACACAAATGAAAGTTTTACTGGCACAGATGAGAGAAATAAACTCTGGAACGAACCAGGTTGTTTGGGTTTTCTTATTTTGCAAGGGCAGTATTTGACAATACTGTGTTAGACACAAGGGATACAATATCAAGTAAACAGACAAACACACAAATGAAAGTTTTACTGGCACAGATGAGAGAAATAAACTCTGGAACGAACCAGGTTGTTTGGGTTTTCTTATTTTGCAAGGGCAGTATTTGACAATACTGTGTTAGACACAAGGGATACAATATCAAGTAAACAGACAAACACACAAATGAAAGTTTTACTTGCACAGATGAGAGAAATAAACTCTGGAACGAACCAGGTTGTTTGGGTTTTCTTATTTTGCAAGGGCAGTATTTGACAATACTGTGTTAGACACAAGGGATACAATATCAAGTAAACAGACAAACACACAAATGAAAGTTTTACTGGCACAGATGAGAGAAATAAACTCTGGAACGAACCAGGTTGTTTGGGTTTTCTTATTTTGCAAGGGCAGTATTTGACAATACTGTGTTAGACACAAGGGATACAATATCAAGTAAACAGACAAACACACAAATGAAAGTTTTACTGGCACAGATGAGAGAAATAAACTCTGGAACGAACCAGGTTGTTTGGGTTTTCTTATTTTGCAAGGGCAGTATTTGACAATACTGTGTTAGACACAAGGAATACAATATCAAGTAAACAGACAAACACACAAATGAAAGTTTTACTGGCACAGATGAGAGAAATAAACTCTGGAACGAACCAGGTTGTTTGGGTTTTCTTATTTTGCAAGGGCAGTATTTGACCATACTGTGTTAGACACAAGGAATACAATATCAAGTAAACAGACAAACACACAAATGAAAGTTTTACTGGCACAGATGAGAGAAATAAACTCTGGAACGAACCAGGTTGTTTGGGTTTTCTTATTTTGCAAGGGCAGTATTTGACCATACTGTGTTAGACACAAGGAATACAATATCAAGTAAACAGACAAACACACAAATGAAAGTTTTACTGGCACAGATGAGAGAAATAAACTCTGGAACGAACCAGGTTGTTTGGGTTTTCTTATTTTGCAAGGGCAGTATTTGACAATACTGTGTTAGACACAAGGAATACAATATCAAGTAAACAGACAAACACACAAATGAAAGTTTTACTGGCACAGATGAGAGAAATAAACTCTGGAACGAACCAGGTTGTTTGGGTTTTCTTATTTTGCAAGGGCAGTATTTGACCATACTGTGTTAGACACAAGGAATACAATATCAAGTAAACAGACAAACACACAAATGAAAGTTTTACTGGCACAGATGAGAGAAATAAACTCTGGAACGAACCAGGTTGTTTGGGTTTTCTTATTTTGCAAGGGCAGTATTTGACAATACTGTGTTAGACACAAGGGATACAATATCAAGTAAACAGACAAACACACAAATGAAAGTTTTACTGGCACAGATGAGAGAAATAAACTCTGGAACGAACCAGGTTGTTTGGGTTTTCTTATTTTGCAAGGGCAGTATTTGACCATACTGTGTTAGACACAAGGAATACAATATCAAGTAAACAGACAAACACACAAATGAAAGTTTTACTGGCACAGATGAGAGAAATAAACTCTGGAACGAACCAGGTTGTTTGGGTTTTCTTATTTTGCAAGGGCAGTATTTGACCATACTGTGTTAGACACAAGGAATACAATATCAAGTAAACAGACAAACACTCAAATGAAAGTTTTACTGGCACAAATGAGAGAAATAAACTCTGGAACGAACCAGGTTGTTTGGGTTTTCTTATTTTGCAAGGGCAGTATTTGACCATACTGTGTTAGATACAAGGGATACAATATCAAGTAAACAGACAAACACACAAATGAAAGTTTTACTGGCACAGATGAGAGAAATAAACTCTGGAACGAGTCGAAACCGACATCTGCTTGAACGGAGGAAAAGTTTCGAAATTAAGTTCGGTGATTTGGGGAAGAGGTCCCTTTCTTCAATCGCCACGAGACGAGTTTCCCCCTCCCCCTTGAATCCTTCCCTAATCTCAGTCTGGTATCGAGACCACGTTTAATATGATGAACACCGGCAGTATCTCTGGAACGGGAGCTTCCGTCTGCAGGGGTTTTTCCGAACGTGCCCGCGTAGCTAAATTCCCTCTTGAAATCGGACTCTGCGAGGGGCAGGGAAAACCTCGCTTTTTTCCCCCGTGGCAAGTTATGGCGAGATTAAAGTCTTTTAAAATCGGGTGAGTTAGGAGTCCACGCTGCCAATTTGTTACGACAAAAGGGTGAAGCGAGCACATTTTATGGAGATACCGGGAGCTGATACGGCGGTAGCTATCACGATTTGTTTTTATTTATGGAATTTACGAGCTCTTCGTCGCGATGTTTCGTATTACCAAGCTGGTCCCGAAGTATGTCTTCCTCGATCGGATACCTGGTGGGTTTTCGCGTCAGACTTGAGAGGAATTTCGGTTTCGGATGTGGAAGTATTTTCGGGCGAAACGTGAGGTGCAGGTAAATGAGTCACGTGCCAATCTCGAGACGCTTCATTTAAATAACGATTGCCGGACTGGGTTTTAATTTAAGTGCCTACTTACATAATGTATGCAGCGATTTACATAACGTAAGTGTAGATTTACATGAAACGATATGCTGGGGAAGTAGTTTTATCGATGCATAGCTTATTTTGAATCCTTGGTGTTGCAGTGTTTTCGCAAGCTAGTAATTACATAACTCTTCATCCGATATGTACAGTCGAAGAAAAAACCCGAACCACACCCTCTTCATTTCGAGAACCATTCATAGTAGAACAAATTCAAAGATATCATTCTATAGGGAATAGCGTCCTCTACAAATTCAAATGCCGAAAAGTTGTATAAGGGGTCGTCTTCATATGAAATTTTGCACAAATAACAAAATTCCCGATGGAAACACTGTTTTGATGCCTTAATCGGATCTTCAATTTCTACAATAACCCCTTGGTTATTGGAGACAAGAGATGAAAGCAAAATATACTGTGGTGTGCGATTTGGTGATGGTCGAGAAAAATTTGCTTTTCAGGAAAAGAAAGGGCAAAAATCTTGCATTTAATTACACGCATTTTTTATTTAAAATTGTGTAAACAAGTTAAACACAAAGTCGAAGGCAGAAGATTTTTAACCATCCAAGTGTTCCGACGAGATATTTTGTCCAAGATCTGGTCAATTTTTCTGGGGATGAGATATCACGTCGAGGCGAAACTACCCCATAACTCAAACGGGAGTGAAGATCCAAGAAAAACAAATTGTCCCTACCTAGAACTGATGACAATTTGGAACAAGTTTTTGCACAAGAGGCTGACCACTACAGGGCAGTTTTCGACCCGAAGATAAACCACCGGTAGGGTTAATATGAAACTAAATACGGTTGTATACTTTTGAAAACAAATTATTTTCGTTGGTTTTTGGTGGTTTATGGTTTATCTTCGGGTCGAAAACTGCACTGTAATGGTCAACTTGTGCAAAAACTTCTAAATTGTAACCAGTTCTAGGTCGGGACAATTTGGAAGATAAACCACCAGGAGGGTTAATATGAAACTAAATACAATTGTATACTTTTGAAACAATTTTTATTTTCGTTCAAGCTTTCGGGACACCCAAATCCTTTATACTAATTCAGTTTTGGACTAAAGCTTGTAACAAGTTGCCTAGTCCTAATTCTAAGGTAGATATGGTAGGTAGGTATTTTAATTAACGCCACACTGTAGAAACACAACGGGCTATTGGTGACGGTCTGGGATCAATCCCAATGGGAAAGATCCGAGCCAATTCTAAGGAAATCGATTCCTATTTCTCAAAGGGTGATATGTTTTTTAATGATTTCAATTATTTTAATCAGGCTGATATACATTTTATTGATATCCAATATTCTTGATCAGGTTGATGTCTTTTAATGTGATTTTCATTCAATACAATAAATATACTGCCATGAACCTCATTCCCTCTTATGCCATTTCTTATGTATTTTTTGGATCACATATATAGTGTTCTCTGTAATTGGATAGTTTCCAATAGAGAAACAATAATTAAATAGATAAATAACAATGTTAGAAAAACAATCAAAAATTCTGACTGAAGCTACTTTAATTAGGAAAAATCGAAGTTTCCTTATCACACGGGTAGGTTGGTTGGTAGGTATTTAATTAACGTCCCACTGGATCAACACAACGGGCTATTGGCGACGGTCCGGGATCATCCCCCGAAGGAAAAGACAACATCACATAATTTTGAATCACGGTCAGATGACGAGGTTACACCCGGGCTGGCACCCCACTCTCCAAACTTCCACATCACTCCAACGTGAATATTGGAGGCCACGACAGATTTAAGCCCCTTTGTACAAGGCGGTCTTTGGTTGGATTCGAATCTCGCAACTCTCCGGTTGTAAATCCATTACACTTCCAACCGGGCTACCGCAACCCAAGTTTTCAATAGGGAAACAACAATTTAGTAAATAAATAGCAATGTTAAAAAAAATCAAAGTTCTGACTGAAGCTACTTTAATTAGGAAAACCGAAGTTTCCTTATCACACAGGTGAAATGGACATGTATGTCTGAAAAGACAAAAAGTCATCGGACATAATGTTCATTTGGCTTTCCGGCTTCTTGATTGGAATATAAGACAGGGGGGACGATTGTCCCCCCTCTCAAATTATTTTCCGAATACGTCAAACATCTCGACTATCAAAACATCGTGGACGTCTCAACCACATCAAAACAACGCCACCTCCTCCCCGTTTTCACCAGTCCACTTCAAAGACACCCCGTTACGTCACGTCTGTCACGTCCTTCCATCAGCGGATATTGCCGAGGACCTTCCTTATCCCCAGGAAGAACAAACACGGGCCCTCCCCGGGACCGCCCCACCCTGTCGGTTCCACGGGGTCAGTTTGCGTAGCGCCCCCCGGACAACCTCAAACAGTCCTCTCGCTGACTTGGACACAAATTGGCCGCCATCTTCTGCCAGAACGAGAGAACTCTCTGGAACGGATGGCCGGTGAGGGAGGGAGCGCTGCCTCCCCCCTCCCACCTGCCATGCAGATTGTTTGCTCCTCAGGTGTGACTCGGCTGCAGACCACACCTACGGATATTGCCTGCAATCTGGTGGAAGAAGAGCTCTGCCTTCTGTCCACACGGATCGGCCCTACGAGTCAAGGTCCACACTGTCGAACAAAGACAACATCGAACGGTGGTTGGATTGATTGCGGGGCGGGTTCGGGGACACCCTTCCTGTGGTGGGCACGTGGGCCGCCCGTGGTGGCGCCATGGGTCTTGCCCAATGCGCTAGCAACCTGCGAGTTGCAGGCGGGTTCATCTAATCCCTGGATGTACTTCTCTGTTCTGTACCAGTAAAAAACTTTCCTTCCGCTTGTATGCTCTTTACTTGATGGTACGCGGTAGCCCAGTTGGAAGAACAGTGAACTAGCAACCGGAGGGTTGCGAGTTCGAAACTCGATCCAACAAGAGACCGTCGTGTACGTGGGGGCTAGTGCGCGTTGAATCTATCGCGGCCTCAAATGAACTCACGTTGCAGTGTGTCATTTTCGCAACCTAGGTTAAAATTATTGTCGCAAGATTGTTAAAAATACATCATATCTTAAAAGTTGTATGTCCCCTTAGCAAGACCACGGGGTAGTTTTCTAAAACATTTCTCCTATCAGGAAGTACAGGGGTCCGAAGACTTACTTTCTGGGTTGGCTGTAAAATCGATCTGGCGAATGCGTATTAGTACTTTGGAGAAAACTGAAAAGTATAGGTCCTATATTTTCTTTACCACTATTTGGTGGATACTATCATTATCTTCTGTTCATCGAGGTATTTTACGTACTTTTATTTTCTTGGATACTATATCATTAATTTGCAAGATCCTTTGGAATTTGTAGTTAATTAGTGTCTAACGCAACTGCTGATTTCAAATTTCAACTAGATTTTTAACTCACTATATATCCGTATATTACTAAAGCATTACATATATATCAGCCTGACTCATTTGACGTGCACAGAACAAAAAAAATTCTTGCTCAAGTTTGCGAAACTGGTAGATATTCCCTAAATTTCAGAATGACTGGAAATTTTTCGTCAGTTCAGTTTTGACATTTGGCAAACGAAAATCGATGCTATTCTAACATATTTTTCTCAAGAAATGGAGGAACATTTGCTACCAGATACTGTTTTGAATGTTTTAATTAGTGTTAAAGCGAAAATTCTCGAATTACCTGAAGAATTGAGCAAAAGAGGACTAAAGTGAACAGGCACAGAGAACTATTCATGATAAATAATTCTTGACTTCAAGGAAATCTTACCTTTTCTCATATTATGATTCAAGATCTACCGAGTAATTCACAAAGTGGTTTGAAAAATAAGCCTAGAAGGCCTCAAAACGATTTTAAGACTAGTTTCAAGAATAAAGAACGAAACTCGTAACCTTGTAGACAACTTGTTAAAAAGAATTGTCAATGGCCTCAAGTAAATTACGAAAGTCAGGTATACGATATTCTACTTCAAACAGTCAGAGAGCTCCCTGTTGCTTTCCCGGGAGAGGTATAATTATGAAAACGACTCGTGTCTTATTAAAAAATCAGTAAAATTATCTGCAAATCAAATGTTTGGGCTAATAGTTGACGCTAATCTTTCTATTCATCAATATAAAATTATGTAAACAATGTAAAGAACATTAACTCTAATTTGCATACTCCGTACAATAAAATAAATAAGCTAAACGGTTGTTACTTTTCTGGGGATCATTGTCACGGAAACTTCAACTATAGTACAATTAGTTGCTTATCAACTGCTCTGTTATACGGTTGCGTACAATTCACGAACAATCCTTCAGACTTGATTTTGTCAAAAGATAGTATCATAAATGCAATTATAATGAGGGGCTGTGATGGCGTTGAACAGAAAAGATACCGGCAATTGTTTTCTGAAAAATAGCAATGTAAGCAAAGTATGCTTAGTATTTCTATGGTACCTTTGCTTGTACTAATGAGGGTAAAAAAATTATTTAGCAAAATCCTGCTCCATTATCGACTATACACTGTCGTTCCATCAAATTTCTTTTTGCTAAGTAATTAGTAGATTTAACTACTAGAGAAGTTAATGCTGATAACTTTAACGCTTGTTGTTTTAATAGATGTGACCAAACATCAAACGGAATATTAACGGTAGAAACAACGCTCGTAGATTTTTTAGAAATGCTGAGAGGTCTGCTGAAATAACTGGGATTAATGTAATCAAGCGCTTCCAAATCATATTAAAATATTTAAATTCCGGTTTCCAGATAAATTGATAAGTTTTCTGAGCACGAAGCAAGTACAAGATATATACCTCTGAAAGTATCCTTGGTACCCCAGTGCCCGTAATACTTATTCATGGAAAGAATATTATTTTGCTTCTTGTATTCTTCCAATTGACCAGCTCTTAGAAGCGCAAGAGAAAAGAAATAAACACAATAGACGATAATGGACATATTTACTATAAAAATGTCAAGAACCGATACGAATAGATTTAATGAATAGATAAGTCATCACCTCAGATCCACTAATTGCAAGTTTACGAGCAAGGTCTTAAAGTAAACGCAGCCAAATATTTCCAAAAGGGTCGAATTTTTTGAAGCTTCCCTTCTCATCAATAGACTAGGCAGTTGAGATTCCAAGTATATAAGGTAATATTTTTCAGATAAAGATTTCCCCCTTTAGTTTTTGTATTACACTAGCTGAATTTACCCGGCGTTGCTCGGGTTTAATTGGTTGAACGTCGATTGAAAATGATCCAAAAAATCACTTTTCTGTCAGAAGATGCAAATATAGATAAAAATAAGCGAGCGCAAAATAATTTTTGAAACTGAGATTTTTATAGCTTCTGCAATATACTTTAGATCCATTTCACATACTATAGAAAAGACAAACCTACAAAAACTGATATTGAGATGACTATATACAAAAGTCGATTTTGAGTTTTGGAGTGATTGAGAATGCCCTTTAAGTTCATTTTTTAAAAAAATGACATACATCGTATTATTGCAGGCAGTTTTTTTTCTTATCAATATTTTTTTATTTGTAGCACCTTGCACCAGGAATGCGAATTTTGGAATTCCACCATCATTATGAAAGGCTGACAAATCATATTAATACGATATCATGATCAACGTTTCAAGCAATTACACTTTATGCTTGAAAATTCCATCCCGCATTTTACAGACAGGATACATAAACGATATGATACTGAGAGATTTTCAGCGCAACTGACCCGTCGGCGTTTGCATCATACTCTAAGATTCTAACAAAACCTCCAAGGTTATCTTGAGAGGCGACGACTGTAGATGTTAACTCTGACGTCATCTGCACAGCCAGACCGGGAGAGAGCGCCCCCTAGCAAAACTCAATGTTATTCCTATGGCGATTTCGAATTGTTTTTAGCCCCCTACGACAAAGAGAAAGGGGTTAATATGTAGCCTACGTGACCTGCAGGTTTCTGAAGTATAAGTGTACCAAATCTGGTGTGCATTGGTCAAACGGTGTAGATTTGTATAGAGAACAGACAGACCCCAACTCTGCTTTATATATAGACTAGCAGAATTACCCGGCGATGTTCGGGTTGAATTGGTTAAATGTTGATTCTATTTCATCGAAAAATGCAAGCATCATCAGAAATAATTTTTTAACATCGTTTTAACTTTTTCAGAGCTTCTTCAATTTACTTCGGACGCATATGTGTATACATAATATATCCATCCATATAATCCATTACATATTCATCACACTCTTGCTATAAGACAAACTACAAAAGCTTTTTCTGAGATGACTTCCTCAGAAGTCGATTTTGAGTTTTGGAGTGATTACGGATGCCAATTAAGTTTATTTTCAGTAAAAATGAGGAACTTTCAGGGTATAGTCTTGCACTCAGTTTTCCAATCAATATTTATTATTTGGGTACCCTTGCACCATGGATTCGATGTTTTCGAATTACATTTTCATTGTGAGAGGACGGCAAATTAAACTGTTACGGCATTCGTGGTTACTTTATTTTGAAGTACACATTTTTTCTTGAAAATTCTATTCAGCCGTACGTGCAATAGCGGAGCTTGTTTTTAAAACAAATGTCATCAATGTAGACAAAGCAAACTCAATCGGTTACACTTTTTACAAAATCACTGCTTTGAATGAATGTTTGACAGGTACCTAAGTTGTATACGAACAGTTTTAACTTCAAGTAAACAACCTCGACGTTCTGCCACTTAAGACAAAAAAATTTCTATTTTTCAATAGTCTTAGCTTACTTCCTTCCTTACTATGATATTATTCCAAGATCAGCAAAGTCTTATTTAAAATTCGCTTTCCTCCAACAGAAAAATTTAGTTTTAAATCGAATCCTTAAGGTACTTTTTTAATTGAGAGACTCAGTTTCTATATGGAAAAAACGTACCTATTTAGAATGATAGATGTAGTTACTTGACTATGGAGTACAGCTTTCAATAATACCCATGAAACATGGAAAACAAATGTAAATTAAATTGATTTTAATCGTCTTGTAATGAAAATATGTCAAAATTTAGAAATATCTTTGAATTACAACGTATGGCTACCCGTTTTGATTTACGTAAGATATCGTGTTTTAGAATAACTTTATTTTAACTTTACCAGTCATTTTAAAATAAGAAGTTATACACCTTACTTAAAGTTTTCCATTTATTTTTATGAAACCAAATTCTACAAACTATAACGTATTTAACCAAAGACTTAAGGAAAGTTCGTCGAAATATACATATACCACCAAGAAATTACCCATGTCTAGTGGTATTTGGCAGAAAATAAAAATAATTCATTACAAATTAACTCCTAAATAATATATCTGTAATATGGAAAGTAATAGAACACACAACAGAAACGAAATTCTGGTCATTGAAAAATGTCGAATTCTGGAAAACGAAAGATCTGAGCAAGCGTGTCGAATTTCGACGTCATGAGAATATTCTGAAATAGAGAAATTCGAAAAAGACGCTTGAAAAATATTGATAGACAATAATGAATTATTTACAAAAGAACACAAATTAACAAAACTTAGACATGCTTAAATATGACCGCAACATTTCTGTCTTAACTCAAATACACAAACACGGAATTCTAAATCTAATTTATAAAATACAACATTAATTTTGGAGTTGCCAGATACCGAATTGCAAAGTTACGCTTTTATGATCAGTGAGTTTTTTGTTTTGGCTTTATGTGTTCCATTACAAAATGCAAGTTGTGTAAAATTAAGTATTTTAAATATCCATTTTTCATCATTCAAATATTCCTAACTTATTTATTTTGCGGAAAGAAGTAAAAAATTTGGACTGGTACAGTTCTCTTTTTCCGTTTGCGATGATATATCAAAGTCCGTACAAGCCTTGAAGCTACCAATAATTTAAATAAACAGCAACTTTGATACATTGTGATAAACTCAGAAGGACTTTTGATTTGATTATGCGGCATTTCAGCTCTCTTTGCTCCAGGTATTTATCTCTCTCTACGAAAAATGGTTGGTAGGTAGGTAATTAACGTCACACCGGAGCAACACAACGGGCTTTTGGCGTAGGTTAGGAATCAATCCCAAAGAGAAAGATCCGAGGACAACACCACGTAATTTTGAATCACGGTTAGATGACCTTGAGCTGGCACCCCACTCTCTAAACTTCCACACCACGCCAACGTGAAGACATTTGAGGCCCCGACGGATTTAACGCCCACCAGCCCTTTGTACACGGTGGTCTTTGGTTGGATTCAAACTTGCAACCTTCCAGTTGCTAATCCGTTACTCTTCCAACTACCCTACCACGGTCCCGAAAAATGGTTGGAAATTGTGGCTATAAAATCTACTCTAGCTAAATAACGACACGGAGAAAAAAGGGCTAAAATTTGTGCAAGTCCTAAATCGATTCCATGAAAATACATCAAGGTTGTTTCATGTATTTTTGGAATGCATATCAATTTCATAATTCACACTTTATTGTAAAAATTATTTTAAAGAATTGACGAAAATTTTGTTTAGGCTGTACTGATACTGTCATAAAAATGAACACCAAACTACTATAAATGATGTACGAATCAATATGAATGGCTTCTCTGTTTTCGCAGGTGTATAACTAAGGAAAAAACTTAACCACCTATCTTTATTCTCTCGTACATTGTTTTATATCGAATTTAAAACAATCTTTCTCGAACGTGTTTTGTTTGAGGATCTTTTCATACTCCTGAAAATTAATCTGAATGATTTAAATAAAAAAAACTGAAAATTAATTTACACTCAGAAATTCACATGTTCTTCAACCTCCAAACTTCCCGGCATGACTTCGGTTCGATTAATTCAAAACTTCCTTGTGTGTTTGTCCATTTACTTGACGTTGCTTGGTATAAGCTTGGCCAAATAATATCCTTGTGCCATGAAACCAAACCAACCCTGCACGATTTCTAACCAGTTTTGACGAAGAGTCTTTTCTAGGATTCTCCAACCCTCCAAGTGGTTTCGACGAGATAATTCGTCCATGAAGGTTCGATCAATTTTGCAAATGATGAGATATATCGTAGTCAAGATATTGCCGATTTTTTATGACGCGATCCAGATCTAATCAGTTTTCTGCTAATGATCCGATATCCCGTTCATAAAGACGTGCTAATGGGTTTGCTAATGACGAGATATCTCGTTCATAAAGACGTGCTAATGTTCTGCTAATAACGAGATATTTCGTTCATAAAGACGTGCTAATGGTTTTGCCAATAACAAGATACCTCGTTCATAAAGACGTGCTAATGTTCTGCTAATAACGAGATATTTCGTTCATAAAGACGTGCTAATGTTCTGCTAATAACGAGATATCTCGTTCATAAAGACGTGCTAATGTTCTGCTAATAACGAGATATCTCGTTCATAAAGACGTGCTAATGGTTTTGCCAATAACGAGATGCCTCGTTCATAAAGACGTGCTAATGGGTTTGCCAATAACGAGATGCCTCGTTCATAAAGACGTGTTAATGGTTTTGCTAATGACGAAATACTTCGTTCATAAAGACGCGCTAATGGGTTTGCTAATGACGAGATATCTCGTTCATAAAGACGAGTTAATGGTTTTGCCAATAACGAGATGCCTCCTTCATAAAGACGCGCTAATGGGTTTGCTAATGACGAGATATCTCGTCCATAAAGATGTGCGTATGGTTTTGCTAATGACGAGATGCCTCATCAAGACAATCACCAGGAGGATTAAGCCACTAGATATAATCTAGTCGTTATGTGTGTGTTGAGTTGTAAGAACAATGCTACAATGCTCGGAAATCTAGTGACGCTCAGAGGGTAAAATAGAAATTACCCTGTATAATTAACCCCCTGAAAACCTTATTCGCATTTCGGAAAGAAAACTGTCTTGTTTCCACGGAGTACCAAAGGGTAAAGATCTGCATGAATTGCTGAGCGAACGCATAACTTTACATTCCAGTTAGAACCAAGTATAGAGGAATGTTGCAAATTCCAAAGCCCGTAGGAGGTTCTCCCTGCAAGTCTCCCCCTGTCTATTCATCAGAGACAGAACTTCCTGGTGCATGACTTCACTCCACTGAAACTGTTAAATCACAAGGCATTAAAAGCACAACCTCTATTCCGCATCCACCAAATCATGCGATTTTGTCGTATTTAATACGATAATCACGATTGTATATAATTTTTCGCTAAAATTACGATTTGAAGGCTCGTTCCAAGTAGATACTTTCAACCTCTTAGGGTTGATTTATCTGGTCTTGGTTTTATAGCAAAGGTCAAGCTGCGCCAAACACAAGACAGACAGCGACAAGCAAATGGACAGACACACAAGGAAAGTTTTTACTGACACAGAAGAGAGAAATACATTCAAGACCGAATCGAACATGCGCCACCTACAACCCGCCACAGGTTGCTAGTGTGGTTCGGTTTTACGGCGCAAGGTCCACATTTGGCTACAACTTCTTTGGGATCATACTTAAGCTCCTCTCTCCAATAATTTTCGTTGCACTAGATAATGTGGATTAAGATGTCAAAGGCAGAAAATTGGACATCTTTTTCTGCTGTTTCATACCTGGTCTAGCAGCCTGATTGAGTAGGTCCAACAAGTCCTTCGTCCTCAGAGTAATTACAATCTCCTCTGGATTATGGAATAAGTCTGAAGAGCCCATTCTAATATAGGAATGAATGTGATTACTAGACGTGTTTCTCCTTTCACTTAGGTCGTCATCTGACCGTGGTTCAAAATTACGTGGTATTGTCCTCGGATCTTTCCCTTTGGGATTGATCCCGGACCGTCACCAATAGCCCGTTGTGTTGCTCCAGTGTGACGTTAATTGAAATACCCCCCCTTTCACTTAGGGCCACGGTAGTCCAGTTGAAGGTGTAACATATTAGCAATCGGAAGGTTGCGAGTTCGAAACTCGGTCCAGCCCAAGACCGTCGTGTACACGGGGGCTGGTGCACGTTAAATCTGTCGTGGACTCAAATGTCCTCACGTTGGCGTGGTATGGAAGTTTGGAAAGTGGGGTGCCAACTCAGGTGTTGACCTCGCCATTTGACCGTGGTTCAAAACGACTAGGTGTCCTCGGATTTTTTTCCTTCGGGATTGATCCCGGACCGTCACATATAGATCGCTGTGTTGCTCTAGCGTGACGTTAATTTAATTACCTACCTTTCACTTGGGACAAACTGGGAAAGATTTTTGACCATTCAGGAATTTCATACTCCTAAGGTACATACTTGATATTGCAGATAAAGTTTATTGAATCTTCCTTTCCCCTTTGTTTTTAGACCCGGAATTCCTCCCTGGATTGGGAGGTAGGTATTTCAATTAACGTCGCATTAGAGCAACACAACGGGCTATTGGCGAAGGTCCGGGATCGCACCAGAAGAGAAGGATCCAAGGTCAACACCACGTAATTTTGAATCACGATCAGATGAGTTAAGTAATGGACAAACACTCACAATGAAAGCTTTACTGACACAGAAAAGGTAGGTAGGTAGTTGTAGTAAAGTCCACTAGGAGCAACACATTGGGCTATTGACGAATGTTCGGTCTCAATCTACAGAGGAAAGATCCGAGGACAATACCTTAAACCACGGTCAGATGACGAGGTGGAGTGCCAGCTCAGGTGTTGACCTCGTCATCTGACCGTGGTTCAAAATTACGAGGCGTTGTCGTTGGATCTTTCCCTTCGGGATGGATCCCGGATCGTCGCCAATTTTGTTGCTTCTGTTAATGAACATTTTCGACAACAGTTCCTAACTGTTATTTTGCGACAACACTGTTATTTAAGCAACTATCGCAATAACAGCGTCTGCAAATTACGGTTTGTCCTCGGTTGCTGTTGTGCTGCTCCAGTGCGACGTTAATTAACGACCTACGCACCCCAACAACATTTATCTATAGCTGTTAACATTTTCGTCAACCGTTTATACCTGTTATTTTGCCACAACACTATTATTTAAACAACTATCGTTATAACAGCGCATGCAAATCGCAATCGGTAAATCAGTAATGAACCAAAAAAACATATACCTTCCAATGAAGACAGAATGAAGCAATTTCATCAGAAGGCCAATAAACACTCTACGTCCGAGGGTGAATCATTATCCGGCCTCCATCCAAATATTTCAAACACGAAAAAAACGGTGAGAAAACGAGATTCTTCTCAGCAATACCACATCCCCAAATCCCACAACTCAAACCCCAGACCATAAAAAATGAAACCGTCTCTAATCCGCCGGAGATCTTCCACCGAGATGACGGCCAACAAACACGGATTCGACACGGACTCGAGGGGGAGAAGATCGTAAAGTCCTCCCGGGCCCGATCCGCCTTTGGTCCGCGTCCCCTGAAGCGAGCGGGTCCATCCCTCAGGATCTGCAACAGTCGAGGCGAATCTTTATTGTCGTCGTAAATTGGTCTTTGGTGGTAAAAAAGGACCTCGGATCGCGACGCCATTGTGTCCCATTCCTCCTTCCATGGGTAATGTGACGCGGAGATTAGGGCGCCATTGTGGGGCGAGGGATTAAGCGAAGGGGCGTCGTTACGGGGCGTTTTTTGTGCCGAAGAGAGGCGGCTTCTGGAGTGTCTTGAGTCCACATCCCATTTGCACGGTGGAGAGGATCGGAAGAATAACTTCCACTCGAGTACCCCAAACAGCACATTTGGGGTCTACGGTAAAATCGAACCAGAAGTGGGGTTTGAAGTTTTTACAAGTACGCGGTCTTGTAATGGGTATGGGAAGCTAAATACGGTTACATATCAATGGGGATATATAATGCTAACAATTTCCCATCACGAGTGGCTCGATCACCATTGTAGCCTTCTATAGAACTTTGCACTATCTTTGTGAATAGGAAGTCTTTGGGCTGCAGTGAGTAGAATGGCGCAAGGGCCATATTTGGCCAAGCAGCGCTAAGCACAACAGACGTCAAGTAATGGACAAACACACACAAGGAAAGCGCCGTGGTAGCGCGGTTGGAAGATTTAACTGACTGGCAATCGGAGGATTGCGAGTTCGAATCCAGCCAAAGACCGTCGTGTACAAAGGGCTGGTGAACGTTAAATCTGTCGTGGTCTCAAATGTCCTCGCGTTGGCGTGGTGTGGAAGTTTGGAGAGTCGGGTGCCAGCTCAGGTGTAGCCTCGTCATCTGACCATGCTTCAAAATTACGTGGTGTTGTCCTCGGATCTTTCCTTTTGGGATTGATCACGGACCGTCACCAATAGCCCGTTGCGCCAGTGTGGCTTTAATTAAACACCTACGTACTTGCTAACTTAGTATTAGTTGCTGACAGATAGCAAAACTGGAAATATTAGTTAATAACAGCTATCGTGAATTAAAATAGTTATTTAACACCATACAAAATAACAGTTTTTCTCATTTCTAACCTCTATTTCAACCTCTAGCAGGCTGCTAGACCAAGAGGAATGAGAAACAACACAGAAAAAGTTGCTCAATTTTCTGACATCGAAATCGTAAAATATTGGTTCACTTTATCCAGAGCCGCCAACTCAAGATAATTATTAGGGACCTAAGATCCCAAAGAAGTTGACGCGGGTTGTAGGTGCAATTCCTCCAATAGCCGTTGTGTTGTTCTGGTATGACATAAATTTAACTACCAACCAATCCTGACCAAACCAACGAAAAAATTTACTTTCGTAACACAATGAACATTTCTAAGGATGCCCCTCACATCTGTGTATCATCAGTCTCAAATTTTTTTAAAGTATAATTTTGAATCTGCGGGATTTGATTGGGAAAAATCCCCATTCAAACATTTTCGCATTTTACGTTTTCAGTTGTTTTTTTAATTCTCATCTAATTATTTTTCCAAATTCAAAATGACTCTTAAATCTATTTTATCCCCAAATTCTTTTATAATTCATTCTTTTAAATTTCGCATACAAAATTTTATGCATATTGGTATTAGTATTTTCAATTAACGTCACACTGGAGCAACACAACGGGCTACTTTTATGCATATGTAAATTAAATTGATTATTTATGCTGCAATCGATGATGGTCTTGTTTTTATTATCTGACTATTTCAGTATTTTTGTGGACGACTTTGGTCCTGTAGAATCAGACACAAGACAAGTGGTTTTAAAAAACTTAACCAATGGATTTATTGAACAAGATCATTGAGCAGCAACAACAAACAAAAGCGATGAACAAGATAAGATACGAAGAACAAGTGGTCGAAAAGGGGTGGAAAGTTAACGGGGGTAGTTGAGGGAGCAATTCCACCCCAAAAAGGCTGAAGTGCTAATGTTTTCTGTGAACTGTGTCAGCTAGGGAAATCGCCGAGACGAGCGTAGACAATTTTTATTCTCATCTACACATTTTTACATGTTTTAAATCTACCTTTTATATTTGTCTTGGACTTGATTTTTAAATGTTTTGTGCTTTTATTATATCTTTTGTTTGGCGCAGCTTGTCCGCTTTTGCACCTTGCGTCATAAAACCCCAACATCCAATCCAATCCCACATCTGTGTACGTCCCTGGTACTGACACATCCTGGAAACGACATTCTCCCGGAACGTGTAGAACACACCTGCTCTGACATGGCGACTTTCTGACTTTGACCACCTTATCGCTTCCATCACTGTGTGCCGCCCTAAAAAACGGACACCGCCGAAGATCTTGATCAGCTGAGCGATCTAAAGCAAACTCTCTTCATGTCCCCATAGATCACGGTGGTGCAATTACGGCGGCGCTGTCAAGTGGCCGGACGATAATACGCAGCGGGACGGACAGCAGGATGTCAGGTGGGGTCGAGGGGCCACTCGCAGATCCGGGCATGCGATTGCCCGACTCCAGACAGATCGGGCGACGGGTATGGAAATTCCTAGCCAGCCCTTTTGAGTAGACACGTGGAATGGCTGTATTATTCACAAGATTGGATTTTGAATTTTATGGCACAAGATCTTAAGCTGGACAAGACGTTTTATAAAATTAAACAACGAATTACATCCTAATGCTAGAGGCTAGAATTCAGAAATCAAGAGTTGAGACAGAAGTATAGAAATAGGATCTACAATTTTAAAAGTTTGAAATTTAAAGGTAGGTATTTAATTAACGTCGAACCTGAGCAACACAATGGTCTATTAGAGACGGTCCGGGATCAACCTCCTAAGGGAAAGGTCGGAGGACAGCAGCGCGTAATTTTGAACCACGGTCAGATGACGAGGTCCAATCTGAGCTGGCACCCCACTCTCCAAAATCCCACACTACGTCAACGTGAGGGCATTTGAGGCCACGGCAGATTTAACGTACACCAGCCCCTTTTGTAAACTTTGGTTGGATTTGAACTCGCAACCCTCCGGTTGCTAGTCCGTTACTCCTCCAACCGGGCCTCCGCTGCCCTACAATTTTATAATCCTTTAAATGTAATATGCTAATTTTTAAGCATTTGTAAATAAATTGGCGGCTAAAAATTTATTGTATCAAAATAATTTGTAATTCATATTTATTTCGAAATCAAATCTTATAGCCATCGATGAAGCATTAACACTCCTGGTGCTCAATCTCTCTTTATATATACACTGTATCGACAAAAGTATTTGGACACTGCAGGAAATCAGGTTGTTTTTCCTGATTATAAGACTCGGCCCATTGCTTTATGTACCTGGTACCATGAACGCTGACGCGTACCTCGACGTTCTGGATAATTCGGCCTTGCCTACACTATGGCAATATTACGGCGATGATGGTTGTTTCTTCCAACAGGATCGAGCTCCATGTCATACTGCAAAACGTGTGCTGGACTGGTTTCCAGAAAATGAGGTGAATTTGCTTGACTGGCCTGCTCAGAGCCCCGATCTCAATCCGATCGAGCACTTGCGGGACGAACTGGAGCGACGGGTACGACACCGCCACGCACGCCCATCTTCACAACAATCTCTTCTCACAGCCTTGCAAGAGGCATGACGAGCTATTCCTGTCCAGACTTATAGAGAACTTGTGGAAAGTATGCCTCGACGTGTTTCAGCTGTAATACAAGCAAAAGGCGGGCCTACCCGTTACTAAATAGAATAATAAAGCACTTTTTCTGAAAAATGCAGTGTCCAATTACTTTTGTCCATATAGTGTATATATAGAGAGAGGAGGTACTTCTCTCTCGTCTTCACTAAACTGACTAGATTTTGATGGACGAGATATCTCGTCATTAGAAGGAAACTGACCACATCTTGATCTCGCTATCATAAAAAAATTGGCAGTATTTTGATGATGGGACATCTCATTAGCAAAATATGTCAGATTTTGATTGACGAATTATCTGGTCGAAACCATTTGGAGGGTTAATGGATTATGGATTAATGCATTACGGCAATGGACAAGCTGCAAATCCGAATTTAACTCAAAACATACTAAAAAAATACGAGATAAGCAACCAAACCAACATTAGAAGCAAGAGTAACAGCATATAAATACACGCGTGTGAAGTAAAACAGAAAATTCGATGCAGATTGAAATGTAAGCTAAAAAATATAAAAAGTTAGGGTCGATTTTCTAGGTCAAGATGCTCAGGGGAGCATCATTGGGTGTGTACGGACTTCCACGGGCTCGAGGTACTCTAGTGATCTTTCCTTTTCCCATGGGATTTTCTGTCTTTAGTTAACACGGGGATTGTGCTCAGGGGATACCTTAGCGATCTTGTGTTAGGCACAGCCTTGGCCCTTGCGTCATAAATCCTCCAAAGAACCAGGACTGCGGTTCCAGGATTAGCAGCCGGAGGGCTGAGAATTCGAGACTCGATCCAATCAAAGACCGTCGTGTACAAAGGGGGCTGGTGCACGTTAAACCTATCGTGGCCTCAAATGTCCTCATATTGCCGTGGTGTGGAAGTTTGGAGAGTGGGGTCCCAGCTCAGGCTCTTCGTCATCTGAGCTTGGTTCAAAATGACGAGGAGCTGTTCTTGGATTCTTCCCTTGGGGGTTCATCCCCCCACCGTCGCCAATGGCCCGTCGTGTTGCTCCAGTGCGACGCTAATTACCATTATCATTTCCTCAAAAGAACCAGCCCACCAATGTATAACCTTGACCAAGTCCAAAAGACCATGTTGTCGCACAGCAACAAACTCCTGATCATCCAGAAGCTGTCCTGCGTTCGTATCTCAATTGGTATGCCCACTGCGCTAGCAACCGGCGAGTTTAGGCGGTGCAGGTTCAATTCCTCCATTTTCATAGAGGCGATAAGAAAGAGTGTGCAATGGTAAGCTTTTCATGTACTAGAATCGTGTGACCATAAATAATAGTAACGTGACCCTTAGACTATTACCGTCTGCTGGATGGAACCCAACATTCAACATCTGATTGGTCCACGGGACGGGAGAAGACGCCCATCCATTGATCCGTCATCTGATTGGTCCATTGACTGATCATCTGACAGTAGAAGACATGGGCGAGTTCACCACTTTCATCATTACTTTATAGATAGGAAAGGATTTTAATTAACGTCGCACTGAGGCAACACAACAGGCTATTGGCGACGGTCCGGGATTAACCCCCTAAGGGAAAGATCCGAGGACAACACGACGTAACTGGAATCACAGTTACTTTATAGAAATGAGCATTCATACCTATTCTGTCAAAAGATATTTTATCGCCAAATGAGGCGATAAGATACCAAATCGACCAACCAAGTCAATTTTTCGCATACCAGTCACGTGACTACTAGTCGACATGTCGGTCACACTCCTCTCAATAGCAATGCTCAGTCTACTTATATTTCCCATCTGTGTATTTCTGTCTCTGCGTCAGTAAAACTTTCTTATGTGCGTGTTTATTACTTGATGTTGTCTGTCCTGTGTCTGGCGCAGCATGGCCAAATATGGCCTTTAAGCCATAAAACCCCAACCCAACCCATGGAAAGGCCATAACACGTGGGAGTAGTTGTTGGGGTGGAGCGTAGACAAGTGTGCATGTAAAGAGTAAGGAGGTAAAATGAGGTGTTCATAAACATCAGCAACCCCCAGGTATAGCATTGAAACCGACTGCTCGTGTAGTATTTTAAAGCCATTTCGCAGCAATATCTGCACATCCCCCAAACAGCACGTGGTCGTTCTGATTGTTATTCTACAGGTGTGACAGTGAGTCGCCTTCCGTTTCTAAAGGGTCGAACCTTAACGTACGATACGACGCCAGGGGTTATCGGAGTTGTAAATTCTCCATTTTGATATACAGCTGGATTCACCCATTCTTTTTCCAAGAGTCGGAGGAAAAAAGAACTTTATTCTACGAACCCCCCTTTGTCTTCTTTTCATTGTTTCTTGACCCATAACTGGTTGCCAATAACTTTCTGACAATTCCAACATTTATCGTTCGGGAACGAAAGAATGAGACAACCCTTGAAGACGTTTTTTTCTGCATGCAAACGATTCACACGAGTGATTAATTAATGGCGGAGGAACCATTTTGAAAAATAATTTCGGAAGGAATTTATTTTATGGTTTGTGGAAGTTTTTTTGTGCATAGGTACGTCACCGGAAAAGTAACTTTATATATAAAGGGCTTTATTGTGTGCTCTCAAAACGCACGCGGAATTTACAAGCGTCTGAGGTGTGATAAATGTTGACAAGCTTCGGGAAAGAATTACTTTGAAATGTTTGGTGCGGTCTCGTGTGGTTTTTTCTTGCACGTGAGTTATTCTTTAAAAACTTATTTTTTCAGCTGCAGATACCACTGCAAACTAATCGGCCAAGAACTTCTAGTAGGCTAGCTCAGAGTTTTTCAAAGTGGAGGCGCCCGGTTGGAAAGGTATGGTATTTTTTCATTAACGTCGCACTGGAGCAACACAATGTGCTATTGCCGACGGTCCGGGATCAAACCAGAAGCAAAAATTCCGAGAACACCACGTAGTTTTGAACCACGGTCAGATGACGAGGTCACACCTGAGTTGGCACCCCACTCTCCAAAACTTCCACACCACCCAACGTGAGGACATTTGAACCCAAGACAGATTTAACATGCACCAGGCCCCTTTGTATTTAATATTGTATATCTTGTGACTGGCGTAGCATGGCCAAATATAGCATTGCGCCATAAAATCCAAATACCAACCAACCCCCGGTACACGACGATCTTTTGCTGGATTCGAACTAGCAACCATCCGATTGCTAATCTGTTACTCTTCCAACCGGGCTACCGCGGCCCGGAAAGGTCCGAGAACACCACCACGTAATTTTAAGCCACGGTCAGATGACGAGGTCACCCCTGACCTGGCACCCCATTCTCCAAACTTCCACACCAAGCCAACGTGAGGACAGTAACCCGGTTGGAAGACTAACGGATTAGCAGACGGAGGGTTGCGAGTTCGAAACTGGATCCAACCGTAGACCGTGTACGTGAGGGCTGATGGACTTCTAATCTGTCGTGGTCTCAAATGTCCTCACGTTGGCGTGGTGTGAAAGCTTGGAAAGTGGGGTGCCAGCTCAGGTGTGACCTCGTCATCCGACCGTGGTTCAAAAATGCGTAGTATTGTCCTCGGATATATCCCTTTGTGATTGATCCCGGACCATCACCAATATCCCGTTGCTTTGCTCCAGTGTGACGTTAATTAAACTACCTACCTACCTACCTTCTTATCCGAAGTGGGCGTTGAAGGAGTTTTGGGATAGGTAGTATTTAATTAACGTCGCACTGGATCAATACAATGGACTATTTGCGACGGTCCGGGATCAAACCCGATGGGCAAGAACCGAGGACAACACCACGTAATTTTGAACCACGGTCAGATGACGAGGTCAACACCTCAGCTGGCACCCACTCTCCAAACTTCCACTCTACGCCAACCACGGCTAACTGGATTGGCGAAAAACTTGTAGGGCTAGCCCATAGTTTCCCATAGTATGCGCTGAAGGAATGCTATGTGGCAATGCTGCACCCAGGGAAAATGAGTGTTGACTAGGAACGTAGGCAATAAGTTGCTAAAAATTGTCGCCAAAAAGTGTTTTCTACAAACACATCCACTTGACCATATGGACACACTTACTCGTTAAGCATTGCCATTGATTTTCTAAGTAAAAAGAGGTAGGTAGTTAATTAAAGTCGCACTGGAGCAACACAACGTACTTTTGGATCCATCCGGCGGGGAGAGATCCGAGGACAACACCTCATTTTGAATCATAGTCAGATAACGAGTTCAGTACATGAGCTGGCATCCCACTCTCCAAACTTCCACACCACGCCAACGTGAGGCGACAGTTTTGACAGACAGAGGATGACAGATTTAACGTGCATTAACACGTCTGTTTTTTTGGTTGGACCGAATTTCGAACACGCAACACTCCGGTTGCTTACCTGCTATTCTTGCAACTGCCCCTCACGTGGTTGTGGGAAAAAACATGAATATTTTCTTCCGCAAAAGCATCCGGGAGGTTATATCAAAGCTGTTCAAAGATTGATTGCAGAGTATTTATTTGATTGATAAATTCTCACGAGTAGGAGCTGGAAACTGACGTAAGTAAAACCCAAAAGGATGACATCAGTCAAGCATCCCCTTGAATTGTCGGATGGGTGTAGGAAGTACCGGTGGACCTTTCGAGGTCCCTCGACCCCACAATGGAGGGGGTCATCGCTGAATTATTGTCCGAGCGATTACCTATGGGGACTTCTGGTGAGACAACCTTCGCTTGACAAGCTGGTCACGTAGTCTGCGAATGTACGCGGGCGCCGGACCAATGGGTCAATCTCGTTAACCAACAAAGCAAAAAACTCGTTTTTATTCTTTATTCCGTGTGTGACACGCTGCTGCTTTTGTGTCCCCTCTCTTCTCTCCAGCCAAGGTTCATCCTCGTATTCTTCGTTACGTGGATGTTTGGAGGTAACAACCGATTTTACCGCAGGAGGATATGAAAAGCATTTGCAAAGCGTCTTGGTGCATGTGCCTGAGGCGAGACACGCATCGATCCGTCGTCGGTCCTGTGACGGTGAATGGGATGAATTGCGCATGTGTACTGACGTGTCTGTGTGGAAACTGAGTGCGCATGCGCATGTCCGCTCAATGTGCGGTATATCTAACTGCCCTCTTCCCACCTTATGTGCAATCTGCAACCGTGATGTTCAGATGACTGGCCTCAGTACTCTTTAAAATGACGGGTCCCAGTACCAGTTCAAGCGAGATCCAGTACCAATTCAATGACGAGATCCAGTAACAGTTCATATGAAAAGATCCCAGTACCATTTCAGATTGAGATCCACAGTGCCAATTCAGCTGACGAGATCCAGTATACCAATTCAAATGATTGGCCACAGTACCCTTTAAAATGACGGGTCCTAGTACCAGTTCAAGCGAGATCCAGTACCAATTCAGATGACGAGATCCAGTAACAGTTCATATGAAGAGATCCCAGTACCAGTTCAGATTGAGATCCACAGTACCAGTTCAGCTGACGAGATCCAGTATACCAATTTAATGACTGGCCACAGTACCCTTTAAAATGACGGGTCCCAGTTCCAGTTCAAACGAGATCCAGTACCAATTCCATGACGAGATCCAGTAACAGTTCATATGAAGAGATCCCAGTACCAGTTCAGATTAAGATCCACAGCACCAGTTCAGCTGACGAGATAGAGTATACCAATTCAAATGACGAGATCCAGTATACCAATTCAAATGATTTAATCCTCTACCCGTTCAAATGACAGTTCACAGTACCAGTTCAGTTGAAGAGTTCGTTGGTTGTTTTGGGGTTTTATGGCGCATAAGCCATATTTGGCCATGCTGCGCCAGACAAAACATACATCAAGTAATAGACACGCACACAATGAAAGTTTTACTGACATAAAAGAGAAAAATACACCCAGGGAGGAATGCACCTGACAGGAATCGAACATACGCCGCTTACAACTCGAAGGTAGTTAGGTATTTTAATTAACGTCACACTGGAGCAACACAACGGGCTATTGGTGACGATCGTCACCACTCTCTAAAAAATATCGTGGAATAAAATACTAACTATCCAGGATGGCAAGAGTTGAATGTATACATATCATGCAGTTCCTTGTCGAAAACCTACCCGATAAAAGTGTTGGGATTTCGGCTGGTTGGGTTGGGTTGGGTTTTATGGCGCAATACCCATATTTGTCCAAGATGCGCTAAATAACTTGGTATTTTTTTTGGTATTTTCAATTAACGTCACACTGGAGCAACACAACGGGCTATTGGTGACGGTCCGGGATCAATCCCAGAGGGAAAGTCCGAGGACAACACCACGTAATTTTGAACCGCGGTCAGATGACGAGGCAACACCTGAGCTGGCACCCCACTCTCCAAACTTCCACACCACGCCAAGCGCTAAATAACGTCAACTAAGTATACATACGCACAAAAGGGTAGGGTAGGGTAGGGTATTTCAATTAACGTCACACTGGAGCAACACAATGGGCTATTACGCACAAAAGGAAAGCTTTACTGACACAGAAGAGAGAACTATACTCTTCCAGGAACCGAACCCGTGCCGGCAACAATTCGCAAGTTGCTAGTGCAGTGGGCAAACCCTTTGTCCAATGGCGGATCCCGTGGCGTTCCGGAAATATGCATCAATAATTGATTGTTTAACGCAGACAAACCGATAGAGCAGAAACTCATTAGGTAGGTATTTAATTAACGTCGGCACTGAAGCAACACAGCGGGCTATTGGCCGAAATCAAACCCGAAGGAAAAGACCGAGGACAACACCACGTAATTTTGGACCATGGTCAGATGACGAGGCAACACCTGAGCTGGCATCCTACTCTCCAAACTTCCACACCACGCCAACGTGAGGAAATTTGAGGTCACGGCAGATTTAAAGTGCACAATGCCCCCTTTGTACGCTGTGGTCCTTGGTTGGATTTGAACTCGCAACTCTCTGGTTGCTAGTCCATGTCTCTTCCAACCGGGGTAGAGCACAAGGTCGGAGTCGCTGTCGTAAGATGTCAAAAAGGTGTCACGGGGGCCGATTGTCTGTCGAAGCAGACTAGTGTTTTCAATCACGCTAGACAATCACTTTAAACAATGCGTAACTTTTCTCACAATAAGATTCATATTTTTCCCACAACCCTCCTGAAGGCCCAGGTGCAGGGGGGGGGGAATTTCAATTAACGTCACACTGGAGCAACACAATGGGCTATTGGTGACGGTCCGGGATCAATCCCAAAGGGAAAGATCCGAGGACAACACCACGTAATTTTGAACCACGGTCAGATGACGAGGCGACACCTGAGCTGGCACCCCACTCTCCAAACTTCCACACCACGCCAACGTGAGGACATTTGAGGCCACGACAGATTTAACGTGTACCAGCCCCCTTTGTACACGGCGGTGTTTGGCTGGATTTGAACTCGCAACCCTTCGGTTGTTAGTCCGTTGCTCTTCCAACCGGGCCACCGCGGCCCTGGCCCAGGTGCAAGAACGTGGTATGTGAACCAAGTACGTGGGGCTGATGCACGTTAAATCCATCTTGGCCTCACATGTCGTGGTGTGGAAGTTTGAAGAGTAGGATGCCAGCTCATGTACTGAACTCGTTATCTGATCATGGTTCAAAATGACGTATTCTAGGATCTTTAAGTTTCAGTTCATGCTCGAGAAAAGGAAGGCTCTGATGAGAAGGTAGATGACCTTGAGCTGTCGATGTCCCCCGACCCCGTTGTGTCGCTCCAGTGCAACGTTAATTAAATACCCACCTGTTCCCCAATACTTTTTCCCCCTTTCACGACACTATTCGTTTTCTTGTATTTGGCGCAGTTTGGCCAAATATGGGCCATAAAACTCCCATCCAACCCTTTCGAAGTTGTGGATAAATTGACCACTTGCATGAAATTCGAAACACCCCACTTTTCATTCACGCATCGTCCTCAGTAGAGGAATCTCAATCTCGACACCCCCAGTCCTGTGTATTACGCCATGCTATTGACATCGACGGATTTATCTCGCAAAATCCTTCTGTTGTCTCAAGCAAATGCGTCGACGACCAGTAAGTAATCCCGCGCCGAAGAACTGCAATAACAATAACAATAATCCCTGGAGAGGGTTATTTTCGCAGAGGCTGTTATTCCAAGCTCCCGCGGCGAACGATTTACTGCTCCGTTCGCCGCCGGTGGAATTCCGTTTGCATAAGATTCATTGTGCCGATGTGCTTTGTTTAATACGTGAATAAATGAGGTAGGCGTGTCAGGACTCGGCCAATGGAACGAGAGGCATTGTGCAGGTGGGACGTCCCACTTTATTGAAATGGACGCGAAAAAATACGAAAATGTAGGTGGGAGAGGAAATGAAAAATCCACGCGTGGATGAGCGGTGAGCAGGAATGAAAAATGGCGCTTGTTTTATCGATGGAAAACGAGTCGTATTGACGGCAACATCTCATCCACAGGGTTGAATAAAACCCATGCAGTTTAATACTCCTTCTGTCCCAAAATAAATGTCATTTTCGTTTAGAATATTAATAGGTAGGTAGTTTAATTAACGTCTCACTGGAGCAACACAACGGGGTATTGGCGTCGGTCCGGGATCAAACCCAAAGATCCGAGGACAACACCACGTAATTTTGATTTCAGATGAGATCACACCTGAGCTGGCACCCCACTCTCCAAACTTCCACACCACGCCGACGTGAGGGCATTTGAGGCCACGACAGATTTAACGTGCACCAGCCCCCTTGTACACGACGGTCTTTGGTTGGATTCGAACTCGCAACCCTCTATTGATAGTTCAGTACTCTTCCACCACGCGCTCGAATATTAATAGATTTCTTCACTTTTTAAGTGAGTGTACTGTACTAAGGGTACCGAAGAATGCTAGTAGGTCGTCATTTTTTATTGTAAAGAAAGGCTGGTGAAAAATCGAAAGTAGGAACTTTTTAAAAAGTGCACCCGTTAGAAAACATTGCAAACGTGTACGGAAGGATTAATGAGAGGGAGATGTCATCTGGAAGTAATGAGTACAAAATTATACTCATTAAGAAAAACTTAGACGAGAAAATCACCTTCCAAGTAATATTAATTGTATTCTGAAACTAATTCAAAAGCCAAACACTCGTAATCTATCGTTACTGCAAAATCGTCGATTCGAGAAAAACGCTTTCAAAGTTTAGATGCTTCGGGAAAAATCAAAATTTCGTCTTAAAGATTATTATTTTCTCATGGCTACCATCTTGGAGACCATCTCTTCCCCTTCTGAAAGTAATTGTCAATTTCGATTACATTTGGAGTCACTAAAGATGATTCGTGTTTTTCGAGAGATGCTTATCGATTAAAATTCACTTTCGTGCTTAGGTATTGGGATGAAAATGAAGGCTTTAAACTAACATTTCGCGGATTTTAAAAGATAATCTATTCAAAAAATTCAATTGTAAAAACATGTCATCAAAAAATATTTGAATGTAAAGAAATTTAACTAAAAAATGAAAAGGCAAGCATTAATTATTGAAATCATTGATCGGTTCGTCCTCTTCATATTCCAAATTCTCAACAAGATGCGGCTCAGGCAAGCTTTCACGAACTGTTGAAGATGGTTTCAGTGAATGAAAGAAGCTAGATACTTTTTCGGGATGGTAAGATTGTCGCATATCTTCAACTCCTTAGACTTGGCATTTTTAACCGAAATTTTCACTTGCTGCATATAAGCCCTTGATGGCTCCTGTGCTTGGCCTATCTGACGTTTCAATGTAGCTTTTACAAATTCACCGTAGTAATCAGTTTTATAAAATACTTCCACCTTCCCTTCGTCCTTCATAACTGCATACCTTTCTCCACGGAATAACAAATTTCGAGGAAGTTGGGAAATTCAAAATATCTTTGGGTGTCATGGTATGGAAAGGGTGCTGGATTTGTTCGAGCTCCTCGAACGTGAGCCCAATCTTCGAGAACATTAAAGTGGCACATTTTAACATCTTTTCTACCTTTGAATGGATGGAGCACTCCATTTCCGTGTGCCCAACTTCGAAACATGTATGACATATGATTTTTTTCTACCTTTGAATGGATGGAGTACTCCATTTCCGTGTGCCCAACCTCGAAACATGTATGACATATGATTTTTTTCTACATTTGAATGAATGGAATACTCCATTTCCGTGTGCCCAACCTCAAAAAATGTGTGACATAAGATTTTTTTTTCTACATTTGAATGGATGGAGTACTCCATTTCCGTGTGCCCAACCTCGAAACATGTATGACATATGATTTTTTCTACCTTTGAATGGATGGAGTACTCCATTTCCGTGTGTCCAACCTCGAAACATGTATGACATAAGATTTTTTTCTACATTTGAATGGATGGAGTACTCCATTTCCGTGTGCCCAACCTCGAAACATATATGACATATGATTTTTTTTTCTACATTTGAATGGATGGAGTACTCCATTTCCGTGTGCCCAACCTCGAAACATATATGACATATGATTTTTTTTTCTACATTTGAATGGATGGAGTACTCCATTTCCGTGTGCCCAACCTCGAAACATGTATGACATATGATTTTTTTCTGCATTTCAATGGATGGAGTACTCTATTTCCGTGTGCCCAACCTCGAAACATGTATGCCATATGATTTTTTCCTACATTTGAATGGATGGAGTACTCCATTTCCGTGTGCCCAACCTCGAAACATGTATGACATATGATTTTTTCCTACATTTGAATGGATGGAGTACTCCATTTTCGTGTGCCCAACCTCGAAACATGTATGACATAAAATTTTTTTTTCTACATTTGAATGGATGGAGTACTCCATTACCGTGTGCCCAACCTCGAAACATGTATGACATATGATTTTCAAACTGGGCGTTGTTTTTATCATGTGTGACACATGGCCACCACTAATGAATTTTTGTTCTGATCTGTACAATAGGTCTAACATGTGGAAGAGAGAAACGTTTGTTATGCACCTATTCCTCAAATAATTCAACATGTAATGGGACACTTCATTTCCCCTCTCTTCAGCATTTGGACAACCATTTCACATGTAGCAATCTCCATCATGCGAAGGGGCCGATGTAGCACGGTTGGAAGAGCAACGGATTAGCAACCGGAGGGTTGCGAGTTCGAAACTCGGTCCAGCGAAATACCGTCGTGTACACCGGGGCTGATGCACGTTAAATCTATCGTGACCTAAACTGTCCTCACGTTGGAATAGTGTGGAAGTTTGGAGAGAGGGGTGCCTGCTCAGGTCTGACGTCGTCATCTGACCGTGGTTCTAAATTACGTGGTGTTGTCCTAGGATCTCTCCCTTCGTGTTTGATCCCGGACCGTCGCCAATAGTCGGTTGTGGTACTTCAGTGCGATGTTAATAAAATGCCAACCTATCTACTAATCCGATCCGAATTCTCGTTTCAAAGATGAATGGACAAGAAGACACGTGTGAATCTATTTTTCTTGCCTTGTTCCATCCCTCCCATCCAAAGACAGTCACCCACCACATACCACTTCTGACAATCTGCAGGGGCACGCCCTGCACGCCACTCAGGATCTGCCCTGGCATGGAGTGAAACAAGTAAAACAGTAAAATGCTTAGCATAAAGGTAAAATGCTCGAAACCCAGACTAGTTTGAACAATAAATCAGTAATAGAAATTGTAATGGATGGTGAAACCACCTCGGCTCTCGGACGGGTGGTCTTACCGTCCAAATTGATTACGGCCCTTAATTTGTATTTAAAACACTCGACCTCTCGCGCGGTAGTCACGCCCCGGCACGAGCCTTCCCTCTTGAGCCAAGTGGTCTGGAGTTGATACTACTTGACCTTTTGGGACGGAGGAAACTGGTTACAGAAAGCCGTCCACGGAAAACAAATCGTAAAACAGAGCTCTCACTTGGAATGCTCGTTGTCATTTTATGCCTTTCTTTCCAGTGCTCAAACAAATACACTCGACTCTGAACTGCCACGAGTTCTCGATCCAGTGGAACGGTTGCTCTGCCGCTGAGGGTCTTTGGAGCCGGTGTCTTTGGAGTGGTTTGGAGGAATTTGCTTTGCGCAAACACTGGGTCCTTAAATGCCGGCCTGTTGCCGTGTTTGAAGAGATGCTGAGTTGCGTACGCACTAGGGAACTGTTACCTGCAATGTAACCAGTTTCAGAGAGCTCACGGTAGCATTATACCACGTTTAGAGATATGTAACCAGTTTGAGACGTCCACGGTAGCATTGTAACAAATTGCCGTGTTTAGACATATGTAACCAGTTTAAGACGTCCAGTTAAGACGCAGGTGGTAGCATTGTAACACGTTGCTGTGTTTAGAGATATGTAATTAGTTTGAGACGTCCACGGTAGCATTGTAACACGTTGCCGTGTTTAGAGATATGTAATCAGTTTGAGACGTCCACGGTAGCATTGTAACAAATTGCCGTGTTTAGAAATATGTAGCCAGTTTAAGACGTCCATGGTAGCATTGTAACACGTTGCTGTGTTTAGAGATATGTAACTAGTTTGAGACGTCAGACACACGATCCATTTGAGACGTCAGACGTTTCACAGACCGCGGGCCACATGCGGCCGTTCGTTGATATGCTGGTGGGCCGCCTCACCATGCGTTATTTTGACAAAACAAGTCACATAATAGATAATTTTAGAAAATTGCACATGTTCACAACAAAGTAGCTGTGGCGCCAGGCACATATATCTGCGAACAAACTTTTTGAGTCTTGAATATTAAATCGAAAAATAGGAACCGCTTGACCAACGAAAATCTAGAATCACTTTTGTGCCTGGCTACTACAAAAACCGATCCAAATAAAATAATTGTTCTATCAATACAATGTCACGCATCAAATTGAATTATTTATTTAATTGTTGCTTTGTTCCCTATATGATAAATGTAAACAAAATAAATAATATAGGATAGATAACTTTCATATTTTTTAGGCGGCTTTCCTACCGAAGTGAACCTATCCGGCTCTTGGTCTTCACAAGTCTGTATCCCTGCCTTAAAGCCATAAAAAGGACGGGAAGGTAGATATTTAACTTCGCACTGAATATTGGCTATTGGCCTATTAACGACGGTCCGGGATCAATCCCGAAGGGAAAGACCGAGGACTATACCACGTAATTTTGAACCACGGTCAGATGACGAATAAAGAGGACGGGAAGATCTTATGGATAGATGCGTCGAGATTTACTACCAGCGGTCAGTAGATAGTTGGTTGCATTGAATTTTATGGCTCATAAGGCATTTGGCCAAGCTGTGTCAAAAACAAAAGACAAGGAATGGACAAACACACGCAATGATAGTATTACTGACACAGAAGAGAGAAATACACCCAGGGAGAAATCAAACCTGAGCCGCCTAGCGCAATGGACAAACCCACTGGACAATGGTGGCCCCAGGAAGTCTGGATCCTAATTGATAATCGTAGCTCAATCCAGCAAATAAGAAAGTGCTGGGCTTAGAGATAAAACAAGCATTGAGATTATGCAAAAATTGAAAAATAAATGCGCCGTCTTCAAATAGAAATCCACTTCCAATGGATACAGCCCACATTGACATAAGAGAAAATGACATTGCCGACTGACTGAAATGACATTAACGTCGCGCTACAGCAACACAACGGGCTATTGGCGACGGTCAGGGATCAACCCACGAAGGAAATGATCCGAGGACAACACCACGTAATTTTGAACCACCGTCAGATGACGAGGTCAACACCTGAGCTGTGGCAACAACTTCCACACAACGCCAACGTGAGGACATTTGAGGCCCGACAGATTTAACGTACACCAGCCCCCTTTGTACACGACGGTCTTTGGTTGGATTCGAACTCGCAACCCTCCGGTTGCTAGCTCGTTACTCTTCCAACCGGGCTACCAGCGGTCCTAGATATTTAAATCATCGTGAATCTGCTTGCACCAAATAGATAAAATAAATGTTCACAACGGTGTGAAATTTCCTTTAACGTAGTATTCATTAAACATTAGAGATTGGATAGAATTAAGGAACTGGGTAGGGTCAATAGCCCCGAAATGAATTTCTGATAACGTGCCTGATATAATTCAATACTGTCTCAAAATTATAACACCTTTTCAAAATATGTACACGGGGGTGGTGCACGTTAAACTTGTCGTGGCCTCAAATGTCCTCACGTTGGCGTAGTGCGGAAGTTTGGAGAGTGGGGTGCCAGCTCAGGTGTTATCGTTACCTGACCATGGTTCAAAATTACGAGGCGTCGTCTTTGGATCTTTCCCTTAGGGATTGATCCCGGACCGTCACCAATAGCCCGTTGTGTTGCTCCAGTGTGATGTTAATTTAAATACCTACCTACCATTCTCTTCTAGGCTGTTGGGCCGCTGTAGCCCAGTTGGAAGAGTAACAGATTAGCAACTCTAGGGGGTTGCGAGTTTGTAACTAGGCCCAACCAAAGATCGTCCAGTACATGGGGACTAAATATGTGGTTGCCTCAAATGTCCTCACGTTTCCGCGTTGTTGCCACACACAGCTCAGGTGTTGACCTCGTCATCTGACCGTGGTTCAAAATTACATGATGTCCTCGAATCTTTCCATTGGAGATCGATCCCTGATCATCGCTAATGGTCCGTTGTGTTGCTCCAGTTGTTAATTAACTGCGTACCTACCTTATAAGCAGATGTAGGTTTCACAATTTACTACAAATGGAACGAGTGAGTTTCACATTCGTGACACCTCACATGCATCTTCTATTAGGTTAGAGATCCCCTGTTTGTGGTTGCATTTGCCGTTCCCCATACTTTAATTAATTGCCCAGTTTTTAACCATCATAGTCGAAACGTATTTTACAGAGGCTGTTCGGACATTTTTTGAACGATTTTGACGAGCTGTAAAAAATTGAATGCTACGAAAGAATTTTATTTTCGCAGAAGTTAAATAGTTAAAGTATACTTATCGTCTGCTAACTCAGAGTTTTGTTTACTTTCAAAATGACGCTTTTAAATAAGCAATGGATGGAAGGCTATGTTTCCTCTCTTTCCAAAGAGAATTATGTTTATTCAATTATTCAAAAACGCTGTAAAAGTCATGGTTTTTCGATATCTAAAAGTAAAATAAGTAATATTAATGAGAAAGGAAAAAAGTAAAAGTGGAAAAATACTTCCAAAAAAGTATCCAAAAAAGAAAATTTTTCTGAGAATATTTGTAAGGTAAGATCTATAATTTTAAAAGAGAATCCTCCAAGTCAAAGGACTATAGCAAAGTGAACGTGAGAACTTTCTCTAAGAGATTTATGATTGTTGCCGGTTTTGCATATAATGGAAAATTAAAAGTAAAAAGAGGGGAAAAATGTAAAAATCAACTCCCACATATTATCAAGACCCTATTTTATCTCCAATATTAAAAAAAGTAATGCCATATCTTTACCCACAGGGCCAACAATCAGTAGAACTGCATCAGGATAAAGCAAGCAGCCACACATCTAAATCGACTCTTAAATTCTTGGAAAGAATGGAAGAAGAAACTGGTATCAAGTCAATACCCTTTACTGGTATCAAGTCAATATTCCTCCTAAATCTCCAGATGTCTCACCCATGGACTTTTGTGCTTTTGGATTTTTAAAAAGGGATTATCGAAACGTCGACCGAAAACCATTCAAGGACTGGAAAACTCTGGAGCAAGAATGGAACAAAATACCGCTGTCGATACTACAAAAGTCATTATCATGGAAATTAAGGTGTAGAAAGATAGTTAACAATAAGGGCTATCAAATGGACGATTTAAAACACAAAAATTTCATGTAAAAAATTAAGCTTCAGTCCATTAAAATCGTTCAAAAAATGTTCGAACAGCCTCTGTACAATCCAATTTTAAATCCCCTTTATCCTCACCTTTAGGTGCATATGGGCTTCACGAACCCGAGATACCCTAGTGATCTATTATTTTCCCATGGGGTGTACTGTTTCTGGTAACATGGAGATAGCGACCCACAAGATGCCGAAGCGATCCTTCTCTATACTTTCTTCTCTCCATCCTTTCTCTTCACCGTCATCTGGCCGTGGTTCAAAATTACGTGGTGTTGTCCTCGATCTTTCCCTTTGGGATAGATCCCGGACCGTCACCAATAGTCCGTGTGTTGCTCCAGTGCGACGTTAATTAAAATACCTACCTTTCTTTTCACAACTATTTGGCATTGCTGTCTTGTATTTGGCGCAGCATGGCCAAATATAGGTCTTGAACCATAAGACAAAATCCAGACCAATTTTAAAATTGGAAGATTTTTATGGGAGAAAATCGCCATCCAAATCTATCCAATTTTAAATCCCCTTTATCTTCACCTTTAGGTGCATACGGGCTTCACGAACCCGAGATACCCTAGTGATCTATTATTTTCCCATGGGGTGTACTGTTTCTGGTAACATGGAGATAGCGACCCACAAGATGCCGAAGCGATCATTCTCTATACTTTCTTCTCTCCATCCTTTCTCTTCACCGTGGTTCAAAATTACGTGGTGTTGTCCTCGATCTTTCCCTTTGGGATAGATCCCGGACCGTCACCAATAGCCCGTGTGTTGCTCTAGTGCGACGTTAATTAAAATACCTACCTTTCTTTTCATAACTATTTGGCATTGCTGTCTTGTATTTGGCGCAGCATGGCCAAATATAGGTCTTGAACCATAAGACAAAATCCAGACCAATTTTAAAATTGGAAGATTTTTATGGGAGAAAATCGCCATCCAAATCTATCCAATTTTAAATCCCCTTTATCTTCACCTTTAGGTGCATACGGGCTTCACGAACCCGAGATACCCTAGTGATCTATTATTTTCCCATGGGGTGTACTGTTTCTGGTAACATGGAGATAGCGACCCACAAGATGCCGAAGCGATCATTCTCTATACTTTCTTCTCTCCATCCTTTCTCTTCACCGTGGTTCAAAATTACGTGGTGTTGTCCTCGATCTTTCCCTTTGGGATAGATCCCGGACCGTCACCAATAGCCCGTGTGTTGCTCTAGTGCGACGTTAATTAAAATACCTACCTTTCTTTTCATAACTATTTGGCATTGCTGTCTTGTATTTGGCGCAGCATGGCCAAATATAGGTCTTGAACCATAAGACAAAATCCAGACCAATTTTAAAATTGGAAGATTTTTATGGGAGAAAATCGCCATCCAAATCTATTTATATTGCATTTCAGTTGGCTTTTTAAATATCGTGTTTGTAAATAAACATTACCATCATTTTCCAAGCTATTTCACTACTTTTATGTCATATTTGATGATGTCTCAACATAGTCCTCAGGTGTATACGGACCCGAGATACTCAGCGATCTTTTCCCATGGAGTTTACTGTCTTTCGTAAACACGGGAGTCGAGCCCCCGCAATACCCAAGTTATCTTTTACTGCTTTCATCCCACTACTCTGTTGCCAATGCCTCTTTTATCCACTTGAACGACATTTTTTACTTGACGTTTTCTTGTGTTTGGCGCATCTTGACCAAATATGGCCCTTGCGCCGTGAAGCGTCAAAACAACCAACCGTGTCTCAACATGAAACTTACTGTTTTCACCTTTTTATCTGTATTTTAATTTTAGTTGTTTTTTATGTGGTGTTCATACAGGATTTTAAATCTAATTTTTAATGTCGGTTTGGCTACTTATATAAATAACTTATCCATTTTATTGTGGCGTATTTGGTCTTTTGTTTGACATTTTTTACTTGACGTTTTCTTGTGTTTGGCGCAGCTTGACCAAATATGGTTCTTTCGCCTTGAAACATCAAAACAACCAACCGTGTCTCAACATGAAACTTACTGTTTTCACCTTTTTATTTGTATTTTAATTTTAGTTGTTTTTTATGTGGTGTTCATAGAGGATTTTAAATCTCACTTTTAATGTCGGTTCGGCTACTTATATAAATAACTTATCCATTTTATTGTGACGTATTTGGTCTTTTGTTTGGCGCGTCCTGTTTTGGGCCTTGCTCCTAAAAACCAAAATCAATTCACCACATTTGTTGAGAGGGCTTTCACATGAAGTGAAGCGAACTACGCAGTTTCACAGTTCTCACTTCTTGGTTTCCGCCCCCTTTGCTGGTTCGCACTTTGCGAAGTGCTGCTTTCTTCCTTGTCTGGTTCTGCCCTGGTGTTATGCATGTGCTGTGTTGAATAAAATAACCGGAAAACAAATTTTTTTGCCGTGAATTGAAGGTAGGGACCTCACCATAAAAAGTTGATACCGGGTAAGATAGTCTAAAGAACCTGGAAAGTGAAACAGAGATTAATTTTATGCCCTGACGTTTCAACATTCCAAACGACTTTCACATTCACCTATTTGTGTTAACAATAAGATTACTTTATTGACACCATATCAGTGAATTAGATATGAAACCTAAGCTCATAAATAAAAAAAGCTGGGCAGATACACTCATGTCCAAAATTATCTTTACATGCATAAAATCACGGATTTCTCAGAAACTATTAACTATAATTTTGTGAATTTGTGCGAAATGATTCATAAATCATAGCACATAAATACAAAGGAGAAAATTCAAGAGCACTGTATCTATATAAATAAAAATGTAATGTTCGTTTGTTCCTAACGCAAAATCTCCCAAAATTTTTCACCGATTGCCTTGAAATTTTGCCACAACGTTGCATCCGAATACGCGCATGTTTTAGTCTACTTAGCTATATAAATAAAAATGTAACGCCAGGAGGAACTGGTAAAACGTTCCTAATTAAATTGATTCTGGCCGCAATCAGATCCCAAAATCACATTGCCTTAGCACTGTAACGATTTCTCTGGGTAGCGTGGTAGATTCAAATCTACAGAGAACAGTCTAGCTTAAATAATAAACATTAATTTTATTCAGAACAATTTCTTGGTTATGTGAGGGTCTATGTACAAGGCACTTTCATGAATTCAATGCCTCTGCTAACGGGATGCGACAGGTTGTCGTAATCTCAGGTACGCACGAAAGTCTCTGAGTGGGAGAAAGGTCTCTCAAAGGTCTCTAGATGAGACTCTACTCTTCGGGTGACGATTACATAAGATCAGCACCGGATCCTCACGGGATGACGGGTCGACTCAGGTTCCCTGCCGGACGAGAAGTCGGCACCGGACTCTTCGCAGGTCGTCGGTTCGGCACAATCAGGGATCGGCTCCGCTGGGGTCTTCGGATCAGCACAAGACAGGCACGGCTCCGCTGGGATCGCTGGTTCGAATCTTTCGAACGAGAACAAAGCAGGAACTCGAGATAGGCAACCTACGCCAGGCTACAAGAACGCGTCCTCTCGGGGTGAAAGAACCGTCTTCGAAATTAATAAGAGCTCCCTAATGAGGTTGACCGCTCAAAGGGTCGCTGAGCCAAGCCGCTCGAACGAGAACACAAGCAAGACTCGAGATGGGCAGCCTACGCCAGGCTACAAGAACGCGTACTCTCGGGGTGAGAGAACCGTCTCTTAACAATGCTTTTCTCCCTAAGGAGTGACTGCTCAAAGGGTCGCTGAGTCAAGCCTCTCGATCGAGAACACCGACAAGAACTGACTATTCGACTCTCTTCTTTTCCTTTTGAAACCCCGCAGCCTTTGTTCGCTGGTGGTTTTTCTGATTGGTTCTCTCTTGATTGGTTATTGCTTTTAATTTGTTCGCTTTCGATTGGTTCTGATTCGGTGGCGACTGTCTGACGTAAAATGGGATCAGCTACTTAGCGCAGGTGGGCTTGATTACCTAGCAGGTGGACTTAATCACCTGGCAGGTGCACTCCTAAACACCTGGGCGCTTTTCGGAACGAATTCTCTTTTGTCAGTCTTTGATCCAAGTCCCGACCGTCTGATGCCAGAGAGATGGAAACGCATTGTCCTGTTCTTTTACGACTCTGTCGGCGAGTTTGCCTTAGGAGGGTTAATTGAGGGGTCCATCAATGAATCCTCACAGCACTTACGTCGTCCGGAATAGCTGCGACTTTGATACCAGGTGGAAGAACTGCTCATTCCGCTTTGAAATTGCCATTTGACATTGCCGCATGTACTGCAATTGAAAATCGATGCGCCAATTATCATGTTGCGAAATATCAACCAGCCAAAGCTTTGCAACAACACGCGGCTTGCAATAAAAAAATTCATGAGCAATATCGTAGAGGCCACAATCTTGACAGGACCTTTCAAAGGTGAAGATGTCCTCATTCCTCGTATTCCTATGACTCCAACTGGTATGCCATTTCAGTTCAAGAGATTGCAATTCCCAATTCGATTGGCGTTTGCAATCACCATAAACAAAGCTCAGGGCCAATCGTTAGAATTGTGCGGTTTAGATCTAGACACGGATTGCTTCTCACATGGACAATTATATGTTGCGTGTTCTAGAGTCGGCAAACCAGACAATCTCTATATCTTGACAGACAATGAAACAACAAAAACATTGTATACCCACAAGTATTGTGAAATAAAAAATATTGGAAATGTGTGCTTTCTTTTTTCTTTCTTTTCAATTTAACCAGATGAGTCACAGCAACGCGTCGCCCGGTACAGCTAGTATGATATAAAACTGTAGCAGGAAACAATAAAAATGGCAATAATGTGTGACAAGAGTTCAGAAAAAAAGAATAACTCAGAAAAAAATTAAGGTTTATGAATTTAATATGGAATGTGATATCCCCTTACGTGTACACACATATCACAACGTGTTTTAATGCTGACAATAATGTTGTTAACCACAGTTTGGGGAATTAAGTTCCACTCCTCCAGCAATGCCGTCTTCAGGGCATTTATATCTCTAGGAGGATGTCTCCGTGCAACTACTTTTCCAAGGTAGTCTCATAAGTTCTCTATCGGGTTCAGATCAGGAGATTTTTCTGGCCACGGTATCCGCACAATGGCTTCACTTTCAAGGAATTCGTCAACGAGGTTTGCTCGATGAGGATGAGCATTATGGTCCAAAAATAAAAAGTCTGATCCATATGCGCCTCTGAAAAGTCTTACATACGGTTCTAAGACCTCATCCCGATATCTCTGGCCGGTCACAGATCCTCTGTTCAAAACTTGTAGGGCCGTACGTCCATCGATCATTATTCCTCCCCATACCATCACGCCTGCACTACCGAAACGATCGCGTTCCATAATGTTCGAAGGAAGATTTCTCATTCCTGACCCTCCAGATGTAAACACATTTAGAATCAGATGTTAAACTAAACATCGAATCATCAGTAAAAAGAACATGGGCCCATTGGTGTCACTCCAGTTCTGATGTTCTGTGCACCAATTAAAGCGATCCCTCTTTTGTTGTGAAGACAGTGAAACACATTGGCTTTCTGGCATAAAGGCCTTTTTCATTAAGCCTTCTGTATACAGTTTGCCGTGATACAACAGTTCCAGTGGTGGCTGCTACCTCTGAACTTAACTGCCGAGCAGTAGACTTCCTGTTACGATGGGCAGTTATTGCCAGATATCGATCTTGAGAAGCAGTTGTTATTAGTTTACGACCTCGTCCAGGCCTCCTTACAACAGTTCTAGAGTTCTAAATTATTTCCATAGCGTAGAGACTGTGTCTTGAAATATTCACACATCTCGCTGCTTCCATGATTGTCTGCCCTGCTTCTAAACGGTCGGTAATTCGTCACTTCACAGATTCTTCCAAATGGTACTTCGGAGCCATAACAAACCGTTTTGAATCCTTACACACTGAAATCAAAGACTGTATTTCAGAAATTCACTCAGATATTCACTTTGCACAAAGCGCTTGATTCACCGTGGTATGACGTAACGCCTTGATTTGCATATCAGAAACCGTTTGATCACTTTTGATTGGATAATGCTAATTAGGCTTGTCTTTCACACATTCCCTGCAAAAATGGATTACATCGATTGGATATTTCATGGAATATCATTAGTTTTGGGTATGTGAAGATAAATTTGGACATGAGTGTATTTTAGAACGAAAAGATAGACTTATCACTGAAGTAGAGTGGTATCGTGAACGATAAGAGCAATTCAAAAAATAAAATGGAGTTTATCAGATGGAATGCATTTCATACAAAGCGGTAACCTCTTTTTGTATAAAATCTATCTGCATCAAAGGTGCTGTTTTTGCAGAACTAAAATAGTATCTTATAGCTTCACATTTATCAGTCGGATGTGCTGCATTTCAATACAACTCGTGAATTTTCTGTCTTCCTCGATGTTAGAATATCTGCAATAAGACAGAAAATAAACCCCAGGCTGTACTTTTGACATGTTTTTTTGTATACGAACATTGCTACAATACACGAAAGTAGTTGCTGGATATTTTTTATGTGTCTCCTATCCTGTTAGATGCGAACTTTTTCCATAAATGAAGACGAAATCCATTTGTGGGTATTTATCGCACGACTAGCCCTTCCTTGGTAGACGCATCGTTGACTATAATGAATGTGTTTCTGAGCCTGGATGAAGCTTTTCGGACTCGACTATGATTTCGTACAAGTGGTGAAATTTCGGACCATCTCTACCTTTTCCGTGTCATTTCTTCTGCGAACTTCTGACTTCCTATAAGTATCCAATAGCTGCCTGTGCATACTTCTAATAAGTAGACGAGATATTCCTGCAAGTGAATATTACTGGAATAAGTGAATCCCGGACCATCACTATCTATTCCGTGAGTGTGTCATTTCATCTGCGAACTTCTGACTTCCAATAGGTGTCTTGTGCATACTTCTAATAAGTGTAGACGAGAGACATTCCTGCAAGTGAATGTTACTGGAATAAGTGAACCATCACTATCTATTCCGTGAGTGTGACATTTCTTCTCTTTAAATTTCTGACTTCCGATAAGTGTCCAACTGGTGTCTTTTGCATACTTCTAAGTGTAGACAAGACATTCCTGCAAGTGGATTTTACTGGAATAAGTAAACCCCGGACTGTGAATGTGTGTGTCGCTTCTTCAGAAAACTTCTCACTTCCGAAAAGGGTCTTATAGGGGTCTTTCTGCATACTTCTAAGTGTAGACGAGGCATTCCCGCAAGTGATTATTAGGGGAATAAGTGAACCCAGACCATCACTACCTTTTCCGTGAGTATGTAATTTCTTCTGCGAACTTCCAATTAGAACCTTCCTGATTACTTATGAGACACCATTGCTATGCGTTTCTCTTCAACTTTTATCTTCCCGTAAAGATACACAATTCTATTATAAGCAAAGACGAGATCTAGTCGCACCATTCCGTGTGTGTCCTTTTAACTTGCATAAGAGTTTTTCCAGCAATAAGTGGAGACTAGTGTATACTGTGAACTTCTTTCCAGTGACTGTTTACCTTCTGAATGCAGTAAAGACGAGGCCATAACTGAATATTCCCCTCCGTTTGTCTCTGCATAAAAAAGCCTTTGCAGAAAGAAAACTCTTGAGTAGGACTATATTTGTCGAGTGTGCTCTCTTTTCCATCCTGTTAGCGAACTGTTTTGAAATAAGGAAGGGTTACATCAACCAGCGCGCCTTTCTTGTATGAGCTCTGCCTCCTGATGTTTATTTAACCCTCATTGTTGTTTATCTTCGAGTCAAAAACCACCCTGTAGTAGCCAGCCTCCGGTGAAAACACCTGTTCCAACCTATCACCAGTTCTGGCAAAAGATACCTTATATTTTTCCTACTTGGATCTTCATTATCCCTTGGAGCAATAGGGCCATTTTGTCTCGACGAAATATCTCATCCTTAGCAAAATTGACCAGCTCTTTGAGGAGATATCTCGTCAAAACATATTAACTGACTTTTCCTTTAGGATGCACATAGTTCTACTATAAGTGAAGACGAGACGCAATTGTTGAAAGTTTTCTTGATCGAGTGGACTAAGAGTGGCAAAAAGAACTTTCCCCAGTAAGGCCATTTGTTCTTATGCACATTACTGTAGTAAATTAAAGCGAGACGACAGCTGAATATTAGATGAGTGTCCTTTCTTCAATAAGAGATTCAACTGGATATTTTATACGAGTGCTGCTTTCTTTTGGGTGTAACATCATAAAACTCGTGATGCATCCTTGAATTTTTTTACTCAAATATTGAATAATTAATTTAGCAGTGAATTGGTATATGGAACTGTTGTGCCTTTTTTTAACATGAAATTTACAGACCCGGATGGCCCTGACATTTGTTAATCTTTCTGAGTGCTAGATATTTTCCTTAGTGTGTGTCTAAGTACTTTCAACAATGAATGAACAGAAGAGTACGGTTTCATCCTTTCCACGAGAATTGCTATCACTCACATCCACATCCAAAGAAATTTTCGTTCTGAAATTTCGAAGCTATGATGAGACTAGTGCGAAACACTTTTATTTTCAATCCACATCCGAAATACTAAAAGCGGTTTTATCCGATGACATTGTCGCTTTGAAAAGTTTGAGTTGGTTGATAAACCACATGAGCAGCCATTTGGGACTGGAAAAACTGAAAGATATCTATCAGAGTCCTGATAATCCCGTAAGAGGCATTAGTTTAGTCACTTTTGCCACCAAACATGAAAAATTACAAGCTTTGGAATACTTACTGTGCGAAGAAGACAAAACCCTTTTCAATTTATGCCGAAATTCTGATGCAAGTCTTCCAAAACCATCGGATGTGGATGGCGAGAAACATACTGCTGTCTACTACGCTATGCGATCTAATAACACTAGGCTTCTCGGGACTCTTATCGAAAAATGGCCCGACGAATACTTTACGAACAATACGGATGAACTGGATGAGCTGCTCTCCAAGGCGTACAGAGAACTGAAGCGGAAAAACGTGCCCTTATCGACCAACATCGACGTGTTCGTCCAAAGCAAACTGGTCGACTTGCGTTTCTTCGACGAAGGACCGCAGCAGATTTCGGACGCTCAAACCATTAAAAACCACATTCTGCATCGAATCGACCTGGTTCTCGGGAACATTCGCTCGATAGTAGCCGAGTTCTCTGACGCGGAAGTCGACGAAAAGTTCCTGCTGCGAGCGGAATTCATCGCTAAGAATATCCACACCCTCAAGTCGCAGTTGAAATCGACCTACGACCGGCTCCCGTGGGAGGAGATGGCGTTCTGCCTGGTGGTTTTCCTCCACCGTTACACAGCGGTCGATTCCATCAACATGTTCCACGGAATGGTGCTCAGCAGGAAGCGGTTGCTGGGGCACCTGGAGAACTTCGCGGTCGCTCTTGCCTCCGAGAAAGCCACCATCGCCAAATGGGATCACAAAAAACTGAACAAATCCATCGCGCACAAGCAGCGGAAGGATGTCCTCGCCTCGATCGTCAAGTCGAACCCGAAGCTGGAAGACTTGCTCGACGACTATCGCCAGGTCCGAGATTTTCAGTCTCTGGAAGCGATCGAGCGCTACATCCAACTTGCCTTGTCTGCGGATTGCACGGAACACCATGGGCAGCTGGTCATCACTAGAGCTCTTCAGGTGGTGGGTGAGCACATAAAGAACACTGTAGTCTCTCCGAAGATGTCGGGGGAGACGGGTGACAGTTTGTTGTCCCAACTGCCCTCCGACACGAAGGACGTTCTGTTGAGACTCCGAGACTCCCTGTCCCATGCGGAATCGTTCGCACTGAGGAGGGCCGTGGAAGAAAAGGGTGGCCCTTTTTTCGCTAAGGTTCAGACCGATATTGCAAGGATAAACACCATAATCCACAAGACGCAGATGAAGCTGAAGATGGACGCGATGAAGTCGGTGATTCGGAGGGTCGTGGAGAGCGCGTCCGCGGCCCACATCCGGGACGTCTGCTCGTTCTGCAACGTACCTTACGCCGTATACCGTGCACAACTCTCGGACTTCAGATCCAGGACGTTCGAAGAGATAGATGTCCCCACGCTGAGGAAACTTGTTTACGAAATGTCCGAACAGATAGCGGAGAAGACCAGTGAGGAAGAGGCTGTTTTTAGCGACGTGGAAGACCTGCTGAAATTGACGACGGACCGACTGCACTTGGTCGCGGACCATTTGCGTGAGGAGTTTGACACGCTGGCCTGGCACTGTTTCATGTGTTTTTATTTCTTCAACGAAGGCGTGCAGAGCATGAAAGACTTCGCCGAAAACGCCTATCATCGCAATGTCATGGGGACGTTCAGGATTCTGGAACCTATGAAGCAGTTCGATGTGATACTGTCCAGGTTGTTTTCCCTTCCGGATAAGACCATCGCCCACAAAACGTTCAAAATGCTCAAATTTCTCTCGTTCGAATTCGGCGAGGTTAAATCGATTTCCGAGTTCAAAGAAGCGCTGGCCGATGCTGAAGGTGAAGGATCGCGTCGCGGAAAGTCGAAAGCGAGAAAGTCGAAAGCGAAAGCATTCGAACCAGAAGAAGTCGGTAAGCAGTTGATGTCGAAGCTGGGTCCTCTGAACGAGATTCTGACGGAACAGGGTCTGATGAAACTCCCGCTTGAAAACCTGGGCAGCATCGAGTGCGAATTGGATTTGCGAGCGGTTGTCGAAATGCTCATGCTCGATGCCATGTCGATTCTGGAAATGTTGCCGAACTCTGTCACCCATAACACTTTTCTCTTGGACAGCGACTTCCCCATATCGATCGGGGCTCATCTGCGGAACGATTTGGCGCACGGCAATTCCCTGATGGACGTACTGCTGAAAGGCGACTGGATTGAAATCGTAACGAACGCGCGCAAGATGGCGATCGAAGACTTGACACGCAGCGGCAGAAGAATGGGCAAAATCGTCCGAAGCGATCCTTCGAAAATGGAGATCGAATTCGAACAGGAACTGGGATCTGTGGGCACCCAGGAGGCATTCTTCACGGCTTTGTCTGCGGGTGATTTGGATGAAGCCAAGCGATGCATTTCACACGGAGCGGATGTCCACGGAAGAAGTGTGAACTTGAGGACTGCTCTGCACTTCGCAAGCATGGCGCCTAACCTCGAAGCGGTGGAATTCGTCATCTCCTTGAATGCGGAGACCAGTCTGAAGGACATGAATGGTCAAAGCCCGTTGCACTTAGCCGCTGCCTTCGGAAGGTCGAGTGCGATTGATTTTTACGTGAATCAGATGGAAGTGGCTGTAGATGAGCGCGACGATTGTCTCAGGACGCCTCTGCACTTCGCAGCCGCCAACGGTCACACAGACGCCATTCAGTGTCTGCTAAGGCACGGATCTAGCAGTGTCGCCAAAGACATGCTAAAAGCTACGCCTCTTTCCTACGCCATTACCTACGACCAAGTCGATGCGTCGGTGGCTCTACTGGAAGCGGAAACGGACATCAATCGTAGTCAGAGTTGCGCTGATCAGACGGCCCTGCACATAGCCGCAGACAGAGGAAACTTGGAGCTGGTGTCGTTCCTCCTCTCCAAGAAGGCGAACGTGCGGTTGCAGGACGACTACAACTCCACACCCCTGCACATTGCATCGGACAAGGATCATTTGGAGGTCGTGAAACTCTTACTTGCAAGCGGATCGGACGCGAACTCGGTAAATATTAACAACAGCACACCTCTGGTTATTGCTGCCGGACAGGGGTTCGAGGCGATTGTCGATGTTTTACTGGAACACGGGGCTCACATACGTGGGGCGTTCAAGAACCCTCTGCATGTCGCGGTACTGCAAGGACAACTCGGAATGTCCAAACTCCTGATCAGGAACAAAGCTTCCGTGGACTCACTCGATTCCAATGGAAATACTCTCCTACACTTCGCATCAAAGGCCGGAAACTGTGAAATCGTCCATCTTCTGATCCAGCATACGGCGTTCGTCGATTGCAGGAATTCCTTCAACGAGTCGCCGTTGCATATGAGCGCTTTTATGGGTCACGCGGATGTCACGGAGATTCTGATAGAGGCGAAAGCGACCGTAAGCCTGAGGAGCGACAATGGGTGGACGCCCCTTCTGATTGCCGCGATGTTCGGTCGCTCGCAGGTCGTGGAAGTGCTGCTGAGCCACGGAGCGGACATCAACGATAAGACGAAAAGGCGGATTACGGCCCTGCATCTCTGCTGTCTGATGGGCCACGTCGACACCGCGAGGCTTCTGCTGCGACACGGAGCCGACGCGCATTCGATGTCCGATTTGGGGATAACGCCATTTTACTTGGGTTGCGAGTCCAGCGAAATGGCGGAAGTCTTCATCTCCGAGGGAGTAGATGTCGACACTAAGGGTCATTACGGCAGAACGGCGCTGCACGTTGCCGCTTCAGAGGGAAACTTGAAATTTGCAACGGTGTGCATCGAAAAGAAATGCAACGTCAACACCTCCGACCACCAGGGGCGAACGGCACTACATCTGGCTACAATTGGCAACCACGAGGACGTTGTGAAAATCCTGATTGACAAGGGCGCCGACGTCAATCGGAAGAGCAACAAAGGAATGACAGCGCTAAGTATAGCAGTGACGATGGACAACATGAGAATTGTACGCATTCTGCTCGATAGTGGCGCTGCTGTCTTAGATTTCCCTTACTGTCCCTTGTTTGATGTAGCATTTAGCGGACGCAAAGATATCCTAAAGCTGTTGCTAGAAAGCAGCAAGTGTGACATCAACACGAGGTTCGAGGATGGTAAAACGTTGCTGATCTTAGCTTCAATGAACGAACACAAGGGCATGGTAGAATTTCTTTTGAGTAACAGAGGCATTGAAATCGATGCCAAGACAAAGGAGGATGAGCAAACATCTCTGTACGTCGCTGCAAAGCGTGGTTACTTTGAGATAGTCGAGATTTTGCTTTCCAAAGGAGCGAATCCGAATGCTGTGACGACCTCTGGCGATACACCGCTTCATGCAGCAGCTTTTTCAGGCGATACAGAGATTATCGAGCATTTGATAAAATGGGGAGCACGTGTTAACACCAAAAACAGTTCACAAATGTCGCCGTTCGATGTAGCTGTGACTGAAGATCAACTGAAGGTGCTGTCCGTGCTGAAACAAATGAAAGTAGACTTCACAGAGAGAAAGTTTTACGGTTTCACCGTTTTGCACATCGCAGCGCTATTAAGTCAGTTAGATACCGTGAAATACCTCGTTGATAACGGAGCAGACATCAACGCCAAAAGCGATAACGGTTCCAAACCTATCCACTTCGCAGCCGCAGAAGGTCGCAAGACTGTTGTGGAGTATTTCCTCGACTGTGGCATCAACATCGACGATCGAGGTACATCTGATAACACTTTGCTCCACTTCGCCGCCATCGAAGGTCACGCAGATCTAGCGACATGTTTAATAAGGCGTGGGGCTGACATCAATGCCCAGGACGATAATGGATCAACTCCTGTGTTCATTGCCTCAGTCGAGGGACATAAAGATGTGCTAACGATCCTGCTTGAAAATAGTGCCTATTACGATGCTCGAACTAGATTCAACCTAGAACTTTTAGATGCAGCAGAACGTCGTCGAATTCTGGAACCATTTGCATCAACCCACAACTTGTTTGCAGCAGTAAGAAGTAATAGAGCTTCTCAAGTCAAAAAGGCCATCAAAGAAGGCGCCTTTGTCAATGCTCAGAGTGTCGATGATTCTACCCCTCTCCATTTCTGTGCACGGAAATCTCATGACGGGATTGTTAAGATCTTATTAGAGAGAAAAGCTAATCCTAATATCAGAGATAAAGCCGGATGCGTACCTCTGCATTACGCTGCGCAATGCAGTAATTCACGAATTGTCGAGGACTTATTGATGAGTGGCGCCATCTACAACACTTCATCGCACAGCGGAAAAACACCTCTCGACTTAGCAGTAGATCCATGCATAACAGACCTTTTAAGATTAGTGGACTCTTCTTTCCAAAATGTCCAGAGCGGGAATTGCACAGTCCTCACTGATTTGAAGCAAGTAAATAATATGAATACAATGAAAGCTGTCATGAGGGCTAAAGACAGGAAAGGGAAGACTCTGGTAGCCTCCGCAATCTGCAGCGGTTTTCCGAAAATCGAAGAACTCAAACGAGTGTTTCAAGAAGACGTGTCAGATCACCACACTACGGTAGAGGAAGCGTTGGAGAGAGATGATTATCCAGGATGCATAGACGCGTGCAGGATTATTCTACAGAGAAGGACCGAAGTCCTCGGTCCGGACAATCCGGGCGTTTCGGACATCCGCGTCCTGATAGCTAAGGCGCTGTGGGCGCAGGACAAGTACGAGGAAGCACTGAGCATACTCTGCGATGTCTGTCAGAAGCAGAGGGAAGCGCAGAGTCCTGACTGCAGGGACTGTTTGGAAATCAAACACTGTATCGCCCTTGTTCTTCAGAAAATGGGGAAGAACGGGGAGGCCTACGACATATGCGACGAAGTGCACCGGAAGCAGGTAGAAACTTCCGGAATCCAACACCCGGATGTTCTCTTAACTCTCCACACCATGGCAGCTATATTAATAGCCCTCGGAAAATCCGAACGTGCGTACCAAATCAGTTCAAAAGGCTTCAGTGACAGCCTGCTGATTTATGGGCCTGAATGTATACTCACTTTGCGTTTTCGTAGCAGCCTTGCTGAGAGCTATTCTTCTCTTGGTAAGCATGAGCTTGCATTGGAAGTATTCCGTGAAGTTCACCAAGTGTCAACAACAGCTTTAGGCCCTAGACACTACTTCACCTTAACGACCTTATATCATATCGCTTACGAGTTATACGTATTGAAAAAGTTAAGTGAAGCCCTAGAAATTTGCAGAGATGTCTTAAGTATTCAAAAATCTGTTTTAGGTCCAAAGCGTCTCGCCACGTTGAGATCACGTGAGCTTATGGCACGGATCCTCTATTCTGAAGGTAGTCCTTTCAAAGCATATCGAATCTTAAAAGATGTTCTTGAAGACAGATTGGTGATTTTAGGGCCAGAACACGATGAAAATATTTCCACGCAGATAATAATAGATATGATCGACACGACGATCATAAACAATGTTTCGGTCTCCCTTGAATGCATTCAAAGCACTGTTGGTGGATCTGAAGGATCTTGCAATCAAGAGGATTTAAGGAACGAAGCTTTAATTCCTGATGAAGATACCCTTGTAGATGGCATGAAGGCTGTTTTGGGGGGTTTTAAGGAGGAAAGGCCATATTTGGCGCCAGATAGCCTTGTGGGAGCTCATGCCATAGCAACTGATGCGAAGGTTGTTGACGTACTCATGAAGAAAGAGGAACTTATTGACACTACTAACAAGGACGTACACGAAGAAACTGCTGTCAACTGCGCTGCTCAAGCCATAACAACCGATGTGAGGGATACTGATTTACTGACAAGGAAAGAGGTTCCTGACCTTACTAACAAAGAAAGCCTTGGAGGAACTTCTGACCACTGCGCAGATGATGCCATTGCAACTGGTGAAGACGATACTGTTTTATTGATTTGGAAAGAGAAAAACGAGTCGTTGCTTGAAAGGTGCTCAGAAAATACACCTCTTGTTTCGTCCGAAGACAAAACCTCACTGAATGTCGCTGCAGCCAAAGGACATGTCTCCATTGAGATGGTTTTGTTCTCGGTGCTTCTATCTTCAATTGCATATTTGATAATCTCCTTCTTCTGTTGAATGTATACTTACAACTACAAATAAAAGCCTAGACTTTCCCCATTCATGAAGAGTAATAAGGCTGGAGTTTAATTGATTTAGCTGTACATTAGACGGTAGGTAGTTAACTAAAGTCACACTGCAACAACACAACGAGTTATTGGCGAAAATTGCGAAGTATTTACATCAGTTTAGGAATATCAAATTTTTAACACAAATAAAAAAAATATTAATGCCTTACTTAAAAGATGTCAATCAAAATACTCAAACACAGAATTCTAAATCATACTAAAAATAAACTTTTATTCTGGTGTAAAAAAAGTATTAATTCTGATCCCATTAAACTTATTTAAAAAATTAAGCAAAAGGCACACTCTCACTGAGCAATGAAATCTATTATAGAATACAATAAAAAGCTAAAATTAACGAAAAAACGAATTTAAAATTTTGTAGTACTTACATCAGTTTAGAAATATAAATCCAAAATGTACACTATCACTGTCGAATAAAGTAGGAAACACTTATACAATCAACTAAAAGAGCGAAATAAAACTGCCAGATTCACTGAAAGATGATAAACTCGAAGACTTACCGAGTTACCTTTCTTTAAATACGACCAGCTAAGAATCGAGTGGGTGCTGGAATGTTCTCCACCATGAGTCCAAGGAAGTTTCCGTTTCCACAACTTTCTAGAAAGTTCTGCAAAGTTTTATAAAAAGAGTAAACATTAATTCTGGTGCTGCCAGATACCGAGTAGAAAAATTACGTTTTTATGATCAATGAGTTTTTCGTTTGTGCTTTTCGGAATAACGGTGCTTGGTTTAGAAATAAATGTAATCGGTGTAGACAAATTAAACCGAATAGATAAAATTTTTTCAAAAAGCAGAAGGTCGATTTTACAGAAATTTTCAGAAAGAAAATCACTGCTTTCAACGGAGGATTCACATGTATCTATTCCGGACATTTTAAAATAAGTTACACGCCTTACCTAAAAAGCTTGTGAAACAGAATTCTACAAATCATTACGTATTCAATAAATTATTTAGAATTTATCAAGGAAAGTTGGTCGAAATATACACCAACTTTCCTTGAACTCCTGAAAACCTTTCCTTGAATTTCCTTGCAAAAATAAATATTTTAAAATATTCTTTCTTCATCAATAAAATATCTATAATTTATTTACATCATGGGAAGAACTAAAAAGTCAGTTCAAACATAATATTGTAATTTAATTTGTTTCGGAAAAAAAATTGTTTTTCGATCAAAACTGGTAAAGCAACCATAGCTGCCTAAAGCAATCAATGTATGATGCTCAATGTTATTTCTATGGCGATTCGAATAGTTTTTAGCCCCCTAGGGCCAATAGAACGGGGGTTAAGAGTTAGCCTATGCTGACCGCAATGTTCTAAAGTATAAGTGTACCAAATTTGGTGTGGATTGGTCAAACGGTGTAGATTTGTATAGAAAATATACACACATATCCTATTTTATATATATAGATGTCTTATTCTCTTTATCGTCTGTCTCAAATATTCAGAATTCTTTTATACTTCGTAAAGAAAAATAAGGCTTAAAATAAATAAAGTACTAGAATTAAAATTCCGTAAAAATAGTTTTGGGAAAAATAATTGATTTTTCATCAGCAGTGGTAAAACAATACAAGTAATTAATTGCATGCTCATTATACCATCCAGCTACTCCAAAACTACCAAATTAGGGTTGATTTAAGTATAGTTATTCTTCCGATGTTTTAGAATGAAACTTGTGTAAATATGTAAGCAAAGGAATGTGAAATAACGCATTCACTAAATTAAAATACAATTTATAAAATATAGAACATTACATTAAAATACATTGGATAAATTTTATGTGATACTTGTGCAAACACAAAAACAGAAAATCAGACAGAACGAAAAGACGGACAGATTTACGCAACCAAGTTTCAGTCACTAAATGAATGTAAGTACTTACAGTATGCAAAGTTTCAGGAAAACGTATTCACCCGTTTGGACGTAGTACAGGCACACACGTACAGACTGATAGATGGACAGACAGACAGACACCAAACGCGCAAGTGACGGATTTAGCACCAAAAGGATAGAAAACTTGAAATGGGTCGAAAATATTCAACGTACAACACACACTCCATTCTTATTTATATAGATTGAGTCAGCACATCTGATGTCTATCCTTTGTTGAGAGATACAAGGATTTTCCACCTTACCTAAAATGCAACTCTGAACATGCCTCACCAAGATCTTATGGTCTGAGAAGAAAGGAACTCTATGGAAGTCATGATCGAGTGTTGAACTTTTCGAGCGTGCGCGGACTCAGACTTGGTCTAGCTGTTTAACTAGACTTTAAGGAATAAGTAAGAACATACACCTCTCTCGCCCGTTGTGTTGCTCCTGTGCAACCGTTAATTAACTACCTATCGAACTAATACCTCGTCATCTGACACCGTGATTCAAAATTACGAGGCGTTGTCCTAGGATCTTTCCCTACGGGATTGATCCCGAACCGTCGCCAATAACCCATTGTGTTGCTCCAATGCGACGTTAACTATCTACCTAACGAACTGGCACCTGTGAACCGCTTTCTTCACAATCTGGTCCGCGACACTCATAACAGTTGTGGAACCTTGTAATATATATTTTTTATCGCTTGAAGATATCGACTTGATTCCAAAACACCGCGGTAGGTTGGTATTTTAATTAACGTCACACTGGAGCAACACAACGCGCGACGGTCCGGGATCAATCCCAAAGGGAAAGATCGAGGATAACACAACGTAATTTTTGAATCGTGGTCAGATGACGAGGCAACACATGTGTGAGCTGGCACCCCACTCTTCAAACTTTCACACCAAGCCATGGTGACCAAAACAGCGCGGACAATGACCAATTTTATGCCAAGTTCCGATGCGGTAAAATTACGCAGTTTGAGGTTAATGTAGTGTTCCCAGTTTGTACAATTTTGTTTTTTGTATTCTATTCTGCATTCAGGGTGGAATGTCACGCCTTCGCCACTGTGGATTCTGAGGCGTTACTCTGCGCAAATATTGGACTACTTTCGACTGGATCTTGCTTAGCTCGTCTTTTGTACGTGAACAAACACAGATGGCGAAAGATCTGTCATCGAGGCATGCACCCAGACTTTATTCTTTGGGAAGGGCTGAAGACAGTGACGTATCGAAAGAGAGGGGGAGCTTGTGACTCAAACCCCGCCCGAAAGTCTTGGCATCTTATATTTATATTCATATATAAATATAAGATGCCAAGGTAGGTGGTGGTGGTAATTAATTAAAATCGCACTAGAGGAACACAACAGGATTGACGACGATCCGGGATCAATTCCGAAGGTTAGAGGACAACACGTAATTTCGAATCGCGGTGAGATGACGAGATCACACCTGAGCTGGCACCCCACTCTCCAAACTTCCACACCACGACAACATGAGGACATTTGGGGCCACGACAGATTTACCGTGCACCAGCTCCCTTTGTACACGACAGTCTTTTGGCTGGACCCTCCGGTTGCTAGTCCGTATCCTAGTTGGAAAAGAAACGAATTAGAAACTGGAGTGTTGCGAGTTTGAAACTAACTTGTGCCTGCCAAAGATCATCGTGTACACGGTATTGGTATTTTCAATTAACGTCACACTGGAGCAACGCATCGTGTACACGGAGCTGGTGCAAGTTAAATCTGTCGTGGCCTCAAATATCTTCACGTTTCCGTGGTGTGGAAATTTGAAGAGTGGGGTGCCAGCTCAGGTGTTGCCTTCGTCTTCTGACCGTGATTCAAAATTACGAGGCGTTGTCCTTGGATCTTTCCTCTAGGGATTGATCCCGGATCGTCACCAATAGCCGTTGTGTTGCTCTATAGTGAATTTAATTAAATACCTACCAACTTCGCTGGTACAGATATAATTCACCAACGTACGCGGCACGGAAATGGGCTGTATTTGTATACTGGCGGAAGGCAACATAAAATCAACCGCTACGAGATTAATTCGCAAATTTTGCTGCAAATTTAAATAAATACGGTACTTACGTATTAACCGCATGCCAGCGATTAATCGCCAAATCTGTTGGAAGGGGTATAAGACGGAAGAACTGGAACAATCTGGTTATATTCACTGCCAAGTGAACCACAAATACTATTTCATTGATTCTGAAACTGACACGCACACACAGAATATAGAACGCATCTGGGGAAGTGAAAAATGGCGAAATAAAAACATCGAGGAACATCACGCCACCACCTCGAGTCTCTACCTCGCAATTTGTAATGATAATGATATGTTTGATGCCATCCTAAGGGCAATTGCTAAACATTTTCCGCCCGAAACAAAACTTGGCTGATATTCGCCAATGGCAAACAAAGCTTGGCTGACATTCGCCAATGGCAAACAAAGCTTGGCTGATATTCGCCAATGACAAACAAAGCTTGGCTGATATTCGCCAATGGCAAACAAAACTTGGTTGACATTCGCCAATGGCAAACAAAGCTTGGCTGATATTCGCCAATGGCAAACAAAACTTGGCTGATATTCGCCAATAGCATGCGGTTAATACGTAAGTACCTTAAATACGCTTAATTTAAGCTAGGAGCTGCATAATATTGCAATAAGTGCACAGAAGAGCTCTCGCCTCTCAAACGAAATTCCTTATTAATTTGGTGTCAGAAGTCAAGGACAAATTTGTAAGACAGAAATTAAAGTAAAGAAAATCAGTCAACTGGAAAAAAGGTTGAGAGATAAAAAATACCGAATCGCCTATGACCAAGTGAATGAGATGCAATTGAAGCGGACGTTCACAGAAACTAAATCTGGTAAAATGACAGGCGTGAGCATTTTGCCATGGACTTTATTGTTAGGCAGAGTAGACAGGCATTTCAATTAACGTCGCACTGGAGCAACACAATGAGCTATTGGCGACGGTCTGGGATTAAATCCGAACGGAAAGATCCGAAGACACCACCACATAGTTTTAAACCACGCTCATACCTGAGCTGGCATCCCACTTTCCAAACTTCCACATCACGCCAACGTGAGGATATTTGAGGCCACGACAGATTGAACGTGCACCAGCCCCCTTTGTAGACGACGGTCTTTGGTTGGATTCGAACTCTAACTCCCGGTTGCTAGTCCGTTACTTTTCCAACCGGGGCCCTTCAAATAGCGAGGAATAACTAGTACTTGTTCATCGTTTCAGACACCGCGTGTTTCACATTTTGTGCGGCTGGTTATTTGGAAAACGGTTATCAAATCCCGATCCATCATCCAAATTGCCTCGGACAAGGAAACGAGTCACTCGCCTCCATGTGCTGTCTTCATTCCTTCCTCCGGGCGGCAGTTGCTCACCGGCATGCGGCGATTAAAATCTCGCTGTTAAAGTTTCCCCCTTTGCCCCCATTATGCTAAAATCCCTCCGAATTAAATCTATTTCCTCTTCGCTGTTAACTTTCCCACGCTAGTGCGCATTTCAAACTCGCAGTACGCAAATCAGGCCTCCTGACAAGGTAGCGTTTGCTTTCCGTTGGCGTGGTATGGAAGTTTGGAGAGTGGGGTGCCAGCTCAGGTGTTGCCTCGTCATCTGACCGTGGTTCAAAACTACGTGGTGTTGTCCTCGATCTTTTCCTTCGGGATTGATCCCGGAGCGTCACCAATAGGTCGTTGCGTTGCTCCAGTGTGATTAATTAAAATACCTACCTACCATTAACAGGAGGATTCATATTTTGTTTATATTCGTTCAGTGGCTTTCGCCGTAGCCCGGTTGGAAGTGTAGCTAGCGGATTAGCAACCGGAGGGTTGCGAGTTCGAATCCAACCAAAAGACCGTCGTGTACAAAGGGGGCTGGTGCATGTTAAATCTGTGGTGGCCTCAAATGTCCGGCGTGGAAGTTTGGAGAGTGGAGTGCCAGCTCAAGTTTGACCTCATCATACGACCGTGATTCAAAATTAAGTGTTGTCCTCGATCTTTCCCTTCGGGATGAACCCCGGACAGTCTCCAATAGCCCGTTGTGTTTGCTTCTCCAGTCCGACGTCAACGCAACTTCCTACCTCAGTCATATTTAAGTCTAAATATATACCTGGTATTTCATCAAATTGGTAATGGTAATTATGTAACGTCGTAACTAGAGCAACACAACGGGTTATTGACGGCGGTCCGGGATCAATCCCGAAGGGAAAGATCCGAGGAAAACACCAGGTAGTTTTGAACCACGGTCGGATGACAGGGTCACACCTGAGCTGGCACCCCACTCTCCAAACTTTCATACCATGCCGGACATTTGAGGCCACGACAACCATCGCAACCCTCCGCTTGCTAGTTCGTTACTCTTAAAACAGGGCCACCGAGGCACATGGAACAAATTGAGCATTCTTAGAACATTAGAACGTTCCCCACCTCTCAATGCTTCCCCGAACACACTCCCAGATCATTACGGAGCATGCTCTGCATACGTGATGCGACCGAATGCCGAACCCACTCCAATTTTAAACTTTTCGGGGAACTGAAGAACAAGACGATTTCACCTGGACCCCGATGGCTTCAATTATATCATTCTCCAACATCTCCCTTTCCACCCCGGACCAATAGCCCGTTGTGTTGCTCCAGTGTAACGTTAATTAAAATACCTACCTACCTCTCCCTTTCCACCCTGCTCCACATCTCGCGGCTATTCAACCGTATTTGAACTCGGGAGTTGACCTCGCCATCTGATCGCGGTACGAAATGACTTTCCATTCGGGATTGATCCCAGACCGCCGCCAATCGCCGTTGTGTTGCTCCGGCGCGACTTTAATTAACTACCAACACACCTATTCAACCGTTTTTTGTGAGGAACGTGCTTTCCCGTTTGGCTTGGCAGGTAGGTAGTTGGACTTACGTCGCGCTGGAACAACAAAAACGGGCTATTGGCGACGATCCGGGATCAATCCCGAATGGAACGATCCAAGGATAACGCCTCGTCATTTTGTACCGCGGTCAGATGACGAGGTCAACAGCTGAGCTGGTACCCCATTCTCCTAACTTCGGCACCACGCCAACGTGAGGGCAAGTGAGGCCACGATAGATTTAACATGCCCCAACCCCTAAATACTTAATACCTTAGAATAGAATCCTTTGCAGTGATTCTATAGATCCTTTCCTTCGATTAGAATCAATTAAAACGACTCTACTGGCGCTTTTAGTTTAATATACTCCTTTAGAACGATTCTATTGGCTCATACTATTGGAACAAAACGATTCAAACGATTAAATTATTCTTTTCCTTAGATTAAAATCCTTTGCAGCGATTCTATACATATATTGGCTTTTTCTGTAGAATATAATCCCTTGAAATGATACTATTTGTTCTTTCCGTGGAATAAAATCCTTTGAAAATATTCCATTGTTGCTTTCCTTAAAGTAGAATCCTTTGAAAAGATTCTATTTGTCAAATATCGGTTGGAAATCATGAAGGTCGAAATGTGGAATCATGCGTTTGAATCCCTCCCAGGATTAAGACTATTCCCTTAAATGTTCCTCGTCCCTCTGTAGTCTCAGACATTTGGAAGAGGTAGGTAGGCAATTGGAATTAACGTCGCAATGCAGGAACACAATGGGCCATTGGGAACGGTCCGGGATCAATCCCGAAGGGAAAGATCCACCTCGTCATTTTGAGCCACTGTCAGATGACGAGGTCAACACCTGAGCAGACACCCCACTCTGCAAACCTCCACACCACGCCAATTGGAGGACATTGGATGCCATGGGAGATTTAGAGTGTACCAGCCCGCACGTACACGACGGTGTTTGACTGGACCGAGTTTCGATCTCGCAACTCTCGGGTTGATAATCCGTTGCTCTTCCAACTGGGCATACATGGTGTTGCCCTCGGACCTTTCACTTCGGGTTTGATCCCGGAAAAGTCAATAGCCCTTTGCGTTGCTCTAGTGCCGACGTTAATTAAAAACCTACCTTCCAACTGCTTTTAGTTCGTCGACTATCACCTTAAATGTTCAACTTCTCGCTATAGTCTCAGACATTTGGAAGAGGTAGATAGGTAGGAAATTGAATTAACGTCACCCTGAAGCATCACAACGGGCTACTGCGACGGTCCGGGTAGGTATTATTTTAAATTAACGTCACACTGGAGCAACACAACGGGCTATTAGCGACGGTCCGGGACCAATCCCTAAGGGATAAATCCAAGGGCAACAAGGTAGCCCGTTTGGAAGAGTAACGAATTAGCAACCGGTGGGTTGAGAGTTCGAATCCAACCAAAGAACGTCGTGAACGAAGGGGGCTGGTGCACTCAATCTGTCGTGGCCTCAAATATTCTCACGTTGGCGTGGTGTAGAAGCTTGGGGGGGGGGGTGCCAGCTCAGGTCTGACCTCGTCATCTGGTTTAAAATTACGCGGTGCTGCCCTCGGAGCTTTCACTTCGGGATTGATCCCGGACCGTCGCCAATAGCCCATTGCGTTGCCCCAGTGTGATGTTAATTAAAATACCTACCTACCAAGGACAATGAGTAATTTTGACCACGGTCAGATGACGAGGCATTCCGAAGAATAACGCCGCTCTCTCTCTCCATCTAAATCCCACCATTTACAGAACCTTTCCGAATCAGGGACACTTTGCATACGTACACAAGAGAAATAATACGCCCGGGATCGCACGGGCAGGGGTTCCCGAAATAAACGTGCCTCCCACAACGCCTTTGTTGGGATTGCTCACAGAAAAAGCAAACAGCGGGATTTACGGCAGGATTAGAATCTGGCCCGTTGCGTTCCGCTTTTAATCTTCGCTTTAATAATAATAGGTGAGAAAGGACTTAAAGACGGGTTTCTCTGGGAAGGACAAGGTGTTTACCCCTTCCAGGAACCCCATGGGTGGGTGTTTGTTGCTATGGGTGGCCCGGGTGATTGTTTATTCATCGGACAAAGGGAGCAGGTGGTCTGGTATGTACACGAGGGGGCTTTCATCGCTCGTGGAGAGAAAAGTCGACTTTTGTGAGCGTGTGAAGAAGTTATTCTGCCCACTCCCTTTATTAAGTGGGTCGGCTTTTACGTTGCTCTGATGGCAAAAAGGTAGGTAGGTGTGTATTTCAATTAACGTCGCACCGGAGCAATACAACGGGCTATTTTGAATCGTCCGGGATAAGTCCCGAAGGACGGTTGGTAGTTTTGAGGTTTCATGACGCAAGGCCATATTGGGCCATGCTGCGCCAGTCACAACACATACACACACATGAAAGCTTTTACTGATACAGAAGAGAAGGAATGCACCTGGCATGAATAGAACCTGCGCCGCCCACAACTTGAAGGTTGCTAGCGCAGTAGGCATACCCGCTGAGCCACGACGGTCCCCCCGAAGGAAAGATCCGAGGACAACACCTCGTTCTTTTGAACCACTGTCAGATGACGAGATCCAACACCTGAGCTGGCACCCCATTCTCCAAACTTCCGCATCATGCCGACGTGGTTTCTGGTTTTTGTGAAATAGTGAAACTTTTACTGACTTTTTTTAAGACACCGACCACCCAAAGGTGTAAGGTTACACGAGAGGCGATGGGGAGGACCTTTGTCAGGCCCTTAGCCCAACCGGACAATCCGAATACAATTGATTCATGCATTCCGAACAAACAGAATCAATACAAGTTGTTCATTCAAAACAAATACAAGTTGTAAAAAATAAACAGGATCCAAAGACCAGTCAACATTCCAAAAGCCGTCTACATCTTGTAGACGAAAGGAAAAGACATAAATAAACAATGCACTAAATGAGATTGAAATGAATAAAAGTACTTAACAGCTAAGAGACTAAGCGATTATGAAACTTACAAAGTGAGCATAGAAAGTAATCAGACAATGGGAAATGTAAGCATAATAATGAAACATGCATAAATACATACATAAACGTATCTTTATTGTTCATACATACAACAATATACATACTCACAGAACATCTTTATTTTACAGAATTAATGGTACAACTGTGTTACTCGCCTCGTTTGGTGGCAACGTTTTTTGGCGCATTTTTTATGTCGCCTGGGAAAGAATCCTTAGAAAAATCGTTTTTTTTTTAAAGGAAAATAAGTTATAGCGGAAAAAAATTAACGAAAAAAAAATACAAAACTTTGAAAATATATATATATATATATTATAGGTAGGTAGGTATTTTAATTAACATCACACTGGAACAACACAGCAACGGGCTATTGGTGACGGTCCGGGATCAATCACAAAGGGAAAGCTCCAAGGACAATTTTTTTTATCGGAAAATAATTAGCAGAAATAGTTAGAAAATGGACCATGACTAAAATCGAACTGAACGTTTGAATTCTTCCATACAATAAATGGAAAAGAATTTGGGAAAAAATTAAAAGAATGAATGAAATCAAAGAACAATTTAACGGAAATAAATAAAACATTTTACTATTCGAAATGAAAATTTAAACTTTCCGCTTGCCGAGGTTGCCATATAAACGGGAATAACACTAATAAAGATGGGTTGCCTTCACCTGTCATAACTCGCTACTAAAAGTGCGCCAATAGCGTTGCCACCAAACGAGGCGTATAATACAGCTGTACCAATTTTTTATGTGAAATCACCACTAGCTCGAGATATGTCACTTAATTAGCTACCTTTCTTTGCTCCCATCCGGTGGTTTGGTTCATGGTCGCATTTTCAGATATAACATGTCAATTGCAGTATTGTATATCGTTTATTCGTGACTGGGTATAATCCTACTAGTTAACAGTGGTCTTGGTGGGATTTTAATTTTTTGACGTAAATACGTCTTTAAAATCGATCCGGGGGTCTAAGGTGCATATGTTACCGTGAAAGACCGAAATTGGAGAATTACGACTTTCACCGGTGAATGTCGACACATACCAAATACGTCGGTGAAAGATCGAATATTTCATTACATTCTTGTACATTCGCACCCTCACCGGTGTATGTCGACAATCACAGATATGCTCTGGTGGAGGTCGAAAAGAGAGGAGCCGAGGTTTTTTTTTCCGATACCCTAATTTATACTGAATGGATACTGCAGTGAATCGTGATCTTTTTCTTGAAAAGTTAAATGCATTAATTGCGGGTAAACAAGAAGACAATTGTTTTTATTTTTCTCAAGAAAAGTACTCTAAAATACTTTCTGAAATGTTACGAACCTCACAAAAACAATTTCCTCCTGCTCAAATTGGTGATACTGTACGAATACAAGTCCCTGATGTCGACCGTGGTCGTACAGATAGCCGAAATGTGTTAGCGGTTGTTGTTGGAATAGAAGACTCCGACTTCTATAAACTGGCAAATAAAAATGGTACCCTCAAGCAACTTTACACACGTAATCAGTTCGTAATTTGTAAAGAAAAGTTACTTTCCATAGATGAGATTTCTTTTCAAGAAATGTCGCTGAGAGAAGCAGCTGCAGCTAATTCGAGAAGCGGGGGGCAAGGCTATACACGCTGTCACTGCAAAAGGAAGTGTTCCACAAATAAATGCAGTTGTAAAAGCAAGGGACTCTTGTGCAATTCAAAGTGTCATAATAGTTTAAGTTGTTGCAATAAATAAAATTTGAATCACATAATTAAGTAAGTTTTTAATTTCTATTATTTTCTTTTCTCATTTAGAATGTTCTGTGTGTTTTAAGTTCTTGGTCACTCCTCTCAGAAAGAGAGGCGAAAAAGTTATGTCACCCTTGTGACGTTTTATCGCGACTGAAATACGGAGAAGAAAATATAAATCTCCGACATGTTCAACATTCACCATTAGTGCATGGTGAATGTCGACATTTGCCGGTGTAAGTCAGAAATAAGGGTATTTAGCAAATATTTCGGACATACACCAAGCGACTATGTGAATGTTGACATTCATCGGTGAAAGTCGACATTCTCCAGATTTCGGTCTTTCACTGTAACACATACATGGGATTCATCGGCAGAAACTTGTGCGTCACGAAAAGTGTCGATAGCTCAAAGCCCCATCACTCCAGGGGAATCAGCCTATGGGGATAAATGACCTACCATCGTGTAGAGGAAGGTGGGCCGCGTCGACCCGGTTGACCACTAATCCATTCCACCCTCTGACCTCTGTATCGTTTGGTGGGGGAAATAAGTCAAATTTCGGGCATACGCTGACCCGTTTAACCGCTGTAACTTCAGTTCTAATCGACGGGCCGTGGCGAGTGCGTGCTTAAATTGATGAGAGCGACGAGTTCTACAATTCCATTAGACTAGTTTGCAGTTTAAACCATTGTGAAAATTGTGTGCAGTGGAAAGTGACGATCTGTCGAAGATTTGACCACTATGAAGCCAAAATATCACACTAAAGTTCAATTGCGGCATAGGAAGCGTAAACAAGTTGAAAGAGCAGCAGTTCAAGACAAACAAAATGATACCAAGAAATCTAAGCCTAAGCAAGTGGGGAGATCTAGAGCTTACCAAAGACGCAAGGAGGAGCAGGTGCGCGTAAGCGGCGACGTCGCTGGACAATGCAGTGGGGACTGTGCCTACCCGCTTCTTTTTAGGCCAAGCCGATGCCAAATTGTTGTGGTTAGTATTGCTGATAAGACGCCAAATTGGCAAAGTTTTGGCGACCTTACCAGTAACTATGTTCCAGCCGCGACTGTTAAATCAAGACTAGTTTGTGAGTTTGAACCGCGCGTACAATTTTCTCGATTGCTGCGCTTTTTTATCGTAGAGGAGTTATAAAAGTAGGATGAGCAATGGTAACTTTTATGTGCCCAGGATCATGTGACCCAAGCTAGTAGTAACGTGACCCTTAGACTTCTTTCGTCTGATGGGTGCAACTTAGCATTCAACATGATTAATCCACGGAACTGGAGAAGACGCCCATCCATTGATTCACCATCTAATGGTTATAGACTTTGGTGATATCACCACATTTGTCGCCACTTATAGAAATGCGCATTCAAACACCTACCCTGTCATAAGATGTCGCCAAACGAGATGATAAGATGCCAAATCGGGCAATCCAGTCCATTTTTCACCGAGCTATCACTTGACTACTAGTCGACATGTTGGTCACACTTTTTGAGGCTCATCTCAATAGTCGACTCCATGTCTGTGTTTTACCATGTCTAAAATATCTTCCAGGAAATTTCGTCTTCTCTGTGAATTGTTTTAAAAAATACTATTATTTGAAAAAAAGTCCCAATAAACACAACGGAACAAGACCGTTGAAAAGAAATCTACAATGCAGAATCTGCAAACAGATCCATAAACACACACAAAAGTGTTTAAAAAATATTTTGATTAAAAATTCATCTTAAAACGTAAGCAAGCCGTGTTAAATTGAAACATGTGACCATTATCTTTAAATTTAAAGTAAGTTGATAGTTATGATATTTTTATTCGGATTTCTCGCATATCCTTATTTTTAATTTTAAGACCATACTAAGTGGAAATAATTTTAATCTAACTACGGCAAATCAGGAACATTCATAGTATTCAACAAATATACTGACCAATTTGGTGGAGATGTCGAATCCGGGGCACTAGCGATTTATCGCCAAACATGGTAACCTTGATGTTTTGATCCAGCTTCATGGCAACACTATGCAAAAAGTTTTTCACGTAGGAAAGTCCGAGTTTTTTTAACGAAATCGCGAAATGGCGTCCAAAGCCATAATAGCTTTGGACGACATCTTGATTCGGCGACAAACATGCTCGACATCTTTACCACTAATTTAATACAGAACTGTTTTTCAAAAGGTACAGCTGCGTAAAAAACGAATCACCCCTCTTCGTGCATTGTTCATAATACAGCGAAGTCAAAGGTACTTTTCGAAATGTACTTACGTTTGAGTGGTGTGGAAGTTTTGAGAGTGGGATGCCAGCTCAGGTGTTGCTTTCGTCTTCTGACCGTGGTTCTTTAAGGATTGATACCGGATCGTCGCCAATAACCCGTTATGTTGGTATAGAGTGATGTTAATACCTACCTAGACCTTTCATATTCATACTTCCGAAATAACTTTTCTATCCCGATGAAATATTTTGTAACAAAACCCTCCAAGTGGTTTCGACGAGATATCTCGTCCACCGAGATCTGGTCAATTTTGCCAATGAAGAGGTGCCTTGTCGATACAACACCAGAGGGGTTAAAGAATCCAAACCAAATCTAGGCCGTCGTGGCTCAGCGGGTATGCCCACTGCGCTAGCAACCTTCGAGTTGTAGGCGGAGCAGGTTCGATTCTTGCCAGCTGTCCCTGTGTGTATTTCTCTCTTCTGTGTCAGTAAAGCTTTCACTGTGTGTGTGTCAATTACTTGATATTGTATGTCTTGTGTCAATTACTTGATATTGTATTGTGTCTGGAGCAGCATGGCCAAATATGGCCCTTGCGCCATAAAACCACAAAACCAACCAACCAAACCAAATCTATGTACTGCTTGTTTTTATTTTAAGCATGCAACGTTAATTTTAAAAATAAATTATGAATTGCAACCTTCATGTATTTTGATGGTAATCGATTTATAACGTTTTTTTATACGATGATGCGAAATATCATCCCTTTCCCACTAGTAGATGGTTAGTTTGGGGTTTTTATGGCGCCATATTTGGCCATGCTGCGCCAGACACGACGCACAATATCAAGTAATAGACAGACACACGCAATGAAAGTTTTACTGACACAAAAAAGAGAAATACACCCAGGGAGGAATGCACCTGACAGGAATCGAACCTGCGCTCCTACAACCCGAAAGTTGCTAGCGCAGTGGGCATATCCACTGAGCCAATACCCACTAGAAGTTCGTCATTTTTTCATTAGAGCATGGGTTATTCAGAGCACTAATGCTTAATCCTTTCGTGTCAGGCGAAAGGGGTTCAATCAAAATGGCTACTTCTCAGAAACGTAAGTTGAATAATTCACTTTCTCACAAATATTCAGGAAGAGAAACAAGCATACCATTGATGCAAATTATTGTAATGAAGATTCGCAGATTCATTTAGTTTTGATTTTAAGCATATATTATTTTTTTAAATTAATGATTCACTTGAATCCTTTGGATCTATCAAAGTTAGATTTAACCCATTTTCCCCTGACACGGAAGAAATTGTTTCCCAACTTTTATTTATATCTTCCCAAATAATTCCGTGGCAGCGGAAGCCAGGTTGGAAGATTAACGGATTAGAAACCGGAGGGTTGCGAGTTCGAATCCAACGAAAAGTCGTGTACAGCGGACTGGGGCACGTTAAATCTATCGTGCCCTCAAATGTCCTCACGTTGGCTTGGTTTGGAAGTTCGGAGATCGGAGTGCCAGTTCAGGTGTTTACCTCGTCATCTGACCGTAATTCAAGATGACGATCTATTGTCCTCGGATCATTGCCCTCGATATGGATCCCGTACCGAAGCCAATAGTTGCTCCAGTGCGACGTTGATTTCTCCCTACCGACCTAATATTAATCTCTTTCCAGATGAATTTCGAATCCAAGTCTCCATTGACATTCCCGGTTGGCGACTTCCCCGAGGCGAGGGAGAACGTCTTGGCGACGAAGAGAGGCGACGACTCGCGAAGTCTCGAGTCCAGTCAAAGGAACTCGGACCGCTCGACGAAGAAGAGGCGAGTCCGGAGACCGAATCCCAAATATCCACCGGCAGAGGTGTCCAAGAGGATATCCCCCGCTGCAGAGGAGCCCAAACTCCGCCAAAGGAAGCCCGTGTCCAGAGCCAAGAAGAGGAAACTGTCGCCAACGATGAGTCACTACAGCGGAGAGTCGGATTACGAGAACCCTGAATGTAGGAACCTGTCCTATTTTGCATGAGGAATACGTCCATCTGTGAATAAACAGTCACACACGGTTCTCTTTCTTTCCATCTATAGGCTACTATGGGGTGGGGTAGTTAAATTAACGTCTCACTGGAGCAACACGACGGGAGGACCGGGATCAATCTCCGAGGGAAAGATCCGATGATAACACCACGTAATTTTGAACCACGGTCAGATGACGAGGTCAATACCCGAGCTGTGGCGCCTCACTTTCCAAACTTCCACGCCATGCCAACGTGAGGACATTTGAGGCCACGACAGATTTAACGTGTAACAGCCCCGCGTACAGGGCGGTCTTTGGTTGGATCGAGTTCCGAACTCGCAACCCTTCCGTTGCCAATCCGCTACTCTTCCAACCGGGCTACCGCGCCCTGGCTATTATGAATGACGCTTCTTCGAGTTGCTTGTCAAAAATTTATTTGTATTTCCCGGTATCATACATGCTATTTTTATGTTATATATTTAAAGCGTTCCAAGTCTTTTGGAGGTCCTAAAAAATCGGGGGATTGCTTAACCATACTACGCCTATCTTAACTACAGCCACGTGTTCAAGAAATAGTTATGCAGGGGGTCCAATCTTCACTCCACTTCCATCAAAAGGCCGGACCGCTAACTATGCATACCCATAGACGTGAGATGTAAGTAGATCGACCATTGCAATAAAGACCTTCAAAATGTGTGACCAACATGTCGACTAGTAGTCACGTGAGTTTTTTTTTTAAATTTATTTAGTTGACAGAGTTGGCATCATATCATCTTGTTTGGCGATATATGTAATGACAAGGTAGGTGTTTGAATGCGCATTTCTATAAGTGGCGACAAAATTGTGAAATCGCCAGTCTACCACTATGTCACGCAGACCAATCAGATGATGAATCAATGGACGGGCGTGTTCTCCCGGTTCGTGGACCAATCACACGATGAATGTCCGTTTGCACTCAGTATGACGAAAGTAGTCTAAGGGTCACGTTACTACTAGTTTTGGTCACGTGATCCCGAGCACGTAAAAGGGTTACCATTGCAGACTATACTTCTATATTTCCTCTATGCTCACATCATGTCTGGTAGGTATTTTAATTACCGTCGTACTGGAGAAACACAAAGGACTATTGGCGACAGTGTGGGATCAATCCCAAAGAGAAAGAACGAGGACAACACCAGGTAATTTTGAACCACGGTCCAATGGCAAGGCCCCACTCTCCAAACTTCCACACCACGCCATCGTGAATACATTTGAGGCCCCGACAGATTTAACGTGCACCAGCCCCCACTATACACGACGGTCTTTGGTTGGATTTGAACTCGAAACCCTTTTGTTGCTAATCGTTACTCTTTCCACCGGGCTACCGTGGCCCACACATGTCTGCATATCGCATAGTAATGAGTTTTGTGCACAAAAGGAATTGAATCGATTTGAAGAAATTGAAAGGAGATAAATTTAATCGTTTGATAAATCATCGTACAGTTGCAGTTGGAAGCTTCAAAGCAAATGTTGCATATTTTTCTGTCGTTATTAAAATTTAGTTTTTAAATAGCTGTATATTTAATTTATTCATCTCAAGGAAAAGTATTTAGTTGAATGCCGTCCATGGCATACTTAAGACTGTTGACCAGGACGTGATACGATCTATTTCAAATCCAGAAAGCGACTGAGACAATTTTAACAACAAAAGCCGTTGCGCGTGAAAGAGACGACCCTACACTGAAAAAAAAACGTACTTTTTTGTTCAAATGCACGAAACTGTTGTGTGAAAAAGGTCTTAACCCTCCTGGTGGTTGTCTCGACGAGATATCTCGGCATTAGAAAACCTACCAGGTCTTAGTGGACGAGATATCTCGTCCATCTCACCGTAAACTGACTAGATCTTTATCAAAATTGACCAGGTCTGGGTGGACAAGATATCTCGTCCATCTGACCGTAAACTGACTAGATCTTTATCTCGTCATCAGAAAAAATCGATAATATCTTGTTGACGAGATTTCTCATCATTGGCGAAATCAGTCTGATCTTGATGGACGAGATATCTCGTCAAAACCACTTGGAGGGTTAATTACTAGGAAATTCCTGCTTTGCGGTAATTTTGGACGGCAAAGTTGTATTTTCGTTTCCACCGGTTCGTCCCGTCTTCATCGATTCTTTTACACTCGCCTTTCAAAAGCAAACAAAATGGCCGATCGCGTATTCGCCGTATTTCTCATGCAGCGTATAACCCACATTCCCAGAATTCCCTGTTGCGCCACTGGAACACTTGTAGCTGTAATGAGAAGTGATTGGTCTGAAGTTCGAATATCGCCATTTTTTGACAGGGTCACATTCCCTCCGCGAAAGAAAAAAAAGATGAAAAAGTACACACGAAGAAAGAAAGAAAATAAAGGAGGATGCAACTTGTCACATTCTCTTTATTTTTCTTTCTTTTCCTTTTCTTCTCATTCTTAATTTTTTTATTCTTTGTTCCATCTCCAATATCCCTGACGTAAGATTCTGGAAACATTGGTCGCCATTTCTAGTTTTTCGTCAATTTCCACCAATCGCAGTACGTTCTCCGAGATGTGTTTTGCGTGGGGAACTATAGTAGGAAATTGATTCACTTCCTTTCGGCCGCTGTAACCCAGTCGGAAGGCAGGCGGAGGGTTGCGAGTTCGAAACTCGGTCCAGCCATAGATCGTCGTGCACGTGGGACTGGTGCACTTTAAATTTGTCGTGGCCTCCCTCACGTTGGCGTGGTGGGGAAGTTTGGAGAGTGGGATGCCAGCTCAAGTGTTGCCTCGTCATCTAACCGTGGTTCAAAATTACGAGGCGTCGTAATTTTGAACACGTATTATTATTACGTACACAATTTTCAATAACAATACCCAATTTGAAAAGATGACCGTTCATCTCAACAAGTAGGATCCACCGACCTCGATTCCTTCCCACAGTTGCCATAGCAATCCGAATCCTATGCGGCACTCCGTGCCCCAGCCGTGGGCAGGCTGCCGTTGCCGAACTCAAATAAAACAGGCGGCGAAAAACAATAATCGAAACCACCACACAGTCTATTATTTATTCCCCGGCTGGTATTAGAGGTTTTTGCTTACGATTTCACCGGCACGCCCATATCAAGCGATGGATTTGAATATTTTTCAATTTTCGTCGGGCAAAGGCGTTGCCCCGACATCACAGCGCTCTCGTCCTCCCACAGACGTGCTGGTGATGAATCTACACTTTCGTCGGATGTGCAACCGTATTTCAACGACCCGCTTTGTTCCTTCTCTCCTCTGCTCTTTCTTTGTGTGGTAGCGTTCATTACATTTTCCACTTAGGCCTTCTGCCTGAAAAAACTCTTTCGGTTGTTGTTCAATTAACGTCGCACTGGAAAAACACAACGGGCTATTGACGATGGTCCGGGATCAATCCCCAAGGAAAAGATCCGACGAAAACACCACGTAATTTTGAGCCGCGGTTAGATGACAGGTCAAGCCTGAGCTGGCACCCCATTCTGCAAACCACCACACCAGGCGAACTTGAGGACATTCGAGGCTACGGCAGATTTACGTTCACCAGCCTCCTTCCACCTTTCGTATGGAAAACACTTATTTCGAAACAATCATTTCATTCAGGGGATCGCCAGTCCCTGAATCCACACTCGACCGAATTCTAGAACAAGGGACGGTTCGGGCACTCCTGGAATATTCTCGACGTTAAAAAATAAATGCTGGTTATATTAATCGTCGTATATATATCAAAGTTTATTCTCACCCTCTGACTGTCATGCACTTATTATACCACCATGAAACCTGCAGTCTGCCGTGCATTATTTCTGACTAGTTTTGACCTTTTAGATTTCAAATTTTCCCTAAGGATTCAGTTCTATGATAGAAGAGACCAGTAAAACCTTTCCAGGAAAGGATCTATAAAATTTTTCGAAAGTATTCTATTTCCAAGGAAAGGGATGTATAGAATATTTCGAAAAGATTCTATCTCCAAGGGAAATTATCTGTAAAATCTTTCGAAAGGATTCTATTTCAAAGGAAAAGCATTTATAGAACCTTTCCAAAGGATTAAATCCATGAGTAGAAAAATCGTGGACCTCACTGAATTTTTTTAAGTCTGACCACTGGTCTCTTCTGCACTGCAATACGTGAATTGGCCGCTATTTGTGAGGGAGCACCTAGTGGATAAGCCACCATCACTCCCAAGCCTGATCTGGAATTTGTAAGCGGCGTAGGTTCGATTCCTCTCTGCGTGAATATCTGTTTTCTGTGTTGGTAAAACTTTCCTTGTGTGTATATCTATTACTTGACGTTGTCTGTGGTGTGTTTTGCTGAACATGGTCAAATAAGGTCCTTGCGCCATAAAACCCCAACCAACTTAAGCCCGGCCACACACTGGAGTTGCATATGACCAAACACACATGCGCATGCGTAGTCCATTTCTGTACAGAAAACTTGTCTGTACGCATGCGTAGTCCGTTTCTGTACGGAAAGCAAGTCTGTACGCATGCGTATTTCAGTCAATTTTGTGTCTGTGGACTCAGTTGGGCCAATGTGTGCCAAACGGAGACAATCTCTCTCACAAACATTATGCTCCTTCAAATCATACCCGGTCCTACTGTGTGGTAGAAAAACGCTACGATTCCTATACCAAATAGGTGGCAAATTCTAAAAATAGTCGAATTTGAGAACGAAATGCTTTTTCGTATAAGGTAGTTGAGTTATACGAGAATCCATCTTTGTATTAGGTGGGTGTATGAATGGGAAGGGATGGGACAAGACCAGAAAAATCTAGTCTGCTCACCTCGACCTAGACCTCCTGGTGGTCCTCTCGACAAGGTATCTCGTCATTAGCAAAACTGAGCAGATCTTGATGGACGACATTATCTCGTCACTAGGAGAAAACTGACCACATCTTGATTCGTCATCATACAAAAAGGTAATATCTTGATGACGAGATATCTCGTCATTAACAAAATTGGTCAGGTCTTGAGGGACGAGATACCTCGTCGAAACCACTTGGAGGGCTAGACGAGAGTGACCAAGTATGCATTTAGAAGGACTAACTTAGAGCCTCCCCGAAATATTTTACCTGTTAAATACAATCAAAAGCACACTGAAGTTAATTTAATCGTCGAAAATCGATGGTTTCGTTTATCATATACACTATATGGACAAAAGTATTTGGACACTGCATATTTTTCAGAAAAAGTGCTTTATTATTCTATTTAGTAACGGGTAGGCCCTCCTTTTGCGGATAGTTTTGACTCTAACGGAGCTCCCAGATGCATTTCCAACCTCTACAGCGATCGCAGAAGTGCGCGACTTCTTGACATGGCGTACCAAGCATCTTCTGTCACGTTCTGTCAGTTTATGCGGTCGTCCGGGACGGTTTTTTGCTGTTGTTGCTCCGTCTTGCTTCCATCGCTTGATAACATACGCTACACTCGATTTTGGAATATCCAGTTTGGATGCAATAACTCGTACATAAAGATTACACAAATGACATCCTATGATGAACCCGCGTTGGAACTCGGTAAGTTCAGGTCCATGCAGCATAGCTCCACTAGAGTGAATGAATAGTTAATACAAAAAATGAGCTGCTTTTTATTTTACCCAAGCCCTTCTCAGCATACCGTTGGGCAAACTCAGTATTTGCATATTTGCCGATTTTCTGCAAATACTTTGGTCCATATAGTGTAGATATGATTTACTCCAGGGATGCACAAACTCATTAAGACCAAGGACCACACAGATGCATTGTGGCTTATGGGCAGCAGCTACACAGACATATAAAAGTTATCTGTCATATATATATTATTTATTTTATTTATCATGTATTGTTACAAAGAAAGGCAATTTTCAAAGTAAATAAAGAACTTGGAAGCGTGACATTGCAATGATTTGACGTTTTAATATTTGGTTCTATTTTTGTAGTAGCTATTTTCATAAATCAAGCGGTTCCTATTTCTCGATTTGATAACATTTATGACTGAAAAAGCTTCAGATATATTCTGCCACATATCTGAAATGAAACTTGAGCCACATATCTATATGAAACTTGAGCCACAGCTACTTTGCTGTGCGCAAGTCCAATTTTTAAAAATTACATATCGTGAGACTTGTTAAAGTTGAGATAACACTTGGTGAGGTGGGTCGCCAGCAAATCAACGGGCTGCGGCCCGCGGTCTGTACATCCCTGGTTTACACCATCACATTGTCAAAATAATGGTAGGTATTCGGACTTTTGAAATAATGCTGATAGTGGTCAGTAAAAAAAGCTTAAAATCAACTGGAATAATCGAGCATCTTTAATCCATAAATTTCTGTTGATAATTTTGTCGTACTGTTAAGTTTGCGTCAATGTGGAAGTGTGTATTTTTCAAGTCTAAATTTAAAAGTCTCATACTTCATTCAGAACCTCTGCACTGGGGTCGTTGTAACCATGGTACCAGGGAAATGTGACATGTAATGTAATGTAATGGTAGACACGGACTGGACATCTTAACCTTCCTGGTGGTTGTCGCAACTAGGTATCACGCCATTCGCAAAACTGACAAGATCTTGTCGGACTTGATGTCTCGTCATAAGAAAACTAACCAGATCTTGATCTCGTCTCATCATAAAAAAATAGACAATTTGCTAATGACGAAAACTCTCGTCATTAGCAAAATTTTGGTCAGCCCTTGATGGACGAGATATCTCGTCGAAGTCATTTGGAGGGTTAAAGAACCCATTGGAATCCATAGGTTAACCTGCAAGGTACCTACCTCCGGTCACACAAGATCACAAGTGAGGAAACCTAACTAATCTTCCATGGCCGACAGTCAATGTCCGAAGTTTAGTTTTCGCACCCTGTGAAAAGCGTTTCTCCTCAAAGCCTCTGCCAAAATCTCCGATGGGGTCTTTCCTAAATGAGTATATGGTGTATATCTTGATAAATATCTTGAGGACAAGATATCTCGTCATTACCAAAATCGGTCAGATTTTGATGGACGAGATATCCCATCGAAACAGCTTGGCAGGTTAGTGTGATCTGGGTGTTTCTACTACTGGAAACCATTCTTTTAGGTTTATTTTAACACCCCTTATGTGAAAAATCCTCGACTGGTCTAGAAGTTAGCCCTTCTTCTAAATGCATACTTGGTCACTCATGCATATGTTTAAAAGAGGAGAGATTTGTCACGTTTTGTCCTTTCCCATCAGAGGTAGCCCGGTTGGTATTCTCGGATTAGCGACCGGAGTGTTGCGAGTTTGAAACTCGATCGAACCAAAGACCGTCGTGTACGTGGGGACTGACGCACGTTAATTCTGTCGTGGCCTCAAATGTCTTCAAGCTGGTTTTGCGTGGAAGTTCAAAGAGTGGGGTGCCAGTTCAGGCGTGACCTCGTCATCTGATCGCGGTTCAAAATCATGAGGTGTCGCCCTTTGATCTTTCCCTTCTGGATTGATCCCGGACAGAAACTCCAAAACTAGTATATGGGGCTATCTATAGGACACATTGGCAAACCAATTTTTCTTATAGATAGCCCCATATACTACTACTTTAAGCCATTTTTTAACATTTTTTAAAATCACACTCGAGACTGAAAATTAACAAAAATATGAAAAATTAAAGCTGTTTTTACATCTTTTATGCGTTTTTCCGACCTTTTTTGTTCATTTTTTGCACAAAAATTTCAAGATTAAAAAAAAAACGCAAAAAACTCCAAAATTTGGCTAAAAAACAAGGTTAAAAAAAACGCATAAAAATTGAAAAATGAGACTGAACTATATTGTTTTTTGACAGAAAAATGCGAAAAAAACATTAAAAATAAGAAATGTAAAAACACGATAATTTTAATGAAAGAATCATTAAAGTTTTGATTTTCAAATTCATTTCATAAAGTGTATAAAACTTGCAAACCTAGTATTTTCATCAGTATATTTCCATTAAATATTCTGAAATTAATTCTAACATCTTTATATTTTTGAAAAAGATTATATAAAGCTTTACATTTATTTGTTAATTCCTGGATTTCAGGTATATCGCATACGTGTATCAATTTGTTTAAATAATATTCCATTTATATTTTTTAAATACTAAATTCAAATAAATTAGCTACATTTGATTTTCCGCAGTCTTTAGTCCCTTTATATATAAATTTTAAATCAGAAATTTTATTGAGTTGTTTCATTTCTTTCTCTATTAACCCAGATTTTTTGTTATTACATCGATTGGGTAGAAAAACGGTAAAATCATTCCATTCCTCATCGATTAACTCTACAATTATTTTTTCACCATTTTTCGTGGATATTTGTTTTATCTCAGTGACCGGATATTCTCTACCGATTTCAAGTTCATGTAGTTTTTTGAAAGGTGTAGTTTCAAGAGAACCCCAATCGTTGAGCTCTTTCAAGACGTCCATTTATTATATTTCATTTTTTAAAAGGCTTCTTCATTACAAAGTTTTTGTTTGGCGTTTTTAACAGCTTCATCATATTCAGTAATAGTCTCTAATATATCTAAATATTTCAAAATTAGGACACAAACTTCATAAAAATTTCTATTGTATAGAATATAAATATTATATAAATCATAACATAAACTAGCTAAAGTGACTACAACAGTGTCTTCAGAATCATTGTGAAGTTTAATAATACACTCTTTAAATTCCATTTATTACATTTCATTTTTTAGAATGCAGTTTTCATAATACATACATTTCCTCAAAGAACAACCAGGCCCTACTATCTTAGTATACTTTGGTAAATTAGAAGCACTCAAGTCAAATGAGTTTATACCTTCCAGTAAATCTTTTTCCAATACTCCACCCTTGTACGCAAACATACCACCATACAAATGATGTAAATTATTTATAAGTCTTTAATTCATTATTATTTATCCATAACTCTTTATTATTTGGATATCTTTTAAATCTCAAACCATGTACTTCATTTGTGCACTTTTTTACGATTCTCAACTTCTGTTCATCCAATTCACAGTCTGGAGTGAATACAGATAACATTTCGCCTATCAGTTCTCTGAGATGAACCCATCCTATGTCTCTCGCCATTTTGCGATTAGGGAGAACGAAACCTTGAATATTAAGTGTTATATCCTCCATTTATAGTAATCGCTTTTTAAAAAGAGTTTTCTAATATCCAAAAGGAACAGTATCGAAATTATTCAAAATTCTTCGTTTATCAAAACCACAAACATATATCTTTTATTCGTCGTATTTACCTTGATATTTCTGTCTTTTTGTATTTGGAATTGATTTATTTTTACATCTATATATTCTGTTTCTCCTGTTATTATTTTCATTCTTTCTTCAAAATTAAGCTTAGTTTCACTCTCATAACTCATTTTGAATCCTTTAACTATACTTCCAACTGTACCATTATTCATCAAATATGCATAGTCTTTGCTGGCTGGAGATATCCATGTTTTGATATATTTGTCTTCTCCTTATTCATCAGTCCATTCACCCAGCATACAACCTATTTTTACTTTATTGGTTCCATCATCGATATAAACAATACTGTCGGTATCAGAATAAAATACTTTATCACCTAATTTATCCATCATTTCATACAACCTTATTCTTGCTGAACTAGTGGTAAAAGCAGCTATATAAACGTTTGTATTGAAATTATCTTTAGCATATTCATCTTTCATCTTATAATTCATTTCTACACAATCATCATTCAAAAATACCATATTCAAATCTTTAATATTATCATTTAATATAATTTTGTAAAAGTATTCCAATTCCATCACATATTCAGTTTGCTGTATATTTTTTCTTTGTCCAAACTTACCCCATAGGGAATTTAAACATATTTTAGCTATAAATCTCAATCCTGGATTTTTCTCAATTTTTCCTAATTCTATATCTAATTTCTCCCTTTACATACCTTCTATATTCTTCAGTTTTGAAAATTTTAGACCATTTATCATCTGTTTCTAATTTAATTTTCATAAACATTTTGACATAATCTCTAAATAAAGTATCAGATCTCATATTAAAATTCCAAACTTCGTATATATTCAAAATCGTATATCCTTTTTGAATTGGCAATTTCACATCAGTAGTTGTCCAGGTTCCTATAAAACTCCTCTGATCATCTGTATGATTACATTCTTTATTTCTCATTTCGTAGCACTCTTTGCATCTCTTTTGTTCTACAACTTATTTAGATTTGCCAGACTCAGTCTTGTGTTTGCATTTAATGGTTTTGGAACACTCTTTACACAAGCTAAATATCAGTTTTTCTTCTTTATAAGGTAAGACAGGGTGATATAGTTTTTGAGGAGGCAGTACTTTACATTTGATTAATCCGTACCAATTCTTGTTGTATTTTTTTAGGGTTCTTTATCTTTTCAGGGTGTCCTATTGGAAAATAATCAAAGAAATTTACGGTTGGATAGAGTGAACATACATCAATATATCTACCCTTTTCAGAGTCTTTCATTTCATATTTCAAAGTCGTGGGTTCGCATCTTCCACCATAGGAAGCATCTCTAGGAGTTAGAGGCGTAACAAACTCTCTTTTCCATTCTTTTTTCATATATTTTTTTTATTTCTTTATCCTTATCAAAATCACACTCCCAAATCTGAATCAACTCATATCCGGCTTTTATTATCTTATTATTTATCTTTTTGGTTTTTTTCATACATATCTGATTTTGTTTATTTACTGTTGATTCCTTATAGCACTTTGGACATCCGTGCCAATGACAACCATGAAATTGATAGACTGTATTTTCATAAAAACCATCTACTTTATAACTTTTATTTTCTAACTTTAGTTTTTTTCACCTCCATTTAATGCGTGTTGTATATTATGTTTTTGATAATCTAACCAAGCAATTGATTTTTTACTATAAATGTCTTGTTTGATTTCTTCATCTATAGCTATTGTATTCACTTCTAAGAAATGACTTCTATATATAGCCATACAGACACCTGCTAGAGTAACGTACCTAAAGGGGTCAATATCAACTGTTTTCAAAAATAATTTCCTCATTTCTAAACATCCTCTTAGAATATCCACATCAGAATCACAGTATTTCATAATTTCTTTTCGAAAATCAAAGACATCATCTTTCACTGTTTCATACCATTTCATAAAGGATTTTCCTTGTTCTGTTGTCATAGAATTATAACCGTAATTATATTTGTCAGGGTATTTACCTATATAATTTTGATTTTCAGAAGTGTTGAATAAATGAGGAAAATAACCTTTAACTAATTCAGTTAAGCCAAATGTTTTTGGAAAATCTCTCAGTGGAATCAATGTAAAATTGATAGAGTCGATAAACCTTATATTATATTCATCTGCTTTCATATACATGAGTTTATTTCCTTGATATATTGGAAATACTTTAATTTTATTTTTTAAACAATATTTAGCCAAAAATTGGAAATCAAACCCTTTTCCATAATGAGCCAATACAGTATAACCATTATGTTTTTCATTAAATAACCATTTACAGTACTCTACGTCATTATTGAAAGAGGTCTTACTACCGTGAAAATCGTGATTTATTACCATATTCACTTCATGATTTCCTGTTTCTTGTTTAGTTTCAACATCAAAAAATAAATATTTCTCGGAAAAATCAGCATATTTACACTGATTACACCAAACACTATACTTTTTTCTATGCCTCTGACAGGTATTCAAACAACTCGTTCCTTCAGTTTGCTCACATAAACCACACCATACTTCTCTAGCAATTTTGGAACAAGCAAGTATACATAAACCTCCTTTGTTTTTTTTTCATTTTCATATAACATTTGTGTTCTTTATCAACCCATTCACGGCAATTGTTACACTTTTGTTCACCACATTTATGCTGTTCAGGTTTTTGTTTAATTTTTTTTTAATTTCTCTTACATTTCAAGCATTTCCATAGGATTTCACACAGAGGGTTTATCATTCTTGTGATTTTCATAGCATTTTTTACCTTTGAATGATCTAAAACAGTCATTACATTGAATTTCTTCTCCTTTACAATTACTCATATTCCTAAAGCATCTATCACATTTTAATAAACATTTATGCTCATTACCTCTCTTATAACTTACTTGACAATAATCACAATAATTGTTTTTTTCCTAAAAACCTGTAATAGATGTAATGACATCAAAACTGATTCCTATTCTTGTATATGTAAACGGATATTGGTTTATAAGTACCACTATATATTCTTTGATTGAAATTTTCCTCTACAAAATATATTAATTTGAATATCTAGAAATTCCTCAAATTGTTTAACCTGTTCTAATGTACAAACTTCTAAAGGAATATTACACATTTCATGTAGTTTGACAGCTAATGTTTTTTGTAATATTCTTCCTTTTTTAATATATATAATATCATTTTTAGTTAATTTTTCATAATCTATTTTTTCACACAAATGATCAGGATTTTGAATACTTAAAGCTGTTACAACAGATCTAGCTAAACAGATATTATCATCATTATTAACTCGACAAATACTCCTTTTATTTACTATATCTTTATCATCTTTGGGTGGTTATTTACAATTTCCTCCTCTTGGTAATTCAATCACATTAAAGTCAAATATACACTCACTAATTTTCAGTTCTTTGTATTCAATTTTATGGGTTAGAACGTCTAAATAGGTTTCATATGCTTCTTTAGTAGACATTATCTGCGGAAGGAATGGTTTATCAAGCTGGGGACTATGCATAACAATATCAACTTTTCCTTCTATTTTTCCATGTCTTTTCTAAATAAATCTCTCAATATATTATGATACTGTTCAGGCCTTAATTCTTTAATTTCATTAACTTTATAAGTTATTCTAGGTATTAAATTTTTTAATGTTTTCTATTTACTTCTTTCATAGTCTGATCTAAAGAACTCTTTGAGCTTTACTTCTGTTTTTATATTTTTTCTAATTTTGGTTTAAATTCTTTAATATTTTTATCAAATATTAATCCAAAAGAATCAAATTTTTTCTTAATTTTATACCGTTTTTTAATGAATTCTCTCTTATTTCTATCTAGATAATCAGATACATCTAAATTTAATAAATCAATTAATATACTTTTATATTCCCCTGTGTTTCTTATATGTTTACTTAATAATCTAATTAAATCATCTTTTTTACAACCTCTAGGTTGCTTTATTTTTAATTGTTTCAATGCACTTCTAAGTTGACTCACTGTCTTTACTTTCAGTTTGCACTCCATTTATTAGGAGTTATTTTTTAAAGGTTTTTTTTACTTGATTTATATGGTAAAGACTTTTGAAATGTCTTTGCTTATGGGTATAACTATACGATTTACCGCATTCGCAAGAATATTTCATATATTTAATGATTGATTCACAAGATTTGCACTCATTTCTTGATTTACGAAAATTGTCCATAAATTTTGAAATTTTGCATATTCTACAAACTTTGAACTCCATTTAAATGTAATGATTTATTTAAAGCGATTTTTCCAAATTTTTTCTGGATAAACAAAGTAACGTATATGAGGTCCAATTTCAACAAATTTACCATTAATAAACAAGGAATCATTTTCTAAGGAATTGAAGTAATTTATAAGCTTTTCCCACTGTAATTCGTATGGTTTATTAATTGGAATATCATTGGGAATAGAGTAGTATTCACATATTTTTTTAACCAAATAATTACAATTTATATATTTTTCAATGCTATAAAAATCAATTAAATGATGAAACATGTGCTGTACTTTTAAAGGTAATTTATACTTTTCCTGAAAATATTTTAATCTATTCATTCTTTCTTTATAACTATCTTTGATTATAATTTCCTCAGATGACTATGAAGTTTCACTGCTAGCAAATGATAATGGAATACTCTCAGCTTGCTCTAATTCTTTAAAAAATCAACATTCATTTATTAAAATTTTAATATAAAAATACTTGAAATTGAGTTGACCAAAAATGGCTGAATAGCGCTGCTTTTGTGTTATTAAAGGGCTTCTTTATACACGAGAAAATCTCGCCTTTTTATCAGCGCGTGGAAACTATTTTTCATCCGTTAACCGGAAGTTTAGCTTCAAAAATAATTCGATTTTATTCCATGTGGCGCAATCATACTGTGCCACGTGTTTATCGAGTTCGTTCCAATCGAAATTTCTAGAAGCGTGTTGCATCATATTGTGAAAGCAGTAGATAAAACTTAGGTATGTAGCTGGCAGTATTCAATGGATGCTAATGCTGAAATGCGAATTGAAAACTTTTCAAAAGGCATTTCTGCAGAACATGCTTTTCAAATTTAATTGAAAGATAATTAGTATCAGAAAAATGTAAAAAACGAAACTTGGAACAGAAACGGCGCAAACTTAAATTTGTGATTAAATTTCATCTTGGAAGAATTGAAAGCTATTGAATTTTCTATAGATAATTCTGATAAAAAAAATATGGTATTTGGAAGCAAATCTTGCTGCTGCTATTACAGCTTTATCCAACGAATTTTAGGAAAACGCCTTATCCAGCGTCAAATGGTGAATTTTTGAAAAAGGGTGTGCAGCGTTGATAAGAGGAGGTCATTAAATCTAGAGGTTTGTTGCATCATATTAGTAGATTAAGCTGGATGTATTGTTTTTTGCAGTTATCAACGGATGCTAATGCTAGCCTTAGAATAAAAATACTCGTAATTTCTTTTCATTTTCAAAGCTTCCTTTAACCTATACACCCAGACATCCAACAAGTCCTCATTATCTTCAAATTCAGAAAAAATATCGTAAAATGTAATTTTTCCAAAATAATGTAATTTTATTATTTTTCTTAAAAACGATTTTCAATAATTATCATATGATTCTAATTTAAAATCATCTCTTGCTGTGAATATGATATTATGGTGATTCCTTTGTCTTAAATTATCATACTCTAATTTTATTCTATAATTGAATAAATTAATATTTAAATATAATACTTTGGTTATATTTTTTTCAAACATTTATTAAAGAGTACTTTTGATGGTTTTATCCTCCTATTGAATAAAAGGGTTTACTCCAAATATATTAGACGGTCCAAAAATCTGACCACGTCAGTATTTTGAAAGGGGGGTCTCACAAACCCCCCTTAAAAACACACTCGATCTATATCTGATTAAGAATAGTCAGAGTGAATTAAAGATGCCTGAGTTATTTACTGGTTGGTTTATAAGGGATGTATTACCCGTAAGAAATATTAAAAATTGGACTCTAATATTTCTTAGAATTATAGAATCCTTTGTTTAATAAAAAGGATATTGAAGATTTCCAGGGAGGTAAACATTTACCGCCCTACAATCAGAAACGTAATATGAAAAGAAATTTAAAGTATAGTTAATATACAATTTTTTTATCATTTATTTACTAATGAATTTACATAGTAAAAGATAGAAGCGTCAGCTTCGCTGTCTAATTTACGTAGTAAAAAAATTAATTTACAGAGTAAAATATTATTTTGCTAAGTAAAATATGCTATCAGATATATCATTTTTACTATTAATAAATGGATAAACGAATATTTGATTTAGTTAAATGAGTTAAATTAAATAAAGAAGTAAAAAAATAAAAATTTACAAGAGTGGCAAAAAAGGAGGATTTGAATACAGTTTACAAGAATTTCATAAACCTGTTACGGAAAAGATTGAAAAAGCTGAATTAGCTAGGAAAAATCAATTACATTAAATTGCTGATAAAATTGAGGATTTATCTTTTCTTGGTCAAACCTCTACGCCATTAGCTCTAGAAGCAATTGAAAGCAAAAAATTCACTATTGATACAGACACAAAACTTGATGTGCAATTTTTAAATGAGAATAACTTTCCTCTCCCTTCTGAATTATTTAACAAACCTGATGAAATTGAGAAAATATTGCAACTTACAACTGAAAAGAGTAAGCAATTAGGCAATTTAAAATATCAAATCACTCGTGGTGTGAAAGTCACTGAAACTGTAGATGAAATCGATTATAAATTGAAAATGTTGAGACTATATAAAACTAAAATAAGAGGCTTTAATGTTACAAAAATATATAAAATAACAGGTACAGGGTTGATATCTAACTTGAAAATTTTAACAAATAAATTTATGAAATCAAAGAAAAATAAAAAAATATATAATGAAATTGTAAGTATATTAGATATTTTACTAAAGGATGGTAATTTAACCAATGATGAAGTCAAGGCTTATTATGAAAGGTTTTTAGATTTTCATCTTTAATAAATGAGTTATATTAATAAAAAAGTGTATTTTAGTGAATCACAGCAAAACAAATTAAAATCTGCTTTGAAAAATGGAGAAAAAATATCATTGCAAATCGAAAACAGTAAACCACCTAACCATGATATGTATCTAACTAAAACCCAAATTAATAAAGGAAAAAGAATTAAAATCAGTAAGACTCAATTGAATAAAAGTGGTGGATTTTTACTATTTTTAATACTTATTTTAACCAGCTTGGGATTGGGTGCTGCCAGTGGCGCTGCAGGTTGGGGTGCCAAAAAGATTTTGGATAAAATTTCAGGTTCTGGTAAAAAAAAAAACCTTGTGGAAAGGGAGTATTACAAAATTGGGAATTTCTAACGAAAGGATTAAAAAAATATGAAATATGAGAGAGGATTTAGATGTGTTTTTACTTCAGATTTATTACCTAAAAAGATGAGAAAATTTGAAAATGGAATCATTAATTTAGATATTTCTACAGTTCCTGGAACTCACTGGATTTGCTATTATAACGATCCAAAATATAAGTTTGTTGAATATTTTGATCCTTTATACATAAAAATTCTTGGTAATATAGTAAAATATTTAGAAACTTCAAATAAAGAAATTAGATGTAATGATAATTTTTTGCAAAAGCCTACATCTGTAAAATGTGGATATTATTGTATGAAATACATAACAGAAAGAAATAAAGGAAAAAATCCTGTTGAGGTGTTATATTCGTTTACTAAAGAACCTAGTGATTATAATGAAAATTTTGTTAGTTATAAATGAAGTTGCTTCTTTTAGATTAAAAAAATTCAGAGAAATCTGAAGATTTTACAACTCATTTTCGAGTCCCTATACCTATAAAAAATACAACAATAGCTTTGAAATCCATGTCTATGTGGGTTTCCTGGCATAATATAAATAAAATATATAATAACCATATTTTGACGTACAGTGTTGGTACAGAGACTCATCATATCACATTTGATGATGGAAACTATACCGTAAAAGATTTAAATGCTTTTATACGAAATACGCTTAAAAAAGGTGAAATCCAATTTGGAATTAATTTTGCTACATCTCGAATTGTACTCAAGTTGGAGCCAGGATATGCAGTTGATTTCACACAGGGAGAATTACATAAAATTCTAGGATTTGAGAAAAAATATATATAATCAACCAGAAGAAACTGCAAAATATTTAGCTAATATTTCGAGAGGAATTGATGATATTCATATCCATTGCAATATTATTCATGGTGCACTATTTAACGATAAAGTAACTGATATATTGCATTCGTTTACTCCGTCAATCCCTCCGGGCAGTTTGATAAAAATTGATGAAATCAATCCCATATTTATCGATGTGAATAGAAATGATCATATATATAGTATCAGGATGTATATAACTGATCAAGATGATAATATTATAGATTTAAACAAAGAGTAATATATAGATTAATTTTATCCTAAATAAATAATTAATTATAATAAGCATAGACTGTATTCGAGAGGTAAAAAGTACTACGGAAGCGGTATATTCACAGATGCTTTGAAAGCAGTTGGAAAGAAGGGTTTGCAAATATTAGCTGAAGCAGCTATTCCTGAAGACAAATCACGAACCTTTATAAGAAATAAAATGAGAGAGATATTAGGATCTGGATTAAAGAAATTTTAGACTATATAAATGGAAAGAATTTGGGATTTATCAGCAATACCAAAATATTACGAAAATGATATTGAATATTTCGTGTATAAAGAACATAAAGAAGACGGAGTTATTGTTAATCAGACTGACTCTGCACTGTACACATTTACAATTAAAGATGTAAATGATACTATTTTATTTTCAAATGGTTACATCTGTGTGGATGTAAGATTGACAACTGATAATAACTCAATTAATGACGATAATGTGACTTTGGTAAATAATGCAAATTTATTCTCCAGAATCACATTATATATAGGTTCAGGTCCAGCCATTGAAGAGATTCAAAAACCGTGTCTCGTTCATCTAATTAACGGATTAGCAAACTTTACAAAAGATTATGAATCATCTGAAGCAATCGATATGTTTTTCTATAAAGATACTGCAGATTCAGCAGATTGTAATTTTTTTAAATTTGAAGGAAATCATGCAGATGCTGAGAAAATGGATAGTTTAATTAAGAAAATTAAATTAAATGGAAAGTATATAATAAAGGATTTGATGAAAGAAAAAAATTAACAAAAAATAGTAATTTAGTTAAAATATGGATACCTTTGAAACAATTATTTGGATTTTTTTAATGATTATAGAAAATTAATATCAGGTATTAACGCTAAATTTGAATTTATGAGAAACGAATTTACTAATGTTGTATACAGATTTGCCTAATGCACAATATAAAGTGATTATCCCAAATATGAGCCTGTGGTTACTTCATGTAAAACTGAATCCAGAAGCACAAGCCAGATATCTAAAATATACTTTAAATTCAGATGCAAGTCAAATTATAGAATGGACTGCATCGAGATTGAGAGAGGCAAATGTATTAAACGATATCAGTGGAACTATTCACGTAAAAACCACAACAGATGATATTTTAAGCATATTTGTTATTCCTCATTATGTAGAGAGAGAAAATAATATCAATAAAAATAATATGATTTTTGATCATTTAGACTTGACAAGATGTTATATTACTATCAATGATGAAATATATCCTCGACATGATTACACTGTAAGTTTTAAAGAAGGTGAATTTAATTATTGTAGATATTATTCAGACTTTTTAACATCTGGTTTAAATACAAACAATACTTAAAATGGTTGTTTGGTTAGCTATGATGAATATCAAAACCTATATCCTATTATTTATTTTGATGTATCCAATTATCCTCCTTATTTGAGTGCTAATAATTTAAATATCGAATTTACTTGGTATTTGGAGAAATAATCCAGGCAAACCTTTTAAATTTTATTTTATTTTGAATGAAAAAAGAAAGGGGGAAATGAACATGTATAACAAGACATTTGATTGTTTACCCTACAATTTGATTATAAATAAATGATTTGGTATCCTTTTGGTATTGACTTGAATGAAAAAAAAGGACCCCCAGGTCCTCCAGGAAATGATTTTAAATTGACAGATGATGGTGAATATGATATGGAAAACAAACTTTTGAAAAATACAAAAGATCCTGTTGAATCACCTGATGCATCTACGAAACGTTATGTTGATAAATTGAAAAAGAAAAATATACTATTAAGTGGTGAATTTTTTAATGCTCAAGGCAAAAGAATTGATAATGTGGAAGATCCTAGAGAGGAAATGAATGTTGTAAATAAACGTTATTTAAGCGAAAAGCTTACCGCTTTAGGAGATAATTCATTAATTTTAAAAGATGATAAATATGATGGAAAAAATAAAATAATTAGCAATATAAAAGGTCCTGTGGATGAAAAAGATGTAGTTACTAAATTCCATTTGGATTACTACTGTATAGTATGGGATAAAAAGAATAAACACTATTTTGCGCGTAATGAGCAAATTTCAGGAATTAAAGATCCTGCTAAGGATAGTGATGCAGTAAACAAAAAATATATCTCAGATGAGATAGTTTCAATCTTAGAAAGGATAACTTCACTCTCAAATACATGCACGAAGCTGAATGAAATAAAAAATAGTTATTCAGCTAAAAATTTATATATCGAAAACGTAAAGATCCAAAGGACCCTCAAGATGTCGTCACAAAAAATTATTTAGAAAAGAACACTTTGGTTCTAAAAAATGGAATGTTTAACAGTTACCACAAGAGACTGATAAATACTGCAAATCCTATATTATGGAGTGACGCTGCCACAAAAAAGTATGTAGACAATAAAATTTTTCACGCGGCAAGTACAGCAGGTTTTTCTTGGAATGGTGGTCAATATGAGAAAGTTCAATTCGCAAAATTCAGTAATGATTTGCTAAAGAGATATGAAATTGTCTGTAGATATGAACATGGAAATCTCTATACATACAGCAGCAAAATTTGCTCTACGTTTTCACTTACAAGTGAAACTTGGGGGTAAAGAAACGTTTCATCACATAATCCAACCCTCTTTCAATAAATATAATGATGTTACTTTATACAGAGAAGGAAAAAAGAATGATCAAATTGAAATATCTATCAAAGCAGATATCGATAGTGAAGATATCTATGTTTATTTGGAAATATATAATATATAAATGATTTGGTATCCTTTTGGTGTAGCGAGTGAAGAAAGCGATCTCAAATTAACAGAAGAGGGTGATTATGATATGGAAAAAGGAGAATTAAGAATTTGAATGGTCCTGTGGATAGACATGATGCGGTACATCGAAAGTATGTGGATAAAAAAAAAAAAAAATAAACGAGAAAAAGCTGATAATTTATTATCTAGAGATAACGACGGGCTTTATGTACCATCTAATAAAACATTTTGAGCAACTATTCAAAAAGAATATCAGAGTTATAGTTTCTAAGATAATGCAGTTGAATTCAATGTATTCAGTTCCGATTTACTAACTATTGAAATGCGACTAACTACTAATATGTTGATGAGAATTACAATCTATTTAAAAGAGAAACATGCATATAATTCAACGATATTTGTCTATCTCATGAAGGATAACGAAATTTATAATGTATATCATGGAAAAATAAAAGATTGTTATCCAATTGTTGTTATTACATATGGTAAACGTGATTTTCAGCTTTCAATGGATATAGAAGCTCAGTACAATCATAATTATGAAATGAAACCTTATCTTTATATTGAGAAATTGGGTGAAATCGATTTATAAAAAATGTTTTCTAATAAATGGCAGTCAACTGGTTAGAAGTTTCGAAAAATCCTGGATTATCAGAGGATTTAATCAGAAGTTTTGAGAATGTAGTTGATTGGGATTCTATTTCAAGATATCAAAAATTATCTGAATCATTCATTTTAGAGTTTAAAGATAAAGTCAATTGGGAAAATATTTCAGATTATCAGACTTTATCTGATAATTTTTTAACTGAAAATGAAACTCTTGTGGATTGGGATATTATATTCAGATGGCACAAATTATCAGAGCTATTTTTAACCATATATAAGAATAAACTCAATTGGATTTTGATATCCGAATATCAGAGATTGAGTGACAGATTTATTATCAACCATGTTAATCATTTGGATATGAAAGTAATTTCTAAACATCAAAACTATGTCTTTACAAACTATTGAAAAGCTCTCAGATAAAGTGCATTGGGATGAAATTTTAGAATATAAGAGAAATCTAACTGTTGACTTTGTATTAACTCATTTAGAAAAAGTATCGGATTGTAAAATTTTGAGGAAACTGAAACTGAATGATGAAGAATTTGAGAAATTTTATAAAAGAATAAAATTATATGTTCTATTAAAAAATTGGTTAATCGTTTATTTGAATACATATAAGATAAATCGGAGAATTAATTATTTTTAAAAAATACTAATTTCAGAATGTTTAGTGGAAATATACTGATGAAAATACTAGGTTTGCAAGTGTTATACAATTTATGAAATGAATTTAAAAATCAAAACTTTTAATGATACTTTCATGAAAAATATCTTGTTTTTTACATTTCTTATTTTTAATGTTTTTTTCGCATTTTTCTGTCAAAAAACAATATAGTTCAGTCTCATTTTTCAATTTTTATGCGTTTTTTAACCTTGTTTTTTAGCCAAATTTTGGAGTTTTTTTTAATCTTCAAATTTTTGTACAAAAAATGAACAAAAAAGGTCGGAGAAACGCAGAAAAGATGTAAAAACAGCTTTAATTTTTCATATTTTTGTTAATTTTCAGTCTCGAGTGTGATTTTAAAAAATGGCTTAAAGTAGTAGTATATCGGGCTATCTATCTATAGGAAAAATTGGTTTGCCAATGTGTCCTATAGATAGCCCCATATACTACTTCCAATATGCAGGTCGAAACTCAGTTCAACCAGAGGCCGTTGTGTACAAAGGGGGTGCACGTTAAATCTGTCGTAGCTTTAACCGTCCTCACGTTGGCGTGGTGTGGAAGTTTGGAGTGTGGGATGCCAGATCAGGTGTTGTTCTCGTCATCCGACTGTGGTTCAAAATGGCGAGTCGATGTCCTTTCCCTTCGGGATTGATCCCGGAACGTCGCCAATAACCTGTTGTGGTGCTCCGTGCGACGTAAATTCCACTACCTACCTCCAAATTTGTTTAGGTTGTACGGTAATTTCGCTGTTTTGAAATTCAAACTCCGAATCGGGTAAGCCTTGTTATCCTCACATTCCAAAACTATTAGTATGTTTCAGCTCTCTGATTCAAAACATTTATTACTACAAAAGTATTTTAATCTAATCGCAAGTCATCACCGATTGTGCTGCTATTTCGTCCGTTAGAGGCGAATTTTCCTTGAATTGGAAAGAAAACCCAAAACTCTTTCTTGTGTGACATTTCGAGGATTTTTTATTTGGGCAAGTTTCGAGGGCATTTACGATGCTTTTTGTTGCAAAACGATGTCTATTATAGCGCATGAAATTGCATTGAAAGCTTCAACATCAGGAATGGATGGAAGCTGTTCAAAAATTTGGGGGGTTCGCTTCCAGGGGGAAGTATGATGCGGCCATTTTTTCCTTCAGGATCCACACGGCTCGTAGCAATTTGCGTGTTTACAGATCCATCAAAGCAGCATTCGCTCAAGCGTTTCCAAACACAAAGTTAAACCAAATTGGGCAGAAGTCTCAATACCTTATTTTCTGTAGTGATGAACCAAAATAAGCGCATGTTTGGGGTTTCTGTTTCGGCAAGACGAAACAAACGAAGGTTCGAACGAGACGCGCAAAGGGAGCGAGAAGAATAAAAATGTGAGCATCATTATCAAGGTTTTGTTGACCTAAACCAGGAATGCACAGACCGCGGGCCTCATGCGGCCCTCCGATTATTTGTTGGCAGCCCACCTCACTATGGTTGGCTGATTTGGGCTTTATGGCGCAAAGTCAGTATTGAACAAGCTGCGTCAAATAAGATGAAGAAACAACCAATAAAGTGTGAAATTTCGGAATACCGATCCAAACCAACACTAAAAGTATATTAAAAACAGTACAAAAAGTATTATGGGAAAAAATTAAATTTAATCAAAGGTATGGCAAAGCATAAGATTAAAATTTGCCATCATTAATATAAAATGTATAAAATCATAGATGATATGAATTGATGATTTAAAACATGTTGACCAGCAACAAAATGTAGTTATAGCATAAAAGGTATGACTAATAAATAGTGCGAATCGCAAAAAATATCAAATGAGGTTTAAAAAGCCAATGTCATTTAAAAATGAGAAGAGATTTGAATGGGGATTTTCCCCAATCACCATGCGTTATTTTAGCTTTAACGAGTCACACGAAACTTCGTTGCGAGATAATGCATTACAATGCGCAACTTTTTGGATTAACAACGTATCTGAACAAAATTTTCAGTCATGAATATTAAAACAATAAAAAAAAATAGGTAATGGTAATTAATTAACGTCGCACTGGAGCAACACAAGGGTTATTGGCGACGGCTCGGGATTAATACCCAAGGGGAAGATCCGAGGACAACACCACGTAATTTGGAGCCACGGTGAGATGACGAGGTCAGCGCATGAGCTGGCACCCCACTCTCCAAACTTCCACACCACGCCAACGTGAGGACATTTGAGGCCATGACAGATTTAACGTGCATCAGCCCCCTTTGTACACGACGGTCTTTGGCTGGATTCGAACTCGCAACCCTCCGGCTGCTAATCCGTTACTCTTCCAACCGGGCTACAGCATCCTGGCATAGTTTGGGAACCTTTGACTTAACCTTGTATGTGAATCGAAAGTTCGGTCACATAAGCAGTGTTAAAGTGACCTAAAAGAATGATTTGCACTCATAGAACTCTTCCAAATAGTATCGACGAGATATTTCGTCCATCAAGATCTGACCAATTTTGCTAATGACGATACATCTCATTACGATACATCAAGATAACATAGATTTTTTTATGATGACGAGATCAAGATCTGGACAGTTTTTTCTAATGACGAGATATCTCGTCAATTTTGCTAAAGACGATATACTTAGTCGAAACAATGTCCAGGGGGATTAACATGCGCACGAAGTAGTTACAAGATGATAGTTTTGAGGAAATACCTTTAAAGCAGGAATGCATAGACTTATTAAGACTAAGGCCAAATAGATTCACTGGACTTATGGGAGTGCCGCCAAAAAACATGGAAGATTCTATCATACATTATTTATTTTATTTATATTGATACTTATTATTTATATTTTATATTGCTATAAAGATAGTAAAAAGTAAATAAATAATTTAATTGGATGGGTGACATTGCATTGATTTAACAATTGTTTTAAAATTGGATTCGATTTTTGTAGTAGCCAAGTGCAAAATCGATTCTAAAGTTATATCCGTCAAACGGTTCCTATTTTTTCGATCTGTTAATATCAATGCCTGAAAAAGCTTGCACATAGATATAAACTATTTGGACAAACGTATTTAGACACTGCAGAAAATCAGGTTGTTTTTCCTGGTGTTAGGACTCGGCCCATTGCTTTATGTACCTGGTGCCATGAACGCTGACGCGTACCTCGACGTTCTGGATAATTCGGCCTTGCCTACACTATGGCAATATTACGGCAATGATGGTTGTTGCTTCCAACAGGATCAAGGTCCATGTCGTACTGCAAAACGTGTGTTGGACTGGTTTCCTGAAAATGAGGTGAATTTGCTTGACTGGCCTGCTCAGAGCCCCGATCTCAATCCGATCGAGCACTTGTGGGACGAACTTTAGCGGCGGGTACGACATCGCCACGCTCGCTCATCTTCACAGCAATCTCTTCTCACAGCCTTGCAAGAGGCATGGCGAGCTATTCCTGCACAGACTTATAGAGAACTTGCGGAAAGTATGCCTCGACGTGTTGCAGCTGTAATACAAGCAAAAGGAGGGCCTACCAGTTACTAAATAGAATAATAAAGCACTTTTTCTGCAAAACATGTCCAAATACTTTTATTCATATAGTGTATGTTGTCCCAAAGAGGCAGCAACGATGTTTTAACTTAAATTACACAAAGTGTGACTTGTTAAAGTTAAAATAACACATGGTGAGACAGGCCGCCAGCAAATCATTTGAGGGCCACATGAGCCCGTGGTCTGTGCATCCCTTCTTTAAAGTCTTGCAAATAGCGTTATGTTAAAAGTTGAGGGGATCAGTTTAGGCTTCTGAGTCTGTTTATTCATACATAGACTGTCTTCAGCAAAGTGTAAAACATCGTATAATAGTCTAGAAAATGTCAAGGTGAAAACAATCAGAATTGGCGTGGTGCCGAAGGTAATGTTCCCGTTCCAAATAAAATTGCAACTGTCACCATTGCCATTAAGAAAAACGAAATTTAATTGCTAGGTGTGGAGTGAGCAGTCGTAGTGTCTGCATGAGCGAGCGATTTATTGCTCCATTCATGACTAGCTTTATCACTTTGCTTTTTCAGAGAAAAAATGTAGAGATAAGCTATATCGTGAAGAAAATATGGTACGCCCAGATTTAAATTTGCGTTTAATCTGCTTCAAATTTTATTTAGTTGCAAATTGTTATTTTTATTTAATCTCTTGTTGAACAATGTGAGCACGAATTCACTGATCTTGCACGATCTAATCTAAAGAATGCATTATTATGTCTCTTTTCGAGTTGAATTGTTATGCGCTTCAATGACAGATTAATCAACAACCTGTTCGTTGAGTGTCCTCTGAAGGCGTTGAGAGGCCAGCATTTAATTGTCATCTTTTGTTAATACTTCGTAGGCAGAAATACCATTTCCATTTTCCTGATTGTACGAATTTGGCGGTGTCCATTTCTTGGGATTTAGCACAAACGCGGAAAGGACTTATCAATTACGGAGTACAATTACGGAGTACCACATCATAATTAATAGGGAGGCCGCCGCGGCTCAGTGGGTGTGCCCACTACGCTAGCAACCTTCGAGTTGCAGACGGAGCAGGTTCGATTCCTGTCAGGAGCATTCTCTCTTTCTGTGTCAGTAAAACTTTCATTGTGTGCATGTCTATTACTTGATATTGTATCTCTTGTCTGGTGGCCAAATATGGCCCTTGTGCCATAAAACCCCAAAATCAACCATAATTAACAGATTGTAATTAATTATCGCTGCACTGGAACAACACAACGAGCTATTGGTTCGAGATCAATCCTGAAGGGAAAGATCAGAGGACAACACCACGTAATTTTGAATCACGGTCAGATGACGTGGTCACACCTGAGCTGGCACCCCAATCTCCAAACTTCCACATCACGCCAACATGAGCACATTTGAGACAACGGCAATTTTAACGTGCACCAGCTCCCCGTGAACACGACAGTCTGGTTGGACCTAGTTTCGAACTCGCAACCCTCCTATTGTTAATCCGCTACTCTTCCAACCGGGCTACCGCTGCCCCATAATTAATAGAATTCTAGAAAATACTGAAACATTTCCATAAAAGAGGAAAGTTAAAGGAAGTGTCGTTAACCATATTGGTAGTGTTTGGACGAGGTTCCTCTCGATATATTAGCAAATCAGACAAGATCTTGATGGGCGAGATATTTTACCATCAAAATTTTTTTACCAGATCTTCATCTCGTCATCGTCAAAATATCGGCAATGGGTAAAGATGTAGAATCCGGGGCATGTTTGTCGCCAAATCAAGATGGCGTCCAAAGCCAGTATGTTCATTTAAAAAAAACGTGGACTTTCCTACGCGAAAAACCTTTTGCATAGGGTTGCCATAAAGCTGAATCAAAACACCAAGGTTACCATGTTTGGCGATAAATCGCTAGTGCCCCGGATTCGACATCTCCACCCGGCAATGTCTTGAAGAAGGATCTGGTTGGACGAAATTACTCGTCGAAACCACTTGGAGGGTTAAGAAATATACTACAGTGGATTCCCTCTTAACCGGCCACCTTTTAACCGGCCTCCACTTTAACCGGCCGCCACTGCCCAATTATGTACTGCAAATACAGTAGTCTACGGTAACACGTGTTTAGTTTTTCCATAAAGGAAGTTCTTCCAGGTTAAGTTTTCTTAATTATGCATATCATATTACAGTAAAGTAGGCTATATACTTAATTTTATTCTTATAAAAAACGATTTCGGGAGTGTATTTTAATGCTATTAAGGGAACGACGGTTTAACCGGCAAATCGTTATCCGGTCTGGGTCCGGTTCCGAAGTGGCAGGTTAAGAGGGAGTCCAGTGTATTTTCAATTTGTCATGGAAGACCACCAATGCGACAAGATTGAGACTTCAGGCATTCACTATGAAAAATAGGTTAGTTTCTAAGGCAACAAGAAAGGGACAGACTTCATGCCTGGAGTGTTCTCGTGGTTACATACACATTGGTGTTTCGAATCTTATTTTCTTTGGGATTAGTATGAATTTCTTCAAATTGTGGTTCGAAAGATCGAAGTTCCTCTACACTTCACCCCCAGGAAATCTAAACACCTGTTATGTTATGGTTGGTTGTTGGGTTTTATGGCCCAAGGTCTTGCATTGGACAATCTGCGCCAACTGTTACGTTATGATCTTCGATGGACCCTTTCTTGCTCCTATGTTTGAGCAGAACTTGAGGATTTCCGCTGGATTGGCGAGAATCGAGGCAAAAATAGGGTCCTCTCGATAACGAAATGCTGATCAGTTACTCTTCACACCGGGGTCGCGGTAGCCTGGTTGGAAGAGTAACGAATTAGCAATCAGAGAGTTCGAATCCAACCAAAGACTGTGGTGTACAGAGGGAGCTGGTGCACGTTCAATCTGTCGTGGCCTCAAAAGTCCTCACGTTGGCGTGTAGTGGAAGTTTGGAGAGTGGGGTGCCAGCTAAGGTGTGACCTCGTCATCTGACCGTGGTTCAAAATTACGCGGTTTTGTTCTCGGATCTTTCCCTTTGGGTTCGATCCCGTCGCCCAATGCCCGTTGTGTTGCTCCAGTGCGACGTTAATTAAATACCTAGCTACCTTCCAACCCAGTCCGAAGACCTTTAAGGATGTTTTCCAAAAGAAAAGATTTCCTTGAAAAGGTACGTAACTCACGTCCAAATTTGCTGTAAAATTATCAAAATAAATACAAATTGGGACACAAATCCGAGTATAGATTATGGAGTTAAAAAATATGATTTGGGGAGTATGTCTCAATGCGGAAAAGCATTCTTCCCAGCAGCAAACTGACAAATTTCTTGCTCTAATACTGGACTGCTAGATGGGAAAAGGTTTTTACTGATCTAGGTTGGTTTTGGTTTATGGCACAAGGTTTTTGGCCAAGCTGCAAACTGGCAAATCTCTTGCTCTAATACTGGACTGCTAGATGGGAAAAGGTTTTTACTGATCTAGGTTGGTTTTGGTTTATGGCACAAGGTTTTTGGCCAAGCTGCAAACTGGCAAATCTCTTGCTCTAATACTGGACTGCTAGATGGGAAAAGGTTTTTACTGATCTAGGTTGGTTTTGGTTTATGGCACAAGGTTTTTGGCCAAGCTGCAAACTGGCAAATCTCTTGCTCTAATACTGGACTGCTAGATGGGAAAAGGTTTTTACTGATCTAGGTTGGTTTTGGTTTATGGCACAAGGTTTTTGGCCAAGCTGCAAACTGGCAAATCTCTTGCTCTAATACTGGACTGCTAGATGGGAAAAGGTTTTTACTGATCTAGGTTGGTTTTGGTTTATGGCACAAGGTTTTTGGCCAAGCTGCAAACTGGCAAATCTCTTGCTCTAATACTGGACTGCTAGATGGGAAAAGGTTTTTACTGATCTAGGTTGGTTTTGGTTTATGGCACAAGGTTTTTGGCCAAGCTGCAAACTGGCAAATCTCTTGCTCTAATACTGGACTGCTAGATGGGAAAAGGTTTTTACTGATCTAGGTTGGTTTTGGTTTATGGCACAAGGTTTTTGGCCAAGCTGCAAACTGGCAAATCTCTTGCTCTAATACTGGACTGCTAGATGGGAAAAGGTTTTTACTGATCTAGGTTGGTTTCGGTTTTTGGCCAAGCTGCAAACTGGCAAATCTCTTGCTCCAATACTGAACTGCTAGATGGGAAAAGGTTTTTACTGATCTAGGTTGGTTTTGGTTTATGGCACAAGGTTTCTGGCCAAGCTGCAACTGGCAAATCTCTTGCTCCAATACTGGATAGGAAAAGGTTTTTGCTGATCTAGGTTGTTTTTGGTTTTATTGCACATGGTTTTTGACCAAACTGCACCAAGCACCATAGATAACGTCAAGGGGTTCCCAACAAAGATAGAAGAGTATAGACCGTGAGCGGAGGAGGACCGAACCGGAGGGTTGTACAAAGGCACAAGTGACCCGAACGTCAACTCCGTACACTAGCCAGCGTCCATGCCGACACCCGTTCTCTGGCAAGAGAACACATGTTCCGGGCATGATATTAGAAGTAGAGTTCCATGCACTCCTCATCCGACGGACGGCCGCTGGAAGGTTGGAAGAGTAGCGGATTAGCAATCAGAGGGTTGAAAGTTCGAATCCAACCAAAGACCGTCGTGTACGCGAGGTCTTGAATGTGTCGTGGCCTGAAATGTCCTCACATTGGTGTGGTGTGGAAGTTTGGAGAGCGGGGTGCAAGTTCAAGGGTTGACCTCGTCATCTGATAGTGGTTTAATAATCTGATAGTGGTTTAGGTGTTGTCCTCGAATCTTTCCGAAAAGATCCCGAATAGAACGTTGCGCTTCTCCAGTGCGACGGTAATTCAACTACCTGCTTCATCCGACGGAAAGCTTCGGCCTCTTGCCAAAGTTCAGGGGATCCCCAGGTAACATTGATTTTTCTCTAAAACTCGACACCATCGGCAGAAATAAATGGAAAGCGTTTTGTTAACTAACTGCGCATTCCTTAATGAAAGTTAATCATACTCACTACAATACCATCATTCAACAAGTTCATACTGATATCAGAAACAGTACGAGGAAAGATCTTAATGAAGCTAAAAATATAACTCACCAGTACGGAAAAAGATGAAAATATAACCATCACAGTACCGAAAAAGATTAAACTATAAACAGGTAGTTACACACCTGAAATGTCGGTTGTACGCCGACTCGATTCCATGCCGATCCGTTTCGAATAACAGGTTTCCTGAGTGCGTGGCCCCATCCACCCCCACCTCAATTTCTTTCCCTCTGCGCAAACGATTCCGAAAGGGTCAGGGGGGATTCGACCCTCCCCACACACCTGTGAGGCACGCGGGATGGAAGATTAGCATAAAACAAATAATTCGTACCTCGGAGCCAGACATTATGAGAAATCGTCTGCCGGACTTCAACTGTCATTTTTCGTTCGAAGGAAAAAAAAGGGCCGAGGGTTTCGCAGAATTTGATTTGGAATGTTCCCAAGAACATACATTGCGTCGAGGGGGCGGGTAGTATTTTCAAGTGCCGCCCCCTAAAAATAATAGTGGTTTCATATAAATAAATCATTCGAGCTGTTTGTGTAATAATTTGCCGGTACTCGTTAAAAATGTGGTGTCTTTATTATTATATGTATTTTTCGTGGATTGTGGAATTGCGTATACAGATTCAGACGATGTCTGAAGAGGTTCGTTTTGCGGTTTTCGCCTGTGGTTTATTTTTCATTTTTTAAAAACTTGTCTTAACCCTCTGAGCCTCACGAGATTTCCGAGTAGTGTACTATTGTTTTTGCCCCACAATATACTTGATGGCTGAATAACCACACTTGTTGGTTGAAAGAATTCATGGATTCTTCCAACTTTTAGAAACATAGCACCCTTTCCTGAGAATAGAATTTTTTGGACAGATTCTATTGGTATTTTACATAGAAAAGAATCCCTTGGAAAGATTTTATTGCTCCTTTCGTTAGAATGGAATCACTTGGAATGATTCTGTTGGTGCTTTCCCTAGAATGGAATCCTTTGGAAAGATATTAGCCCATTCCTTGGAGTAGAATCCGTTGGAATGATTCTGTTGGTGCTTTCCTTAGAACAGAATCCTTTGGAATGATTCTGTTGGTGCTTTCCCTAGAATTGAATCCTTTGGAATGATTCTGCTGGTACTTTCCTTAGAATCGAATCTTTTGGAATGATTCTGTTCGTGCTTTCCTTAGAATAGAGCTCTTTGAAATGATTCTGTTAGTGCTTTCTTTAGATTAGAAATCCTTTGGAAATATACCATTGGTCCATTCCTTAGAATTGCATTGGGTGCCAGCTCAGGTATTAACCTTGTCATCTGAACGTGGTTCAAAATGACGATGTGTTGTCATCGAATCTTTGCCTTCGGGATTGATCCCGGACTGTCGCCAATAGCCCGTCGTGTTGTTTCAGTGCGACGTTAATTCAAGTACCCCCTCCTTTCACCAGTAATTCCTTCTCTTATAAAATTTCGTGATTTTTATAAGACAATTTGGATGTGGTAAAAAGCTTATAAAGGATATTGAAAACAAAAACCGCATGTATCATAAAATGCCGGTTCGAAATGTATTCAGGAATCCCGTGCAATTTATAAGTCAAATATCCACTAAAAGCAAGGTAAGTAGTTGATTAAGGTCACACTGGAGCAACACAACGGGCTATTGGCGACGGATCCATCCCGAAGGGAAAGATCCAACAACGCCTCGTGATTTTGAACCACGGACAGATAACTTTCCAAACTTCCACACCACGCCAACGTGGCGACATTTGAGGTCACGACAGATTGAACGCGCCTCAGCCCCCATGTACACGACGATCTTGGGTTCGATCGAGTCTCGAACTCGCAACCCTCCGGTTGCTAATCCGTTACTCCCTACTCCTCCTCCGGGTTTCCGTAACTCCCTACTATAGCGTCATCAGGAGAGTTGTTGAATCATCCAAATACACTACCTGACATTGAAGATGCAACACCAAGGAGTTGGCAGAAAGTGATGAAATTTGCAAACAGAGAGAGACAGCAACGAGCAATAAGTGATCTTTATTGCAACATTATACACCTTGCCACTGAGCAGCAAGAGCGTCTGATCAGTAGGTTGTAGGACCACCACGAGCGGAGATACAGGCAGCAACACGTCTAGGTACAGACGCAATGAGCGTGCGGATGGTGTCCTGAGGGATGGCTGCCCATTCCCTGTCAACCATTTGCCAGAGTTCGTCTTCTGAACGTGCCGGTGGCAACGCATGCAAGCGACGTCCAATGACGTGCCAGAAATGTTCGATAGGTGAGAGATCAGGGGAGACAGCTGGCCAGGGAAGCACCTGGGTACCTTGCAGGGCATGATGCGGGCACCCCCTGAAGGAAAGGTAGTGTCACTGGCTGCAGCACGTCATCCACGTATCGTTGGGCCGTCATAGTGCCCTGAATACGGACCAGAGGTGACCTGCTATCGTAGGCGATGGCGTCCCAAACCATTATACCGCGTTGTCTCGCGGATTGGCGTTCCACAGATGCGGCCGGATTGGCCCTGTCACCACGTCGGCGCCAGACTCGTACTCGGCGACTGTCATTGCTAAAACAGAAGCGTGACTCGTCTGAGAACACCCCCCTGTGCCAATCCGTCGTCCACGTGGCTCTATCCCGGCACCATTGCAAACGGAGACGTCTGTGCTGTTGGGCCAATGGTAGTCGTCTCAACGGGCGCCATGGGTGCAGACCGCCAGCGATCAATTGGCGGATAATGGTCCTGGACGATATGGGAGCATCAAGGATGTCCTGCACATGCCGCAAAAGGGCTTCAGACGTGGCTTGCGAGGCCGCCGATGCTTACCGGCAGATGCGTCGGTCCACGCGTGCTGACGTCACTCTGGCTGCACCGGAACCCCTCAATTCCACATGCCACATTCCCCTGATCCAACCATCTGTGCCACAACCGGTGCACCGTGGACGCATGTAGGTGGGTATCTGCTGAGATTTGACGTATGGACCAAGCTGCCCTTCTGAGGCCAAATCACCATACCCCTCGTGAAATCGTCTGTTTGCTGGAACTGTCTTGATTGGCGGCGTCCTGGCATTCTCCGCTTCTAGACGTTTCCTCTGAGACACAAAAACAAATTGCAACTTGATTTACCTGGCAAACAGAGCGGCGCGAAACTGACCACTTTTGCAGGTTCCTTCCCTGGTTTTTCACTCGCCGTGCACGGGACAGCTGCGCAGTTTGCATCATTTACATATCTCGGTGAGCTGCGTCTACCATGTAAATATCATCCAGTTCTGCGCACTCCTTCTGGGTGTTGCATTTTCAATGTCAGGTAGTGTATGTTGTCCCTTACTCTTCCAACTGGGCCGCGGTAGCCCAGTTGATAGAGTAACGGATTAGCAACTAGAGGGTTGCGAGTTCGAAAATCGATACAACCAAAGATCGCATGCACTTTAAATCTGTCGTGGCCTCAAATGTCCTCGCGTTGGCGTCGTGCCGAAGTTTGGAGTGTAGGGTGCCAGCTCAGGTGTTGCCTCGTCTCAAGTTAGGGTCATTTATAGACAGTGGCAAATTCAAGATGGCTGCCAATTTGTAAAATTGACCAATTTTTAAATTCCTCTATCTCAGCTAATATTGGACAAAATATTTAAATAAGTGAGATCTATGGGTGTCACTGTCATGTCTAGCTATGGCAAAAATTTGGAAATAATCCGTGATTATGAGGCAACACCCACCAGGTAACCCCATATGGAATGACCCATTTCCAATTTCCTGATTCTAGAAATGTACTTTTTTAAGTATACCTTTTTGGGGAGTACTTTTTTAATGTCAATTGAGATTTCTTAGTAATTGTTTGGTCATTTTCCAGTTCCATAAGGCTTTAGTTTCTTTTAATCAAAGCTTTTTTTTAAATACTTGCAGAATTACCCGTCTTTGCTCGGGTTGAATTGGTTTAATGTTGATTGAAAAGTGATCAATCTAATCACTTTTCTTTCATAGAAAATGCAAACATCATTTAAGTGTCGGAAAATAATTTTTTAACATCGTTTTAACTTTTTCATAGCTTCTACAAATTACATCGGATGCAAATATGTATGTATAACATATTCATCCATACAATCCATTTTATATGCATCGCACTCCTGCTGTAAGACAAACTACAAAATATTTTTCTAAGGTTACTACTTCAGAAAACTATTTAGAAATATTTTTGAACTATACCGTATGGCTACCCGTTTTAATTTAACGTAACCCCTATCTTAGTTTAAAATAATTTTATTTTAACTTTACCGGTAATTTTAAAATAAGTTACACAACTTACAAAAATTTGTTTTGTATATATTTTTATTTTTATGAAACAGAATTCTACAAACCATTACTACAAACCATTACTACAGAATTCTACAAACCAAAGACTTAGGGAAAGTGGGTTGAAATTTAGATATACCGCCAAGAAATTATCATATCTAGTGATATTTTAGAGAAAATAAAATTCTCCTAAATAATATGTCTGCAATATGTAAAATACTGGAACACAAATGTAAACAGAAACAAAATTCCGATTCATTGAAAAACTGCAGAATTCTGAAAAATGAAAGATGAGAAAGTGTGTCGAATTTCGATTTCCTGAGTATATTTTGGAATAGAGCAATTCGAGAAAGGAAAAATATTGATAGACAATGATTTATTTTCAAAAAGAACACATATTTCTAACATTGGAAATATTGAAACATGACAGCAACATTTCGCTGTCAACTCAAATACACAAACACGGAATTCTAAATCAAATTTATAAAATAAAACATTAATTCTGGCGTTGCCAGATACCGAATAGCAAAATTACGATTTTATGATCAGAGTTTTTCGTTTGGGCTTATTGTGTTCCATTACAAAATAAGTTCTGTAAAATTAAATATTTAAAATACCCATTTTTCATCCAATCAAATATTTATAAATTATTTATAATAAAAAATAAGTTCAAACATAAATATTAGAATTTAATTTGTTTGGGAAAAAATTGTTTATCGAGCAATACTGGTAAAACAATTTTTCTGGAAAAGTTGTTTCCCATCAATACTGGTAAAACAAACTAAGTTGCGTACTGCAATCCTTTTACACTCAATGTTATTCCTATGGGGATTTCGAATTGTTTTTAGCCTCCTCTACACACCTAGGGCAAATACAATGATGTTTAATATGTAACTAAAGTTACCCGCAAGGTTCAAAGTATAATTGTACCGAATTTGGTGTGAATTGGTCAAACGGCGTAGATTTGTGTAGAGAACAGACGCCGGCTGTTTTGTATAGATAGATTCCCTAGTCGTAATTTTTCATGCGCAGTTTCGCTTTTACGATGAAATGTAACAAATGCTCATCTGCTAGCTTCTTCAGCCCAAAAAAATCCATCACCCCTTAACAAAAATATGCAAATCCTTCTTACTATTTTTTTTTGCTGGTGGGATTCATCGATTCTGGAAAGAGTGAAGGTTAGTGTTTCTCTCGTCTTGACAGTAAACAAAAACGAAATATCACATACTTGGAGATTTTTGAGTTGTTGATCAAAACGTTTAATACAGCAATTTGAGCAACATAAAAGCAGTTTATACCGGTTCCGATGACCAAAATAATTCCGTCATTCGAAAAATTTTGAAAAACGTACGAAATTGTCTCGCGTTAAAATTTATAATCGATGTTGATGGCAGTGGCATTGCATCAGAACACATCGTATACCATATCCGACGAAGATTTACCTGTTTAGTCACTTCTGATCAGTAAGTCGTTTATTGTATTCATTGATGCATGGAGAGGAAAGTTCAGAAACACAAGTCACAGGCAATTATAAAACGGATGTTTTGCTAATCGAAAAAAATCCAATTTTGACGTCATTAAAAATTATTTTGTGAACCCTAGAAGATCAACCCAATCGGCGTTTTAAGCCCCTCCCATAAACACATACTACACCTACTGCTCGAAAGAAAATTTGTCCTTTTTTCGGAGGACATGTGCGCTATGCAGCCCCCGTTTCGTGTTGGCATTTCTTTCGGAGTGACGCTGCTGGATGAAGTTTCTGTCTAATCCTCTTCGACGCAAGACTCGAAAAAGGATGTGTTCACTGTCAACTGGAGCACATCGAAAACTTCAGTATGTGTCCGCAGAAGAAAGGGTGAGCATATAACGAGTCCTGCTTTTGTGGTTGATGTGTGGGAAAAAACGAGATGGGAATTGCGTTTGTATCCCAAAGGAATTATCGATTCACCTGGTGAGTATGTTTCGTGCCACCTTTACAGGACAAGCAATAAAATGAAGGGAAAAACTCTATGTTACAACTTGACTTTGCTGAACGTTGATATGTAATCGTTCATAATGAAAAATTATCAAGAAAGTTTTATAATGGAAGATAAAAGTTATATATTTTACATATAATAAATATTGTATCGCTGGCAACTCTTTTCAGCAATAAAAGCACGCTCCTTCCAAATGACGTTCTTACAATACAGTGCTGCATGTGGACAATGATGGAAAAGAATCTCCAGTAGTACCAAAAAACAATGATAGTTTCTGCAACCCCTCTTTGGACTGCAGTTTCTCTGGAAGAAATCTCCTCAGTTGTCAGAGATGGCTGCAGTGAAATCTCCTCAGTTATCAGCGAACACTATCCCACTCAATGTTCCTTTTGAACCAGAATCCTCGTAGAAAGAAGACAGATCACATGGACTGTCAAAGATTTCGAAACCCAGATACAGTCCACGCGGAAGATACCCCTTTCTGTAGTGTCCGCTGTGCGAGACAAATCAGCACTCCTCTTGTCCTGCTATTTGAGTGGAGATCGGAACAGCGACGGCAGCATCAGGATCGACATCCAGAGGAAGGACAGGGACTTGAAACAGATGCTCCTGTAATGCAAAGTGTCCGTGCTCGACAGGAGTGGCGTTGCTCAAGAATCTAGAGAAGACGAACACCTGTTTGGAGAAGACTACGAAGTTTGGTCCTTCCCACCTGTTATCAAACTGAGCACCCTCGAGAATCGCAAATCTGCCTTATTAGATAGCGATCAGTTGTCACTAAGATGCGAATTCCTCATCTCATACGAGGGAGAAGAGGTTACTATTGGTGGAGCTAATCTATGGACAAGTAACACAATGGAAGAAGGTACCTTGAGCTACGATATGGACGAATTGTTGCTACTTGACCAAAATTTCGCTGATGTGACGCTCATTTCTGAAGACCTCGAGTTTGCTGCCCACAAGACCGTGTTATGCGCCAGGTCTCCTGTCTTCCGAGTCATGTTCAGTGGAGACACCGAAGAGAACAGAACTGGTGTCGTTCGAATCATTGATATAGACGCGGAAACCTTGAGGAATATGAGGGACATTTGTACGACTATGCATTGGACCTTCAACCAGAAGAAGCCTTCAAATTGTATTCGACTGCAGACAAATACGAGATCTTGACGTTGGTGCAGTGCACTATCTCCTGGAAGTACAACTTGTCAATATCCAATGTGTGTGATGTCTTGGTGCTGGCAGATATGCATCAGGACTCCGATCTCAAGAAATATGTTGAGGACTTCCTGTGTGTCCATCTAAGGGACGTTGTCGAATCCACCGAATGGAAAGAACTGGAGAAAAACATTGAGTTTGTCAAGGAAACCATGCCGATGCTGTTCAGAACGAGCATTGAGTGCAGATAATTTTTTGTATCCACCTCTAACGTAAGTTTGGTTTTAAAATAATTTAGATTCTTGGTTAATTTGCAGATGAAATTAGCTTGAATCTCGTATCCTAATCAATGTTTTGAAATACTACAATTACAATTTGAAAATTAGGTTAAGTATATATGTGAATCAAAATGTAATTCGTACGTTAAACTGTTTCAGTAAACTGAACATTTGGATGTATGATTATTATTCTTTCTTCGTTTGTTTTTGAAGTCAAACCTTCACATATCTTTTCTACTGTCTCTATATGGCTATCAACTTGATCTGTGTGAAAAAGCATAATCTTAATAGTAGACGCCATGCCTTTATAAATTCAATAAATGTAATCAGTGTGTTACGGAGTGTTTATAAAACTTAAATGGAGAGAATGAAGGAATATACATCTAATGGTTTTACAATGACATTGAAGGACACTGTAATGTAAACGAAGTGTAAGAAACCGTAATTTATAAGGAAAACATTAAAAAGATTATTTGTTTCGAAACAAATGTGTTTTTGTATTTCAAATCAGCAGTAAATTATACTTCTGCTTTACCCCATATTATGTGTTATACTCCTTTCAGTTAATCGCGAGTGTCCATTTTATACATGCAATTGTATAAAATGTGTTTTAATAATAAAATTGAATGTTCTGTTAAAAAGTACTGAGTGTTTTTAACAACTCAGGCCCTGTTCACATGGACTTTCTCTAAACGAACTCCACCCTACCTTCTTTCAGGGGTTTTGTAGCACAAATGGAACCACGAATGGGAAATTTTTCAACTAAAATTTGATTAAAACCCACGATGAAACGAGAAAATTATGTTAAAACTAAAAAATTTCCAAAAAACCCCCAAAACAGTACATAACGAAACCCAGGAGATTTCTAATAGAATCTGCGTCTACGCGTACATATAATATAAAAATTTCGATTAAAGTAGTAATAACACTAACTGCAAGATTAAAATATAAAATTCTATGAAAAATAAGCTCACAGTAGCTTAAGTTCATTTTCAAAAGTGATATCGAGTTCAATGTAACACGAGGATGTGAAAAATGAATGCAAATTGAAACTTATTGAGAACAAATACAAAATAACTTTAAAGTTTAGCTTTTAAATTGAATATTTAATTTTAGCTTTATTTTAAAGACGTTTGCGGCACATGAAAACTGAAACGGACAGTTGTCGGTATACGTTATCTCAAAAATAAATATTTACACGTTTTGTGTGAAAGCAGGGTAAATTTCTTCAATAAATCGAATACAGTTAAATTTTCTCATTCTATTTTTAATGGCCATAAACATAAAGCAGTGGATTAAGACAAAATACTCCAATCAAGTTATATCTTTTCTATAGAAACGAGATGAATACTCCCTTTTGTGTTCGTAATGAATATATTCGTCAAATGCGTATCGCGAAGATATTAAAGTTACAGTTGAAAAAGTATTTATTTAAAGAAAATCACGTTTGAGGTATCGATATTATGTAAAGTTTTCCGCAGATTTCAAATCCGTTGAAATTTTCACTCTATCTTTAACAATCGCGAAGATAGGAACTTGCACTAGGGAATAAAAAAGCCCTGACGTGCGTCAAAACGCGTGTCATGTGAACGGTTCAGTACAATCCTATGTATCTCCAAGCGCCTTCTAATCGCTAGAACGACCGGAGATTGTTGAATCGCCGAAGCTATCCAGTGCGTAGATTCTCAAGATTTCTGCGTGTGAACACTCCAGTGCAACTCTATTTTGGCTACACGCGTTTTGTTTTGACGTAAAACGCCTCATGTGAACGGGGCCTTAAGGCTGGTTCACACTAGGTCAGTAATTTAGTCGAGTAACGAGTAATTTAGTAACTAAACGTGCTCGGATAAAACTATTTAGTCGAGTAGTTTAGAGATTTAGTGGGCTCGATCCAGTCAAATGGAAAGTAGACGGTCGAGAAGTATCCCCCACCCCACCTCATTAACCACTAGCGTGCCACTGGACAGGTCTGAACATGACTGTTTAGAAGAGTTCATTAGTTGTTCGTTATCATTCCGCGAGATCTGTTTCTTGTGTGTTTTTATCGGTAACATGACTCAGAGTGATGATACCACTGTCAAATTTGTTACTGCTTATGTGGAAAAGGAGTGCTTATGGAATGTGAAATCTCCCCTGTACAAAAATAAAGCAGCCAAGGCAGTTGCAATCGATGAGTTGGGAAAAGCGATGGGAATACCGGAGTTTCGCAGGAAGGGAAATCAAACAAAAATTAAAAACATTCATAAATAGCTTCACAAACTTCTTGAACGAATTCAGAAACAGTTGACTTCCCTATTCGAAAGAGGTGTGTCAGGGTCTTTAAATTGCATCCAGTTGCAACAAGGTATAGCACTGCCTACAGTTCTGTTTCTGCAGGTATGGCTTCTCTTAGATGAGTATCGATACGCAGGATTTAACCTGTACTTTTTCTAATAGAAAATTGAAGCAACTCTCCGACATTCTCAGAGTTGAAAAGTATTCTTTTGGGTCAACAAGGTATAGCACTGCCTACAGTTCTGTTTCTGCAGGTATGGCTCCTCTTAGATGAGTATCGATACGCTGGATTTAACCTGTACTTTTTCTAATAGAAAATTGAAGCAACTCTCCGACATTCTCAGAGTTGAAAAGTATTCTTTTGGGTCAACAAGGTATAGCACTGCCTACAGTTCTGTTTCTGCAGGTATGGCTCCTCTTAGATGAGTATCGATACGCTGGATTTAACCTGTACTTTTTCTAATAGAAAATTGAAGCAACTCTCCGACATTCTCAGAGTTGAAAAGTATTCTTTTGGGTCAACAAGGTATAGCACTGCCTACAGTTCTGTTTCTGCAGGTATGGCTCCTCTTAGATGAGTATCGATACGCTGGATTTAACCTGTACTTTTTCTAATAGAAAATTGAAGCAACTCTCCGACATTCTCAGAGTTGAAAAGTATTCTTTTGGGTCAACAAGGTATAGCACTGCCTACAGTTCTGTTTCTGCAGGTATGGCTTCTCTTAGATGAGTATCGATACGCTGGATTTAACCTGTACTTTTTCTAATAGAAAATTGAAGCAACTCTCCGACATTCTCAGAGTTGAAAAGTATTCTTTTGGGTCAAGAAGGTATAGCACTGCCTACAGTTCTGTTTCTGCAGGTATGGCTCCTCTTAGATGAGTATCGATACGCTGGATTTAACCTGTACTTTTTCTAATAGAAAATTGAAGCAACTCTCCGACATTCTCAGAGTTGAAAAGTATTCTTTTGGGTCAACAAGGTATAGCACTGCCTACAGTTCTGTTTCTGCAGGTATGGCTTCTCTTAGATGAGTATCGATACGCTGGATTTAACCTGTACTTTTTCTAATAGAAAATTGAAGCAACTCTCCGACATTCTCAGAGTTGAAAAGTATTCTTTTGGGTCAACAAGGTATAGCACTGCCTACAGTTCTGTTTCTGCAGGTATGGCTCCTCTTAGATGAGTATCGATACGCTGGATTTAACCTGTACTTTTTCTAATAGAAAATTGAAGCAACTCTCCGACATTCTCAGAGTTGAAAAGTATTCTTTTGGGTCAACAAGGTATAGCACTGCCTACAGTTCTGTTTCTGCAGGTATGGCTTCTCTTAGATGAGTATCGATACGCTGGATTTAACCTGTACTTTTTCTAATAGAAAATTGAAGCAACTCTCCGACATTCTCAGAGTTGAAAAGTATTCTTTTGGGTCAACAAGGTATAGCACTGCCTACAGTTCTGTTTCTGCAGGTATGGCTCCTCTTAGATGAGTATCGATACGCTGGATTTAACCTGTACTTTTTCTAATAGAAAATTGAAGCAACTCTCCGACATTCTCAGAGTTGAAAAGTATTCTTTTGGGTCAACAAGGTATAGCACTGCCTACAGTTCTGTTTCTGCAGGTATGGCTCCTCTTAGATGAGTATCGATACGCTGGATTTAACCTGTACTTTTTCTAATAGAAAATTGAAGCAACTCTCCGACATTCTCAGAGTTGAAAAGTATTCTTTTGGGTCAACAAGGTATAGCACTGCCTACAGTTCTGTTTCTGCAGGTATGGCTTCTCTTAGATGAGTATCGATACGCTGGATTTAACCTGTACTTTTTCTAATAGAAAATTGAAGCAACTCTCCGACATTCTCAGAGTTGAAAAGTATTCTTTTGGGTCAACAAGGTATAGCACTGCCTACAGTTCTGTTTCTGCAGGTATGGCTTCTCTTAGATGAGTATCGATACGCTGGATTTAACCTGTACTTTTTCTAATAGAAAATTGAAGCAACTCTCCGACATTCTCAGAGTTGAAAAGTATTCTTTTGGGTCAAGAAGGTATAGCACTGCCTACAGTTCTGTTTCTGCAGGTATGGCTCCTCTTAGATGAGTATCGATACGCTGGATTTAACCTGTACTTTTTCTAATAGAAAATTGAAGCAACTCTCCGACATTCTCAGAGTTGAAAAGTATTCTTTTGGGTCAACAAGGTATAGCACTGCCTACAGTTCTGTTTCTGCAGGTATGGCTTCTCTTAGATGAGTATCGATACGCTGGATTTAACCTGTACTTTTTCTAATAGAAAATTGAAGCAACTCTCCGACATTCTCAGAGTTGAAAAGTATTCTTTTGGGTCAAGAAGGTATAGCACTGCCTACAGTTCTGTTTCTGCAGGTATGGCTTCTCTTAGATGAGTATCGATACGCTGGATTTAACCTGTACTTTTTCTAATAGAAAATTGAAGCAACTCTCCGACATTCTCAGAGTTGAAAAGTATTCTTTTGGGTCAACAAGGTATAGCACTGCCTACAGTTCTGTTTCTGCAGGTATGGCTCCTCTTAGATGAGTATCGATACGCTGGATTTAACCTGTACTTTTTCTAATAGAAAATTGAAGCAACTCTCCGACATTCTCAGAGTTGAAAAGTATTCTTTTGGGTCAAGAAGGTATAGCACTGCCTACAGTTCTGTTTCTGCAGGTATGGCTTCTCTTAGATGAGTATCGATACGCTGGATTTAACCTGTACTTTTTCTAATAGAAAATTGAAGCAACTCTCCGACATTCTCAGAGTTGAAAAGTATTCTTTTGGGTCAAGAAGGTATAGCACTGCCTACAGTTCTGTTTCTGCAGGTATGGCTTCTCTTAGATGAGTATCGATACGCTGGATTTAACCTGTACTTTTTCTAATAGAAAATTGAAGCAACTCTCCGACATTCTCAGAGTTGAAAAGTATTCTTTTGGGTCAAGAAGGTATAGCACTGCCTACAGTTCTGTTTCTGCAGGTATGGCTTCTCTTAGATGAGTATCGATACGCTGGATTTAACCTGTACTTTTTCTAATAGAAAATTGAAGCAACTCTCCGACATTCTCAGAGTTGAAAAGTATTCTTTTGGGTCAAGAAGGTATAGCACTGCCTACAGTTCTGTTTCTGCAGGTATGGCTTCTCTTAGATGAGTATCGATACGCTGGATTTAACCTGTACTTTTTCTAATAGAAAATTGAAGCAACTCTCCGACATTCTCAGAGTTGAAAAGTATTCTTTTGGGTCAAGAAGGTATAGCACTGCCTACAGTTCTGTTTCTGCAGGTATGGCTTCTCTTAGATGAGTATCGATACGCTGGATTTAACCTGTACTTTTTCTAATAGAAAATTGAAGCAACTCTCCGACATTCTCAGAGTTGAAAAGTATTCTTTTGGGTCAAGAAGGTATAGCACTGCCTACAGTTCTGTTTCTGCAGGTATGGCTTCTCTTAGATGAGTATCGATACGCTGGATTTAACCTGTACTTTTTCTAATAGAAAATTGAAGCAACTCTCCGACATTCTCAGAGTTGAAAAGTATTCTTTTGGGTCAAGAAGGTATAGCACTGCCTACAGTTCTGTTTCTGCAGGTATGGCTTCTCTTAGATGAGTATCGATACGCTGGATTTAACCTGTACTTTTTCTAATAGAAAATTGAAGCAACTCTCCGACATTCTCAGAGTTGAAAAGTATTCTTTTGGGTCAAGAAGGTATAGCACTGCCTACAGTTCTGTTTCTGCAGGTATGGCTTCTCTTAGATGAGTATCGATACGCTGGATTTAACCTGTACTTTTTCTAATAGAAAATTGAAGCAACTCTCCGACATTCTCAGAGTTGAAAAGTATTCTTTTGGGTCAAGAAGGTATAGCACTGCCTACAGTTCTGTTTCTGCAGGTATGGCTTCTCTTAGATGAGTATCGATACGCTGGATTTAACCTGTACTTTTTCTAATAGAAAATTGAAGCAACTCTCCGACATTCTCAGAGTTGAAAAGTATTCTTTTGGGTCAAGAAGGTATAGCACTGCCTACAGTTCTGTTTCTGCAGGTATGGCTTCTCTTAGATGAGTATCGATACGCTGGATTTAACCTGTACTTTTTCTAATAGAAAATTGAAGCAACTCTCCGACATTCTCAGAGTTGAAAAGTATTCTTTTGGGTCTTCAACTGCGAGTTCTCTCAGAAGCACATTGAGGCTCCTTGCAAATCTCTTCGACCCATCCATTCTCGTACCCATTTTCTCTTTCATTTATAATCTCTTCAGGATAAGTCTTGCAGCAACATTTATTGCTCGATTCAGCCTCGCTCTCCGTATCATCTTTAGCAGTCGACACTTGAACACCTACTAAACCGTGTCTGAACACACATTCCCCACTTGCTGTTTTCTCGTGTTTAGTAGAGCTATTAAATCACTCGCTACTGGGCTAAATTACTGGCCTAGTGTGAACCAGGCTTTAATTGTAAATTACTCTCAAAGCGTCGGATAATATCAATATCCTTAATCAAATGTTTGCTGCATTCAGAATTTTTTCCAATTGATTCAAGGTTCCAAAATGCTCTTAAATCACAAATATGGCGTTTCCCACAAAGGGTTATATTTTGAAAAACCGGATTGCTTTGTTTACATTCTATGCCAGCCGAAACGACAATTATTAGTATTTCTACATCTAATAAATCACCGTTTAGCGAAGTATCAGCAATTTCTAGCCCTAATTGAGTCAGGGCTTGTTGAGTATGAAACGAAGGTTTACAAATGGGTGAAGCAGAAATAGTTTCTAAGCCACTCTGATCTTTCGATTTTTGTTTCCTAACTCAATTTCAATTACCGAATACTTTTCCAAAGTCTTTTTCATGCCAAATGAAAAAACATAGCTTTTCATTACTAATAGGTTTTAATTTCAAATGATTTGCCAGTCTTACTGATAAAGGATCTGGCCTCCCTGATCAAGAGTTATTCTGGTTAATTTCGTTTTACGATCAGGACAAGCCAGAACTGCATGTTTGCAATAGCACATTGTTTGATTCTGCAATGTTATGGCATTGAGAAACTGAAGTAACCGAAACGGAATTCCGAGTTTGCCTTTCGTTATTCGAATCCGAAGTCCAGGCGACATACATTTTCTATTGAGTTCTGTTCGGAATTTCTACTAGACTTACTTCGATTAGAATTAGTACAAACCGATTAACATGGTGGTTTGGTCCAACGCATCTTATACAAGCATTTTTATTCGGACAATTTCTAAAACAAATCTGACACTTAAATTCATTTCGCAATTTAGAAAATCATAAACATTTATACCACATTTAAAAGAATCATGACCTTTCGCAGAAGAGGCAATTTCGATTAACCACACTATTAAAAGCAGCAATCGAGTGTATTTTTTGATAATCTTATTTTCTAATTCAGACTGATCGAAACGTGGAGGCGGAAAATTTCTTGTCCTTCGTTATAAAATTTGACGCCTTCCTACATTCAAAATTTAAGTTTTAATAAATCAATTAAATCTGATACTTCAACTTCATTTTTCGACTTTCTGCGCCGAATAAATTCCACTATATCTTCCGGAATTAATTTTAACAAAATTGGAAAAAGCAAATGTCCGTAAGAACCAGATGCAACTTGCATTGCCTCCAAATTTCGAATTCCAATTAATCGTAAAGATTTCTAAGTGCTTTTATATTCCTGGGGTCCGGGATTGATCCCCAAGGGACACGACAGATTTAACGTGCACCAAACACCCTGTACACGACGGTCTTCTGCTGCACCGAGTTTCGAACCTGCAACCCTGCAATTGCTCATCTGTTGCTCTTCCAAACCGGGCTACCGCGGCCCTTGTGAAAAGGAAGGACGCGGATAGTTTTTGGTTTGAAAGGAAGATGCCCCCAAAAATTCTTACTTTAAGTCAAAGTGAATCAGCTGAATTCGTTCGCTTTCCAAGAATTTGTTCCCATGACTACAATATCTGCACGTCGACATACAGTCGGTCGAGCTACTTTTTCCGGAAATATGAATAAACCGCGAAAACAAATTTGAAATTATTTTTTAAACTTTTGTTCAATTTTCTATGAATCATAAAAATAAATTTTACAAAAGAAATCGTCGGCCTTTCCTAACTGATGTCTATTTAACCTCAGACCTCAAGAATTGCGCTTTCGAGATTTCTGGGATGTGTCCCAGAAATCGGCATTTGTCGTGTAAGTTATAAATGCCGTCTTATGAACAATCATACCTAAGACAACCAGTAATGTTTCGATTACGGTAATTTCCAAAACAAGGCAAACCCCAAAACTCATTGTCGGTTTTTGAACCCTACTGCCGGGGATGTAGTACATGGGCCTCGTGTGGCCCGCTTCACCATGTGGTATTTTAAAAATTGTTTTTCTGATTTTTAAAAAGTAAAACCGTTTCTAGATTTATTCATTAATGCCATTTTGCCTAAAAATGCACCCAAAACAGCAGTTTAAACACATCGACACGCAAAACCACGAGAACTAGCGAACTAAATTTAATGAAAACAGTTTAAACTTCCATCGTTGTGTCGATAAAAGCAATTGTAAATCGTTGCTAAACAATGCATCAAAGCCTCTTTGGGTCATATATCGATATCTGTGAACAAACTTTTCAGTCATGAATATTAACGAATCGAAAAATAGTTACCGCTTGACTAATGAAAAAATTTAGAATTAATTTTGTGCTTAGCGACTACAAAAATGTCACGCATCAAATTTAATTCTTTATTTACTTTTTAATATCTTTCTTTGCAACAATTTGTGATAAATATAAACAAAATAAATAATATAGATAACTCGTGTGTTTTGGCGGACCTCCCTTAAATCACAGTGAATCTATGTGGGCCGTGGTCTCAACAAGTCTGCATCCCTGCCGTATTGAGACGTTACAATTCGCGATCGATAGATCTGATTTTTTTTTTTAGACCCACCTCCTCCCTACTCACCTATATGGTTTAGAGTAGATAGATCTGATTTGAAGTTACGACAAAAAATTCGGTACTTACGTATTAACCGCATGTCGCCAAATCTGTACGTATTAACCGCATGCCAGCGATTAATCGCCAAATCTGTTGGAAAGGGTATAAGACGGAAGAACTGGAACTATCTGGTTATATTCACTGCTAAGTGAACCACAAATACAATTTCATTGATTCTGAAACTGGCACGCACACACAGAATATAGAACGCATCTGGGGAAGTGAAAAATGGCGAAATAAAAAACATCGAGGAACAACATCTTGCCACCACCTCGAGTTTGTAATGACAATGATATGTTTGATGCCATCCTAAAGGCAATTGCTAAACATTTTCCACCCGAAACAAAACATGGCTGATATTCGCCAATGGCAAACAAAACTTGGCTGGTATTCGCCAATGGCAAACTAAACTTGGCTGGTATTCGCCAATGGCAAACAAAACTTGGCTGATATACGCCAATGGCAAACTAAACTTGGCTGGTATTCGCCAATGGCATGCGGTCAATACGCAAGTACCAAAAATTACGATTACGATAAGAACAGCACAGTACGAAGTTAAAAAAACTTTTGCTTTGAGAGATAACCGATAAGCATTTCCACTTACCACCTTGCTTCTGGCATCCTTGGAGTGAGCTGGTGGATCAGAAGGTTTGTCTACTTCTCTTCGACGATATGACACACGATTTGAAGAAGGATGTGTTCGCTGTCACTTGGCGCATCGAAAACTTTAGTATGTGTCCGCAGAAGTCAGGGGAATGCGTATTGAGTCCTGCATTTGTTGTGGATGCGTTGAACAAATCGAGGTGGCGATTGGAACTGTTTCCAAAAGGATATGAGGATTCTAACTATGTTGCATGCTCCCTTAATAGAGCAAGCGGGGAAGGACCTGAGGAAATAACTATATTTTTCAGATTCACTGTGGTGGAAGTTGATATGGAACCTTCAATACGAGAAGAAGATGAAGGTGTTACTTTTACAAAGAATAGTAAATTCGGATACCACGAAATGATATCTTTACAAAATCTTTTTGAGAATAAAAACAATTTCCTTCCAAATGACGTTCTTACTGTATACTGCTGCATTTCGTTCGTGACTGATGGAAAAGAATCACATCCAGAACCAAAAGAAACAAAGACCATTTTTGCTTTCCCTCCCTGCACTACAATTTCTCTGGAAGAAATGTCCTCAGTTATCAGCGACGGCAGCATGACGCCCAAACACTATCCCACTCAATGTACCTTTTGCACCAGAATCCTCGTAGAAAGAAGACAGATCACATGGACTATCAAAGATTTCGAAACCCAGATACAGTCCACGCGGAAGATACCCCTTTCTGTAGTGTCCGCTGTGCGAGACAAATCAGCACTCCTCTTGTCCTGCTATTTGAGTGGAGATTGGAACAGCGACGGCAGCATCAGGATCGACATCCAGAGGAAGGACAGGGACTTGAAACAGATGCTCCTGAAATGCAAAGTGTCCGTGCTCGACAGGAGTGGCGTTGCTCAAGAATCTAGAGAAGACGAACACCTGTTTGGAGAAGACTACGAAGTTTGGTCCTTCCCACCTGTTATCAAACTGAGCACCCTCGAGAATCGCAAATCTGCCTTATTAGATAGCGATCAGTTGTCACTAAGATGCGAATTCCTCATCTCATACGAGGGAGAAGAGGTTACTATTGGTGGAGCTAATCTATGGACAAGTAACACAATGGAAGAAGGTACCTTGAGCCACGATATCATTGAATTGTTGCTACTTGACCAAAATTTCGCTGATGTGACGCTCATTTCTGAAGACCTCGAGTTTGCTGCCCACAAGATCGTGTTATGCGCCAGGTCTCCTGTCTTCCGAGCCATGTTCAATGGAGACACCCAAGAGAACAGAACTGGCGTCGTTCGTATCACCGACATAGACGCGGAAACTATTGAGAAAATGAGGAACTTCTTGTACGAAGACTTTGTATTGGATATTCAACCAGAAGATGCCATCAAGTTGTACTCGGCTACAGACAAATACCAGATATTGAAGTTGAAGAAGCAGTGCACTACCTCCTTGAAGTATAATTTATCCCTATCCAATGTGTGTGATGTCTTGGTACTAGCAGACATGCACCAGGACTCCGATCTCAAGAAATACGTTGAGAACTTCCTGTGTGTCCATGCAAAGGACGTTTTCCAATCTACCGAATGGAAAGATCTAATGAAAAGGAACATTCAGCTTGCCGGGGAAACCATGCAAAAGGCATTAGCAAAGATCACCAACTCTTAGTTCATATAAAATTTTGCATCCACCTCTAACGTAAGTTTACTCTTTACATAATCTAGATCCTTGGTTAATTCTCAGATGAAATTTGCTCAGATCCCTTATCTTAATGGATAATGTTTTGAAAATTTACAATAAATTGGCATTTGCCAAGTAAATATTTGAAAATTAGTCTTACAAACTATGAATTAAAATATTTTAATCCATATATTACTCACAGTTTTTGTAAACTGAATATTTGAATGCATGCTTTATTCTTTCTCTTTCGGTTCCCACTTTTGAAGTCAAAACTTCACTTATATATTTTCAACTGCCTCTATGGCGATTAACTAAATGCTATGTGTGGGTGAATTCAATAAAGGCTGGATAAAGCACCTTACCATCTCTGAATCGAATGGTATTTTGGGCACAGTACATATTGAACCACTTTGAATCAACACATTTTTTATTATTTCGGAAATAAATCTTTAATTGAAGATACACGTCTAGAAAATGACGTCACAAATAAAATTTTATTTTTCAAAGCGTACACCTACTTAAAAATAGCATGTCCTAAAATATTTAATATAATCTACTTTTGTTTTCTTGAGAAAAATTGTAAAGAGAGTGCTGCTTTAGAGTAAATATTGATGTTAATTTAATTAGGACTTTAATTGAAAATATGGATTCTTCAAATTCGATCAATTTTAAATTCATTTTTCTCAAATATGGCATTTTTCAAGATCTGGTCAGTTTTCCGATGACGCGATATCTCGTCCATCAACGTCTGGTCAGTTTTGTTTACGTGATGGACTTTCAGTACTAAGATAAGATACTTGATATATGTACAGAAATAATGGATCCGTTAAAATATTGCATGGGATAAGGTGCTTGAGCTGTGAGCCGGGAGGATTCCAGAGCGTACTTCAGTGGACTAGTAGAAGCTATGAAAAATACCATTGGCCCCGCTTGTGTGCGTGTCAGATTGAAATTTAGATGATATTTTACGCTGAAGGCTATTAAAAAATCAAACTGAGAAACTGCAATAACTTTCTAAGGGACTAACTAAACAATATTATAATGCAAGAATACAAAACTTGTGCAAAAATTGTCAGAATTTTTAGCGATGGTTTTTCTTGAAAAGTTCCACGACGAATTGTTAAAAAAACTGATCAAATTTTTAAAGATATTTTTACTTATTAGGAACAGTGCATTTCTTTATCGCGAGCATGAAACAAAGTTTATCCCTAATTCTTGACACAAAAAATTGAATACAATTTAATAATTTTTCAAAGGGTCTTATTTCCACGGGAAAAAATGGACCTTGTGCCATAAATCCTAAACCAACCAACCAACCATGGAAAAAAGTAATCTTGCAACATAAATGTGCCATAGTTCAATATACCGTACTATACTATCACATTATGAATTTAAAAAATAATTGAAGATGGTGAAGCGAACTTTTTATTTTTTTGCTAGCAGAATTACCCGGCGATGCTCATGTGGAATTGGTTAAATGTTGATTCTATTTCATAGAAAATGCAAGCATCATTTAAGTGTATGCACAGAAAATATTTTTAAACATCGTTTTAACTTTTTCATAGCTTCTACAATTTACTTCGGACGCAAATATGTATACATGTCGGAATGTCTAGGCGCCAACCTGCCCACGTTCCAAAAAGCGCGGGAAACATTTCCCAAAGACCAAACGGAGCACTTCCCGCCAGAAGGCGCGAACTCCGCAGACTGACTCCGAGCGATTTTGATGTTAAGACGTGGCTTTGCACGGACGTGCCACTAGGATGTTAATCCCACTATGATTTGACGTTTAATCTGATATTTGTACATAATTGACCCCTGTAATTAACCCCCCTTTTCCCCTAGATTTTATTAAAACATTATTTAATAGTAATGATGCTCTCCTCAATTCACTTCTAACATATTAATCCACAACATGGGGGCTCAGCCTCCCGTTGCCTCTCAATCGTAAGCTAAGTAGCTGTAAAGCTAAGTTGTGCAACGCCAAGTGTTAAGAAGATACGACGATCCGAATGGATAACGACGATGCCACTTTGCGATGCCTACAAATGGATACATTCTGTCTATGGTGCCTACAAGTGAACGAGATTTGACGAGCCAAAAACGACGGAGATTCTAACCAGGACTATATGTGAGTGTTTTCTGTTCACATTTTTTCGATTTCATTGCATTTACATTGAAAATGACGACTCTTGGAACAATTCCACATGTTGCTTCATCCATAAAAACGTCGAGCACGAAAAACGTGCAAATGCTGCATAAAATTCTATTTCCGAATACAGAACTTGACAGAAAATGTCGACAAAATCTTCGTAGTTTTTCTGATGATACAGACTTTGATTCTATCAAGAGTAAAATTCTGGAAGATTTCTCACTTCCACAACTGATTACAATTTGCAATATTTTGCACATTGAAATTTTAGAAGACAAATCCCTTTGCTGCGACGCGATAATTACTTTAAAAGATTTTTCGCTTCTAACTTCGAATGATGATTCAGGCGGTGAAAGCGAAACGGAACAAGAAAATCAAAGTTCTTTTTCCCAGCGTGAAAGTTCTGCATTCACGAATTTAAATGCGTCAGCAATTGGTCAAGGCCACGAACAAACGCAGCGCTCATCGAAAGATACAAAACACATCTCCGAAACCGCTTTTGATTTTGAACCAATGCGGAATCCTTTTTCCAACGATTCGCGGTCTCGCAAAAAAGAAACTGTTTATCCTTTTGCGTCTGAAAATAAACAGAGTTTCAGCATTAATTTTTCTCTGAAGGATTTAGTTGAAACAATTCGACCTTTTTCATCCGAAGATAATTATCCCATTGAATTGTTTATCCAAGAACTCGAAGAACTGTTTTTATTTCATAATTTATCTAATGACATGCAAAAAATTGTTTTTACTAAGCATTGTCTATTGCACTCTGCAAAATTATATGCACAAACATTAAGAGGTATTGATACATTTGAAGCATTCAAACATTCTTTATTAGATGAATTTAAAGCATGTATTTCAAGTGTTGACTTACATAATCTTTTGCGTTCCCGTAAATTAAAACCCGGAGAAAATTTATTTGCATATCTAATAGCTATTCGAGAAATTGCAAGTCGTGGTAATATTGATTGTGCTTCAACCCTTGAATATTTTATAAATGGTATACCTGATAATTCACATAACAAAATTATTTTATATGGTTGTAAGTCTTTTGGTGAATTTAAAGAGAAATTAAAAGTGTATGAGAAGTTGTTTAATGTAAGCAACCATAAAAAGGATTTTTTTGATCACTCTTATCGCCCAAGGTATGATTCTAATAAAAGTCAAAATTATCAAAGATCCAAGCAATCTTCTAATGTTGCAAAGTCCACTAATCACTGTTATATATGTGGTAGTAAATTTCATATTTCTAATGAGTGTACACATAAAAGTAAAGGTTACAAATGTTTCTCCTGTAATGTATTTGGTCACCGTTCTGCAGAATGTCCCAAAAAAGCTGCTCAAACGCCAAAATTTACAAACTATTCCAGTGAACCAAAAGCTCAAGTTCATTCACTTGCTATTGAAGAACATTATCCCATAAGTCCCATGGAAATTGAAGTTACCCTTGGAACTGTCACATTTCGTAGTCTAATTGACACTGGAGCACAAGCTAGTTTAATAAACACTGATGTACACAAAGAAATTGGATCCCCACCACTTGAAAAATCCCAAATCACATTTTCTGGAATTGGTAACACCAAAGTTCACCCTCTTGGTTTTTTTCATGGTGATATCAAAATTGAAAACAGCAATTTTCCTTGCAAAATTCACGTTGTTCCAATTCATTCAATTCCCTACAAGGCAATCTTAGGAACTGACTGTATCCAACAAGCTGAATTTAAAGTGGGTAAAAATGGTATTTCTCTTATCAACGATGAACCAAATTTCCTTCTTAATGTTGTTAATGTAGTAGAAGATGTCAACTCCTTAGATCTTCAACATATAAAAAACAAAACAATCCGACAGAAGGTTGAACACTTAGTTTCAAATTACAAACCAAACAAAACCGAAAGTACCGACTTACAAATGAAAATCATTTTGACGGATGAAACACCCATTGCACAGCGTCCACGAAGGTTGTCTATCGCTGAAAAACAAGAGGTAGACAAACAAATCGAACAATGGTTGAAGGACCAGATAATTTCTGAAAGTACATCCGACTTTAGTGCACCTATGGTTTTATGCAAAAAACCTGATGGATCAACGCGTATTTGCATTGATTACAGACTTTTGAATTCCAAAATAATCCGAGACAGACAGCCCTTACCGTTGATAGAAGACATTTTTGACAGCTTACAAAATGCTCAAATTTTTTCTACATTAGATCTCCGGAATGCTTTCCATCATGTTGACATACATCCAGATAGCCGCAAGTACACTAGTTTTGTAACTCACTCCAATCAATACGAGTTCAACAAGGTCCCATTTGGATTAAACAAAAGCCCTTTAATTTTCCAGCGATATATCCAAATTGTATTTCGTGAACTGTTAAAACAAGGAACTGTCATAATATACCTGGATGATATTGTTATTCCTGCTTCTGATGAAGAGGATGGTCTTCGTAAACTCAAACAAGTTTTCAATACCGCCTCAAAGTTTGGTCTTGAATTTAACTTCAAAAAGTGTAGTTTTCTCCAAAGAAAAATTAAATTCCTAGGTCATGTAATAGAAGATGGTACCATTCGACTCTCTGTAAACAAAACACGTGCAGTTCAAAATTTCCCTACCCCGAAAACTCAGAAACAAGTTCAAAGCTTTCTTGGTTTATCGGGATATTTCCGAAAATTTATTAAAGATTATTCACTAATTGCTAGACCCTTAAGTGACTTGTTAAGAAATTCTACTCCATTTCATTTTGGCCCCGAACAACGAAAAGCTTTTTTAATGTTGAAACAAGCTTTATCCTCCGATCCTGTATTACACCTATATCAACAAGGCTCACCTCTCCAACTGCATTGTGATGCAAGCAAACTAGGTTTTGGATCAATCCTACTACAAAAAGATTCTGATGAACACTTCCACCCCATTCAATATATGAGTATGAAAACATCACCTCAACAGGAAAAATACTCCAGTTATGAACTCGAAGTATTAGCAATTATAGAATCCCTTAAGAAGTTTCGACACTATTTAACGGGCACTAAATTCCAAATATTCACAGATTGTCAAGTGTTTCAGAAAACAATGACCAAGAAAGATTTAACCCCCAAAATTGCACGATGGGCTTTATTCCTTCAAGGATTTGATTACGAACTATTACACAGATCAGGACAACAAATGCAACATGTAGATGCGTTAAGTCGCTACCCCGTTCTTGTGATTACACCTGACGAACTAACCCAAAAAATTAAAGAAACACAAGATAATGATGAGTTTATATCAGAAATTAAGAAAATGATAACAACAACCCCTTCAACTGAATTTTTCTTAAAAAATGGTATTTTGTTCAAAATGAACAAAGATGATGAACTCTTAGTTGTGCCACAAAGCATGCAAAAAGAAATAATTCAAAATGCACATTTAAAAGGACATTTCGCCTCACGCAAAACTGAATCAATTGTTTCACAAGACTTTTACATCCCAAATCTTACACATCAAGTGCAAGAAGTAATTTCGAATTGCATCCCTTGCATTCTATCCTCACGCAAAACCGGTAAACCGGAAGGACTGCTCAATCCCATTCCGAAAGGCGACGAACCCTTAAGCTGTTACCACTGTGATTTTCTAGGTCCCTTACCATCAACAAATAAAAATTACAAATACATTTTTGCAGTTATTGATGCATTTACAAAGTTTTTATGGCTTTATCCAACTAAATCTACTTCTGCTCAAGATGCACTTCAAAAGCTAACTCTTCAACAAACAACTTTTGGCAACCCCTCAAGAATCATAACAGATAAAGGTAGTGCTTTTAAGTCAACCGACTTTAAGAATTATTGCAACGAACAATCAATCGAACATATACAAATTACAACAGGAGTGCCACGTGGTAATGGTCAAATAGAACGAATGTTCGGTACATTAATCCCGATTTTCACAAAATTATCACTTAACGAACCCGAAAAATGGTTCAAATTTGCCCCACATATCCAGCGTATAATGAACAGTACAGCTCCCAGAAGCACAAAATTCACACCCTTTGAACTTTTGATCGGAATAAAAATGAAACAAAAAGAAGACCTACACATGAAACAAATTTTGGACGAAGAACACTTATGCTCCACAATAACAGAAAAACAAATTCTCAGAAACGAAGCTAAAACAAACATCTTCAAAATGCAAGAAGAAAGCCGACGACAGTACAATAAACACAGAAAAAATGCCCACATTTACAAGGTTGGTGACCGTGTCGCCATAAAACGTACTCAGTTTGGAACACTCCTTAAGTTACGACTCAAATTTTTCGGACCCTACGAAGTTACAGCAACACACCCTCATGATCGTTATGATGTTAAAAAAATTGGTCAACACGAAGGACCAGATGTAACTTCCACGTCAGCTGATAACATGAAACTGTGGTCAAGAAACTGATTTTGAACTTTAACTTTATTATCTTTGTCATTTTATTTGTATTATTTTTTATTTTTATGTCTACTTTTGAAAATGAAAACCTTTTCCGGAAAATTGTCAGCAAATCTATTGTGAATCTGTCAACAAGCCAACGAACTGTCACGTGAACATGTTTGCAAACCATGAGCATTTCCTGTGTAAATATTGACTGATGTCCACTCCTGTAAACGCCATCTACAATGTCCCATGGCAACGATGTATAGCTACATTAGCTATTAACCATGACCAATGGTTACGATGTTATTACGATGAAAAGCACACACGATGAGCAGACCACGATGTTCTCTTTGCTGCACCAGTGCATTTATCAGTCCATGAAAATTTCCCACAATGGAAGGCCGAAGCATCCCCAACATGCTCAATGTTGACAATCAATCTACAAATGCTGACATTGACAGATATTTTTTTTCGAACTTTTCCTCTTTTGTTTTTGCTTCTCGTTTCAGGTTTCTTCACTGCCCAGCGTGTCAGGAGGACCTGACATGTCAAGATGGACGAGTGTCGGAATGTCTAGGCGCCAACCTGCCCACGTTCCAAAAAGCGCGGGAAACATTTCCCAAAGACCAAACGGAGCACTTCCCGCCAGAAGGCGCGAACCCCGCAGACTGACTCCGAGCGATTTTGATGTTAAGACGTGGCTTTGCACGGACGTGCCACCAGGATGTTAATCCCACTATGATTTGACGTTTAATCTGATATTTGTACATAATTGACCCCTGTAATTAACCCCCCTTTTCCCCTAGATTTTATTAAAACAATATTTAATAGTAATGATGCTCTCCTCAATTCACTTCTAACATATTAATCCACAACATACATAATATATCCATCCATATAATCCAGTTCACGTTCGTCATACTCTTGCTGTAAGGCAGACTACAAAAGCTTTTTCTGGGATGATTTCTTCAAAAGTCAATTTTGAGTGATTACTAATGCCAATTAAGTTCATTTTCAGTAAAAATGAGGAACTTTCAGGGTATAGTCTTGCACTCAGTTTTCCAATCAATATTTTTTATTTGTGGTACCCTTGCATCATGGATTCGATATTGTCGAATTACATTATCATTGTGAGAGGACGGCAAATTAAACTGTTACAGCATTCGTGATTACTTTATTTTGAAGCACACATTTTTTTCTTGAAAATTCTATTCCGCCGCACGTGGAATAACGGAGTTTGTTTTCAAAACAAATGTCATCAGTGTAGACAGAGCAAACACAATCGATTACACTTTTTACAAAATCACTGCTTTCAATGAATGTTTCACAGGTACCTAAGTTGTATACGAACAGTTTCAACTTCAAGAAAGCAACCTCGACCTTCTGCCACTTAAGACAAAAAAAAATTTATATTTTTCAACAGTCCTAGTTTACATACTTCCTTACTATGATATTATTCCAAGATATCAGCAAAGTCTTATTTAAAATTCGCTTTCCTCCAACAGAAAAATTTAGTTTTAAATCGAATCCTTAAGGTACATTTTTCAATTGAGAGACTTCGAATGAAAAGCATTCTGGGCATGATGCTTCCACAATACACAGGCTTTGACAGGTTGTCTCTTGAACCACCAAAAGAGTAATGCTCACTACTGAAGTTTATATTGAGAAGTCTAGCATCTTTCGAATACCAGTCGGGGTGAGTCTCTCCACCTCGACTAAGCAATCGTTACTAATTGTGATTGCAATTCTTGGTAGTTTCTAAATCGTGCGATCCAATCAGATTGTCGTCCATATGTAGAAGTCATCCCGTGCGATCGTCGCTGCTTCTGGAAAGTATTTATCTTCCTCTGCTAGTTGACGAAGTGTACGAGTTGCAAGGAAAGGAGCACTAGTCGCACTAAAGGTTACGGTTTTCAATTTGTAAATCTTCAATGGACCATCAGCTTTCCTTCCATAAGATCTTTGATCTGGAAGAATAAATATCTGACGAAATTTTTTTTTGTATGTCCGCTGTAAATGCGCAGCGATGTTCGAAAGCGTAACAAAATCGAAAAAAGATTTTCATGCATTATGTGCCCTTTTGGAAGGATATCGTTCAAACTACGGCCACTTGCCGTGGCAGTATTAAAAACCACTTGCAATTTTGTGGAAGGTTTATATGGTCTGTAAACCCTATGGTGTGGTAAGTAGTAAGCTGTGGATTTTGACTCTTCGCTTGTTAATTCCATGTGGCCCAATTCTTCATTCGTATGAAATCTAGATATGTCTGCAATTGTGACTCGCGTTAAACGACGCCACAATTGAGTCAGTCTTTTCTGCCAGATCTCGAGATTCACCCAAATACACTTCCTTCATAGGCATTTTTACTACACATTGACTATTTTCCTTGTAATGGTTTGACTTGATATGAGTTTCGAAATATTCTTCATTGCTGAGAATAACCGGCATTTTACTCCCCCCCCCCCCAATCGACTCAATTTCCCATATTTCCCGACAACTTTGTTTAAGGCTCTTTGAGTGCTTAACTTGCAATACTGGTTGTCTTGCAAGCCTAAAGATACACTGCCCAAATACAGTGTTTACAAAACAAATTTTCCGCAATACGGAACTTTCCAACTTTTAAGAATTCGAAAAACCTTTCGCGCCTATTAGTATATCAACCTTGCCCAGTGTATTAAATTTCGAGTCCGCTAATCGCAATTCAAATGGAATTGTCAGTTCTGTTACATCTACATATTTTGCAGGAGTCAAATATGTTATTTTGGATAAAAAAAAACTCCTACGTGTCGAAAGACAGATCAATATTTCTTTTGTTGGATAATATTTTCAATTTGACACACATTCATCACTGACCGATTTAATCCTTGCACGGATGTTAATTTTCTCTTTCAGTTGCAAGAGATCAGCAAAATGCGAACATAAAAAATTTCTAGTCGATCCACTACCGAGAACTGCTTTTCCTCGATTAAATTCGCCGTTTACGTTTTGAACCCACATTATTACAGTGCTGAGTAGAACAGATTTCCTTTTATCTAATAAACAACTCGAAGGGGCAGCTTGTTGAAATAGAAGAGTTTCGTGTTTATATTTTCTATCGCCGACTCAATTACGGCGCCATCGGGGTTAAGTTCGTTTTGCTCAGTGTGATTCATAGGCATCTGGCGATGTTTATGCTTCATGGATTCAGGATTTGGATGAAGCGAACTGTTTCCTGGAACATAAATAGGCAATTCATTTCCATTTGCAGTCAATAACCTTATGTGAATGAAGATCGATGTATGTGGATATTCAAACTTAATACAAAAATAGAATATCTACTAATTCAACCCTTTCGCATTCATTTCTTTAAATGCAGGAGTTATAAATAGCATGCTGCAGTTTGCAAAAATAGTCAGTTTTGTGAGGTCGAAGCAAAACGTTCTTTGATTTATTGGGCATTGATTGGTTTTGATTTCTTTCAGTAATGTGTCCAAAAATTTATTGTGAGTGAATAAATCGTTAAAAAACAAGTTATTTGATGTTTAAAAATAATTTTGAAGCTGAATAAGTGAATACACTTCTGCGCAACTTGTTTTTTTCTTTAAAATCGCGTGCCTCAGAGTTGAACAGAATCGTTTGAAAAACTACAAATTTCACAATTTGGCGACTGAAAATTCACCAAATGTTAACGAAAATTTAGCCCCTTATTTTTTCCTAAAAGCGGACGAAAAAAGTATTTTTCGGATTCCTTTAGGGAAAATGTTTTCCAAGGGACGCCAATTTCGAAGTTTTGGCGCCAAGCCGTAGCAACCAAGAAAGAAAACTATCGGAATCTGGTTGCTAGATGGTCATGAAAACCTTATTCAGAAAATATTTCAGTTTTAATTTTAAAATTTAAATTTCTTGGTGAGATCTTCAGTCTGTTTCATACAAAAAAGCACATGTGTTTTGGCCGATTCATTTTAACAGGCAACTACAATCTATACATATAAAGCAGAGTTGGCATCTGTCTGTTCTCTATACAAATCTACAACGCGTTTGACCAATCTACACCAAATTGGTACACTTATTTGGAATCCTGCGGGTAACGTGAGCTGCATATTAACCCCCGTTATTATAGGAGGTTTTGGCAGAGGGGTGTAACGTCCCGTCATCCTGGACAGAGCACTTGGTAGGGGCGCTCTCTCCCGATCTGGCTGGGCTGTGCAGATGACGTCAGAGTTAACATCTACAGGAGTCTCCTCTCAAGATGACCTTGGAGTTTTTCTAGAATATTAAGAGCATGGTGTAATCGCAGATGGGTCTGCAGTTGCGCTGAAAATCGCTCAATGTCATATCGTTTATGTATCCCGTCTGTAAATTCTTAAACTAGCTTTATTATTGGAATGTGAATTTTTATAATATAAGATTATTTTTATAGGAAGCGGTCTTTTTTTTTATCGTCGATATGGCACAGAGGGCTAAAGACAATTCGAAATCCTCATAGGAATAACATTGCGTATTTATACGATCAATGTCAGACCAATTCACACTAGATTTGGTACATTCATCCCTTAGAATTCTGCGGGACACATAGGCTATATATTAACCCCGTTAGATTTGTCCTGGGTCTGCAGGGGGGCTAAAAACAATTCGAAATCTCCATAGGAATAATATTGAGTATTACGATGAATTAAACAATTCAACTCGGGAGCAGCGCTGGGTAATTCAGCTAGTTGTTTCTAAAATGAGTTTTTTACTTTGGCAACTATTTTTTAAAAATTATGCTACTGATGCTTCTATTTCACAGGTGCTGTAGTTACGGCAGCCCTGATAAATATGGGCTGGCCTCTCTCAGCGTCAACCCATAAGCAGATTTGTGAGCGACACCTGTTGGCAACCAAAGAAAAGTACTGGTCTCCATTGCCATCCCATCAAATGTACTCTAAGAAAGGAAGGATACGATCTTTCTGTTGAAAAACGATTTATTTTTAAGTCATGGTGTAAAAATGTTTTTAATTAAAAAATTGGTTTTATTTGATTCGTAATTCAAGTTTGAAGCATAATGATTATTTTTTTGATTCATTAAATCTTATTCATGCGATTTAAATTAGTATCTATATTGAAATTGATGTGTCAATGCAGTTTCTAGATAGAATTGTATTATGTTGAAGTCAATAAATATGGTTTTTGGAAGTATAGCAGAACAGCAATTTTTGAAAGATTGAAACCATTAAAATTGATATTGGGTGTCATTACTTTTATACTTTCATTTGAATTCTACTTTATGGTGTAAATCTTGAATACTTAAAATTCCTTGTAAATCCGATTTATCTGATTTAAATCAAATTTTTTTCATTTCAATCGGATTTTTGATTCAAATCAATTCGTTGTCCCTTTTAGGTAAACTTGTTAGACATGAGACGGGTCTGTCATTTCTAGATAGAAATGATTTATGTCGAACATTATAACGATTTTGGAAATAAAGCAGGTATGTATTTTTAATTAGCGTCGCACTGGAGCAACACAACGGGCTGGAAATACGAGTAAAGGGAAATGTTTAAAACAGTGGTTCTTAACCTGGGGTGCGAGAAAAGTTTCTAAATTTTCAATGGAATCGCCTGTGAGAAACTAGCGAACGCAACTCCTACATTTGCCTCAGCCACTGGGGAATATAAACTGGAGTAAGCGATGCTGCTTCGAAGACGGCACCAAAATGCACCAGGCTAGAAAAATCTATTAAAAAATATTTTGCTCTGCAGTAATAAAAAACTTCTTTTGAATAAATAATCACATTTTTAGGTTGTATTAATTATTTCTTCCACGAATAAAATGCAAGATTGTTTTTGGTGGGAATTATCGGGTAGCATTTTTCTGTCTTTCAGAATGAGTTTATAATGAATGCCTAAGTAGCTGCTAGACGAAATTTAAGTGAGAAAGAACACCAGGAGGTAGCTGCGTCTGTCTATTTTTAGCCTGTTATCTAACTGGAAGCACAAATGACGTCATGCACTTGCCCCATCGAAAGCTTTACCAGATAATTTAAAACTTTTAAATACTGCTGTAGATGTAGTTAAGTATATCAGGACGAGAGCTTAATCATTGTATCTTTCGTGCTTTGTGCGAAGAAATCGGTGCTGCTGATATTGTGCATCACACTGAAGTATTTATGGCTCTCCAAGGGCAACATGCTAAGCAGTTTTTCGATTGCGCAAGGAAATTATAGTTTCTTACTATCCAATATTGTGATTTAGTTAAAGCTTTTAAAAAGAAGCAATACTTCGACTAGCCTACTTAGCAGATATATTTAGCCACCTGAATGAATTACACATCAATGCAAGGATTAAGTAAGAACATAAGTTAGTGAAAAGTCTTCATTTATTGAAAAACTAAAAATTTGGAAACGTCGAGTTGAAAATGGGAAATTAGCAAACTTATCTTTGCTTGATTCAATCGTTCAAGAAAATGATTATACCTGAAATTGCAATACACCTTCAACAATTGAGTGAATCTTTCATGGATACTTTACCACGGTAATTATTAGCAAAGTTCAGACAATGATAGTGGATCCATTTCTATTTGACCCAGATTCGATGGACGACAGCGATTTAATAAAAGACTACCTTATTGAAATACGAGCCAATGCACGTATTCAAATGATAAAACGACTTAGAACAATTCTGGTGTACACAGTTAGAGCCTTATCCACAGCTGTTAGAACATTATCCACCCTCTGTTCAGTTGAACGTGGATTTAGTGTGGTTAAAAGGCTTAACAAAAGATGAACCGATTGCAAATAGTTGACTAAAGATTTAAGGAGGCTGCTGACGAAAATAGATGCTGCCTTATATAGACCAATTGGTTGCACAACAGCGGTCTCATGCTTTTTAGCGATTATTTTTAACGTTACTGATTTAAGCGACATTATTTACAAATAATGAGCAATCCAATGTGTTTTTGTTGCAATTTTTTATTTTGATAAATCGTTTTGTAATCAGTTTTCCAAGTTGGTTTGGGGCCGACGAAAGTTAAAAGCAAAAATTGATGGAACACAATTCCCATAACTTGGGAAGGTAGTTCAATTTACGTCGCACTGGACCAACACAGCGGCTTATTGGCGACGGTGCGGGGTCCATCCCGAAGGGAAAGATCCGAGGATAACACCTCGTCATATTGAACCAATATTATATAACGAGTTCCAACACCTGAGCTGGCACCCCACTCTACAAACTTCCATACCACGCGTACGTGTGGACATGTGAGGCCACGTAAACGATGGTCTTTTTTTTTAACTAATTTCTATCTTGAACAATCTAAAGAATTTCTAAGGGATTCTATTTAAATAAAGAACCGTTAAAATATTTCCAAGGTATTCTATTCAGCAGAATGAGCCAATAGAATCCAATGGATTGAATTCCACAGAATGACCCAATACAATCTTTCTAATGTATTCTATTCTTCAGAATGAGCAATATAATGTTTCCAAAGGATTCTATTCCACAGAATGAGTCTATGGAATCTTTCCAATGGATTCAATTCCACAGAATGGGCCAATAAAATCTTTCCAATGGATTCAATTCCATAGAATGACCCAATAAAATATTTCCAATGTATTCTATTCTACAGAATGAGCAATATGTTTCCAAAGGATTCTATTCCACAAAATGAGTCAATAGAATCTTTCCAAAGATTCTAATCTTAGGAAAGGACCAATAGAATCTTTCTAAAGGTTAAAAGAATCCATGGATTCCTTAACGATGTGATTATTTCGTCAGTATGTGTGTTGTGGGTTAAACATTGCAAAACATGTCCTAGTCTGTTTCTGAAAGCATTCGTTCATTAGCGCTGCATATTCAACCAACTGGCAATTTCCCAGAACTCTGGCGATAAACACATAACAGTCATTACATTCTTTTCGCCCCAGTTCGGCGAACTACTTACTACAAAATGTGCCGCGTGGTTCCAAGGAAACGTAAACTCTAAAGCCTATTTAGAAACATTCCTTTTTAAACGGGTGTACGTTTTCGATGTGTTCTAACAAAGATCTTCCGAGTAAATTGAACGTGATTTAAAATGACGATTCTTGCAACATTTCCGTCTAAACACGCTCTGGATGTTTAGAAGACAGATTTGCTTACAAAAGCGCCATATGATCGGACATGGTATGCTAAACATTCGAATCGGGAATTTTTTGCCACCCCAAGAACCATTGAAGCCATTCTAAAAGGATCTTGAGTCATGATTCTCAAAGTTTAAGCGGAGGGCCAGCGAAGGGATAATTTTAGTGTGGAGGGGTAGGTAGGTATTTTAATTACGTCGCACTGGAGCAACACAACGGGCTATTGCGACGGTCCGGGATCAAACCCGAAGGGAAAAATCCGAGAACAACACTTCATAATTTTGAACCAAGGTCTGGTTGGTGGGTATTTGAACTAACGTGCACTGGAGCAACACAAAGGGGAACTTAACCCGAAAGAGTGATTCGATTGGATGTGGCATTTTCTGGAGGTATTCGCGTCGCAGGTTCCTTCCTGTTATTACGTTCTGGTTACGTTCCTTCGGGTAATTCGAAACTTCGATAAGGCCTGAGCTGGCAACCCACTCTCCAAACTTCCACACCTCGCCAAGTTTCAAACTTAGAAATTCAATTCGAATTGCAATAACACCCATTAAAACTTGACATAGACGTATTGGTTTCATAAAAACAGGTCTCATTAAATTCGTTGTTTGCAGTTTCTTATAAATTATTTAAATCAAATCAATTGAGGGAAGTTTAATAACAGGCATATGTTAAAAAACTACAATTTTCACCGCTGTCGACGTGAACTTCCTGTGAGTTCCATGCGGCCTCAGAAACCCTAAAGGTAAAACACCTGTGATCTGGAGATTGTAAACATCTCTGGCAATTTTGCTTTATGACTAATGTACGTCGTGTTGCACCAGTATGATGTTAACTACCTACCTGTATACCATGTTCAGAGTTCTTTAGATAGGACTGGAATAAAAACAAGCTAAAATTGTTAAACGGAATTCACTCGACTGAGGAAAAGAACTCCACCATTTGTTCACATAACTTGTATTATAACACATCACACAACACTAACGGTTCCGCGCACATTGCACACGACACGAGAAATCCTGTGCCACACACAACCCCCCACCTCAATACTCCTCTCCCTTTGTGGGACGACGAAAAACTCGCAAAAGATTTCATCAGAAAAGATGCAAGAGTCACAGAGTAAGCATAGAAAAGAAGGGGTGAACTTGATGTTGTTTCTACCGCGTTATAATTCATGCCGGTGTAAACAAAAATAAAATTGCACACATTTCAACGTAGCTATTTCCGAAATAAAACTAGGATCTAAATTGCAACTTAAAAAAAAAATATTTTTTATTAATGAGTATCCTTTTTAGGGGGCGACGTGGCTCAGAGGGTATGCCCACTGCGCTAGCAGCCAGTGTCAGTAAAACTTTCATTGTGTGTGTCTATTGCTTGATAATGTATGTCTTGTGTCTGGCGCAGCATGGTCAAATATGGCCCTTGCGCCATAAAACCCCAATACCTACCTACCTCTCTTGGGGGGGGGGGGCGGTAGCCTAGTTGGAAGAGCGACGGATTAGCAACCGGAGGGTTGGTGCGAGTTTGAATCCAGCCAAAGACCGACGTGTACACGGGGGCTGATGCACGTTTAATCTGTCGTGGCCCTAAATGTCCTCATGTTGGAGTGGTGAGGAGGTTTGGAGTGTGGGGTGGCCATAGATAAGTTATCCACCTATTGATCACTCGCTTTTATCACCTTCTGCTGTTGTTTCATCTTCTGTGGTAGTCTGTTTTAGTCTACTTCATCTTCTGTGGTAGTATGTTTAGAACGGGGATGCACAGACCGCGAACATGCTGCCCGGACACGGACGACCGTTATCATTTAGTCGCCAATGCGCTTGCCATCCGCCTGGTTTTAAGTTGCATTTTTTTGTAGGGGTGTTTGAATTATTATGATCAAGATAAATAGCATGTATTTCGGTCCACACAGTGTAAGCATCAACTCTTATATTGATAAAGGGCCGCGGTATCCCAGTTGGAAAGAGCAACAGATTAGCAACCGGAGGGTTGCGAGTTCGAAACTAGATCCAGCCAAGGACCGTCACATACACGGGGTTTTGCATGTTAAATCTGTCGTGTCCTAACGATGGCATGGTGTGGGAGTTTGGAGGCAGCTCAGATGTTGACCTCACCATATGCAGTGGTTCAAAATTACGAGGTGTTCTCCACGGATTTTTCACTTTGGGATTGATCCCGGACCGTAAATAGCCCATTGTGTTGCTCCAGTGTGACGTTAATTAACTACCTATCCATAAGCGACAGTGAATCTATGTGGCCCTTGGTCTTGACAAGTCTACATATCCACTCTATACACAGGGAGAAGTAAACCATTGGATTCACCCTGACGCGTAACCATAACAACAAAAAACGCCTAACGGGGCGACAGTTACAGTGACCCAGACGCCTATTCCGTGATGTCTTTTGAACCTCAAGAACCTGCATCTTAAAAGCGCTGATAAAACTCTTAACGACTGCGACACAAATAAAAGCATCGTTAAACGATACGAAAGAACGTCTTTACGTCTTCTGGTCCTGGCATTTGGTGCAAGAGAATAAGTGGATGAATCGTATCAAAGATGCTTCCGATCTGAATCGATTGTTTTTCATCCCTGTCAGGCCAGTGCAATGGACATAAACTTGCAATAAACATAAATACGTCATAAATATAAATCACACGGGAATTTTATCTGGTTCAAGATGGAGGAATTCCAAAAGCACTCCTCAATGGTGTGGCTGGTTCCAAGATTTCTATCGGGCGCGGTAATCTGGTTAGTAGGTAGGTATTTAACTAACGTCACACTGGACTAACACAACGGGACGGTCCGGGATCAATCCAAGGGAAAAGATGTAAGAGGAATCCCGGCAATTTTATGTTCGTAGGTTGAACTTACGGCACACTGGAGCAACTTCACGGGTTATTCGTGACGGCCCAGGATCAATAATGAAGTTATAGATCCCAGGACAACACCACGTAATTTTGAACCACGGTCAGATGACGAGGTCACACTTAAGCTGGCCGACTCTCCAAACTTCCATACCACGCCAACGTGAGGACATTTGAGGCCGCGGCAGATTTAACGAGCCCCCTTGTACACGAAGGTCTTTGGTTGGATTCGGACTCGCAACCACGTAATTTTGAACCACGGTCAGATTGGTAAGCCGGATGGAACACTAACGGATTAGCAACCTGAGGGTTGCGAGTTTGAATCCAACCGAAGACCGTCGTGCACAAAGGGTGCTGGTGCGTGTTAAATCTGTCGTGGCCTCAAATGTCTTCACGGGTGTGGAAATTTGGAGAGTGGGGTGCCAGATCAGGTGTTGTCCTGGTCATCTGACTGTGATTCAAAAATACGACGTGTTGGCCTGGGATCTACAGGGTGAGTCTAAATTGTTTTTACAAAATAAGAGGGGTGATAGTACCCATCCAGACGAGCAATAATTACCATGGAACATAGGGTCGCATTCCACTCTGAGAGGCAGAAAAGAGTAGTCGAAACGCGTCGAGCATGAACAAGTCATCGCCTCTGACGTCGTTTTGTACCTGCCTACGTAGCATATTTGGACTTTTTCTTCTGGGAGCACATGAAATCTTCAGTGTACCAGACGCCTGTGGACTCGGCTGAAGATCTCGTAGCGAGAATCGGTGTTGCCGCAGTCAGAATTAACACACCAGGAATCTTCGAGAGGGTGCGCCAGTCATTCCTTCGCCGGTGTGAACTGTGCAACGACACGCGTGGCCGCCACTTTGAGCACTTGCTGAGTTTTTCTCTGATCAATAAATCAGATTGTGCAACTTTTGGTATCGTTCATTCGCTTTCCCAACACTGTTGTAAGTTCATGTTGAGATTCTAATTTGACTCTTTTCTGCCTCTCAGAGTGGAATGCGACCCTATGTTCCATGGTGCTTATTGCTCGTCTGGATGGGTACTATCACCCCTCTTATTTTGTAAAAACAATTTAGACTCACCCTGTATAACTTCAGGATTGATCCTGGACCGTCACGAATAATCCGTGAAGTTGCCCCAGTGCGCCATAAGTTCAACCTATCAAGTCTTATGAACATAAAAATCCCGGGACTCCTCTTACATTGTTCCTCCTCGGTGTCCGACCCTGGAGTCTCCCTTTTACCTCCTCACAGGACTCCTCCAACTGGGCTTTCGCGACCCCTCATAAAACCTGGAACGGTTGTTGTTTAACTGAAATGGAAATCGATTGCACCAAGAAAAGAAACAGATAATCGGAAATGAAAATAAAGGGTTTTAATAAGTATGCACGATGCACAGAAGCGTCATTCTCCAGTGGTGGAAGGTAGAGAAAGAAGAGAGCCTTCAGACCCTCCAAGCGCCACGCCCGATTGCTCTCGGAGACATTCCCACACGACAAGCGGCTGACACGAAATATTCGGCCATCTCGCTGCTCGAGATATTTCGAGTCTGCTGCAGAGAACCCCCACCTCACCCGAACTATACTCAGGCGTGCCGCTTGGAGGGGATAGAAACCTAGGTAGGTATTTCAATTAACGTCGCACTGGAGCAACACAACGGGGTATTGGCGACGGTCGGAGATCAAACCCCCAAGGGAAAGATTGAGGACAACACCACTTAAGTTTGGACCACGGTCAGATGACAACCAACTCTCCAAACTTCCACACCAACGCGAGGACATTTGGTCGTGGTCTCTCAAGCATTTTCGTAAGCCATATTTGTGTATAATCAAACCTTTCAGTTATGAATCAAAATAAGTGTAGATTGCAGGTTAATGTGAAAGAAAATAGAATTTGGGGGAGGATCTTGAGGATTTCTACAACAGGATGAACTCCCGATTATCATGTTTTGTTACTGAAAAGAAAAAGGTCGATGTTTTATAAGTAACCCCCTCAAATGGATTATGGTTGACAATTCCATTCTCGCTCTATACCTCCCTTTTCCAAACTAATGCACATGGCCCGCTTTCTTCACAATCCGGCCCGCAGCTCTCATGAGGTTGTGCACTCCTGTAGTAACGAATTAAAATTATTCTACATAATTTGTTTTCTGCATTCCATCTCTTTTAGCTTTCCGAGAGATCCACAGGCACAATTTCACCCTGCAGTATGCAGCAATAGAATGATTCCAAAGGATTCTATCTAAGGAAATGACCAACAGAAACTTGCTAAAGGATTCTATTCTAAAGGACTGACGCTATCTTTCCAAAAGATTCACTTTCAAGGAATAGAGCAATAAAATGACACCAAAGGATTCTATTATAAGGAAATGACCAACAGAATCTTATTAAAGGTTTTTATCCTAAGTAAAGGACCAATAAAATCTTTCTAAAGGATTCACTTCCAAGGAAAGAAACAATTGAATATTTAACAGGGATTCTATTCTCTCTTTGGAAAGGACCGATGGAATCTTTCTAAAGGTTGAAAGAATCCAAGGGACTTTAGGAATCTATTGGGTAGTTCTAAGGAAAGTTTAAAGGGGTTCTATTTTCAGAAAGGAGCAATAGAATCTATTCAAAGGACAGAATCTAATAAAAGTATTTTATCCTAAGGGAATGGATTAATAAAATCTTTCCAATGGATTCTATTCTAAGGAAAAGACCAATAGAATCTTTCTAAAGGTTGAAAGAATCCATGGATTCTTTCACCCAATAGATGTGGTTATTTAGTCATTAAGTTATAAGGAGTTAGGTAGGTATATTAGCGTCGCACTGGAGCAAGACAAAGGGCTATTGGCGACGGTCCGGGATCAATCCTCAAGGTGCTGTGAGGTAAAATCAATGATACACTACTTGGAAATGTGATGCTCAGAGGATCAACCCTCTAAGTGGTTTCGACGAGATATTTCGTCCATAAATATCCAACCAATTTTGCCAATGCTCTCGTCATCAAGATTTTGTCAACTTTTTTATAATGACAAGATTAAGATCTGGTCAGTTTTCTTCTGATGATGAAGGGCTACGGTAGCTCGGTTGGAAGAGTAACGGATTAGCAATTGGAGGGTTGCGAGTTCGAGTCCAACCAAAAGACAATCGTGTACAAAGGGGGCAGATGCACGTTAAATCTATCGTGGCTTCAAATGTCCTCACGTTGGCGTGGTGTGGAAGTTTGGAGAGTGGGGTGCCAGCTCAGGTGTTGCCTCGTCATCTGACCGTGGTTCAAATTTACGTGATGTCCTCGGATATTTATTTCCCTTGGGAATTGATCCCGGACCTTCGCCAATAGCCCGTTGTTTTGCTCCAGTGCGACGTTAATTAAAATACCTACCTACCTAGAGATAAATCGTCCGTCAAGATGTGGTCAGTTTTGCTAAAAACAAGATTACAAGAACGTCGAGACAACCACCAGGGGTTAAACAGGCCACCGTGAAAAGAACGAGATCGAACCCTTCAAAGCGAAAAACACATCCCTTCCCCCTCTGTTATTATTTTCGTCCCTCGCTTGACCCCCGTTGACCCCTCTACCTGTGGGGTCAACGCAACAGAAGTCAGGGTCGAGAAGGGCGTGCACCTCGTTAACGAAGCTGTACTCCACCTAATGAAGATAAATTCCGGGCGCAGTGGGTCAGTAGACCCCCCTTTCTGCAGACGATAAAATCTGGAACACTACTCTGCTCCGGTGAGATAGTGTCTGCTTACCTGCGATTTATTTGTTTATTTGTTGGGTTTCTTTTAGGGGATGGGGCCTTTGCATTTGTTCGATCGTCTGCAGTTTTGTTTTCTTTCCTTCCCCGGTGGAGTTTATGGGATGGGGGAAGGTCAGACGATCTTGGACTGCGCATTTGACGTCGTTCCGGTGGTTAATTGAATCAAGACTGCCAGCGCTGTCTCTTGTTTGCAGACGGGATAAGATGGAATGTCGTCTGATGAATCGAGTGTGATGATTGCTCTTCGAGATCGAGAACGCGCTCTTATTTACTGTACCCTCGTCCCCCGAACTCAGCAGGGGTTTAGAGTTTTCATTGGAGGGGAGAGGGAAAACGAGGTAAAAAGATATAAATAATATAACATTTGGACATATACAAATGCACAAAAGGTATCGATGGGCAAAGATTAAAGTTGAAACACAACATCAAAAACATGAACAGAATACAAAGTAATTCCCCAACACAACACGCAATTAAACAACACGACGAAAAGAATTGAGGGGTCGGACAGTCGAAAGGAGGCACACAGGGTGGCGTGATTATTTAATTCGTCGTTTCTTAAAATTTATCTATAGATATTTACACGCGATATGAATTTTTGATGGTTAAGATTACATCGGGGCAATAATATCCTAGTTTAATGGCTAAAATTGAAATATATCCCCTCATTGGGAGTGTTCATAAAATAAGTATAAAGTAAAAGACGCGCTCAGACTTTTCTAGCTAGCTACTCTCACAATTCAGTGGTTGTTTGTTTGATTTCTTATGTCTCAAGGGCCATATTTGGCCAGACACAAGACATACAGTATGAAGTCAAAGACATACACACACGCAATGAACGGCATGCACACAGGTAGGAATCGAACCTGCACGCAGGTTGCTAGCGCAGTTGGCATGCCCATTGAGCCGTGACGGCCCCTCACAATTCAGTGAGCGGGCGACACAGAAGTTGGTAATTGCAAATGAATCAACGTCGCACTGGAGCAACACAACGGGCTATTGGCGACGGTCCGGGATCAATCCCCAAGGGAAAGAAAGATCCGAAGCCAACGCCACGTAATTTTGAAGCACGTCAAACGACGAAGTCAAAGCCTGAGCTGGCATCCCACTCTCCAAACTTCCACACCACGACAACGTGAGGACATTTGAGGCCACGACAGATTTTACGTGCACCCCCCCCCGTACACGAGGTCTTTGGTTAAATCGAGTTTCGGACTCGCAACCCTCCGATTGCTAATCCGTTACTCTTCCAACCGGGCTACCGCGGCCCACCGAAGATATCCAATGCCGGGATATTCGTTGTGGTATTTATTTGACATGGAACACATGACCGGTGAAGCTTCCTTAATGAACAAAAGATATTTACATCTATTTAGCAATGACTTATACAGAATCCTGAGGAGGAGTGTCCACGGAAGGAGTGCGTCATCCCCTAATAAAAAAGAAGTAGCCCGTTGTGTTGCTCCAGTTAATTAAATTACCTACCTACCTAATAAAAAGAATTAAAAATTTAAAAAATTCCTTCCCAAAAAAATAATGATTAACCTTAGTGGTGGTTGTCTCGAGATAAGGTATCTCATCTTTAGCAAAACTCACCAGATCTTGATGGATGAGATATCAGATGAGATATATGGATGATATGTTTGTTTCATTGAAGACTGACGTTTTTAATTCCCAACAATTAATTTAAATATAACAATGTAATAGTGATTGTAGTTCAATACCTGAATCAATGCTTTTTAGAAGATAATTCACTTTACAAACATAAAAAATTGTTACTATTTTTTAAAATATGGCGTCTTGCGTAAATGGTAGTTTTTTACACTTTTTATACCATTTTTAAAAAACATAAATTTAAAACACAGCATTTTTTGCCATAAAATGCTTTTCTAGTAGAAATCAATAACAATATGTATAAAAAGTTTCGTGATAGTTTAAAAAAATTGCTTCCTAAGGTATACAGATACCTTGTCACTGGTCATGTAGAAGTGACAACATGCAAGTCATGTCGACAACATGCTGACACTTATGACAACATACAGAACACGCATATGTATATTCTGCATGTTGTCAATTGTTATAAGTTGTTTCGCTTATCACAGTGTTCAATCAACACCTCCAAGACAGAAAGGGTCACGGTAGCCCGGCTGGAAGAGTAACGGATGAGCAACCGGAGGGTTGCGAGTTCGAATCCAACCAAAGACCGTCGTGTACGAAGGGGCTGGTGCACGTTGATTCTGTCGTGGCCTCAGATGTCTTCACGTTGGCGTGGTGTGGAAGTTTGGAGAGTGTAGTGCCAGCTCAGGTGTTATCTCGTCATCTGACCGAGGTTCAAAATTACGTGGTGTTGTCCTCGTAATATCTTTCCCTTGGGGATTGATCCCGAACCGTCGTCAATAGCCCGTTGTGTTGCTCTACTTCGACGTTAGTTAAAATACCTACCAAGACAGAAAAGGTTCTTTAGTCTGCACCGTCTGTTTTCACTTTTTCCCGAGGATCTATCGTTACGATTCAAAATTAGTTACGAAGCAATTAAGAAATTAGTTAGGGTAAGTAGTTAATTAACATTGACTAGACGAACCAGACGTACACGACGGTCTGGTTTAGTGGTTCTTAACCTTTTTAGTGATCGGCACCCGCTTGAATCTAAAAATAAGTTCTCGCACACCCTTGAAAAATGTGTTTCTATTTCTTTATTTCGGAAATCACATCTATTGCAGGAAATTTATTTGTAGAAAAATAAACACATACATTTACACACACATACAGAACAATATATCAATTTTAAATGGGTACGTTGTTGTTTATTCATAATAATACTTTTGCTCCTTTTTTTGAGAGCCACACGTATACCTCACTTGCAGTTAAGCGATTTCTGACTTTCGTTTTAATGTGCAAAAGTGATAAAAATCCCATTTCACACACGTAGGCGCGATGCCATCTATTGGGACACTTTAGAAACATTTGTGCTTCCATTAGCTAACAGGCTAAAAGTAGATAGGCGTAGCTACTTCCTGATGTTCTCTCTTTCCCCATTAAATTTTGTCTGACAGCTAATCAAGCGTTACAAACTCAGTCTGAAAGGCAGAAAAAATGCTACCCTGATAATAATTCCCATTAAAAACATAATTTTACATTTTATTCTTGGAAGAAATAATTAATACAACCAAAAAATGGGATTATTTATTAAGAAGAGAAGTTTTTATTACTGCAGATAAAATATTTCTCATTAAATAGGTTCTTCTAGCCTGGTGCATTTTGGTACCGTCTTCGAAGCAGCATCGCTTACTCCAGTTTATATTTCTCAGTGGCTGAGGCAAAGGTAGACAGGGTAGGAGTAGGGGTGCCAAAAGTCGACGTAGCGTTCGCTAGTTTCTCACAGGAGGTAGTTTCCATCGAAAATTTAGAAACTTCTCTCGCACTCCTGGAAATGCTTTCTCATGCCCCCAGGGGTGCATGCATCCCAGGTTTAGAACCACTGGTCCGGTTGAATGGAGTTCTGAAATCGCAGCTACTCTTCCAACCGGGCCGCAGAGGTTCGTAAATTCAACTACCTAATTCTACGATTTTATGTAGGACGGACTGCAACGCGATGGACAAATGTCCGATGGTACCATAGATGAACGAACAACACAGGACATGAAGGAGCGGACAAGCGTGTGATGACTTATAGTTCGTACCAGGGCTCGCCTCGTCAGTACACACTGCCGATGCCTGGGGCAGACGAGGAAACAGACTGTCCTGCACCTCATAGACATGCGTGGCCAGAGCGAGGGCACGATCGAATCCAACCTGCCATTCAAAATCCTCACCGCCAAGTGATTAGACTTTCGCTCGAAAGCGCGTTTGATGGATGGCCTAGCTGAATAATTATCACGCCAACTTCCACCCCCCTTCGCCGAAAGAAGAACAACCCCAGAAACAGAATAACAGGATTGCGAGGAACGATCCCCTCAGGAAAGGTAACTTCTACTCCCGAAATCTGCATAATCATTGTATTCGCAATTAAGATCATTCGCAGCTCTTCCATGACGGCCATTTTACTCCCCCGCCGGTGGACATGAGCAGTTGAAACGAGAGAGGGGAGTATTCGAATACAAGAGTACTCGTGAACTCGAAAGTATTCGTTGCCCCTTCTTGTTGAAAACAAAAATACAGTAGTATATATGCAAAGAATTCGAATACCATAGTACCGGATGCCAAAATTTCCAAAGTATTCACCCCAGGTATTCGAATAACAAAGTATTCAGACACCAAAGTATTCATCCTAGGTATTCGAATAACAAAGTATTCAGACACCAAAGTATTTATCCTAGGTATTCGAATACCAAAGAATTCGTCCTAGGTATTCAAATACCAAAATATTCAGACACCAAAGTATTCATCCTAGGTATTCGAATAACAAAGTATTCAGACACCAAAGTATTCATCCTAGGTATTCGAATACCAAAGAATTCGTCCTAGGTATTCAAATACCAAAATATTCAGACACCAAAGTATTCATCCTAGGTATTCGAATAACAAAGTATTCAGACACCAAAGTATTCATCCTAGGTATTCGAATACCAAAGAATTCGTCCTAGGTATTCAAATACCAAAATATTCAGACACCAAAGTATTCATCCTAGGTATTCGAATACCAAAGTATTCATCCTAGGTATTCAAATACCAAAATATTCAGACACCAAAGTATTCATTCTAAGTAATCGAATAACAAAGTATTCAGACACCAAAGTGTTCATCCTAGGTATTCGAATACCACAATATTCAGACACCAAAGTATTCATCCTAGGTATTCAAATAATAAAATAAAAATGGGGTGTTATAGCACTCTATAACACATTTTTTGTAAGCGATGTATGGGCACAAGAGCGACACGTTTAGGAGCAAACACAAGAATTGCGCAGGAAATGAAACAAAATGTTTATTTACATCATTATTTTGCAATTACTTATTTACAATGATTTTTTACAATAACTGCTCAAATGGGTCAATACTAATGCACGCTTAGCAGCGTCGATGCATGGATTGGCGAACTTTTTCGCCGCTAGAGTGCGCTGTTTGGTTTGGCGCGCTTGAACATCGTTCCTTTGCTGGAACCTGGCCGTCGAAAGGCGGCTTTCACAAACTTGCCACGCTGCCAAACTAGCATTAATGTTGCTGGTAGCACCACTGAGCAGTTATTGTTAACATTGCAGATAAGTAATTGTAAAATAAAGATGTAAATAAACATTTTGTTTCGTTTCCCTGCGCAATTCTTGCGTTTGTGCCTAAAGGCATCACATACGCTTGTGCCTAAAAGCCATACACTGCCATATAAAAATGATTGTTTTAGTGTGCTCTAACAGACCTTACTTATTTAATGTAACCTCGTCCCTCCGATTCACTAGAGGTTTATAGTTCTTATTGGTTTTTATTGGAGGGACGGGGTGAGGTAAAACGAGATAAAAAATATCACATGAATATAACATTGGACTAGTGCACAAATGGAACAAAAGGCATCAATAGACAAAGAAGTTAAAGTTGGAACATAACATCAAAAACATGAACAGAATGCAACAAATTCCCCAACACTACACACAATTAAACAACACGAGGAACAGAATTCAGGGGTGGGAAGGTCGAAAGGAGACACAGGGCGACATGATTATTTTATTCGACATTTCTTAAAATTTATGCTATGGATATTTGCATATTATAGGAATTTACGGTGGTTAAGATTACATCGGGGCAATAACACCCAAGTTTAATGGATAAAATATATTTACATTTAAATTCCTCAAACATTTATCAAGAGCTTCGACGATAAAAACAGGAAAACACCCCATTGGAAGAGTTCAAAAAATAAATTAAATTTTGTCTTTAAAATATAGCAGCACGGCTCTAGAAAGGTGAAATAATATATTGCTTTAATAAAGAAAAATCCTTCCTCCATTCCCAAAGGGTATCACTTGGAATTGATAACTATATCAACCCCTTGCAGTTTGCCTCATGAATTTCGAATCGCCTGCATATTTTCACTTCAGAACTCTATTAGGTTTCTCGACTATTGATGGCCCAGTGGCTGCAGACGGACGTAGGATAAAAAGAAATTTAAAAAAAAATGAAATGTGCTTATTTATTTTAATAAGTGTGTTTTATTGTGTTAACATGCCTGGGATGTACTTTTAACCGTGCATTTTACTTAAAATAAGAATTGACATCAGTAAAGTAAAGCGACATTTGGATAATATTATTTCATTTAGAGGTTAAAAATCCATTTATACGGATATGGGTGCTATATTCATTAACCCTCCAAGTGGTTTCGACGATATATCTCGTCCATCGAGATTTGCCCAATTTTGCTAATTACGAGTTGTCTCGTCATCAGGCAGGATATTGCTATTTTTCGATGATTCGAGATCCAGATCTGGTCAGTTTTCTTCTAATGACTTGAGGCGACGAGATCTTGACGGACGAGGTATCTCATCCATCAAGATCTGGCCAGTTTTGCTAATGAGGAGATGGACTGAAATGAGACAAGATACGAGATATCTCGTTCATCAAGATCTGGTCAGTTTTGATAATGACGAGATACCTGTCGAGTCAACCACCAGGAGGGTTAAAATGAACTGAAATAAGATAAGATACAAGATATCTCATCCAAAAAGATCTGGTCAGACTTGCTAATGAGATGGACTGAAATGAGACAAGATACAAGATATCTCGTCCAAAAAGATCTGGTCAGTTTTGCAAATGAGGAGATGGACTGAAATGAGATGATACGAGATATCTCGTCCATTAAGATCTAGTCAGCTTTGCTAATGAGGAGATGGACTGAAATGAGACAAGATACGAGATATCTCGTTCATCAAGATCAGGTCAGTTTTGATAATGACGAGATAGACTGAAATAAGATAAGATACGATTCATCTCGTCCCCAAGATCTGGTCAGTTTTGCTAATGAGGAGATGAACTGAAATGAGACAAGATATGAGATATCTCGTCCATCAAGATCTGGTCAGTTTTGCTAATGAAGAAATGGACTGAAATGAGACAAGATACGAGATATCTCGTTCATCAAGATCTGGTCAGTTTTGATAATGACGAGATACCTGGTCGAGTCAACCACCAGGAGGGTTAAAATGAGCTGAAATAAGATAAGATACAAGATATCTCATCCAAAAAGATCTGGTCAGTCTTGCTAATGAGATGGACTGAAATGAGACAAGATATCTCGTCCAAAAAGATCTGGTCAGTTTTGCAAATGAGGAGATGGACTGAAATGAGATGATACGAGATATCTCGTCCATAAGATCTAGTCAGCTTTGCTAATGACGAGATGAACTAAAATGAGACAAGATACGAGATATCTCGTCCAAAAAGATCTGGTCAGTCTTGCTAATGAGATGGACTGAAATGAGACAAGATACAAGATATCTCGTCCAAAAAGATCTGGTCAGTTTTGCGAATGAGGAGATGGACTGAAATGAGATGATACGAGATATCTCGTCCATTAAGATCTAGTCAGCTTTGCTAATGAGGAGATGGACTGAAATGAGACAAGATACGAGATATCTCGTTCATCAAGATCTGATCAGTTTTGCGAATGAGGAGTTGGACTGAAATGAGATGATACGAGATATCTCGTCCATTAAGATGTAGTCAGCTTTGCTAATGAGGAGATGGACTGAAATGAGACAAGATACGAGATATCTCGTTCATCAAGATCTGATCAGTTTTGCTAATGAGGAGATGGACTGAAATGAGACAAGATACGAGATATCTCGTCCATCAAGATCTGGTCAGTTTTGCTAATGAAGAGATGGACTGAAATGAAACAAGATACGAGATATCTCGTCCATCAAGATCTGGTCAGTTTTGCTAATGAAGAAATGGACTGAAATGAGACAAGATACGAGATATCTCGTTCATCAAGATCTGGTCAGTTTTGATAATGACGAGATACCTGGTCGAGTCAACCACCAGGAGGGTTAAAATGAGCTGAAATAAGATAAGATACAAGATATCTCATCCAAAAAGATCTGGTCAGTCTTGCTAATGAGATGGACTGAAATGAGACAAGATATCTCGTCCAAAAAGATCTGGTCAGTTTTGCAAATGAGGAGATGGACTGAAATGAGATGATACGAGATATCTCGTCCATAAGATCTAGTCAGCTTTGCTAATGACGAGATGAACTAAAATGAGACAAGATACGAGATATCTCGTCCAAAAAGATCTGGTCAGTCTTGCTAATGAGATGGACTGAAATGAGACAAGATACAAGATATCTCGTCCAAAAAGATCTGGTCAGTTTTGCGAATGAGGAGATGGACTGAAATGAGATGATACGAGATATCTCGTCCATTAAGATCTAGTCAGCTTTGCTAATGAGGAGATGGACTGAAATGAGACAAGATACGAGATATCTCGTTCATCAAGATCTGATCAGTTTTGCGAATGAGGAGATGGACTGAAATGAGATGATACGAGATATCTCGTCCATTAAGATGTAGTCAGCTTTGCTAATGAGGAGATGGACTGAAATGAGACAAGATACGAGATATCTCGTTCATCAAGATCTGATCAGTTTTGCTAATGAGGAGATGGACTGAAATGAGACAAGATACGAGATATCTCGTCCATCAAGATCTGGTCAGTTTTGCTAATGAAGAGATGGACTGAAATGAAACAAGATACGAGATATCGCGTTCATCAAGATCTGGTCAGTTTTGCTAATGAGGAGATGAACTGAAATAAGTTAAGATCCGAGATATCTCGTTCATCGTGAATTGGTCAGCTTTGCTAATCACGTAATACTTGGTCGAGTCAACCACCAGGAGGGTTAAAATGATATGAAATAAGAAAAGGTACGAGATATCTGGCCCATAAAAATATGGTCAGTTTTGCTAATGACGTAATAACTGGTTGCGACTACCATCAGAAGGGTTCAAATGGACTGAAATAAGATGTGGAATTGAGTAACGACATTTTGGCATCAATAGGTACAAGCAATTCAGAAAGTTGAGAGCAGGTGCCCTGCTCAGGTCAGCCGGTGATTAAGAAACGTAAGAAAAGGCATCTGACGGGAACAAACACTGTTTGCTCTGCCACTCACATTCCTATTTGCATTACTTTCATTCCAGAGCGTTCTGACCTCCCTTCTTATCGAATCCCTTTCCAAGAAAACAAACGCCAGTGAGCATGAGAACGTTTTGTAGAATCCCCCCCGGCCCAGAGTTGTAATACATCTTTTTGAGTGTTCAATTTAGCAGACGATTTCTCGCCTCTCCTCCTGGGAAAAGTTCAACTCGAAATCGTCTGACATCTCAGGATGGATTAACCGAGGGGGTCAAGGAGGTGTCAGTCCGCAGACGATAACAGCGGCGTCTCATTCCATCCTGCGGGGAGGTTCGTTTGCGTTCGCTTTCGAATGACCGACCGTTTCCAGGGACGCGTTCGGAGGGGGTGTTACAAAAATATACGTTGTTCCAAATTCCATTGTCCATAAGTATTAAAATCACAGATAGTCCTGAAAATTGTGGGTTGATTGACAAATACGATCTTTCATTTAATAACTACGTTTCCAACGAAATAAAGAAATCGCCGATTGGATGAGTAGCAGATTAACAACCTGAGTTTGCGGGTAAAAAACTCGATCCAACCAAAGACCATCGTGTGCAAAGGGGGCTGGTGCACGATAATTCTGTCGTGGCTTCAAATGTCCTCACGTTGGCGTGTTGTGGAAGTTTGGAGAGTAGGGTGATAACTCTGGTGTGACGTAATCTGACCGTGGTTCAAAATTACGTGATGTTGTCCGGGATCTTTCCCTTCGGGTTTGATCCCGGACCGTCGTCAATAGCCCGTTGCGTTGCTTCAGTGCGACGTTAATTAAAATACCTACCTACCTACCTTTCTTGTTTGACCGCAGAAGCTCACAGAGGGGTACTGGGGTATCGGGTACATGCCCTGCAAAGTAAGTACTGCTTTTCAAAGAAGACATTAGAGCCGCTGTGGCTCAGTGGGTTAGCCCACAACCTGCGAGTCGTAGGCGGTGCAGGTGCTTTTCCTCCCTGGATGCATTTCACTCTCTCTTTTGTGTCAGTAAAACTTTCCTTGTGTGTGTTGTTCATTGCTTGATGCTTTCCATGACTTGGCGTTCCCTACCTACCTTTGCAAGCATGGGGCTGAGGTAGCCCGGTTGGTACTGACAACCGAGTGTTGCGAGTACGAAACTAGGCCCAACCAAAGACAGTCGTGTCCATGGGGGTTGGTGCACGTTAAATCTGTCGTTTTATCAACTACCTACCAACCATACTCGCGGCAAACTTCTCCATTCCATTTGGGAACAAAATGCGTGGCTTGCTTTCACAGCAACTTCGGCATCGGATGAAGAATGTTGACTTTACTTGAATGAAGAATGTTGAGTTTTCGACCTTCTTTTTCATTCTGGGGACCAGTTAGAAGGGGGACGGTGCCTAATCTGAGCATCGAGATGTCGGTCATACCGTGGTGTCGCAACATTCCGTGGTCCACTGGCGGATTTCGGATGTTGTCCGGTTGCGCACTTCCACCCTCATCACGATCGTTATGTGTATCAGTATCGTGGTAAGAGAATCTACTTTCTCGCAGGCATTCGTGCTTATTCGTACTCGATCATTCGTTGATATTGTCCAGGCACTTTCATTCTAGGGTCCAAACAGAGGTGCATTAGGGATAGCCAAGAAATGCTTTTGATTTAAAAAAAAAAAAAATATTGACAGTGGCTTAACTCTCTAAGTGGCTTCAACGAGATATCTTGTCCATGGTAGGTAGGTATTTTAGTTAGCGTCGCACTGGGGCAACACACCGGGCTATTTAACGACGGTCCGCGATGAAACCCGAAAGGAAAAATCCGAGGACAACACCACGTAATTTTGAACCACGGTCAGATGATGAGGTCGCGCTTATATCTTGTCCAAGATTCGGTCAATTTTGCTAATGACGAAATATCTCGTCGGGACAAAACTGCCCCATTATTCCAAGGAGAATGAAGTTCCAAGTAGTCCCATGCCCGGAATTGGTGGCAGTTTGGAAGGTGGTTTTGGACGTGAAGTACAACCACCAAAAAGAAGAGAGAGAGAGAGAGTTAATTGATGGAACTCGAAGTTTTATTAAGTCTAAAAGTAAAAGAAATTGTGGCCAAACATGGTCCTCACGACCCTATTGAACCAAGCTGCGGAATGCAGCGAGCAGCGATGTCGAGCACTAAAATCCACTTTAAGGCAAGCCGCTCATTTTTCCTCTGTCGTTTGTATACTATATTGAGCCCTTTGTTGTCGAGATGGAATAGTGATTTTGGGAGCAACTCGCTGTCCACATTATAATACTTGTGTGGTTCCTAAGCAGCATTTTATTTACACTCTTAACACGACAGTTCATCGGGGCAGATGGGCCCTCAGGTATGAGCAATCACTTTGTAATTACAATCATTTCCACTTCATGTCCTGCTCTGCATATTCTATGAGAACGATTTTCAGAGATAAACAAACCAGACTGACCAGATTTTAATTCCTTTAGCCAAGTGCTCTTGCGTGATACATATTGGGGATGCCGTGAAACTTAGTTTATCGTCATTTTGGCGAAGTTTCGATCTTGATCTAATTGGCGTTGACCAATCGACTATCGTATAGCACTTGGCAATTTGTTCTTTGGAATTTTTATTGGCGAAGAGTTGAAATCGTATTAGAAAAAGAAGGAACATGTTTTCCACCAGAAGCACTAATGCCACCAACATTTAGCTGAACCGAACATGCCTTCTAAATGATCGCCATTACCTCTTCACGATGTTAAAATTTTCACAAACAGTAGTGTATAGTGAGGAATATGTTCTGGGAAGTCTGCCCTGACTACAACTCAATAACCAAGAAAAAAGACTTAACCCTCTGTGGGGTCAACACTCATAATTCCATCTTACAACCTGCAGTATTCTCTTCTCTTCCCTCATCAACCTATCATCTATACCAGGGGTGTCAAACTCAATTGAAACACAGGCCATTTAATGCAATTGGTAAGATTCACGCTGGCCACATCACATTTACAAATTTTCTTAAAATTATATATAATAAAAATATATAGGAATATGGATAGGATAATTAAAACACATTATGTAATTAAGTGAATTTAGGGTAATAATTTATAATATTGCTATATAATTGCTTTTATTTAAACGTTTATTTAACTTAATGTATTTATAAAACTAAAATTAATTTTTTTTACCGGAAACTCTTTCCAGCACTATCCTCCTACTAGTTTTCCAATATCTGTATTCAAAGACTGAGAACATCATTATAGCAGATAGATGTTTATCAGTTAATCTTGATCTGTAGGCCGTTTTATTTAATTTCATGGACGAAAATAGTTGCTCACACATGTACGTACTCCCCAAATAGCATAAAATTTGTGCAGCAAACTTTTTAATTTGCGGGTATTTTTCACCTAAATAAGAATATGTTTTGGGAATTCCTACTTCTCGATATTTGTCTTTTAAAACCGAATCATTCTGGAAATCAATTAATTACAGTTGTATCGAAGTGGGAGCATTTTCAGCTTCAAAGGAAAAAGGCCTAATAAAAAGAGAAAAAAATTTTATAACTCTTTGAAATCATTAAAATGTTTATCGAATTTGCTTTTGATTTCTTCAATTTTACCACAATATTGTGAAAATGAGCAACTTTGATTTTGTACTTTTAAATGCTCACATCTACCTCGATCTCCCCTAAATGCTATTTTCTTCGTAACATATTGTCCTGTTTTCTTTTAATTTCAGAGCATCGTGGGCCACAAAAAATTGCCTCGGCGGTCGCATGCGGAACGCGGGCCGCCAGTTTGACACCCCTGTTCTACAGGATCTTTCAAATGGATTCTATTCTAAGGAAAGGGGACAGAACCTTTGCCAAGGATTACATTCTAAGGAAAGGAGCAACGAAACCTTTCCAAGGAATTCCATTCTAAGGAAAGGAGTAACCAAACCTTTCCAAGGGATTCCATTCTAAGGAAAGGAGCAACGAAACCTTTCCAATGAATTCCATTCTAAGGAAAGGAGCAACCAAACCTTTCCAAGGAATTCCATTCTAAGGAAAGGAGTAACCAAACCTTTCCAAGGGATTCCATTCTAAGGAAAAGAGCAACGAAACCTTTCCAAGGAATTCCATTCTAAGGAAGGAGCAATAAAACCTTTCCGGAGGATTATTTTTTAATTAAAGGACCAATACAATCTGTCCAATTACTCCTGTTCTACCGAAAGGACCAATACAATATTTCCAAAAGTTGACAGAAACCACTGATGCTTTCAACTAATAGGTGTGGTTATTTAGTCGTTAAGTGGTTTGCGTGATAAAAAATACAACTTGACTACTGGGAAATCTCTCGACGTCAGAGGGTTAAAAAAATCTCGTCTACAAAGGAATTTCCCAGTTAGTCGTCCACTTCCCGCAAAATGCACGTATGCAATTTGTTATACACTCTCCCGTCCGATATACACTCTCCGAAAAAGAAGAACCAACAGACGTACGTGAGCCATTTCTACAATGCTGCCAACACAGGGCTGACATGTTTTGATGGCTCGGATTACTCAGGGAGTCTCCGCCGAGGAAATGTCACATTCGCGCGGCATTAATATTCTGAGCGACAAGGACACCGACGTCTGTTAGAGGTGACAGCGTTAAGTAAAATGGATCGCCTCCGAACAGATGGCCGCCCTCCCTTCACTTGGGAAGCCCCTCTCAATCGACCAAATTGGAAAGAATTGTCGCAAACGCTATTAGAAGCCCATCATCCAAATGATGGAAAAATGATATTTTCATCGATCTGGGAAAACAAACACATAGTGTTTAATACGGTTATTTACCTGTTTGGGAACGCATGTGAAGACTGATTGTCCTAGTTAGAAGGCGTGTCTCCCTGTTTGATTGTGATAGTCCTGATTTGAAAGACGTGTCCTGGTTTGACTGCGACTGTCCTTATTAGGAAGGTGTGTCCCGGTTTGACTGTGATAGTCGTGATTTGGAAGACGTGTCCCGGTTTGACTGTGACTGTCCTAGTTAGGAAGGCGTGTTCTGGTTTGACTGTGATTGTCCCGATTTGGAAATCGCGTCCCGGCGTGACTGTGATTGTACTAGTTTGGAAAGTGTGGACCGGTTTGATTGTGATTGTCCTGGTTTGAAAGGCATATCCCGGTTTGACTGGTTGTCCTGGTTTGAAAGGCATGTCCCGGATTCACTCCGATTTTCCTAGTTTGGAAGGCGTGCCCAGGCATAACTGTGATTGTCCCGGCTTGTCTGCGAGTGTCTTGGTTTGAAAGGCGTGTCCCGGCTTGAATGTGGGTGTCTCGGTACGACTAAGATTGTCCCGGATTGGGAAGCGTGTCTTGCTTCGACTAAGATTGTCCCGGGTTGACTGGAAATATACAGGTTTGGAAAGAGTCTCGATTTGACTGAGATTGTCCTGACTCCATGTCCAATTTCTTGAAGTTTTCAGACGACACAGATATGCTTCCTTTGAAGTTTGCATGTACACGATAAGGTAAATGTACACAATTCTGAACACTATCAGTGCAGAATGTGAGTACTAAAGTACACAGCAGACAAAACTGGACTAAAATATCGAAGTGGAATCTAGCGAAGTTTCAGACTTTGAGTAAGCAAAATGGGTAGATCAGAAATTTTGCATCTTCTTTTCATTTTCTATCTTATTTCAAATTAAAATTTGCTTTGAAACTTTTATCCATGAGAGTTTCAACTGCGGTGCACTGCAATGAATAAGAGTGGGTGGATATATGCGAAGCACATGGGCCGAAGACCCTCTGTCTCCAGATGAGAATACACTTCAAGTACAAGCAGATATAAATGGAAGTCGAGCTGGTGAGGGGATGCAGTTGGAGCTGGGTAAGTAGGTAGTTAATCCGAACGAATCCCACGGCGTTCTCCATCATAAAATCTTCATATAATATTCGCGCGCACAAGCCTAAAAGCTTCATTTATTTATTTTTAATTTGCATAACTCATCCATCTTGCCCGAAACGAAAGGAGCACTATAAAATAATGGGATCGATTGGGAGGTTTGGGAGGGTAAACACATTTTGCCCTCCCTCAAATGACTGCACCAGTACCACGATTACGACCACGTTTTCAGCTCCACCCAAAAGGCAAATTCTGTGTTCTCATCCGGACGCCATTGTTTGCAAATCCGCAGGTTAAAAATTCTACTGATATCCAGACGGAATTACTGTTTACTGTTAGTCACCGCCCTTTTCGAACCTTTTGTATAAACGCCCCGCCCCTTCCCGTTTACATACAAATTTTTCATAAACGAGTTGAGGCATAATCAATAAAGTTAATACATGACTTAACCATTTTCTAAATTCTACACCTACTGACTTTATTGAGCCTGCCGAACCATCGGAAGTCTTGAACTACATTGGAAAGCTCAAACCAAAAAAGAGCCCTGGAATTGATGATATTTCTAATAAAATGCTACAGTAAGTTCCACTTAAAACGATCCTTCAAATAACTTTTCTTATGAACTGTATTTTGTCACTTCGACTTTTCCCCGCTCCTTGGAAGACAGCTGTTGTCCCAAAACTGAACCCAAATAAAAGTCTTGCTAAGTCTGACAGCTACAGGCCGATCAGTTTACTGACTGTACTCAGCAAAGACATCTGAGTACATTATTAATGATAGATTAGATAAATATTGCCAAAGGTTAATCTGCTTTTACCTCAGCAATTTGGCTTCAGTAAACAGTTGTCCACATCACTTCAACTCAGAGTCACTGAATTTATTATTGATGGATTCCAAATTAGAAATAGCACTGGTGCAGTTTTCATTGATGTAGCGAAAGCTTTTGATCGATTTTGGGTTAGTGGTCTAATCCACAAAATGATTACATTCGGCTTCCCTGCCTCCACTTACACATCTAATCCATTCCTACCTGACAAGTGACCGTGGTTCAAAATTACGTGGTGTTGTCCTCGGATCTTTCCCTCTGGGATTGATCCCGGACCGTCACCAATAGCCCATTGTGTTGCTCCAGTGTGACGTTAATTACCAATACCAATACCAATACCTACCTGACAAGTAGGCAATTTGTTGTTAACACAAATAAAACATTTTCTACACGCCGTGCCATTCAGGCAGGCATTCCACAGGGCTCTATACTAGGGCCTAGTCATCTGATCATGGTTCAAAATCACGTGGTGTTGTCCTCGGATCTTTTCCTTGGGGATTGATCCCGGACCGTCACCAATAGCCCGTTGTGTTGCTCCAGTGCAACGTTAATTAAAATACCTACCTACCGAATTATTTTAATGTTATATATACTTTCCCTAGAAATTGTATGTAATACATACGTATTACATAGAATGACAAATGCTATTTAGGCAAAATAAGAGTCATGAAAAGGCTTTTATGAAAAGTATATGGAGGAAGAAAGAAATCTATATATATATACTAGCTGAATTACCCGGCGTTGCTCGGGTTGAAATGGTTAAATGCTGCTTGAAAAGTGAATTAGAATAATCACTTTTCTTTCACAGAAAAATGCAATCATTTTAGTTGTATGGAAAACACGTTTTAACTCTTTCATAGCTTCTACACTATACTTCGGACGCAAATGTATACATTTAATTCCTGAATATATTGCAATATGTAAAAGATTAAGACATAAATACAAACAGAAGCGAAATTCCGACGAAAAAATGCAGAATTCTAAAATACGAAAGATGCGCAAAGTGTCGAATTTCGACTGCCAGTGTGTATTCTGAAATAGAACAATTCGAAAAAAGACATTTGAAAATTATTGATAGACGATAATGATTTATGAAATTTAGTAATGCTCAAATATGACTGCAACATTTCGCTGTGGTAACTCAAATACACAAACACGGGATTCTAAATCAAATTTATAAAATAATAAAACATTAGTTCTGGTTTGCCAAATCTAAAGTAACAAAATTACGCTTTTATGATTGAGTTGAAGTTTTTCGTGTTCCATAACAAAATGTAAATTATGAAAAATTAAATATTTTAAATATATTTTTTATCAATCAAATATTCATAATATTCATGTAAAAATATAAAACTCATCATAGAAATACAATAATATAATAATGAACTTTAATTCAATAATGCACATTACACCTGTCAAATAAAGTAGGAAATATTTATACAATCAATTAAAAGTTAGATTTAGTAATGCTCAAACATGATCGAAACATGGCTTTGCCCGGGTATTTATCCCAATCATCTATTAGACAGGAAAATGAATCAAATCAGTCTATAGTGTAAAATCAAAGTAATTACATTAATAGGTTTTTAAAAGTATACGGACAGTACACACATCATGAAGTAAAATATTTTACAAATTCACTGTAATATAAATGTAACACAAAACTTGATTATACACAATATATTTAGTTTCACCTCCAGGAGCAAGAATAACAAAATGCACATTACACCTGTCAAATAGAGTAGCAAAATTACGCTTTTATGATCAATGAGTTTTTCGTTTGTGCTTTTTGGAATGACGGTGCTTGGGTTAGAAATAAATGTAATCGGTGTAGACAAATTAAACTGAATAGATAAAATTTTTTCAAAAAGCAGGTCGATTTTACAGAATTTTTCAGAAAGAAAATCACTGCTTTCAACGGAGGATTCACAACTATCTATTCCGGACATTTTAAAATAAATTACACGCCTTACCTGAAAGGCTTATGAAACAGAATTCTACAAATCATTACGTATTCAATAAATTATTTAAGGAAAGTTGGTCGAAATATACACCAACTTTCCTTGAAAATAATCCTTGAACTCCTGAAAATCTTTCCTTGAATTTCCTTGCAAACATAAATATTTTAAAATATTCTTTCCTTCATCAATAAAATATCTATAATTTATTTACATCATGGGAAGAACTAAAAAGTCAGTTCAAACATAAATACTGTAATTTAATTTGTTTCGGAAAAAATTGTTTTTTCGATCAACACTGGTAAAGCAACCATCGCTGCCTAAAGCAATCAATCTATGCTCAATGTTATTTCTATTGCGATTTCGAATAGTTTTTAGCCCCCCCAGGGCCAATAGAACGGGGGTTAAGAGTTAGCCCATGCTGACCGCAGTGTTCTAAATTATAAGTGTACCAAATTTGGTGTGGATTGGTCAAACGGTGTAGATTTGTATAGAAAATATACCCACATACACACACACACACATCCTATTTTATATATATAGATAAAATAAGATGTGTATGTATGTATATATGTATATTTTCTATACAAATCTATACACCGTTTGACCAATCCACACCAAATTTGGTACACTTATACTTTAGAACACTGCGGTCAACATAGGCTAACTCTTAACCCCCGTTCTATTGGCCCTGGGGGCTAAAAACTATTCGAAATCGCAATAGAAATAACATTGAGCATAGATTGATTGCTTTAGGCAGCGATGGTTGCTTTACCAGTGTTGATCGAAAAACAATTTTTTCCGAAACAAATTAAATTACAGTATTTATGTTTGAACTGACTTTTTAGTTCTTCCCATGATGTAAATAAATTGTAGATATTTTATTGATGAAGAAAGAATATTTTAAAATATTTATTTTTGCAAAGGAAATTCAAGGAAAGGTTTTCAGAAGTTCAAGGATTATTTTCAAGGAAAGTTGGTATATATATTTCGACCAACTTTCCTTAAATAATTTATTGAATACGTAATGATTTGTAGAATTCTGTTTCACAAACTTTTTAGGTAAGGCGTGTAACTTATTTTAAAATGTCCGAAAAGAATACATGTGAATCCTCCGTTGAAAGCAGTGATTTTCTTTCTGAAAAATTCTGTAAAATCAACCTTCTGCTTTTTGAAAAAATTTTATCTATTCGGTTTAATTTGTCTACACCGATTACATTTATTTCTAACCCAAGCACCGTTATTCCGAAAAGCACAAACGAAAAACTCATTGATCATAAAAGCGTAATTTTGCTACTCCGCATCTGGCAGCACCAGAATTAATGTTTACTTTTTTTATAAAACTTTGTAGAACTTTCTAGAAAGTTGGGGAAACGGAAACTTTCTTGGACTCATAATGGAGAACATTCCAACACCTCGATTCTTAGCTGGTCGTATTTAAAGGAAGCTAACTCGGTAAGTCTTCCAGTTTATCATCTTTCAATGAATTTAACAGTTTTAATTCGCTCTTTTAGTTGATTATATAAGTGTTTCCTACTTTATTCAACAGTGATAGGGTACATTTTGGATTTATATTTCTAAACTGATGTAAGTACTTCATAATTTTGAATTTGTTTTTTCGTTAATTTTAGCTGTTTATTGTATTCTATAATAGATTTCATTGTTCAGTGAGTGTGCCTTTTGCTTAATTTATGAAATACCTTCATGTATTCTTTTACAGATTTCTTTCCTGTAGCCATGCCTCCAAGAAAGCGGAAGGCGCTCGGCCAAGTACAGTCAACGGCTAAGATGATGAAAGATAAACGTAGTCAAGAAACTTCCGAGGAGAGGAATAGAAGACTTGCGATTGCGAAAGGTATTGGTATTGGTATTTTTAATTAACGTCACACTGGAGCAACACAACGGGCTATTGGTTGCAGTCCAGGATCAATCCCAGAGGGAAAGATCATCCGAGGACAACACCACGTAATTTTGAACCACGGTCAGATGACGAGGCAACGCCTGAGCTGGCACCCCACTCACCAAACTTCCACACCACGCCAACGTGAGGACATTTGAGGCCACGACAGATTTAACGTGCACCAGCCTCCTTTGTACACGACGGTGTTTGGCTGGATTCGAACTCGCAACCCTTCGGCTGCTAGTCCGTTACTCTTCCAACCGGGCTACCGCGGCCCTGCGATTGCGAGAGAGAGAGCTACTACATTTAGAGCAACAGAGATGGCACAGCAGTGTGAGGTCCGACTACAGGATAAGAGAGATAGAGTCAAACGATCACGGACTGCGCACCATTTTAGCTTAGCATTGGCAGGATTCCACTACGATTCACATAAAGACTACTCGCTGCATGCAAGTGTTACCATCGGGAAAATGGAAATGGTTTGTAGTTACTGTCAAGCCAAAAAGTTTAAATCAGAGTCTACCTGGTATTTGCTGCAAAAATGGAAAAGTTAAACTCTGCCAACTGGAACCACCACCACAAGAACTTTTGATTTACACTTCAGGAGATATGTCAGAGTCGAAGCATTTTCTTAGTAACATCAGAAAATACAACTCATGTTTCCAAATGATATCATTCGGCGCCACATCAGTTGTTGGACAGCCCGGATTTCCGTCGACATTCAAGGTGCAAGGGCAGATTTACCATAGAGCGGGATCGTTGCTTCCGCTGCCAGATCAACCACCAAAAGTTCTACAACTATATTTTATTCAAAACGAACAAATGGAAACTGATCAGAGGTGCGCCTACATCTCGGGAACAAGACGTCAGATTGCGCTAAACTTACAGAGGATGTTTCATGAGCACAATAATCTTATTAAAACGTTTGAAACATCATTGAAACGTATGCCAACAGATGAATATAAAGTAGTCATAAGAGCAGACCGAAGACCAGCAAGCGAACACGAGAGGCGCTTTAACTCTCCTCAAGCAGATGAAGTCGCGGTGGTTATATCAGATGAGTTTCATCAACGGGATATCGTTATTCAACGACGAGGTGAATCATTGCAGCGTATTTCGGAAACACGTCGATCTTATGATACTCTGCAGTACCCAGTGATATTCCCCATGGTGAAGATGGATATCATTTTAATCTGAGGCAGATCAACCCAAGAACAGGTGAAACGACCATCAAGAAAGTTTCAGCGATGGATTTCTATGCGTACAGATTAAAGGTTCGAGATTCTGAGCAGAACCATGTATTGAACTGTTGTTTCATCAAGTTGTTTCATCAGTTCATCGTCAATATGTACGCAGAAGTCGAGAGTGAGCGTCTCCTTTACATTCGTCTAAATCAACGTAAACTGAAAGTTGATATATTCACCTGAGAGATATATTCACCGAAAGATCCAAGCACAAAGCGGGGCCGCGTTATCCCTGTTGGAAGAGTAACGGATTAGCAATCGGAAGGTTACACGTTAAATCCGTCATGGCCACACGTTGGCGAGGTGGGGAAGAATTTAATATTTCAGTTTTCGATTATTTGGTGCATTTATTTATTCTTAATTGGTCTATATGAGAGAGATGGACTTTGGGACATCTTGCTCTTAAATGACAGACCACCCAGCCAACACATGAGGGTTTAAGGATTTTGTTTATCTTATGTGACTTGTTTGTGTTTTATGTTAATTCACTAATTAGTACCCTGAGGACGTTTTGGGGACCAATAGCCGCATACCCTCTGGCTAGGTTTGGGTCTGAACAAAACTATTAGTAGACGGGAATCAATTACGCGAGGTTTGACATTTAAACTATCTTGATGGAGTAGCCAATTTCAATATTTCCTGTGCATTTTAAGTGGACAGGAAGGAAGCAGCTTTACTGGAAATAATCATTCATGACGTAATGCCAAATGGAATCGTGATACATACATTAGGAGTTCTTATGTTTAAATACGGAAAGATCCCGTATTTCGGAAGTTTTCTCCGATCGGTTGCCAGATTCTTCGTGAAAATATGCGTTGCCGACATACAAGAAATATAAGTATGCTTTCTCACCTAAAATAAGTTTGGAGAGTAGGGGTGCCAGCTCTGCAATGGTGTTTCCTCGTCATCTGACCGTGGTTCAAAATTACGTGGTGTCGTCGGATCTTTCCCATCGGGTTTGATCTCGGACCATCGCCAATAGCCCGTTGCGTTGCTGCAGTGCGACGTTAATTAAATACCTACCCACCTAAAATACATTCAGGTTTCCTGATGTATTTGATATCATTCAGACTTTTCTCCAGAAACCTGCATCATAGAGGAAATACAAAAGTAGAGTGAGCAATTGTAACATTTTCATGTGACCGGGATCATGTGACCAAAACTAGTAGTAACGTGACTCTTAGACTGCTTTCGTCTGCTGGGCGGAACCTAACTTTCATCATTTGATTGGACCACGGTACGCTCATCCATTGACTCATCATCTGTCCTTCGATTGATCATCTGATAGTAATCGACTTCGGCGATTTCACCATGTTTGTCGCCACTCTATAGAAATGCGGATTCACACATTTACTCTGCCATAAAATGTTACGGTAATGCCAAGTAATCACGAAGTGGAATTATAAGATTTGCATTTAATAGAAGTTATCTGTGATATAATTAATGGTCCAGTCGGAGTCCTATCCCAAGTTGCAGATGACAGAACGCGGTCCTATATTTGGACTTGCAAATAATTAAGTTGCAGGGGATAAATTAGAGGTAGGTATGGCATTTTAATTAACGTCACACTGGAGCAGCACAACGGGCTATTGGCGACGGCCCGCAATCAAACCCGAAGGGAAAGATCCACTATAAATTAGAGGAATTGAAAAGAGTTTGGAAATCATCTCTTCAAATATTAAAAATTAGCATCTACGCTAAAGTATTTGCAATACCTGCAGAATGGCTAAGTCACATTTCACACCTTATCTAAATACAGTATGATGAATATAGCATCCATGTGTTCACATAAATGAATTTTCATACCTAAACGAAATAAAGTTGCCCAGACGGAAGAGTAACGGATTAGCAACCGGAGCACTTTAAATCTTTAAATTGGTGCACTTTAAATCTGTCATGGCCTCAAATGTCCTCGCGTTGGCGTGGAAGTTTGGAGAGTGGAGTGCCAGCTCTGGTGTTAACCTCGTCATCTGACCAAGGCTCAAAAAGACGAGGTGTCGTCTTCGGACCGTCGCCAATAGCCCGTTGTGTTGCTCCAGTGCGACGTAAATTCAACCTATTTCCCTACGTTCATGCTTACTGGTGCTAATTCTCATTTCCATTTTTGAACAGGAGTGGAAGCTCATTATGAGCAGCTGCCATACACAAAATCATAAATAGCGATCGCCGCTAACTCTTTATCAGTGCTATCGAATGATAAACTTGGAACTTCTTGCTTGTAACCAGAATCACCGCTAAAGATGTCATTGTGGAAGCTCTTTATTTGCGTTTCAACCTATCACCTTAATTTGAAAGATTCGTTGAAATCCATTGAACTCGCGGCAGCCGGACTGTAGCTTTTTGGCTATAGTCTTAACCCTCCAAGTGGTTTCGACGAACTATATCTCGTCCATCAAGATCTGGACAATTTTGCTAATGACGAGGTATCTCGTAGAGACAGCCACCTGGAGGGTTAAGGAATAATAACACTTCTCAATTCGAAATGTGTAGAATCCTTTGACATCTTTATTGAAAATTTATAGTTCTCGGGTCTCACACAAAAACAAACTTTAGTGGTCGGTAATTATATTTATTTACATTGATTGTGCTATACTATCCTTACATAAAATAGTTGTACTATACTAAGCACACAAGAGAGTTATACTATCCTAAGTACACAAGATAGTTGTACTATTCTAAGTACACAAGGGAGTTGTAATATCTTAAGTACACAAGAGAGTTCTACTATCCTAAGTGAATAAGACAGTTATACTATCCTAAGTACTTATAGGAGTTGTACTATTCTTACACAAGAAAATTGTACTATTCTAAGTACACAAGAAAATTGTACTATTCTGAGTACATATGAGTTGTACTATTCTAAGTACACAAGAAAGTTGTGCTATTCTAAGAACATATAAGAGTGGTACTATCATAAGTACATATGAGAGTTGTACTATTCTAAGTACGCAAGAGAGTTGTGCTATTCTAAGAACATATAAGAGTTGTACTATCCTAAGTACATATAACAGTGGTACTATTCTAAGTACACAAGAAAGTTGTACTATCCTAAGTACATACAAGTATTCTACTATAATAAGTACATAAGATAGTTGTACTATCCTAAGTACATATAAGTGTTCTACTATCCTAAGTACATATAAGTTTTCTACAATTCTAAGTACAAAGAGAGTTTTACTATTCTAAGTACATATAAGAGTTGTACTATTCTAAGTACATATAAGAGATGAACTCTCCTAAGTACCCAAGAAAGTTGTACTATCCTAAGTACATAAAAGAGTGGTTCCTGGAACGGAACGCTGGCGATATCGTCTTATCGCGTCATGAGATCAGGCACAAACTGAGCAGTTGATAGTGATATTGGCGCTCGCCAAGTACATGAAACTTTATTCGAATTAGAAGTACCGTCAACAACTGTCACGAAGATACACACGACGCGAACAATAGTAATAGCATTGTATATTATGTCTTGTTATGATTTCTATATGCTTGTTCCAGCTTGAGATGAAAATCCCTAAGAGGGAAAAGATTTTCCCTTCCCCGAGGTGTAGGGAAATTAGATGAAGATCGGATATTGAATTGTAAGGTAATTTTGTAGTTAATTAACGTCACATTGGAGCAACACATTGGGCTATTGGCGACGGTCCGGGATCAATCCCCAAGGGAAGGATCCGAGGACATCACCACTTAATTTTGAATCTCGGTCATATGACGAGGTCACACCTGAGCTGGCACCCCACTCTCCAAACTTCCACACCACGACAAATTGAAGTGTAAGGATGTGCCTTACTATTGATCCGGTAACCAGCCGTGTATTTCTTTGTGTTTGTTATGTGTGTAAATCATTGATGCAGACTTATTAAGACCAAGAGTCACATCAATTCATGTGACTTATGGCAGGGTCGCCAAAAAAACCATGTAAGTTATCTATAATATATTATTTATATTGATATTTATTTATATTATTTATATTTTATATTGTTACAAAGAAAGATAATAAGCAAATAAAGAATCTAATTTGATGAGTGACATTGCATAGATTTAACAATTGTTTTAATGTTTGGTTCGATTTTTGTAGTCGTCATGCGCAAAATTAATTCTAAATTTTCGTTAGTCAAGTGGTTCCTATTTTTCGATTTGTTAATATTCATGACTGAGAAAGTGACAGGCACATGTGGACCCAAAGGTAGGTAGTTAATTAACGTCGCACTGGAGCAACACAACGGGCTACTGTAGTACGCGCACAGTTTGTTTTAATAACGCCGCCAGTTTTTGCTCGCGTTAAGCAGCATCTTTGTCGCGCGGAGAAGGTACGCGATCAATCCCGAAGGGAAAGAACCGAAGTCAACACTTCGGAATTTTGAACCACGGTCAGATGACGAGGTCAACGCCTGAACTTGCTCCCCACTCTCCAAACTTCTACACCACGCCAATGTGAGGACATTGGAAGCCACGACAAATTTAATGCACGCCAGCCCCTGTACACTACGGTCTTTGGCCGGACCGAATTTCGAACTCGGATGATTGTTCGAATTTTGGATGATTGTTTTCCGAACGAAAACAGTCACGTGATTTTGCACAAGAGATGACGCTGTGTCGCAATTTGTCCCAGATGGAATTTCGTTTTTGTGTTGTGGCAAAGTCACCCAAGTGAGACTCGCTTTTTTGAATGTAGAGTAAAATGTTATTTTGTTACAGTCCATTCGCTTCGAGTTTAAATTGCAAGTCTGTCTTGTTCCGGTATGCTTAGTTTGTAAATATTTTCCTTCAAGATCAACAGAATTCTTTTTTAATTGGAAAAAAGTCATTTTGAGATGTACCACTTTTTTTTAGGTGCTTTAAGTTATTATGAAGAACTAACCAACACACATACGAATGCATTGCAAAGAGAAATTATTTAAAGGTGCTGTGTAGAAGAGTAATACATGGCACAAGAATTTTAACCCTCTGAGGAGTTGGCATGTATTATTCGGTCTTGTTACCTGCAGTCTTCCCAGCATTTCTAACCAGTTATAATTTCCTTGACAAATAGGATTTTCTAAATCATTCTATTCTCAGGAAAGGTCCAATAAAACCATTCCAAAGGATTCTTTTCTATGGAAAGGACAAATATAATATTTCCTAAATATTCTATTCTATGGAAATAACCAATGGAATTATTCAAAAGGATTCTATTCTATGGAAAGGATAAATATAATCTTTCCTAAATGTTTTATTCTAAGGAAATAACCAATGGAATTACTCAAAAGGATTCTATTTCATGGGAAGGACCAATAAAACCATTTCAAAGGAATCTATTCTATGGAAAGGACAAATATAATATTTCCTAAATATTCTATTCTATGGAAATAACCAATGGAATTATTCAAAAGGATTCTATTCTATGGAAAGGATAAATATAATCTTTCCTAAATGTTTTATTCTAAGGAAATAACCAATGGAATTACTCAAAAGGATTCTATTCCATGGGAAGGACCAATAAAACCATTTCAAAGGAATCTATTCTATGGAAAGGACAAATATAATATTTCCTAAATATTCTATTCTATGGAAATAACCAATGGAATTATTCAAAAGGATTCTATTCTATGGAAAGGATAAATATAATCTTTCCTAAATGTTTTATTCTAAGGAAATAACCAATGGAATTACTCAAAAGGATTCTATTCCATGGGAAGGACCAATAAAACCATTCCAAAGGAATCTATTCTATGGAAAGGACAAATATAATATTTCCTAAATATTCTATTCTATGGAAATAACCAATGGAATTATTCAAAAGGATTCTATTCTATGGAAAGGACAAATATAATCTTTCCTAAATGTTTTATTCTAAGGAAATAACCAATGGAATTACTCAAAAGGATTCTATTCCATGGGAAGGACCAATAAAACCATTTCAAAGGATTCTATTCTTCGGATAAGACCAATAAAATTTTTCCGTGATTCTATTCTATGGAAATGACCAATTGAATATTTCCAAAGGATTCGATTCGAACCAAAGGGGACTAATAGAATCTCTCAAAAATTGAAAGAATCCATGGATTCTTTCAACCAATAGATGTGATTATTTAATCATTATTTGTGCGTTACGGGGTTGAAGTAATACACCTTGTGAAACTCAGAGGGTTAAAAAATATTCAGGATACACAAATGGGATTAAAAACTACGAAGAAAAACATAACCCAGGTAAAAAAGTAAAATAGATTTATTAAAAAATACATAATTCAAATACACTATATACAATGCGGAAAATCCACACTTATGGACTAGCAAATATGCATAATGCACAGTAAATAATTCAATATTTCGGCCATGAAAACCTGTGACACATATTCAACGGCCATCATGATGAAATAAACTTTAAAATTTCACTTTGAATAACATACAAATGCTCGTAGTCAAGTCCAAAAGTGTCCCAGTCCGAACATGTTAGAATTGACAGATCCAACTCCGTCAACCAGCCTATGTTTTATTACACCGAAGTTAAAATTTTGAGGCCTCTTGCTTTAGTAGCACTCCATGAACAGACAAGTGCCTTTGAAAAACATTGTAAAAATGCATTGACTTGAATATCGCGGTCATTCAACATTCAAAATTTTCAAATACAAATTCTTTTTTAGGAAAGGACTCGGATCTGCGTGGGGAAAAACAAGTAATGAAGTCATTTCTCCAGAGTTAGACTATTTTAACCCTCCAAGTGGTTTCGACGAGATATTTCGTCCATCAAGATCTGACCAATTTTGCTAATGACAAGATATCTCGTCATTAAGATAGTGGCGATTTTCTTAATGATGACGAGATCAAGACCTGGTCAGTTTTGTTAATGACGAGATACCTTGTCGAGACAACCACTAGAAGGGTAATTTTTTGTAATATAGAAAAGTTTTAGCCGCGTGTGAATATATTGAAATAAAGAATGATTATATTGAAAAATGAAAATTGTTTGATCTGTTTCCTCTTTCATACCCTTGGGCTGGAAACTTTTGGACCTTTCCACGTATTTTGCACATACAAAAGTTTAGTTTTCTCACTTTCTTTAGGGGTGGTAGGAATCCTTTTTATACACTAGGAGTACTGTCCATATTGAACAGTGTTTCTCAATTCGCCGGGTTCTGTCATCAATTGTACCAGGTCATGGAAAGTTCTGGAATTTGTTGTTTCAGTTTTCTAAGTATTTTTTATGAACTAATATATTTTATACTGAAATAAATATTCTGAGGAGGATAATATTTGTGATAGCAACAATACCAGTGAGATTTCTTTGTTTTCCCATCACATATCTTTGTGAGACCGCATTTGCTAACATGACTGAACTTGAAACGAAACAGGGAAACCGTCTGTAACTTTCTGACAGTCTCCTTTGATTATCACTTAACTTTATCCTATAGTTAATAAGCTAGCCGAGAAAGCTTATATTATGATTTCTTCTATCGGCATGAGATATGCCGTTGAAAATGAGCACAAATTAATTTGTTGTTGTTAGCCTGAGGAAACTAATACACAAGATTTCATTACTCCATTGATTAATAACTGATTTAAATGTTATTTATATTTGCCACACCGTATTTTAAATGTACTTATACTCTTTTGATTATGCTATAATTTATTATTAATACTTATGACAGCTTTACGCATCAACTTTAAAAAATTGGGAAGGTATTTTCGAGTAAATTTGTTGGGACCGGGCACTCGTCTTATGAAAAGAGGTTTTCATCTGGATTTTGGTGAAAATCAACTGTCTTATTCTCTTTTGAGATCTAAATACAACATGTCCTCTCTAGAAAGCAGAACTGTAATCGTGTTTAATTTTTTTATAACCTGTTACATGATAAAATAAATATTGTACCAGCCTCCACTCAATGAGATAAATATTCGGGTATCCTTAAATAAATAACTTTTGAAAATTGAGTTTTCGACTTCTCTCTCTGTGATTGTGTTTCGGTCGCGATTTTTTTCATTTTATTTGTCAGTATTGTTCTTTCAATTTTGTTTAGAACTTTCACGATGTAATTTCTGTTGTATAATTGTACTGTTTTTTCTCTCTGTCATATAACAGGAGTGATCTGTTTGACAGAATGAATAAAGTAAAATCCAAAGAAGAATCTAGGGCCGCGATCTCACAAAGGTTGAGAACCACTGACCTAAAGCACTTCAAGACATCAGAACATCACCCAAGAGAACATTTCTTCCATGTCAGGGCAAAAGAGGTTAAGTCAAAATGACTACTTCTCAGAATCTTAAGTTGAATATTTCACTCTTTCTCTCAAATATTCAAGAAGAAAAAGAAACATGCAATGATATAAATAATTGTAATTTAGATTCCTAGATTCATTTAGTTTTGATTTTAAGCATATATTATTTCCTAAATTAATCATCTACTTGACGCCTTTGAACCTATCAAAAGTCCCTTTTGGTCCTACTTACACTCCTTGAATCTTCTATAACACAGAATATTTATATACCTTAGCAGTCTAAATATACCTAACCATGTGGTTGGACACCAGGCGTCCCATAACCTGGAAAGGGTTAACAAGCACAAAAGAAGCTGAGCTTTTGGAATAATTATAAATTTACTATTCTGATGAATTCTGTTCAAAACTGCTTGCTTGCTAGTCAACGCCCATCCTTGGCTGTTGAGCCATTTAGTGTCGCGCCGACCAAAAGATTTTGTTTAAAAATGCAAGTTTCATTCTTTCTTTGTGTCTCCAACGAGACAATTGTATTTGAAACAACGATATTTCAATTACTATTAATGCGATCTAGGCTAACGTCGAGAAAGGAAAACGGTTTTCCGAATATTCAACACATCGAGATGACTTATGGTACCAATCAGTCCAGATTGCGGAGCTCTGCTTTGTTGATATTGATACGAATCTTTAACGCGTAAAAGCACAAGCAAAAACCCATTGATCATAAAAGCGTAATTTGCTACAAACTTTTCATCCAAATACAAGTCATCAATCGTATTTTCTTAAAATGTTGCCATTCTTCAGCAATATATTAGATTTAAGAAACAAAAGTGGAAAATATTTTTTGTTTTGAGGATTCGGACAAAATTTTAAATTCAACTAACAGGCATGGTTTAGAACATTTCTACAAAGGCAAAAATAAATTTTCTTAATTTTTAATTACAATAAATATGTTCTAGGGCTTCAGTTTAAATAATTCGTTTACCCGAATGTTCCAAATGACGAGGTAAAATGTTCTTAAATTGCACAATTTTGTGCTTAATTGTGATTTTTATTGGAATGAAAGTTTCTGATTCAGCACATAGTAGACATTGTCTTAGCCAAATTCAAATGATTCACATGGAGCTTTTGAATGAGCAGGTTGTACGTACAATCTTCCGAAAGTAAAACTGTCAGCAAATTGCGTAATAATTTGTCTTAGGTCCTAATATGGAAATTAGCACCGGTGCTCGTTTTGCTTATCATTTGTATGAAAACATTGTTCTAGTCGCTCAATATGCAATGCGAGATCTTGACTTTCATCTAATACGACAATTAGCCAATTAAGCCTAATTTAGTCATAGCGAAACCATTTGATGTGAAATTCTAAGAACTTATAAATTAACAGAATAGATAATACTTTTCGTTCAATTACTCGCCACTCGTCGCCATTTGTTACGAATTGGACTGTAGACATGGAACTAGACCGGTACTCGTTTTGCTCACCATTTGCATGAATCATTGTTCCAGTCGCTCAATATACAATGCGAGATCTTGACTTTCGAATACCGATAATTGGTCAACTAAGCTTAATTTTGTCATAGCAAAACCATTTGATGTGATTCTAAGAACTCGTAAATTAACTAATACTTTTCGTTCAATTACTCGCCACTCGTCGCCATTTCTTACGAAGTGGACTGTAGACATGGGACTAGACAGATGTTACATAAAAATCAACTCATTGATTAAATATAAAGTTAGGAATACAAATACTCATATTCCGTAGTCCATGATAAAATTTGTCTAATTAAAAGACGCGCTGTTCGATTACTAGTCCCAATTCGGTTTCAGCTAGCATGCAAGGAAGAATTATTGCACGGATGTATTCCAGTACCACACAACGATATATCGTGCATACGGATGTATCGCTCATTTTTATTTATTTGCCCCCGATGAATTTTTAGTTGGCGAACAACAAAAGAAATCACAATCTATTTCTTTGGAATTCGGAGCAGAAAGGCACTTGTCCTTAACTGAAGTGGTAAATAATAATCGGGTGTCTTGAAGAAGAAAAAATAATTTAGTTTCAAAAGTATTCTAACCGTATTAAATTCCACATTAAAGGGTCGTACTATCCATTTTGTGTTTAACTTGTAATTTTACAAAATTTTAATTAAGCACGTGCATAATTTATGCCTTTTAATTTCTGACAAATTACCTCGACCCTTACTATATCGCTCTCTATATATCGCACTTTTTCTTATCACCTCAAAAGCGCGGTACATCGAGTGGATACTATAGGAAATTTTCCGAAATCTATTTGTGAGTAAATATTCATTATCAAACTAAAGTTTTAAGATTATTCTTAGCATCTTAAGATTAACTTGACATCAGGCCGTTCGAAATTTTCATTAATTTAACCCTTCTCAATATGTAGCATCAATTATGCAAATTGGTTCCATGATCCAGCATCGTTATTTGATGATTTCAATATCAATTAAAATACACACCTAATTATACAATTTTTCAGGAAATATGCGTAAAAGACTTGATTTATAATCATGATTTGGTGCAGCTTTTATGAAGCAAACATAGTTGACTTTTTAATAATACATCAACAATAGGCAGTTCAAATATTTTTTAGGGTAGTCAAATTAATAAGTTTGTTTACCATAACCGAGCTTTCATGGAATTGTGTAGAACAAATGAAACAACGCGATTACATAGTATTGTAGTCAAAGATTTCGATATTTTCAGTTTTTATGCATATTAGTTACGGAGCAAAGTTTGTTTGCATTAATTTGTATTAATTATGCATTAATTATTTATAATAACAAAATTTGAATTTAATTGTAAACGCGGTACATTTCTGCATCTTAAAAGTTAAAAGCGAAAGGTAGGTAATTGAATTAACGTTGCACTGGAGCAACACAAAGGTCTATTGGCGACGGTCCGGGATCAAGATCCGAGGACACCGTAATTTTGAAACAGAACAAATGAACTAAAAGCGAAAGAAAGAATGGTCTTTTCAAGATATATTTTTATTTTTCCTGTATTTTATTGCCATCCCGGATTGTGAAACTCGGTTCATTTTCGCTAAGAACACATTAATTTAATGAAATTACCGACCATTGTACTAATGAGCATTTCATTAAGATATAGACGTAGACTTTCAGTCCCTGGCCAAATTATATGTCCGTTTGAGGAATTCTATCTCCGATATGAGCCTTTGGGCTATGCAGTACTCTACTTTTAAAAGAAAAGTGACCAAATTTTAATTAATCTATTGAATGAGATATATAAAATCAAATGGCGGTTTAGATAGTTTGAGGTTTAATGAAACTGAATTGTAGGTGTGGTAATTTTTTTCTAGGAGTGAGGATTTACGAATGACATGTAAAAATACTACTTTATGAAGACAAGTACTCCAAGGTTTCATGGATATTATCTATGTTGTAGCGAAGATTATTTAAGGTTTTATTATTTGGCTCTTTTCTGCTGTCGTGTTTCGCGCGCGCGCGCAATATTTCCACACCAAGCGCAGCCAAGTCCACCCAAAATAGCATCGCGGTGTTTTTAAATGCCATTTGAAAGCGAGGGGACAGTTAGTTATATATTGAATCGTGGACGCAACTAGGATTTTATTCACAAATATAATTAGGACTTGATTCAATGATATATCTACTGAGCAAAGAGTAAACTTTCAAAATTAGCAAAATCGTTTTCTTATTAATTAATTGATATCAAATTCTGTGGATAGCAAAAATAATTTTTCAGGCACGATCACTTTTGACGGGGTTACATGTACAACATAAGAGATATCTCAGATAAGCATAGTAAGTCTTACGAAAACGCGTTTTTCTTTAATTGAGATTTTTTAACATTTGGATTTCAAAATGTCCCATGCGCATTTTGTTTTAATTACTTAACTTGAAATTGTTTGGATAATTCTTGAAGTCTGCTGTATATATCAAAGTACAGATGAGAAATTCATCATGCTTTCAAATTCAGAAATTTTGGTTAAAATGTTACTTAATCCATGCTTTTTAAAGAACATTTTAGGAGTTTTAGAACGAAAAATATGTTTGAAAAACAGTTGAACGATACACTTGCCAAATGGAGTTAGTATGATTTATATGATACAAACTACCATGTCAACTAAAATTGTGACAGTACATGGAAAATTATTGCGCAATGAATTCATCAATTTTCGCTAACTTATCAAAACTTTTGAGTACTTTTATGTATAACTTCGGAATGACTTTTTATTTAATTTCAATAAGTTAATTTTACTTATATGTATGCAAACTACCATGCGAATCAAAATTGTGACAGTAAATGGAAAATTAATGCGCCTGGGTCCTGACAATGTTTGATAATTTATCGAAATTTTTGACCATGTTTTATGTAACAACTTCCGAATGACTTGATATTTTTTGACCAAACTTTACTTTTGACTTTTTAGTAGAAAACAATCTGTGCACGCATCATAATAATCGGATAGTAACTAAAAAAGTTTGTTTTGAAAGTCCAACGTCCCTTGATATTCTGGGGAAAATATCAATATTTTTCATTTAAAAATGAGGAGAAAGAGTGATCTGATGCCTCGAAAGGTTGAAGAGGTAAAAGATCTGGTTGGGCCACGAAATTATTTCGAATCGAGAGGTTTCTCGAAGATTGGACGGTTCGCATCGTCTTTGAGGAAAATGAAGTGCTTTTGACCACACAGGAACAAGGGCACATCCAAGATATCAATCTATCATTTTTATCATAAGCTCTTTGTCAAGGCTTACACAAAAATAAACTTTAGTGGACTGTAATTATATTTATTTACATTGATTTCTGTACTATCCTGAGTACTGAGAAGAGATGCCCTATGCTAAGTACACAAAAGTGTTGTGCTATCTCAAGTACACAAAGAATGGTTCCTGGAATGGAACGCTATGATATCGCCTTAACGCGTCAAGAGATCAGGCACAAACTGAGAGGCTGGCAACGTTCTTGGCGCTCGCCAAGTACATGAAAAGTTACGCCAATTAAGAAGCAACGCCAACAACTGTCACGCACGTCGCGAACACTCTTTTTCTAGGAGGCGATTTTGAAATTAAAAAATTTCTTTGAAAATTTCTTTCTTTCTTTTTAGTTTTAGAGACTAATCATAAATTAGTTTTAAGAGTATGTTTCATAAAGACTAGTTTTGGAATGTGTTCCCAAGGAACTAGATTCAGTGTTTACCTAGAGCAGTGATTCTCAACCACTGTGCCGCCAAATTCTTAGAGTGTGCCGCCAAATTTTAATAAAACTCTTCATAAAATTGTTATTGACCATTTGACAACATTAGAGGAGAGAATTATTCATTACTTCCCAAATTTAGATATAAAAAAATTTGATTGGGTTCGTAATCCATTTGTGATAACGAATACTTCTGTATTTGAATTAACTTTGAATGAAGAGGAAGAACTAATTTCGCTTTCTAATGATCGAGATTTAATTTAAAAATATTCGGAAGAATCAATTAATTCATTTTGGATTAACATTAGATGCGATTATCCCATGATAGCCAAAAAAGCTTTAAAAATATTACAATTTTCTACATCTTATTTGCGTGAATTCGGATTTTCAGTATTAACCAACATAATAACGAAAAAAAGATCGAGACTGTTAAATGTAGAAGACGATATGAGAGTAGCATTATCATTTTTACGACCAAATATAAATGAAATTATCAAAAAACATCAAGCTCAAATTTCTCATTAAAAGTATTCTTATTATTACCTTATAATTAATCCCTTAATAAACGTACTGTTGTTTTTGTAGTACATGTTATATTATTTTATTTTACATTCACAATTATTATCATAAACTATTTTACACAGTGTATTATAGGTAAGTAAACACCTTTTAAACTTATCTTTTTCTTTGTGTGCCGCCAAATTTTGAAATCGTTAAAAGTGTGCCGCGACAAAAAGAAGGTTGAGAATCACTGACCTAGAGATTAGTTTTAAAGTGACAACTCCAAGAATAGAAGCTGTATTGAAGGGAGAAGGTGTCCGAAGTCTCAATGCACAATATTAAAATTTTCAATTATTTTATCCAACCCCAGTAATTAAGATATTGAGCACTTTTGTAAATGCGTTGCAAGCAATGAATATATATATATTAGTTAACTACATAAGGAGAAAAATATAAAAACACCATTATACACATCATTATTATCATCGCCAATAACCCGTTGTGTTTGCTCCAGTGCAGCGATAATTCAATTACCTACCCTCTCATAAGCGACATGCTGAAATTGCATTCGAGTAATATACCATATTACTAAGAGATAGCGATCTCTGAATTTAGCTTTATAGAAAAATTCTCCCATGAGCTCATTGTGTAAATAATGACTAGGTCCTGGAGTTTGATGTCTTATTTTGCATTTAATGGCCTCTTTTTTTTCTCTCAAATTACTTTTCTCTTTGCTTGGGGTCATTGATTTGCATTTAGACAGATTGTGCTGTATTTACAAAAAGATTTGAGTGCAGATTGTTAAAAGATACAAATAAACAATTCATTGATCTTTCGTTTCCTCTGGTGAAACTGATGAATCTTTAACTTTTAATGAGATTAAAATAAACTATCTACGAAGCCATCATGAGTCACGATTGTTCTGTGCTATATTCTATTACTATATAACTAATGCTGCTTGATTCTATTATTATATAACTAAAGACTTAATCATGATTAAATGACGTAGTTACAAAATTTTGATTAAAAATAACTTTTTATGTCTGCACAAATAGAATACAACTGTACAAAATATTTAAAAAACGTGTCTTCTGTAATGAAACTATGATAATTTTACTTAAACGGGGCTAGTGAAAATGTTTGTGGAAATCAGCATGCGCCACATGTCATTTACATTTAATATTTGTTATAAAAAAAACCTTTGCTCGATTAAATTTATTCGATTTATTACTCAGCATCAAAATCTTATTTATTTTACAAAATTCTGAAAAACAAGTATTTTTCTATGCATATAGAATTCAAATATACAAAAATATTTCCGACATCTATCACAAAGGTTATTTGAACAGGATGCGTGAGTCATCAAAAATTACAAATTTCCCCATTTGGTCTAAATTTACTTTTTGGGTGTCGCATTATCCAGATTTATTGGGCTTTCATTATATATACTAGTTTTAGTCTAATTCTTTAAGTTTGAAGGGTCAAGAATGATAAATGTGCTTTGCTAAGATGAACAGAATATTTCTAAAGGGTTCTAATCTAAGGAAAGGACCAGTAAAATTTTTCCAAAGGATTCTATTCCACAAAATGGACAGCTAGGTATTTTAATAAACGTCGCACACAACGGGCTATTGGCGACGGTCCGGGATGAAACCGAAGGGAAAGATCCGAGGACACCACGTAATTTTGAACCCACGGTCAGATGACGAGGTCACGCCTGAGTGTCTACAAAGTGAGGGATTATAATCATTTCAAACGATTCTATTCTATATAGTGGGCCAATAGAATCGTTCCAAAGGATTCAGTTATAAGGAAAGGTGTAATAGAATCTTTCTAAAGGTTGAAAGAATTCCATTGATTCTTTCAAACAATTGATGTTTTTGTATTTAGACATTAAGTGTGTTGGGGTAAAAGCAATAACACTCGGAAATCGTAACGCTATATTAAATTATAATCTAATATATTATTGTAAATATTTTTTAAATTATAATCTGACTCCTTGAAGCATTGAACTGATTGTAGTGTTATGTGAATTATTTTTAGTAAGACGAGGAAAAATGTCAAATACATTTGAACTAAAAGCAATTTATAGTTGTTCAAATGCAATGATATTATAGGAAGAGAGTATGCCAGTTTTCCTAGCTTTGTTATTCAACATGTGGAAATTTATTGGCAAAATGCTCAAACACAGGGGCGTACCTACGGAGGGGGCTATGGAGGACCTTAAGCCCCTCCCAGACCGTATAAAAATCAAAAATATATCCTTAGTTTATTCATTGATTCTTCTTTGAAAAACTTGTATCAAGGTGTTTTGATATTTTCTCCTTACAGTCAACTAATATTTATTCGGGCCGCGGTAGCCCGGTTGGAAGAGTAACGGATCAGCAACCGAGGGTTGCGAATTCGAATCCAACCAAAGACTGTGTACAAAGTGAGCTGGTGCACGTTAAATCTGTCGTGCCCTCAAAAGTCCTCACGTTGGCGTGTTGTTGACGTTTGGAGAGTGGGGTGCCAGCTCAGGCGTTGCCTCGTCATCTGATTCAAAATTACGTGTTGTTCTCGGATCTTTCCCTACGGGTTTGATCCCGGACCGTCGCCAATAGCCCGTAGATCCAGTGCGATGTTGATTAGTTATCTACCATTACCAAAACTAGTCTGGTAATATATTCTAAAACTAGTCTCTGATTAACACACTCTAAAACTACTCTATTTTTCAAAGAAATTTTTGAATTTTAAAATCATCCCTAAATAAAGGGCTTACGATAAAAATGTAGCCCCCTTCAGATTGATATCCTGGGTACGCCCCTGCTAATACTTGTAGAGTGAGGCGGGGCAAGAGACTATCCACTGAATACAAATCTGTGATTAAAGTAGGAGCTGCCACCTGGCTGGTAATCTTAGGAGTCCTATAGATTAGTTTCATTGCTAGAGCACTTCGAAGTTCGGCAGGGAAGTTGCACACTAAAGGGTATGAATGAAATTATTGACTCTTGCCCTACTTGCAATAATACTATCATATTACAAACAAGAAAAGTCTTTTTTTTGCTCCATCATGTAGCAAGTGTAGGGCTGCCACAACTAAAGCACTTTTGAAATAGTATAAATTTTTGAAAAATAGCAAAAACAGTCTCCTCTTAAACCCTATTTTCGTAGTAATTTTAGTTGCGTAGGTGCAAAATGAATCGGCAAAAACTCAAAATGTGCTGATTAAGTATGAAACAGACGTTGGAAACCTCGCCAAGAAATTAGATTCCGATATATCTCTTTTATGGTTGCCACAGCTTGGCGAAAAAATTTGAAATTGGCGTCAGTTGAAAAATTTTCTCCTTAAAGAAAAAAATTCCTTACGCCGTACGTTTCAAAAGAAAGGGACTAAATTTTCATTGACATTCTGTGAATTTTCAAAAACAAGTTGCCAAAATTTTCAGAATCGCTAAAGTTTAAAAAATAGGAGCTTTTGAGTTGAAAAATAGTAGCAAAAAGTCTCTTCCTAAACCTTATTTTACTAGCAATTTTAGATGCTCATATACAAAATGAATCAATCAGCTAAAATACAAAATGTGCCGATTAAGTATGAAACAGACGTCGGAAACCTCGCCAAGGAATTAAGATGTTTCTTTTTTATGGTTGCCATGACTTGGCGCCAAAACTTCGAAATTGGCGTCAGTTCGAAAACTTTCTCTTTAAAAAAAATCCGGAATTTTTTTTGTATCCGCTATTCGTTTAAAAAAAGGAACTAAATTTTCGTTGACATTTTGTGAACTTTCAAAAAAAGTTGCCAAAATTTTCGAAAAGTCGCCAAAATTTTAAAAATAGGAGCTTTTGAGATAATTTTTCTTTAAAAAGATACCCCTTGTGGCCAAGATTGAAAAATAGTAGCAAAAGTTTCCTTTTAAACCCTATTTTAGTAGGAAAATTTTAGCTGCTCAGATACAAAATTAATCGGCTAAAACACAAAATGCACTAATTAAGTATGAAACAGAAATTGGAAACCTCGCCAAGGAATTTAAATTTTTTATTAAAAAGCCAAATATTTTCTTAATAAAGTTTTAATAACCATCAGGCAACAACAGATTCCGATATTCTTTCATGGTTGCCAAGACTTGGCGCTTTGAAATTGGTATCTCTGGGAAAACTTTCTCCTTAAAGAAAAATCAGTAAATAAAATTCCGTCTGCCTTAGTTTTAAAAAAGGGACTAAATTAAATCATTGATCTTTAGTGAAATTTTGAAAAAGTTGCCAAAATTTGGAAAATAAGAGCTATTAAGATGATTTCGTTAAAAAAAAATACCCTTCGTCGCCAAGGTAGTAGCCAAAAATAGTAGCAAAAAAATCGCCTTTTAGTCACCTGACAGCCTTGAATTTTATCAATGGTATCATTAAATAAGCAGGAGTAAATAGTAGATTAGTAAAGGATATCGAAGCGAATAGTAAAAATATGAAATTTAAAAAAAAATACTGGGGAGTAGTACTTGGTACAGTATGAAAACTGAAGATTTATATTCGCACTTGCCCTAACTCATTCCAATGAAAATTATACGTATTTCTCATATAGTTTTCATATCTATCTCATTAAGTATACTGTATTGGAAGTTAAATTTCTAAAAACACATGAAGGCATTATGTGAAACGTTTTGACTTAATAACCTTAACAATAGTATAGGAATAACAAACGTAAGTTCTTGTATCACAGTCATTTCTAATGCAAATACAACTCACAATAACATATTTCCAGCATTGAATAATGATAATTTGAAATTGAAATTCTGAGCCAATTCAGTAACAGTTAAGTCAGTAGCGTATGATTTTGGTACTATAATCTTCGTTGTTTTTAAGTTTTAAGGTAACCCAGATGATAAAATCAACAAGAAAAGGTTTTTTTGGCTTTTGATTGAGTAGTTTTTAAGTTGGGTCGATTTTTTAAAATAGTTTTTAAAGATCTTGCTTATGATGTGGGAATGCAAGGGCAAAAACACAAAAGTAAGGTTTGTCAAGTTACATTTTTGTCACATTATGTACATTTTCAAAATATAAACTATCAAAGACAGGTAGACACTTGTTTTTATCAAGTAATCCTGATAAACGTTTTAACGCTCTGTGTGGTTGTCTCGACGAGGCATCATTAGCAAAACTGACCAGATCTTGATGAACGAGATATCTCGTCCTTAGAAGAAAATTGACCAGGTATTGATCTCGTCATCATTAGAAAATCGGCAATACCTTGATGACGAGATATCTCGCCATTAGCAAAATTGGTCATATTTTGATGGACGATATACCTCATCGAAATCACTTGTAGGGTGAACCAGAGATTTTATAGGTATTTAAATAATATATCTGTAAAATACAAAATTTGAAATTTTGGCTTTTCCAAAAAATTTAGCAGTGCATTACGTATTTTAATTACACAGCAGGGAAAAAGTTAGAGACTGGTTCAAATACATGTAAAACTATCCAATATATATACCGTCGGCTTAGAGCAGAAATTCATCAACTGATGAAACAAAAGTTTTGTTGTGCAGCTGTTTAAATACAAAGTATTAGTTTTTAGGCCAACACAAGAATTTATAAACGTTTTGATAATGTTATATTTTTAAGCAGATTACAATATAATACATTTCTCATCGTAATGGAAAGAAGCATTTAGTGTCTCCTTAAAAATGTCAGTAAATGTGTTTCTGTTCAAAGTGACAAAGTTCTGCTAAGTGACTGGTGAAAATATTTGCAAATATCCAATGAATCTATCATCTGCTTAGTGCAGAAACTCATCAACTGACAAAACAAAAATTTGTTCTACAGCTGTTTAAAGATTTTAGGCCGACAAATAGAATTTATAAACCATTTTGATAGCGATATATATATCATTTTTAAATAGATTACAATGGATTTCTGCTCTAAGCCGACGATATGACAAAAAATAAAAGAAACGTCAAGTATTACTTATTTTAACATGGAAAGCAATGGGATGACGCTAACTCTGGATAACCTTCATGGAGTAAAGGACAGATATAGAGTTGGATAAAGAATGACAGTTAATTTTTGATTTTTCTACTTTCTATAAATCGTCGTCGGTTTAGAGCAGAAATTCATCAACTGACAGAACAAGAATTTTGATGTAGAGCTATTTAAGGACTAACTTTGTTTTTAATACAAAAATGAAACGGTATAATCATTTTAATAGCATAATGTATGTTTTATAAAACATTTACTGAGTTTCTGCTCTAAAAAGCTGACGGTATAAACACTCCAATACCTTAAAACATATTTGAAATTCAACAAAACATATTTAAATGAAATATTGAACTATATGAATTTGGTTTTCCAATAGGTGTGAAAAAGAGGAAAATTACATCATTGCTACTTACAAGATAATCTTCTGTTGAAATTCGTCGCATTTACACATTTCTTTCCCAAGTCGATTTCACCTTTAGTTCAAAACCCTAGGACTCAATGTAGGACACAACTTTTCTCAAGTATAAGCGATCTTATTTACAGGTACTATATCACACGGTGAAATCATATGGTCACAGGCACCTCCAAGAATAGAGGATTTGGGTTCACATCCAGGACTGACACATCCTCATGTGCAAAAACCTAGGACTCACTATAGGACGAAACTTTTCTAAAAAGGCTCTACCAGTGGCGTAGTCAGAGGGTGAGGTGGGGCCTCAATCCTACCCCAAATTTTTTTTTTTTGATTTTATACTCTTACAAATAAAATATTAACAAGGAATAGAATACTTTTGGCATTTTTATTAAAATCAGTTATCAGATTAATTTGTATTAAATTAACACTTCTCTAGGATAATAAAATTTTCCTACTGGCATAAGCATCTCATATTAGCGTAGTGTCAACGCTCCATGGTAAAAGCAATTTTAAATTTCGAGAAACACGCTTGAATATTTGCTTAATGCTATTTAATTGTCACAAAATTTGGTGAATAGTGACACTTTCGAGTCACTTTTCATGCCGCATACCTTAGTTTAAAAATTAGTCTAGGAGTGAGATAAGATATACACATAGCGAACTTCGGAAAAACTCAAACAAGGACCAGATCTTGATTTGGCATCAATGTAGGACAGATTCTGACTCTGGACTTCGCGCACTGTACCTAACGGCTTCAGTTCTGTGCCGGTTTATATTCAGAAATACTGAAAGGACTCGACAACTTCGTGCCCCTCCTTGGCACGCCACGGGCATAAACACTCTTATTTACAGGTACTATATCACACTGCGTTGTCAGACGGTGTCGGGCGCTTCCAGCACGGCGGATTTGGGTCCGAACCTGGATTGACACGTCCTCACGTGCTGGTGCACGTGCGCAATCCTCTCTCGCAGAGTCCTGAGGCTCCTCTCGGGCAGGAAGGGCAGCCAGTCGGCCATGCCCGGGTCCCCTTCTTCGAAGGCCTGCCTCAAGAGGCCCCCGACGTCGCCCCTGTGCAGCCTGTCCAGGGCCTGGACCGTGTCCCGCCTGAAGATACACAGGCCGTCCAGCAGGGCCCTGTGGAAGTGCTCGTACTTGTCGAGCAGCCTGTAGCCGTGCAGCAGGCCCGATTCATTGTCCAGGAAGAGCAGCAGGCCCTGGGGGGTGCGGGCCAGGTTGTGGGTGGGCTGCCTCATCATGTCCGCGTTCCAGCGCTCGTTGAACAGGTTGTTCACCACCCGGTCCAGGTTGCCCGTCAGGTAGTCGAAGAGCACCAGGTCCGACCACTGCACCAGCTCGCCCACCTGGTCCGGGCCCAGGCGGGCCAGATCCTCCGACACGGGGTGCAGCCGGCGGCGGCCCGCCTGTCGGAAGTGCCGCGGCACGAAGGCAGGCTGCAGGCCGTCCACGAACTGGGTGAGCACGACGGGCCGCTCGGAGCTCCAGCGGGCGAGGGCGATCTGGGCGGCGGCGGGCGCCCAGCGTCGGCCCCGGGCGTCGGCCAGGGCGAGGGCTGAGGGAGGCAGGTTCCGCAGGCCGAGCAGGCGGCCCAGGTGGAAGGAGAAGATCTCCCCCTGGATCTGGTCGTCGTTGTGGCGGTAGCGGCAACAGGCCCTGCGGCCCTCCAGCAACGTCACCAGGCGGTTCTGCATACGGCCGCATCCCTCTTCCACCGCTAGCACGGCCGTCGTGTTCAGGAGTCGCTTCCACAGCCGTACGTCGTGGTCGCCGTACCCCCGCGGCACCTGCCGCTCGGACAGGGCCGTCCAAAACACGCCGTCCACGGCGTCTTCCAGGGCCGACTCTTCACCATCCGCTGCCCATAGCGTACGCTTCTTCGGTCTGATGAACAGGCTGGACACCACAGGATTCCCGAAACGCCCGGGACTCTCGACAGAAGCGGCTGCGTCTTCTGACAAATTGGGTCGACGGGTCGCGTCGCCCCTCATCTGCGGTTGACCAAGCAGGTTGACCTCCGCAGGATTCACATTCCCGAAATTCTCGTTCCGATCAAAAGAGGCGGATAAATTGAGTCGATGGGTCGCTTCGCCCCTCACCCGCTTGGGTGCGTGGGAGAAGTCCCCGTCGTACATAGGATTCCGACTAGAATCACGGGATGCAGCAAAAGAAGGGAATCGCCCGCCGGATAAATTGGGTCGCAGGGTCGCGTCACCCCTCGGGTCGCTGTAGAAGTCGCCCTCGTGCGGCAGCAGGAACAGCAGGCAGTAGGTGATGGGAACACCGATCAGGAACCCCGCGACGAAGGAGATAGGGACGGCGAACCGGTTATCGGTCCGGGTTCGGTTCGCCGTCATCGGTAGCACGGATCCGGACACCAACTTGATGGCCGTCATATCGGAGGAAGATGTAACATCAAAGCGATTCACAGTAAAGAACTTGAATCGGCACCTTCATCACTGCACTCGCGAAACCACCAAGCACTATATCAAGCACAATTGTGTGATGTCTTCAGCTGGAACACGCAATTAAGGAGAACCAGGTCTTTGTCTACAACCTGTACACAAAATCGAGGAGAACAAGTACCATTCACTTCAATAAATGACTTTCACATGTGCAAACATAATCAATCCATTAAAGTTTTCCACTAAATCATCTTCGGTATATGGTTTGATATCCACGAAGAGAGATGACTATATTCCCAGCCAAATCAGTAAACGAGTTATAACTCAATCGCCAATTGAGTTGAATTTTCAGTCATTAATCCGATATCCTCAGTTAGCGTGTAGTCAATCGTCAATTAAGTTGCATTTTCAGACATTAATCCGGTATCCTCAACGAACATTAGTTTGTTGTCATAACTCAATCGTCAATTGAGAATTGAATTTCAATCATCAATCCGATATCCTCAATTAGCGTGTTGTCACAACTCAATCGTCATTGAATTGAATTTTCGCAGCCTTCAATCGGATATCCTTAAGCAACATTATCGTGCTATGTCACAATTGTCAGGAGAAATCCCAAGGCACATCTCAATGATTGTAAAATACGTTTCAGACAACGGATGCAGAACACATTCAGCAAGAAAGAGTATCTTCGATGAACTCGAATTCGTCAGAAGTTGCGTCAAGTTTCCGCAAGACGCTCGAAACCGGCGGAGGGAGAAAGCCGGCAAGTAAGCGGTTCGAGTGCCTGATCCACAGGTGTGTACCGGTCGAGAGCGGAACACTGACTGAAGGTGAGCACACCCCGACGTTGCTCGTTTGTCATTCCAGCGAATCACGTGGTTTCTCTGGAACTTCCGTCCGGGGGGAGGCGTTCTGAAAAGGGGTGCGCCCGCCGCTCAGGTGGAGAGGGGGAGAGGTCGTAAAAACCACCACACCTGTGATGTTTACAATGACAAAAGCGGAATTCTCAGGTGATTCTGTTATCTCAGGTATGTCTGTCCGGCATTTTTTGGGGGAAAGAGTTTGACTTTTCATGCACAGTCAATTAGGGAGCGTAATCGATGCTTTTTCGGAGAGGAATCGATGCTTTTTTACTAGTCGATCGCTTACGAGTCCTTCAACTTAGAATAGATTGTTTTCAATCCCGTTACACAGACAAATAGAAGTGAATACTGACAGAAATTCTTTTACCGTATTCGAACTTAAAATCGATTGTTTCCAATCCCGTTACACAGACTAATAAAAAAGTGAACCCTGACAGAAATTCTTGTACCGTATTCGAACTTAGAATCGATTGTTTTCAATCCCGTTCCACAAGATTCCGAATCGATTCAAATATTTTTATTAGGGATTCGTTAGAATTTACTAATTTCTCCCGAAAGATTCAATTTTGAATAACTTATTTTTCATTCAGTTCCATTAAGCGCAGAAAGACGAACAGCGACAAAAATATTCGCAATGTTCAGACTCGTTCTCTTCAACCGGATAATTCAATCGTTGAAAATACTTTTGTTGGAATTATTTATTAATTTCATTCGAATGATTCAATTTAGAATCGCTTATTTTTCGTTCAGTCTCATTAAGCACAGAAACTTAAGCACATATTATTTATTAATTTCAACCGAGTGATTCAATATAGAATCGATTATTGTTCGTTCAGACTCGTTATTGGACAATTCAATTTCGAATCGATAAAAATGTTTCGTAAAGGATTATTTATTAATTTTAACCGAGTGATTCAATATAGAATCGATTATTGTTCGTTCAGAATTGAGAAAGGTGAACCGTGACATAATTATTCGCATCGTATTCAGACTCGTTCATCCGAGTAATTATATTCCAAACCGACAATGTGTTTTAATTACGTCGACAATGTCATTTAATGAGGTTGAGTCTAGTTAAGCAGAAAAAACACACAAAAATGTCCGCAAAGCACGTTCCCCGATTCTTTATTTTCTTGCATCCGAACAACTGAATTTCGAACAGTCAATTCGATTATAAAATATTGTCAGTCCCTTCAGTGTCCCAAATTAATCGAATGTATCTTATTCCAATGACTTCATTTTAGAATAAGAAGTGTTTCAGCTAAATAACAATTGAGCTTCATCGCGAAAGAACAGCAACATTATTGGTCAAATCCTTCAGTCAAAGTTGCCCAACGGTCATTCATTTGAATCAATCTTAATCTAGTGACGTCATTTTAGAAAAAGAGTGTTCGGCTACAAAACCACGGAACGGTTAAATTAAAATTGAGCTTAATCGCCAAACAGCATCATTTTGAGTCAATTCCTTCAAACAAAATTGACCAACGGCTGTCCATTTGAATCAATCTTATTCTAGCAACGCCACTTAAGAAAAAGAAGTGCTTCGGCTATGTAATCTTGGGACGGTTAAATAACAATTGAGCTTCAACGCGAAACAGTAAGTTTGAGTCCATTAATCTCATTCTAGTGACGTCATTTTAGAAAAAGAAGTCATTCAGCTAAATAACAGTGGAACAGCTAAATAACAATTGAGCATCATCGCGAAACAACAGTAACAGTTTGGGTCTTTTCTTTCAATCAAAATTGCCCAACGGCTGTCCGTTTGAATCAACCTTACATGCAACTCCACTTTAGTTGCAAATGCCTTCAATTCTAGATGATTCATCAAACAAAAAGGTGAATAATCAAAGCTGGCGAATGAAAGCAGATAAAGAGAAAGCTAGCGCTATCGGGCCCCACTAGCGATTTGGTTGTTTACAGATAAGACTCCGAAACCCATCTAACTACTCTGCAAGACTAGGCATCAAGCGAGTACCGAAAAGTTTTTCTTTTCCACTCTCGCTGGTTCTAAGAAGGTTGCTGTACTTGATTGGCGAGTTTCCGAGCCGCTGTCGTCGCCAAGCACAGTCGCCAAGCTTTCACCCTAGAAAAACACCTCTGCCACTGCAGATTAAGATCGATTGTGTTGACTTTTTGTCTTTGGAAGGATTTTTTAAAAACTTTTTCTGGTAAAGTGGTGGCAAAAGGTAAAAAATGAGGATGGAAGCTGAGGGATTTGGGAAAAAAACAGAATGGGATATGTTTTTACAAAGTATCTTCTATGTGAGACACCTTGAAAAATAAGGTTTTTATTTAGTGTTTGTGTTTTTACTTTTCTGTAAATCCAAGAGTGATAAATAGGTATAATAAATAGCAGAATTGAACTCGAGAGACTTTTGGTTGGGTCATGTGACCTCTAAAACCTCTACCTTTTCGCAGTTTTTGTTGTTGCTTAGTGTCTGCTGAAAACGCACGATTAATTTGTCATTGTTTATTTATTTTCTGTAAAGCATTGAAACCAATTGACACAACTAGATTTTCTGATTATAGTTCGTTTATATAGTTCCAAGTCAAAATATTAGATGGTAATGGTAGTTCATTAATGTCGCACTGGAACAACACAACGGGTTATTGGCGACGGTACGAGATCAATACCAATAGGAAAGATCCGAGGACAATACCACGTAATTTTGTACCACGGTCAGATGATGAGGTAACACCTGAGCTGGCACTCCACTCTCCAAATTTCCACACCATGCCAACGTGAGGACCTGTGAGGCCACGACAGATTTAACTTGCACCAGCCCCCTTGAACACGACGGTCTTTGGTTGGACAGAGATTCGAACTCGCAACCCTCAGATTGCTCGAAATATTAGAATTATTGAAGAAATCAGCTTTAACTTAAATGTTTTTTATGTGTATTGCCGATACAAAAATATTCGTTCAATGAAACTTAATGTCGTTTAAATCTGCAAATTTTGTAGATCATATTTTGCGCAAAAGTTATGAAAATTTATAATAAATTCAAATGACAGTTGACATTTGAAATTTTTTTTAAAAAATTAGAATAAAATTTTACCTGGATCAAAATATTAGAATATTCCATGATACATACAAATATTTGTCCAAATTTCAGAAAATAATGATTCTTGAGCAGTTAGTATCACCTTTGGTTTTAATAACCCTGAATGGATTTGGCATATTAATTACAAGCTACTACCAGTTTGTTTTGGCCAGACATGCCCAGCGTATTTTATACTGGAAACAATGTGCTTTTTGTTTGTCGGAACAATTTCTTGGGGTCTATCCTTCATTATATACCATGAATTCTCAATTGGTGTTAAATCCAGTGATTTCGCCGCACAGGAAAGTACGTTGATTTTGCGCTTTATGAGCCACTTCTGCTTTCTCTTTGAAGTATGACAGGGGGGGGGGGTATTTCAATTAACGTCACACTGGAGCAACACAATGGGCTATTGGTGACGGTCCGGGATCAATCCCAAAGGGAAAGATCCGAGGACAACACCACGTAATTTTGAACCACGGTCAGATGACGAGGCAACACCTGAGCTGGCACCCCACTCTCCAAACTTCCACACCACGCCAACGTGGCCGGTTGGGGGGGGGAATTTCAATTAACGTCACACTGGAGCAACACAATGGGCTATTGGTGACGGTCCGGGATCAATCCAAAATATTGTGCGTATGGCAGTGACGGATCGCTCAGCCACATCACGAACCATAGCACAGCACATTCAGTCTGTACCGCATCATCCAGTGTCTGCGCGTACCATTCGACGCTCTTTACAGCAGAGTGGTCTGTCCGCAAGACGTCAATTGCTTCGTCTACCCTTGACGCAGAACCACAGACGTTTCCGCCGCCAATGGTGCGATGAAAGAAGGATGTGGACGGCAGAATGGAATGAAATTGTCTTTACTGACGAGTCACGCTTCTGTCTGCAACACCACGATGGTCGGATTCGAGTCTGGAGACACCGTGGAGAGAGGATGCTGAACAGCTGCGTTATGCACCGCCACACTGGTCCTGCACCGGGTATTATGGTATGGGGTGGTATTGGATATCACTCTCGCACTCCTCTAGTACGCATTGCCGGTACTTTAAACAGCCAGCGCTACATCTCCGAGGTGTTGGAGCCAGTTGTCCTTCCTTACCTTCAGGGCTTGCCCACAGCCATATTTCAACAGGATAATGCGCGACCACACGTGGCACGCATTGTCCAAGGGTTCTTCGTTAATCACCAGATTGAATTGCTTCCCTGGCCAGCTCGCTCTCCGGATCTTTCGCCGATAGAAAACATGTGGTCCATGGTTGCTCAACGATTGACCCAGAATACATCCCCAGCTGCCACACCAGATCAACGTTGCCAACGTGTGGAAGCTGCTTGGTCTGCTGTACCCCAAGAACACATCCAAAGTCTCTTTGAATCAATGCCGAGGCGTGTGGCAGCGGTGATCTCCAACAATGGCGGCTACTCTGGCTACTGATTTTGGCAGGAACCACACTTCACAGAAGTCTATAAATTTAATCATTTGATACTTGGTCAACATGTTATCTACAAAATAAATTTTGTTGTGATATCTCTTGTCTTTCTTGGTGTTGCAATTTGGGTGGCCAGCAGTGTATTTAACATCTATGTGAACGGCATACATAGAAGCAACTCTGGCACTATTCTGTATGTTTGCAGATGACACTGCAATACTAGCAAAGGCAACAATATCACGAATATCTGTAAGTCACTTAAGCGTTACCTAAATTCATTTGAGTCCTGACTTATTGATTGGAGGATCCAAATCAATGTTGGCAAATGTCAAGCGGTTATGTTTCCTAAAAAGCGAAACCTACCACCACCTGTCGAGCTGTTCCCTGGTCCCCAGCTTGTATATACCTCAATGTCACTTTAGACAACCACATAACATGGAGTAGGCACATATCCTCCCTTAGATCTAAATTTCTAGCTGCACCTAATATTGTATACCTCTTAATTGCTAGAAATTCGTTACACAATAAAATGCTCATAAAACTGCTCAGCCCAGTGGTTAGTTAAGTCTATCGGGTCTGGGAATATACAGCTAAGACCCACATACAAACTTGAAGCACTCCAAAATTCTACCGTCCGTATCAATATGGACATCCCATGGTATTACCGAAATACCAAAATAAGAGAACTAGGAATTTTAGAAATCAAAGAATTTTGTTAGCAAAATTAGAAAAACTTTCTCTCCCTCCGTTGCAATGAAAACTCAGCTGTAGCGCATATCCCCAGTTATGACCATCGTCTACCAATTAACAGAAACAGACCAAGAGCCATTATGAATTATGCTAAAAATGCAAACAATAACTTGAATTCATACTTTAGATTTAAAATTCAAATCTGTTAAAAAAAATTAGGCTAATTTTTTCATTTGGAAAATCATGTAGTCTTCCAAGACTCATAATTAATTCATAATTTTAACTGCAGTAGCCACAGGTATTCTGAATTCTAATATTTTTTAAGAACTCATTCGAGTGATGGGCATGCCTACCGCTCATTGTAACGCTTTCTGCAACCACACAAACTGCAACCTCCTTGATAACCTAAATCCAAGATTGCTACATCCTTGAAAGTTCCTCATAGCTTAAACGTATTCGGAGAACCAGGACTTTGTTATCTGGAGAAAGTACATTCGGAGTTCCATCGAAAATTGACTCTCCAAACCACATCTTTACCCTTCAATGTTGCAAACGAATCGGTTCGGACGAAAAAGAATCCCTGCAGAACCAAAAGAATCCATGAACGTTCCCGGCAGATTTTCTTTGGAAGAAATCTCTTCTGCTGCCAGCAACGTCAGTATGTCCCCGGAAAACTGTCGCACTCACTGTTCCTTCCACTCCCGAATTCCCGTTAAACGAAGACAGATCGCCTGGAACATCAATAATATCAAAGCCCAGATGAGGTCAAAGATGGAATACCCGTTACTGTAATATCCAACCTGCTAGAGAAATCAACGCTCTTGTCCTGCTATGTGAGGAGATTGGAACAGCCAAGGCAGCGTCAGGATCCGCATTCAGAGGAAGGACATGGACTTCAAGCAGATGCATAGTGTCCGTGCTAGACTGGAGCAAATTCAATCAAGTATCTCAAGCGGCGAACACCTGCTTCTAGAAGACTACGAAGTCTGGTCCTTGCCTCTGATCAAACTCAAAAACCTCGAGAACCGCAAATTTGTCTTATCAACAATTTAATACCTTCCCGCAAAGGCCTAAACTCCGATTTGGGGTGTTCCGTTTAGACCCTGAAGTGACTTCAATTCCACATATTCTCTCCCAAATTAATTTTCCGCTACTAAATGTAACCTTACGCATACTTTTGTCGAATGCACTTTAATTTCTAATAATACGGCTCACTTTGCACAAACTGTTTCTATGTTTTGTATTGAATGACTTTTTTTTCCATTTTCAGAAGAAGGATGGTTTTTTTAACCTTTTTAGAAAGCTTTCGGATGTGCATTGACTTATGGTTAATTGAATACGGATTGTATTTGAAGTTTACCACGACCCATATTTCAGATGCCACGGATGGATTCTACGGAAGATTCCAATTTATACGATTATTTAATTTTGTACAGTATAGCCATTTTGATGGAGAAATTTGTATTTGTTGATGACGATGATTTTTAATTTTCCTGTAAATGAAGAATAAAATATACACTTGCTCATTAAAAAATGTCAATTATATTCAGGCTTGTATAACAACACATTCGTGAACACGTGACGTAAGGATGCATTCAGATTCATTCAACTGTTGCACAATTTTCACGGGTCTTGTGCACATTAAATCTGTCATGGCCTCAGTTGTGTGGAATTTTGGAGAGGGGTGCCAGCTCAGGTGTGACCTCGTCATCTGACCGTGATTCAAAATTACGTGGTGTTGTCCTCGGTCTTTCTTTTGGGATTGATCCCGGACCGTCACCAATAATGCGTTTTGTTGCTCTAGACTCGTTATTTAATATACTAACCCACCTACAAAAGTGAAACCCAAAGTAGTGGCAAGAATTAAGGAAGTTTAAGAACAACCCTTTTCGAAATTGGATTACTGGATACAGGAAGTTATCGACTTCCGACGCAGTTGGAGTTTCGATTCCTGATGACAATTCCAGCATGCAGCGAATATAACAAATAAGTGAATTCATGTTGGAAGTACTTTAATTAACGTCACTGGGTGCAACACAGCGGGCTATTGGTGACTGTCCGGGATCAATCCCAAAGGGAAAGAATCGAGGATAACACGTAATTTTTAAACACGGTCAGATGAGGCAACACCTGAGCTGGAACCCCTCTCCAAACTTCCACACCACGTCAAAGTGGACATTTAACACTACGGATTTAAAGTGCACCAGCACACGTGTACACGACGGTCTTTGGTTGGACAGTTACGAACTCTCAACCCCACAGGTTGCTCAAAATATTAGAATTACCGAAGAAATCAGCTTTGAATGAAATGGTTTTTATGTGTATTGCCGATACAAATTTTCATTCCAAGAAATTTAATGTTTAAATCTTCAGAGCGTATTTTGCACGTTTCAAAATTTATAATAAATTCATGACAGGTAACATTTGAAAACAAAATTTAAAAATTAGAATAAAATTTTACTTGGATTAAAATATTAGAATATTCCACAGTAAATACAAATATTTGTCCAAATTTTAGAAAATAATGATTTTTGAGAAGTTAGTATCACCTTTGGTTTTAATAGTAACTGAATGGATTTGGCATGTTAATTACAAGCGACTACCGGTTGGTTTTGGCCAGACATGCCCATGCGGATTTATACTGGATGCAATGTGCTTTTCGTTTGTCGGAACAATTTTTTGGGAGTTTTCTTCATTATACGTCATAAATTCCCAATTGGGTTTAAATCCGGTGTCTTCGCGGTCCAGGAAAGTGTTTATTTGGCGCTGTTTGAGCCCCTTCTGCGTTGTGTTTCAAGTGTGACAGGAAGCTAAATGTCCACATGAAAGATAATCATGCTCGCATAAATCTCCGGATGCTGGTATTCATACGGAACCAATATTTCGAATACGATGCATAGCCTCCAAGTGCAATTACGGTCCAGCCAAAGACCGTCAGTTTCACGGAGCTGGTAGACGTGAAATCTTGTGGCCTCAAATGTCCTCATGTTGGCGTGGTGTGGAAGTTTGGAGAGTGGGGTGCCAGCTCAGGTGTTGCCTCGTCATCATACTGTGATTGAAAATTATTTTGTGTCTGCAATTCATCCTGGACCATCGGCAATATCCCGTTGTGTTCCTCCAGAGCAACGTTAATTACCAGTTCTATAACTCGTTTTAAAACAATTAAATCGTTTATATATTTGAAAGCGTAATTTATTTAAACAGAAAATTCTCATTTTCATTTTATTTAATAAATGGGTAGGTAGATATTTACTTAACGTCGCACTGAAGGGGCAACACAACGGGCTATTGGCGACGATCCGGGATCAATCCCGAATCAAAAGATCCCAGGACAATGTAGAGGTTTTTGTCCGGTACCTCTAAATAACCGCGTGGGGGGTGTTGGCGCGTGTTCTACTAATACTACATTGACTACTACTAATAGGAATAACATTTATTAAACTTAACAGGTAACATAACTGAACAAGCAAACCGTTCTCGTCACTGGGCTACGTTCCCACTGCTTCCTTCCGCGCGAGCGAGAGATTTTATATCTAAGCGAAAAACGTCACGGTTCACCTTCTCCTTGGATGACGTAGAAGGCGACCGCAGCGTCGCTCGCTGAATTAGAGGAGAGAGTGGATTGATTCACTACAGAGTATCCCCCAGTGACGAAGGAACGATACACATATACAAAGATATTACAGGATCTGATATGCGGATGATACAATAAAGACGATTGTTTACAATTTAGTTGATACAACAGGGTAATAACAAACAGAATTAGAAATATAATAGCACATTATTACATTGTATTGGTAGATGAAATGTATAACAGTTAATTAAGACATATACAATATAATTTGTTTTATTTTTATTTATTTCCATTTTTGAATCAGTCTTAGGAAAATGGACTTGTCGGCCATATTTTGTAATTGTAGGCCTTACAGAAATATCAGGACTAGGTGTGCCAATTTTGGGCTGTTCAATTTTTGATAAGAGTGTAGGTGGATCCGAATTGTCATTAAGGCAAAAAGCTGGCTTAACTCTATCAATTGAAACAGTGTTTTGTTTACCATTTAAGTCTATTGTGAAATTTTTATCTGTGCGGCTGATTACCAAGTGTGGTCCTGAAAAGGGAGGTGTGAGTGGAGGTCGTACTTTGTCGATTCTTAAAAAGACATGAGTACATGTTTTCAATGATGGATTTAAATAAACATTAGTTTTACCATGAGTTGCAGTAGAGATTGGATTAAGTTGTCTCATCATCGAAATTAAGTTCGATACATAATTAGGAGTTAAGGGTTGTATCAGAACATCAGTTGTGAGAAGATCAGATGGTAAACGCAAGGTTGTTCCGTACACTAGTTGAGAGCTAGTTGCATTCACATCACTTTAGAGCTGAGCGTAAACCTAATAACACAATGGGCAAAACCTGTCCATTTAGTGTGTTCATGAGCAACAATAGCTGCTTTTAAATGTCTGAAATCTTTCAATCATTCCGTTTGACTGTGGATGGTAAGAAGAGAATAACATTCGACCAGTGCCTAAAATGTTAGTCAGTTCTCTAAAAAGGTTTGATTTGAAATTTTGTCCACGATCCGAAGTGATCGTGATCGGTGTTCCGAATCTAGAGATCCAACCATGTAGAAGAGCACGGGCTGTGGTCTCTGCTGACATATCAACAGTCGGAACGACTTCTGTCCAACGAGTGAATCTATCGATGATTGTGAGACAGTATCGGTTTCCATCAGATGGTGGATAAGGACCGATAAAATCAATGTGTATATGGGCGAAACGAGCGTCAGGTAAAGCAAATGTACTAAGTGAAGCTCTAGTATGTTTAAATACCTTTGCTCGCTGACATTTGTTGCAATTTCGAACCTTTGCTTTGATCTCCTTTTTCATCCCAGGCCAAACAAATCGGTTTGTAATTAGTTCAGTGGTTGCTAAAATTCCAGGATGAGAGATAGTGAAGATTCTCGAAAACTATGTCTCTGAGAGATTTTGGAACAAAAGGACGAGGGTGTTGTTTTGATTTGTCACAATATAAATAAACATCCTAGAGAAAAATAGAGTTTTTCAAGTACCAGTGAAGAGTCGGATTGAAGTAGTTGTTTAAGTTCATCTTGAAGTTGTTCTGCTGCAAACTTCTTGAAATCAAGAATAGGAGGTTTTGAGATAGTATCGATCTCGATCCTAGATAATGCGTCTGCCGGAATATTGTCTTTACCACTAATATGTCTGATATCTGTTGAAAATTGAGATATAAAATCCAAATGTCGTAGTTGACGTGGAGAACATTTTTCTGGATTTTGTTTGAATGCGTAAATGAGTGGTTTTTGTGGTCGGTATATATGAAAAAATTTCGACCTTCAAGCATGTATCTAAATTTTTTTATCGATGAATAGATTGCTAGTAGCTCACGATCATAAGTTGACAAATTTCTCTGGCTTTTACCGAGTTTCATGGACAGGAATGCAATGGGTTCCCAACTGTTGCTTGAAAATTGCATTAATGAGCTTCCTATTGCTACGTTAGATGCATCTGTCCAAAGACTAAGTCGAGCACCAGGATTGGGATGCCGCAGTAAAGTTGCATTTGCAAGTGCCTCTTTAGCGGCAGAAAATGCTTTGTCAGCTTCTTCTGACCATTCGAGTTGTTGTTCAGTCTTTTGTGAGGAACGCGGTGACTTCTTTTTATTTCTCCGTCCTTCTAGAAATTTGTTTAAAGGGGCTACGATTTCAGCTGCCTTACGGACGAATCTTCTATAAAAATTGTAAAGACCTAAAAATCTACGGAGTTGTGTGAGAGTAGAGGGTAGAGGGTTTAGGGAAATTTTGTATTGCTTTTACTCTATCAGGAATAGGGGCTAATCCATTTTCAGACACTTCAAATCCAAGAAATTTTAGGGAAGGTACACCCAAGATACATTTTGAAGGGTTAATGGATAGTCCATAGTGGTCCAGGCGTTTAAATAATGCACGTAAATGTTGAACATGTTTTTCCTGTGTTCCACTAGCTATCAAAATATCGTCAACAAAAGCATATATACCCTGTAGATCTCTCGTTACCTCATCGACGAAACGTTGAAAAGTGCTACTGGCGTTGCAAAAGCCAAATTGCATGCGCAAACTTTCAAACAATCCAAATGGTGTTGTAATAGCACTTTTGTGAACATCTGAAGGGTTTATAGGGATTTGGTGATAGGCCTTAATTAGATCTATATGGGAAAATACTTTTGTACCGTGAAGTTCAGAAGCAAAATCTGTAATGTTGGGTACTCCGTACTTATCCTTGCTCGTTTGAGCATTGAGTGAACGAAAATCTCCGACCGGTCTCCAATCGGAAGAGTCCTTTTTTGGAACCATGTGCAATGGGGAGGCATAATTACTTTTTGATGGCCGCATGTGGCCTAAATCAATCATATGCTGAAATTCAGTTTTTGCAATGCGCAGCCTGTCAGGGGCTAAGCGACGAGGCTTTGAGGCAACTGGAGGTCCGAAAGTGTCAATATAATGCAAAACATTATGTTTCACCTCTTGATTGGAACTGGGTGGTTTTGTAATATTAGGAAATTCTTTCAGTAAATTAGCATAATCATTATTACAATTTACAGTTTTAACAGAACAAATATTAGAATTATTTAATATTGCATGTGAACTCAGAGTAGTACAATTATCGAATAAACAACGTTTACGTAGATCAGGTTTTAAGTTAAACTCATGTAAGAAATCTGCACCCAAAATTGCAGTAGAAACGTTGCAAATAAAAAATGGATATACAAAGTTCCTGCGTAAGCCAAGATCTAATGTAAGCAATTTTTTTCCGTATACGTGAATTTTAGTACCATTTGCAGCAATAAATGTTTGAATAGATTTTTTGTTGCCTTTCGTTTTTGGAAGCACATACAATAGAGACATCTGAACCAGTATCAATTAAAAATTTTACCTTTGTTGTTCTGTCACGGATAAACAGGCGACGGGAATGAGCAGGCAAGACGCACGTCGCCACTACGCCTGCCCTTCGGAGTTTCCCGAATAAGAGCAAGGTTTTTTTTGCATTTTAAAGCCTTCTCTTTAAATTTCTCGTGGTACCAGCACATGTCACTGTTTCCATGCGTTGTGGAGGCGCTCCTGCGTCTGAACTCGGGACGGCGACGTGAAGTGCTCCTCGATCGTCGTAGGGAAGCAATCTCCTTGCGGAGTTCACGGAGTTCGGCGAGCAGTTCTGAATTGTCCTTTGTAGATGCAAAAGAAACTTCGTTCACCTCCTGCGGTGAAAATTCCAAAATTCTGTCGGCGATAACAGCTGCTTTCTGCGGGGTTGTAGGAACAACACTGGCGATGATGCTTTGCACATTCCGTGGCATTTGTTGAAGGAAAAGTTCCAGTAGTAGTGCATCGGATATTGTGTGTGCTTTTGCACGGCGTTCCATGTCTCGTAAAAGCTGAGACGGTTTTCGGTCTCCGAGCTGTTCACCGGCAATTAACTTCCTTATTTCCCGAGTTCGGCTTTCGCAGCATCTTTCCACGACAGCTTCTTTAAGTTCCTTGTAGGGGTCCGCTTTCTCCTTGCTAATTAGAATGTCACGAACCAGCGATGCAATGTCGGGAGGCAAATGAGCAACGCAATAATTATACATCGTTTTGCTTCCAGTTATCGGTCTTGGAGTGGCCAGTTCAAACGTGCTTCGCACATGCAAAACCAAAGTTGTGGATCCGTGACGTTGAAATTCGGTATTTTGACAGCCATAACGTCTGACATCTTCGAGTTGTGGTGCAATCACAATCCAGAGCCTTTGAACGTCGCTGACTGTTGAATCCAAAAGCGAGTTATTTCCTTTGAAGTATTTGCAAGTTCGTCAGAGCCAGTTCGTGTCACCATGAAGGGTCCGGGTCACCATGAAGGGGTTTTTGTCCGGTACCTCTAAATAACCGCGTGGTGGGTGTTGGCGCATGTTCTACTAATACCACATTGACTACTACTAATAGGAATAATATTTATTAAACTTAACAGGTAACATAACTGAACAAGCAAACCGTTCTCGTCACTGGGCTACGTTCCCACTGCTTCCTTCCGCGCGAGCGAGAGATTTTATATCTAAGCGAAAAACGTCACGGTTCACCTTCTCCTTGAATGACGTAGAAGGCGACCGCAGCGCCGCTCGCTGAATTAGAGGAGAGAGTGGATTGATTCACTAGTCAGATGACGAGGTGACACCTGAGATGGCAGCCCATTCTTCAAACTTCCACACTACGCCAACGAGATGACATTTGAGGCCTCGACAAATTTAACGTTCACCAGCTCCGTGTACACGACGGTCTTTGGTTTGACTCAGTTTCGAACTCTCAACGCTCCGATTGTTAAAACTTTACTCTTCAAATAGGGCTTAGTTGAACCAAACACAGTCATTACAAAGGGTCCGTCGTGTGCAAATATCCTCAAATTGGAGTGGTGTGGAAGTTTGGAGAGGGGTCAGCTCAGGTGTTGACCTCGTCATCAGACCATGGTTCAAAATCCGCGGTGTTATCTTCAGCTTTCTCTTAGGGATTAATCCCGAATCTTCACCAATAGCCCGTTGTGTTGCTGCAATGTCGCGTTATACAAAATACATACCTACTTACCTGACGTTCACCAAAAGCCCCTGGTGTCGTTAATTAACTTAATTAACTAGCTCCTACCACCGGGAATTACGTGGTGTTGTCCTCGGATCTTTCCCTTTGGGATTGATCCCGGACCGTCACCAATAGCCCATTGTGTTGCTCCAGTGTGACGTTAATTGAAATACCCCACCCCACCCCCACCCCTACCACCGGGCTACCCACAAACATATAAGGTAGGTATTTTGATTAACGTCGCACTGGAGGAACACAACGGGCTATTGATGACGATCCGGGATCAATCACAAAGGGAAAGAATGGAGAACAACACGTAATTTTGAACCACGGTCAGATGAACAAACACATTAGGCCCTGAAGCTAATGCATTGAGGACCGCGGTAGCTCGGTTGGAGGAGTAACGGACATCAACCGGATAAACCATCATCACCGTAGGGTTGCGAGTTGGAATCCAACCAAAGATAAGACCGTCGTGTACAAAGGTGGCTGGTTCACGTTAAATCTATCATGTCCTCACGTTAGCATGGTGTGGATGTTTGGAGAATGGGATTCCATCTCTAGTGATCTCGTCACCTGACCGTGGTTCAAAATTACGTGTCCCTTCGAGCTTGATCCCGGACCGTCGCCAAAACCTCTTGCGCTACTCCAGTGCGACGTTAGCATACGCATGCCTGATAATGAAATGAACACAACGCCCTACATTCCCCTGACTATTCTCATGCGGGGAGGAACAGTTGAGCATCGAGTGGGGTAAGTCTAAACTTTTATAATTCCAATTTTCTATTTCACACTGCCTTTATGACGTTAATTTTTCGAGTTGAAATCGTTACATTACTTTTCTTTTAACATTCATAATTGAATTTTGGAGTGTATGAGCATCTTTAAGCTTTCTTGAAGCTGATGCGTAATGAGTTAATTAACGTCGCACTGGAGTAATATAAGGAGCTATTGGTGACGGTCCGGGATCAGTCCGCAAGGGGGGGGGGTATTTCAATTAACGTCACACTGGAGCAACACAACGGGCTATTGGTGACGGTCCGGGATCAATCCCAAAGGGAAAGATCCGAGGACAACACCACGTAATTTTGAACCATGGTCAGATGACGCAGTCCGCAAGGGGAAGATCCGATACTACATAATTTGAACCAAAGTCGGTCAACATCTGAGTTGACATCCCACTCTCAAAACTTCAACCTCGCCAAACCGAGGACATTTGAAGCCACGACAGGTTTAACGTGCACCATCCAATTTTCTACATGGCGGTCTTTGTTTGGATTCGAACTCGTAACCCTCCGGTTGCTAATTCGATACTCTTGCAATCGGGTCTACCGCGCCACTTATGCTTCTGTCTTAATCGGAATAACTTTCCTAACGATATTTCATAAAGTAAAGACTTCCATTAAAGTAAATACTTACCTAATAGTAATAAGAATAAGTTGTGTTCATTTGCTTTCTATTTTTAATATTCTTTTCGTTAATTCTTCTATTATTTTTCGGTCGGCCTATTTGTTAGAAATTCTTGGCGACAAAAAACGCCAAAAGCGTTGCCATAAAAGTCTTCATATCAAAGCTGTATAGCCCTTTCTATGAAAATCTTTCAAAATATAAATCAACTTAACGAGTTGGGTTCCTGGAGCGATTTGGAATTATCGCTTACCATTTCATTCTCACTCTATGCGTTCGATTTCTCTAAAAACAGTGAATCTTCAGTTTGATCAGATCATTCCCTACGGAATTGATCCTGGACCTTATTAGCAACCGGAGGGTTACGAGTTAGAATCCTACCGAAGACTACCGTGTACAAAGGGGGCTGGTGCATGTTAAATCCATCGTGGCCTCAAATGTTCTCATGTTGGCGTAGCGTGGAGTTTTGGAGAGTTAGGTGCCAGCTCAGGTGTTGCCTCGTCATCTGACCATGGTTCAAAATTCCTCGAATCTTTCCCTTTGAGTTTGATTCCAGATCGTCACCTTGAGCCCGTTGTGTTGCTCCAGTGTGACGTTAACTAAATACCTACCTCAAACGTGGTGTCCTCGGATATTTCCGTTTGGGATTCATTCCAGATCGTCACCAAGAGCCCATTTTGTTGTTCCAGTCCAACTTTAGTTAACCACCTGTCTCCAGTTTTTGTGTGAAGTTTTCAACACACTTCGTAAGATAGGGATGCTGCACATGAAATTTTGTGATATTTTCAGTGTATACAAACCTGATGGAATGGGAAGATTTAACTTGTCCAATTGTTCTAGCATGATATATATCTGGATTATCTTAAAATGCAATAGAGGTAGATGTTTAATAAACTATATCTTATGCATTCGGAATTTTTACTTTGGAATTTTTATTAGCATAATGCTGAAATCGAATCCAAAAACAACCCAACTGAAGTCACCTTCGGAATGCCATCGACCTTCCAATGAAATAGACGGAGCATGTGTGGGTGGAATAGATGTAAGGGTAATTACGTATGCCTACCAAGTGATTTGTGCCGATTAGTCTGCAACGATAGCCAGTGTTTTAATTACACTGGATAATCACTTAAACCAATCTATAGTTTCCCCACCATTAGAATTGGCGCTTTTCCCACAACCACGCGACAGATCCGAAAACCGAGTGGTTTTGGGGATTTATGGCGCAAGAGCCATCTTTGGCCATGCTCCGACAGACACAAGGCATACATGAAGTAACACACACATGAAAGTTTTACACAGAAGAGAGAAATACACCCAGGGAGGAATGCAATTGATAGGAATCTAACCCTCGCCGCCTACTACTCGAAGATTGCTAGCCCAGTGCACATACCTACTGAGCAACACGGACCCTCTCGAGTGACTGGTAGAAATGGAATGAAGCTAGTGGCTGCGCGAACATGCTCTGTCTATTACTTTAGAAGGTCGATGTTGGATGCGTACAGGAAACGCGTATAGCCGCACAAACACAACCTTTTTTTAGAATTACAGAAAATTTCTCATTGGAAAAATATATCAATGTCGATCGCTCAATATGAATAACAAACTTCAGGTTCAGTTTCTTTAAACATAACAGAAAAACATTTCTTATCTTCCACACCTTACTGCCTGTGAATTATTTTGAGAATGTGAGAGAAGTGTTATCTTAACGAACTTTTTCCCTAGTTTTAGCTTCTTCTGACATCTTCGACGCCATGGCTCAATATTCCGTGAAGGATGTGTTCACTTTCACGTGGATCATCGAAAACTTCAGTATGTGTCCGTTCAAGAAAGGGGAAAAATTAGAGAGTCCTGCTTTTGTGGTCGACGCGTTGGGCAAAACGAGATGGAGATTGTGGTTGTATCCCAAAGGAGTTGAGGGTCCTTATGACAGGTATATCGCGTATTACCTTTCTAGGGTAAGCAAGAAAGAAGAGCCGGAGGAAATAGCTGCAAATTTCAATATCAGTTTGATAGAGGCTGGTAGGCAATTTTCAAAAACACATTTAAATAACAATCAGATATTCAATAAGAATATTTCTTGGGCTTCTCGAGAATTCGTATTTCGAAACGATCTTTTCGATAATAAAGAGTTTTTCCTTCCAAATGACGTCCTTACTCTGCGATGCTGCATATGCCCGTATCCTGACGATATAGAATTCCATGCAGAACCTAAAGCAACGAAAAAAAATTTTGGCACAAAATTTTCTCTGGAAGAAATCTCTTCCGTTGTCAGCGACGATAGCAGGCCCACCCAACACTGTCGCACTCTCTGTTCTTACCACACACGAATCCCCGTACTGCGAAGAGAGATCACATGGACCATCAACAATTTCAATTCGACACTGAAGACGAAGAAGTTTATTCCCGTTTCTGTGGAATCCAACCTGTTACAGGAAACAGCGTTCCTCTTGTCCTGCTATGTGGTAGGAGATTGGAACAGCGACGGCACCGTCAGGATCGACATTCAGAGGAAGGACAGTGACTTGAATCAGATGCTCGTCAGATGCAAAGTGTCCGTGCTCGACATGAATGGCGATGCTATAGCATCTCAAGAGGCCGAACACCTGTTTGGAGAAAACTACGAAGCTTGGTCTTTCCCTCCGATCATCAAACTCAGCACCCTCGAAAAACGCAAATCTGTTTTATTAGTTGACGATAGCTTATTTCTACGATGTGAATTCATCATATCAAACAAGGCAAAAGGATATAATTTCATTCAATCTGATCTTCAAACAAATTCCCTCTGCACCGATGACTTGAGAATGGATTTGAATAATTTGCTGAAAGACGGAGAATTCAATGATGTGATTCTCATTTCTGAAGATCTTCAATTTGCTGCCCACAAGACCGTGTTATGCGCCCGGTCTCCTGTCTTCCGAGCCATGTTCCGAAGCGACACCCAAGAGACGAGAACTGGTGTCGTTCGTATCAGCGACATCGATGCGGAAACTGTACATAAGATGAGGGACTTCATGTACCAAGATCGCTTACCGGAGCTCCGACCAGAAGACGCCATCAAGTTGTACTCGGCTGCAGACAAATACGACATCATAAAGCTTAAGACGCAGTGCTCTACCTTTTTGAATTACAATTTGTCCTTATCCAATGTGTGTGATGTCCTGGTGCTGGCTGACCTTCACCAGGACTCCGATCTCATGAGAGCTGTTATTTATTTCCTCATATCCATGAAAAAGATATTTTTCAATTGAATCCATGGAATGAGCTGATGATAGCTAACTTTCAGTTAGGAGGTGAAATCATGCAGAAGGTGCTATCCCTGATGTGGAATTAATTCAGATTTTGTGAATACATCCACCTTCCATGTAAGTTCACTATATTTTAGACCAATACTGTTAATATTCCACGACAATTTACACATCTAGAAATAGATTTGAGACTAAATAGTAATATCTCGCAGTGCATGTCTTTGAATATAATTATTTTAAGAGGTTCATTGAACCCTCCAAGTTCTGTCGAGGATTCACCTTGTACATCAAGATCTAACCAATTGTGTTAATGATGAGATACTTCGTCATCCAAATATTGCCGATCTTATAATTACGAGATCAAGATCTGGTCAGTTTTCTTCTAATAATCGTAATCGTGTTTTCTAATGGCAAGGTATCTGGTCAAACAAGATGTGGTCAGTTTTGCTAATATAGAAATAAATGTTCGAGAGGTATCTCGTCGTTAGCAAAACTGCCCAGACCACCAGGAGGGGTCTCTTGTAGCAGAATGTTTTGTCAAAAATATCATTGTCGATCTGATAAGGGCTATCAATACAAATAACAAAGTTCAGGTTTTGTTGCTTTAAGATATCTGTCTCCAGTGCGGAGGACGGATGTCAAACTGACTCGACTTTTGTTGGACACAGGATTCACTCATCATCTTTTATTAGGAGAGTGCACCCATATGCAATTCATGTTCTACTCCATTTTCTGTTTATCATATTTTTATTGTTTCGATTTTCATCAACCTTTCATATTTTTTAAAAGCATAATTTTAAATCTGGAAGATTAGATTGGGAAAATATCCACTGAAATCTTTTCGCGTTTTTACGCTCAGTTGGTTTTTAAACGTTATCTTATTTTTGCTATCTTTTAAATTTTACACTCCGAATTTTAAGCATTTGTAAATCAATTTCTCAAATTTGGTTGGTATGCTACATACGATGGTTTTGTTCTATCTGACAATTTGAATACTTTTATTCTCATCTATACATCTTTTAAATCTACCTTTTATCTTTGTCTTGAATTTTAAATGTTTTGTGTTATATTCTGCCTTTTCTTTGGCGCAGCTTGTTCACTTTTGGACCTTGGATCACCCAGGAAGGGGCCTCTCATAGCAAAAAGGGTTGTATCAAAAATATCATTGTCGATCTTATGAGGGCTATCAATATGAATGACAAATTTCAGGTTTCGTTGCTTTGAACGATAACTGAATGGCCGTTTTCCCTAGTTTAACTTCTACTTGGCTTTACATATTCGACGGCATGATTGAAGACTAAAGGATGTGTTCACTTCCAAGTGGCGAATTGAGAACTATCAGTGAGTGTCCGTAGATGAGAGGGGAATACATGGATTACTGCTTTTGTTGTGGACACGTTGGGCAAAACAAGGTGGGTATTGATGCTGTGTCCCTCACGATATAAAGGTTCTGGTGCTGACTCTGTTACGTGTTTCCTACAAAGAGCAATCAGGAAAGAAGGTCAGTAGAAAGTAACTAGTTTGATGAAAGCTGATATGCAATTGTTAAACCTATGTTCAAAACACAATCGGGAATTCAAATGACTTGTTGGAGAGTCCAAGAATTCGTATCCTTAAACTCTTTTCGAGAAAAAAAGGCGTTCCTTCCAAACGATATACTTCACGTTAGCTTTTCGGATGAAAACCGAACCATTACTAAGTACCTGGATAGCAACCAAATGCACTACTTTCTCGGAACTTCTAAAAGTCAAACCGCTTAGGGTGGTAATTAAAGGCCTACCTGCCTCCACCCCATGCCAAGAAATTAAAGATGGATTATTAGAACTTGATTTTCCGGTTGATAAGATAAACCAACTTAAACGTTACAAGTCTAAATACCCGCTACCTATCTACCAAATTCATCTCATTCCTGGCGAAGAGGCAAATAAAATTTTTGGGCTAACGCACCTGCCTTATAGTGGAAGTAAAGGTTTACTAACCAAAAGGGGATACCTCAATGTTATAATTGCCAGATGTTTGGCCATAGCACTGAGAACTGTAAGATTAGACCCCGATATGGTATGTGGTCAGGGGCATAAGTCTGCGGACTGCATTAATATAAGTAATAACCCACGGAGTGCCAACTGTCAGGAACCCTGCATATTACCGAGGCCAAGTATTTCTAAGTACCCAAAGCCAAACAAAACTAGACCATTTACGTAAAAGACGCACAAAAACAAATTTACGCACAAAAACAGAACAGGTGTTTCCGCCCGCTCCTAAGCCTGCAGCTGAAGTATCCCCTACTAGCCCGATCTTTGAACATCCCACAGCTCAGACCAGCGTTAGCATCCCTCCACTTGCAGATTTTAAATCACTTATGGACCTTCTCAAGGAAGTCCATATAATATTTAAGGATTTTAATAACATACAGAGTGTTCTCCAGGATCTGCAAAAATGCAGCAGACCAATCGACACATTTTTCGTCTTAGTGACGAGCTTAAATAAAAATACCGCACCTTGAGTGGAAACCTTACTGGTCTGAAGTTGTGCTACTGGAACGTTAATGGTCTACCTAAATGCATTCATAAGTTAAGGGAATTTGCATGAGCATAGCCCTGATGTTTTTCTTGTGCAAGAAACGTTTCTAAAGGCTGGACAGAAGGTCGCGCTGCCTAATTGCAACTTTTACAGCACTCCCAGAGCCATTGACCACGGAAGCGGCACTGAAATCTTTGTTAATAGGGCCATCCCACTCTATCTAGAGATAACACCAAGACTACATGTAATTGAAACCACAGCAGTGACCATTTAAATTATTATCTTAATCCTCTAACACTTGTCTCTACCTACATTAAAAATCAGTCACTACTAACCTGCACTTAGGACCTTGAGTCCCTACTTGCCTTAAATTCATCAATTATTATTGGACATGAACACTAAACAGACATTGTAATAACAGCAAAACTAACCAACAAGGATTACAACTTTGCGAATCATGCGCGAGTAGATTGCTGAACCGGACACCCCCACACTGTACTGAGATACTAGTCCTTCCATCATTGACTTGGCATTGATCAAATGTTTTCCTTATTCCTACTTGATTGACTCGATACCGGAAATGTCTAGCGCCCACAATCCAGTCATGATGGTGTTTATTGATACTAATTAACCCGTACTAGGTAACACTGGAGCATTTAAACCATACTGGGGAAAAAATTTCCCAACATCTATTTAAAATACCATACTACTCCCCAATCAAAACAGATTCGGAGCTTAACTCCTACACTTAAACCCTCATACACACAATAAATAGGACATATCTTGAGACTGGAAAAGTATGAAATTCAAGTAAATTAAAAATAGAGCTCGTAAAACATGGGAGCGCACCAGATCATACGCTAATAAAAGGTTAACGAACCAAGCACAAAAGTTTAAGATTTCAATTCATGGATACACTTCAGTAATATTGGAGTTATTATATCACTTCGCTTTTTGCGGAGGATGGATCAGTCGGAGAGCTATTAAAAAATTAGAATAGTATCTAATATAATTCTACCCCTTAAAGGACCTGCTGGTATTGCATATACGAATACTGAGAAAGCCGATAGCCTTGAACTATAGTTCCGTGAAAACTTCAACAATTCAGACATAATGAATTAAAGTTAATACATGAATAAACCATTTCCTAAATTCTACACCTACTGAATTTATTGAGCCTGCCGAACCATCGGAAGTCTTGAACTACATTGGAAAACTCAAACCAAAATAGAGCCCTGTAATAGATATTTCTAATAAAATGCTACAGTAAATTCCACTTAAAACGATCCTTCAAAAAACTTTTCTTATAAACTGCATTTTGTCACTTCGACTTTTCCCCGCTCCTTGGAAGACAGCAGCTGTCCCTATACTGAAGCCAAATAAAAGTCTTGCTAAGTATGACAGCTAGAGACCGATCAGTATACTGACTGTATTCAGCAAAACATCTGAGTACATTATTAATGATAGATTAGATAAATATTGCCAAAGTGTTAATCTGCTTATTCCTCAGCAATTTGGCTTCAGAAAACAGCTGTCCACATCACTTCAACTCAGACTCACTGAATTTATTATTGATGGATTCCAAATTAGAAATAGCACTGATGCAGTTTTTATTGATGTAGCGAAAGCTTTTGATCGATTTTGTATTAGGGTATTAAAATGATTACATTCGGCTTCCCTGCCTCATTTATACATCTAATCCATTCCTGCCTGACAAGTAGGCAATTTGGCAAGATGGAATACCCGTTACTGTAATATCCAACCTGCGAGATAAATCAACGCTCCTCTTGTCCTGTTATGTGAGTAGAGATTGGAACAGCCAAGGCAGCGTTAGGATCGGCATTTAGAGGAATTACATGGACTTGAAGCAGATGCATAGTGTCCGTGCTAGACTGGAACAAATTTAATCAAGTATCTCAAGCGGCGAACACCTGCTTCTAGAAGAATACGAAGTCTGGTCCTAGCCTCTGATCAAATTCAAAAACCTCGAGAACCGCAAATCTGTCTTATGAACAGTTTAACACCTTCCCGCAAATGCCTAAACTCCGATTTGGGGTGTTCCGTTTAGACCCTGAAGTGACTTCAATTCCACATATTCTCTCCCAAATTAATTTTCCGCTACTAAATGTAACCTTACGCATACTTTTGTCGAATGCACTTTAATTTCTAATAATACGGCTCACTTTGCACGAACTGTTTTTAAAGTTTTGCATTGAATGACTTGTTTTTTTCATTTTCAGAAGAAGGATGGTTTTTAACCTTTTAAGAAAGCTTTCGGATGTGCATTGACTTATGGTTAATTGAATACGGATTGTATTTGAAGTTTACCACGACCCATATTTCAGATGCCACGGATGGATTCTACGGAAGATTCCAATTTATACGATTATTTAATTTTGTACAGTATAGCCATTTTGATGGAGAAATTTGTATTTGTTGATGACGATGATTTTTAATTTTCCTGTAAATGAAGAATAAAATATACACTTGCTCATTAAAAAATGTCAATTATATTCAGGCTTGTATAACAACACATTCGTGAACACGTGGCGTAAGGATGCATTCAGATTCATTCAACTGTTGCACAATTTTCACGGGTCTTGTGCACATTAAATCTGTCATGGCCTCAGTTGTGTGGAATTTTGGAGAGGGGTGCCAGCTCAGGTGTGACCTCGTCATCTGACCGTGATTCAAAACTACGTGGTGTTGTCCTCGGTCTTTCTTTTGGGATTGATCCCGGACCGTCACCAATAATGCGCTGTGTTGCTATAGTCACGTTATTTTAATATGCTAACCCACCTACACAAGTGAAACCCAAAGTAGTGGCCTGAATTAAGGAAGTTTAAGAACAACCCTTTTCGAAATTGGATTACTGGATACAGGAAGTTTTCAACTTCCGACGCAGTTGGAGTTTCGATTCCTGATGACAATTCCAGCATGCAGCGAATATAACAAGTGAATTCATGTTGGAAGTACTTTAATTAACGTCACTGGGTGCAACACAGCGGGCTATTGGTGACTGTCCGGGATCAATCCCAAAGGGAAAGAATCGAGGATAACACGTAATTTTGAAACACGGTCAGATGAGGCAACACCTTAGCTGTTACCCTCTTCAATCTTCCACACCACATCAAAGTGTGGACATTTAACACTACGGATTTAAAGTGCACCAGCACACGACGATCTTTGGTTGGACAGAGTTACGAACTCTCAACCCCTCAGTTTGCTCAAAATATTAGAATTACCGAAGAAATCAGCTTTGAATGAAATGGTTTTTATGTGTATTGCCGATACAAATTTTCATTCCAAGAAATTTAATGTTTAAATCTTCAGTGCGGTATTTTGCACAAGTTATAAAAATTTATAATAAATTCATGACAGTTAACAATTTGAAAACAAAATTTAAAAATTAGAATAAAATTTTACCTGGATCAAAATATTAGAATATTCCACGATACACACAAATCTTTGTCCAAATTTTAGAAAATAATGATTTTTGAGCAGTTAGTATCACCCTTTTTTTTTAATAGTAACTGAATGGATTTGGCATGTTAATTACAAGCGACTACCGGTTGGTTTTGGCCATACATGCCATGCGGATTTATACTGGATGCAATGTGCTTTTCGTTTGTCGGAACAATTTCTTGAAGTTTTCTTCATTATACATCAAATTCCCAATTGGGGTTAAATCCGGTGTCTTCGCGGTACAGGAAAGTGTTTATTTGGCGCTTTTTGAGCCACTTCTGCTTTGTGTTTCAAGTGTGACAGGAAGCTAAATGTCCACATGAAAGATAATCAGGCTCGCATAAATCTCCGGATGCTGGCACTCATACGAAACCAACATTTCGAATACGATGCATAGCCTACAAGTGCAATTACGGTCCAGCAAAGAGCGTCAGGTTCATAGGAGCTGGTACACGTGAAATCTTGTGGCCTCAAATGTCCTCATGTTGGCATGGTGTGGAAGTTTGGAGAATGGGGTGCCAGCTCAGGTGTTGTCTCGTCATACTATGGCTGGAAATTATTTTGTGTCTGCATCTTGGGGATTCATCCCGGACCATCGGCAATATTCGTTGTGTTCCTCCAGTGCAACATTAATTACCTACTAACCCAGTTCTATAACTCGTTTTAAAACAATTAAATCGTTTATATATCGGCCGCGGTGGCCCGGTTGGAAGAGTAACGGACATGCAACCGAAGGGTTGCGAGTTCGAATCCAGCCAAACACCGTCGTGTACAAAGGGGGCTGGTGCACGTTAAATCTGTCGTGGCCTCAAATGTCCTCACGTTGGCGTGGTGTGGAAGTTTGGAGAGTGGGGTGCCAGCTCAGGTGTTGCCTCCTCATCTGACCGTGGTTCAAAATTACGTGGTGTTGTCCTCGGATCTTTCCCTTTGGGATTGATCCCGGACCGTCACCAATAGCCCATTGTGTTGCTCCAGTGTGACGTTAATTGAAATTCCCCCCCGTTTATATATCTGAAAGCATAATTTATTTCTAAACAGAAAATTTTCTCATTTTCATTTTATTTATTTAATAGATTGGTAGATATTTACTTAACGTCGCACTGAAGGGGCAGCACAACGGGCTATTGGCGAAGATCCGGGATCAATCCCGAATCGAAAGATCCGATCTTGTAATTTTGAATCACGGTCAGATGACAAGGTCAACACTTGAGATGGATCCCATTCTTCAAACTTTCACACTACGCCAACGAGATGACATTTGAAGCCACGACAAATTTAACGTTCACCAGCCCCGTGTACACGACGGTCTTTGGTTTGACTGAGTTTCGAACTCTCAACGCTCCGATTGTTAAGCCTTTACTCTTCCAACAGGGCTTGGTTCAACCAAACACCGTCATTTCAATGGGTCCGTCGTGTGCAAATGTCCTCAAATTGGCATGGTGTGGAAGTTTGGAGAAATCAGCTCAGGTGTTGACCTGGTCAGGAGACCGTGGTTCGAAATACGCGGTGTTAACTTGAGCTCTCCCTTTGGGATTGGTCACGAACCGTCACCAAAAGCCCGTTGTGTTGCTCCAGTGCGACGCTAAGATACGCATGCCTGCTAATGCAATGAACACAGCACCCTACATCCGGAATCGAACTCTCACCGCAGCATCTTTCTGCCTTGATGACTCTTAACCGTTACCCTAAATGGATGACTTTCTTGATTTCGTACTCGGGAAAAGCAAAACCTTTGATGACTGTTTTCATGCGGGGAGGAACAGCTGAGCATCGAGTGGGGTATGTCTAAACTTTTACAATTCCAATTTTCTATTTCACACTGCCTTTATGACGTTAATTTTTTGAGTTGAAATCGTTACATTACTTTTCTTTTAACTTTCATAGTTGAATTTTGGGGTGTATGAGCATCTTTTAGCTTTCTTGAAGCTGATGCGTAATGAGTTAATTAACGTCGCACTGGAGTAATATAAGGAGCTATTGGAGACGGTCCGGGATTAATCCTCAAGGGGAAGATGCGATACTACGTAATTGGAACCAAGGTCGGTCAACATCTGAGTTGACATCCCACTCTCAAAACTTCAATCTCGCCAAAAGGAGGTCATTTGAGGCCACGACAGGTTTAACGTTCACCATCCCCTTTTCTATATGACGGTCTTTGTTTGGATTCGAGCTTCGTAGCCCTCCGGTTGCTAATTCGTTACTATGGCAACCGGGTCTACCGCGCCCCTTGTTACTCGGACTAACTTCTCTAACGATATTTCATAAAGTAAAGACTTCCATTAAAGTAAATACTTACCCAGTAGTAATAAGAATAAGTTGTGCGGATTTGTTTTCTATTTTTAATATTCTTTTCTTTGATTCTTTAATTATTTTTCGGTCGGCCTATTTCTTAGAAATTCTTGGCGACAAAAAACGCCAAAAGCGTTGCCATAAAAGGCTTTATATCAAAGCTGTATAGCCCTTTCTCTATGAAAATCTTAACAAATATAAATCAACTTTACAAGATGGGTTCCTGGAGCGATTTGGAATTATCGCTTGCCATTTCATACTCACTCGATGCGTTCGATTTCTCTAAAAACAGTGAATCTTCAGTTTCGTCAGATCATTCAATTCGGAATTGATCCTGGACCTGATTAGCAACCGGAGGGTTACGAGTTGGAATCTTACCGAAGGCCACCGTGTACAAAGGGGGCTGGTGCATGTTAAATCCGTCGTGGCCTCAAATGTTCTGATGTTGGCGTAGTGTGGAAGTTTGGAGAGTTAGTTGTCAGCTCAGGTGTTGTTGCCTCGTCATCTGACCATGGTTCAAAATTACGTGGTATTGTCCTCGAATATTTCCCTTTGAGTTTGATTCCAGATCGTCACCTTGAGCCCGTTGTATTGCTCCAGTCCAACTTTAGTTAACCACCTATCTCCAGTTTTTGTGTGAAGTTTTCAACACACTTCGTAAGATAGGGATGCTGCACATGAAAGTTTGTGAGATTTTCAGTGCATACAAACCTGATGGAATGGGAAGATTTAACTTGTCCAATTGTTCTCGCATGATATATATCTGGATTATCTTAAAATGCAATAGAGGTAGATGTTTAATCAAGTATATCTTATCCATTCGGTATTTTTATTAGCGTAGTGCTGAAATCGAATCCAAAAACAAACCAATTGACGTCACCTTCTGAATGCCATCGACCTTCCAATGAAATAGACGGAGTATGTCAGTGGAATAGATGTAAGGGTAGTTGCGTATGCCTACGAAGTGACTTGTGCCAATTGGCTATCGTTGCAGACTAGTGTTTTAATTACACTGGATAATCACTTATATCAATCAATAGTTTCCCCATCATTAGGATTGGCGCTTTTCGCACAACCACTCGACAGATCTGCAAACCGAGTGACGATGGTTTTATGGCGCAAGAGCCATATTTGGTCATGCTTCTCCAGACACAACATCTAGTAACAGACATATAATGAAAGTTTTTCTTACACAGAAGAGAGAAATACACCCAGGGAGGAATGCACCTGACATGAATCTAATCCTCGCCAGCTACAATTCGAAGATTGCTAGCGCAGTGCACATACCCACTGAGTAACAGACCCTCTCGAGTGACTGGAAGAAATAGCATGAAGCTAGTGGCTGTGCGAACATACTCTGTTTCTTCAGAAGGTCGATGTTGGATGCGTACAGGAAACGCGTATAGCCGCAGAAACACTACCTATATTTTAAATTACAGAAAACTTGGAAACCTCATTGGAAAAATGTAACAATGTTGATAGCTTGATATGAAAAACAAACTTCAAGTTCCGTTGCTTTGAAACATAACAGAAAAACATTTCTTATCTTCCACACCTTATAGCTTGTGAATTATTTTGAGAATAAGATAAGTGGTTATCTTAACGAACTTTTCCCTAGTTTTAGCTTCTCCTGAAATCTTCGACGCCATGGCTCAATATTCCGTGAAGGATGTGTTCACTTTCACGTGGGTCATCGAAAACTTTAGTATGTGTCCGTTCAAGAAAGGGGAAATATTGGCGAGTCCTGCTTTTGTGGTGGACGCGTTGGGCAAAACGAGATGGAGATTGTGGTTGTATCCCAAATGAGCTGAGGGTCCTGATGGCGAGTATCTCGCGTATTACCTTTCTATTGTAAGCAAGAAGGAAGAGCCGGAGGAAATAGCTGCAAATTTCAATATCAGTTTGATAGAGGCTGGTAGGCAATTTTCAAAAACACATTTAAATAACAATCAGGTATTCAATAAGGATATTTCTTGGGGTTCTTGAGAATTCCTACGAAACGATCTTTTCGTGGATAAAAAGTTACTCCTTCCAAATGACGTCCTTACTCTGCGATGCTGCATATGCCCGGCTTCTGACGGTATAGAATTCTATGCAGGAAAAATTTTCTTCGCACCAGATTTTCTCTGGAAGAAATCTCTTCTGTTGTCAGTGACGATAGCAGGCCCACCCAAAACTCTGTTATTACCACACACATATCCCCGTACAGCGAAGAGAGATCACATGGACCATCAACAATTTCAATTCGACACTGAAGACGAAGAAGTTTTTTCCCGTTTCTGTGGAATCCAACATGATACAGAAAACAACGCTACTATTGTCCTGCTATGTGGTAGGAGATTGGAACAGCGACGGCACCGTCAGGATCGACATTCAGAGGAAGGACAGGGACTTGAATCAGATGTTCGTCAGATGCAAAGTGTCCGTGCTCGACATGAATAGCGATGCTAAAGCATCTCAAAAGGCCGAACACCTGTTTGGAGAAAACTACGAAGCTTGGTCTTTCCCATCATCAAACTCATCACCCTCGAGAAACGCAAATCTGTTTTATTAGTTGACGATAAGTTATTTCTACGATGTGAATTCATCATCTCAAACAAGGCAAAAGGACATATATTCCTTGAATCTCATCTTCAAACAATTAATTCCATCCGCACCGATGACTTGAGAATGGATCTGAATAATTTGCTGAAGGACGGAGAATTCACTGATGTGATTCTCATTTCTGAAGATCTTCAATTTCCTGCCCACAAGAACGTGTTATGCGCCCGGTCTCCTGTCTTCCGAGCCATGTTTCGAGGAGACACCCAAGAGATGAGAACTGGTGTCGTACGTATCAGCGACATCGATGCGGAAACTGTACGTAAGATGAGGGACTTCATGTACCAAGATCGCTTACCGGAGCTCCGTCCAGAAGACGCCATCAAGTTGTACTCGGCTGCAGACAAGCACGACATCTTAAAGCTTAAAACGCTGTGCTCTACATTTTTGAATCACAATTTGTCCTTATCCATTGTGTGTGATGTCCTGGTGCTGGCTGACCTTCACGAGGACTCCAATCTCATGAGAACTGTCATCAACTTCCTTCGTATCCATGAAAAAAATATTTTTCAATCGAATCCATGGAAGGAGCTGATGAAAGCTAACTTTCAGTTAGGTGGCGAAATCATGCAGAAGGTGCTATCCCTGATGTGAAATTAGTTCAGATATTGCGATTACATCCACCTTCCATGTAAGTTCACTATATTTTAGACAATAATATTAAAATTCCACGACGATTTACACATATAGTAATAGATTTCAGATTAATTTAGTAATATCTTGCAGTGTATGTCTTTGAATATTATTTTTTAAGAGGTACATTTTACCCTCCAAGTTCTTTCGAGGATTCTTCTTGCACATCAAGATCTGACCAATTGTGCTAATGACGAGATACCTCGCCATCCAGATATTGCCGATCTTGTGATTACGAGATCAAGATCTGGTAGTTTTCTTATGATTGTGATCTCGTCCCCTAATGACGAGGTATCTCGACCAACAAGATATGGTCAGTTTTGCTAATGATGATATAACTCTTCAAGAGGTCAGCCAGCCAAGGCACCTCTTCAGAGGTATCTCGTCATTAGCAAAATCACCCAGGAGGGGGCCTCTCACAGCAAAAGTGTTGTATCAAAAATATTGTCGATCTTATAAGGGTTATCAATATGAAGGGCAAAGTTCCGATTTCGTTGCTTTGGAAGATAACTGAATGGTAGTTTTCCCTAATTTTAGCTTCTACTTGACTTGACATATTCGACGACATGATTCAAGACTCGGTGAAGGATGTGTTAACTTTGATGTGACGCTGTTAAACCTATATTCAAAAAACAATGAGGTATTCAAAAAGACCTGTTGGTGAGTCCAAGAATTCGTTTCCCTAAGCACTCCTCGAGAATTAAAAGTGCGTTCCCCTACCAAACGACATCTTTACGCAAACCGCCGGTTCTGACGAAAAATAATCCCCTGAAGAATCAAAAGAAGGAATGAACGTTCTCGGCAGATATTCTCTGGAAGAAATCTCTTCTGTTGCCAGCGACTCCAGCATTTTCCCAGGAAAACAGTCGCACTCACTGTTCCTTCCACACCTAAATTCCCGTTGAAGGAAGACATCACATGAACCATTAATAATTTTCAAATCCAGATGGTGTCCAAACTGGCCATACCCGTTGCAGATGCAAAGTGTCCGTGCTAGACAGGAGCAAGTTCGATCAAGAATATCAAGAGGGCGAACATCTGTTTCTAGAAGGCTACGGAGTTTGGTCCTTGCCACTACAGATCATCAAACTCAAAAACCTCGAGATTCGCAATTCTGTCTTATCAACATTTTAACACCTTCCCGCAAATTCCGATTTGGGGTGTTCCGTTTGAACCCTTGAAGTGTGACTTCAATTCCACATATTCTCTCCCCAATTAATTTTCCGCTACTAAGTGTGTAACCTTACGTATACTTTTGTTGAAATCATTTTAATTTATAATAATACGGTTCACTTTGCACAAACTGTTAATGTTTTGTATTGAATGACTTTGTCTTTTCATTTTCAGAAAAGGGATGATTTTCACCTCTTTAGAAAGCTTTCGAATGTGCATTGACTTATGGTTAATTGAATACGGATTGTATTTGAAGTCTACCACGACCCATATTTCAGATGCCACGAATGGATTCTACGGAAGATTCCAATTCATGCGATTATTTAATTATTACAGTTGAGCCAATTCTTTGGTGAAATTTGTCTTTGTTAATGATAATCTTTAATTTTCCTGAAAAAGAATATAAAATACACTTATTGATTAAAAAATTTAAAGTATATTCATGCTTGTATAACAATACATATTTGTGAACACATTGTGGCATGAGGAGGCACTCATATTCATAACTGATACACAACTTTCACGGAGCTTGTGCACGTTAAATCTGTCGTGGCCTCAAATGTCCTCACGTTGGCGTGGTGTGGAAGTTTGGAGAGTGGGGTGCCAGCTCAGGTGACCTCGTCATCTGACCGTAGTTCAAGTGTAGTCCTCGGAACTTTCCATTTTGGTTTGATCTCGGTCCGTTTCCAATAGCCCGTTGTGTAGCTCCAATGCAACGTTAATTAAATACCTACCGTAATTTGTACAATTGTAAATAAATTGTGCTAATTTTAATTCCGAAATGCTTATTCCACTCACCCACCTGTTACAAAAGTGACCTCGTCATCTGACCATGGTTCAAAATTACGTGGTGTTGTCCTCGGATCTTTCCCTTTGGGATTGATCCCGGACCGTCACCAATAGCCCATTGTGTTGCTCCAGTGTGACGTTAATTGAAATTCCCCCCTCCCCCTATATATCTGAAAGCATAATTTATTTCTAAACAGAAAATTTTCTCATTTTCATTTTATTTATTTAATAGATTGGTAGATATTTACTTAACGTCGCACTGAAGGGGCAGCACAACGGGCTATTGGCGAAGATCCGGGATCAATCCCGAATCGAAAGATCCGATCTTGTAATTTTGAATCACGGTCAGATGACAAGGTCAACACTTGAGATGGATCCCATTCTTCAAACTTTCACACTACGCCAACGAGATGACATTTGAAGCCACGACAAATTTAACGTTCACCAGCCCCGTGTACACGACGGTCTTTGGTTTGACTGAGTTTCGAACTCTCAACGCTCCGATTGTTAAGCCTTTACTCTTCCAACAGGGCTTGGTTCAACCAAACACCGTCATTTCAATGGGTCCGTCGTGTGCAAATGTCCTCAAATTGGCATGGTGTGGAAGTTTGGAGAAATCAGCTCAGGTGTTGACCTGGTCAGGAGACCGTGGTTCGAAATACGCGGTGTTAACTTGAGCTCTCCCTTTGGGATTGGTCACGAACCGTCACCAAAAGCCCGTTGTGTTGCTCCAGTGCGACGCTAAGATACGCATGCCTGCTAATGCAATGAACACAGCACCCTACATCCGGAATCGAACTCTCACCGCAGCATCTTTCTGCCTTGATGACTCTTAACCGTTACCCTAAATGGATGACTTTCTTGATTTCGTACTCGGGAAAAGCAAAACCTTTGATGACTGTTTTCATGCGGGGAGGAACAGCTGAGCATCGAGTGGGGTATGTCTAAACTTTTACAATTCCAATTTTCTATTTCACACTGCCTTTATGACGTTAATTTTTTGAGTTGAAATCGTTACATTACTTTTCTTTTAACTTTCATAGTTGAATTTTGGGGTGTATGAGCATCTTTTAGCTTTCTTGAAGCTGATGCGTAATGAGTTAATTAACGTCGCACTGGAGTAATATAAGGAGCTATTGGAGACGGTCCGGGATTAATCCTCAAGGGGAAGATGCGATACTACGTAATTGGAACCAAGGTCGGTCAACATCTGAGTTGACATCCCACTCTCAAAACTTCAATCTCGCCAAAAGGAGGTCATTTGAGGCCACGACAGGTTTAACGTTCACCATCCCCTTTTCTATATGACGGTCTTTGTTTGGATTCGAGCTTCGTAGCCCTCCGGTTGCTAATTCGTTACTATGGCAACCGGGTCTACCGCGCCCCTTGTTACTCGGACTAACTTCTCTAACGATATTTCATAAAGTAAAGACTTCCATTAAAGTAAATACTTACCCAGTAGTAATAAGAATAAGTTGTGCGGATTTGTTTTCTATTTTTAATATTCTTTTCTTTGATTCTTTAATTATTTTTCGGTCGGCCTATTTCTTAGAAATTCTTGGCGACAAAAAACGCCAAAAGCGTTGCCATAAAAGGCTTTATATCAAAGCTGTATAGCCCTTTCTCTATGAAAATCTTAACAAATATAAATCAACTTTACAAGATGGGTTCCTGGAGCGATTTGGAATTATCGCTTGCCATTTCATACTCACTCGATGCGTTCGATTTCTCTAAAAACAGTGAATCTTCAGTTTCGTCAGATCATTCAATTCGGAATTGATCCTGGACCTGATTAGCAACCGGAGGGTTACGAGTTGGAATCTTACCGAAGGCCACCGTGTACAAAGGGGGCTGGTGCATGTTAAATCCGTCGTGGCCTCAAATGTTCTGATGTTGGCGTAGTGTGGAAGTTTGGAGAGTTAGTTGTCAGCTCAGGTGTTGTTGCCTCGTCATCTGACCATGGTTCAAAATTACGTGGTATTGTCCTCGAATATTTCCCTTTGAGTTTGATTCCAGATCGTCACCTTGAGCCCGTTGTATTGCTCCAGTCCAACTTTAGTTAACCACCTATCTCCAGTTTTTGTGTGAAGTTTTCAACACACTTCGTAAGATAGGGATGCTGCACATGAAAGTTTGTGAGATTTTCAGTGCATACAAACCTGATGGAATGGGAAGATTTAACTTGTCCAATTGTTCTCGCATGATATATATCTGGATTATCTTAAAATGCAATAGAGGTAGATGTTTAATCAAGTATATCTTATCCATTCGGTATTTTTATTAGCGTAGTGCTGAAATCGAATCCAAAAACAAACCAATTGACGTCACCTTCTGAATGCCATCGACCTTCCAATGAAATAGACGGAGTATGTCAGTGGAATAGATGTAAGGGTAGTTGCGTATGCCTACGAAGTGACTTGTGCCAATTGGCTATCGTTGCAGACTAGTGTTTTAATTACACTGGATAATCACTTATATCAATCAATAGTTTCCCCATCATTAGGATTGGCGCTTTTCGCACAACCACTCGACAGATCTGCAAACCGAGTGACGATGGTTTTATGGCGCAAGAGCCATATTTGGTCATGCTTCTCCAGACACAACATCTAGTAACAGACATATAATGAAAGTTTTTCTTACACAGAAGAGAGAAATACACCCAGGGAGGAATGCACCTGACATGAATCTAATCCTCGCCAGCTACAATTCGAAGATTGCTAGCGCAGTGCACATACCCACTGAGTAACAGACCCTCTCGAGTGACTGGAAGAAATAGCATGAAGCTAGTGGCTGTGCGAACATACTCTGTTTCTTCAGAAGGTCGATGTTGGATGCGTACAGGAAACGCGTATAGCCGCAGAAACACTACCTATATTTTAAATTACAGAAAACTTGGAAACCTCATTGGAAAAATGTAACAATGTTGATAGCTTGATATGAAAAACAAACTTCAAGTTCCGTTGCTTTGAAACATAACAGAAAAACATTTCTTATCTTCCACACCTTATAGCTTGTGAATTATTTTGAGAATAAGATAAGTGGTTATCTTAACGAACTTTTCCCTAGTTTTAGCTTCTCCTGAAATCTTCGACGCCATGGCTCAATATTCCGTGAAGGATGTGTTCACTTTCACGTGGGTCATCGAAAACTTTAGTATGTGTCCGTTCAAGAAAGGGGAAATATTGGCGAGTCCTGCTTTTGTGGTGGACGCGTTGGGCAAAACGAGATGGAGATTGTGGTTGTATCCCAAATGAGCTGAGGGTCCTGATGGCGAGTATCTCGCGTATTACCTTTCTATTGTAAGCAAGAAGGAAGAGCCGGAGGAAATAGCTGCAAATTTCAATATCAGTTTGATAGAGGCTGGTAGGCAATTTTCAAAAACACATTTAAATAACAATCAGGTATTCAATAAGGATATTTCTTGGGGTTCTTGAGAATTCCTACGAAACGATCTTTTCGTGGATAAAAAGTTACTCCTTCCAAATGACGTCCTTACTCTGCGATGCTGCATATGCCCGGCTTCTGACGGTATAGAATTCTATGCAGGAAAAATTTTCTTCGCACCAGATTTTCTCTGGAAGAAATCTCTTCTGTTGTCAGTGACGATAGCAGGCCCACCCAACACTCTGTTATTACCACACACATATCCCCGTACAGCGAAGAGAGATCACATGGACCATCAACAATTTCAATTCGACACTGAAGACGAAGAAGTTTTTTCCCGTTTCTGTGGAATCCAACATGATACAGAAAACAACGCTACTATTGTCCTGCTATGTGGTAGGAGATTGGAACAGCGACGGCACCGTCAGGATCGACATTCAGAGGAAGGACAGGGACTTGAATCAGATGTTCGTCAGATGCAAAGTGTCCGTGCTCGACATGAATAGCGATGCTAAAGCATCTCAAAAGGCCGAACACCTGTTTGGAGAAAACTACGAAGCTTGGTCTTTCCCATCATCAAACTCATCACCCTCGAGAAACGCAAATCTGTTTTATTAGTTGACGATAAGTTATTTCTACGATGTGAATTCATCATCTCAAACAAGGCAAAAGGACATATATTCCTTGAATCTCATCTTCAAACAATTAATTCCATCCGCACCGATGACTTGAGAATGGATCTGAATAATTTGCTGAAGGACGGAGAATTCACTGATGTGATTCTCATTTCTGAAGATCTTCAATTTCCTGCCCACAAGAACGTGTTATGCGCCCGGTCTCCTGTCTTCCGAGCCATGTTTCGAGGAGACACCCAAGAGATGAGAACTGGTGTCGTACGTATCAGCGACATCGATGCGGAAACTGTACGTAAGATGAGGGACTTCATGTACCAAGATCGCTTACCGGAGCTCCGTCCAGAAGACGCCATCAAGTTGTACTCGGCTGCAGACAAGCACGACATCTTAAAGCTTAAAACGCTGTGCTCTACATTTTTGAATCACAATTTGTCCTTATCCATTGTGTGTGATGTCCTGGTGCTGGCTGACCTTCACGAGGACTCCAATCTCATGAGAACTGTCATCAACTTCCTTCGTATCCATGAAAAAAATATTTTTCAATCGAATCCATGGAAGGAGCTGATGAAAGCTAACTTTCAGTTAGGTGGCGAAATCATGCAGAAGGTGCTATCCCTGATGTGAAATTAGTTCAGATATTGCGATTACATCCACCTTCCATGTAAGTTCACTATATTTTAGACAATAATATTAAAATTCCACGACGATTTACACATATAGTAATAGATTTCAGATTAATTTAGTAATATCTTGCAGTGTATGTCTTTGAATATTATTTTTTAAGAGGTACATTTTACCCTCCAAGTTCTTTCGAGGATTCTTCTTGCACATCAAGATCTGACCAATTGTGCTAATGACGAGATACCTCGCCATCCAGATATTGCCGATCTTGTGATTACGAGATCAAGATCTGGTAGTTTTCTTATGATTGTGATCTCGTCCCCTAATGACGAGGTATCTCGACCAACAAGATATGGTCAGTTTTGCTAATGATGATATAACTCTTCAAGAGGTCAGCCAGCCAAGGCACCTCTTCAGAGGTATCTCGTCATTAGCAAAATCACCCAGGAGGGGGCCTCTCACAGCAAAAGTGTTGTATCAAAAATATTGTCGATCTTATAAGGGTTATCAATATGAAGGGCAAAGTTCCGATTTCGTTGCTTTGGAAGATAACTGAATGGTAGTTTTCCCTAATTTTAGCTTCTACTTGACTTGACATATTCGACGACATGATTCAAGACTCGGTGAAGGATGTGTTAACTTTGATGTGACGCTGTTAAACCTATATTCAAAAAACAATGAGGTATTCAAAAAGACCTGTTGGTGAGTCCAAGAATTCGTTTCCCTAAGCACTCCTCGAGAATTAAAAGTGCGTTCCCCTACCAAACGACATCTTTACGCAAACCGCCGGTTCTGACGAAAAATAATCCCCTGAAGAATCAAAAGAAGGAATGAACGTTCTCGGCAGATATTCTCTGGAAGAAATCTCTTCTGTTGCCAGCGACTCCAGCATTTTCCCAGGAAAACAGTCGCACTCACTGTTCCTTCCACACCTAAATTCCCGTTGAAGGAAGACATCACATGAACCATTAATAATTTTCAAATCCAGATGGTGTCCAAACTGGCCATACCCGTTGCAGATGCAAAGTGTCCGTGCTAGACAGGAGCAAGTTCGATCAAGAATATCAAGAGGGCGAACATCTGTTTCTAGAAGGCTACGGAGTTTGGTCCTTGCCACTACAGATCATCAAACTCAAAAACCTCGAGATTCGCAATTCTGTCTTATCAACATTTTAACACCTTCCCGCAAATTCCGATTTGGGGTGTTCCGTTTGAACCCTTGAAGTGTGACTTCAATTCCACATATTCTCTCCCCAATTAATTTTCCGCTACTAAGTGTGTAACCTTACGTATACTTTTGTTGAAATCATTTTAATTTATAATAATACGGTTCACTTTGCACAAACTGTTAATGTTTTGTATTGAATGACTTTGTCTTTTCATTTTCAGAAAAGGGATGATTTTCACCTCTTTAGAAAGCTTTCGAATGTGCATTGACTTATGGTTAATTGAATACGGATTGTATTTGAAGTCTACCACGACCCATATTTCAGATGCCACGAATGGATTCTACGGAAGATTCCAATTCATGCGATTATTTAATTATTACAGTTGAGCCAATTCTTTGGTGAAATTTGTCTTTGTTAATGATAATCTTTAATTTTCCTGAAAAAGAATATAAAATACACTTATTGATTAAAAAATTTAAAGTATATTCATGCTTGTATAACAATACATATTTGTGAACACATTGTGGCATGAGGAGGCACTCATATTCATAACTGATACACAACTTTCACGGAGCTTGTGCACGTTAAATCTGTCGTGGCCTCAAATGTCCTCACGTTGGCGTGGTGTGGAAGTTTGGAGAGTGGGGTGCCAGCTCAGGTGACCTCGTCATCTGACCGTAGTTCAAGTGTAGTCCTCGGAACTTTCCATTTTGGTTTGATCTCGGTCCGTTTCCAATAGCCCGTTGTGTAGCTCCAATGCAACGTTAATTAAATACCTACCGTAATTTGTACAATTGTAAATAAATTGTGCTAATTTTAATTCCGAAATGCTTATTCCACTCACCCACCTGTTACAAAAGTGACCTCGTCATCTGACCATGGTTCAAAATTACGTGGTGTCCTCGATCCTTCCCTTTGGGATCGATCCCGGACCGTCACCAATAGCCCGTTGCGTTCCTACAGTGTGAAGTTAATTAACTACCTACCATCTATGCAATAATGAAATTTTGCACACTTATCTCGTTGCTTGATCTCGTTACCTGTAAAATAGCCTATAATGCTGATCAATGTACAATTTGATTTTTGATTTCGAAATGTTTAAATCTTACGATTGAATCACATCAGAATGTAATTGCAATAAAAATGTAGACCTTAGTATCCCGTATGTTTATGTTAACCCTAGCACTAGCAATGGTAAACTTGTCATCGACTTTCTAATGAAATAGGAGTTGCTGTCGTATGATCTGAAGTGTAAATCACAAATCGCCTTAGCCGATTGGCTATGGAATCGCAGACTAGTGTTTGATCACGGTGGATAATCACCTTAACCAATCAATAATTTAGGATTCCTGCTTTTACCCACAACCCCGTGACTTATCTTCAAACCGAGCAACTGGAAGAAGTAACATGAAGCTGCGGGCACATGCTGTCCTTCATTTTAAGGTCGACGAAGTTTAATGTATACTAGTGGTCGCCCAGTGGTCGAAATTCGACCATAATTCATTTAATTTTTAAGTTTGAACGTTAATAAGGTTCTTTTGTCAAAGAGTATACCTCTATATTCATTGCATATAATTTTTTTGAATTTTCTATTACGTAAGCTGCGAGCATGTACAAATACGTCATAGGAAAAATGCGGTATAGCTTGGTTAAGCCATATCTAAAAAACAATAACGCGTTGTTTGACATTTCCTTGGGTTTTTTTTATTGCTATACTGGCCACAGGTTTCGCCAAGGCTACACAGTTAATTTGCCTATCTCTTTCAAATTATAAAATTTAAATAAAAAATAAATCCGAAAAATGAAATAAGGAATACGTGCTTTGTACTTTTGTATATATTTTTTATTGAAACAAAAACCGGATGGTTAAAAAAATAAATGTTGTCCATTGAACTTGAAATAGTTCGACAATGAATTTAATGATTCAAAACTTCTGTGTAAACGATGTTTTTTGTAAAAACTCTTTCATCGTTTGCTAAATGCCCTTGACCGTTGTATTCTGAAATATAAAATCTCAAACCATCGAATGATCGAACTCTACTTGCTGCGACGTACAATTGACCATGTGTAAAAACTGGCTGCCTCAATAAAATTCCAATTTTTTCGAATGTTTGTCCTTGAGACTTATTTATTGTCATCGCAAATGCAGGTATAATTAGAAATTGAGTTCTTTGAAAGTTAAATGGTAAAATAGTTCCGGAATATGTTAAATTTATACGTGGAATCAAAATTCTCTTATTGCGTGCGGTTCCAGTTAGAACTTCGCAATCAATAGTATTACGATGCATAAATTTCATGCGCATTCTTGTTCCATTGACTAATGCTTCCTTTGTATTTAAGTTTCTGATCAGCAAAACGATGCAATTAACTTTCAATACTAACTTATGTGGTGGCAAATTATGCCAAATTTCATACTCCTCCGTGCGCGCAATGTGCTTAAAAAGGGGTACAAAGCTTTTTCTTCACGTATTAATATATAGATTAGATTATAGAATGCTCTGCCTAAAGTTTCGTTTCGCAAAAACAATTATCAAGTTCAGTATGCTTTTCATTTGTTATTTCTATAGTAGAGTAGTATATTTTGGAATTACTCCTGTTTAAATTAGTGGCAGGATGGCTAAGGGTGAAAAACGAGACTTTAGTATTAGCAAATGAACTTGATATTACCATCAATGATAATTTTAAGATTATTGATATTAAAGATGCTATACTAAAAATCGCTACATGATGAATAGTATACACTAGGGAAGTATTTAATAGTATAATTAGTGAAAAGAAAAAGAAGGGCTCAAAAAAGAAAAAGACCTACTTAATGCTGAAAAAGAAAAGGAATGTTTGAGCTAGAAAAATTAAAATTGCAGGCAAAAGTGCTAAAAATGCCAAATCTAGAGCAGTGTGGGCTGCCATCTCAAGTGTTGCTTCGTCATCGGAGCGTGGTTCAAAATTACATGTCCTCGGTAGGTAGGTATTTTAATTAACGTCACACTGGAGCAACACAGCGGGCTATTGGTGACGGTCCGGGGGGTATTTCAATTAACGTCACACTGGAGCAACACGATGAGCTATTGGTGACGGTCCAGGATCGATCCCAAACGGAAAGATCCGACGACAACACTACGTAATTTTGAACCACGCTCAGATGACGAGGCAACACCTAATCTGGCACCCCACTCTCCAAACTTCCACACCACGCCAACGTGAGGACATTTGATGCCACGACAGATTTAACCTGCACCAGCCCCCTTTGTACACGACGGTCTTTGGTTGGATTCGAACTCGCAACCCTCCACCAGTCGTAAGTCCGTTACTCTTCCAACCGTGCCACCGCTGCCAGGTGTTGTCCTCGGTTCTTTCCCTTTGGGATTGATCCCCAACCGCCACCAATATCCCGTTGTGTTGCTCCAGTGTGACGTTAATTAAAATACCTACCTATCTAATCTAGAGTTGAAGAGGCTAATCCATAGCTTTGCGAAAACGGATGATATGAGTATTTTTAGATTTGTTTGAAAAACGGCTAACATTTTTAAGCGTACCAGTTATGAAATGGGTAGTTTATCTGTTCGGTCTCCCAAGTTTCAGTGCTAAGTTGGCAGCACAAGAAACCGATGCGGATGCTCAGAATTGTGATCACATTAAGGTGTATGTATACACTAGAAATCACGAAAATTGACCAAAATATCGATATATTTTTTAATAATTTAAAATATTGTCCAACCCCCCTTAGCTTTCAAACGATAGCAAGATCTTGAAAATATTCTAAATAGTTTTCTAGTTATAAGGGTTTGGGATAGGTACTGTCATCTTAGACAAACACGCTTCCGAAACTTTAAACTCGATTTCTTAAGAACTATGTTTTTTCAGTAGGATGCTTCTTTCGAACAGCGATAACTTAATGAATTGATCTATTATAATTACTTTTGTGTCATAATCTATATAATACAGTGGATGTTTTGACAATCAGTTAAAGTTATTGGTTAAGAAATTAATTTTTAGTTGATTTTTAAATCTTGAAATTCCTGAAAAAACTTGATTTTTTAGATTTCCTTCATGAAAAAAATTGTAAAAGATAACCTATTCCCTCTAGCAACTTGATGGAGGGTCAAAACATGAAGAACAATATTAGGAATAATTTCCAACAGGAATTGTCTTTCTGAACACATTAGAATTTCAGATATCACTGTTCAAAAAACATGCTAATTAGCTAATTATATCTTAATTATATAATAAATGAGTAGCTTAATCCGAATTTTTCACACTGAAATGAGTTTAAACACAAACCAATGATTTATTGTGAAAAAACTGGATTTTTAAAGTCAAAATTTTAAAAAAAATGTTCTAGTGTATACATACACCATAAATAGATTCTACTGAAGCGTTTTAAAATAAGAGCGGAGAAATTAAACCTAGCAACCAAACACCCTCAGGACTTCAGACACAGATCTATTCACAACGATTTGAAACTATTTCCTTAGATCTTTTTGGGCCCTTACCCGAAATAAAAGTTGGAAAAGGTGGATCTTCGTCATAGAAGACTGCTCCACTAAGTGAGTAGAACTGTTTGCGTTAAACAATGCTACTGCTAAGGAATGTGCAATAATTCTGATTGAAGAAGTTTTTTATGAGATATGGGTTGCCAAGGTGAGTCATTAGTGACAATGGCTCCCAGTTTATAAGTGCCGTAACAAAACAAGAGTATGCTACCTTTTAAATATTAAACAAACTTTGACACCAGTCTATCATCCTCAAGCAAATCCTGTGGAAAAGAAAAACAGACTTGAAATCGCGTTTGGCAATATTAGTGAGTGATGATCACACTACATGGAACGAAAAGTTGCCAACTATTAGATTTGCCTTAAGCACCGCTAAGTGCGAGTCAACAGGACAAACTGCTTCTTACCTGCAGTTTGTCGATAGTGAATTTCGTACCTGAGATAACTCCTTATCTAGAGAAATTTACCAGTTTCACGAAGCAAATAAAAGATCGTGTTGAAGAATGTCAAGAAAAGCATAAACAGTATGCGGACAAGAATCGTAAACCATCACCTCAGTTTAAGACGGGTGACAACGTTTGGGTTACTTTGCACCCAATAAGTCAGGCTAAAACGGACAAACCTCAAAATTCATGCCACGGCGTGATGGCCCATATGTAATTGTATCACAAAGATCTATCTTATACAGTTGCTGCTAAAGATGATATTTCTTCACCCATACGAAACTACCATGTGTCTGCTCTTGTACCCTAGAACCGCCCTGATTCCCGACCTGTGGCACCTATTCGCAGAAGGGAAAGACCGAAGAAACCACCTGGTGACCAGGATTCTTCTGCCGATGCCTACAGTTCTGACGACACACGTGGTTGTCCAACATCGAGGTTCCAATAGAGATCACCTTTTCAGTCCACCTCGCCGTATACAGCCTCCACGTCGTGCAACCTGCCTCCAGAGGACGGTTGACAGCAGGTTGAGAAGTTTGTAGCAAATCGAACTATTAGAGCGTTGAGGCGTTTTCCGTCAAAACAAAACGCGGGTAGCCAAAGTAACGGAATTCTACTGAAGTGTTCACATGCAGAAATCGCGAGATCCAAGCGCTAGATAGCTTCGGCGCTTCAACAATCTCTGGTCGTTCTAGCGATTAGAAGGCGTTTAGAGAAGCATAGGTTTCTACTGCACACCGTTCACATGACACGTGATTTGATGCACGTTAGGGCTTTTTTATTCCCCTAGTCAAAGTTCCTATCTTCGCGATCGTTAAAGATAGAGTGAAAATGTGAACGGATTTGAAATCTGCGGAAAATTTTACACTGCAGCAATACCTGAAATGTGATTTTTTTTAAATAAATAATTTTTCAACTGTAACTTTAATATTTTCGCAATACGGGTTTCACGAGCACAAAAGGGAGTATTCATCTCGTTTTTATAGAAAAGATGTAACTTAATTGGAATATTTTGTCTTAATCCACTAATTTATATTTATGGCCATTAAAAATAGGATGAGAAAATTGAATCGTATTCGATTTATTGAAGAAATTTACCCTGCTTTCACACAAAACTTGCAAAAATGTGATAGTTTATAACTAAAGAGGATAGTGGGTAATTTTATTCTGAGATAACGTATACCGACAACTGCCCGTTCTAGTTTCCATAGGGCCGCGGTGGCCCGGTTGGAAGAGTAACGAACTAGCAACCGAAGGGTTGCGAGTTCGAATCCAGCCAAACACCGTCGTGTACAAAGGGGGCTGGTGCACGTTAAATCTGTCGTGGCCTCAAATGTCCTCACGTTGGCGTGGTGTGGAAGTTTGGAGAGTGGGGTGCCAGCTCAGGTGTTGCCTCGTCATCTGACCATGGTTCAAAATTACGTGGTGTTGTCCTCGGATCTTTCCCTTTGGGATTGATCCCGGACCGTCACCAATAGCCCATTGTGTTGCTCCAGTGTGACGTTAATTGAAATACCCCCCCCCCTCTAGTTTCCATGTGCGGCAAACGTCTTTAAAATAAAGCTAAAATTAAATATTCAATTTAAAAGCTAAACTTTAGTTATTTTTTTATTTGTCCTCAACGGGTGAAATGCGTAAGAAAAGTTTCAATTTTCATTCATTTTTCACATCCTCGTGTTACATTGAACTCGATATCACTTTTGAAAATGAACTTAATTTACTGTGAGCTTATTTTTCATAGAATTTATATTTTAATCTTGCAGTTAGTGTTATTACTACTTTAATCGAAATTTTTATTTTATATATACGTGTAGACGCAAATTCTATTAGGGCAATCTCCTGGTTTTCGATATGTTCTGTTTTTGGGTTTCCTTTGAGATAATTTTAGTTTTAACATGATTTTCTCGTTTCATCGTGGGTTTAATAAAATTTTAGTTGAAATATTTCCCAGTCGTTATTCCAGTGCTAAAAACCTCTGAAAGAGGTTAGGTTGGAGGATTAGTGTTCATTTCGGATAGCCGGAACTTAGGGAAAATTGTGTTCAAAATAAAAACTAATTATTGTTACATATGTGTTATTTGTGCTGATACATTAAAATGTTTAGAGATAGGTTTTAAAAATATAGAGATTTATATGAAGGAAAATCAAATAAAAATTAGCTATAGATCGTAGGAAACACGATAAAACCTGCAATAATAACAAAAAAAAAGGTTATCACCAGTGCCGGATTTTGTTTGCGTGTCATCGTTTTGATAGTACTTCGTAGACAATACCATATGAACAGAAATTCCGTTTACATTTCCTGGTTCTAGAAATGTAGATTTTTGTGGGGATATATTTTTATTTTACACCATCAATTTTAAAATTTTAAGGAAATTGTTTGGTCTTTTTCCAGTTAGTTTCGCGTTTTAATCAAAGTTTTACAGAAATATTCCAATTTTTCATACGCAGTTTCGCTTTCACGATAAAACACGTTACAAATTACTCATCTGCTAGCTTCTTGAATCCAAAAAATCCCTTAACGCAAATCGATACTATTTTTTATTGGTGGGTGAATCATCAACACTGGAGAGTGAAGGTTATAGGGTTTTTCCTCTAGTCTTGACAGTAAAAAACGAATACTTTAAGTTTTTAGAGTTAATGAAAATGCTTAATGCCACAATTTTAACTACATAAAACTCTGTTTCTGTAATCCGCTGCCTCATACCGGTTCCTAGGTCCAAAATAATCCCGTCATTCGAAAAATTTTGAAAAACGTACGAAATGTTACGTGCAAAAATTTACAACCGAGGTTGATGGCATCGGCATTCCACAGAAACGCTTGGTATACTATACGTTACGAAAGATTTACCTGTTTAGTTTGTCACTTATGGTCAGCAAGTCGATTATATTGAATTTATTTATGTACAAAGATTTGCACTTTATTCACATGCAAATAGGGAATGGATGTTTTACGAATCGAAAGAATATCAACTTTTTACGTCGTTTTGAATATTTTTTAGATTATTTTAGGCATTTTATTGCTCATTATTCATTTCTAAGTTAACCAAATCCAGGCTCTTGTGAATACAGAGAAATCAATTTTAGGTTGAGAAAGAAAGATTTTCATCCTATTTTTAATGGCTGTAAAATTAAAACAGTTGATAAGGGGCAACAAATATCTTATTAAAGTGACATTCCCTTTAAAAAAATAAGGCAATACTTCCGCTTACGCTTAGTATAACAGGAATATCTGGAAAAAGAGTTGTGACTATTGACAAAAAAAATAATTTTTTCAATGAAAACCATGATTTTGATATCGATGTAACGTAAAAGTTTACGCTGATTTGAAATCCGTTGAAATTTTGACTATCTTTAACCATTCAAAAGATAGAAACTTGGATTAGAGAAATAAAAAACACAATTTAATGCATAACAGAAACTGACTTCGAAAAACGCCCAAGCGGTGTTCACATGATAACGCTCAAAATTCTTATCAAACGCGCGGTGGAAAAAGTTCATGTGAACGGGGCCTGAAAGCATTCTGATCTGTTGGTGTGTTGATAGCCAACTGAACAATTGGCGCATTGCTGACTACGCCAAACTTTCAACCTTTTCTTGGCATGTTGACAATTGCGTCGTTCTGTAGGTTCCTTCCGGGCAAGCGACTGCGCTGTGGTCCTGTCTGACTAAACGTTTTCTCCTAATTTGCAAAATTGTAAATAAATTGCTTTAATTTTAACCACGAGATGCTTACTCCACTAAACTCCACTCCCCACCTGTTAAATATTTATATTTACAGAAAACTCCTCATACGAAAAAGTGCCGTATCAAAAAATATCATTGTCGATCTATCTGATAAAGGCTATCAAAATGAATAACAAAGTTCAGGGCTCGTTGCTTTGAAAGATAACTGAAAAACATTTCCTCCCAACTTATGATTTCTGGCATTTGGATTATTTTGAGATTGTGATAGACAAGTGTCTTTTGTGAACGGACCTTTTCCCTAGTTTTAGCTTCTAGTTGTCTTGACATCTTCGAAGTCATGACTCAAGATTCGGTGAAGGAGATGTTCACTTTCACGTGGCATATTGAGAACTTCAGTATGTGTCCGCACAAGAAAGGGGAGTCAATAACGAGTCCTGCTTTTGTGGCGGATTCCTTGGGAAAAACGAGGTGGGTATTGTGTCTCTTTCCCAAAGGAGAAACTGAATTTGATGGTGAGTATGTTTCGTGTTTCCTTCAGAGGAAAAACAAGAAAGAAGAACCGGAGGAAATAACTACAAGTTACAGCATCAATTTGATGAACGCTGATACGCAATTGATAAAAAGGTGTTCAAATAACAATCAGGTATTCAAAAAAACTAATCGTTGTGGAAGCCGAAATTTCATATCCTTAAACACTCTTTTCGAGTATAAAGAGGCGTTCCTTCCAAATGACGTCTTGACTTTACAATGCTGCATTTGGCCCGCTTCTGATGAAAATGAATCCCCTGCAGAACCTAAAGAAACGAAAAAAGTTCTTAGCACAACATTTTCTCTGGAAGAAATCTCTTCTGTTGTCAGCGAGGACAGCATGTCCACGGAACACTGTCACACTCACTGTTCCTTCCACACCAGAATCCCAGTCGAGCGGAGACAGATCACATGGACCATCAAAAAATTTAATTCGGAACTGAGGACAAAGAAGCGGATTCCCGTTTCTTTGAAATCCAACCTGCGAGAGAAGTCAGCGCTCCTCTTATCCTGCTATGCGACTGAAGATTGGAACAGTGATGGCAGCGTCAAGATCGACATTCAGAGGAAGGACAGGGACTTCACGCAGATGCTCGTGAGATGCAAAGTGTCCTTGCTCGACGGAAATAGCGTTGCTCGAGAATCTAAAGAGGGCGAACACCTGTTTGGAGAAGACTACGAAGTTTGGTCCTTTCCTCCGATCATCAAACTCAGCACCCTCAATAATCTCAAATCAGTCTTATTATTTGATGATACGTTGTCTCTACGATGTGATTTCCTCATCTCATACAAGGGAGAAGTAGATATTTTCACTGAATCTGATCGTAAAACATATAATTCCATCAGCACCGATGGCTTGAGAAACGGCACAATTAATCTGCTAAACAACCGAGAATTCACTGATGTGACTCTCATTTCTGAAGATCTTCAATTTGAGGCCCACAAGGCCATTATCTGCGCCCAGTCTCCTGTCTTCCGAGCCATGTTCAGTGGCGACACCCAAGAGAACAGAACTGGTGTCGTTAGAATCACGGACATAGAAACGGAAACTGTGAGGAATATAAGGAATTTTTTGTACACCGATCTCTTACCGGTGCTTCAATCAGAAGACGCCATGAAGCTGTATTCGGCTGCAGACAAGTACGAGATCTTAAAGCTGAAGAAGCAGTGCTCTATCTTTTTGAAGTACAATTTGTCCCTATCTAATGTGTGTGATGTCTTGCTGCTGGCTGACCTTCACCAGGACTCTGATCTCATGAGATCTGTTATCTACTTCCTTCGTATCCATGAAAAAGATGTTTTCCAATCGAATCAATGGAAGGAGCTGATGAAAGATAACATTCAGCTAGCTGGGGAAACCATGCACAAGATGCTGACGCAGACGTGGGATTAGTTCAGATATTGTGAATACATCCACCTTTCATGTAAGTTCCCTATTTTTAGATTTAGATCCACGATTTACACATCTAGTGACAGATTTCAGATTAATCTAGTAATATCTTCCAGTGCATGTCTTTGAATCTGATTATTTTAGGAGGTACAGTTAATCCTCCAAGTTCTTTCGAGGATCTTGTTCATCAAGATCCAATCAATTTTACTAATGACGAGATATCTCGTCATCACGATATTGCCGATTTTTTATGATGGCGAGATCAAGATATGGTCAGTTTTCTTCTAATGATAATGTTTTATTCTAATGACGAGATATCTCGTCCAATATGTTCTGGTCAGCTTTGTTAATGACGAGATACCTCGTCAAGACAACCACCAGGAGGGTTAATAGATAATTTAATTTATTTCCTTCATGGGAATGAAATATTTCTAAAAATTTGAAAATTTTTGTTTACACCTTTATAGGTTTATGTACCACACATCTTTGAACAATATTTTTAATTTCCAAATGTCCATTAGGGGATGGTCTACCGGAGCAGAAATCAAGCCAGTTTGACACATTATTTTACGGGCTATAATCATATAAAAATAATGTACTGTAACAGTCTAGAATATTGTCTTAAATACGAGTAAACCACGACTAATCTCTAAACACACATGCAAAACCCCAAATCACTAAATAATAAAACTAAAAATAATAATAATAAACATATCCTTTCTGCAATGTGCAGTTTTCCCTCCATGACTTCAAATCAGTTTTGACCTTTAGAAATTTGATCTCTTCTAGTATTCTTTCATCCAATAGATGCGGTCCTTTTGTCATTATGTGGGTTAATCCTCTTATTGGTTACCTTAATGAGATATCTCGTCATTTACCAAATTTGCCAGATCTTGATGGACCAGATATCTCGACATTAGAAGAAAACTGATTAGATCTTGATCTGATTACCATGAAAAAATTGGTGATATCTTGATTACGAGATATCTCGTCATTAGCAAAACTGACCAGGTCTTGATGAACGAGATATCTTCATTAGAAGAAATCTGACCAGATCTTGATCGGGTTATAAAAAATTGGCAATATCTTGATGACAAAACATATCAAGTCATTAGAAATGTTGGTCAGAAATTGACGAGATACCAAGTCTAAACCATTTGGAGGGTGTCAAAAGCAACACAATACTAGTTGGACGTCTCGTGATACTCAGAGGGATGAAAGCCAAATTTTTTAAAACTTATTTATATTAGAATAAGCAAATTCATATTTGAGCTCCTATTGGTGTACACTCACGCTGGCATAGTGTGGAAGTTTAGAGAGTGGGATGCCAGCTCAGGTGTGACCTCATCATCTGACCGTGGTTCAAAATTACGTGGTGTTTTCCTCGGCTCTTTCCCATCGGGGGTTGATTCCGGACCGTCGTCAATAGTCAGTTGTATTGCTCCAGTGCGACGTTAATTAAAATACCTACCTACATTGGTAGGCACTTTAGACTAGTAGTTATAAGAATAGTTATGTTTTGAACAGCGGTTATTCAATCACAGCGATGTTTCTCAAGTTATGAAAGAACTGCTTTGGAGGAAGATAAGAAATTTGAAAAGGTCGGAAAGTTTGTTTTAAACATTTGCTCTATTCCAAATTTGTCAGGATTTTCTTACTCCTCAAAATGCACGAAGCAATTTTTAAAACGAAAAGACTTAGAGATTGTTGGTAGGTAGGCATTTTAATTAACGTCACTGGAGAAACACACCGGGATATTGGTGACGATTAGTCCTTTACTCTTCCAACCGGGCTACCGCGGCCCTCAACCCCGAAGTGAAAAGATCCAAGTATGCCTCGTAATTTTAATCCACGGTCAGATGACGAGGTCAACATCTGAGCTGGCTCCCCACTCTCCAAACTTACACAACACGCCAATGTGAGGACATTGAAAGCCACGACAGATTTAACGCGCGCCAGCCCCATGTACACGACGGTCTTTGACTGGACCTAGTTTCGAACTCGCAACCCTCCGATTGCTCTTCAAACTGGGCCACCGCGGCCCCTGATAATGGAAAGGATGAAATTGAAGCAATTGAAGCATTCAGAGGGTCTGATGGTTTTTAAGAGTTCAAGTAGTGTAGTCGTTCCCAACTTGTGGTACGCGTGAGCATTTGGGGTGGTACGCAGAAGGATTCAATAATAATACAAACCAAACGTATTAATATTACAAACCAAACATTAAATCTTAATGAATGTTTCATAGACCTAATCATTGACAGTTCAATGAAAGACTCTCAAGGAGAAAAGTCTTGTTTCTTTCTGGATGTCTACAATAAATGAGTATCCCCCTCTTTTTAGTCAAGCACTAAAATTGTTAACTCCATTTGTAACAACGTATTTACGTGAACGTGGGTTTTCAGAGCGAGTGTATGCGAAAAACAAGTACAGGAATAGACTTAAGAATAAAGATTAACACTATTGAACCTGACATTGAAGCTCTAATAAGAAATAAGCATAAGCAACAGCAAGTTTCTCATTAAGCCTCCTCATTAAGACATTTTAGTGTTGGGAAATTGTATTTGCCATTTGTTAATAACAATTACATATAAACGGCTTTTCTAGTTTTATGGATTTATTTTGTGTATTTTATTTTTATATTTAAATACATTTTGTAAAGTTATTCATGTGTATAGAATTTATTTGACCCCTCAAAAGGTTACAACATAACCAGTGGTACGCCACGACCCTGCAAAATTGTCAGGTGGTACTCAGGTATAAAAAGGTTGGGAATCACTGAATTAGTGGATTTGGATTTTCCCCAGTGTTTTCAGAATATATAATTTGTTTAATCAACATTTAAATTCTAATGGGATCATATAAATACATAATGTTTAAACACGCATCATTTTATTAATGATTTAGAACATAATACCATAGCAACCAGAGGGTTGCGAGTTCGGATCCAAACAAAGACCGTCGTGTACAAAGGGAGGATGGTGCACGTTAAATCTGTGGTGGCCTCAAATGTCCTCACATTGGCGTGGTGAGGAATTTCGGAGAGTGGGGTGCCAGCTCAGGTGTTATCTGGTCATTTCACCGTGATTCAAAATTACGGGGTGTTGTCCTCGGTTATTTCCCTTCGGGTTTGATCCCGGGCCGTCGTGGATAGCCCGTTGTGTTGCTCCAGTGCGACGTTAATGAAATACCTACCTACCTTCCCTCGTTACCTAGAAGTGAGCACCCTCAATAACCATAACTTAATAGACGGCGATACGTTATCTCTGCGATACGAATTCGTCATCTCATATTTGAAAGTAGAGGCTGTTATTGGTGAATCTACTCCTCAGATAAGTAATTCGATGGTTTCAGACGCGATATAAGCCCTTTGTTGAAGGACAGATTTCGCTGATGTGTCTCTCCTTTCTTAAGACCTTCCAGATCCGCCTCCTCCCAACTCACCTGGAGGTTTAGAGCAATTTACGGGAGGAGGGGATAGCGATTTCCAGCATCCACGAAGGAGGAACAAGGGAACCCCACTCCAACAGGCAGGGAGGGCAGACGAGGGCTCCAAGGCGTGCAGCCCGGAACCATTTTATTAAAACTTCAAAATATACAAAGAAAGACCACAAGGTCAACAAAAATAAAAAGACGACCGGCACAGCGCCGGTTTACAGAGGCGAATACATTGGAGACCGGCACAGTGCCAGTTTACAAAAAGGGACAACAGGTCCCAACGCAAGATAACAACAATGATATATAAACAAACAAATAAGATATATAAAATAATATGAATATGAAAATAATCATATCCTTAAGACTTTGAGTTTGATGCCCACATCCGCCATCTGTGCCCGGGCTTCTATCTACCGAGCCATGTTGGGGGGTGTCGTCGTGGCTCAGTGGGTATGCCCACTGCGCTAGCAAACTTCGAGTTCTAGGCGGCGCAGGTTCGATTCCTCTCAGGTGCATTCCTCCCTGGGTGTATTTCTCTCTTCTGAGTCAGTGAAACTTTCATTGTGTGTGTCTATTACTTGATATTGTATGTCTTGTATCTGGCGCAGCATGGCCAAATATGGCCCTTGCGCCATAAAACTCAAAACCAACCAATCATATTGAGTGGAGACACCCAAGAGAAGAGAACTGGTGTCGTTCGTATCACTGACATACACGTAGGAACTTTGAGGAATATGAGGGACTTCATGTGCATGGATCTTTAAGCGGAGCTCAGCCCAGACGACGCCTTCAAATTGCACTCGGCTGCAGACAAATACGAGATCTTAAAACTGAGGTAATTCTGTGCGGGCTCCTTGAAGTATAAATTATCTCTATCCAATGTGTGTGTCTTGGTGCTGGCAATAGCCCGTTGTGTTGCTCCAGTGTGACGTTAATTACCTACCATATGATTACTTTTTCCCTAGTAAAATGACTATTATTACTCTGTGATTACTTGCATGTTTCGCAGCGACGAATCACACAATGTTGAAGCCCTTGACTCAACGCTGAAAACGGTTGGGACCACTCTAGAAATGGGGCCGCGGTGGCCCGGTTGGAAGAGTAACGGACTTGCAACCGAAGGGTTGCGAGTTCGAATCCAGCCAAACACCGTCGAGTACAAAGGGGATGGTGCACGTTAAATCCGTCGTTGCCTCAAATGTCCTCACGTTGGCGTGGTGTGGAAGTTTGGAGAGTGGGGTGCCAGCTCAGGTGTTGCCTCGTCATCTGACCGTGGTTCAAAATTACGTGTTGTCCTCGGACCTTTCCCTTTGGGATTGATCCCGGACCGTCACCAATAGCCCGTTGTGTTGATCCAGTGTGACGTTAATTAGAAAATACCTACCTGCGACCTTCATGGTTTGGCATTTTCTCGGTCAGGCAGTGTATAATTACCACATTCGAAATCTATTCTAAGGCATAATGAAGCTTAATTCAACCACATGGAAATCCAAGATGACCTTCCCTACCTTCCTCCCAATACACCTAGGTAACTAGTAGAGCCCCATGTCAAATTTTATGTGAAGTTTAATAGTTGTGGGACACATTTTGTTGGGGTCTTTTGCTATTAATTAACTAAAAAATCGAAATCTATATATATAAAATAGGATGTGTGTATATGTGCATGTATGTGTGTATATTTTCTATACAAATCTACACAGTTTAACCAATCCACACCAAATGTGGTACACTTATACTTTAGAACACTGCGGTCAGCATAGGCTAACTCTTAACCCCCGTTCTATTGGCCCTGGGGGGCTAAAAACTATTCGAAATCGCCATAGAAATAACATTGAGCATAGATTAATTGCTTTAGGCAGCGATGGTTGCTTTACCACTGTTGATCGAAAAACAATTTTTTCCGAAACAAATTAAATTACAGTATTTATGTTTGAACTGACTTTTTAGTTCTTCCCATGATGTAAATAAATTATAGATATTTTATTGATGAAGGGAAAGAATATTTTAAAATATTTATGCTTGCAAGGAAATTCAAGGAAAGGTTTTCAGGAGTTCAAGGATTATTTTCAAGGAAAGTTGGTGTATATTTCGACCAACTTTCCTTAAATAATTTATTGAACACGTAATGATTTGTAGAATTCTGTTTCACAAGGCTTTTTAGGTAAGGCGTGTAACTTATTTTAAAATGTCCGGAATAGATACATGTGAATCCTCCGTTGAAAGCAGTGATTTTCTTTCTGAAAAATTCTGTAAAATCGACCTTCTGCTTTTTGAAAAAATTTTATCTATTCAGTTTAATTTGTCTACACCGATTACATTTATTTCTAACTCAAGCACCGTTATTCCGAAAAGCACAAACGAAAAACTCAATGATCATAAAAGCGTAATTTTGCTACTCGGTATCTGGCAGCACCAGAATTAATGTTTACTTTTTTTATAAAACTTTGTAGAACTTTCTAGAAAGTTGGGGAAACGGAAACTTCCTTGGACTCATGGTGGAGAACATTCCAGTACTCACTCGATTCTTAGCTGGTCGTATTTAGAGGAAGCTAGCTCGGTAAGTCTTCCAGTTTATCATCTTTCAGTGAATCTGGCAGTTTTATTTCGCTCTTTTAGTTGATTGTATAGTGTTTCCTACTTTATTCGATAGTGATAGTGTACATTTTGGATTTATATTTTTAAACTGATGTAAGTACTACATAATTTTAAATTCGTTTTTTCGTTAATTTTAGCTTTGTATTATATTCTATAATAGATTTCATTGCTCATTGAGAGTATGCCTTTTGCTTAATTTTTTAAATAAGTTTAATTGGGGATCAGAATTAATGCTTTTTTTTAAAACCAGAATAAAAGTTTATTTTTTAGTATGATTTAGAATTCTGTGTTTGAGTATTTTGATTGACAGCTTTTAAGTAAGGCATTAATATTTTTTTATTTGTGTTAAAAATTTGATATTCTCCTAAACTGATGTAAGTACTTCGCAATTTTAAATTTGTCTTACCATTCAGTTTATATTAGCTTTTTATTTTTATTGTATTCTGTAATCGATTTCATTGCTCAGTGAGAGTGTGCCTTTTGCTTATTTTATGAAATAGCATTTCTTTGTATTCATTGACAGATTTCTTTGCTGAGCAATGCCTCCAAGGAAGCGGAAGGCGATCGGCCAAGTGCAGTTAACGGCTAAAATGATGAAAGATGAGCGTAGACAAGAAACTTCCGAGGAGAGGAATAGAAGACTTGCGATTGCGAGAGAGTTACAACATCTAGAGCAACAGAGACGGCACAGCAGCGTGAGGCCCGACTACAGGATAAGAGAGATAGAGCCAAACGATCACGGACTGCGCACCATTTTAGCTTAGCATAGGAAGAATTCCACTACCATTCACATAAAGACTACTCGCTGCATGCAAGTGTTACCATCGGGAAAATGGAAATGGTTTGTAGTTACTGTCAAGCCAAAAAGTTTAAATCAGAGTCTACTGGTATTTGCTGTAAAAATGGAAAAGTTAAACTCTTCCAACTGGAACCACCACCACAAGAACTTTTGACTTACACATCAGGAGATACGTCAGAGTCGAAGCATTTTCTTAGTTACATCAGAAAATACAACTCATGTTTCCAAATGACATTATTCGGTGCCTCATGAGTTGTTGGACAGCCCGGATTTCCGTCGACATTCTAGGTGCAAGGGCAGATTTACCATAGAGTGGATCGTTGCTTCCGCTGCCAGATCAACCACCAAAATTTCTATAACTATATTTTATTCAAAACGAACAAATGGAAACTGATCAGAAGTGCGCCTACATCTCGGGAACAAGACGTCAGATTGTGTTAAACTTACAGAGGATGTTTCATGAGCACAATAATCTTATTAAAACCTTTGAAACAGCATTGGAACGTATGCCAACAGATGAATTTAAAGTAGTCATAAGAGCAGACCGAAGACCAGCAGGCGAACACGAGCGGCGCTTTAACTCTCCTCAAGCAGATGAAGTCGCGGTGGTTATATCAGGAGATGAGTTTCATCAACGGGATATCGTTATTCAATGACGAGGTGAATCATTGCAGCGTATTTCGGAAACACATCGATCTTATGATGCTCTGCAGTACCCAGTGATATTCCCCCATGGTGAAGATGGATATCATTTTAATCTGAGGCAGATCAACCCAAGAACAGGTGAAACAACCAGCAAGAAAGTTTCAGCGAAGGATTTCAATGCGTACAGATTAATGGTTCGAGATACTGAGCAGAACCACGTATTGAACTGCAGGCAATTGTTTCATCAGTTCATCGTCGATATGTAGGCTAAAGTCGAGAGTGAGCGTCTCCTTTACATTCGTCTAAATCAACGTAAACTGAAAGTTGATATATTCACCTGAGAGATGCTGTGGCAAATGACGGGAACGTTGAAAACCTCGGTGCCTTAGTCGTACTACCAGCTACATTTACAGGAGATGAGTTGCAGTCCCAGACACATGCACGAATACACACAAGATGCTATGACGTACATGAGGACGTACGGGAGACCAGTCTTATTTATCACCTTCACCTGCAATCCGATTTGGACGAAGATCAAGGAGGTTCTTACCAATCAATTACCCAGTGAGCGCCACGACTTGATTGCGAGAGTATTTAAACAGTAGTTGAAACTGCACTTTGCGCATCTTTCGTTTTTTAGAATTTTGCATTTTTTCGTCGGAATTTCGTTTCTGTTTGTCTTTATGTCTTAATCTTTTACATATTGCAATATTATGCAATATTATTATATGCAGGAATTAAATGCATGTATTTGCGTCCGAAGTATATTGTAGAAGCTATTAAAAAGTTAAAAGTATTTTCCGTACAACTTAAATGATAGCATTTTTCTGTGAAAGAAAAGTGCTTATTCTAATTCAATTTTCAAGCAACATTTAACCATTTCAACCCGAGCAACGCCGGGTAATTCAGCTAGTTATATATATAAATATTGATCTATAAAATTAGCAAAAATTTCTTAAGGATAATTATGCCCGACACAAACTAAAATGTTGGGAAAAAAAACATTGATTACAAGCCTGAAAATAAAATAATGCTTTATTTTGTAGAATTTCCTTAGGAACAATTCACGGTGTGGATCCAGTGCCTTTGGATAGAATTATAGGAAAAGCAATAAATAGTAAAAACTTTTTTATTAGTACTATGCTTGAGAACATTGAGGAAGAACCTGGCCCCCATAAAAAGTCTTCTCGTTGAAATAATTTTTTATTATATATATATACAGGGTGCAACGCAAAGTCCGTGCCCACCCTTTATTTTCGCAACCGTTGATCGTAGACATATACTTCCAATTGCAAAAATGTTTCACATGAGGTAAACATTCATGTTATGACATTTTGAAATTTAAAAAATCAATTTTGTAAAAATTACAAAATCTAACTTTTTATACAGTCCCCCGTTCCTTATAGTGATATTTAGTAAAAGTTTACACTCATCCTAACAAACGTAACACAAAAAGTTTCACTTCTGTGTGACAAAAATTGACCGAGATATTTAATTTCAAAGTTTGGGGGGATTTCAATTAACGTCACACTGGAGCAACACAATGGGCTATTGGTGACGGTCCGGGATCAATCCCAAAGGGAAAGATCCGAGGACAACACCACGTAATTTTGAACCACGGTCAGATGACGAGGCAACACCTGAGATGGCACCCCACTCTCCAAACTTCCACACCACGCCAACGTGAGGACATTTGAGGCCACGACAGATTTAACGTGCACCAGCCCCCTTTGTACACGGCGGTGTTTGGCTGGATTTGAACTCGCAACCCTTCGGTTGCAAGTCCGTTGCTCTTCCAACCGGGCCACCGCGGCCCTTTCAAAGTTTGGGATTTTTTCAGATTTGTTTCGCCTTCATTGAGGGGTCGGTTAAAATATAACTTAGAATAATTCGAGATTGAAATCAGAGTGCAACGCCTCTGGTAGTTTGCATTCCGCTGCCATTTATCCGGTTCTTTTTGCGCATTTTTCATTTTAAGGGTGTCGATTCTACATAATTCGACGATGGTCTACAACTTTCGAATTAACATCTTTTGTCTATCTTGCTTAGTTTCGGAGTTAGATTTCCAAACTTTCCCCACTGGGGGCGCTGCGACCACTCAGTGAATCGGGCATGTCCACTTTACTATACATGCACCCATCGTTTATGGTCGGGGAACCCCCCTTTGGCCGTAAAATGGGCGTTGCACTCTGATTTTCAATCTCGAATTATTCTAAGTTATATTTTAACCGACCCCTCAATGAAGGCAAAATAAATCTGAATAAATCCCAAACTTTGAAATTAAATATCTCGGTCAATTTTTGTCACACAGAAGTGAAACTTTTTGTGTTACGTTTGTTAGGATGAGTGTAAACTTTTACTAAATATTACTATAAGGAACGGGGGACTGTATAAAAAGTTAGATTTTGTAATTTTTACAGAATTGATTTTTTAAATTTCAAAATGTCATAACATGAATGTTTACCTCATTTGAAACATTTTTGTAATTGGAAGTATATGTCTACGACCAACGGTTGCGAAAATAAAGGGTGGGCACGGACTTTGCGTTGCACCCTGTATATATCTTAACCATTTGTTTTGGCAATGACTCTTACGAAAACAAATTGGTAGGTTGTGCCGAGGACAAAAAACATTGTGAGGCGAATACACTGGCCTGGTGTTGGATTGTGGAATGAAGGAAGCATACATAGGGAAGTTGAACGACTGTTTATTGAAAATATTCAACAATTAATTTACAGTTTGAACGATTAAAACGCAATTTGATAGATATTGTTGGCCCCAACAGTAAGTATCACATGGTGACGATAAGTTGCAGTGCTGTTTATAATGCTATATTGTAAGTTAATTTTAGTAGTGTTGACTAGGTTCACTACAACTTCTCTGGTGTTTGGAGATGAACACTGATCAATTGTATTGTAAGTCAAATGATATCGTATGTTAATTGACGAATAGCCATCATAAATACGTAGTACTGGCTTTTGAAATTGTTAAACGTGAACGTACTTTAAAAAGTGTTTCATCCAATGCTCTAGATCTGTTCAACTCGATTCTGTTCAGCCTAAATTTTCGGATCTTTCCCTTTGGGATTGATCCTGGACCGTCACCTATCTCCCCTTGTGTTGCTCCAATGTGACGTTAATTAAAAATAACTACCAGATTTAAAAAACATACATATCAACCAAAATTCAGGTATCGTATAAATGTAGGCTTACGTAAACTTTTGTTAATTTCTAATAAGATTCGCTTTGCACAAAACTGTTTTTAAAATTTTGTATTGACTGACTTATTTTTAATTCTTCATTTTCAGAAGTGATGACCTTGACATTTAGAACGCTTTTGACTATTGACTTAAGGTTCATGGAATATCTATTGCACTTGAAATCTGTCCACGACAAATATCTCATATGCCACGGATGGATTCCACGGAAGATTCCAATTGATAAGATTGTTTAATTTTGCATACTATAGCCATCTCTTGAGTAAAACTTGTCTTTGTCGGTGACGGTAATGTTTCATTTTCCTTCAATACAGAACATGCACTTATTGATTAACAATATGCAATTAATATACCACAAAAACATGATTTGTTTGATAACATGATCAACATGCAGATATTTGATATCAAATATTTATAATGGACATTCGTAGATTCCATTTTTCTGAAGTATACTTTTATTTACACAGTTAAATCAATTCGCGTACTTTCTTGCATCACGGTCGCGGTGGCTCAGTTGGTAGAGTCGCGAATCATAAAACGGAGGAGTGTGATACTCGTTCGAACTCAATACCGTCGTGTACTTGGTGTGCAGGTGCACGTTAAATGTCGTGTCCTCAAATGTCCTCACTCTGGCGTGGTGTGGAAGTTTGGAGAGTGTGGTTCCAACCTCGTCATCTAATCGAGGTTAAAAATGACGAGGTGTTGTCCTCGGACCTTTCCCTTCGGGATATATCCCGGACCGTCGTTGTGTTTCTCCAGTGCGACGTTAATTAACCATATACCACCTCATCGTTTATCATAAAATTACCGATATTTTCAAGGTATCTAGGTATTTTAATTAACGTCACACTGGAGCAACTCAACAGGCTTTTGGTGACGGTCCGGAATCAATCCCAAAGGGAAAGATCCGTGAACAATACCCCGTAATTTTGAATCACGGTCAGATGACGAGGAACACCTGAGCTGGCACCCTACTCTCCAAACTTCTACACCACGCAATCCTGAGCACATTTCAGGCCCCGATGGATTTAACGCGTAGCAAGCCCTTTGTACACGACTGTCTTTGCCCGGATTCCAACTCGCAACCCTCCGATTGCTAATCCGTTACTCTTCCAACCGGGCTACCGAGGCCGATATTTTCAAGGAACTGATTTGATGTTAGAAAATATTCAGGCTCTCCTATAACAGAAGAAATGTTTTTCATAACCGTGTTTTGACGTGAGTTGCAAAGCATTCAGACTCGTATCACTAGCACAATTTTAAAGGGGGGGGGGGTATTTCAATTAACGTCACACTGGAGCAACACAACGGGCTATTGGTGACGGTCCGGGATCAATCCCAAAGGGAAAGATCCGAGACAATTTTAAAGAAAAATGGAAATTTAAAGAGTACATATCATTATACCAATATTTTGCACATTCAATGAGTTTAGAAGTTTACAGACATTCAGGCCTAACATAATATCAATATTTTCAAAACGATGATTTGACATGTGAAAACATCCAGGCTCATGTCACAATATTTTGAAGGAACATGAAGATTGAAAACATTTTACACATAGCTCAATACTAGGGTTGCCAAAAAAACAGGAGATTAATTCTCATGCTTTGTTTCATGCTACCTCAGGGCCGCGGTAGGCCTGTTGGAAGAGTAACGGGCTTGTAACCACAGGGTTGCGGGTTCGAATCCAGCCAAAGACCGTCGTATACAAAAGGGAATGGTGCATGTTCAATGTGTCGTGGCCTCACGCACTGCTTGGTGGCATGCCCTGAGCACTGGATTGGCACTGCTTGGGAGCACGCTCTGAGCACTGCGGATTGGCAGTGCTTACTAGCACGTTCTGAGCCCAGGTGATTGGCACTGCTTACTAGCACGCCCTGAGCACTGGATTGGCACTGCTTGGGAGCACGCCCTGAGGACTGGATTGGCGTTGCTTGGGAGCATGCTCTGAGCACTGCGGATTGGCACTGCTTACTAGCACGCTCTGAGCCCAGGTGATTGGCACTGCTTACTAGCACGCCCTGAGCACTGGATTGGCACTGCTTGGGAGCACGCCCTGAGGATTGCGGATTGGCAGTGCTTACTAGCACGTTCTGAGCCCAGGTGATTGGCACTGCTTACTAGCACGCCCTGAGCACTGGATTGGCACTGCTTGGGAGCACGCCCTGAGGACTGGATTGGCGTTGCTTGGGAGCATGCTCTGAGCACTGCGGATTGGCACTGCTTACTAGCACGCTCTGAGCCCAGGTGAATGGCATTGCTTGTGAGCACACCCTGAGCACTGGATTGGCACTGCTTGGGAGCATGCTCTGAGCACCATGGATTCGATGGTTAGCCTTGTGTTTCAGGACGCACGTTCAGTTTGTGGACGCACCGTGTTCAGTTGGTTCCATTGCGTTACAGTTCGACAGAGAATAATGATTAATTCTAAATTAACTGTTAATTCTAAATTAGAATTAAACAGTTTCGCATGATCATACCCACAGTTCTCGAACTATTTAGGTCAAACGCTCCCTTTTCAAAGACAATTTTTCTTGGCGCCACCTCCTGGAAAACTCTCAAGCAATATTAAATTGCAAATATTGCTCTGCGTATAATTTTGAATTTGATCAAAATATTTATGCAGCTGTGTAATTTTAGTATTTCAGCAAGCTAGCTTAGAAATAAAACAACTTGGAATTCAAATCATAAAACTATTGAAATGAAATGTCAAAATAAATTGCACGTAAACACACTAGATTAATCGCTATTTTTGTAATGAATATGAAATCAATAAAATTTAAACTAATCACTAGTAAGAATGATGAGTCTGATATGATAACAATTTGTCTATATGAGGCCCTATTTCTGTCAGTACAATCCTTGAATCTCCAGTCAACTATGCAATGAGTTCTTTTTATATAAAGAATCAATTCAGAGCATCCTAGTGGTACGTGTTGATTAACGTCCCACTGGAGTAATACAACGAGCTATTGGTGACGGATCAGAATCAAGGAAAAAGAAGCGATGAGAATTGTGGTGAGAGTGTTCTATTCCGGCTGTAGGGCAGGTGACGGATCGGAATCAATCCCAAGATCCGAGGACAACACCACGTAATATTAAATCACGGTCAGATGATTAGATCAACACCTGAGCTGGCACCCCACTCTCCAAACTTCAACACCACACCAACGTGAGGACATTTGCGACCACAACGGATTTAACCCGCATCAGCCTCCAATCGAATTTCGAACTCGCAACCCTGTGATTGCTAATCCGTTACTCTTCCAACCGGGCTTGGATCTTTCCCTTCAAGATTGATCCCCGACCGTCGCGAATAGCCCGTTGTGTTTCTCCAGTGCGACGTTAATTAACTACCTACCAACCGGGCTACCGTAGTTGAAGCTAAAGCAATGAACACAGCGCCCTGGGTTCAGCATCGCCCCTATAGGATTCCTTCAGCACCCACAGCGCCAATTTTGGAAGAAGGCAGTCCGCTGTATTTTGTTAACCCTCTCGCTGCGCATCCCGCGATTTCCGCGGGTAACGTAGACGTAGCAAAATTTGCGTATCCCGCGATTTCTCTCTCTCTCTCTCTCCGCGGGGATGCACTTTTGCCGTCTATTTAACTGTGCAACCCGCTCTTTCCCCATTCATGGTTTCATTTTGGCTTTTCTGTGATGTTTAATTGTTTATTCAAATCTGGGTTAACAGATGGCTTTAGATGTCCACATTTCTGCGAAATATACAAGCATTTTTTGCAGCATTTTGCGCGCTCTTTTCAAAGCTCAAAGATGTCTGGCAGGAAGCGTTTCGCGAGTGATAGAACCTACATTCCTGACAATATTTCCGACACTGATAGCAGTTCTGACTTTGATATCAAGTATATTGAAGATAGTTATAACGAAACTGATGAGAATTTCTTGGATTCCTCTGCGGATAGTGATTTCTAATAATTCTTCATTTCTAATAAATGTTTTGTAAGTATTTTGCATATTTTCATTAGTATATACGTTTTACCTTTGTATTTCATAAAATAAATCATAATTTAACCAAGATTAATTTTCAAAATTTTGCTTTTATATGATTATTCTTCAATTTCAATATTCCGACAACCTTTTTTTATGATCTAATTCTATATTGAAAAAAAACTCTTTTACAAAAAATTTTTGTATATTTTAACTCTAAAATATATGTAGATTTGAAATATGTAATAAAAAAATACGCAATTTTTGAACCTATTTTGATAAAAAAAATTACGCAGCGAGAGGGTTAAGATAAAGGACAGCTGAAGTTCCGCGAATTAGATAAGATTGTCGTCTAGCTTGAAAAAGATTGCAACGAAAGTCTGAAATACATGCAACACGAAAGGGCTCCACTGATATCGAAAAAGGGTAGATAAGTGGTTGAATTAATGTGGCCCTAGAGCACAATGCAACGTCTTATTGATATCGAAAAGGGTACGTATGGTAGGTATTTGAATAAACGTCGCACTGGAGCAACACAGCGGGCTATTGGATCATCCCCCGAAAGGAGAGATCCTTCGGACAGGACCAGACCACGTAAATTTGAATCGCGGTCAGATGACGAGGTCACACCTGAGCTGGCACCCAACTCTCCGAACTTCAACACCACGCCAAAGTGAGGACATTTGAGACTGCGACAGATTTAACGCGCATCAGCCACCGTGAACACGACGGTCTCCGGTTGTTAGTCCACTACTCTTCCAACAGGGCCCATCAAAAAGGGGGAAAGACTGCATTTGGGGGTGGTTCCACGCTAAATATAAGAGGGAATGGTTTCTATTTCCTGCTGCAGTAGCTCAGGTAAGCAAGACAATTCAGATAACGCTGAATGCTTGTTCATAACTCCGCACTACACAGCAAATGTTAACCCTCAGATGGGTTCAAACGTATAATTCCGCCTTGCAGTCTTCCCTGCCTGACTTCTATGCTATTGACTTTGTTTCCTCAAACGTCCTCACGTTGGCGAGGTGTGGAAGTTTGGAGTGGGGTGCCAGCTCAGGTGTTGACCTCGTCATCTGACCGTGGTCCAAAATTAAGTGGTCTGGTCCTGTCCGAAGGATCCTTCCCTTGGGGGTTCATCCAGGACCGTCGTTAATAGCCCGTTGTGTTACTGTAGTGCGACGTTAGTTAAAATACCTACCTACTGTTGTCGCTTATTTCCAACCGACGAACTTCTATGTAGGCGTCTCGATGGATGGCAACACGGAAATTCAATCTAATAATCTTTATATACAACTTTATGTACAATTAATATATATACATGGCATCCTGTGCCTCTTTCACATATGAATCGACCCCCACTGGTCCTCCGTAAAATAACATTCACAACGGACGGTCCCAGACCGTCTTTTCACATCACTTACTCAAACCGTCTCTCTTTTACACTGCAACAAAAACGTCTATACATACCATACTCACAGTGGCGCCCTCTCGCGACAATCAAATTATAATTAAACAAGCTCACACTACCATATCCGTGAAACGAACGTAGACAGACTGAGCATTGCTAATGAGAGGAGCTTCAAAAAGTGTGGCCAACATGTCGACTAGTTGTCACGTGACTGATCCGTGGAAAATTGACTACCTTGGCCGATTTAGCATCTTATCGCCTTGTTTGGCGACATATCTTGAGATATATTAAGCATGTGCATGCGCATTTCTAGAGTGGTGACAAAAGTGTTGAAATCGCCAGTCTCTACTACTGTCACACCGACCAATCAGATGATGAATTAATCTATGAGCTTCTCCAGTCGCGTTGACCAATCAGTTGAATGTTCGGTACACCCAGCAGACGAAAGTAGTCTAAGGGTCACTTTACTACAAGATTCTACACATGATTCTAGGCAAAGAAAAAGGTTACCAGGCTCACTCTACTTTTATATTATCACTCTATGGTTAAAACAATCAGGGTTTCTTGCAAAACTGAAAAGAAAAAGTGTCAATTTAACTTTCGGAGTCTGCTGCAGGATCCCGGTAGAAAGGATTTGGGGGTTTAAGTAGGTAGAGTTGAATATCGTCGCACTGAAGCATCACAACGGGATATTGGCGACGGTCCAGGATCAATCTCGAAATAAAGATCCGAGGACAACGCCTCGTAATTTTGAGCCACTGTGAGATGACGAGAACAGCATCTAAGCTGGCACTCTACATCTCCAAACTTCCACACCACGACAGATTTAACGTGCACCAACCTCATGTACACGACGGTTTTTGGCTTTACCTAGTTTCGAAATATCAGCCCTCCGGTTGCTAATCCGATGCTCTTTCAACTGTACTACCCCGGCCCTTGAAAATAATGGAACCTTGATACGAGTCCCAATTTTTTCGCACTTCTATTCTACCTCCAAGTACCTGTATCTACGTATCCTACCTGTATTCTACGTTTCTTGTAAGTACTGGTGGTGTATTAGGAACATGGAAATTTTTGTATTTCAGACCTACATGTTTCTAGAAATTGTTAGTAAGCATTTGCCCTCCTGCTTCTTTCCTTCAAATGTGTTCGGTAATGTTAATTAATTAACGTCGCACAGGAGCAACACAACGGGCTATTGGCGACGGTTCGGGATTAATCCCTTAGGGAAAGATCCGAGAACAACGCCTCGTAATTTTGAACCCAGGTCAGATGACGCGGTCAGCACCCGAGCTGGCACCCCTCTCTCCAAACTTCCACACCACGCCAACGTGGGGAAATTCGAGGCCACGGCGGATTTAACGTGCACCAGCCCCCTTTGTACACGACGGTGTTTGGCTGGATTCGAACTCGCAGTCCTCCAGTTGCTTAATCCGTTACTCTTCCAACCATGCCTCCACGGCCCTGTCAGCTAAAATTTTCATTGTGTGCGTCTAATTCTTGATTGTGTCTGACGCAGCACTGCCAAATACAGCCCAACCTTCCTTTCTTTGTAATTTGTTGGATTGTAGGTTTTATGGCGCAAGGGCCATATATGGCCATGCTGCGCCAGACACGACATACAATAGTAAAACACACACAATGAAAATTTTACTGACATAGAAGAGAGAATAAACCAAGGGAGGAATGCACCTGACAGGAATGGAACCTGCGCCGCCTACAACTCGTAGCTCCTCAGGGGGCATACCCACCGAGCCATGACGGGGCCCCTACCTCTCAGGATTAATCCCAGACCATCGACAATAGACCGTTAAATTGCTCCAGTGCGACTAATATACTACCTATCTTATGATGAGGAGATATGCTGCTCGCTGGGGTGCTATATAAATTATGTCCAGTCCAGTTGATCGGAAAAGGCCCTTTAGTCTATTCAGAAATCCTTCAAGTGGTTGCACAAAAATTGCATACTGGCGATCTATATAAGTTCCTTGAGATCGAACAATAGTGTTGGTGTTTTAATACGATAATTAACATACCAAGTAAATCTTTAACATTTTATTATTTCGTTTCTAGATTTGCTAATTATTTAATAATTGTTAATGAATAAGAAAATACAATATCTATTCATTTCATTAGAACATGATAATACAAAAGCGTATTTATTTTATGCATTAGTGATTGAAGAAACAATGAAATCATCCTTCATATCGAAAGACACCTTTTACCTACAATTAAATGATCATAATTGAATGCAAGTCAATCGACTGGCCCTTGCTGACTTCATAACACCTATTCCACCTCAAGAGCGAACGAATCTTTACCATCGCTAATAACTCTGAAAATAGAAATAAAAACATCTAACAAAGGTCTGATAGATTTAAATTATTAAAGTATTTTATTTAAAAACTGTGAAAAATCAACCTTTACAGTTTTACATGAAATGACAATGTAAAAAAATGTGGGTAGTTCTTTAAAAGCTCAAGTTTCTATGAATAGAAGTATGATTCATAATTCTGTTAACATCTTATTTTTTGGTGAATTCTTTTCAAATCTGGGCCGCCGTGGCCCGGTTGAAGAGAAGGCACCAGCAACCGGAGGGTTGCGAGTTCGAATTCAACCTAAAGACCGTTCGTGTACAAAGGGGGCTGGTGCATATTAAATCTGTCGTGGCCTCAAAGGCCCTTACGTTGGTGCGGTGTTTGCTGTCCGCAAAAATAACTCAAAACCTAATTACTCTACAATAACGAAACTCCGCACGCTTATAGGACACGTTGCTTATAAAATAACTTATTCTCAAGATCATAGCTTAAAATTTTCTACGGTTTTATTGCAATAACATTCTGATGTGTACATCAATTGAGGTAAGATTTAAGCATTTCGAAAAAATAAAATTGTAAACCGATCTGCATTATTATAGGTCATTTTACAGGTAACGGGACCTTAAATTAGTATGCAAAGTTTCATCATTATATAGATGGTAGGTAGTTAATTAACGTCGCACTGAAGTAACACAACGGGCCATTGGAGAAGCTCCGGAATCAATCCCAAGGGAAAGATCCGACAAAACCACGAAATTTTGAACCGCGACGTGAATAGCTGAGCTGGTACCATCCTCTCCAAACTTCCACACCAAACCAACGTGAGGCCACGTCACATATAACGTGCACCAGACCCCATGTACTCGACGGTCTTTGGTTGGACCGTCTTTCGAACTCGCAACCCTCAGGTTGCTAATCTGTTTCTCTTCCGACTGCGCTACCATGGCCCTAAAAACAATGTATGATAAATATAAATTAAATAAATAATATATGATAGATAACTTTCATATTCTTTCGGCAACCCTCATAATGTCACAGTGAATCTATGTGGCCCTTGCTCTTAACAAGTCTGCATCCCTGGTTTTAATTTATTTCCGTTATAAATACAATACCATGGTTGTCACTCTTTGTAAGGAAACATTTTATTTCACCAGTTTAGGTAATTAATTAACGTCGCACTAGAGCACTGGATCCGAGGATCACAACCCTCTGGTTGCTAGTCCGTTACTCTTCCAACCGGGCCACCGTGGTCCTTCACTAGTTTAGAATAAAACTAGATCGTAGCATTGGTGCAGGATGCATGTAGCTTTTGGAAAATATTACAACGAATAGATTTCATTGTAATACATCTCATATTGGCTGTTTATTTGACAAGATGTCTATGACGTATATGAGTGAACCTAACACTGGGCCGCCTAGTTTTAATTTCAGTATTTCCACAATTTCGAGATCAGTGTACATCAAGCATTTTTATGTAAGTAGCTCTATCAGTAATTATGAAGCATTTTTTATCACAAATCTTTAATTTGAAGCGCTATCGTTTCATAATCTATTTAACATGGATCTAAATATCTTAAAGATGAAGAATAAGAATCACGCTCACTATGGTCATAGGTTGGTGTGCATATCACTAATCCTTAATATGAAGAGCGTTAACGCGTTTCATACTCTATACATAAGTAACAATCATTGATAGCGTTCGATATTTTACCAAAATACCATTCTATGAGGTTCTCGTAGAATCTCATTTCACTGCCTCATACCTGTTGCGCCAATATGAATAACATTTTGTGACAATTGTATGCAGTATTTTAGGACTACGATTACCTTCGGAGAAATTTTCTTTGGAAAGCAAACTGCATATTTTCTTTATTTTAAGGAGAATCTTAAGTCAGATAAAGGAAAGGGGGCGCATTTTTAAAATACTAGTTCATTTTTTGAATTATGCATCAAAAATACATGCACACACACAAAATCCCGAGACAGGTGCATAGCTTTACGATTTGCTGCCAACCTTGCAGACTTCTCCCCGGCACTCTGTTCACGCTTTCCCTCACCTGGTGTCTTTCGAATCCCTGATGCTGATTGCTCCCGTAGTGAAGCTTGTCGATCGCGATAGTACTTTGCGTCGTCTTTCTGGGGCAGGGGTGTTAAACTCAATTAAAACACGGGCCATTTAATGCAACTGGTAAGATTCACGCGGGCCACATCACATTAACAAATTTTCTTAAAATTATATTTTGAAGTGAGGATTCAGGAGGGGGGGTATTTCAATTAACGTCACACTGGAGCAACACAACGGGCTATTGGTGACGGTCCGGGATCAATCCCAAAGGGAAAGATCCGAGGACAACACCACGTAATTTTGAACCACGGTCAGATGACGAGGCAACACCTGAGCTGGCACCCCACTCTCCAAACTTCCACACCACGCCAACGTGAGGACATTTGAGGCCACGACAGATTTAACGTGTACCAGCCCCCTTTGTACACGACGGTGTTTGGCTGGATTCGAACTCGCAACCCTTCGGTTGCAAGTCCGTTACTCTTCCAACCGGGCCACCGCGGCCCGAGGATTCAGGAATATGGATAGGATAATTAAAACACGTGTAATTAAGTGAATTTAGGGTAATAATTTATAATATTGCTATATAATTGCTCTTATTTAAAAGTTTATTTAATTCATTTATAAAACTAAAATTAACTTTTTTTTCCGGAAACTTGCCAGCGCTTTCTTCCTACTAGAGTTTTCCAATATCTGGATTCAAAGACCGAGAACAGACAATCTTCATTATGGCAGATAGATGTTTATCAGTTAATCTTGATCTGTAGGCCGTTTTATTTAATTTCATGGACGAATATAGTTGCTCACACATTTTTAACATGACGAAATTGTGTGTACGGTATTGCCTCGATATCCCCTAAGTGCTATTTTCTTCATAACATATTGTCCTGTTTTCATTTTATTTCAGAGCATCGTGGGCCACAAAAAATTACCTCGTGGGCCACATGCGGCCCGCGAGCACCAGTTTGACACCCCTGTTCTAGGGCATCTTAGTTAAACCAGCCTTCGGACCCACTGCATCAGTCTAAATTTAGGTTTTCCGCCCACACGTGGGAGTTCGATAGTGCGGCTCACTCGCTACGAACTGAGGTGCTGACGTTTACGCAATGACATGTGGTACAAACGGGGTGACATCTAAAAGGGTAGATAGTTCATTAAGGTCGTACTGGAGGAGCACAACAGGCTATTGGCGACGGTCCGGGATCAATCCCGATAGGAAAGATGCAAGGACAACGCCTCGTAATTTTGAGCCACGATCAGATAATGAGGTCAACACCTGAGCTGGCACCCCACTCTCCAAACTTCCACACCAAGCCAATGTAAGTTCGTTTGAGGCTATGGTAGATTTAACGTGCACCAGCTCCCGTGTACAGGACGGTCTTTGGCTGGACCAAGTTTCGAACTCGCAACCCTCCGACTGCTAATCCGTTGTTCTTCCAACTGGGCTACCGCGATCCCATCTAAAAGGGACGCGGAGCAACTCGATAGTGACCCAAATGTGGGACATTTTCCCGACGTTGCTCGGACGCTGAAGCTCAACCGACAGCGGCCATTTCTATCTTGTCCTTGATGAGTTGTTCTTTCTTCTATCCTATGGTATTTCCGTATTAACCGCATGCCATTGGCGAATATCAGCCAAGTTTTGTTTCGGGCGGAAAATGTTTAGCAATTGCCCTTAGGATGGCATCAAACATATCATTATAAACTCTGCGAGATAGGGACTCGAGGTTCATCGATGTTTTTTATTTTTCGCCATTTTTCACTTCCCAAGATGCGTTATATATTCTGTGTGCGTGCCAGTTTCAGAATCAATGAAATTGTATTTGTGGTTCACTTAGCAGTGAATATAACCAGATTGTTCCAGTTCTTCCGTCTTATACCCCTTCCAACAGTCGGAAAAAATGGTCGATCCATCTTTAAGAGTTTTTTTTATTTCGTTCATGTTCCGCGATCCCAAATGCCCCAAATATGCATTGGATGGGAATATTCTTCCAGCATTATTTCGTAACGATCAAGCGTTACGTAAAAGTTTACTTCGACGTAAAAACAGAAAATAAAACACGAGTATCTAATGCAACTGAACACAGAACTGGTTCTAAAAAGTTTTGCGAAACAATCAGAATCAATGAAATTGTATTTGTGTGTTTTCATTTGCGAGCAGTAGAGAGGGTTGTTATTTTTTTGTGAAGCTCGATTTCTTAGTTACTCCCTCATAGTGAGAAGATAGTTATACGTAAAAAACCGGAAACCCATAACCCCGCATAACCCATAACTAGCAGTTACGCATAACCTCGTTTACCCAAAGCTTCTTGGGAAGCGTTCTAAGAGCAGCGGAATAGCAACCGGAGGGTTACGAGTTCGAAACTCGGCCCATCCAAAGACCATGGTGTAAACAGTTGTGTGGATTTTTTTTATATCTTTAAAATTTACTATCGTTAATTTTTAATTATTTTCCACTAAGCCTAAGACGATGTTTTTTAAAGAAATTCTTTCTTGGCGACATAAAAAGCTCGCCAAAAAACACTCTAAAAAAGTTTCCAGAATACTTTGGTATCCGAGTACTTTGGTATTCAAGTATTATGGTATTCAAGTATTATGGTATTCAAGTATTACGGTATTCGAATACTTTGTTGTGCGAGTACTTTCGTATTCGAGTGCTTTGGTATTCAAATATATTGGACGAACACTTTGGTATCCATGTACTTTGGGATTCGAATACTTAGAATGAATGCTATGTATTCGAATACACTAAATATCTAAAACAATTAATACTTTTAAATATCGAGTAGACACGAGTACTTATGTATTCGAATACTCCCATCTCTACAAGAAACCATGAGTTGAATTGTTATTCCCTTGTACTCAAGGCCGTCACTTGACTATAAATCCTCTTCTGCATCTTTCAAATTAACTTATCATGAAAGCATTCTTGATATAAGAGCGTTCAATACGCAGCAAAGTTCAGGTTTTATTTGTTTGAAAAATAACGGAAACGTGTTTCCTGATATCACGTTGCTTCTGATAATTTTACGAAGCACGTGATGAGAGAAGATTTGAGTAAAGGAGGTGAGATTTTTTTGATCAGACCATCTCTCCACATTTGTGTAGACCAAACTAACTACTTATCACAATTTAGTTTTGGTTCATTATCTAAATAAGTATTTTTTACGTAATTTTTTAAAAATTGTAAGTTACTTTTGGTAGGTAGTTAATTTACGTCGCACTGGAGCAAGACAACGGGCTATTGGCGACGATCCGGGATCAATTTCGAAGGGTAAGATCCAGGACAATGTCTCATGATTTTGAATCGAGGTCAGATGACGACGTCAACACGTGAGTTGGCACCCCACGCTCCAAACTTTCACACCACGCCAACGTGAGGGCATTTAAGACCACGACAGATTTAACGTGTACCAGCCACCGTGTACACTTCCTATAACTAAAAAAGAATTTACTTTGATAAAAAAATCTTTACTACTTGAGATATATCGTTATAGAAGTTTGTTCAAATTAATAATTTATTAGTTTTAGGTCTAATGGAAGCAGGCAATTTAATATGAATGTCACATCAATTGGCATCTTCAAATAAAAAAATAATTATTTACAAAAATTAATCAGATACAAATAATCTCGAGGTTGCCCTAATTCTAATAAAGCGGGGTAGCCTTTGCCTGTCACAACTCGCAACAGAAGCACGCCAAAAGCGTTGCAACCAGTCTTTATATCAAAGCTGTATCCAAATTGTTGCATGTCTGGCTCGAATAATTTAGTGCCTGTGCAAATTAACTTCTAGCGTCAACAAAATGACCATCAATCAAAATTCATACTTAACCGTATGTATTTCATTCGTCTTCCGATGGTTTGTGTTGGTCGTTGTGTTTTCAACGAAAATCTCAAGAAAATAAATTACTTTTTATTACAAAAACTTTAAAATTGTTTGGGAGCATTAGGCATTTTTAAAGGCCTAATACAGCGGTGTCTCCTCTTTAAATCTGGCAACCTAGATAAGTATAAAAAGTTTCCAATTTTAGAGATTTAAATTTCATCAAGAATTTTCCGAATTTACAAATAAAAATTTTGCAATTTTCTCACATAAAAAAACATCCTTTATATTCATACTTTTGTTCATTTGTTTATGTCCGAGGAATACGAATTTAAAGAGCTAAAATAAAAAAAATTCTATCATTTTTCCACGACGTTAACAATACTAGATAAAAAAATACACAAATAATTACAAAAGGATAATAGCAATTTTCCTTCGAAAAGGTACTCACCTGAGAATAATGGCTGGACGGGCTATATTTTGATTAAGAATTCGAGTTTTTCAACAATAATTTTCGCATAGTTTCCCCAGCTAACAGAAGGTTATCTTCCATCAGCTTCATCCACTCCCTGGATCCAAAAACGTCCTCTGAATGTATACGGAGAAAGTTGTGAACAGATCTCATGAGATCGGAGTCCTGGTGCATATCTGCTAGAACCAAGACATCGCACACATTGGATAGGGACAAGCTGTACTTCACACAAGACGCACATTGCTTCTTTAACGTCGAAATCTGGTATTTGTCTGCAGCCGAGTACAACTTGATGGCGTCTTCTGGTTGGAGCTCCAATAAGAGGTCTCCGTACAAGAACCTCCTCATATTCTTCAGAGATTCCGTGTCTATGTCGATGATACGAACGACACCAGTTCTCTTCTCCTCGGTGTCTCCATTGAACATGGCTCGGAAGACAGGAGACCTGGCGCATAACACGGTCTTGTGGACAGCAAGCTCGAGGTTTTCAGAAATCAGAGTTACATCGGATGATTCTTTTTCGTTCAACAAATTAGTTATATCGTGTCTCAAATCATCCACTTCTATCGGATTACTTATCTGGAGATTAGCTCCACCAATAATAACCTCTTCTCCCTTATATGAGATGAGGAATTCGCATCGCATAGACAACACATCGCCATCTAATAGGGCAGATTTACGTTTCTCGAGGGTGCTCAATTTGATGATCGGAAGAAAGGACCAGACTTCGTAGTCTTCTCCAAACAGGTGTTCGTCCTCTTTAGATTCTTGTGCAACGCCACTCCTGTCGAGCACGGACACTTTGCCTTTCACGAGCATCTGTGTCAAGTCCCTGTCCTTCCTCTCAATGTCGATCTTCAAGCTGCCGTCGCTGTTCCAATCTCCACTCACATAGCAGGACAAGAGGAGCGCAGATTTTTCTCTCAGGGCGGACGCGACAGAAATGGATATCCTTCGCATGGACTGCATCTTGGCTTTCAAATCCTTGATGGTCCATGTGATCTGTCTCCGCTCTACGGGTATTCTGGTACAAGCGGAACATTGAGTGGGATAGTGTTCGGGGGTCATGCCGTCATCACTAATAGCTGAGGATATTTCTTCCAGAGAAATTGTTGTTTCGAGATGGGAAGCAGGAACTTTCATGGTTTCTTTTGTTTCTGCAGGTGATTCTTTTTCATCAGTCGCTCGCGACACGCAGCACTGAAGAGTAAGAACGTCATTTGGAAGGAACGCATTTTTATTCTTGAAAAGAAACTTTTGAGATGCAAATTTGCTGTAACCCCAACCACTATTCTTTTTTATTGTAGTACCTTTGCTATTTGCTGTTATTATTGACGATTTCATATCAACGTTCACCAAAGTGATGCTGTAATCTATAGTTATTTCCTCCGGTTCTTCTTTCTTGTTTTTTCTGCAAATGTAACACGAAATACACTCACCATGAGATTCAGCATCTCCTTTGGGATACAACTTCAAATTCCATCTCGTTTTTTCACTAACGTTCACCAAAAAAGAAGGACTCATTATGAATTCCCCTATCTTCTGCGAACACATACTGAAATCCTCGATACGCCATGTGAAAGTAATTGCATCATCTGAATTTTTGGCCATGGTTTCGAAGAGGCAAAGGCCGAAATAGTAGCTCAAATTTGGACAAGTTCAGCTTAGAAGTTCCACATCCGCAAACTCGCTTCATAATGAATGCCAGAAGGAAAGAGGTAGGAAATGTTTATTGGTTATCTTTCGACACAATTCCTGAACTTTGTGATACGTATGGATAACCCTTATCATATCGGGAATAATATTATTTATGATTGATATGGTTTAAAGAGCAAATAAAACACCTGCCACTTCCTCTGACTCAAGAAATGAACAAAGGCCGCGATGTCCAGGCGAGTTATTCTCCGAAATTCCGCAGAGTTACACATAGGGATAGGAAAAAAAAGAACAACCTGCTCTTTTTCACCTGTTCTTCTAAAAGAACGGGAACAGTCTGTTCCCACTTTTCACAAAAACCTGTTGACCGCTCTTTTTGTAAAAAGAAACATTGCCTTTATTTCTACTTCGATTTTAATTTAAAATGGGAATTTCGCAAAGAAAGTAGTTTCTCTTTCCTTGAAATTTTTCACTCGTATTCAGATTTGGGACATTATTAGCTGCCACTAGGGACCCAGAGGGAATTTAAACATTTCCACTGACAAGAATTTTTTCAAATTTATGGATATATTCCGATTTTCTTTACTTAATTACTGAGTTTTCCTCAGCTTGGCCAGACCCGACACTTGCACCATACAGAAAAGTGAATCAATTGATTAACAATTCCAAATTACTTTATCTTTCGTTTTCTTCCTGTTACAACTAGAGTAAAACCCACCAATAAAAAAACTAGCAGAAGAGGCATTTGTATTTTATTTTCAAAAAGATGACATGTCAATAAAAATCGGACCTCTGTCTATCGCGAAAATGGCTGGCTTAATAGTCTAGCAAGAGAAACAAGGCTTGCACATTTTGAGTAGATATATTTGAGAACAGTGGTGGAGCAGAACAGCTTAACGAACAGTTCTTTTAAAAAGAACAGTATTCCCCATCACTAGTTCTACAGAATGACTCGAGAAGAGTATGGAACACGGCCATACTGATGAACACTGCATGTAACTTAACCTGTAAATACGTTCCCCCATCCGTTGTAAATAAACATCTTTAATTGTTAATAATGTCGCTTCATTCCCTTTTTCTGCAAATAACAGTTTTACATATTCAACATTTATATGTATTTTTTTCTTTTGATCATTCATGCGAGCAGGTCTCAAACGTCACATAAAATCAATGGTTTTGTGAGACTGTTTGGCCTCTGCTTCCGACATGGATTGTTATTTATTACATAGATGGGAAATAATGTTTCTTTTTGGTGAACAGTTCTTCACTGTTCCTGCTCTTTTAAAAAACTGTTCTTTGACCATGAAAAATTAACAGCCGCCAAACATTACGCAGTACTATCACTTTTACTTCAGCCTACTTCACTTTGCATCATTAATTTTGCCTTTCCTTTCCCTTTCTCATGCTCCATTTGAACCCGTTCATTTGAATATTACTGTCTCAGCGCTAATTATAGATACATTCTCAGGCTCTCTTCAATTACACCCTCAGCCATTCTCTATTCATACTCAGTCAGCAAAAGTATCCAGTTTTTTTTTCTTTTTGTGATGTGGAGAAATAGACACTGGAAGAACAAGTAAGCAAGTTCGAGAATAACTAAACACATTAATATTTCAACAGTGTTTTATTTCTGCAAGTCTGTGTCATGCGACTGAGTTTCCCTTCACAAGCGCGCTCTTTATATTCGTTTTTATGCTTATTTGGTACATACTGATTTCAGTCACATTGAAAGTGAAAAGGTTTTCAATTTTAATGGTGAAGTTTTGTTTCGGGATTAAGTTACAATTGTCATCTTTGAAATTTCCTCATCTCAATGAGTTTTAGAATAGATTGCTCTTTTTTATTTTTACCACCTATGTCCACGGACAAGGGTGTGCGGGAAATGTTAAAGTTTTATTGCAATTTGCAGCCTGTTTTAAATATTTGTATTCATAACAAAGCTTTATAACAAATTTACAAAAGAAAATAGGACATTTTTACTTTTGTACAAGTTAAAAATTGAGTACATATTTTGACTATTTCTTAAGGGATCCGTCATATAATTTGGGACTTTGTTTTCTGATTTAGTGTTGTGGTATTTTGTTCCGAAGTGAAGACGTGGGCCTGTCTCGAATATGTGAGACAATTTCGCACAACGCATTAATTTCACCCGAAAAGCTCCTCGATTTGTTGAAAATAATTGCACTGTAATAAAGCATCACTGAAGAGAGCCCTAATAAATGTTGATGTACCCCCATATCTATGCTAAAAAAGGCAGATCTAGTTAAACTATGTAAACAGAAAGCTATACCGAGTGAATTGCATTTATGGATTCGAAGCCCAAAAACAGGTTAACGTCAAAGACCGATTGGCAGAACCTGACATCGAAGAACATTTCCAGGACAAGGTGAAATGCCAGAATGAAATATTTATCAAAATGAAAACTTTTCTTTCACAATTATTCAAGTAGTTCAATAACAAATCATAATCTTCTGTTCGTTAACTTTATCGTCATGTTAAAACTCATTAAGATATTTTCATTAAAAAATAATAAATTCTTTAATATTCTAATTGACTACGAAAAATACTTTTTCATAGAACGTACATGTTCAGGCCTGTTCGCGCACGGGTGATTATTTAGTAGACTACTTGTGTGCCTGCAACGAGTGAACACCGTATCGTTTTCCTTCCTCCCTTTTCTTATTGTAAACTTAATAAATATCATGTCGATGGACAAAGAATTTTTTATTTGTGAAATTGAAAAAAGACCACCGTTATATGATTACAAGATGAAGAGTCTGGATACATTTTCAAGGTCTCAAACAATTTGTAAAACTGACCTCTAATAAGTCTTTCACTCAATATTGGATGTACCCAAAATCGTTTGTTTCATTGTTTACTTTTTAGTCTTAGAAGGAGTGCACAAACACCTGCAATATCTTTGAAATCCATTTTAAGACTGAGCTGTGTGGCAACTATTTAGTCACCTAACGAGGAGTAAGATACTTTTTTTTGTATCGGAACAATTTAATCACCAAACAAAAATGTTGCCAGTGCGCGGGAGTTGTTGACTGTGAGGTTTATTGGGTGCTTAATAATTAATGTGTATTATAAGTTCTCACTATACAAAGGATAATTTTATAAAAAAGTAAAGTAATTATTACCTCGTTTGAAGCTTAACTGTTGACATTAATAGATTTGGTCCAAATACTCGTGTCCTATTATTTTTACAGTTGTGCAATAGTAAATTCGTTTTAACTAACGTAATTTATTTGTAATTTTAAATTATACTAAAAATATAAATTTAATAACAAAAATTGATTATGTTGGTGATCAGTAAGTAAAATTGTGAATAATTCATTATTAAAAGCTTTTTTGGTACTTGTTACGATATTGTATCCGAATTACTTTATTAATTTGCATTTTAATACATAAATTTTCTTTCGGACTAGGGCGGCATCAGCATCATTCGCCCTGGTCTTAAAAATGTCTAGCTACATCACTGGAAAGGGATAAACGTTGTTGAAAGGCTTTTACAATGGTCAAGAAAACAACTTCTACGTTTGAAAGTTCACACGATATTTTGAGAATGTTTTAAAAACATCAGTCATTTACAAATGAAAGTAATAAATGTAATGACATCGTAGAAAGTAAATTTAATTAATGACGTCATTAATTTTTTTTAATTTAAAAGAGAAGAAATATCCCACTTGAATCCGATAAATGTTCCTAAAATTTTAATGATAAATAACAAAAGGTTGGACAAATTAAATTATTACCTTAAAAAATAAACAATTTCAACCCGGACGTAGTTTCAGACAAATTTCAAGACGTTTCTTCAGAATGGAATACTTAAAAAATAATGTTATTGAAAATTCAGTTAATTTAAAATATGTTATACATTTGTTTTATAAAAAATATTTTTATTTTCGACTTTCACAATCCACGAGGCCAATAGATGGTAACATGTCCCGGGTCGATCCAACATGACAATCTGTTACAGCTGATTGCAACTTTTGTCTCTTTTAATACAGTCACCGATAAGATGGTTGAAATTCTTCAAGACATTTAATCCCACAAGTTACTCACAGTTATGCAGTCAAATTGCTTGAAAACCTTTTCATTTCGCTAAGGAATAAATATTTTATAAGCTCTTTCCTTACTTTTATTAAACTTACTCCCTTATTTCTTATTAAAAAAATAATTTTTAATTACAACCTGAAGGCAATTATTGGTAACGTAAAATTTAAAAAGAACTTTATAATGTGCTTTATTAAAATAAAAACCCGTTCTACCAAATTCTACATGCACTTTATATCGGCATTGATTACAGTTACTACAATTGTATTTTTCTTAAGGTTAGCTTGGTTCTGTGAGTATTCTTCTAGAAACAATATTCTGTAGCAAAAACTGAAAACTATTTAAATAACTATTAAAAATTCATATACAATATACTAAATGTTAGTATATTATCATAAGACTTAATGTGTTAAATCTGTTTATATGATAAATTTATTGTGATTACTTCTTACTGTGACTGTCTTATATTCTCATTTGCCATTTTTTTTCAAACACATTCAACCATTTATTTCTGATTTGTCTCGATTTTAAACATGTGTTTCATAGTAATTTTTCTTCATCACATTTCTGAGTTTTTCAGTAGTTGTAAGTCTTGACCGAGAGGTATCCTAGACGTTTACTGTGGTGAACATAGAGGAACGCAATCCAGTCATAAAATGATTTTTATGTACATATACATGTGAAGTTCAGTGGTAGTGCAAAAGGGCTTTAAATAATACTGATAACTTCTTTTAACAATAAGACATTTAATTTAACAATAACAATCAAGGACAGGGCAATTACAAACATTTGAAACAACCTTGCAACACTTTCGGCGGGAATAGCTCGTGTTCTGGAATGTTCTCACTATTATGTCCACTGTTGGTGAATCAGAAGTGGGAAGAGTAGCGGGTAATCACACATCACATACATATGGTATATTGAAGAAATGTCATTTAACTTCATCTTGAAATAAGAAAAAAAAGCTAAGTCACCGGAGACGTCTGGAAATCTGCAACTGTTGCTTATTTTAAAAGATCAGTTCAAACGTTAAGTCCATCCCGCTTCTGACACCATTTTTGTAGAAGAATACCGCGAGTCTAGGAATTTTAGTATAAAAAAAAAGCCCTCAGACTCAATTTTTAACACAAACATATATTGAGATGAAGGATTACATTTAACATATAATGTAGACATTAATTATTTCATCGTTTAACATAATTGTCCGTCGTTAGTTCTACGTCGTACACAGTCTAACACTGTCTGCTACTCTCGCGTTGGCCAGCTGTATCAGGTCTGATGGCGACTGAGGCTGATCATCAAAACAGAAAGCGTATTAGAGAATTTGATGGTTTTGCTTTTAAACCAGAAGAACCCGCTTATATATGAACAGAAATTTGAGTTTATTGACAAAGAATTCTCTCTTAATAACCTCATAACAATTTGTAATTTGTTGTGTGTAAGTGATGAGGGAGTAAAACCTGAAATAATAACTCGAATTCTTACATTTCTTTGCGATATTACATTTCTGAATAAAATATCATTCGTGAAGATGAGGATAGTGAAATTAATGATCAGAGGGATACTGATTCTTTAGAAGATTATGATCAACCTATAAATAACAAACCAAATAAAAACAACAGTTCCGTTCAACTTCCAGTTCAAGAATTATTCAGGCCTAACATTAGTTTTTCTGATTTTGAAAATGTTATTGTTCCATTTAATGGTGATTCTTGGCAAAATATTGATAAATGGATTGATGATTTTGAAAATGTTACTGATATATTTCAATTAAGTGATTTGCATAAATTATTGTTTGCTAAACGGTCCCTAACTGGAAAAGCAAAGTTATTCATTCAAAGCGAAAGTAGTATAAATTCTTGGATTAAACTTAAAGAACTGTTAATTTCTGAATTTGGTTCAATTTTTAACTCTGCTGAATCTCATGAAATGTTATTGAATCGGAAAATGAGAGATAAAGAATCACTCGAAGAATATTTTTTAGTTATGCGAGAATTGGCTAACAAGGGGTAATATAGATTTTCCCTCGTTGATGCATTATGTAATAAATGGTATTAATGATTCTGCTAACAACAAATCTATTTTATATGGATGTAAGAATATTAAATAATACAGAGAAAACTTAAAAATCTACGCTAAAATTAAATCGGATCAGAATTTAAAAGAAACCACTCGTTACAATAACGCTCGAAATAGTAAGGATTCAAGCAACATCTGCCTACCCGTCATAAATTTTTATCTGCAAACAAAACTATCCGTTGTTACAATTGCGGTGAGCCAGGCCATAAGAGTAAATTTTGTTTAAATAAGAAAAAAGGATTTAAATGTTCTCGCTTTGATCATAAATGGAACGAATGTGTCAACAACAAAAATGGTTCTAGTCAAGTCAGCGGTGCCAATGTGTCTGCTTTGAGTTCTTCATACCCTTTGGAGGCTATGCATAAACTTATTTCCATTTCCAATGTGACGATTACAGCACTTTTCGATACAGGAAGTGCTTTGATTTGAGAGAATGTTTATAATAAGTTAGGGGGAAGGCCTAGTTTGAATCCTTTTACTTGTGTTTTGTCTGGAATAGGAGAAAATAAAATCAAACCATTAGTTTTTACACGGTTCGTTAAAAATAGACGATGATATTTTCGATTCTAAGATAAGTATAGTATCTAATCGTGTAATGGCTTTCGAAGCTATAATAAGAATGAATGTTTTGAATCAGGCAGAGGTTAATACAAGCAAAAATGGTATAACTGTCGCCAAATCGAAAATTGGTGTGGTCTCTGATGAATTCGAAATTTTGAATATAAACATTTCAGACACATGAAACGAATTAAATATTTGTAGTAATGTGAGTAAAACAGTTAGAAATGAAATAAATAATTTAGTGTCAAATTATAAACCGATTGAAAACAAAAATCAAATATTGAAATGAATATTGTTCTCAAACATGATGAACCTGTATTTCATAGACCTCGAAGATTACCGTTTACAGAACGCAAAATAGTTGATGATCAAATCTAGGAATGGTTACATATGAATATTATTGAACCTTGTTCTTCGGAATATTCTAGCCAAGTTGCAGTGGTTAAAAAAGGTGGTACCCCGCGTGTTTGTATCGATTTTAGAAAGTTAAACAATAAAAGATAGGTATCCTTTGCCACTGATAGAAGATATTTTAGATAAGCTTCAGATTACACGGATTTTTAGCACATTAGACTTCAAAAATGGTTTCTTTCACGTGAAGGTTTCAGAAAAGAGTAAGCCTGTAGCGTCTTCACACTATGTGGTGGGAAATCGTATAAATGAGTACTAATGGTTGTACTGCTTTCTGGATTATTTAATAACAAAGAAATATCTCCAGTTCATGAAATATGTACAGTACAGAAAACAAATTTGCCCGCAACGGGACTTAAAGGCGGTACCCTTTCTGGGACCTCTGAGAGACACTCCCAACACCGTTGAAGTTCTAGCGTCGTCTGCCTTCATCCTCCCCGGACTCGGGTCGGCAAAAGGCGGTGGGGGACGTCCTCTCCCATGCGTGAAAAAACCATAATTAGAGCGTTAATTACATTCGCCGACGTAATATCCGGAACGGGAATAGCTTCGGGATATTTAGAGGCTAAACAAATCGCTGTGATTATGTATTTGTTTTGTTTTGTGCTCTCTGGAAGGGGACCCACCGCGTCAATATTTATTTTGGAGAAAATCTCCGAAATAACGGGAACCAGCTTCATAGGGGCCTTTCTCTTATCGTTGTTTTTGCCGACTTTCTGGCATTCATGACAATTTTTTTCCCAGGACTCTAACTCGGGGTAACACCGGGGCCAGTAAAATTGCCTTAAAACCCTATCCTTCGTTTTGGTCGCCCCCAAATGACCAGCTACATCCTCGTGGCACAATGCCATAATTTTCTCCCGATACTTTAAGGGAATGCATAACTGTACTCTTTTTTCTCCCCGCTTCGACTCCACCACACGCGTTAATTTTCCCTTCAATACCTGGAATTCCTCCCCTTTCTCGGAAAGTTCCCAACACGATTTCAAAGAATCACAGTTCCTCTGTGCCGATTCGAACTCCCGGGACGATACTCCAGCCAAACTATTATTCTCCTGCATGGACAACTCCGGGGGAAAGGGTAGTTCTTCCTCCTCAGGGCTCTGTGACGAATTATGAATGGAAGCTCTCGTTTCATTTGCGCCTTCGACTACTTGAGCTCGCTGCTCTTCCCTCGCCCTACTTCGCGTAATGGCATTAATAGGGGTTGGGTTTTTCCTATTATCTTCTAAAAGTTGGGCAGTTTTGTTCCCTAATAAATAGTAACCCTGATCCAAAGCATCCGATTTCACGGCGACCTTCGTTACAACTTTCCCGAAATCCCCTTCTAGCTCAACTCTCGCTAACGGCAGACACTTGCATTCGGGGTCTAAAGGTTGGCGTAACCAAATTACTTCACCCGTAAAATCCTCTGGATCAATCCAACTCCTCACGCATACATCAATGCCGCTTCCACTGTCACGCAAACAACTTCGTTCTATTCCATTTACAGATATAGTGCTGATGAAAGGTCTAAAACTCTCGCTTAACCCACTCAGATTATTCAACCCTTCTAATCTTCTTTTTGCTAACTGGGGACAGAGAGGCCTAATGTGACCTGGCTCATTGCACAAAAAACAGACTACTGGTTTTTTCCTATCAAAACCCTTATTTTCCGTGATTAAAGCATCTCCTTTTCCTCGCTCTTTCTCCCTGGGCTTTCCTTCCCCGTTTTTAAACTCGCGCCTGTCCTTCACGGAGACATAGTCATTCCTTTCTTTATCAAAGTGACGTTTTTCCCACGTTCTGACTTCCTTCATTTTATAATTACGCCGGACGCTCTCGTAATGGTCAAGTTTAACCGCCAAATCCGCCGCCTTTTTGAATTCTTCCCATTGATCTAGATAATGGTCTCGGGCTGCGGGTGACGCTCTCCTTTTAAGTTGCTCTACCAGCATTAACTCCTTAAGTGAATCAAAATCAGTCACCTCAACCGACTCCAGCCAATTGTCTAAATACCCTTTTAATTCAAACACAAGATCTGACCATGACGCCCCAACCTTTCTTCCATGTTCTTCGAATTTAATTCTCAGGTCTCCGGAGCTGAGTCTAAATCTCTTTAATAACACCTTTTTAACATGATAATAATCATCATTCCATTCCCTTGATATTTTAACTATAATTTCAGAAACATCCGCAGGCAATAAAGGAATTAATTGGGACACCCACTTGTTTTCTGGCACACTTTCTTTGTTCGCTTGCCGCTCAAAAATCATGAAAAATAGGGCGATGTCCAACACCTTGGGATCAAATTTAGGCACTAAGTCCTTTAAATTTACGCGCCTAACAATTTCCTCAGCTGGCGTAGTAGTTAACGCCAAACTTGCGTTCCCAAATGAAGCATTAATTTTCAATTTCTCCAACTCATGCGCGCGCTCCCGCTCTGCTAAACTATCAAGACGTTCTTGTTCTGCTAAACTATCAAGACGTTCTTGTTCTAATTCATCCGAAATCCTATCCACAAAAGCTATTCCGGTCTCCTCATCATAATCCGGTGCACTCAATATGGACCGAATGATATTTTTAACAACATCTGAGCTAGATACGCTAACTTCAAATTCTGCCGCTAATAATAATAAGACCTGCTTTTTCTGCTTTTTTAAATAAGCCATATTTTACCCTAAATGAATTAATATTACCTAAAGGGTACTCTCAATGATACACACTAAACTTCTACAATTTCTTACTAGATCAAAAATAAATTCTCTACTACGAAGAAAAGTGGTCAACTAGATTTCAAAACTGAGTTCTTATCATCTACTAATCACACAATGCACAATAATAAACCTTACTTTCTTAGATGTACAAATTCCCACACTAGGTATCACTCTGAAGTAAATTTAACTTTAACAAAATATCTGAAAACACAATTGCTAATGCCATTAAATTAAATTAAACACTAAAGTTTTACCCTACTTTCACTGAATATAAACTCTCTCGCTAACAATTTGGAAAACTACATAGAATTATGCCTCTCAAAAGAAAAATCTCCAAATAGGCCTACCTTTTCCCACATCAGAACATCAGGCTCCCTTGTCATCAATCTCGCAAGGTCGGGTCCAAGATTCCACTCCGTCGCTCGGCTCACCGCTGGAGTTGACTGCGCTCCTTCAAACGTCTGGACGCGGCACACGCTGTAGTTGACTCGCTGATTTCAGGGGTCTGGAACAGCTCCTTTGAAGAGTTTAGCACCCGGCTCACGCTGTAGTTGACTCGCTGATTTCAGAGGTCTGGAACAGCTCCTTTGAAGAGTTTAGCGCCCGGCTCACGCTGAAGTTGACTCGCTGATTTCAGATATCTGGATCGGCTCCTTTGAAGAGTTTAGCGCCCGGCTCACGCTGAAGTCGACTGCTCTCCTTCAAACGTCTGGGACGAGGCTTACGCTGTAGTTGACTATAGAGTTCAGTACAGTAACGACGAACGGGTCCGCAGATTTGATTTAACGAAAATCCGCATCCCACCGCTGCCACCAATAGAAATATAGTTAATAGCTGTAGCGTCTTCACACTATGTGGTGGGAAATCGTATAAATGAGTACTAATGGTTGTACTGCTTTCTGGATTATTTAATAACAAAGAAATATCTCCAGTTCATGAAATATGTACAGTACAGAAAACAAATTTGCCCGCAACGGGACTTAAAGGCGGTACCCTTTCTGGGACCTCTGAGAGACACTCCCAACACCGTTGAAGTTCTAGCGTCGTCTGCCTTCATCCTCCCCGGACTCGGGTCGGCAAAAGGCGGTGGGGGACGTCCTCTCGTCCCCCATTGGTCAAAGTTCTCCTCCTGGTGGATTTTTCTTTTTTTTCTCATGAGTTCCAGAATGTTCGGGCGCCGCCGAGACGAACTGTCCCCGAATTCCTTCAAAACCCTGGGAGCGTCGGCAGAGATGAAGGGGCTTCGGTTCCCATTCACCTTTTGTGCCCCGGCACCGAACCATGGCTGCTGGGCTGATTGGTGCCTCCATAGTCTGAAAGGGGAGAGGAACACCTCCGGGAAAAGGAGTGTAAGATGCTTCGTCACAAGCCATACACAGCATTCGTAACGCACAATGGACAGTATCAATTTTTACGTACTCCTTTCGGATTATGTAATTCACCTGCAATTTTTCAAAGGTTTATATATGATATATTTCGTGATTTAATTAATAAAGGTTTTGTATTTCCTTATATCGACGATATTATAATTTTAGCAGATGATGAAAATGAGGCATTGAAACGCCTTAAGTTAGTACTTGAAATTGCTCAAAACTATGGATTAGATATAAATTGGAAGAAAAGTCAATTCTTGTTTAATAAAATTGAATATTTGGGACATATTATCGAAAACGGAAAACTTTATCCTTCCCCGCACAAAGCGAAAGCTGTTATTAATTATCCTGACCCGAAAACGCTCAAAGAGGTTCATTCATTTTTCGGACTAACAAGTTATTTCCAAAAATTTATTCCCAATTTTGCTTTAATTGACAAACCCCTCAGCGATTTGTTGAAAAAAGAATTTCAATTTGATGAAAACGAAAGGGATTCTTTTAACACACTGAAAATATTACTCTGAAAAACCAGTTTAAAATATTTTCAATTTAGATAGCGAAACTGAAATTCACACTGACGCAAGCCAATTTGGTTTTGGTGCTATTTTAATGCAGCGCGACCTAAACGATAACCAGTTCCACCCAGTGTATTTTATGAGCAGAAAAACTACGGATCAGCAACAAAAATTTTCAAGTTATGAACTATAAACTTTAGCGGTTGGTGAGGCTTTAAAAAAATTCAGAACTTATGTATTTTTTAGGCCTTCATTTCAAAATTGTTACCGATTGCAATGCATTCAGAATGACAATGAGCAAAAGAGATATTTGTACAAGGATTGCTAGATGTTACTCGAAGATTTCGACTATGAAAGAGAACATAGGTTTGGAACGCAAATGCGAAACGTTGACGCCTTGAGCAGAAATCCCGTTATGATGATAGATTCCGAAAATTACGTGACAGCTAAAATAGCAGCTGCCCAACAAGATGATGATTACATAAAAGTATTGCAAAATCTAGTTGAGAATGGGAAAGATGAAAATTATTTTATAAAGAACAACGTTTTTTATAAGTATGATGCTGGTAGAAATTTATTTGTGATCCCTGAAGCCATGCAAACTGAAATTATTAAAGAAAATCATAACAAAGGTCATTTCGCTGTAACAAAAACAGAGCTGGTTAAAAGAAATTTTTACATACCTGGACTCAGGAAAAAGATAGAAAGCGTTATAGCAAATTATATAGACTGTATTTTGTATAAGAAGCGATGAAAAGGAGAACTCTTAAACCCTAGACCGAAAGAGAATGTGCCTTTAAGTACATATCACATTGATTTCATCGGACCTTTACCATCTACAAATAAAAATTACGAACGTATTTTCTCTATAGTGAATGCATTTTCAAAATTTATTTGGATTTATCCGATAAAGTCGACGAGTGCCAAAGACGCTATAGACAAACTGAAAGTTCAACAAGCAACATTTGGTAACCCATGCAGAATTATCAGTGATCGTGAAAGTGCTTTTACCTCGAAAGATTTTGATGAATATTGCCAGGCCGAAGGTATTCAACATTTATTAATTACAGCTGGAATTCCGCGAGCAAACGGTCAAGTTGAAAGAATGCACGAAACTCTAATACCAGTATTAACAAAATTATCCTCTAACGATCCTTCAAAATGGTTTAAATACACTGACGTCGTTCAACGAGTAATGAACAGTACTATCGCACGAAGTACTAAAGTAACACCTTTTGAACTATTGACTGGTATGTGGATGAAAAATAAAGACCGTAGAATAATAGAAATTTTAGAAGATGAATATGAGAAAAGTTTCATGAAAAATAGAGAAGAACTTAGGGAAGAAGCAAAGCAACATTTTAAAAATTCAGGAGGAAAACAAAAGGACCTACAATCGAAAATAAAAGAATCGCGAAAATACAAAGGACAACTTGTAGAGCTATTCAAAGAACTCAATTTGGGACAGGACTAAAATTGAAGCCTAAATATGTTGGTCCCTATAAAATACCGAAAGTCAAACCCAAAGATTCGCTATGATGTTGAAAAGGTGGGAAAACATGAAGGTTCAAATTTTACATCTACAGCTGCCGATTACATGAAGCTATGGAACCAAGTTTAAACAATATCATGATGTTCACACACCAAATTAGACAATTTTCACCCCGATTTTGTCCAGAAAAAGTGTTAAAAATATTTTTTTTGTTTTACGATGAAAATTACGGAAATACTGAAGACGAGGACGACATGGTCTTGATTTTAAAGATGACAACGACGAATAGGCCATGATAATGAAAACGACGATGACTTCATTTCCGACGAGGATGGCAACATCACCAATGACGACGATTGAGGCGACATCAACGACGAGATGACCGTCCTAGAAAAATAATTATGACGATAAGACTAAAGTTTTTTTTGAATAGATATTTTCTTCTTGTTTTCTTTCTTTTGCAGAGTTTGTTAAATCTTCTAGACATTAGGATGCGGAGGACCGTCATCCGTCAGGAGGGCCGAGTTGTGGTACCGGCCTATGACACCCGCTGTGAGTGGCGCCTCAGTCGCCACCAGATCTGATACAGCTGGCCAACGCGAGAGAGTAGCAGACAGTTAGACTGTGTACGACGTAGAACTAACGACGGACAATTATATTAAACGATGAAATAATTAATGTCTACATTATATGTTAAATGTAATCCTTCGTCTCAATATATAGTTGTATGTTTGTGTTAAAAATTGAGTGCTTTTTTTTATACTAAAATTCCTGGACTCGCGGTATTCTTCTACATATATATTAATGACAGAATTGATCGACGTTGCTCGGGTTGAATTGACTAAATATTGATTGAAAGTGATCCGACAAATCACTTTTCTCTATCATCGAAAAATGTAAATTTTGAAAACAAATAAGTTTTTCTGAAAACAATTTTTTGAACTCCATTTCGACATTTTTAAAGCTTGTACAATTTACTTAGGACGAAATGCATATGCTTGCATTATCCATCCATATCACACTTCGCGGTAGCCCGGTTGGAAGAGTAACGGATTAGCGTACTCTTGCACCAACAATGCGAATTTCCCAATTCCACTATCATTATAAAAGGATGACAAATCATATTGATACAATATTCATAATGAATTTTGTTTCAAACAAATGCATTTTTTTTTCAAAAATTCCATTCCGCACGTGAAATAATAACTTTAAAAAAAGGCAATTAAATATGAATTAAAAAATAATATTTAATTAAAATTAAATTAACATTTAATTAAATTTTTTACTTTAAATAATATGTAAGGAAATATTAATACAAAATAACATTTAATTTAGATTTTATAGGATAAATGGGTTTTAATTCTATCATCACTTCTTCAAATGTACAAGGAAACATGTTCATAATATGGGCCTTGTTAAAGTTTCAAAATTTTTATTCTTACTTAAGTGTGCAATATTTTTAAAAATTCTGCAATAAAATATGAGCTATATAGCATCTAATGTATAATTAATTTTTGAGTAAAACCATCTAACTTGAAGAAAAACCACAAATCCTTATATCAAAGAAAATTTCATTTCAGAACTTGTATTTTAAAAGACAATTTTTAAAACTATGTAATAAAAAAAACAAATAATCCAAAATACAGTGTATGTGGAAAGACATGCAAAAGTTTATTTAAAATAACAAGATGTAACTATTTCTGAAAATAATATTCAGAAAAGCACAAAGATTAATTGTAACATTTTCCAAATGTCGTCTTGTGTACATCCGTATCGACACTGAGTTCTAGTTCGGGGCTCATTAGGGGTTTATCGCTGATTTATACAACAATTTTACGAAACGTTAAGTTCTTTCTGGGACATGATGCATTCCCACGGGAAAATTGTGAAACCAAAATTGGTGTGTTGGATACGTCATCACAAGCAAGTTTCCATTTTCCAGAACAATTTCTAAAGAATTGTAGTTCTTTCTAGAAAACAAAATTAAATCTTGCACCAATTATTCAACCCACTTCTCCCTTTATTTAACAATAGTAGAAGCAATACAAGATCCGCTAAAGGTATAGCTTATTCCTTCCTCTCCGTGTGCTACAAGTTGTCGAGGCACAGTATATTTTTTTACAGTTAATAATTGTTTTCTCATTCTTTAAATATGTTAATTAGTTTTACAATCGATGGAAATATGGCCAGCCTTCACTATCTGTAAACAATTTACCTTACTCATAACCATAAAGACTCTTTACAATAGTTCTTCAAACACTGTTCTTTGTCTGCACGCATTTTCTTTGCAGGTCTAATGCCACTAGAATCCATCATTTATTTAAAAACAGTAGAAGGGTAAAAATCCAAAAAAGTAAAATAATTCAAAGATTCAAGAAATATAATTTCATGCTCCAACTAACTCCTTTAAAAGTCTCTTATTTATCACAGTATAATCAGTTTCGTTTGCCCCCAAACATTTTTCGAATCTCACAATACGTGTACTTCGGTTGTTGAACTAATCTTTAATTTCTTTTGAGTCACTTTTGCCGTTATCTGTGATTCCGTTCTTTCTGTTATCTTAATAAACCTACACGTGCAAAACATAATCCTTAGTCATATTCTCACAAGTTCAGAGGCTTCTAGACCTGAACAATTTGAATAATTGACGAATCAATCTGATACTTTACCATCCCAAATAATATGTATGCTGTAAAATCTTTGGTAAAATGTCGGTTATTTTTTCCTAAGATTGCATCTAATCAATAAAACAATTTCCCACGTTTGCCAAACACATTTCTGCCATATTGTCCCAAGTTCCAGAGGCTTCTAGAATATCGACGGTCCGAGATCAAACCTGAAGGGAAAGATTCGAGGCGTTGTGTGTAAGTTTGAAGAGGGAAGTGCCAGCTCAGGTACGGACCTCGTCATCTGACCGTGATTCAAAATTACGAGGTATTCTTGGATATTTCCCTAAGGGAATTGACCCTTGAAGTCGCCAATAGTCCGTTGAATTGCTCCAGTGCGACGTTAATTACTTACCTATCCGGATGTTCACGTATAGCCCGTTCAGTTGCTACAATGTGTGAATTCAACTACCTACCTAGGAGATAAGCTGTAAGGCAGAGGGTGCTCAGTAAGTGATCCATACCCAGTCCAGTTCTTTGGAAAAGACACTTTAGATTCCCTTCCCACTTTGGGAACCCTTCAAGTGGTTGCAGAAAAATTGTATACTGGCGACCTAAATATGTTCCTTGAGATCGAACATTATACAGTGTTGGTGTTTTAATACGATCATTAACATACCAAATAAACATTTAACAACACTTTATTATTTCGTTTCTATATTTGTTAATTATTTAATAATTGTTAATGAATAAGAAAAGTACAATATCTATTCATTTCATTAGAATATGTAATACAAAAGCGTATTTATTTTATGCATGACTGATTGAAGAAACTATACAATCACCCTTTATATCAAAAAACAACTTTTACCTACAATTAAATGATTATAATTAAAGTCAATCAAATTGCCTTGGCAGACTTCAAAACACCTATTCCACCTCTCAGGAGCCTACGAATCTTTAATATCACTATATAACTCTGAAAATAGAAATTAAAACATCTAATGATGGTCTGCTAAATTTAAATTATTAAAATATTTTATTTAAAAACAGAAAAATCAACCTTCATAGTTTGACATGAAATAATAATGTAAAAAAAGTGGGTACAGTTCTTTAAAAGCTCCAGTTTCTGTGAAAAGAAGTATAAGATTCATAGTTCTGTTAAACATCTTATTTTTGGGTGGATTCTTTTCAAATTTGGGCCGCGGTGGCTCTGTTGACGAGTAATGGACTAGCAACCGAAGTGTTGCGAGTTCGAATCCAACCAAAAGACCGTGTATAAAGGGGGCTGGTGCATGTTAAATCTGTCGTGCCTCAAATGTCCTCACGTTGGCGTGGTGTGAAAGTTTGGAGAGTGGGGTGCCAACTCGGGTGTTGACGTCGTCATCTGACCGTGATTCAAAGTCATGAGACATTGTCGAAATCTTCGAAATTGATCCCGGATCGTCGCCAATAGCCGTTGTCTTGCTGCAGTGCGATGTAAATTAACTACCTACCCCCACCAAAAGCTACTTACAATTTTTAGATTTTATTCAAAAGAATTACGTTGAAAATACCTATAAAGAAAATGAACCATTACTAAATTGTGATAAGTAGTTAGTTTCGTCTATACAAATGTGGCCGATTGTCTGATAAAAAAACTCACCTCCTTCACTCAAATCTGAAAGCTTCTCTAATCACATGCTTCGTAAAATTATCAGAAGCAACGTGATATCAAGAAACACGTTTCGGTTTTCTTCCAAACAAATGAAACCTAAACTTTGCTGCGTATTGAAAGCTCTTATATCAAGAATGCTTTCATAAGTTAATTTGAAGGATGCAGAAGAGGATGGATAGTCAAGCGACGGCCTTGAGTACAAGGGAATAACAATTCAACTCATGGTTTCTTGTAGAAATGGGAGTATTCGAATACATAAGGTACTCGTGTGTATTCGATATTTAAAAGTATTAATTGTTTTAGATATTTAGTGTATTCGAATACAGTAGCATTCATTCTAAGTATTCGAATCCCAAAGCACTCGAATACAAAAGTACTCGAACAACAAAGTATTCGAATACCAAAATACTCGGATAAAAAGTATTCTGGAAACGTTTTTAGAGTGTTTTTTGGCGTGCTTTTTATGTCGCCAAGAAAGAATTTCTTAAAAAAACAGTCTTAGGCTTAGTGGAAAACAATTAAAAAATTAACGATAGTAATTTTAAAGATATAAAAAAATCCACACAACTGATTATTATTCCTATAACTAAATAAGTATTGACCTCGATAAAAAAATCTTTACTACTTGAGAAATATCATTATAGAAGTTTGTTCAATTTATTAGTTTTAATCTAATGGAACAAGGTAATTTAATATGAATGTCACATCAATTGGCATCTTCAAATAAAAAAGAATTATTTACAAAAATTAATGAGATTCAAATCTCGAGGTTGCCCTAATTCTAATAAAGCGGGGTAGCCTTTGCCTGCCACAACTCGCAACAGAAGCACGCCAAAAGCATTGCAACAAGTCTTTATATCAAAGCTGTATCCAAATTGTTGCAAGTCTGGCTCGAATTGTTCCACGTGAATAATTTACTGTGCAAATTAACTTCTAGCGTCAACAAAATGACCATAAATCAAAATTCCTACTTAACCGTAAGTATTTCAGGTACTTTTCCGTTAGCCGGGCGCAAATGTCGCCAATTGTGAACCAAACGCGAGCCAAGTCGCCAAGCGAAGCGAATGACAAAACAGTCAACGGAATAAAAGTCGAAAACGTTCAACTATAAACAAATATTAAGTAAGCAAAACAAGTTCAACTATAAACAAATATTAATAAATAGTATAAATAAATAATAATAATAAATAATAACTACAAACAAATATTAAATAAGCAAAACAAGTTCAACTATAAACAAATATTAATAAATAGTATAAACAAATATAAATAAATAATAATAACTATAAACAAATATTAATAAATAGTAATGAATTCAGAGAATAGAGCACATGGCCCCAAACGAACATTCCCCTTATGGTTGTAAGAAATTTGGCGGAATTCTACATTATTTGGCGATTTTTCGCTTGCGCCCGGCTAACGGAAAAGTACCGTATTTCATTCGTCTTCCGATGATTTGTGTTGGTCGTTGTGTTTTCAACGAAAATCTCAAGAAAAGAAATTACTTTTTTATTACAAAAACTAAAATTGTTTGGGCGCATTTAGGCATTTTTTAAAGGCCAAATACAGCGGTTTCTCCTCTTTAAATCTGGCAACCTAGATAAGCATAAACAGTTTCCAATTTTAGATTTAAATTTCATCAAGAATTTTCCGAATTTACAAATAAAAATTTTGCAATTTTCTCACATGAAAAAAACATCAATGATATTCATACTTTTGTTCATTTGTTTATGTCCGAGGAATACGAATTTAAAGAGCTAAAATAAAAAAAAATCTATCATTTTTCCACGACGTTAACAATACTAGATCAAGATACACAAATAATTACAAAAGGATAATAGCAATATTCCTTTGAAAAGGTACTCACCTGAGAATAATGGTTGGACGGGCTGTATTTTGACTAAGAATTCGACTTTTTCAACAATAATTTTCGCATGGTTTCCCCAGCTAACTGAATGTTATCTTCCATCAGCTTCATCCACTCCCTGGATCCAAAAACGTCCTCTGTATGGATATGGAGAAAGTTGTAAGCAGATCTCATGAGATCGGAGTCCTGGTGCATATCTGCTAGAACCAAGACATCGCACACATTGGATAGGGACAAGCTGTACTTCACACAAGACGCACATTGCTTCTTTAACGTCGAAATCTGGTATTTGTCTGCAGCCGAGTACAACTTGATGGCGTCTTCTGGTTGGAGCTCCAATAAGAGGTCTCCGTACAAGAACCTCCTCATATTCTTCAGAGTTTCCATGTCTATATCGATGATACGAACGACGCCAGTTCTCTTCTCCTCGGTGTCTCCATTGAACATGGCTCGGAAGACAGGAGACCTGGCGCATAACACGGTCTTGTGGGCAGCAAGCTCGAGGTCTTCAGAAATCAGAGTTACATCAGTTGATTCTTTTTCGTTCAACAAATTAGTTATATCGTGTCTCAAATCATCCACTTCTATCGGATTACTTATCTGGAGATTAGCTCCACCAATAATAACCTCTTCTCCCTTATATGAGATCAGGAATTCGCATCGCATAGAAAACACATCGTCATCTAATAGGGAATATTTGCGATACTTGAGGGTGCTCAATTTTATTATCTCAGCAAAGGACCAGACTTCGTAGTCTCCTCCAAATAGATGTTCGTCCTCTTTAGAATCTTGAGCAACGCCACTCCTGTCGAGCACGGACAATATGCCTTTCACGAGCATTTGTTTCACGTCCCTGTCCTTCCTCTGAATGTCTATCTTCAAGCTGCCGTCACTGTTCCAATCTCCACTCATATAGCAGGACAAGAGGAGCGCAGATTTTTCTCTCATGGCGGACGCGACAGAAATGGATATCCTTCGCATGGACTGCATCTTGGCTTCGAAATCCTTGATGGTCCATGTGATCTGTCTCCGCTCTACGGGTATTCTGGTACAAGCGAAACATTGAGTGGGATAGTGTTTGGGGGTCATGCAGTCATCGCTAACAGCTGAGGATATTTCTTCCAGAGAAATTGTAGTTTCGAGATGGGAAGCAGGAACTTGAATGGTTTCCTTTGTTTCTGCAGGTGGTTCCTTTTTATCAGTCACTCGCCACATTCTGCACTGTAGAGTGAGAACGTCATTTGGAAGGAACGCATTTTTATTCTTGAAAAGACACTCTTGGGATATAAATTTGCTGTATCCCCACAGAGTTCCCTCTTTGAATGTACAACTATCTTTACATGGTTTTGGTATTGACGATTTCTTATCAACCTTCACGGAAGTTATATCAAAGGCTATAGCTATGTCCTCTGGTCCTTTCTTTTTTGTTCTGCGAAGGAAACACGAAACATACTTGCCATCAGATTCATCATCTCCTTTGGGATACAACTTTAAATGCCATCTCGTTTTTTCATACACGTCCACCACAAAAGCAGGACTTATTATGAATTCCTCTTTCTTCTGCGGACACCTACTGAAATTCTCGATACGCCATGTGAAAATGAATTCATCATCTTCTGAATCTTTGGCCAGTTTCGAAGAGGCAAAGGCCGAAATAGTAGCTCAAAGTTGGAGCAACGTCGGCTTAGAAGAAACCTCCAGATAAACAGCTCCGCAGAAACTGGACGGAAGCTGCGCACGATTATGAAATCTGTCATAGTTCGCTTTTGGTCCGTCGAGCCGGAGGCATCCTTGACTCGTGGAATAGACAAATTTCAGTTTAATTTGTTAAAATGGCTGCAAAAAAATTACAAATTCTAAATTTAAATTCGAAATTAATTAATCAAACTGAACAAGACGTCAACTTAAATATTGATTCAGAAAATATGTTCTTATTTAAAAGAATATAAATCCGGAATTGTAAAACAAGAAAGCAATCTTGACGATGTCAATGCGAAGTTCAGACCGCGGAAGAACTAGATTCTCATTTCGAACGCTGTTCTAATACAAAACGTCTTCTTTTAAATATTGGCGCTAAACTCGAAGAATCAATTCATAAAAAAAGCGACAATAAAGGTCAAATTCTAGTCCCCACAGAAACATTTCCCTATAAAATCGAATGTTAATCTTCCGAAATTCGATCTTCCTGCATTCGATGGCACGCTGTACAGTTGGTTTAGTTTTAAACAATTGTTCGTCACCACAATTCATGAAGAGAATTCTTTAAATGACGTTCAAAAATTACAATATTTGCAAGCTTCTGTAAAAGGTGAAGCAGCTAGACTAATCAAGAGTTTTACAATAATCCTTTCTAAATATGCAGCAGCGTTCGAAATACTAAATAATAGATATAACAAGCTAGAATTAGCATATGCTTTGTGTACTCAATTATTTGGCATAAAACCTATCAAAGTCGTATCATCCAAATCTCTTTTCGAATTACTAGATATTTGCAATGAAGCTATGCGCAATCTCAATTCATTGGGTTTAAAACCTGGCCCTTTATCAGAAATATTCTTAGTGCATTTTCTTAAAAAGCGAAGTGATGCAAACCTAATAAATCAGTGGGAACTCACGCTTGAAGATCAAGCTTTCCCTAGCTTCGACAATTTCATCAGTTTCTTGGAAAAGCAAGCTAAGCATGCATTCAACTAAATATTTTCTTCAATTAGAAGAAAAGGCAAAATTCAAAAAATCTGTTGCATACAACACATGCGGTACCGAAACAAATTGGGGTCAAGGCCACTTCCAAACCATACAAATGCGAGGTATGTAACTTAACCCTTTCGGGCCTAATGGGCATATACGTCCCAGAGATTAGATTGGGTAAATAAATCCCACTTTTGAATGGGTTTTTACGTTTTTAGTGTTCTTAAGGAATTAGGGAATAAAAATATGACTAAAGAAACCTGGCAATACTTTCAGATTGCAAATGGCGGACTTATGTTTTTGAGCACGCCCATTCATTCTGATGAATCAGTGACCGTGGTTCGGAAACAAAAAGATGGTACAAAATTAGACGTTAGTTGCCCAGAAGCCATTTCCCACTACAATATATACATGAATGTAGTTGACCGCTGTGATGAAATGGCTTCTTTTTATGGTCATGACAGAAAATTAGACAAGTGGTGGAAAAAGATTTTTTGGAAATTAGTTACGATTTCTGTTGTGAATGCATGGATTACGAAGTGTGATGTGGGACATAAAACAGAACCACTATTATCATTCATGGTCCCCTTAGCTGAGCAACTAATAAATGTTGGAAGGGAGAAAGCAAACACAAAAAGAACGCGAAAGTACGGTCGGCCGTCAAAAAGAGTAAAAACTACTAAATTAAACTACTTTTCAATGAAATTTTAATCATGCAAAAGTCGGGGTGAAAGGGTTAAATCATCTGTTATTTCAATGTCAATCTTTTACGACCATGTAGGTCAAAGAAAGGCTGGAATTCATTAAGAAGCTGTGTGTAAATTGCCTTAGAAATCATACTGTTTACAACTATAAAAACCACTTTCGCTGCAAACTTGGCAAAAACAAACATTACACTTTACTACACAAAGAACAAAAAGATATGGTTACCGATTCTAATTGCGCACTTCAATCAGAAGTCGTGTGTCTGCATCCGTCTCATTCGTATCTAAGTAAAACTGCCACTAACATCCCATTATCAACAGCGATCGTACAAGTTAAAGATGTATAGTGATTCACACCCTCCTGATTGAGGCCCGGCGCTGCTAGCAGCTCGTGTTTATGACGTCACATGATATTATTTAATGCTGAGCGGAAACTTGTTCTCTCTTATCTCCTCTTTCGCTAGACACGCCGACTCACCTTTTTTTGTTTGAATAAATTCTATGTTATTTCCGAGTATTTCCTATCAGCACTCACCACACCAAACCACATAAGATGTATCCGGAAAATGGATTAAATGCCGAGCTCTTGTTGACAATGCATCACAAGCATCTTTAATAACAGCGGAATGTTCTACCCAAGTTGAGGCTAAAACGAAAAACAACAAATCGGGTTATACGAGGTTCTGGAAACTGCATTGCAGAATCATCTAACTCCTCAATCGAATTCAATTTCAAAAGATGGTTCGATTCGGAAATCTACAAAACTAGAGCTTTGGTAGCAACCAAACTTACTTCCGCCACGACAAATTTAACGTACACGACTGTCTTCTGCTGGATTCGAACAACTCGCAACCCTCAGATTGTAGTCCGCTACTCTTCCAACCGGGTTACCCAGGCCCTCTCCGAAGCTTTCGAATGACACCACAAGCACAAACCTCGCTCCACACAATTCGATGTTAAAATGGCCAAAAGTTCGACCCCCTCCTCACGCTGAATGCGCATGCGCACTCAATCAGAAGGTCATACCAGGTAGGAACATCCTGTTTATACGAATAGCCCATTGTGTTGCTCCAGTGTGACTTTAATTGAAAATACCAATACCTGTTTATACGACGGTATATATTTATCTCCTGGATGTTTCTTCCCGTTCAAATCACAAGACAAAACAGTTATAACGCTCGAACTTTGAATGCATGCCCCCAGTGTTCCGGTTTTAAAGGCATCTCAATCAACTTCTTGTAGCGACTGTTCGATGTCTATGGAAGCTGTGTTATGGCTTAAGCGGTTGCTTGTTGAGTTGCCGTCCTACCCTGGTTGGAAACGAAATAGTAGGTAGGTAGGTAATTTAATTAACATCGCACTGGAGCAACACAACGGGCTATTGGTGACGGTTCGGGATCAATACCAAAGCGAAAGATCCCAGGACAACACCAGGCAATTTTGAACCACGGTCAGATGAGGAAACGAACTAGTAAAAGACCTCGAATTATAGTTTGAAACTTCTGTTCCGTTAAATAGACTTTCTGACGGAATACTTTTATAAAGTGTACATCTCCACCATCTTTCCGGGGGCCCGGTTGGAAGAGTAACGGACTAGCAACCGAAGGGTTGCGAGTTCGAATCCAGCCAAACACCGTCGTGTACAAAGGGGGCTGGTGCACGTTAAATCTGTCGTGGCCTCAAATGTCCTCACGTTGGCGTGGTGTGGAAGTTTGGAGAGTGGGGTGCCAGCTCAGGTGTTGCCTCGTCATCTGACCGTGGTTCAAAATTACGTGGTGTTGTCCTCGGATCTTTCCCTCTGGGATTGATCCCGGACCGTCACCAATAGCCCGTTGTGTTGCTCCAGTGTGACGTTAATTGAAAATACCAAAATACCAAAATACCATTTTATGGGAGGAAACTCTTAAAACGAAATATTAAAGAAAAACGAAATTTTTATTATTTCATTTTACGAGTATCGTTTAATTTCGTTTCTTGCGAAAAAACGAAAATAAACAATATCTTTCATTGGTTAAGGGGGGGGGGGGGTATTTCAATTAACGTCACACTGGAGCAACACAATGGGCTATTGGTGACGGTCCGGGATCAATCCCAAAGGGAAAGATCCGAGGACAACACCACGTAATTTTGAACCACGGTCAGATGACGAGGCAACACCTGAGCTGGCACCCCACTCTCCAAACTTCCACACCACGCCAACGTGAGGACATTTGAGGCCACGACAGATTTAACGTGCACCAGCCCCCTTTGTACACGACGGTGTTTGGCTGGATTCGAACTCGCAACCCTTCGGTTGCAAGTCCGTTACTCTTCCAACCGGGCCACCGCGGCCCTTTCATTGGTTAAAATTAGTCTAAAAGTATTGCTATTTGTTTAAAAAAAGGGACTCAATTTTCGTTGACCTTTGGTGAACTCGAGTTTTCTTTGCTTCATTTAAAAAAATAATTTCGTAAAGTCATTTGATTCAAAATAATATTTTGGAGTTTGCAAAAATAATTGTGTACAAACGCGAATTTAAATTACACGAATATTTTATCGTTCGGCATACTTAACACATTTTGTGCTTTAGCCAATTCATTTAATATCCTAGCAAACAATGAGCCGTGGTAGCCCGGTTGGGAGAGTTACGGACTAGCAACCGGAGGAATGCCACTTCAAATTCGACCAGACAGTCGTGTACAAAGGGGGCTGATGCATGCTCAATCTGTCGTGTCCACAAATGTCCTCACGTTGCCTTGGTGTGGAAGTTTGAAAAGTGGGGTTCCAGCTCAGCTGTGGACCTCGTCATCTGACCATGGTTCAAAATTACGAGGTGCTGTACTCAGATTTTTCCCTAAGGGACCGACCCATACCGTCGCCAACAGACCGTTGAATTGCTCCAGTGCGACGTTAATTACCAACCCGGATGTTCACCAATAGCCCGTTGAGTTGCTAGTGTATTAATTCAACTACCAACCTAGGGGTAAGCTGCAAAGAAGAGGGTGCTTCGTAAGTGATCCATGTCCAGTCCAGTTCTTCGGAAAAAGCCCTTTAGGTTCCTCGGGAACCCTTCAAGTGGTTGCATAAAAATTGTATACTGGCGATCTATAAAAGATTCTTGAGATCGAACGTTAGTGTTGTGGTGTTTTAATATAATAATTAACATACCAAATAAACATTTAACATTTTATTATTTCGTTTCAAGACTTGTTAATTGCTTAATAATTGTTTAGGAATAAGAAAAATACAATATCTATTCATCTCGTTAGAACATACAATACAAAGGCACATTTATTATATGCATGACTGATTAGAAAAGCAATTAAATCATCCTTTATATCGAAAGACACCTTTTACCTACAATTAAATGATCATAATTGAATGCAAGTCAATCGACTGGGCCTTGCTGATTTCATAACACCTATTCCACATCAAGAGCGTACGAATCCTTAATAACTCTGAAAACAGAAATAAAAACATCTAATAAAGGTCTGTCAGATTTAAAATGAAAATATTTTATCTAAAAACAGTTTGGGAAAAATCAATCTTTTCAGATTTATATGAAATAACCATGCAGAAAAGGTTCAAGCAAAAAGTATACGTTTCATAGTTCAGAAAATAATTTATTTTTGGTGTATACTTTTCAAATTTAGTATGATTTTATATTTAAAAGGAAATCACTTTGAAACTTCTATCCTTTCAACTTATACGTTTATGAACAAAATCACAAGACTAATTTTGGGGTAAGTGTTTTGCTGTTTGCAAAATAACTTATATAACCTATTTACTCTACAATGAAACTTGCACTCTTATTATAGGACTCATTGATTATAAGATGACTTATTCACAAGATCTTAGCTTAAAATTTCTACCATTTTATTGTAATTACATTCTGATGTGTACATCTATTGTGGTAGGATTTAAACATTCGGAATCCAAAAATCAAATAGTACACTGATCAGCCTTATTATAGACCATTTTACAGGTAACGAGATCTTAAATAAGTGTGGCGAAGTTTCATTATTGTATAGATGGTAGGTGGTAAATTAACGTCGCACTGGAGCAACACAACGGGCTACTGGTGACGGTGTGGGATCGATCCCAAGGGACAAAACGGGAAATTTTGAATCAATGGTCAGATGACGTGAACACCTGAGTTGACATCCCACTCCAAACTTCCACACTACGTCAACGTGAGGATATTTGATGACACGACAGATTTAACGTACACAAACCCCCTTTTCGTTGGACCTAGTTTTGAACTCGCAACCCTCCGGTTGCTAATCCGTTACGCTTCCAACTGGGTTACCGCAGCCACCATTTTTGTAGAAAAGAAATTAGTTTTTAAAAATCTCGCTGCCCGCAAAACAACACTTGGACAAAATTGCTCCTGATATTTTTATTCATAAATATAAAGCTTCAAAAAGGCTTTAAAGTGATGTCCTTTTTAATATTTGATTTTGAAATTTTTTATGTTTCCTGAAAATATTCAATGGACTTGCCTTTATCTTTTGGATGCTTTGTAGCAAGATGTTCTCGCAATCAACTTGGCTTCTTTGGATAATGTTTTATGACACAGTAAACACATTGGGAATTGTTTATTTACAACAGATTCGATTAAATCCATCTTCAGATACTCTGGTAAATAGCCACGAGAATATTTCTTTCATGAGGCGTGGGCTCAATATTTCACACAATTTATAAAACTTGTTTGAAGCGCAAGCAGATGCTTACTTTCACAAATATAACTACGTACTGACCTCACCATGAAACAAACTCAACTTGAGTGATGGCCGTTGGTACACCCCGCCATCGTCATGCGCAATACAACCTGCACTTCCATTGTCATAGATGCGCGGTGATAACGGAAAGTAGTTTCAGCACCCCTACCGCAGACCATGAAAGCGCTTGAATCGCCTACTAGTAGGTAGGGATCACGTTGACTACCACTGTTTTAAAGCAATGAATCCTGAACTTTCCTGACATATTGAACGCTCTTATATCAAGAATATTTTCATGATAAGTTAATTTCAAGGATGTAGAAGAAAATGGATAGTCAAGCGATGGCCTTGGGGGCCAAGGGAAAAACAATTCAACTCGTGGTTTCTTGTAGAAATTCGAAGTATTCGAATATCTAGTCATTCGAATACAAAAGAACTCGTACAGCAAAGTATTCGAATAAAATACTTGGATACCAAAGTATTCTGAAATATTTTTAGTGTTTTTTACCTGCTTTTTATGTCGCCAAGGAGAATTTCTTAGATAAAAACACCATTTTTGTCTTGGCGGAAAATAATTCAAAAATTAAGGAAACATATTTTTAAAATAGAAAAAAACATCCACACAACTGATTATTATTTCTATAGCAAGTATTTACTTAGGTGAAATAATCTTTACTTTTTAAGATATATCGGTATAGTAGTTTGTTCGTTAATAATTTATTAGTTTCAAGTATAATGGAACCAGGCTATATGATATGATTAGCATATCTTCAAATCAAAAGAATTAACAAAAATTAATGAGATTGAAATTATCTCGAGATTGCCATAATCCTAACCAAATCTGTACCAAAATTGCTGCATGAAGTTTGGCTCTAATTGTTCCACGAGAATAATTTAGTGTCGGTGGAAATTAACTTCTAGCCATTAATCAAAATGCCATTAATCAAATTCTTAACCGGAAGTATTTTATTCGTCTTCAGTTCGTTTGTGTTGGTCGATGTGTTTCCAACGAAAACCTCAAGAAAAGAAATGACTTTTTATGATATAAAAATCTTTGGGCGCATTTAGACATTTTTAAAGGACTACTTCGGTGAATTTTCCTTTAAATCTGAATCTAACTTCCGAATTTTACACATAATACCTAAAAAACGTCCTTTAAATTCATACTTTTGTTCATTTTTTAAATGTCGAAATATATGAGGAATTTTATACTCAAAAAAATTCACGTACTTTTTGTCACATCTACAATACTAGATAAACGATTCAAATATAATTACTAAAGAATAACAGATTTTCATTCCAGAAAGGTACTCACATGAGGAAATGGATGGAGTGTGTTTTGACTCTGAATTCATCAGCTTCAACAATAATTTCCGCATGGTTTCCCCTGTAAGTTGATGATGACTTTCCATCAGATTTACCCATTCTCTGGATCCAAAAACATCCTGCGAATGCATATGCAGGAAGTTGTGAACAGATCTCATGAGATCGCAGTCTTGGTGCATATCTGCCAGAACCAAGACATCACACACATTGGATATTGACAAGTTGTACTTCAGACAGGACACACATTGCTTCTTCAACGTCGAAAACTGGTATTTGTCTGCAGCCGAGTACAACTTGATGGCGTCTTCTGGTTGGAGCTCCGGTAAGCGGTCTCCGTACAAAAAGCTCCTCATATTCTTCAAAGTTTCGGCGTCTATGTCGGTGATACGAACGACACCAGTCCTCTTCTCTTGGGTGTCTCCACTGAACATGGCTCGGAAGACAGGAGACCGGGCGCAGAGCACGGTCTTGTGGACAGCAAACTGGAGGTCTTCAGAAATTAGAGTCACATCAGTTAATTCTTTGTCGATCAACAAATTAGATATATCGCTTCTCAAACTATCCACTTCAATCGAATTACTTATCTGAAGACTAGCTCCACCAATAATAACCTCTTCTCCCTTATATGAGATGAGGAATTCGCATCGCATAGAAAACACATCGCCATCTAATAGGGCAGATTTACGATTCTCGAGGGTGCTCAATTTGATGATCGGAGGAAATGACCAGACTTCGTAGTCTCCAAACAGGTGTTCGTCCTCTCTAGATTCTTGAGCCATGCCACTCCTGTCGAGCACGGACACTTTGCCTTTCACGAGCATCTGTTTCAAGTCCCAGTCCTCCCTCTGAATGTCGATCCTGACGCTGCCGCCGCTGTTCCAATCTCCACTCACATAGCAGGACAAGAGAAGTGCTGATTTCTCTCTCATGGCGGACACGACAGAAATGGATATCCTTCGCATGGACTGCATCTTGGCTTTGAAACCCTTGATGGTCCATGTGATCTGTCTCTGTTCTACTGGTATTCTGGTACAAGCGGAACATTGAGTGGGATAGTGTTCGGAGGTCATGCAGTCATCGCTAACAGCTGAGGAGATTTCTTCCAGAGAAATTGTAGTTCTGAGATGGGAAGCAGGAACTTTCGTGGTTTCTGCAGGTGATTCTTTTTCAGCAGTCGCTCGCCACATGCTGCACTGTAGAGTAAGAACGTCATTTGGAAGAAACGCATTTTTATTCTTGAAAAGAAACTCTTGGGATGTAAGTTTGTTGTATCCCCAGGTAGTAGTTTCCTCTTTGAATGTGCTACCTTTACTTCTTTTTCGTATTGACGATTTCATATCAACGTTCACCAAAGTTATATTAAAAGCTATAGTTATTTCCTCAGGTTCTTTTTTACTTATAATCGAAAGGTAACACGAAACATATTTACCATCAGAATCCTCACTTTCTTTGGGATGCAGCCACAGTTCCCACCTCGTTTTGTCCAACGCGTCCACCACAAAAGCAGGACTCGTTAGTTTTTCCTCGTTCTGCTGCGGACACATACTGAAGTTCTCGATGCGCCAAGTGAAAGTGAAAGCATCTTTTTTTGCCATGGCGTCGAAGAGGCTAAGACCGAGATAGTAGCTCAAAGTGGGAGGAAGGTCGGCTTAGAAGAACCCTCCACGTACACATACTCGCTTCATAAGAAATGCCAAAAGCAGATGAGAAATATCTCTCAGTTATCTTTCAAAACAATACCTGAACTTTGTGATTTGTATGGATAACCCTTATCATATCTGGAACATTTTATATGTATTTTTTCCTTTTGAACATTCATGTGATCTGGTGTCACTAACGTCACACAAAATAAATGGTTTTGTAAGGCGCCTAATGTTAGGCACCTCTGCTTCCGTCTTATTTATTACATCCGGATGACCATGGTTATTTATTACATCCGGATAAATAGTATAAATAATAAGTGGGATTGGTTGAAAAGAGCCAGGTATTGTTTTCAAAATGAAGGCAATATCGTTCGTAGATGAGATGACTTTGTAATTAGTGTACAATATGACCTGTACTTGAAAAGGTCTTTTTAACATGGTTCTGAGGCCTGTTAATTTCTCTCACCTACCAGGGTGCTATGTTCGAGGAAAGGCTACTGGTTTCAAACACTAGATTTCGGTAAATCAGAAACAGGATTAGAGTATGAGGAATCGAGTGTGAGAACTAGTTACTTTTCCAGTATATCGCAACAAGTCCCCACCAAAGAACTGGGTATCTTTTCCAGGAGTCAAGTTGATTTGTTTTTCCGAAGAAGAAAATTCAAAGTATAAAAGAGTGAAATTATAGTGTAATATAGAAAAAAGAACGGGTTTCAACGCAGAAAAAAGTGAGACGTTTAACAAAATGTCTCACTCACTGGATACAAAAAAATTGGCAGCTTTCAACGAAGGTGCAAACTGTACTGATGACGTGAATATTGGGGCCTGATGGACGAATGAATGAATCAGACAAAGGAAGTTTGAACGATTGTTTATTGTCAATATTCAACGATTAATTTAGTGTTTGAAGGATTAAAGTGCAGTTTGATATTAGCATTGAAGGATCAATTTATTGATTAAAGACTGGTGATTGTTGCGTAGTTCGGAAGCTTTCGAATGACCACTTAAGCAACCCTCACTCCATGGAATCCAAAGTTACCCAAATCTCGCCCATTACCGTAGAATTTCGACATTTTGCGGACACTCTCCCCACGCTCAGTATAACTGCACACTCAATTCGAAGGTCATGTCAGTTACAAACGTATTTTATTTACACGACAGTATATATTTATCTCCTGGATGTTTCTTCCCGTTTTGAAATCACAAGACAAAACAATTACAAAGTTCGACTTTGCGTGCCCCCAAGGTGTTGTGATTTTAAAGACGTAATCACGTCAAACAACTTCTTGTAGCGACTGTCCGGATTTTCGATACGTCTATGGAAGCTGTTATGGGCTATAATAATTAAAGTTGCTTATTGCGTCGCACTCCGACCCTCCTTGGAAACGAACTAGATGTAAAAGACGTCGAATTATATTTAGAAACTTCCATTCTGTTGATCTCTGTCTGACGGAATGGACTTTTATAACGTGTACATTTCGACCATCTTTCCCCGAATGCCCTTTATGTTTGCAGTATTTCATTTTATGCGAGGAAACTCATAAAACGAAATATTAAAAAACCAAATTTTTAATATTTCATTTTACGAGTATCGTTTAATATCGTTTCTTGCGCAAAAACGAAATAAACAATATTTTTTATTAGTTAAAATAAATTTTAAATGTATTGGTATTTGTTAAAAAAAAGGGACTCAATTTTGGTTGACCTTTGGTGAACTCGAGTTTTCTTTGCTTCGCTTAAAAAAATAATTTCGTAAAGTCATTTGATTCAAAATAGTATTTTGAATAGTTGGAGTTTGCAGAAATAATTGTGTACAAACGCGAATTTAAATTACACGAATGTTTCACCGTTCGGCATACTTAACACATTTTGTGCTTTAGCAAATTCATTTAATATCTGAGCAAACAATGAGCGGTGGTAGCCCGGTTGGGAGAGTTTCGGTCTAGCAACCGGAGGAATGCCACTTCGAATTCGACCAGACAGTCTTGTACAAAGGGGGCTGATGCACGTTCAATCTGTCGTAGCCACAAATGTCCTCATGTTGCCTTGGTGTGGAAGTTTGGAGATTGGGGTGCCAGCTCAGGTGTGGACCTCGTCATCTGGCCATGGTTCAAAATTACGAGGTGTTGTCCTCAGAATTTTCCCTAAGGGACTGACCCATACCGTCGCCAATAGACCGTTGAATTGCTCCAGTGCGACGTTAATTACTTACCAACCCGAATATTTACCAATAGCCCGTTGAGTTGCTAGTGTATTTATTCAACTATTTTAGAGCTGAATCCTATGACTAATGCAAGAATTGGCCAAAAGAGCAATTTTAATTAACACTAAGCACAAGACAAAACAATTACAAGAATAAACAAACATAAATCAATATCTCGGGGGACAAAACCTCAGCGCGTCATTCCTACGCTGGCCTTGGGAAACAACTAAAGAAAAATTGTTCATTCGCTTTCGCGGCGAGTGTGTCACGTGGTCCGCCATCACCAATCAAGGCGCATATCGCTGAGACACACGTTAAAGAGCTGATGCGTTACACTACCAACCTAGGGGTAAGGTGCAAAGAAGAGGGTGCTTCGTAAGTGATCCATGTCCAGTCCAGTTTTTCGGAAAAAGCCCTTAAGGTTCCTCGGGAACCCTTCAGGTGGTTGGACAAAAATAGTATACTGGCGATCTATAAAAGATTCTTGAGATCGAACCTTAGTGTTGTGGTGTTTTAATATAATAATTAACATACCAAATAAACATTTAACATTTTATTATTTTGTTTCAAGACTTGTTAATTGCTTAGTAATTGTTTAGCAATAAGAAAAATATAATATCTTTTAATCTCGTTAGAACATACAATACAAAGGCATATTTATTTTATGCATGACTGATTAGAAAAACAATGAAATCACCCTTTATACCGAAAGACAACTTTTACCTACAATTAAATTATCATAATTGAATGCAAGTCAATCGACTGGGCCTTGCTGATTTCATAACACCTATTCCACATCAAGAGCGTACGAATCCTTAATAACTCTGAAAACAGAAATAAAAACATCTAATAAAGGTCTGTCAGATTTAAAATGAAAATATTTTATTTAAAAACAGTTTGGTAAAAATCAACCTTTTCAGATTTATATGAAATAACCATGCAGAAAAGGGAGAAAAGGTTCAAGCAAAAAGTATACGTTTCATAGTTCAGTAAATAATTTATTTTTTGGTGTATACTTTTCAAATTTAGTACTTTTATAGTATGATGTTATATTTATAAGGAAATCACTTTGAAGCTTCTATCCTTTCAACTTATACGTTTATGAACAAAATCACGAGACTAATTTTGAGGTAAGTGTTTTGCTGTTTGCAAAATAACTCATATAACCTATTTACTCTACAATGAAACTTGCACTCTTATTATAGGACTCATTGATTATAAGATGACTTATTCACAAGATTTTAGCTTAAAATTTCTACCATTTTATTGTAATTACATTCTGATGGTACATCTATTGTGGTAGGATTTAAACTTTCGAAATCCAAAAATCAAATTATACACTGATAAGCCTTATTATAGACCATTTTAGAGGTAACGAGATCTTAAATAAGTGAGGCGAAGTTTCATTATTGTATAGATGGTAGGTGGTAAATTAACGTCGCACTGGAGCAACCCAACGGGCTACTGGTGACGGTGTGGGATCGATCCCCAAAGGAAAGATCCGAGGACAAAAAATGAAATTTTGAATCAATGGTCAGATGACGTGAACACCTGAGTTGACATCCCACTCTCCAAATTTCCACACCACGTCAACGTGAGTACATTTGAGGCCGCGACTGATTTAACGTACACAAACCCCCTTTGGTTGGACCTAGTTTTGAATTCGCGACCCTCCGGTTGCTAATCCGTTACGCTTCCGACTGGGTTACCGCAGCCACCATTTTTTGTAGAAAAGAAATTAGTTTTTAAAAATATCGCTGCCCGTAAAACAAAACTTGGACAAAATTGCTCCTGATATTTTTGTTCATAAACATAAAACCTAAAAAAAAGCTTTAAAGTTATATCCTTTTTAATATCGGGCCGCGGTAGCCCAGTTGGAAGAGGAACGGGAGGGTTACGAGTTCGAAACTAGGTCCAGCCAAAGGCCGTCTTGTACACAGGGGCTGGTGCACGATGAATCTGCTGTGTCTCATGTCCTCATGTTAGCGTGATGTGGAAAGGTTCGTGTGCTTACCCCATCTGACCGTGGTTCAAAATTACGTGGCGTTGTCCTAGGATCTTTCCCTTTGGGATTGATCCCGGAACGTCGCCAATAGCCCACTGTGTTGCTTCGTTCGACGTAAATTACCTACCTACCAAAAGCTACTTTCAATTTTTAGATTTTTTAGTAAAAAATTACGTTAAAAAATACTTATATAAATAGATAATGAGCCATTACTAGATTTAAGTTATTTAGTTTCGTCTTCACAAATGTGGGCAGATGGTCTGATAAAAAGAAATCTCACCTCTACCCAAATTTAAGAGTGAATAAATAGTAAAACAATGAAATCACGCGCTTTGCAACAGTATCAAAAGCAACTTGATATCAGGAAGAACATTTCGATTGTCTTTTAAAGCAAGGGTAGTCAAACTTTTTTACCTACTTTTGTATCTCTATACGCCCACTTTTGCATCTTTGTTGGTAGTAAAATTTTCTTACCGCCCACCGGTTCCGCAGTAACTTAATTAACCAAATTAACTGCAAAGTACTTGTACTTTTTGAGTGGAGGTTTAGTAAAAATATGTAGTTCAATTTATCTTTTTATTTATACTTTGCATATGTTTATAATGCACAGAAAATTTAATTTAATGCTGCATTTCTGCATCTCCATCGCACAGCGCCTACTAGTGCGGAAGCTAAATTAAATTGAAGAAAATGAAAATTAAATATAAAAACTATAAAAGTATAAAGTCTATTAAATTACCTTTAATTAATTATTAATGAGATCCTTGAGGCTGATGTTGCGAAACTAATATTTGATATATGGTTCAATTTTCGTAAGGAACAACGAAGGTCTCCTCATTCGGAAATATTCAGACGGTTTCTCTGTTTGATGATAATATGATTAACAGCACTAAAGCCTGATTCTTCAAGATATGAGGTAGGGAAAGGTATCAATAAATTGAATATCATTTTCCACATATTTGGTTATAACACAGGCATTTTTTTATTTAGCCATAGGTTTTCACATCCACCACTATCGAAATTATATTTACTCTTTCATCATTTCTAACAGTTCTTGGCAAGTTGTACGAGCCTCCTCAATATTTGCAGTAAAAGGATTTTTCATCCAGTCAAGTTCAAAATATCTTCAAATCGTTTTTCCATATCCAATTTAAGTTCGTTAAGGTGGCTACTGTATCTTTCAGTCTCTTTTGGAGTTACATCATCTTTTATACATGATAATTTGGGAAACTGATGAAATTCTCTCTTCAGCAGATTGTAACGAAGATCAAATTTTTCGATAAATATTGACAAAATATTTTGGCAATTGGTAAGAGTTTTATTAGCTCCTTGAAGCTGCAAATTGATTTCATTAAATCTCTTGAAAATATCTGCCAAAGGCATCATTCTGTACTGTTTTTAATTGTTGACAGATTGTTCTCATTAATATATTTAAAAAATGTGTGATACTATCATATAATGCTAGAAAATGAGACAAACTTGTACCCTTTGACAGCCACCGAACTTCCGTGTGTAAAAGTAACCTAATCAATTCCTCATTATTGTACACAGCTGTCGAAACATTCCATCATGTTTGGCATTGGATATGATCTTATTTACAGCTCTAATTATTATAGTTAATGATGAATGGAGACTTGTACTTATATGCTTTCCTACAAGACATTGTCTGTGCGCCACACAATGACAGTATTGTTCAAAAGTATATTATTTTTTTGCAAAGTATGATTTCACAGCATTAAATATTGATAATCCTCTTGTATCTGTAATGAGATGTATTGTGAATAGCATTTATTCTCGTAATATATTGTTTTCATCAAAATAACGTACATGTCATCAATAAAACATTATTATCTGCAATGGTAGACTCGTCCAATTGTATAGAAAAGGAAGAGTTTTGGAGGATACCTATAAGTTTATTTTCAACATTAACTGCCATTTCTTCAATTCATCGCTTTAGTGTTCTATCGTTTAGGGGCAACGTTTTTAAAGCTTCAGGTATATCCTGATGCATTACTGTTGAGATAAATTCTTTTATAGAGGGTATTATTAAAGTTTCTCCAATATTATAGATTTTACCACTTTTTGCAATTAATTGTGAAATGCGATAAGCGGCAATTAATCCATCTTCGTTCGTTGCATGTTGTTTCTTAAATGATGCAAGGATTGCTGGACGATTTTGAAATTTTTTATATTTCCTGAAAATATTCAATGGACTTGCCTTTATCTTTTGGATGCTTTGTATCAAGATGTTCTCGCAATCAACTTGGCATCTTTGCTTCATTGGATAATGTTTTATGACACAGTAAACACATTGGGAGTTGTTTATTTACAACAGATTCGATGAAACCCATCTACAGATACTCCGGTAAATAGCCACGAGCGTATTTATTTTTTATGAGACATGGGCTCAATATTTCACACAATTTATAAAACTTGTTTGAAGCCGTAGGCACGTGCTTACTTTCACAAATCTAACTACGTACTGGCCGCACCATGAAACGAACTCAACTTGAGTGATGGTCGCTGGTACACCCCGCCCTGTCATTGATACAACCTGGTACAACCTGCTCTGTCATTGAGTCATAGATGCGCGGTGATAACGGAAAATAACTCCAGCATCGGACAAAATCCCTACCGCCCACCATGAAAGCTTGAATCGCCCACTGGTGGACGGTAGGAACCTGGTTGACTACCACTGTTTTAAAGCAATGAATCCTGAACTTACCTGCGTATTGAACGCTCTTATATCAAGAATGTTTTCATGATAAGTTAATTTCAAGAATATAGAAGAGAATGGATAGTCAAGCGACCATCTTGGCAACGAAGGGAGAAACAATTCAAATCGTGGTTTCTTGTAGAGATGGGAGTATTCGAATACAAAAGAACTCGTATAGCAAAGTATTCCAATACCAAAATACTTGAATACCGAAGTACTTGGATACCAAAGTATTCTGGAAACGTTTTTAGTATTTTTTACCTGCTTTTTATGTCGCCAAGGAAGAATTTCTTAGAAAAAAACACCGTTTTTGTCTTGGCGGAAAATAATTCAAAAATTAAGGAAAAATATTTTTAAAATCGAAAAAAAATCCATACAACTGATTATTATTTCTATAGCAAGTATTCACTTAGATGAAATAATCTTTACTTCTTGAGATATATCGGTATAGAAGTTTGTTCAAGCTAATAATTTATTAGTTTCAAGTATAATGGAACCAGGTTATATGATATGAATTGGCCATCTTCAAATCAAAAGAATTAACAAAAATTAATGAGATTGAAATAATCTCGAGGTTGCCATAATCCTAACCAAAGCTGTACCAAAATTGCTGCATGAAGTTTGGCTCTAATTATTCCACATAAATAATTTAGTGTCGGTGGAATTTAACTTCTTGCGTCACCAAAATGCCATTAATCAAATTCTTAACCGGAAGTATTTTATTCGTCTTCAGTTCGTTTGTGTTGGTCGATGTGTTTCCAACGAAAATATGAAGAAAAAAATTACTTTTTATGATACAAAAATCTTTGGGCGTATTTAGACATTTTTAAAGGACTAATTCGGTGCATTTTCATAAATCTGAATCTAACTTCCGAATTTTACACATAACACCTAAAAATCGTCCTTTAAATTCATACTTTTGTTCATTTTTTAAATGTTGAAATATATAAGGAATTTTATACCCTAAAAAATTCACACATTTTTCTCAACATTTACAATACTAAATAAACGATGCAAAAATAATTACAAGAGAATAATAGCGATTTTCATTCGAAAAAGGTACTCACATGAGGAAGTGGATGGAGTGTATTTTGACTCAGAATTCATCAGCTTCAACAATAATTTCCGCATGGCTTCCCCTGTAAGTTGATGATGACTTTCCATCAGATTTATCCATTGTCTGGATCCAAAAACATCCTGCGAATGCATATGCAGGAAGTTGTGAACAGATCTCATGAGATCAGAGTCTTGGTGCGTATCTGCTAGAACCAAGACATCACACACATTGGTTATTGACAAGTTGTACTTCAGACAGGACACACATTGCTTCTTCAACGTCGAAATCTGGTATTTGTCTGCAGCCGAGTACAACTTCATGGCGTCTTCTGCTTGAATCGCCGGTAAGTGGTGTCCGTACAAAAAGGTCCACATATTCTTCAAAGTTTCCGCGTCTATATCGGTGATACGTACGACACCAGACTTCTTCTCTTGGGTGTCTCCACTGAACATGGCTCGGAAGACAGGAGACTGGGCGCAGATGACCGTCTTGTGGACAGCAATCTTAAGATTCTCACAAATAAGACTCACATCAGTTAATTCTTGGTTGCACAGTAAATCAATTGTACCGATTCTCAAATCATCAACTATCGAATTATCTATCTCAAGACAAGCTCCACCAATAATAACCTCTTCTCCCTTATATGAGATGAGGAATTCGCATCGCAAAGACAACACATCGTCATCTAATAAGGCAGATTTACGATTCTCGAGGGTGCTCAATTTGATGATCGGAGGAAAGGACCAGACTTCGTAGTCTTCTCCAAACAGGTGTTCATCCTCTCTAGATTCTTGAGCCATGCCACTCCTGTCGAGCACGGACACTTTGCATTTCACGAGCATCTGTTTCAAGTCCCTGTCCTTCCTCTGAATGTCGATCCTGACGCTGCCGTCGCTGTACCAATCTCCACTCATATAGCCGGACAAGAGGAGCACAGATTTTTCTCTCATGGCGGACACGACAGAAATGGATATCCTTCGCATGGACTGCATCTTGGCTTTGAAATTCTTGATGGTCCATGTGATCTGTCTCCGCTCTACGGGTATTCTGGAACAGGCGGAACTTTGCGTGGGATAGTGTTCGGGGGTCATGCCGTCATCGCTAATAACTGAGGAGATTTCTTCCAGAGAAATTGTAGTCCCGAGATGGGAAGCAGGAACTTTCATGGTTTCCTTTGTTTCTGCAGGTGACTCCTTTTCATCAGTCACTCGCCACATGCTGCACTGTAGAGTGAGAACGTCATTTGGAAGGAACGCATTTTTATTCTCGAAAAGAAACTCTTGGGATATAAATTTGCTGTATCCCCACATAGTTTCCTCTTTGAATGTATTTCTTTCTTTACTTCGTGTTCGTATTGACGATTTCGTATCAACGTTCACCAAAGTTATATTAAAAGCTATAGTTATTTCCACAGGTTCTTCTTTCTTGCTTATACTCGAAAGGTAACACGAAACATGTTTACCATCAGAATCCTCATATCCTTTGGGATACAACCACAGTTCCCATCTTGTTTTTTCCAACGCGTCTACCACAAAAGCAGGACTCGTTATTTTTTCCTCGTTCTGCTGCGGACACATACTGAAATTCTCGATACGCCATGTGAAAGTGAATGCATCATTTTCTGAATCGTTGGTCATGGTTTCGAAGAGGCAAAGACCAAAATAGTAGCTCAAAGTGGGAACGAGGACGGCGTAGACGGAACCTCCACTTCCAAATCCTCGCTTCATAAGAAATGCCAGAAGCAGAGATGAGAAATATCTCTCAGTTATCTTTTAAAACAATACCTGAACTTTGTGATTTGTATGGATAGCCCTTATCATATCTGGAATATTTTATATATATTTTTCCTTTTGAACATTCATGTGATCTGGTCTCACTAACGTCACACAAAATAAATGGTTTTGCAAGGCTCCTACTGTTAGGCCACGTTCACATGGACTTTTTCCAACTCGCGTTTGATAAGAATTTTCGAGCGCTATCATGTGAACACCTCTTGGGCGTTTTTCAAAGTCAATTCCGTTATGCATTAAATTGTGATTTTTATTCCCCTAATTCAAGTTTCTATCTTTTGAATGGTTAAAGATAGAATCAAAATTTCAACGGATTTCAAATCAGCGTAACATTTTACGACAGATCGATACCAAAAACATGATTTTCTTTGAAAAATTATTATTTTTTCTCAATTGTAGCAAATAATCTTTTTTAAGATATTCCTTAAAATACTAAGCGTAAACGAAAGTATTGCCTTGTCTTTAAAGGGAATGTCACTTTAATAAGATATTTTGTTGCCCCTTTTCAATTGTTTTAATTTTACAGTCATTAAAAATAGGATGAAAATCTTCCTTTCCCAACCTAAAATTGATTCCCGTGTTCACAAGAGCCTGGATTTGGGGGGGGATTTCAATTAACGTCACACTGGAGCAACACAATGGGCTATTGGTGACGGTCCGGGATCAATCCCAAAGGGAAAGATCCGAGGACAACACCACGTAATTTTGAACCACGGTCAGATGACGAGCCTGGATTTGGTTAACTTAGAAATGTTAAAAATTAACAAAAAAATGCCTAAAATAATCTAAAAAATATTCATAATGACGTAAAAATTTGATACTTTGATTTCTAAACATCCGTTCTCTAATTGTCTGTGAATAAAGTGTTTTTGAACTTCAATCTTTATACATTAATAAATGCAATATAATCGACTTGCTGACCAGAAGTGACAACCTAAACAGGTAAATCTTTCGTAACGTATCGTATACGATGCATTCCAGTGCAATGCCAATGCCATCAACCTCCGTTGTAAATTTTTGAACGTTAGCTTTTCGTAATTTTTTCAAAATTTTTCGAATGACGGGATATTTTGACCTAGGAACCGGTAAGAGCCAGCGGATCACAGAGAAACAGTGCTTTATGTAGTTCAAATTGTGGTATTATTAAACATTTTCAATAACTCTAAAAAATTAAAGTATTCGTTTTTTGCTGTCAAGACTACAGGATGAAACCCTATAACCTTCACTCTCCAGTGTCGATGATTCACCCACCAATAAAAATAGTAAGGATTTATTTTGTGTTAAGGGGTGATCACGGATTTTTTGGGCTCAAGAATCTAGCAGATGAGTCATTTGTAATGAGTTTTATCTTAAAAGCGAAACTGCGTATGAAAAATTGAAATATTTCTGTAAAACTTTGATTAAAACGAAACTAACTGGAAAATGACCAAACAATTTCCTTAAAATTTTAAAATTGACGGTGTAAAATAAAATATATCCCCACAAAAATCTACATTTCTATAACCAGGAAATTGGAAACGGAATTTCTGTTCATACGACATTGTCTACGAAGTACTATCAAAACGATGACACGCAAACAAAATCCGGCACTGGCGATAACCTTTCTTTTTTATGCTATTTTTCAGGTTTTATCGTGTTTCCTACGATCTATAGCTAATTTTTTATTTAATTTTCCTTCAAATAAATCTCTATACTTTTTTAGAACCTATCTCTAAACATTTTAATGTATCAGCACAAATAACACATATATAACAATAATTAGTTTTTTAATTTTTAAACACAATTTTCTCTGAGTTCCGACTATCCGAAATGAAAACTAACCCTCCAACCTACCCTCTTTCAGGGGTTTTGTAGCACAAATGGAACCACGAATGAATAATGACTGGGAAATATTTCAACTGATATTTGTTTAAACCCCGCGATGAAACGAGAAAATTATGTTAAAACTAAAAAAATCTCAAAGGAAAACAAAGAACAGTATACATATCGAAAACCAGGAGATTGATAATAGAATTTGCGTCTACACGTATATATAATATAAAAATTTCGATTAAAGTAGTAATAACACTAACTGCAAGATTAAAATATAAATTCAATGAAAAATAAGCTCACACAGTAACTTAAGTTCATTTTCAAAAGTGATATCGAGTTCAATGTAACACGAGGATGTGAAAAATGAATGAAAATTGAAACTTTCCTTACGCATTTCACCCCTTGAGGACAAATGAAAAAAATAACTAAAGTTTAGCTTTTAAATTGAATATTTAATTTAAGCTTTATTTTAAAGACGTTTGCCGCACATGAAAACTAGAACGTGCAGTTGTTGGTATTCATTATTCTCAGAAATAAAATTACCCGCTATCCCCTTTAGTTGTAAACTATCATATTTTTACAAGTTTTGTGTGAAAGCAGAATAAATTTCTTCAATAAATCGAATACGATTAAATTTTCTCATCCTATTTTAAATGGCCATACATATAAATCAGTGGATTAAGACAAAATACTCCAATCAAGTTATATTTTTTCTATAAAAACGAGATGAATACTCCCTTTTGTGTTCGTAATGGATATATTCGTCAAATGAGTATCGCGAAAATATTAAAGTTACAGTTGAAAAATTATTTATTCAAAGAAAATCACATTTCAGGTATCGATCTGGTGTAAAATTTTCCGCAGATTTCAAATCCGATGAAATTTTCACTCTATCTTTAACGATCGCGAAGATAGAAACTTGGACTAGGGGAACAAAAAAGCCCTAACGCGCTTCCAAACGCGTGTCATGTGAACGGTGCAGTAGAAACGTATGCTTCTCCAAACGCCTTCTAATCGCGAGAACGACCGGAGATTGTTGAAGCGCCGAAGATTTCTAGTTTTAAAAAATTGGCAGCTTGCAACGAAGGTGCAAACTGTACTTATGACGTGAATTTTGGGGCCTGATGGACGAATGAATGAATCAGACAAAGGAAGTTTGAACGATTGTTTATTGTCAATATTCAACAATTAATTTAGTGTTTGAAGGATTAAAGTGCAGTTTGTTTGATATTAGCATTGAAGGATAAATTTATTGATTCAAGACTGGTGTTTGTTGCGTAGTTCGGAAGCTTTCGAATGACCACTTAAGCAACCCTCACTCCATGGAATCCAAAGTTACCGAAATCTCCCCCATTACCGTAGAATTTCGACATTTTGCGGACACTCTCCCCACGCTCAGTATAACTGCACACTCAATTCGAAGGTCATGTCAGTTACAAACGTATTTTATTTATACGACGGTATATATTTATCTCCTGGATGTTTCTTCCCGTTTTGAAATCACAAGACAAAACAATTACAAAGTTCGTCTTTGCATGCCCCCAATTGTGTTGTGATTTTAAAGACGTATTCACGTCAAACAACTTCTTGTAGCGACTGTCCGAATTTTCGATACGCCTATGGAAGCTGTTATGGGCTATAGTAATTAAAATTGCTTATTGCGTTGCAATCCGACCCTCCTTGGAAACGAACTAGATGTAAAAGACGTCGAATTATATTTAGAAACTTCCATTCTGTTGATCTCTGTCTGACGGAATGGACTTTTATAACGTGTACATTTCGACCATCTTTCCCTGAATGCCCTTTATGTTTGCAGTATTTCATTTCATGCGAGGAAACTCATAAAACGAAATATTAAAAAACGAAATTTTTAATATTTCATTTTACGAGTATCGTTTAATTTCGTTTCTTGCGCAAAAACGGAAATAAACAATACTTTTTATTAGTTGAAATAAGCTTAAAAAGTATTGCTATTTGCTAAAAAAAGGGACTAAATTTTCGTTGACCTTTGGTGACCTTTGGTGAATTTTCTTTGCTTCATTTAAAAAAATAATTTCATAAAGTAATTTGATTCAAAATAATATTTTGAAGATTTGGAGTTTTCAAAAATAATTGTGTACAAACGCGAATTTAAATTACACGAATGTTTTACCGTTCAACTCTTCCTGAGTAGCAATAGCCCGTTATGTTGCTCCAGTATAGCGTTAATTAAATACCTTCCTGAGTAACAACAATAAAATAGGATTCACGGATAGAGATTTGTGGCAGTAAAATGAAATTCGAGCTGCCCCTACTACAGGGCTGTCACAGGCGACTAAAAGGCAAAATTTTCCTACTGATTTTCAATCTTGGAGAAATCAGTTATTTTTTAAGCAGAAATCTCAATAGCTCTTATTTAAAAAAAATTGTGCGACTATTTTAAAATTCGCCACAGGTCAACCAAAATTTAAACTCTTTTTTAATCCTACGTTTTTTAACTAATTTTAACAATTTTTTTTTCTATTTCTCTTAAAATTAACATTTTTTCAAAGGACGTCAAGTTTTAGCTCCAAGCCTCACAATAATGAAAGAAAAACATATGTATATGTGGTTGCTAGATTGTCATGAAAACCTTATTAAGAAAATCTTTCCTTTTCAATTTAAAAATTTGATTTCTTAGTCAGATCTTCAACGGCATACTTATTTAACACATTTTGTGCTTTAGCCGATTCATTTTATATCTGAGCAAATAATGAGACGCGGTAGCCCGGTTGGAAGAGTTACGAACTAGCAACCGGAGGATTGCCAGTTCGCATTCAAGACCGTCGTGTACGAAGGGGGCTGGTGCACGTTCAATCTGTCGTGGCCTCAGATGTCCTCACGTTGGCGTGGTGTGGAAGTTTGGAGTGGGTTGCCAGCTGACTTCGTGATTCAAAATTACGTGGTGTTGTTCTCGGATATCTCCCTTCTGGGGATGATTCCGGACTGTCGCCAATAGCCCGTTTGTGTTGCTCTAATGCGACGTTAATTAAAATACCAACCTACCTACCAAACTAGCGTTTAGAAATTCTAAAATTACACAGCTTATAAATTATTTTGATGAAATTAAAAAGTTATAGGCACTTGGAATCTGGTTAGCACCTGAGATTCAGATGGATGGTAGGTAGTTAAATAACGTCGCACTAGAGCAGCACATCGGGCTATTGGCGACTGTCCGGGATGAGGGAAAATCCGCGGAAAGGAAAGATCCGAGGACAACTCCACGTAATTTTGAACGACGGTCAGATGACGAAGTCAACACCTGAGCTAGCACCACACTCTCCAAACGTCCACCCCAAGCCCATGTGAAGATATTAGAGGCCACGACAGATTTAACATGCATCAGCCTCCGTGTACACGATGGTCTTTGGTTTTCCAGAGTGGGCGGCAAAGAATATTGTTTTCGAAAAGCGCGGTTGAGTAAAAAAAATTGTGGGAGTGTTTTAATTAACGTCTCACTGCAGCAACACAACGGGCTATTGGCGAAGTTCCGAGATCAAACCCCAAAACGAAAGGTCTAAAACAGTTGGGGAAAGTATTATATAAACGAGTACTACGCATTCCTCGGCGGAAAATAAAGGTGTTCCATTGGTCCAAAATCGGTATTTCGTTAATTCCAATCGGGATTTCCTTAACCTGGCAAAGCTGAAACAAATTTGTCCTCTCGTATGGCTTTTCATTTTTCCTTATAATGATCATGGTAGAATGGTACAATTTATTTTGAGCTGTACCAATGTGCAGTCGTACATGTATGTATACACTAGAAATCACGAAAATGGACTAAAATATCGATATATTGTTTAATAATTCAAAATATTGTCCAACCCCTTAGCTTTCAAGCGATACCAAGATCTTGTAAATACTCGAAATAGTTTTCAAGTTACAAGGGTTTGGGTTATGTACTATCACCATAGACAAACACGCTTCCAAAACTTGAAACTGGATTTCTGAAGAACTGTTTTTGCAATAGGATGCTTCTTTCGAACAGTCATAACTCAACAATGAATTGATCTATTATAATTATTTTTGTGTCATTATAATCTATATAATACAGCGGATGTTTTGACCTCAGTCGAAGTTATTGGTTAAAAACGAATTTTTAGTTGATTTTTAAATGTTGAAATTCCTGAAAAAAATCTTAATTTTTTAGACTTCCTTCGTGAAAAAAATTGTAAAAAAGAACGTATTCCCTCTAGCAACTTAATGGAGGGTCAGAACATGAAGAACAATATTAGGAATAATTTATCAGCAGGAATTGTCTTTCTGAACACATTAGAATTTGAGATATCGCTGTTCAAAAACCGCGCTAATTATATCTAAATTAGATAATTAATGAGTAGCTTAATTAGAATTTTCCACACTAAAATGAGTTTAAGCACAAACCAATATTGTGAAAAAACTGGATTTTTAAAGTCAAAATTTAAAAAAAAAATTCTAGTGTATTACATACACTTAACGGAACTATTCTCGTTATATTTGGGCCACGGTAGCCCGGTTGGAAGAATAACCGATTAGCAACCGGAGGGTTGCGAGTTCGAATTTAAGCAAAGATCGTCCTTTACAAAGGGGGCTGGTGCACGTTAGATCTATCGTGGCATCAAATGTCTCACGTTGGCGTGTTGTGGAAGTTCGGAAAGTGGAGTGCCAGCTCATGCGTCACCTCTTCATCTGACCGTGGTTCAATATTCGAAAATTATTCTTTGGAATTGACCAGCCAGCCATAGTTGGTTGGTTTATACCAATTACATTATACGCCAAAAGTCGTCAAAACGGCGATAAACCACATTTTAAAGTTACCCAGATATCTATCGGGCGAGAGCATCGGACAGCAGAAGTAAAATCTGCACAGACTGTCTATTTTGTGTGACACTGAAAATCCTTCCCATAAGCGGACCGCTGTGGCCCGGTTGGGAGAGTAACGGACTAGCAACCGAAGTGTCGTGTACCAAAGGGGCTGGTGCACGTTAGATCTGTCGTGGCGTCCTCACGTTGGCGCGGTGTGGAAGTTTGGATAGTGGTATGCCATCTCAGGTGTTGCCTCGTCATCTGACCGTGGTTCAAAATTACGCGGTGTTGTCCTAGGTTCTTTCCCTTCGGAATTGATCCCGGACCGTCGTCAATAGCTCGTTGTGTTGCTCTAGTGTGACGTTAATTAATTACCTTCTCATAAGCGACATGCACGTCATCTAACCGTGGTTCAAAATTATGTGATGTTGTACTATAGTCTTTCCCTTCTTTTTTGATACTGACCGTCTCCAATAGCCTGTTGTGTTGCCCCGTTGTGACGTTAAATATCTACCTACCGCGTAATATTTGTATTCTCTACAATTGGATAGTTTTCTGTAGAGAAGAACAATTAAATAAAAAATAAAACACTCCTTTCTTGTGTACCAGAGTGTTTACTGTAAATACAAATTGTGCTGGTGTTGTTGTGATCCTACTTTATTTGTGACTTCACAGCTTGTTGTTTGAAAGGATGGTAATTGGTAATTAATTAACGTCGCACTGGAGCAACACAACGGGCTGTTGACGACGGTCCGAGATCGATCCCAATGGGAAAGATCCGAGGACAACACCAGTTAATTTTGAACCGTGGCCAGATGACGAGGTCACACCTGAGCTGGCATCCCGCTCTCCAAACTTCCACACCACGCCAACGTGATCATATTTGAAGCCACGACAGATTTAACGTGCACCATCCCCCTTGGTACACGACGGTCTTTGATTGGATTCGATCTCGCAACCCTCCGGTCGCTAATCCGCTATTCTTCCAACTGGGCAACCGTGGCCTTAGAGTGAGAGTAAATCAACGTCAACCGTCACCAAAATGGCTACAAATCAAATGTATTCTTAATCGCAAGTATTTTATTCGTCCTCTATTGCTTTGTGTTTCCGTTGAAAATCTCTAGAAAGGGAGTTTAAAGCCAAATTTAACGCTTAAGCCTTCTTTAAATCTGGGAACCCAGATGATAATATGCAGTTTCCAACAACGAGAAAAATGTCTTTTAAATTCATGCTTTTTTTCATTTTTAATGTCCGAGGACTACGTATTTGAAGCAGTAAAAAAATCTAATTTTTTTCCCGACATGGACAATGCTACATCATACGATAAGCGTACAATCACAAAAGAATTTTTAGAAAATTTCCTTCGAAAAAGGTACTCACCTGAGAAAAATGGTTGGATGGAGTGTATTTTGACTAAGAATTCGACTCCTTCAACAAAAATTTTCGCATGGTTTTCGCAGTTAGCTGAAGGTTATCTTCCATCAACTTCATCCACTCCCGGGATGCAAAAACGTCCTCTGAATGGATATGGAGAAAGTTGTCAACAGATCTCATGAGATCGGAGTCCTGGTGCATATCTGCTAGAACCAAGACATCGCACACATTGGATAGGGACAAGCTGTACTTCAAACAAGACACACATTGCTTCTTTAACGTCGAAATCTGGTATTTGTCTGCAGCCGAGTACAACTTGATGGCGTCTTCTGGTTGAAGCTCCAATACAAAGCCTCGGTATAAAAAGCTAATCAGATTCTTCGCAGTTTCCGCGTCGACGTCGGTGATACGAACGACACCAGTCCTCTTCTCTTGGGTGTCTCCACTGAACATGGCTCGGAAGACAGGAGACTGTGCGCAGAGCACGGTCTTGTGGACAGCAAACTGGAGGTCTTCAGAAATTAGAGTCACATCAGTTAATTCTTTGTCGATCAACAAATTAGATATATCGCTTCTCAAACTATCCACTTCAATCGAATTACTTATCTGAAGACTAGCTCCACCAATAATAACCTCTTCTCCCTTATATGAGATGAGGAATTCGCATCGCAAAGACAACACATCGCCATCTAATAGGGCAGATTTACGATTCTCGAGGGTGCTCAATTTGATGATCGGAGGAAAGGACCAGACTTCGTAGTCTTCTCCAAACAGGTGTTCATCCTCTCTAGATTCTTGAGCCGTGCCACTCCTGTCGAGCACGGACACTTTGCATTTCACGAGCATCTGTTTCAAGTCCCTGTCCTTCCTCTGAATGTCGATCCTGACGCTGCTGTCGCTGTTCCAATCTCCACTCACATAGCAGGACAAGAGCAGTGCTGATTTTTCTCTCAGGGCGGACACGACAGAAATGGATATCCTTCGCATAGACTGCATCTTGGCTTTGAAATCCTTGATGGTCCATGTGATCTGTCTCCGCTCTACGGGTATTCTGGTACAAGCGGAACATTGAGTGGGATAGTGTACGGGGGTCATGCCGTCATCGCTAACAGCTGAGGAGATTTCTTCCAGAGAAATTGTAGTTCCGAGATGGGAAGCAGGAACTTTCATCGTTTCTTTTGTTTTTGCAGGTGATTCTTTTTCATCAGTCGTTCGCCACATGCTGCACTGTAGAGTAAGAACGTCATTTGGAAGGAACGCATCTTTATTCTTGAAAAGAAACTCTTGGGATGTAAATTTGTTGTATCCCCAGGTAGTAGTTTCCCCTTTGAATGTACTACTTACTTTACTTCGTGTTCGTATTGACGATTTCATATCAATGTTCACCAAAGCCATGCTAAAAGCTATAGTTATTTCCTCAGGTTCTTCTTTCTTTCTTGCCTTCGAAAGGTAAATCGAAATATATTTACTATCAGTATGCTCATCTCCTTTGGGATACAGCCACAGTTCCAATATCGTTTTGTTCAACGCGTCCACCACGAAAGCAGGACTCTTTATTTTCTCCCCTTTCTTTAGAGGACACATATTGAAGTTCTCGATACGCCATGTGAAAGTAAATGCGTCATTTTCTGAATCTTTGGTCGTGGTTTCTAAGAGGGGAAGACCGAAATAGTAGACCAAAGTGGCAACAAGGAGGCTTAGAAGAAATTTCCACATCCTCCTTTCATAAGAAATGCCAGAATCAATGAGACAAGAAATGTTGATTCATTATCTTTGAGAACAATACCTGAACTTTGTGCTTTGATTGGATAAACCTTATCATTATCGGGAATGATCTTATTTATATTTTTTTCTTTTGGTCATTCATGTGAGCAGGACTCTCAAACTTAACGTAAAATCAATGGTTTATATGACTTATTTGGAACCTCTGTGGTTCCCTCTTGGGTTGTTATTTATTACATGAATAAATAGGGAGGGAGGTAATTAATTAACGTCGCACTAGAGCACCATAACGGGGTATTGGCAACGGTCCGGGATCAATCCCGAAGCTAAAAATCCGAGGACAATGCCTCATAATTTTAAACCACGGTCAGATGACGAGGTCAACACCTTAGTTGGCCCTCCTCTCTCCAAACTACGCCAACGTGAGGACATTTGAGGCCACGACAGATTTATCGTGCACCAGTCCCAGTGTCTTTATCCTCTACGGCAGTGGTTCCCAAAGTGTGTTCCGTGGAACCCTGGGGTTCCGCGAAAAAATTTAGGGGTTCCGCGTGACAAATTTTATTTCATTAAAAAAATAAGAATGGTGTTTAATATATTCACATTTTCCGCGGAAAGTTTACAATCGACCACCAAATTGAATTTAAAATTTTTAAATAACGCGACTGAAAACATAAGCATCGGTAGCAATTTGAACTTCACGAAAATGTATGTATTTTTTTGTGCAATATACCGGTGTATTTGCGCCAATGCTATTGTGCCCTTGTATAATTAACGGTAACTGTCATTCCAACCAGAATGTCAGTTAAGGAACATTTATAGCTGGGTAGGTACAGGTCGACCATATAATTCAGATCGTAAACAAAGTTTCAATATCAAAAGAAATACCGTAATATCTAAAACATACATACATATGTTAGTACCGCTAACCTATACAATAATGTTGCGCTCTCGCTGTGTGAATTGGTTACACTCACTCAGCGAACGGTTCTCGTAGCAATCAGTTGATTTTCGTACGCTGATCGTGAGTTAGGCTGTTACTTTAAATCTAGCATAACTATTTTTTCAAGTGAACAGAAATAAGTATTTTCTATTTCTCTTGTGCTTTATAAATCAGGTAGGACTATAAATAGTTTTTATAATTTATTCATTATACTCTGTAATATTTTTACCATTTTTGTTTCTTTAAAACAGAATTGCCCTTATAAAATGGATCGATGGTTAAAATATGGGTCGTTAAAGAAAACTGACGTTGTTAGTAGTAATGCAGAAATCGCGGAATCTACAGATACAGGCATTCTGGACCCCTAATGCCATCAACTTCTAGTTCCGTACAGCTACAGCCTCATCTTCCAACTCTGCCAGCAGCCAATTTTGGACAGGTGGTATCAACGAAAAGACGTAAATATGATACTAGTTACCTGTCGTTTGGATTTACTAGTACTGGTGACGAGGAGGCTCCAGATGCGGTTTGTTTGCTTTGCAACAAAATATTGGCAAACAGCTCCTTAGCACCAGCATAACTACTGAGGCATTTGGAAAAAAATCACCCAACAGATAAAGGCAAAGATATTTCTTTTTTTAAAAGAAAACTTGAAAGCCATAATAATTGCAAGAGTTTTATGGTAAAAAAATTCAAAACAGTTAATCAAAAGATAACAGAAGCGTCGTATAAAGTATCTTACCGTATTGCTCTAGCAGGCGAGGCACATGTTATTGGTGAATCACTTATCAAACCTTGCGTTCAAGATATCGTTTCGTGTGTATTGGGCGAAGGGTATAATAGTAAACAAGTTGAAAGTGTGTCTCTTTCTAACAATACTGTAAAAAGGCGTATTAACGATATTGCCGATGACATTGAAATAGAACTTATTTCACGGTTGCAGGCGTGTGACGCTTATGTATTACAACTAGATGAGTTCACAGACGTTGCTGGATTAGCAATTTTGCTTGTTTTCGTTCGGTATGATTATAATAAAAAAATTGAAGAAGATTTGCTTTTATGTGAAAGTGTGAACATTAACACCACGGGGGAGAATATATTTAACTGCATTGATAATTTTATGACAACGCATGAGATTAACTGGGACAAATGTATTGAAGTATGCAGCGATGGAGCAAAAGCAATGACAGGAAAAGTGAGTGGTGCTGTAGCACGGATTAAAAATGTTGCAAAAAACTGTAACAGTACTCATTGCATCCTTCACAGATATGCATTAGTAACAAAAAGGATTTCAGTGACATTTAAATCTGTTCTAGACGAAGCAGTGAAGATTATTAATTTTATCAAAAGTAAACCATTGCAATCACGTATTTTCAAAGCCATGTGCAAAGATATGGGTAGTCTTCACACCACTTTACTTCTTCATATTGAAGTTAGATTGTTATCGCGTGGTAAAATTCTTGTGCGAATATTTGAATTGCGAAAGGAACTGTTGGCGTATTTTATTGGTCATAAATTTGAATTATCAGACAGATTAAATAATATGACTTGGCTATCTACACTTGCATACCTTGCTGATATATTTGGAAAATTGAACGAATCATGTTTGGCTTTGCAAGGAAAAAAGTCAACATATTGCAAACAAAAGATATATTGGTTGCCTTTTCAAGGAAAATACAATATTGGATTTCAGCTGTGGAGCAAAATAACTTCGAGTGTTTCCAGACGCTTAGTGATTTTCTCGAAGAATTTGAAGTGGATTTAGATATGGAAATCCGTGATGGTATAAAAACACATCTGTCCAGTTTACAGCAATCACTCAGTGATTACTTTCCAAACTTAGAGACTCAAGATAATTACTGGGTACAAAATCCTTTCAAAATAAAAGAAAAACCAAAAGGATTTCATTCCATGGATTATGAAAATTTGATTGAATTGAGTTCGGATACACAATTAGAAGCCAAATTTAGAACAGTTTCATTAACAATATTCTGGTCAGATGTATTCGATGAATATCCAAATTTATCAAAAACAGGCTATTCGAATTTTATTGCCGTTTGCAAACACTTATTTGTGTGAAGCTGGGTTTTCAAAATATGTTGCGACAAAAACCAAATATCGTAACAAACTTGATGCTGCACCAGATATGCGAGTTCAGTTATCATACATAACGCCCAATTTTAAGAGAATCATGGAATCAAAGAAGCAGGTGCATTCTTCACATTAAAGTTTTTTTCCATTTATTTTAGTTTATGTTTTGTATTTTTATTATTTATTTCTATGATGAATTGTTTTTTTTTTTAGTTTTGTTTAATTCAATAAAATCTGAAATACCAAAATAATACTTGTTTCATTTAATATCAGATATTAAATTTTGAAAAGTCGTTGTCGAAAAAATATTCAGGGTTCCGCGATCATTGGCAACAAATTTTGGGGTTCCACGACCAAAATAATTGTTGTTAATAATTTAATAACAAAATAATAATTGAGCAGTGGTTCCAATTGGGAACCACTGCTCTACTGTCTTTGACTGGACCGAGTTTAGAACTCGCAACCGTCCGGTTGCTAATCCTTTGCTCTCCGAATTGGGCTACCGCGACCCTGGAACTCTTGGTAATTAATTAACAACGTACTGGAGGAACACGACGTACTATTGGTGACGGTCCGAGATTAATCCGGATAAAATCCTAGGACACGTAATTTCGAACCACGGTCAAATGACGAGGTCAAGACTTGAGCTCTACCACTCTCACGGCGGCCCCGAACTCTTGGTGGGTAGGTATTTTAATTAACATCACACTGGCGCAACATAACCCCAGAACTCTTGGATTTCATAAAAATAGAAGTAGAGAAACAGCTTTCAAATTTGAATTCTAGAAAGTCATACCCTTCATTTGCGGTGTCTCATAATTACCGGAATTCTAAATATGAAACCTGCTGCTTTGACTATTATTGTAAGATATCTTAGTATATTTTGCGGCCTAGCTTATAATGTTTTTAAATGTGGAAATTGCAGTGTTGAAGAGAAAAGAGCTAAATTGAAAACAGATGTTACAAATGCTTTCTGCGATCTCATTCAATTGCAAGGTGATAAATCATCCTTGTCGAAAGTAGCAAATCCCATCATGAATCTATTTGTGTTCATATTAAATTATGCTACCTCTTAAAGAATCCAATTCAAACCATGAGCATAGTAATTCTGAGCTGTTAGTGTTATCAATTTCACACTCTGTATCAGGAACTGTATTGCTTCAAACATGCTCAGCAATTTTAGAGTTTGAAACCAAAAGTAAATTGGTTATAATTTTATTAGGTTCTGGAAGTCAACGATTCTTTGTTATAAAAACGATCCCCGATGAATTAGAGCCGGGATGCAGACTTGTCAAGAACAAGGATCGAATAGATTCACTGTGATTATGGGAGGGCCCAGAAAATCATGAAATTTGTTTTATTAATCATATATTGTTACAATGAACGATAATAAAAAGTGAAGAATTTACTTTGATGCGTGACATTGCATTGCTCTAACAATTGTTTTGCTATTTGTAGTTGGTTTGGGTTTTATGGCGCAAGAGCCATATTTGCCATGCTGCACCAGACACGACATACAATAACAAATAGTTGACACACAATGGAAGTTTTACTGACGACACAGAAGAGAGAAATACACCCAGGGAGGAATGCACCTGACAGGAATCGAACCTCCGCTGCCTACAACTCGAAGGTTGCTAGCGCAGTGGCATACCCACTGAGCCACGATGGCTTCAGATATTTGTAGTAGTCAAGCGCAATTGATTCCAAATTTTCATTAGTCAAGCGGTTCCTATGTATCGATTTGTTAAGTCATGGCTGGAAAAGTTTTTTCAGATATATTTTGACCCAAAGCGGCTTGCGCATTTTAATGAATTATCTAGCAACAATTTACAATTGATTTTATCCCCGACACAAATTTAATCAATTGTTTTCGATAAGTTCAAGCTGAGTGATTCGGATGCATTTTCAGGCAAATGGCAAAAGGGTTGCTAAATAAATCTAGCAACCATTATACTTTTTGAAAATCGGTAAAACGATCCTTGAAGGCCGATATAAATATTATCAATCTTTCCAACATATACAATCTTGAAGTTGGAATTCAGTGAAGTTTTTTTCCCTTTATTTGGAAAACGAAGTAATTCCAAAGAATCTGCGAAGCTGACTGACCTTCACAGCTTCTTTGTTGTGCACACTTGCAATTTTTAAAAACTACCTACTGCGACTTGTTAATGTTAAAATAACACATGTTCAGGCGGGCCGCCAGCAAATCAATGGAGGGCCGCATGTGGCACGCGGTCTGTGCATCCCTGATTTATATGATCCCATTAGAATTTAGATATCGATTAAAGAAATGGTACGTACGTAATATCCTGGTGAAAAAATCCAAATCAAAAACTTGAACTCTTATTAAAAAACTGAAATACAAGCGCATAGCATCTGCGCAGAACTTTCTTAAAGCCTTTTCCTCTTGTTGGCAAAGTGTCGTTGCTCACATTTCATCTTATCTCAATCCATTTATAACGAATCCTAGCATCCATAGTCACATACATCGATTTTATACCTCTAAATGAAATGAAATTATCCAAAAATATCATGCCAGCATAATTTAATTTACTTTTACTGATGTTTATTCTTATTTCCAATCAAATGCATAGCAAAGAATCCTCCTCAGTCAGGTCCTGAATGTCTACTTCAATTTCATCCTTTCCATTATCAGGGACCGAGGTAGCCCAGTTGGAAGAGCAGCGGTAGGATTACGAGTTCGAACCTCCTTCTAACCAAAGAACGTCGTGTACACAGGGGGCTGGTGAACATTAAATCTGTCGCGGACTCGAATGTCCTCACGTCGCACTGGTACAACACAACGGACCAAACCTGAAGAGGAAGATTCGAAGCGTGGAAATTTCGAGAGGGAGGTGCCAGCTCAGGTGTTCTCCTTGGATCTTTCCCTAAGGGAATTGACCCCTACCGTCGCCAATAGCCCGTTGAATTGCTCCGTTGCGACGTTAATTACAAACCTATCCGGATGTTCACGTATAGCCTGTTCAGTTGCTACAATGTGTTAATTCAACTACCTACTTAGGAGATAAGTTGCAAGGCAGAGGGTGCTCCGTAAGTGATCCATATCCAGTTCTTTGGAAAAGATACTTCAAGTGGTTGCACAAAAATTGTATTCTTGAGATCGAACCTTAGTGTTGTGGTGTTTTAATATAATAATTAACATACCAAATAAACATTTAACATTTTATTATTTCGTTTCATGATTTGTTACTTAATATTTGTTAAGGAATAAGAAAAGTACATCTATTAATCTCGTTGGAACACAATACAAAGGCGTATTTATTTTATGCATGACTGATTAGAAAAACAATAAAATCATCCTTTATATCGAAAGACAACTTTTACCTACAAGTAAATTAATAGAATTGAAGTCAATCGAATGACCCTTTGTGACTTGAAAACACCACATCAAGAGCGGGCGAATCTTTAACTTCGATGAATAACTCTGAAAATAAAAACATCTAATAAGGGTCTGTCAGATTTAAATTATTAAAATATTTTATTTAAAAACCAACCTTTACAGTTTGATATGAAATAACAATGCCAAAAAGGGAATACAGTTCCTTTATAAAGTTCAAGTGAAAAGTATACGTTTCATAGTTCAGTAAAAGATTTATATTTTGGTGTGTTCTTTTCAAATTTCGTGGTTCAAAATTACGTGGTGTTGTCCTCGAACTTTCCCTTCAGATTTGATACCGGACCGTGGTCAATAGCCTGTTGTGTGTTGCTCCAGTATGACGTTAATTAATATACCTACCCACCTTTTCAAATTTAGACCTTATATAGTATGGATGTTATATTTAAAAGGAAATCACTTTGAAGCTTCTATCCTTTCAACTTCTATGTTTATGAACAAAAACATGACCAATTCTGGGGTAAGTGTTGTGTGGTTCGCAAAATAAGTCAAAATCTATTTACTCTACAATGAAACTTAGCGTTCTTACGAGTATTATAGGACTCTGCCTATAAATTGACTTATTCTCAAGATCTTAGCTCAAAATTTTCTCTACTGTTTTATTGCAATTACATTCTGATGTTGTGCATCAATTGTAGTAAGATTTAACCATTTCGAAATCCAAAAATCAAATTGTACACTGATCAGCCTTATTATAGACCATTTTACAGGTAACGAGATCTTAAATAAGTGTGGCAAAGTTTCATTATTGTATAGATGGTAGGTAGTTAATTAACGTCGCATTGGGGCAACACAACGGGCTACTGGTGACGGTGTGGAATCGATCCCTGAAGGGACAATTTTGAATCAATGGTCAGATGACGTGAACACCTGAGTTGACATCCCACTCCAAACTTCACACACCACGTCAACGTGAGGATATTTGAGGCCACGACAGATTTAACGTACACAAACCCCCTTTCGTTGGACCTAGTTTCGAACCCGCAACCCTCCGTTGCTAATCCGTTACGTTTCCAACTGGGTTACCGCAGCCACGATTTTCGAAGAGAAAAAATTAGTTTTTAAATATCTCGCTGTTCGCAAAACAACACTGGGACAAAATTGTTCCTGAATTTTTGTTCATAAACATAAAACTAAAAAGAGCTTTAAAGTGATATCCATTTTTTTTATATCGGGCCGCGGTAGCCCAGTTGGCAGAGCAACGGGAGGGTTGCGTGTTCGAAACTAGGTCCAGCCAAAGGCCGTCTTGTACACAGGGGCTGGTGCACGATGAATCTTCTGTGGTCTCGTGTCCTCATGGTGTGAAAGTTTGTGTGCTTACATCGTCATCTGACCGTGGTTCAAAATCACGATGCGTTGTCCTTGGATCTTTCCTTTGGGGTTTGATCCCGGAACGCCGCCAATGGCCCATTGTGTTGCTCCGTTCGACGTAGATTAACTACCAACCTACCAAAAGCTACTTACAGTTTGTAGATTTTAGTAAAAAAATACTTATATAGATAATGAAACATTACTAGAGTGTAATAGTTTTAGTTTCGTCTACACAAATGTGGGAGGATGGCCTGATAAAAAGAGAAATCGCCTCTACTCAAATTTAAAAGAGTGAATAAATAGTAAACCAATGAAATCACGCGCTTCGCAAAAGTATCAGACGCCAACGTGATATCAGAAAGAACATTTCGGTTATCCTTTAAACCAGTGATTCTCAACCTTTTTTTTGTCGCGGCACACTTTTAACGATTTCAAAATTTGGCGGCACGCAAAGGAAAAGATAAATTTAAAAGTTGTTTACTTACCTATAATACACTGTAAAATAGTTTATGATAATAATTGTGAATTTAAAATAAAATAATATAATATGTACTACGAAAACAACAGTACGTTTATTAAGGGATTAATTACAAGGTAATAATAAGAATACTTTTAATGAGAAATTTGAGCTTGATGTTTTTTGATAATTTCATTTATATTTGGTCGTAAAAATGACAATGCTACTCTCATATCGTCTTCTACATTTAACAGTCTCGATCTTTTTTTCGTTTTTATGTTGGTTAATACTGAAAATCCGAATTCACACAAATAAGATGTAGAAAATTGTAATAATATTTTTAAAGCTTTTTTGGTTATCATGGGATAATAGCAACTAATGTTAATCCAAAATGAATTAATTGATTCTTCCGAATATTTTAAAATTAAATCTCGATTATTAGAAAGCGAAATTAGTTCTTCCTCTTCATTCAAATACATAAGTATTCGTTATCACAAATGGGGGATTACGAACCCAATCAAATTTTTTTATATCTAAATTTGGGAAATAATGAATAATTCTCTCCTCTAATGTTGTCAAATGGTCAATAACAATTTTATGAATAGTTTTATTAAAATCTTTTGGGACTGACTCAAACTTTTCCAAATTGCCTTCCTGAGCTTTATTCTTCCATAAAGTTATTTGTTTTTGGAATCCCACCAGTTTATCTGTTGAGTTTAATATATTTTCTTTCGGCCCTTGCATACTTGAATTTATGTTATTAAAAATAACAAAAATGTCTGATAAGTAAGCTAGTTTAGCACACCATATTTCATCTTCCAACAAATGAACAAAATCATAATTTCTATTTTGTTCAAAAAACATTTTCATTTCGTCTTTTAATTCCAGCACACGAGATAAAACTTTTCCTGTATTTAACTGTAAAACAACAGTTTTCATTTACAGTGTACTTTTCTTTAATTTAAACAAACTCTACTCGTAATAAAAAAAGCATTATAATTTTTACTATATACATTATAATGTATATAGTAAAATATACATTTCTAAAATTTGGCGGCACACAAAAGTGCCGCGGCAAAGTGGTTGAGAATCACTGCTTTAAACCAATGAATCCTGACCTTTCCTGCATATTGAACGCTCTTATATCAAGAATGTTTTCATAAGTTAATTTGGAGGATGTAGAAGAGAATGGATAGTCAAGCGACGGCTTGGGGCCAAGGGAGTAACAATTTAACTCGTGGTTTCTTGTAGAGTTATGTTTCATGTTAAGTTTCAAGAATTATTTAAACTAAAAAAATTTCACGCGCTTTTTCTCAAAATCTACAATACTAGATCAAACGATGCAAAAATAATTACAAGAGAATAATAGCGATTGTCATTCGAAAAAGGTACTCACATGAGGAAATGGATGGAGTGTATTTTGACTCAGAATTCGTCTGCTTCAACAATAATTTCCGCATCGTTTCCCCTGTAAGTTGATGATGACTTTCCATCAGATTTATCCATTGTCTGGATCCAAAAACATCCTGCGAATGCATATACAGGAAGTTGTGAACATATCTCATGAGATCCGAGTCTTGGTGCATATCTGCTAGAACCAAGACGTCACATACATTGGATATTGACAAGTTGTACTTCAAACACCACACACATTGCTTCTTCAACGTCGAAATCTGGTATTTGTCTGCAGCTGAGTACAATTTCATCGCGTCTTCTGCTTGAATCTCCGGTATGCGGTCTACGTACAAAAAGGTCGTCATATTCTGCAAAGTTTCCGCGTCTATATCGGTGATACGTACGACACCAGTCTTCTTCTCTTGGGTGTCTCCACTGAACATGGCTCGGAAGACAGGAGACTGGGCGCAGAGGACGGTTTTGTGGATAGTTAACTTAAAGTTCTCAGAGATGAGACTCACATCAGTTAATTCTTCGTTGCGCAGCAAATTAATTGCACCGATTCTCAAACCATCGACTACTATTGATTTACTTGTCTGAAGACTAGCTCCAACAATAGCCTCTTCTCCCTTATATGAGATGAGGAATTCGCATCGCAAAGACAACACATCGCCATCTAATAAGGCAGATTTACGATTCTCGAGGGTGCTCAATTTGATGATCGGAGGAAAGGACCAGACTTCGTAGTCTTCTCCAAACAGGTGTTCGTCTTCTCTAGATTCTTGAGCAACGCCTCTCCTGTCTAGCACGGACACTTTGCCTTTCACGAGCATCTGTTTGAAGTCCCAGTCCTCCCTCTGAATGTCGATCCTGACGCTGCCGTCGCTGTTCCAATCTCTACTCACATAGCAGGACAAGAGCAGTGCTGATTTTTCTCTCAGGGCGGACACGACAGAAATGGATATCCTTCGCATGGACTGCATCTTGGCTCTGAAATCCTTGATGGTCCATGTGATCTGTCTGCGCTCTACGGGTATTCTGGTACAAGCGGAACATTGAGTGGGATAATGTACGGGGGTCATGCCGTCATCGCTAACAGCTGAGAATATTTCTTCCAGATAAATTGTAGTTCCGAGATGGGAAGCAGGAACTTTCATCGTTTCTTCTTTTTCTTCAGTCGCTCGCCACATGCTGCACTGTAGAGTAAGAACGTCATTTGGAAGGAACGCATCTTTATTCTTGAAAAGAAACTCTTGGGATGTAAGTTTGTTGTATCCCCAGGTAGTAGTTTCCTCTTTGAATGTACTACTTTCTTGACTTCGTGTTCGTATTGACGATTTCATATCAATGTTCACCAAAGTCATGCTAAAAGTTATAGTTATTTCCTCAGGTTCTTCTTTCTTTCTTGCCTTCGAAAGGTAAATCGAAACATATTTACCATCAGTATGCTCATCTCCTTTGGGATACAGCCACAGTTCCCATATCGTTTTGTTCAACGCGTCCACCACGAAAGCAGGACTCTTTATTTCCCCCCCTTTCTTTTGAGGACACATATTGAAGTTCTCGATACGCCATGTGAAAGTGAATGCATCATCTTCTGAATCGTTGGCCATGGTTTCGAAGAGGCAAAGACCGAAATAATAGTTCAAAGTGGGAACGAGGTCGGCTTAGTAGGAACCTCCACAACCAAATCCTCAGTTCATAAGAAATGCCAGAAGGAAAGAGGTGGGAAATGTCTTTTCTTTCGTAACAATTCCTGAACTTTGATATCGATGGATAACCCTTATATAGGGATATTATTTCTGTGGGATATGGTTTAAAGAACAAGTAGAGCACCTGTCACTTCCTGTGAGTGAGATACAGGAATTGAATAAGCATTGCGATGTCCAGACAGACCGGCGACGGAGGTTATTCTCAGATTCCGAAGTCACAGTTACAGATAGGGATGGGAGGTACATGGCAGTTTTCGCTAATTTTGTTGACGAATCATCTTTTTTAGTAGTACTTCGTAGGCATGCATGTATAAACAAAACAAAAATGACTCTTCCGCTAGCTTTTTTATTGGTGAGTTTTTCTATAGTTTTGACATGAAGAAAACGAAAAGTAAAATAATTTGGAGTCTTCGTATTATTAATCGATTGATTTTTTTATGGCTCAAGGGATAAGGTCTGTCCAAGCTGCGGCAAACTATAGGTAATTAAGGAAAGAAATCAGAATATATTCGTAAATTTGAAAACGTTTTTGCAAATCGAAACGTTTAAATTCTCTCAGTGGCAACTAATAATGTCCCACATCTGAACCATTTCAAGTACGGTTTCCGAAACAGATATGAGGTGCCTAGGACAAAACAAATTCGCAAACGAAAATAATAATTTTTTTAGATTTTAATGTCATTTTTAGGTCAACAAAATCCGGGATCTGATAATTACTTGGAAGATTTCTAAGTATACTTTATGCAATAGGGTAGGTAGGTAGCTAACGTAGCACTGGAGCAACACAATGGGCTATTGGCTACTCCGTAATCCGTCCCAAATCCGTAAAACTGCGCTGTATTTTCTTTTTCTCAATGTAATTCGTATTTTATGTCTCTTCGTTGTGTCCGTACAAATAAACAGTGATTGTCATATTCACTGACTGTTCTCTTATGTGGAATCACACGAAACAAACCCTACAGAATATGTGGGCTCGGCCTTTGGATAAAGAGAACAGCCGAAACAGACAGCACAGTGTTTGAACCACACCCTGGTTCTGTTTTGCGGTGTCATCCAGACCCATCGGATATTTCGGAGTGTCGCCATGACACGTTAACTCTTCCAGTTTTTCGACTGATGTGCGTGAGGAATCCTGTCCTCGTCTTTGGAGGCGTCCTGTCCTCGTGCCTGTTGGAGGCGTCCTGTCCTCGTGCCTGTTGGAGGAGTCCTGTCCTCGTGCCTGTTTGAGGAATCCTGTCCTCGTGCCTGTTTGAGGAATCCTGTCCTCGTGCCTGTTTGAGGAATCCTGTCCTCGTGCCTGTTAGAGGAGTCCTGTCCTCGTGCCCGTTGGAGGAGTCCTGTCCTCGTGCCCGTTGGAGGAGTCCTGTCCTCGTGCCTGTTTGAGGAGTCCTGTCCTCGTGCCCGTTGGAGGAGTCCTGTCCTCGTGCCTGTTTGAGGAGTCCTGTCCTCGTGCTTGTTTGAGGAGTCCTGTCCTCGTGCCTGTTTGAGGAGTCCTGTCCTCGTACCCGTTAGAGAAATCCTGTCCTCGTGCCTGTTTGAGGAGTCCTGTCCTCGTGCCTGTTTGAGGAGTCCTGTCCTCGTGCCTGTTTGAGGAGTCCTGTCCTCGTACCCGTTAGAGGAATCCTGTCCTCGTACCCGTTAGAGGAATCCTGTCCTCGTGCCTGTTAGAGGAATCCTGTCCTCGTGCCCGTTGGAGGAGTCCTGTCCTCGTGCCCGTTGGAGGAGTCTTGTCCTCGTGCCCGCTAGAGGAAATCCAGTCCTCGTGCCCGTTGGAGGCGTCCTGTCCTCGTGCCTGTTTGAGGAGTCCTGTCCTCGTACCCGTTAGAGGAATCCTGTCCTCGTGCCCGTTGGAGGAATCCTACCCTCGTCGTCAAGAACGCAGATAAGCAAAAACTATTATCAACATATTTATCTTAATTTGTTATTCTGTATTAATTTCTATGTGCTACTATTGAAGAGTAACATTATTTCCTTCAAGTGTGTTCTTTTAAGTTTCGAAAAAGAAACTGGTACAAATATTTCATTTTTCATGAAAGTTTAAATCGAAAGTACTGCAACACACAAAAAAGTGTTTCTATGGCTTCTCTGCATTTGTTTTTAAAACGAACAGAGAAAGAAAAAAAATAAGGTGACGAAAAGGAAAATCTTTTTTTTAAACATCAAGTGATATTTTGATCTTTTTTTTTTTGGAAATACCACCTGCAGTAATTTTTTTTCCTTAGTGATTCTTTGATAGAGACGTCGTAATAGTTTGATACGCTTGTTTTGTTTTTATAATTTGAAAGTTGAAGCATATTTTTCTTAGATGTGATTGTGTTGTTACCTAGTATTTCGTTTATTTTATTTTATTATGCTGTAACAACATATTTGGGTGATGTTTGTTTATGCTTGTACTTAAATACCATATTAGCGTCAAAGGTTATGTGCTACATGGTATACCTGTTAATTTCATTTAAATAATTTTAAGATGCATATTAACTCTTAGGAGCAAAAGTGTGTTAATATATGTATTAATTTACAATTGAGTGGTATATTAAGAATTGTGAGAAATTTTAAAATTACGATTGTGTTGGGACATTGGATTTAAGATTGACCATAATGGCTTTCCTTGCAAAATACAAGAAAGTAGATTTGCAACGGCTTGCAGATGAAATGGGTGAAAACGTTAAGCAGGAAATGAAAGTAATAGAACTCATAACTAGTAGTTCACATTATGATGAAGTAGAAGAAAGGAAAAGACAGGATGAAATGGAAGAAAGAAGAAGAAAAGACGAATTAGAGATGAAATGATTCGAAATGTCCTCAAATTTATCGACCGGTAATAATGAAGTTATGGGTAAATTAAACAATCCAAAATTTGACGTTCAAAAAATAATACCAAAGTTCGATGCAAAAGACAATGATATTAGTTTATATTTGGTTATGTTTGAACACCAGGTCAAAATAATGCAAATACCGACAGAGTATTGGGTAACCCACTTAGTCAGCGTACTCCCATCAGAAATAGTCGGTCTAATTGCACGAGAGTCGGATGAACAAGCAACTGACTACGAATACATAAAATCGTTGCTCTTGAAGAGATTTAAGTTAGGACCAGAAAACTTTCGACAATAATTTGTGAAGCATCAAAAGAAACCTGAAAATACATGACGAGATTTCTACTACGAAATAAAAAATTATTTAGACGAGTGGTTGAAGAGTTTAGAAGTAACAACTTTTGAAAAACTCAAAGATCTCATGATAGTGGATCAATTAAAAAGAAAGGTTCCAGTGGAAGTTCGAGAACATTTCATAGATGATTGGGCAAAGATGATATCACCAATCCAGTTAACTGACAAACTAGATGAGTATGAAAAAGTGCGAGTAAATTATAAGAAGCAACCAAGCGAATTTCTAAAAGAGAAAAACTTTCCGAGAAATACAGTTTGGACGTGGACGACCATTAACACCTCCTAATCAAGTGCATTTCCATTTCAAGAAATTGAATAACAATGAGAACCAGAGGTATCCAAAACAAACACCAAGTCATCGATTTATGAGAAATGACAGTGGTCTGCATTCAGTGCACAAACCCGATGAGAAAGAAAGGACATCAGAAGCCCATATTACACAAACGTCTAACAATGTGGTAGACGGAAAGGTTCACACCAAAGAGATCTGTTTGAACAATTTGACTGTTGTTGCACTCTTCGATACAGGTAGTTCAGTATGCCTCATGAGCGAAGATGTTTACAAACAGGCAATCGACCTTCCCAAGCTGTCAAACACACCCTTACTTTTGTCTGGTATTGGAGCATCACAGGTATGGACGAAAGGATCCTTTGAGCATGAAGTTAAAATAGATGGATATCATTTTTCTTTAACATGGCATGTAGTACCTGCACCATAGTTGAGTTACCAAGCAGTAATTGGAGCAGATATTTTGGGACTAGCTTCATTAAACTTTACCAGCAGTGGTGTTGAATTTAACAACTATGAAGTAAAGATGTGGCTCATGCAAATAACCGAAGTAAACCAGGAAGATCAAGTTGATCTTAGCCACATTAATGACGCACAAATAAAAGCGGAATTAAAACAGATTACGTCATCGTATAAACCGGAAAAGACAGAAATAACTGATGTCTCCATGAGAATTATTCTAAATGATGCTGTGCCGATTTACCAAAGAGCTCGTCGTCTGTCTTTTCCTGAGAAACAAGAAGGTGATAGACAGATCCAAGAATGGTTGGAACAAGGAATAATTAGGACTAGTAATTCTGATTATGCTAGTCCAATAGTATTAGTAGAGAAGAAAGACAACACAACCAGATTGTGCATAGACTATAGGAAGCTAAATAGAAAATTAGTTAAAGACAGATTTCCCCTTCCCTTGATAGATGATGTATTAGACAAGTTGGAAGATGCTAGAGTGTACACTACTTTAGACTTGAAAAACGGATTTTTCCATGTTAATGTTGAGGAAGAAAGTCGAAAATATACTTCATTTGTTGTTCCAGACGGACAATTTGAATTCACTAAAGTCCCTTTCGGATTGAGTACTAGCCCTAGTGTTTTTCAAAGATATGTTTATAGTATTTTCCGAGATCTTATGAACAAAGGTTTCGTGATAATTTATATGGACGACATTATCATACCATCGAAAAATGAAAAGGAAAGTTTAGATAAGTTAAAAACTGTATTTGAAGTTGCATCCAAGTATGGACTCGAGTTGAAAATGACCAAGTGCCAGTTCCTGAAAAAGAAAGTGGAGTTTCTCGGTCACATAGTTCAAAATGGCACTATCCGTCCATCACCTACGAAAACTAAGGCGGTTACGAAGTTTCCTGTCCCAACAAACATGAAGCATGTACAAAGCTTTTTAGGACTAACGGGTTACTTCAGGAAATTTATTTCAGGATACTCTACAATTGCTAAACCGCTAAGTGATTTGCTCAGAAGAAATAGTTCGTTTGCTTTTGGTCCTGAACAAAAAGAAGCATTTGAGAAACTTAAGAACTTACTAACAGAAGGTCCAGTATTAGGTATTTTCAAACAAGGAAGGAAAACGGAACTGCATACAGATGCGAGTAAACATGGCTATGGTGCCATGCTCCTGCAAGACTGTGAAGATGGAAAACTGCACCATGTTCATTACATGTCAAAGAAAACATAACTGAAGGAAAGTATAGCAGTTATGAACTGGAGGTCCTAGCCATTGTCGAAGCCTTAGAAAAATTCCGTGTTTACCTGTTGGGCAACCATTTCAAAATTGTAACCTATTGCTCGGCCTTCCAGAAAACAATGGACAAAAAGGATCTTGTAACACGAATTGCAAGATGGGCCCTTTTATTAGAGGAGTTCGACTATGAAATTGTACATAGACCCGGCCAAAGAATGCAGCATGTCGATGCCTTAAGTAGACATCCAGTCATGATTGTAGGAAATGACACTTTGACTGCACAACTGAAGAATGCACAGTTGGCAGATGAACATATTTGTGTCCTTAAAACACTCCTGCCTAATAACGAGTCTCTGGAGTATTTTGTACGAAATGACATTCTCTACAAATTTGTAAATGGTCGCGAACTTATTGTAGTGCCCAGAGATATGCAAACCGAAATAATTAAATTAGCTCACGAAAAGGGCCATTTTTCAGCAACTAAAACAGATGTGGTAAAGCAAGAATTCTTCATTTCTAACTTAAATAGATTAACTCAAAAAGTAAGCATCAACTGTGTACCGTGCATTTTGGCCAATAAGAAATGCGGAAAAAAGGAGGGGTTTCTGAATCCCATTGAAAAGGAAGATATACCCTTAGGTACTTATCACGTTGATTTTATCGGTCCATTGCCGTCAACAAACAAAAAGTACCAACACATTCTGACCATTGTTGACGCCTTTACAAAATTTACCTGGTTATATCCAGTCAAATCAGTTTCTGCAGAGGATGCATTAGAAAAAATACGGTTACAACAACAAACTTTTGGAAATCCCTTGAGGATCATAACCGATAGAGGCTCAGCATTTACATCAAAAGCTTTTGCCGACTATTGCGTTGCCGAGGGAATTCAACACTTACAAATCGCCACAGGAGTACCTCGTGGAAACGGGCAAGTTGAGAGGATCCACCGTACTCTTATACCCGTTCTCACCAAGTTAACACTTGATGACGCGACAAAATGGTTTAAATATGTGGATAAATTACAAAGAGTTCTTAATGGTACAATGAGTCGAAGTACGAAGTGGACACCATTTGAACTTTTAACTGGGGTGAAACTAAGAAACAAGGAAGACATCATTCTCAGAGATCTCCTAGTAGAAGAAATGATACAACAATTCCAGGATGAAAGAAATTGTAACAGACAAGATGCAAAGGAAAACATCCAGAAAATTCAAATCGAAAATAGAAGAACCTACAACAAGACAAGAAAGAAAGCGCCTGAGTTGGCGATTTAGTGGCCATTCAGAGGACGCAGTTTGGTTCTGGTCTCAAGCTGAGACTTAAGTTTTTAGGTCCATACAGAGTGACGAATGGTGAAACCCAAAGACAGATATGAGGTTGAGAGGGTTGGTGAACATTCAAGTCCCAAATTTACCACTACCTCTGCTGATCTGATGAAATACTTTTCGAAAATGTGACGCTTTATACTTATGATTTATTTTTGATTTATACGTATTCTCATATTGTATTAATTTTATACTCGTTTTCTTTTGTTAAATGATGCGCAATAATGTGATCAAAATTAAGTAGAGTAGTTTTATTCGTTGTAACAGTGTTCTTATCTTATTGTGTATTCTAGATAGTAATTTTATGTTCTTTTCTTGTGAATGTCCCTGAGGCCAGTGACTAGCAGGATGGCCGAATCTGTAGGATTGTTGTAAATAGACTCCAGATGGCAGCACGATACTCGTGACTCCCCATGACATCATACTTATGATGTAACGCGATTCTGCGCGGGGGGGGGGAATTTCAATTAACGTCACACTGGAGCAACACAATGGGCTATTGGTGACGGTCCGGGATCCATCCCAAAGGGAAAGATCCGAGGACAACACCACGTAATTTTGAACCACGGTCAGATGACGAGGCAACACCTGAGCTGGCACCCCACTCTCCAAACTTCCACACCACACCAACGTGAGGACATTTGAGGCCACGACAGATTTAACGTGCACCAGTCCCTTCTGTACACGACGGTGTTTGGCTGGATTTGAACTTGCAACCCTTCGGTTGCTAGTCCGTTGCTCTTCCAACCGGGCCACCGCGCGATTCTGCGCGGGATTGGAGACTTTCAGTAGGGAACGTTCGTGTGTGCGGACGTGAAACTGCGCTGTATTTTCTTTTTCTCAATGTAATTTGTATTTTATGTCTCTTCGTTGTGTCCGTCCAAATAGAGAGTGATTGTCATTTTCACTGACTGTTCTCTTATGTGGAATCACACGAAGCAAACCCTACAGAATATATGTTGACTCAAACAGGATTGCACATTTTAACGCATCTACCAGCGATTTCCGATCGTTTTTATCCCCGACACAGCGTTAGAAGTTTAATAAATTGTCTTCATTAAATTTATTTCGCGGGTTTTTCATGTCGTCAGTTAAAGCTGTACTCATTCGGTTGCATTTTCAGCGAAAAATGGCAAAAAGATTGAATAAATCTAGCAAAATTTTTACTTTTTAAAAACTGTTGCTAAAAACAAAATTACTTGGTGCTGTCCTCGGTTTCTTTCCTTCGGGATTGATCCCGGACCGTCACTAATAGCCCGTTGTGTCGCTCCCAGTGCGATGTTAATTAAAATACCTACCTACCTAAATTACATACCGTGTGACTTGTTAAAGTTATAATGATAAGACTAACCGCCAGAAAATCCACTGATATCCACATGAGGCTCACAGTCTGTTTCACTGCCCTGTTTCGCTGTTTTGTTTCTGTGACTTGCCCTGGGTACAACATCAATACCCGTGCAAAAAATTATTCCACTCTCCCCTCAAGCCTCCTCCCTCACATTCCCAAACAAGCAGCCTCCTACAAACAACGAAATAGCCCGTTGTGTTGCTCCAGTGTGACTTTAATTAAAACCTACCGACAGACAACGAAGAAAAAAAATTCTCCCCGCTCATGAAATAAAAAAGCAGAAAGTAAATCCACGCCATAACTCGCCAAATCAGACGACCCTTCTCTCTGACACCGCCAAGGAAAACCAATCAATTCGGCACCTCCGCGCAGATGCAGGGGAGAGCTTTCCCCCCACTACGTCACTCAGCCATCGGCCAATGGGAGCGAGCGGGGCCACGGGAGCTCTTCCTCTCCCGCTGAGCTTTGCGGCCCGCTCGCACTGTCAAGGCCGCGGCCTGCCGGCTTTCGAAGGCCCTTGCTCGAAAGATGGAGCCTGTCAATTTATTGGTTTTTTTTATGTGGGGGAATGGTTTTTTTTGTGAAAGATTGGCACGTCGGCTTGATCGGATCTGTCTCTTTCAATTGTGTGTGTGTATCCGTTTGTTTCGAAATTGGGAGGGAATGAGGGGGTGTAGAAGATTGAAGGGTGGAAGTTTTTCGAACTTCTGGATTGCCCGTCCGTTCGATGATCGGGTGGTTTTTTTTCGTATTTCCTACAGGAGACGGCGCAGAAGTATTTTCAGAAGGCATTTCGTATTTCTGGAAGATTTTTTTTTCCAAAATGCGATTGTTTTCTTTCAGGGGTGCCAAACTGGCGGGCCGTATGTGGCCCCCGAGGTAACTTTTTGTGGCCCACCATGCAATTTTTTGTGGCCCACGATGCTCTGAAATAAATTAAAACAGGACAATATGTTATGAAGAAAATAGCACTTAGGGGAGATCGAGGCAATACCGTACACACAATTTCGTCGTTTAAAAAAAGCGTGAGCAACTATTTTCGTCCTTGAAATTAAATAAAACGTCCTACAGATCAAGATTAACTGATAAACATCTATCTGCCATAATGAAGATTGTCTGTTCTCAGTCTTTGAATCCAGATATTGGAAAACTAGTAGGAGGAAAGCGCTGGCAGGTTAAGGTAAAATTCATTTTAGTTTTATAAATACATTAAATTAAATAAACGTTTAAATAAAAGCAATATTATAAATTATTACCCTAAATTCACTTAATTACATAATGTGTTTTAATTACCCTATCCATATTCTTGAATCCTCACTTCAAAATATAATTTTAAGAAAATTTGTAAATGTGATGTGGCCCGCGTGAATCTTACCAGTTGCATTAAATGGCCCGTGTTTTAATTGAGTTTGACACCCCTGTTTTATTTGATACAAGCACATTTGCACGTAGGTATTTTAGTTAACGTCACACTGGAGCAACACAACGGGCTATTGCACCTGCACATAGCATTTGCGTTCATTATTAACGACAAAGCATCCTTGCTTACATTTCATGTTTGATACCGTTTAGAATGAGAAAAGCACTTATATTCACACCTCTAAATGGATTTCATATCACAAATAAAATAAAATAATCCAAAAATTGACAGGGCGCGATAGAGCCCGGTTGGAAATGTAACTGATTGCCAACAGAAGGGATGCGAGTTCGAATCCTACCAAAGACCGTCGTGTATAAAGGTGGCTGGTACACGTTAAATTTATCGTGGCCTCAAATGTCCTCACGTTGGAGTGGTGTGGAAGTTTGATAGGTAGGCATTTCAATTAACGTCACACTGGAGCAACACAACGGGATATTGACGACGGTCCGGGATCAATCTCAAAGGGAGAGACCGAGGACAGCACGTAATTTTAAACTAAGGACAGATGACGAAGTCAACACTTGGAACTTCCACGCCACGCCAACGTGAGACAATTAAGGTCACGACGGATTTAACGTGCACCACTTTGTACACGACGGTCTTTGGGTTGGATTCGAACTTGCAACCCTCCAATTACAAGTCCGTTACTCTTCGAACCGGGCTACATTCCTCCCTGGGCGTATTTCTCTCTTCCGTGACAGTAAAACTTTCATTGTGCGTGTTTGTCTATTACTTGATATGTCTTTTGTTTGGAGCAACATGGCCAAATATGGCCCTTGCGCCATAAAACCCGAACCAACCATCGAACTGGGCTACCTCTGCTCTAAGACCACATGGGCAAATTTACAGGGACATTTTTTTCACTTCGTCTCCTAACGAATACTTTTTAGGAACTTCGAGGCCATCCACAACCCTTCCCTGGTCACTACGCAACAACGCGCCGGATCTCATGGGGACGGGACTGCAATTTCGTCCACCCTTCAAACGGCCCGAATAGTCGGGGCCCAGCACCACCCCCCAAACTCGCATTTGGACCCTCGAAAAGGGACCCAAAACGAACAACCCGACAATCGGAAGATGCCGTGGTCGTCTACATCGCATTCTGACACGAATCGAAAAAATAAGTATAAACAAAGTAAGAGATCAACTCGATGGGCGTGTTTTCTGACCACGGGTATAAGTAATCCCCTTGACTGACATCATCATTACGTCTACTGACAGTGATCTCTCAACAGCAGATCGCCCCCCCGCACACACGCACCCCCTATACTTAGCCATCTGCCCGAGGAAAAAAAGTTAAATTGCCATTGTGTGCAGGCACTGATATCTCGCACGATGGATCATCCGCGCATGCGCTTCGTCCCTCCCACGTGGACGAGGGGTGGATTAGAGGGTGTTCTTTTTTTTGGGGGGGGGGGGATCTGCAGACGATTCGGTTTTGTTTGGGTCTGATTAAAAAACGAGATGTTTTGGGTTGCATTGTTTTGCCTCGGGTCGGTGGAAGGAATTTTCCTAGGCGGCATTTGGGCAGTTGGGGTTCCGCATTTGGAATAAGGGTGGCGCACCCACTGGGGTGGCTTGGATTTTCGTCTGCTCCGAAGATTTCTTTTTGTGGAACGGAATCCAACATATTTTAAGTTATTCCGGGGTTACATTTTCGCCTCTATTATGCGGTTGTAGGTAGAGGTGTGGATGTTATTTCGGCATAGCAGAATCAGTTTGTGGAAGGTAGTTAATTAACGTCGCACTGGAGCAATAACGGGCTATTGCCGAGTGCCAGGGATCAGTCCCGAAAGGGAAAAATCCAAGGGCAAAGCATCGTCATTTCGAACCTCGTTCTGATGACGAGGTCAACACCTGAGCTAGCATTCTACTCTCCAAACTTTGGAGCCCGATTGGAAGAATAACGGACTAGCAACCGGAGGGTTGCGAGTTCGAATCCAACCCAAGACCGTCGTGCACAAAGGGAGCTGGTGCAAGTCAAATACGTCGTGGCCTCAAATGTCCTCACGTTGGCGTGGTGTGAAATGTGCTCAGGATTGCGTGGTGTAGAAGTTTGGAGAGTGGAGTGCCAGCTCAGGTGTTGCCTCGTCATCTGATCGTGGTTCCAAATTACGTGTTGTTGTCCTCGGATCTTTCCCTTTGTGATTGATCCCGGTCCGTCACCAATAGCCCGTTGCGTTGTTCGGGTGCGACGTTAATTAAAATACCTACCCACCTACCTTACAACACAATAATGGAATTCAGATTTATAAAGTGGTACATAGGGAGTTCATTTTACGTCGTACTGGTGGAAAACAACAGGCTATTACCGACGGTCCAGGATCAATCCCGGAGGGAACGTTCCGAGGACAACCATAGAAGAAATTTAAATGTAGATTGGGTAAATTTGAAAGCAACCAAAAGATTCACAAAGATTGCAGAAACGACTATAGAATTGTTGTTCGATCCTCCCAACGCCCTTTCTTTATCTAAAAGATTGGCTGAGGTTCTTAAAGGCGCAAGGACCATATGTGACCAAGCTGCCCCAAGCAAAAGACAAACAGCATCAAATAAATGAACATGCATATGGAAAGTTCTACAGGCACAGAAAAGAGAAGTACACCTAGAAAGGAATTGAATCTGCGCCTTTTACAACTCTCAGGTTGCTAGCATAGATGTGAAATATAAGTAGACTGAGCATTGCTATTGAAAATTGTGACTAACATGTCGACTAGTAGTCAGTGACTGCTCTGTGAGAAATTGACTTGGTTGAGCGATTTGGGATCTTTCCGTCAAACGAGGCGGTACGCCTACTCTACCATAGAACATCTTACGGCAGAGTAGGCGTGTAAAAATGGTGAAATCACCAATGTCGCTCAGACCAATCAGATGATGAATCAATGGATGGTCGTCTTCTCCCGTCCCATGGACCAATCAGACGGAAGCAGCCTAAGGATGACGTTATTACTAGTATTGGTCGCATGGCGCAGGGCACATAAAATGTTTACTATTACTCACTTTTATTTTATATCCCCTCTGTGGTTGCTAGCGTAGCGGGCAAATCCACAGGGCCATGGCTAGCCCACGGCACAAAAATTGTAGAAACGACTGCAGAATCGTAGTAGGCCCACACTATCACTGCGCATCTCTCCAAAAGGACTAAGGAATAGTTATGGGTAGAGTTGCTTCTTTCTTCAAATTGCGCATTTCGTCTGGCATGGGAGAAAGCAGAGGAGGGGGCTCCACCCCTCCGACACGGGGGTGCTTGCTCTCCATCTCCACCCTTCCCCTTCCTCCCGAGAGTTCTCCGGTGGTTGGGGAGATAATTGGCACCACCAATCCGTCTCAAGAGGTTTGTGATTGTTAGTTGGGATCGCCAAGGTTTCGAGGCATTTGCATTTTTTTGACAAGGCTGGAACGTTATTCGAGTTGAATAGGAATATGTGATTTCGTAAAATATGCTGATTTCAGCCCAGGCGAGCATCCAGAATGCTCCTTCGGGAGGGGTCCAGAGAAAGGCCGTAATCATGGTACTGATGTAATCAGGGACGCCGAATCTTTTCGTTTTGCGCAATCTGTCGGGATGAAAAGTTTCCCCCAGTCCACAAACTGCTAAAGAGCAAGAGACAACATTGATAACTGGGGTCGGCTGGTTTTGGGTTTTATGGAGCAAGACGCCATGTTTGGCCAAGCTGCGCCAAACACAAGACAGACAATGTCAAGTAATTGTTGAAAAGAAAGGACGGAAGGAGGAGGAGAAAGATTGCTTGGGGGTCTCGATCCCCATGTATACCAGAGACAGCGAACCCCATGGGAAAGGAATGGATCACTTGGGGACCTCGTGAAACCCGTACGCACCTAAAGATGCGTACCTGAGGGGTTGATAACTGGGGATGAGGAGATTGTTCGAAAGGGCGAACAGAAAAGATCGAATGCTTAGTTTTAGGGTGGTGTGTGACACATGGGGTAGGGATGGCACTTTGGGTCGAAATATTGAAATTCTGGAACGATCCGTTTCGAAGTACGTCGTATCGATACACCTAAAATATCGGACAAAAAAGAATCGATCCGTGAAGTATCGATATTCGATGCCAGATGAAAAAGCTTTTTGTTTCACAGTGCTCCTCTTCTCGTTACCCTACCCCTTTATTTGCACCGAAGGGGCGGTTCAAGTCGCATCGGTATCGGTTGGTTAGATGAGAGGACAACACCTCGTCGTTTTCAACTGCGGTCAAATGACAATGTCGACACCCCAAAGTTCCACGCCACTCCAACGTGAGGACACCTGAGGCCGCGACAGATCTGACGTGCACCAGCCCCAGCGTACAAGACGGTCTTTGCCTGGTACGAGTTCCGTACTCGCAACACTCCGGTTGCTAATCCGTTGCTCTTCCAAATGGGCTACAACCGAACCTGCCTGCCGTTGAAGAGAAGAAAGTACGATGTCCATCACATACATATATCACGCATTTAGACGTGACTTGGTAAATTAAGAAACTACCTCCGAAATCCCGAGGTCAAACCTCTTGCACCCCGCTACCGCTGATATGAGTTCAGACTGGCTCACATACATGCAACTGCAGCCCAACCTTTCAACCTCCATTACGGCAAACCACTCTTCACAACCTTAATCTACAATACGAGGGTAGATCAAAAGAGCGGCCGGAGAAAGATAGCAGCACAATGACCACTCAACCCCCGTGTTGCATTTGGCAGATTTCGGGGAAATTCTCTCCGGAATCGTTGCTCCGCATCTCTTATCTCGCGGAGTCCGTGTTGTTTGCTGCTGCTTCCGGTGTGTCCGGCCAAGCAGTCACTCCCGCGTGGGCAGGTTTGTTTTCAACCGAGAGAATAATGGGAAGGGAAGTCCTAACATTCATCATCGCTCATACGCCGAGCTGTCCACAATGGCTTACCTGTCTAATCACCTGGTCTACACCATAGGTCTGGTAGCATTACCCTAGGTTAAGCCACTGAAATCATCTATAACAAAAGTACACTGGCGTGCAAAACTTAAGGCATAATAAGGCTTTCAGCTGCTACTTTGCAGTGAAAAGACCTGGATGTGGAAAAATAATGTAAAAGGTACTTATAAAGTTATGGAAGCGATGAGAAAAACAAAACGGTTACTAAAACAGAAGCGAACAGTAGAAGGTAATGATTGGCGTCTTGATTTCTGAATTCGCTCTTTGTCAATTTCCATGTAGTTTTTAAGCATCGGAGGATCCAATTGATATTTCTAAATACTTGAAAACGGGTAACAGTTCTAAATAGCCAGAATTAAATAACATTGCAATGTATGCACCTAAAAACAATGCTTTCTGTTGAACAGTTTCTTTAGGCAAAATAGTCCACAAGAGGTTGTTAAAACATTCATTATTGTTCTGCGTCATGCCATGTAAGCATTTTTCGAGCAGTTTTATCACATTCAATTTCCTTTTAACTCTTGAAAGTTAGCTTCTTGCACGTAAGAACATTGAAAAGTGTTCAATTTTGATGAACTTGCAGTAGACACATTGATATTTTTTGGGGTAGCAGTAGTGAATCGATTTCTGTGAAAGCTACGCTTTTTAGCCTTCTTAGACCTTGCTTTTGGCATTTTGAAATGATTTCTAACGAAAATAAACTTTAAAAAGATGAAATATAAGAATCAAATAGAAATATATCGTGAAATAGCTAGTAATTAAATGTAGCGATATCGCATAAAGAATGCAAATAGTAACAATGTTGCTGTTCTGTAAACTCAAAATTTTAAGTAAAGAAACAGTTACCAGATGCAAATAAAATAATAAAAAATAAATAAAGGAAACGGGAATCTATATTCAAAAATAAGATTTGAACATTTATATTGTTTGAGAGTGAGAAAATGGTTGTTCAAACTAATTGTTTACATTTTTACGGCTCTTTGAATGTCGACTACTTCCGGTATCCGCTTCCGGTTTATTATTTATACTATATCTTTGCTTCTAGTTATCATAAAAACAAAGCATTTTTGGAATCCCAAATGAGTGGCCTATAAAATGAACAAATAAAAATCGAAAATTTTTCACCAAAATGAGGATTTTTGGGAAGGCACGTACCTTATATTGAAGTGGTGACACTGCACTGGTGCCATGAGACAGAAGTCACTGTCAAAACTTAAATTATAAACAAAGGATGTGGTCCTTTGTAGACTATGACTACCTCGGATTGTCTTTGCACCACCTTTGCATACGGAGAATGAGGTTACGAATGAATTCCTATGGTAGCAGAACCCATTTCTATGTTAGAGCCTCGTCATGATTCTAAAATTTGAATATTCCCCAGCTTTCAACTGAATATTCCCAGCTTCTTCAGTATAGACACTAGAGTTTTGATGAAGGGCATTGACCCTAGATAGTCCAGCTGGCTCTGGACAGTCCCAACTCTCCTACGTCAATCTCGAGGCCTTTGTGAACGTTTTTTTCCAGACTGTAGAGGTAATGGAAATCGCTAGTCTGTTTCGTTTAATTTAACCTTTAAAAGTAGTAGTATTTCCTTAGTTTTGCACGTCAGTGTATAACGGTATTGGTATGGGTATATTTAATTAACGTCACACTGTGGAGCAACAAAAGGGCTATTGGTGACGGTTCGAGATCTATCCCGCAGAAAGATCCGAGGACAAAACGTTATTTTGAATCACGGTCAGATGACGAGGCAACACCCAAAAGTATAACGAAGTAACGGAATTACTTGCTATTTTTGAGTTTGAATTGTTTCAGAATTAATTTTGGATTGGTTGGTTGGTTTGGGAGTTTTATGGCGCAAGGGCCATATTTAGCCATGCTGCGCCAAACACGACATACAATATCATGTAATAGACAGACACACAACGAAAGCTTTACTGACCCAGAAGAGGTAAGTAGGTATTTCTAATTAACGTCACACTGGAGCAGCACAATGGGCTATTGGAGGCGGTCTGGGATCCCGAGGAGAAAGATCTGAAAACAAACACCACGTAATTTTGAACCACGGTCAGATAACACCATAAAACCCAAAACCAACTAACCAATCTATTACAAATAATTTTCAGTGAAGTAGAAACATTAAAATGTTTGTATTTTTTGAAAATATAGGGTAAACCTATAGTATGAGTACAAATCCTACAAGTGTGTGGGCTCCCCCACCTCCCCAGTTGGCCAACTGTCGGTGTTTCGAGCCGAGTCCCAAAGGGTTGAGAGGTCCAGGAGATATGAGACCAACACATAACCCTAAATTCGTCTCCGTCAGAGCTGACAACGAAAGAATGCACCGAATTCCAAAGCGTCGGTGGTTCTTCCTGCAACCCTCCCCCGCTGTCCATTCATCAGAGACAGAACTTCCTGGTGGCTGACTTCACCCACTGGAACAGCTAAATCACAAGGCATTAGAAGCACAAACCTCCATTCCTTATGTCAGAAATGAAAGATAGAGGGGTAAGCGAACGCTCAAGTCCTTCCAATAGTTCGCGGAGTTCTGTTTTCAGTTTCTCCGTGTACTCAAGGACTAAGTGAAACATGGAATCCGTCCAGTTGGTAGGTATTTTAATTAACGTCGTACTGGAGCAACACAACTGGCTATTGGCGACGGACCGGGATCAACCCCCAAAGGGAAAAATCCTAGGACAACACCACGTAATTTTGAACCACGGCCAGATGACGAGGCAACACCTGAGCTGGCATCATACAATCCAAACTTCCCCACCATGCCAACGTGAGGGGACATTTGAGGCCGCGATCGATTTAACGTGCACCATCCCCTGTGTACACGAAGGTCTTTAGCTGGACGTCGGGCTGTCATAGAGCCTTCTCTGATATGTCAAAATGTTAAAAAATAATCACAAACACACACTGAAGAGAATTATGTAAACCGATATAGGTGTTGCGTGTACCACCAAGACAAAATGTACTCAGATCGGTGTGAAAAAGATAAAAAATATCCTAAAACGTAATTAATCATTTCTGATACATAAGTGTACAAATGTCGTCCCATCTCTGGGACGGGTGAGCCCAGTTGGTAGAGTTGCGAATTAGCAACGGGAGGATTGCTAATTCGATCTAACCAAAGACCACCGTGTACGTGGGAATGTTAAATCTATCGTGGCCTCAGATGGTCTGCTTGTTCAGGTATTGACCTCGTCGTTTTGACCGTGGTTCAAAAAAACGGCGAAGTGTCCTCGGATATATATCCCCTTCGGGTTTGATCCGGAGCCGTTGCCAATAGCCCGTTGTGTTGCTCCAGTGTGACATACATCTGAACGTGGTTCAAAATTACTAGGTGTTGTCCTTCTGGATGCATCCCGGACTGTCGCAATAGCCCGTTGTGTTGCTCCAGTGCGACATTACACTAACCGGGGTTTAAAATTACGATTTATAGTCCTTGGAACTTTCCCTTCGGGATGGATCTGAACCTTCGCCAAAAGCCCGTTGTCGTGCTCCAGTGCAACGTTAATTAAGTACCTACCTATCACTGTGGCAAAAAATTCAACTACCTACCTACTTTCTAAGAGATATTGTCCCGCATTTGTGTGTTGGTTTGAAGAAACCAGGAAATTCCAATCAGTGAAACTAACGTCGGCTCATGCAATACTCCAACTTGACAGTCGTGGCTCAGTGTGCATGCCCACTGCGTTAGCAACCTTCGAGTGGTAGGATGCTCAGGTTCTATTCCCGTCAATTACATTCATCCCTAGGTGTATTTTTATCTTCTGTGTCAGTAAAGCTTTCATTGTGTGTGTGTCAATTACTTGATGTATGTCTTGTGTCTGGCGCAGCATGTCCAAATATGGCCCTTGCGCCATAAAACCAACCAACTTGCAACCATGAACTTCAGTGCAGTGCGGTTTGGCTATCTCGGAAACCAAAAGGCTACTTGCTGTTCGCACACTTAAGGTTGCAGAGTTCTACAGGACTCGTAACAAGTCCTTACAGACTTGTGATGTGGGAAGTTAGATGTGCATCATCTGAAGGACGCTTCACATGTTAATTCTTCCCAAAACCAAACCTCAAAATACATCTGTTACCCTTTGTTAACCAGCTACTAACCACGGAAGGTTCCGGGGATACTTCTTCCGCATGGGATATCCGAAGTCGGACACATTTATTTGTTGAAGTAGATGATTCTATTCACATAGGTACCAGACTTGGGTTTGAGACGCACCTACGAGAATTACTTGCATTCTCAAGAGATCAACATCAGTCCAATTTTCGGTAGCCCACCCCTGTGAAAACGGTTCTAAATTTGTCGAGACTTGTGCCACATTTCCCTCAGGGCCTTCCCTACATCCGTAGACTTCAGCTAGTCGGAGCGGAGGGGCTGAACCTCAACTAAGTGCAGTGCGTTTAGTATTATGGCCTTTTGATTGGAATTGGGAAGAAAAAAAATTGCACTGAAATTAGTTTCTGAGAGTGTGGCCGTACTACGGCAAACACACTGATAAGGAGGATCCTGTGGGGTCTGCTCTGGGTGGAGGTGATCCATGGGGTGACGCAGCGGGAGTGTCACTATGCTGACGCAACTTTCTGGAGGTGTGACTGCTCTTTGTGTGTTTAATGACGTCATCTCACCCCCTCTAACGACCCAGTCCCATCGACTCACTTGGGGAAATGACTTTTATGAGAAGTCGCGTGATTTAGTGGGTCCTTTTCAGACGCCCACGCATTTTGATTCGGGTGGAGGATTGCTCAAGAATGGCGAGGTGTGGGATTTTTTTAATCCACCCATGGGATTATTGATTTAGATCGGACTGACGTGTGTCGACCGTTTTCGATAGGAGAGTTTCCTCGTAGAAGAGACCTCGTGCTCTTCTGCACCATCAGTTTAACCCTCCTAGTGGTTGTCTTGACGAGGTATCTCGTCATTAGAAGGAAGCTAACCATGTCCTGATGGACGAGATATCTCGTCCATCAAGATCTGGTCAATTTTGCTAATGACGAGATATCTCGTCATCAAGATATTGCGATATTTTGATGGTGACGATACTTATATCTGGTCAGTTTTGCTGATTACGAAATATTTCACCAGGAGGGTTAAAGGTAGGTATTTAATTAACGTCGCAATGGAGCAACACAACTGGCTATTGGCGACGGTTCGGGTATGACTTCTGAGTTTTATGGCGCAAGGGCCATAATTGGCCATGCTACGTCAGACACAATACATACAATGTCAAGTAATAGACACACACACAATGAAATTTTTTACTGACACATAAGAGGTAGGTATTTTGGTAATTCAATTAACGTCACACTGGAGAAACACAACGGGCTATTGGTGACGGTCCTGGATCAATCCCAAAGGGAAAGATCGAGGACAACACCACGTAATTTTGAACCACGTTCAGAGGACGAGGCAACACCTGAGCTGGCACCCCTCTCCAAACTTCCACACCAAGCCAACGTGAGGACATTTGAGGCCATGACAGATTTAACGTGCACCAGCCCCCTTTGTACACGACTGTGTTTGGCTGTATTCGAGCTCACAACCCTCCGGTTACTTGCCCGTTACTCTTCCAAACGCCCAATTATATTAGGGGGGTGGGGGTATTTCAATTAACGTCACACTAGAGCAACACAACATCAATTATATTAGAATTTAAATTCTTTAAATATAATTTTCGGAATAGGGTTCGGAATTTGGGCTCCATATGTCCTCACGTTGGAGTAATGTGGAAGTTTGGAGAGTGGGGTGCCAGCTCAGGTGTTGCCTCGTCATCTGACCGCGGTTCAACATTACGTGGTGTTGTCCTCGGGTTTTTGCCTTTGGGTTTGATCCCGGGCCGTCACCAATGCCCCGTTGTGTTGCTCCAGTGTGACGTTAATTGAATTACCAAAATATCTACCGAATAAAATTTTTTTTCCAGCAATATTGGTAAACTGCTTACAGCAATAATACCCAATATATCGTGTATTATTGTCAATGTATATTATACTCTACTCGTAATAATACTCAATATTATTCTTATGGGATTTCGAATTGTTTTTTGCTCACTCTGTCCACCTAGGATAAATATCGTAGCGTTAATATGTAAGTTGTAAAGAATAGGTGTACGAAATTTGGTGTAGATTTTATGGTCAAACTGTAGATTTACGCCAACTCTGCCGTGGTGTGGAAGTTTGGAGAGTGGGGTGCCAGCTCAAGTGTTGCCTCGTCATCTGACGGTAGTAGTATGCAGTGGTGTATACGGGGCGGAAGTGACGTCATACCACGTGACCGGAAGTGGGCGGGGCCAAATGACGTCATACCACGTGACCGGAAGTGGGCGTGTCTGAATGACGTGACGTATTGTTTGTTTACATTTTGGACTTGGAATTTTTTTTTGTCATCGTGCAGGCGTTGAGTTGTTTCAAGATGGCGTCGTTTCGTTGCCATGGTGATGAATCACTCGCGTAGTGCCATCTGGTGGAGATATTCGAAACCCTATTATTTTTAATTAAAAAGCAATTTCGTGGATTCGAACCCGGGACCATGGGATCCGAGGTCAAGTGCGCTATCCGTTAGGCTGTAAGAGAGTTAACTTAAGATGGTGAATTAATGTAGTGTTTATTTCTCTTTCTTTTGGACTTGTATTTTTTCTTAGTATTAGGAATGGGTTATTTTTAGAAAATGGTTTGAATAATTGCATAGGGGTTTTAATAAATGCTTTTTCAAAATGACTTATGGCGCCATCTGGTGATTTTAAAAGTAATTAATCTAAGGAACGAATTGATTTCTTAATGTTTTTACTTTATTCATGACCGGTGACGTCAGTGTGTTTACGTTTGGGACTTGGATTTTTTTTCCTTCTGAGATTTCGATGTGACGTCACGATTATGTCCATCGAGCAAGTCTGAACTTGAAAAAGTCTACTCACAATTCTTTATGTTATGAGTATGGTAAATTGTTTACAGATCGTGAAGGCTAGGCATATTTCCGTCGATTGGAAAACGAATTAACGTATTAAAAAAAAAGACGAAATTTAGAAATTTTAGGTCAAAAATATACTGTGCCTTGTAAACTTGTAGCATACGAAGACGAAGGAATAAGCTATACTTTTAGCGGGTCTTCTATTGCAGCCAAGCCTTGATCTCCTAAAGTATTGGAAATAAAGGGAGAAATGGAGCGAATAATTGGTGCAAGATTTAATTTTGAGTTGGTGAAGCGTTATAAAGATGGTAAGGACTGCATAGTTGCCCATAAAAACAACGAGAAGGACTTGGAACTTTATGCACCCATAGCGTCTGTTTCATTTGGACAGAAAAGGCAATTTGTGTTTTCTAGAAAGAACTACAATTCTTTAAAAATTGTTCTGGAAAATGGAAGCTTGCTTGAGATGAAGTATCCAACAAACCAATTTTGGTTTCACAGCTTGCCCCGTGGGAATGCATTATGCCCTAGAATAAACTTAACGTTTCGTAAAATTCTTGTATAAAGCAGCGATAAACCACTTATGTGCCCCCGAACTAGAACTCAGTGTCGTACACTAGACGATATTTGGACAACGTTGCAATTGATCTTTGCCTTTCAGAATAGTATTTTTATAAATGCTTACATCTCGTTTTTAAATAAATTTTTAGCGTGTCTTACCACATATACTGTATTTTGGATTATTTGGTTTTTTTATTACATGGTTTCATAAATTTTCTTTTAAAATGCAAGATCTGAAATGAAATTTTTCTTTGCTATATAGATTTATGTTTTTTTTTTAAGTTAGATGTTTTTACTCAAAAATTAATTATACATTAGATGCTATAACACCTATTTTATAGCAGAAATTTTGTTTTAAATAATATACACTTAAGTAAGAGTAAAATTTTTGAAACTTTACAAGACAAATACTATGAATATGTTTTCTTGTACATTTGAAGAAGTTATAATAGTATAAAAAACCATTTATTCTATAAATCTAAATTAAATGTTATATTTTAATTAATCTTTCCTTGCATATTATTTTTACTTTGAATAAATCTTCATAAATTTTAGTGATTTAATTTATATTATATAGATTTACAAACCTGTTTTTGGATGAAATATAAGGATTTAATATTTTAAAAATTAATGTTTTTACTTAAAATTAATTATATATTAAATACTATTACACATATTTTTAATGTTGAAGATTTTTAGAAAACATTTTACAATTGAAACATATACATTAAATATTATGACAAACACTTAAATGCAGATCCATAAGGGAATATTGGAAATCTTTTTAATGCTTACACCTTTTCTATTCTAAATAAACTTTTGCTTGTCTTACCACATACACTGTATTTTGGATTATTTGGTTTTTTTTTTTATTACATGGTCTTATAAATTTTCTTTTTAAAATGCAAGATCTGAAATGAAATTTTCCTTGATTTTAAGATTTATGTTTTACTCAAAAAATTAATTATACATTAGATGCTATATAGCACATATTTTATTGCAGAATTTTTTAATATTATACACATAAGTGAGCGTAAAATTTTTGAAACTTTTCAAGACCCATATTATGAACATGTTTCCTTACACATTTGAAGTAGTGAAAAATAGTATTAAAACCCTTTATCCTGTAAAATATAAATTAAATATTATTTTTAATTAATTTTTCCTTCCATATTATTGTTTACTTTAAATAAATTTTCATTCATTTTAGTGATTTTATTTGTATTATAAAGATTTACAAACTGTTTTTAACGAAATTTTCTTTGATATAGGGATTTATATTTTAAAAGTTAGATGTTTTTTACACAAAAATTAATTATATATCAAATACTATTGCACGTATTATAACATTGAAGATTTTTAGAAAGCGTTTAACAATTGAAATATATACTTTAAATATTATTACAAACATTTAAATGCAATTTGCTTTCTATTTTTTAATTTTACAATTGAGACATTTTTAAAAGTTTGGTTCTTAAAGTGCGTTTTATGCATAGTAAAAAAATTATTATAAAAACCTGTAAGAGTAAAAAGAATTTTATGCATTAATTTGAAACTTTACAAGACTCATGCCATGTTTCCTTGCACATTTGAAGTAGTGAAATATAGAATTAAAAACCATTTGTCCTTGAAGATCTAAATTAAAAGTTCTTTTTCTTTAATGCTTTTGCAAACCACACATTTTACTAAATATGAACTTCCTTTTATTTATTTGAAATCCTTATGCACATCGTACAATTTACATTGCACAGCAAAATACCAATACTGTACGAAGCTATGAAGTATTTTACAAGATACTTTGTACTGTTTTCTTAATTTTAAGTGTTCTACATTGCTATATTAAATGGATAGTAAGTGGGTTTTCTGTTTTTGAAAATAATGTGTGCACATCTGTGCTGCTAAGCAAATTAACTTTTGCCCTTTTCTTGATATTTAATGCATAATCTAAATATTTACTCACACCGCTGATAGTTTTACCCATGAGTAAAATTAAATAATAACTGAAAATTTTAAGTATTAATGTGAATTTTAAAATGAACAAAAATTATTGAAATAATGGATTAAATCTGAATTCTATGTATTCTTAAAACAATCTCTGCAAATCCAGCAGACAATTCTTAAACAGATTGAAGGAAGCCACATGGAAACAAAGTAAATTAGAACACTTTTTAATAGTAAAAACATTATGATTAATATTTTTACATAAATAATACATTGTAGTAAAAAAAGAACTTATTTTTACATACTTACATTTTTTTAAGAGACTTATTTCCGACAAGCCAATTATTCAATGCCATCACCTCAGCTATGGGGCAATGCAAATTATTTTTGTGATGACCACATTATAGTTTATGGATATCTTTGTTGCTACTTAGAGCACAAAATGCATCGAATTTGGGAAACCCATATTGCTCTAAGTTGATATTCGGAATATTCAATGCATCTAAGCGTTTCTTTTCCACACAACCACCTTTGTAAGCAATTAGGTACTGAGTGACCCTCTTGGTCTGCTCGTAATATTCTAAAAGCTTAGAGTCTAGATTTTCTAAGGGAGCACAATTTGCTATGTCATGGGACAGAAATGAAGTGCACATACGTAATTTTTAACATATCACACAGTTGTACGATCTTTGGCACTCAGTTTATGCTTAGACGATAAGTTAAAACGAATACTTGAAGCTACTTGCGATTTTTAGCGATGTATGCGTATTTACGTACTAAGAAACTTTATTGAATCTGAAATCCATCAAAATCCACAATTGCACAAATGTTAATCATTGCTATTGAAAAGCGTTAGCTGTTCTTGGAAAAATAATTATAAACTGGAGGCCACGAAGAACTGGACTATATAACACCATACACTTACTAATCAGTAAAGTTAAAATTTATCTTTTGCGTTCCATAGTTACTCACAAAAGATAATCTAAGTAAAGAATGTACATACTCAGAAAACATGTGTTTGTGATAATGCGCGAAATAAAATTTTGTGTTGTAATACAAGATTTTAACGAAAGGATATACTTAAATGTGCGTGTGATTTTTTTTTTACTCTACCACGTTTATGCGCGGAATGCAATTCAATTCTACGACTAAACTTGAGCAAGAAAAAAATATAACCAAATATAATTTATAAGAGAAACGTATTTTGACTCTTTAAAATGAGAACTTTAAAGTATACTGAATTCTCTTGATTCTGCAGTTTTATTTTTTCTAAAATTGCATCAACAAATTGAATTATTTTATTTGTGTGCACACACAAGTCTTTGCCTCTGTTGAAAGGAAACTAGTATCTTTGACAAGTATCAGATTTTTAAAAATTGATTCAGAGAAGAACCTTTTTTCATGGGATTTAACTCAATCTGCTCCATAATTTTACCCTTAAGAGTAATAGAGCATATTATAGTTTTAAGGAAAATGAATAACCATTATGCAAATTTGAAGCCAAAAGTTCCAAGCATGTCTATGCGCCTATCTACGTTTAGAGATTGACCAACGCACAGACGTTGACATTAGGGACCTAGCCGTAAACGGATCGTATTATACCGGTGTCTTGGACGTGATCAGGTGCTATTGGTGTGGCGAAGGGCTTGAAAATTGGTAAAAAGATGTAGTGAGACACAAACACAAAGTTTTATCCAAAATGTTTGGTAGCCCATAGATGAAATTGTACAGGTGCTGGATGAAATCAACAATACCAATGGTTTTATAAAAAAAAACGATGTATAACTTTACCCCTTAGACAACGACAAGGACGAACGACTTTGTAAAATTTGCAAAGAATCGGAAAATGAATGCTACTTTACAGCCTTGCGGTCATCTGGTGACATGCATGAGATGTACGAAGAGTCTTTCAACGTGTCCTATGTATCGAACCAATATTTTACATAAAATTAAAACGTACATTTGTTACTAAACTCTATTTATTAGTACATGTAGTAGATGCAATTTCAAGTGATATACTGAACATGGTGAGGAAGAAAATCCAATTGTAAAAGGGTGGTATTGAGTTGAAAGTTATTAAATTGGCAAAAGTGCTTCAGTAAGAAGATTAGTAAGGAAGTTTGAGACTCTAAAACCCTAAAACTCTTTATTAAGGAAAAAAATCGTGTAGGAAAGACTTATACACCCTTATAAATATATTGACTATTTTAATTATTAGTCGTTTGTTCATTATATGTTAAACCTATTTACTAAAGAATTTTAAAGGGTGCCTTAAACAGGAGTTACTAAATGCTTTAGGAAAGATGTGTAAATGTACTCTGTAATGCAAGAAAGAATGCTTGAATTAAATATTCATTTTGAGTGTTTCCTTCTTGTAGTGGAGGCTTATTAATAGTACTTTTGTTGGAGCATTTTAAAATATTTCACACTTTAAAAGAATTATTTATATTTAATTTTTATTAATTTTTAAAACTTTTTAACTTTACTGCTTAACTTTTTTATTGTTACTGTTTAACTTTATTTTACTGCTTAACTTTTTTACTGTTTAACTTTTTAAGTTTAACTTTTTTTACTGTTTAACTTTTTTACTGTTTAACTTTTTATTGTTTTTTACTGCTTAATTTTTTTTTCTACTATAAAAATAGGTCTAAGATTATTCAGGATGTTTCGAAAATTCTTGTGAAAATGAATGTTTTCTGAAAAGAATGCCTGGATTACAAACATAGTAATTTTAGATAAAATATCATTTGCATGTATATCTATGTCCTATTTCTCCTTGGGTTCATTACTCGAAACTTAGGTAAACTATATTTTGATTTAGAAAAGTGCAGTAACAATAAAAAAGTTAAGCAGTAAAGTTAAAAAGTTTTAAAAAATTAATAAAAAATAAATATAAATAATTCTTTTAAAGTGTGAAATATTTTAAAATGCTCCAACAAAAGTACTATTAATAAGCCTCCACTACAAGAAGGAAACACTCAAAATGAATATTTAATTCAAGCATTCTTTCTTGCATTACAGAGTACATTTACACACCTTTCCTAAAGCATTTAGTAACTCTTGTTTAAGGCACCCTTTAAAATTCTTTAGTAAATAGGTTTAACATATAATGAACAAACGACTAATAATTAAAATAGTCAATATATTTATAAGGGTGTATAAGTCTTTCCTACACGATTTTTTTCCTTAATAAAGAGTTTTAGGGTTTTAGAGTCTCAAACTTCCTTACTAATCTTCTTACTGAAGCACTTTTGCCAATTTAATAACTTTCAACTCAATACCACCCTTTTACAATTGGATTTTCTTCCTCACCATGTTCAGTATATCACTTGAAATTGCATCTACTACATGTACTAATAAATAGAGTTTAGTAACAAATGTATGTTTTAATTTTATGTAAAATATTGGTTCGATACATAGGACACGTTGAAAGACTCTTCGTACATCTCATGCATGTCACCAGATGACCGCAAGGCTGTAAAGTAGCATTCATTTTCCGATTCCTTGCAAATTTTACAAAGTCGTTCGTCCTTGTCGTTGTCTAAGGGGTAAAGCTATACATCGTTTTTTTTTATAAAACCATTGGTATTGTTGATTTCATCCAGCACCTGTACAATTTCATCTATGGGCTACCAAACATTTTGGATAAAACTTTGTGTTTGTGTCTCACTACATCTTTTTACCAATTTTCAAGCCCTTCGCCACACCAATAGCACCTGATCACGTCCAAGACACCGGTATAATACGATCCGTTTACGGCTAGGTCCCTAATGTCAACGTCTGTGCGTTGGTCAATCTCTAAACGTAGATAGGCGCATAGACATGCTTGGAACTTTTGGCTTCAAATTTGCATAATGGTTATTCATTTTCCTTAAAACTATAATATGCTCTATTACTCTTAAGGGTAAAACTATGGAGCAGATTGAGTTAAATCCCATGAAAAAAGGTTCTTCTCTGAATCAATTTTTAAAAATCTGATACTTGTCAAAGATACTAGTTTCCTTTCAACAGAGGCAAAGACTTGTGTGTGCACACAAATAAAATAATTCAATTTGTTGATGCAATTTTAGAAAAAATAAAACTGCAGAATCAAGAGAATTCAGTATACTTTAAAGTTCTCATTTTAAAGAGTCAAAATACGTTTCTCTTATAAATTATATTTGGTTATATTTTTTTCTTGCTCAAGTTTAGTCGTAGAATTGAATTGCATTCCGCGCATAAACGTGGTAGAGTAAAAAAAAAATCACACGCACATTTAAGTATATCCTTTCGTTAAAATCTTGTATTACAACACAAAATTTTATTTCGCGCATTATCACAAACACATGTTTTCTGAGTATGTACATTCTTTACTTAGTCTTATCTTTTGTGAGTAACTATGGAACGCAAAAGATAAATTTTAACTTTACTGATTAGTAAGTGTATGGTGTTATATAGTCCAGTTCTTCGTGGCCTCCAGTTTATAATTATTTTTCCAAGAACAGCTAACGCTTTTCAATAGCAATGATTAACATTTGTGCAATTGTGGATTTTGATGGATTTCAGATTCAATAAAGTTTCTTAGTACGTAAATACGCATACATCGCTAAAAATCGCAAGTAGCTTCAAGTATTCGTTTTAACTTATCGTCTAAGCATAAACTGAGTGCCAAAGATCGTACAACTGTGTGATATGTTAAAAATTACGTATGTGCACTTCATTTCTGTCCCATGACATAGCAAATTGTGCTCCCTTAGAAAATCTAGACTCTAAGCTTTTAGAATATTACGAGCAGACCAAGAGGGTCACTCAGTACCTAATTGCTTACAAAGGTGGTTGTGTGGAAAAGAAACGCTTAGATGCATTGAATATTCCGAATATCAACTTAGAGCAATATGGGTTTCCCAAATTCGATGCATTTTGTGCTCTAAGTAGCAACAAAGATATCCATAAACTATAATGTGGTCATCACAAAAATAATTTGCATTGCCCCATAGCTGAGGTGATGGCATTGAATAATTGGCTTGTCGGAAATAAGTCTCTTAAAAAAATGTAAGTATGTAAAAATAAGTTCTTTTTTTACTACAATGTATTATTTATGTAAAAATATTAATCATAATGTTTTTACTATTAAAAAGTGTTCTAATTTACTTTGTTTCCATGTGGCTTCCTTCAATCTGTTTAAGAATTGTCTGCTGGATTTGCAGAGATTGTTTTAAGAATACATACAATTCAGATTTAATCCATTATTTCAATAATTTTTGTTCATTTTAAAATTCACATTAATACTTAAAATTTTCAGTTATTATTTAATTTTACTCATGGGTAAAACTATCAGCGGTGTGAGTAAATATTTAGATTATGCATTAAATATCAAGAAAAGGGCAAAAGTTAATTTGCTTAGCAGCACAGATGTGCACACATTATTTTCAAAAACAGAAAACCCACTTACTATCCATTTAATATAGCAATGTAGAACACTTAAAATTAAGAAAACAGTACAAAGTATCTTGTAAAATACTTCATAGCTTCGTACAGTATTGGTATTTTGCTGTGCAATGTAAATTGTACGATGTGCATAAGGATTTCAAATAAATAAAAGGAAGTTCATATTTAGTAAAATGTGTGGTTTGCAAAAGCATTAAAGAAAAAGAACTTTTAATTTAGATCTTCAAGGACAAATGGTTTTTAATTCTATATTTCACTACTTCAAATGTGCAAGGAAACATGGTATGAGTCTTGTAAAGTTTCAAATTAATGCATAAAATTCTTTTTACTCTTACAGGTTTTTATAATAATTTTTTTACTATGCATAAAACGCACTTTAAGAACCAAACTTTTAAAAATGTCTCAATTGTAAAATTAAAAAATAGAAAGCAAATTGCATTTAAATGTTTGTAATAATATTTAAAGTATATATTTCAATTGTTAAACGCTTTCTAAAAATCTTCAATGTTATAATACGTGCAATAGTATTTGATATATAATTAATTTTTGTGTAAAAAACATCTAACTTTTAAAATATAAATCCCTATATCAAAGAAAATTTCGTTAAAAACAGTTTGTAAATCTTTATAATACAAATAAAATCACTAAAATGAATGAAAATTTATTTAAAGTAAACAATAATATGGAAGGAAAAATTAATTAAAAATAATATTTAATTTATATTTTACAGGATAAAGGGTTTTAATACTATTTTTCACTACTTCAAATGTGTAAGGAAACATGTTCATAATATGGGTCTTGAAAAGTTTCAAAAATTTTACGCTCACTTATGTGTATAATATTAAAAAATTCTGCAATAAAATATGTGCTATATAGCATCTAATGTATAATTAATTTTTTGAGTAAAACATAAATCTTAAAATCAAGGAAAATTTCATTTCAGATCTTGCATTTTAAAAAGAAAATTTATAAGACCATGTAATAAAAAAAAACCCAAATAATCCAAAATACAGTGTATGTGGTAAGACAAGCAAAAGTTTATTTAGAATAGAAAAGGTGTAAGCATTAAAAAGATTTCCAATATTCCCTTATGGATCTGCATTTAAGTGTTTGTCATAATATTTAATGTATATGTTTCAATTGTAAAATGTTTTCTAAAAATCTTCAACATTAAAAATATGTGTAATAGTATTTAATATATAATTAATTTTAAGTAAAAACATTAATTTTTAAAATATTAAATCCTTATATTTCATCCAAAAACAGGTTTGTAAATCTATATAATATAAATTAAATCACTAAAATTTATGAAGATTTATTCAAAGTAAAAATAATATGCAAGGAAAGATTAATTAAAATATAACATTTAATTTAGATTTATAGAATAAATGGTTTTTTATACTATTATAACTTCTTCAAATGTACAAGAAAACATATTCATAGTATTTGTCTTGTAAAGTTTCAAAAATTTTACTCTTACTTAAGTGTATATTATTTAAAACAAAATTTCTGCTATAAAATAGGTGTTATAGCATCTAATGTATAATTAATTTTTGAGTAAAAACATCTAACTTAAAAAAAAAACATAAATCTATATAGCAAAGAAAAATTTCATTTCAGATCTTGCATTTTAAAAGAAAATTTATGAAACCATGTAATAAAAAAACCAAATAATCCAAAATACAGTATATGTGGTAAGACACGCTAAAAATTTATTTAAAAACGAGATGTAAGCATTTATAAAAATACTATTCTGAAAGGCAAAGATCAATTGCAACGTTGTCCAAATATCGTCTAGTGTACGACACTGAGTTCTAGTTCGGGGGCACATAAGTGGTTTATCGCTGCTTTATACAAGAATTTTACGAAACGTTAAGTTTATTCTAGGGCATAATGCATTCCCACGGGGCAAGCTGTGAAACCAAAATTGGTTTGTTGGATACTTCATCTCAAGCAAGCTTCCATTTTCCAGAACAATTTTTAAAGAATTGTAGTTCTTTCTAGAAAACACAAATTGCCTTTTCTGTCCAAATGAAACAGACGCTATGGGTGCATAAAGTTCCAAGTCCTTCTCGTTGTTTTTATGGGCAACTATGCAGTCCTTACCATCTTTATAACGCTTCACCAACTCAAAATTAAATCTTGCACCAATTATTCGCTCCATTTCTCCCTTTATTTCCAATACTTTAGGAGATCAAGGCTTGGCTGCAATAGAAGACCCGCTAAAAGTATAGCTTATTCCTTCGTCTTCGTATGCTACAAGTTTACAAGGCACAGTATATTTTTGACCTAAAATTTCTAAATTTCGTCTTTTTTTTTAATACGTTAATTCGTTTTCCAATCGACGGAAATATGCCTAGCCTTCACGATCTGTAAACAATTTACCATACTCATAACATAAAGAATTGTGAGTAGACTTTTTCAAGTTCAGACTTGCTCGATGGACATAATCGTGACGTCACATCGAAATCTCAGAAGGAAAAAAAATCCAAGTCCCAAACGTAAACACACTGACGTCACCGGTCATGAATAAAGTAAAAACATTAAGAAATCAATTCGTTCCTTAGATTAATTACTTTTAAAATCACCAGATGGCGCCATAAGTCATTTTGAAAAAGCATTTATTAAAACCCCTATGCAATTATTCAAACCATTTTCTAAAAATAACCCATTCCTAATACTAAGAAAAAATACAAGTCCAAAAGAAAGAGAAATAAACACTACATTAATTCACCATCTTAAGTTAACTCTCTTACAGCCTAACGGATAGCGCACTTGACCTCGGATCCCATGGTCCCGGGTTCGAATCCACGAAATTGCTTTTTAATTAAAAATAATAGGGTTTCGAATATCTCCACCAGATGGCACTACGCGAGTGATTCATCACCATGGCAACGAAACGACGCCATCTTGAAACAACTCAACGCCTGCACGATGACAAAAAAAAATTCCAAGTCCAAAATGTAAACAAACAATACGTCACGTCATTCAGACACGCCCACTTCCGGTCACGTGGTATGACGTCATTTGGCCCCGCCCACTTTCGGTCACGTGGTATGACGTCACTTCCGCCCCGTATACACCACTGCATACTACTGACGGTGATTCGAAATTACGTGGTGTCCTCCCTTTGGGATTGATCCCGGACCGTCACCAATAGCCCATTGCGTTGCTCCAGTGTGACGTTAATTAAAATACCTACCTATGACAACTCTGCTTATATATAGATAGATATGTAAAGTAGTACTAAGGCTTAAAGAATATTCATAAAGCTCGAAAAAGGTAAAGTTTTTTTATCATGAAGTAATTTGTTAGTATTTCCATTAATTTACACTGTAAATAAACCGTGATAAATTTAAAATTTACACTATCCTTATAGTAAAGCTTTGGGATTGATCCCGGACCGTCACCAATGGCCCGTTGTGTTGCTCCAGTGTGACGTTAATTGAAACCCCCCCCCCCTTATAGTAAAGAGGGCCGCGGTGGCCCGGTTGGAAGAGTAACGGACTTGCAACCGAAGAGTTGCGAGTTCGAATCCAGCCAAACACCGTCGTGTACAAAGGGGGCTGGTGCATGTTAAATCTGTCGTGGCCTCAAATGTCCTCAGGTTGGCGTGGTGTGGAAGTTTGGAGAGTGGGGTGCCAGCTCAGGTGTTGCCGCGTCATCTGACCGTGGTTCAAAATTACGTGGTGTTGTCCTCGGATCTTTCCCTTTGGGATTGATCCCGGACCGTCACCAATAGCCCGTTGTGTTGCTCCAGTGTGACGTTAATTGAAATACACCCCCCCTTATAGTAAAGCCACATTGAGTACATTTTATGGTGACTCTGCTTAAGGTATCTGCCTGCCTTCGGGGTCATTTTTTGAAATTACTTAAATTTGTGCCTCAAACTTAAATTTTATGATTAAACACAACATAAAACTAAAAACAGGGTATAAAATATAAGCATCTAATAATTCGTTCATTGCTTAGAAAAATAAGGTAAAAATTGCAGTAAAATATGCCGATACGCAGAATGATATAACTCCAAAAGTAATCATATCTCTGTTTTGTAAATGCTTATAATGAACTTCTTCAGTGAATAGACTATCATGGTGATCACACATATATCTTTGAAGTTAGGGAAACTCGGTTACAACATTTTGACAAGTTCCCTAAACTTTTGCGCAAGTCATGAATTAAAAGACTAAATCAGAAAATAATTAATATTTAACCATGGCTGTAGTCTATTCCCTGTATATATGTGTAACATGCCTACAAAATTTCAAAGCATTTGAACTTTAACTTTTTGAGTTATTCTAATTTGCGTAAAGCAAAAACATGTAATCATCAATTTTGAGAAAAATGGGGGGGGGGGGTATTTCCATTAACGTCACACTGGAGCTACACAATGGGCTATTGGTGACGGTCCGGGATCAATTCCAAAGGGAAAGATCCGAGGACAACACCACGTAATTTTGAACCACGGTCAGATGACGAGGCAACACCTGAGCTGGCACCCCACTCTCCAAACTTCCACACCACGCCAATGAGAAAAATGGAAAAATAACTTTATGTACATGAAGAACTACAGCTGTGTAGTAATATAAAAACAGCCATAACTCCAGTTCTAAACTACTTAGAAACAAAATTTTAACAGAATTTGAAAGAAAAAGTTCAGACTACAATACTAGACCAAAATTGGAACTTCGATATTTTGACCAAAATTCATGACCTTGTCGTCAACATTTCTGTCCCTTCAGTGACAACTCATCGAGGTTTTACTGTATTTTCGCAACACCAACACTTCGAGGGATCAACGGGATAGGAAGTCGATCCACTCAGCAAAAGGCAGTTTCGACAACGGGTGCATTAACTTCCATTCAGCTACCTCACTTAGCAGCGCATTCCTGGGGGTTTGACCCCAGGGGGCGCAACCTGTCCACTCCGCAAAGCAAACAGGGCTCCCCCACCAGATACCAATCGGGGCAGATCTTGATCGATGGGGCGGCCTATGCCAAAGTGACCATCCGTTGGTGCAGATGACAGCTACTTCCTCTCCAGGAGGGGAGGAAGCGCGCAGTGAATTATGGGAAAGTTGTCGAGGTATGCGAGGTATGTCGTCCCCCTCCATCACGGAGGTTTCGGCTGCCACAAAAGTAAACAAATTGCTCGTGGAATGGGACGCGAATCCTAAACGAGGTGGTTTGTTGGAAGAGTTTTACTCGCGAAAAGGGGTGGTTCTTGGGGCACGTGTTCGGAAAATAATTTTGCTCGATATTCTCTCCCCTACATTAAACCCTTAAACCAACCAACAATGATTGGTTGGTTTTAGGGGTTTCATGGCGCAAGGGCCTCTTACAATGTGGTAAACAAACGTCGATTACTCTGGGATTTCGCAGCGTATTTAAAATTTTCCCCTATAAAATATTTGGGTTCGATTCTTCTCTGGCGTCATCTGACCGCGGTTCAACATTACGTGGTGTTGTCCTCGGATCTTTCCTTTGGGATTGATCCCGGACCGTCATCAATAGCCCGTTGCATTGTTCCAGTGCGACATTAATTCATCTACCTACCTCAGAAAAAAGGTCCAAAATATTGCCTCCACTCCAAATTACCAATGGAGTAAACAATATCAAAAAATATTAAATTAAAAATATTTTTTTTGAAAGTTATTCCAAAAGAGAATGGCGCCGTTACATGAAAAACACTGCATTAAAACCAAATTACATAACCCGGGAAGAACTTTGAATAAAAACTTTCTTTTCAATTTGGATTGTTTTTATACTTAAGAATCTTATATGCGAGTCTTCCACAAAAGAATCTAACTTTCTGAACTCTATTCCAGGTAAGGCATTCTAATAGATTCATGAATGATGATACCAACCTTAAAAACGTTGCTAGAAAGAATAGGAAAAAGCAAACACTTCCAAAACAATCTGCATTGAATTCTAAAAAACATTTAAATCTGCTCTAAACACAGACAAGAAACCATTTTAGAACCAATAATTTCCAATTCTTCAATTTTGGAATTCTGTCTAAGTATCGTTTTCTATAAGCTATAATAAACCTGGCATAATCTTATTTATAAATAAAACCTAAAGGAAAGCGGACGAATTTCAATCTATCTTCTAGACGAAACAAATTTCGAGGCAATTTCAGATAAGTGTTTGATTCTATTTATAAGTGCCAGATAGCCCAACAAAGTGAAATTTATTTAAATTTAACTCATTTGGTATGCGTATGGAATTCGATTTGATGACTTACACCTTAGTTATTCATATTTCCGACAATCATTTATTTTCTGTTTGTTTGAAACAAATGAATGCTTAGAAACGTTCCACTTGCCAAACTAATCTACTTTAAGAAAACGTTTTTGTTTTAAATTTTCAGTGGTAAAGAGAATAGAGAAATGACCTTGAAAGGAGCCAAATCGGTCTCTCAGGCGGCGTATAAAGTTGTGTTTTAACTCACTTTGTTAAGTCTCAACGAAGTATCTCTTCATTAGCAAAACTAACCAGATCTTGATCGACGGTAAAGGTTGTTAATTAACGTCGCACTAGAGCAACACAACTGGCGATTAACGACGGTCCGGGATCAATCCCAAAGGGAAAGACCCATGGATAACACCACGTAATTTTAAACCACGGTCAGATGACGAGGAAACATCTGAGCTGGCACCTCACTCTCCAAACTTCCACACCACGCCGTGAGGACATACGGCAGATTTAACGTGCACCAGCCCCCCACGTACACGGCAATCTTTGTTTGGGTCTAGTTTCGACCTCGCAACCCTCCGGTTGCTAATCCGCTACTCTTCCAATCGGGCTACCCTGGCCCGCGGTCACCAATGAAGCAACTGACATGATTTGCAGAAAATCTAGCAGTAGCGCAACACAGCATTTACAACTGGGATGCCGAGACTGAATTTGCTCTAATATGAACGATGCGTAAATAAAAAGGGTCGGTTCGATACTTTCTCCGCAGCTGTTCATCTCTTGTCAGACAAGAAAAGCTCCCTTACTTTTTTTAGAGTACCTTGTAAATTCGTGCTTTCTGCCGTAACTTTGAAGGACTGTGAAGGGAGTCTTGGTTTTAACCCTCCTGGTGGTTGTCGTGTCAGGCAACTCGTCATTATAAGAAAACTGACCACATCTTGATGGACGAGATATCTCGTCATAGAAGAAAATTGACAAGATCTTGACCTCGTTATCACCAAAACACCGTCAATATCTTGATGACGAAATATCTCGTTATGTGATATGTTCTAGTGTATACATACACCATTTTTAATGACGAAATATCTCTTTATTAAGGTGTATGTATACACTAGAACATTTTTTAAATTTTGATTTTAAAAATCCAGTATTTTCACAATAGGTCATTGGTTTGTGCTTAAACTCATTTTAGTGTGAAAAATTCTGATTAAGCTACTCATTAATTACCTAATTTAGATATAATTTGCTAATTAGCATGTTTTTTGAACAGTGATATCTCAAATTCTAATGTGTTCAGAAAGACAATTCCTGTTTTGGAAGTTATTCCTAATATTATTCTTCATGTTTTGATCCTCCATCAAGTTGCTAGAGGGAATACGTTCTTTTTTACAATTTTTTTCACAAAGGAAGTCTAAAAAATCAGGATTTTTTCAGGAATTTCAACATTTAAAAATCATTTCTTAACCAATAACTTCAACTGAGGGTCAAAACATCCACCGTATTATAGATTTAATGACACCAAAGTAATTATAATAGATCGATTCATTGTTGAGTTACCGCTGTTCGAAAGAAGCATCCTATTGCAGAAACATAGTTCTTCAGAAATCGAGTTTAAAGTTTTGAAAATGTGTTTGTCTATGGTGACAGTACCTAACCCAAACCCTTGTAACTTGAAAACTATTTCGAGTATTAACAAGTCTTGGTATCGTTTGATAGCTAAGGGGTTGGACAATATTTTGAATTATTAAGAAGTAGATCGATATTTAAGTCAATTTTTGTGATTTCTAGTGTATACGTACGCCTTAACAAAGTTAGTCGGATTTAAAACCCTCCAAGTGGTTTAGACGAGATATCTCGTCTAAACCACTTGGAGGGTTTTAAATAGTGTAAAACTGCAGAAATGACTTCATTGCTTGTCTATTTTTCCCACCAAATCCATCTCTAGAAAAAGTATTTGTATTTAGAAATTTTGAATGTTGAAGTACAGCGTGATATTTAAGTCGATTTATTTTAAAATATTTTGCAATATATTGTCTCGTCGAGGTATCTCGTCGTTAGCATAACTGACGGATCTTTTTGGACGAGATATCTCGACATTAGAAGAAATTCCAATCACGATCATTAGAAGAAAACGGGCAGCTCTTAATATCGTCATCATCCAAACATCGGCGATATCTTGATGAGGAGATATCTTGGTCATTAGAAAAATTAGTCAGATCTTGATGAACGAGATATCTCGTCATTAAAAAAATTGTCAGATCTTGATGGACGAGATACCTGATCGAAACTTCTTGGAGGGTTAACTGTACCTCTTAAAATAATTAGATTCAAAGACATGCACTGCAAGTTACTAGATTAATCTGAAATCTGTCACTAGATGTTTAAATCGTGGAATATTAACAATATCGACTAAAAATAGGGAACTTACGTGGAAGGTGGATGTATTCACAATATCTGAACTAATCCGTCAGGGTTAGCATCTTGTGCATGGTTTCTGCAGCTAATTGAATGTTATCTTTCATCAGCTCCTTCCATTGATTTGATTTGAAAACACCTTTTTCATGGATACGAAGGAAATTCATAACAGATCTCATGAGATCAGAGTCCTGGTGGAGGTCAGCCAGCAGCAAGACATTACACACATTGGATAGGGACAAATTGTACTTCAAAAAGGTAGAGCACTGCTTCTTCTGCTTTAAGATCTCGTACTTGTCTGCAGCCGAGTACAACTTCATGGCGTCTTCTGGTCGGAGCTCCGGTAAGCTGTCTTGGTACATGAAGTCTCTCATATTAATCACAGTTTCCTCATCCATGTCGGTGATACGAACGACATCAGTTCTCTTCTCTTGGGTGTCTTCACTGAACATGGCTCGGAAGACAGGAGACCGGGCACACAACACGGACTTATGGGCAGCAAACTCAAAGTCTTCAGAAATGAGAGTCACGTCAGTTAATTCTTGGTTGTTCAGCAAATTAATTAAATCGATTCTCAAGTCATCGGTGCGGATGGAATTAAATGTTTGAAGATCAGATCCAACTAAAATATCTTCTTCTCCCTTATATGAGAGCAGGAATTCACATCGTAGAGACAATTCATCGCCAACTAATAAAACAGATTTGAAGTTCTCGAGGATGCTGAGTTTGATGATCGAAGGGAAGGACCAGACTTCATAGTGTCCTCCAAACAGGTGTTCGCCGTCTTTAGATACTTGAGCAACGCTATTCCTGTCGAGCACGGACACTTTGCATCTCACGAGCATCTGCTTCAAGTCCTTGTCCTTCCTCTGAATGTCGATCCTGACGCTGCCGTCGCTGTTCCAATCTCCACTCACATAGCAGGACAAGAGAAGCGCTGATTCCTCTCTCATGTTGGATGCTACAGTAACGGGTATGCCCAGCTTGGATTTCATCTGGGCTTTGAAATTATTAATGGTCCAGGCGATCTGCCTTCGTTCAACGGGAATTCGGGTGTGGAAGGAACAGTGAGTTCGACAGTGTTCGGTGGGCATGCTGTCGTCGCTGAATACTGAAGAGATTTCTTCGAGAGAAAATCTGCCGAGAATGTTCATCGTTTCTTTAGGTTCTGCAGGGGATTCTTTTTCATCAGAAGCGGGCCGTATGCAGCATTGCAGAGTAAAGACGTCATTTGGAAGGAACGCCTCTTTATTCTCGAAAAGAGTGTTTAAGGATACGAATTCTCGGACTCCCCAGAGATCAGTCTTTTTGAATACCTGATTATTTTTCGAACATAGGTGCAAGAATTGCATATTAGCTTGCATCAAACTGATACTGAAATTTATAGTTATTTCCTCCGGATCTTCTTCCCTGATTGCTCTATGTAGGAAGCACGAAACAGAGTCAGCTCCAGAACTTTTACATCCTTTGGGACACAGACCCAATTCCCACCTCGTTTTATACAACGCGTCCACCACAAAATAAGGACTCACTATAGCTTCCCCTTCCTTCTGTGGACACATGCTGAAATTCTCAATGCGCCATGTGAAAGTGAACACATCCTTTATCGAATCTTGGTTCATGGCGTCGTATATGTCGTCAAGTAGAAGCTAGATCCAGGGAAAACATCCATTCAGAAGACACTTGTCTTTCACATTCTCAAAACAAATCCAAATGCCAGAAGTCATAAGGTGGGAGGAAGTTTTTTTCAGTTATCTTTCAAAGCAACGAAACCTGAACTTTGTTCTTTATGATAGCCCTTATCAGATCGTCAATGATATTTATTGATACGACACTTTTTATTATGAGAGGCTCATCCTGGTGGTTGTCTCGACAAGGTATCTCGTCATTACCAAAACTGACCACATCTTGTTGGACGAGATTTTTCGTTATTAGAAGAAAACACAATCACGATCATTAGAAGAAAACTGACCAGAACTTGGTCTCGTCACCGACAAAAAATCGGCAATATCTTGATGACGATTCCTCTCGTCATTAACGAAATTGGTCAGATCTTGATGGACGAGATATCTCGTCGAAACCCCTAGAAGGGTTGAAATAAAGGCACTTAAGTGATAATAATAAAAATTCACTAAAAAATAAAATAAGAAATTTTTTTTAATGTATGCACATATTATGATATGGAGGGGCTTAAAAAATTTTCTTCGCTACATTTTGGAAGTAAATTCATCCGTGTTAGGGCCACTGTTGCCCTAACACGGATGAAGGGTTACACGGTTGTTAGGGTGTGGAAGTGTGGATACTGGGGTGACAGCTCGGGTGTTGACCTCGTCATCTGAGTTCAAAATTACCTGGTATTGTCCTTGGATCTATTCCTTCGGGACTGATCCCAGACCGTCGCCAATAGCCCGTTGTGTTGCTCCAGTGCGAGGTTAATTAACAACCCACCTACTTCATCCGTGCAAGTAAGGCATAGACACCAAATCTTAAGTTCTCCGAGCGAAGTAAATGAGGCAGAGAAATACATAAAAATAGCAAAACGGTTGGACTGGAAATGCTGAACGAAGTTGCTAACGAGCTCGTGTCACTTTTGCCTCATTCCCTCAGCAAAATTCCGGAAGCGGACATTTCCCTGAAGAATGATTACAAATCCCGGAAGCGTGGGTACACATTGATATGATACCTACTGTCTTGATGGGAAAGAATCGTAATTCTTTAAATTCAAAAATAAGACTGTAAAGACCATCTTTCATTAAATGAAGAACTACTGAATTACTCTTTTGTAATTGGTTTAAACGAATTCACATATCTGGGTGAAATGCCATTCTGTAAAGTTCAACGCACTTTTGAAAAGGGTGCTTTTCGGTTCATTTACGCCAAACTTGAAAAATTAATTAAAGTTGATAACCATCATTGTAGGGGGAATATAGTTGCTGAATTAGGGTGGATTCAAAGTGAGCAACCGGGAGAAGTTTCTGTGGACAGTGGAAAATAGGAACGACGAAGTTTATTCAAAAAGTTAGACTTCATTAAAGATGATTTATTGTACTTTTTATTGATAGCACCAACACATTTTATAACGATTTATATTTATTAGAAATTAAGAGAAAATAAAAACGGCATGTTTTGAATCTCAAAGTGGAAACAGGTCGCAGTTAAGTTCACGAGTATAGCGTAGCGTTTACAAACGGAGATGCTGAGATTGAATTTGCTCTATGAAATATGCCAATGGTTCCCAAAGTGTGGTCCTCCATGTGGACCATAGCAAATTCAATCTAAACTTCTCCATACATTGCTCTATGAATTATGACAGTGGTTCCCAGTGTGGATCATTGCAAATGCAATATTAGCATCTCCATACATTACTCTAGGAACTATGCCAGTGGTTCCCTTAGTGTGGTCCTCCATGTGGACCATAGCAAATTCAATCTAAACTTCTCCATACATTGCTCTATGAATTATGACAGTGGTTCCCAGTGTGGATCATTGCAAATGCAATATTAGCATCTCCATACATTACTCTAGGAACTATGCCAGTGGTTCCCAAAGTGTGGTCCTCCATGTGGACCATAGCAAATTCAATCTAAACGTCTCCATACATTGGATGTGCTCTATGAACTATGCCAGTGGTTCCCAAAGTGTGGTCCTCCATGTGGACCATACCAAATTCAATCTTAGCAACTCCATACATCGCTCTATGAACTATTCCAGTGGTTCCCAAAGTGTGGCCCTCCATGTGGACCACAATATAAACATCCTAACCAAAACAAACCTCCAACATGTAAACATTCCTCCTGAATGTAACAAACCGCAGCCATTCTGAAAGACACGGCTAAGAGACCGTTTTTCTTCTAGCCTTGTTAAATCGCTCTTTTTCTCGTCCCCAACAATCGCCGTACATCGAGGGTTCACTGTATTTACTAGGGTTTACAATAACTGACATTCTCTACCGGTAAATTACCGCAAGGACCGGTTTAAGGTTCCAAGTTTTGCCAAGAATGTGGTATGTGTGTGGAGTGTTATTTGAATCCATACCCCGTTGTGCATCAGGGTAGGTAGGTAGGTCGTTAATTAAATCAGCACTGGAACAACACAACGGGATATGGCGACGGTCCGGGATCAAACCCCAAGGGAAAGATCTGGCATCAGGGTAACGTAAAGTGATTCGCAAATCCGCCCTTCTAGAAATGCCATAATGAGTTACGATCAGTTGGCCGGGGATTTGAAGAAAAAAGTATATCGTTCGGTGCCGAAAGCGACATCAGGTATACCGAGTTGGAGGAGAACCATCCACGACGATCGCCACTCATGATGATGCGTGTGGCAGCCTTCTCTTTATGGGTCTTCTCTTTCTCTTTAGGTGTGTATGGGTCTTCTCTTTCTCTTTAGGTGTGTATGGGCTTCACGAACCCGAGGTACCTTAATGATCTATTCTTTTCCCAAGGTGTACAGTCTGGGATGCTCAAGTGATCATTCTCCACTCCTTCCCTTTTTCTTTCTTTTCACAATTACGTAGTTTGGTGCAGCTTGGCTAAGTGTGGCCCTTGTGCCATAAAACCCCAAACCTACCTAAAGAGTTTTCGCCCCTTTTCAAAAATCGATCGCCTTCTCGTCGGATGCAAAAACTATATTTATTGCAAAACAAAAACTCCAGTATTTACCATCGAATTCCAAGTTCCACACCTTGCTTGGAGGCCTTTGTTTGCTGACAATTTCTCAATTCCAAAGGAGAGGATCCAAGTAGAACGCCTCGTAATTTTGGACCACGGTCAGATGTCGAAAACAACACCTGAGCTGGTACCCCACTCTCCAAACTTCCACACCACGCTAACATGATCTCTTGTTTCTAAAAGAATCCGACAATATTTTTCCCAAAAACTGCTCAACTCGTGTTTTTTCCATAATTCGCTCCGATCCTCTTGAGCAAACTGGCAAACTCTTTAACATACTCACGACCACCTCACTCCTACCGTCACTACCATCACGACGTTTCGATGTTCTAACTCGTCGTCGCATCTGCCTTTCTAGAGCCACGCATAGGTTTTTATGGATCGGTGCAGCCGCACCATCGTGCCAGCATTGCCGACAAGCTCTTTCCATTACTCGTATCTTAGCACCTTGTACTGGTCTTGGATAGTTTTACCAACTATTTTTTAACACAACATCGCCTGTTTTATCTGGTTTGTTGGATCACCCTCCACATTCATCGCTGTGTGTGTTTACCTTTTTACATGATTCTGGCTATTATTATCGCATATACTCTGGACTGACAAGTCTCCGGACACCTGGAATAGAAACAAAACAGTATTTATTTTGGGTCCGATTATAAATTTAAATTTCAGTCCACATCCACATGGGTAACTAGAGCTAACTACTAGTGAGTATAGACTGAAATTTAAGGAAGAAATGTCGAAAGGAAAAGTGCGAATGTCATGGAAATCTAAACGCTGAAGTAGCAGTCAGTATTATCCGTAAATAACCATATTTAAAATGTTAAATAGGTACCAACATGAGCACGTTCTATGGGACTGAAGTAGCAGTCACTATTATCCGTAAATATCCATATTTAGAATATTAAATAGGTACCAACATGAGCACGTTCTATGGGACTGAAGTAGCAGTCAGTATTATCCGCAAATATCCATATTTAGAATGTTAAATAGGTAGCAACATGAGCACGTTCTATGGGACTGAAGTAGCAGTCACTATTATCCGTAAATATCCATATTTAGAATGTTAAATAGGTGCCATCATGAGCACGTTCTAGGGGACTGAACTATTTTGGCTAGTCAATAATTTTATGAAGGCGTGACAACACATTTCAGTCCCCTAAGACTTGTATATTTAGGGATAATAAAGTGACAGCTACTTCAATGTCTAGATTTTGATGTAAAACATTTCCACATTTCTATAGGACATTCCTTCCTTAAATTTCAGTCTACTCACTGGTATAGACTGAAAGTTCACGTGGGTAACGTCAGCTCTGTAGTTACCCACGTGGATGCGGATTCTGAAATTGAAAATTTAAATTTGCAGTCAGACCCCAAATTAAATCTGTCGTGGCCTCAAATATCCTCACGTTGGAATGGTGTGGAAGTTTGGAGAGTGGGGTGCCAGCTCAGGTGTGACCTCGTCATTTGACCGTGGTGTTTTACGTGGATCTTTCCCTTCGGGTTTGTTCCCGGACAGTCGTTAATAACGAGTTGTGTTGCTCCAGTGCGACGTTAATGAAAGCACCTACCAGCCTACAAATTGCTATCCTGGTTGCTATTAACTATCATTTGACTTCGCGTCATAAAACCCCAAACAACTCTGACCTATCCAGATTACGCACACTTTCAAAGCCAGACGGAGCCACGAGGGAGAGCGGTTGCAGTCTGGGGGAACAGGAACTGCCAAAGCAAGGATTCGGATGAGGTTGGGCAGAGGGCATGTCCCTCTTTGGCACGGGGGGTGGCGAGAGATTCCGACGCTGCTCACCACCCTCATTAATCAACGTCTTTCAGGGCGCTCTTCTTTTTGCAGCATTCGTCTCCTGACAGCTCCCATAATGGCGGTCGCTAACTGGGACCGCGATCCTTCATCGTCTGTGGGAGGATGGAATGGAGTGGTATCGTCTGCTGGGGATGACGGCATTTTTTAATCTCCACCCCCCTTCTTTTTTGAGATGATAGAGGGAGATAATCGTTCGGATGGGGTAACTCGGAGAGACAAAGAGAAGATTCGAATTGAAGGACTGGTTCTTGGTTCCCATCTTGGAAAAGGGGCACTTTTTAAGAATAAGATCGGTTGGTTATTTTGGAGTTTAATAGCGCATATTTGGCCAGGCTGCGCCAAACATCGAGCAAAAAATGTGGAAGAAGATAAAAGAGTTAGGTAGTTAATTAACGTCGCACTGGAGCAACACAACGGGCTATTGGTGACGGTCTGGGATCAGTCCCGAAGGGAAAGATGCGTGCATAGAGAAAATATAAAAGTAGATTGAGCAACGGTAGCCTTTTATGGGTCCAGGATCATGTGACCAAAACTAGTTGTAACGTGACCCTTAGACTACTTTCGTCTGCCTGTTGGAAACGAACATTCCTCATCTGATTGGTTCGCGAGCCGGGAGAAGACGCCCTTCACCATTTTTGCTGCAGTTCTACAGGAATGCGCATTCACACATTTACCATGTCATAATATTATATCGCCAAATAAGGAGATAAGTACCAAATCAGAAGTCAATATTTCACATAGCAGTCACGTGACTACTAGTTAACATGTCGGTGACAGGTTTCGAAGCTTCTGTCAGCAGCAATGTTCAGTTTACTTATGTCCATGGATGCGAGGACAACACGTCGTCATTTTGAGCCACGGTCAGATGACGAGGTCAACGCCTGAGCTGACACCCCACTCTCCAAACTTCCACAAAACGCCAACGTGAGGAGTTTGAGGCCACGGCAGATTTAACGTGCATCAGTCCCGACGGTCTTTGGTTGGATTCAAACTCGCAACTCTCCGGTTGCTAATTACCCTTCCAGCCGGCCTATCGCGGCCCTAAAAATTCCTGGGCTAATAATGTTCAAAAATATTAATAATAATAAATATGGGCATTGCGAGAGTGTCCACAGATAATAGAAAGCAAGGTGTTTCGTTCTCGCATTTTTTTTTTCCAATTCGAGCCAAAATCGCGGATATTTCCCTCGGGATTGATCCCGGACCATCGCCAATAGCCCGCTGTGTTGCTCGAGCTCGACGTAAATTCAACCACCCACCTACCTTCACCTCCAGCATCAAAAATGTTACTCAGTATCTGATGTTCCAACCCCTGCCCCCCTCTTTTCTCGTTTCTCTATTCGGAACACAGAAGCGAAGGCCTTCGCACGCCCAGAAAGCAACGCGCATTCTGTCGAATCTCTTTTTATTAAGTTATCAAGCAACGATACAACCGTGACATCCGCTGTCACGCCGAAATTACTCGGCACGTGATGTTTCGTTCATGCCATTTGTATTTGCACAATTATTACACCCGTCATTCCTGACTCGCGGTACTTTTCGAGACTCGTGACAAGACCACTTCAGGAGAGAGCCTACCAGTCACTCCAACGAGGAATCTGAAAGATGCGAATCAGCAGCAAACACCTCAGCACGTCACAAAGTCACAAACGAACCTTGGAAGAAACAATATCCGAATTAAATAATAACAAGAATAACGATGGAACAAAAAAATAAGAAATAGAATTCGGTTGAAACTTTGTCGGTGGTAAATACGCCCACACAATTTTCCCTTCTCATGAATTTATTCATAAACTATTATCCAAGAAGAGTTATTTTGTTCTTACAAAAAGTTCTAACCACTGAGATCGAATTGCCGAGGTAGAAAAAGGTTACACCCGGCTTTTTAAAAATAATTCTTTTGTGTGTTCTTTTACCTTTTCTCATAAATAAAACAAATAAATGTAACGTAATCACTGGCATCGACGTATTGGATGGAAGCGAAGCGAAGTAATTCAAGACCTTTCGGCTTGTTAGAACTCAGAAACGCGCCATTTTTTTCCCTCGACCATCGAATCGTTGATGGCGGATTGTTTTAGTTTTGTTTCGCGGAACTGGAAATGAGATAGGATTTGATGACATGTGACAGTTGGGGAATCGATTTCGCTTCTGAAAAAGTTATACGAAATTATAAACGAGTTACAGACTCGCCGAGGCAACTTTTTTTGCATCGCAGCTGTTAGAGAACACGCTCATATGCAGAGAGCCGAAAAATTAACGCGTGTTCCAGATGTTGGTTCCGAAAGTCAATACGTTTGTCTTCTTGAATTACATCATTAAAAGAGTTCGATAATGCCTATTAAATGGAGATATTTTTGCAATCTATTTTATTGCTCCATGTTTTTTAAGAAATAGTCGTTGATATAATAATTCCTTTGCTCTTGAATTCACCTCATTTCACGGGCCCGGTTGGAAGAGTAACGGATTGGAAACCGGAGGGTTGCGAGTTCGAATCCAACCAAAGACCGCCGTGTACAAAAGGGACTGGTACACGTTAAATCCGTCGTGGCCTCAAATGTTCTCACGTTGGCGTGGCGGGGAAGTTTGGAGAGTGGAATGCCAGATGAGGTGTTGACCTCGTCACCTGACCATGGTTCGAAATTACGAGGTGTTGTTCTCGGATCTTAACCTTCTGAATCGCTCCTGGACCGTCGACAATAGCCCGTCATGTTTCTCCAGTGCGACGCAAATTCAACTACATAAAAAAGAAATATTTTTTTTGAAAAATAAATAAATATAACAGATGTGAGCGCCTCTGTGAACAACAAGTGAATAGATGTCGACTTAACGAGGTTTTGATGATACGAATCACTCAAACAAGCTAAAGATATGAGGTAGGTAGCTAATTAACATCGCATTGGAACAGCACAACGGGCTATTGGCGACGGTCCGGAATCAATCACGAAGGGAGAGTTATAAGGAAAATGCCTCGTGATTTTGAACCACGGTCAGATGTCGAGATCAACACCTGAGCTGGCACCCCACTCGCTCAAGATGCAACAAAGGGGTTCGAAATAGCGTTGTTGGAAGCCTCTCGTCGCCACTTCGAGCGATAACTCGCCAATCTTGGCGCAATCTGGGAGTTGTGTGATTTTTTATATTTGCTCTATTTTTTAGAAAATAATTGTTTCTCGAGGGTGAAGGTGGTCTGGTTCATCTCTCTACCCCTTTTGGTAGCTCTTGTGCTCAAATATATTTGATGATATTGTTCATCTCTTGTCATCAGAGCTATGGTGCTCAAAATTATCGTTCAAGTTGTAAATAATGTATCTGTTACTGTGAAAGACCGATATCTGGCAAATGTCGATTTTCTCCGGTGAATGTCAGCATTCTCATAGTTGCTTGGTGTATGTCCGAAATATTTGCTATATATCATTATTTCTCACATACACCGGCAAATGTCGACATTCAGCATGCACTGATGGTGAATGTTGAATTAAAATATTTTTGTTACGTTAAGAAAAAAAATGCAACTTTTTAAATCCTACTTTATTATTAAAACATGATATATGTCAAAATAGGAGAAAGCTTAAGTAACAACACATGTAAATAAACTGTTAAACCTAAAACGAGCATTCTAATTGAGAAAAGAAAATAATACCAATAATAAACTTACACATAAATTATGTGATTAACGTTATATGATCTTATTTATTGCAACAACTTAAGGTATCCGACTACCTTTAAAACGCGATTTTCGGCGGAAATTGCGATTTTCCAAATTTGATATAATATGAAAGCCCGATTTCTTATCTTTCCAAATCTGTTTAAATTTTGTTCCTACCATGCATAGAACGTAAGATACAGGTCTTTTAATACTACATAGTCGACACTTTTTAAAACCGGAAGTGCCTTTCTGCAAACAGGAAGTGAACGTAAAAGTTTGTTTACATTCTTATTTTAACAAATTAAAGCGTTAAAATTTGCTCTGAAGTGTGGATTTTTTTTATTAATTAAAAAAAATTAATTAAAAAACTACTTTTTACACAAAAATACATCTGGCAATCATGTTTAACTTCACAATCTGGCATCAAACTTGAGTTTCAGTTTGTACACAATTTGAACTCGTGATTTTCGATCGTGCGTTCAAAAAGTTCTACAACTTGATAATTCTTCTTGCATAAAGTGATTTTTCTTTACAAAATGGGAAAGAGTATTGCCAGGAAGAAGAAACACCACTTCAAAGGTAATCAACACTCTAAAACACTGAAGACTAACAGTCTTGAAGATCCAGTGTGCACAGCCAGTGCTTCAAAACTGCAAGCATCTAGCTCTTCCAAATTCGAAGTTTTGAATGAGGAACTGTGTGGTAATCGGATTTTCGACCTGGAAACTTTAATAAATATATTTTTGGTGCTTCCATGTCCCAAATGCTTTGCTTCTGGTTTGCATTTAGTTGAAGACTCCAGGTATGGATTGTGCTCACACTTCTCTTTGAAATGTCACAATTGTGATTTTGTAAAAGGCTTTGCCTCCTCCAAAAAGAACAAAAATGTACCTGAAGTGAACTCTAGAATAGTTTATGGGATGAGGCAGATTGGAAAGGGATTTTCTTCAGCGTATAAACTGTGCACCACGCTGAATTTGCCACCAATTTCTAAAGCTGCGTATAACATCCATGAAGAGAAACTCTTGAAAGTTGTGTCCGAGGTTGCTGAATCTTCAATGTTAAAAGCAGCTGATGAAGTTGGTTCAAAGGGAGAAGACAGTGAATGCGGCGTGTCTGTAGATGGAACGTGGCAGCGTAGAGGGTACACTTCTTTGAATGGTTGTGTTGCTGCCATTTCAATTGACACGGGAAAGGTTCTCGATTTAGAAGTCATGTCCTCATACTGCAGAATTTGCAAAAGATTACAGAAACTGAAGAGAAACCCGTCATTTGAATCACAGGAAGCTGACCATATATGCCAGTGCAATTTTAAAGGGTCATCAGCAAAGATGGAAACTGTTGGTGTCGACAGAATTTTCAAGAGGTCAGTGAGCACTCGGAAGCTGAAGTACACGAAATACTACGGTGATGGGGATTCTAAAGGCTATTTGTGCGTCCAAAACACATATGGCGAAAAAAGTGTTTCAAAACTGGAATGCATTGGGCACATTCAAAAACGGGTGGGTACACGTCTGCGAAAATTGAAAAGCAAAACCAAAGGTCTGTCTGGTAAAGGCAAGTTATCAGATGTCTTTATCGACAGACTACAAAATTATTATGGCATTGCGATTCGCTCTAACGTGGGCAACTTACAAATGATGCAGCAAAATGTAATTGCAGCTTTGTTTCATTGTGCTTCATCACCAAAGAAACCGATGCATGGCCAGTACCCTATTGGTGTAGACAGTTGGTGCTATTACCAGCGAGCTGTAAGCGAAGGGAAAGAACCAGAAAAGCTCAAGCATTCTGGTTTGCCCAACAATATTTTAAATGTAGTCAAACCAGTGTATTTAGAGCTTTGCACCAGAGAACTTTTGAATAAGTGTCTGCATGGCAAAACTCAAAATGCCAATGAAAGTTTCAATGGTGTTATTTGGCAGAGAGTTCCGAAGGAGGTTTTCGTCAGCCTAAAAACTGTAAAATTAGGGGCTTATGATGCAGTAATACAATATAATGATGGATTTGAGGGTTGCACCAGTGTTTTAAGCAAGATGAACATTGAAAATCTTGGTTACTTCACATTAAAAGGTTACCAAAGTTTGGATCGCATTAGAATCAGTGATTCCAAGCGCCATACAACACCCGTTTCAAAGAAGCGCAGGAAGGTTTTGAGGGCAATTAGGAAAAAAAAAGTAGTTGATTTAACTTCTATAGAAGGTGATCTTTATAAATCAGGATCATTTTAGAGCTACATTTTCCATTTAAAGGTAAGATTCATTATTGAATTTTGTTTTTAGCTTTTTCTTGAAATTGACATTTTAGAATTTTGCTTTTACGCAAAACATGAAAACTCAAAAAGTTATGCTTCAAATGTTATGAAATTTGGTAGGAATACTTTCAAAGAGTTTATAAAGGGAATGTACCACTTCTGTAATTGTGCATTAATTAGTTTTTTTATTTTTAATTATAAAAGTTATGCGTTGCTATAATTTATGGAAGATTTTCTTCTTGGTTGTACTTGAACCTCTCCAGTTTTTAAAAGAACTGGTTTACAATGATGTGAGAGGTACATTCCCTAAAGGAGGTTTCAATCTTCAAAATAAAATTTACAAAATAAGAATATCTTAATTTAAATTTAAGTTATCATGTTTTGCGGTGGTGCTAGTTTTTGTCTATTTTTCACCCCTTTTTGGGGTTTAAATTTTAAAAAAATTATTAATTATTTTTTTATATGTTATTCTCTAAGTTTTTAACCATATTCTATAATATAATGCACAAAAAAAGTCAAATTTCAAATTATTTCAAAAAATCCTTTCCGAAGGTAGTCGGACACCTTAAACGGAAGGCGGAGAGGCCACTCTGGCTGTGGCCTCTCCGCCTTCTCGTTTCGACCCCACCAGAGCTTATCTGTGCTTGTCGACATACACCGGCGATGGTCCGAATGTATAAGAATATAACCAAATATTCGGCCTTTCACCGACGTATTTGGTATGTGTGTCGACATTCACCGGAGAATATTGACTTTCTCTATTTTCGGTCTTTCACGGTAACATATATATCAATAAATTGAACTAAATAAAACTACTCCACTTTGATCTATTTCATATCTACACTGATGGTTCTAAATCTTTTAATTATGCCGGTTGTGCTTTTGTTTTTGGAATAACTTTTAGTTTCTCATTATCATCCTTTGTCTCGATTTTTGCAGCAGAATTTTTAGCCAATTACAAAGCCTTAAAATATATTTTTAGTTTACCTTTTCGGAAATTTTATCGTTTGCACTGATTCAAAAAGTGTTTTAGAATCTTCAAAATCGGAGGTCCTCTAGTAGATGCCATAATTAAAATTCACGAAAAAGTAGTCCGACGTGGCTACGGTATCACCTCTTGTTGGATACCGGGAAACGTCGGAATTGCTGGAAATGAACTGGCGGATGCTGCAGCCAAAAATTCAGTGACTCCCTTAAATATTCCCGTTCCATACGATGATCTCCGACAAGTTGTCCGGGACATCATGTGGATCGATTTGCGCAACGACTGGAGCATGTAAAGTCACAACAAGCTCCACAGCATCCGGCCAACTATTTCATTATGACCTCCGTTACAAATATGACACTCCGATGTACTTTTAACTCGAATACGCATCGGACACACGCGTTTTACTTACAGGCATCTTTTATTAGGAGAGACTTACGTCTGTGTTGTCTCGTCGTCTGACCATGGGGCCCATCGGGATTGATCCCGGACCGTTGCCAATAGCCCCTTGAGTTGCGCCAGTGCGACGTTAATTAACTACCTACCTACCTCTTCCTGAGTCAGTAAAACTTTCCGTGTGTGTCCATTACTTGATATTGTGTGTCTTGTGTCTTGCGCAGTATGGCCAAATATGGTCCTTGAATCATATAAACCCTGCCAACTATCTCATTTACCTTTGTAAAAGACAGCCCCAAGCTCTGGGGCAGCTGTGGAACTTCCACTCAGAGAGGTCAGGATCAGACGCAATTGGACACCTTTCTAACTTAGGGATAAAAATAATTTTTATTTTATTATCAACGGAAAAGAAACAACGGCGAATCGAGTTGGTAAGATTGTCTAAAGCTAAGCATTGGATTATTTTTGCTTTCGATACCATATCTGCATCCCTAGTTACGGTCTTTTGCTGGAACTCGCTTCAGCGAAAGCCTCCTACTTCGGTTGCCAATACGTTCTTCTTCCAATTGGGCTACCGCGGCCCTTGGATTCGTGGGTGAAGTTGACATGAGTCCTACACTACATTAGTTCCTCCTCGCTTTCTTTGGATGTTTGCAACATAAATGGATGGATGTTGGAACATAAATCTTCTCGTGAAATCACTCTCATGGCGGTCACTTCCATAAAGGAGTTCGGGGGTGGGGTGAAATTCCACCCTTTTCGGGAACTCTAAAATGGACGGTGGGATTGGGGGGGGGGGTTGGCGAATGGTGGTATACTGCAGAAAGTATGGGATGTTTTTTTTAATCTTACGTCTGTCTCCTGCCTTTCGGCGAGGATTCGGTAGCCTGGTTGCAAGAGTAACGAATTAGCAACCACATGGTTGCGAGTTCGAATGCAACCAAAGATCGTCGTATACAAAGGGGGCTGGTGCGCGTCGAATCTGTCGTGGCCTCAAATGTCCTCACCTTGGCGTGATGTGGAAGTATGGAGAGTATGGTGCCAGATCAGGTGTTGTCCTCGTTATCTGACCGTGGTTCAAAATTACGAGGCGATGTCCGTAGATCTTTCTCTTCGGGTTTGATCCGGAAAGGAGAGATTCGACGACAACGCCACGAAATTTTGAACCACGGTCAGATGACGAGGACAACACCTGATCTGGCACCCCACTCTCCAAACTTCCACACCACGCCAACCAGATGAGAAGGGGACGTTTGGGAGAAGAGATAATATCATTGCTTTGCCCTCTTTATCTTTCTGAATGGAAATACTCTTGCAGGAATTACATTAAAGGAAGAATTGACTTTTAAGCTTTGGATTCTAGAGATGGAGGTCTTGAAAACAATGACTTCCCTTGCAAAACAATGGGTAATACTTTTTGATAGAAGGCTACAATTGTGTGAAATGATAAAATTCATATTGGTAATTGGTAGGTTGGTAGTTGAACTTACATCGCACTGGAGCAACACAGCGGGCTCTTCGCGACGGTCCAGAATCAATACCGATGGAAAAAAATCGAGGACAACGCATCGAAAATTGAACCACGGATGATAAAAAACGTATTTGGAAAATAATTGTTTAATTACGAAATATTTTTCCCAAAAAGATTGGTAATTGAATTAACGGCACGGGCAATTCACCTCGGGATCAATCCTGAAGGAAACGATCCAGGACAACACTACATAATTTTGAACCACGGTCAGATGACGAGGTCAACACCTGTGTTGGCACTCCACTCTCTAATTCAAAGCAAACGTGAGGACATTTGAGGCCACGATAGATTTAACGGGAACGACGGTCTTGGTTTGAATCGAGTTTCGAACTCGCAACCCTCCGGTTTTTGATCCGCTAATCTACCAACAGGGTGTAGCGTCTTGGCTTCCCTTCGGAACCTGATATTCCTCCCTAACATGAACTGACCTCCAATGCATAAGGAATTAAGGGGTGTTTAGTAACCCTTTTTCAGGTAACTGCCCTCTTTTCCTGAACCTATAACTGGAGGTGCGGAGACCTTACTTCCTGATCCCTCAACAGAAAGATCCGTTGAAGTTTTGAAAGTGAACGGAAGCAGAGCTGGTCTGCTCCGATCGAATCGAGGGACTGAAACCATTTTGTCTCAATATTCATTCATCAATTTGGCGTGGTGTGGAAGTTTGGAGAGTGGTGTGCCATCTCAGGTGTTGCCTCGTCATCTGACCGTGGTTCGAAATTATGTGGTGGCGTCATCGGATCTTTCCCTTTGGGATCGATCCCGGACCGTCTCCAATACCAATTTTGCTCCAGTTTGACGTTAATTAAAATACCTACCTACCTTTGGGGACTGATCCCGGACCGTCGCCAATAGCCCGTTGTGTTACTCCAATGCGACTTTAATTGAAATACCTACCAACCTACCTCATTCATAAATTTCGTCGAAATTTGCCCTTGAGTTCTTTAACCTATGCAAATACTTTAAATTTAATCTAATGAAACGTACTGTTTGTTTCAAAACCGTTTCTATGCTTAAATCCGCCCTCAGGACACATCTTTAAGTTTGTACGGGCTTCACGGGCCCGAATTATATATACTTTAGTGATCTTTTTCCTCATGAGGTTTACTATTTAAACACGGGAGTCGCCTTCCCGGGATACCTAAGCGATCCTTTTCGACTTTCATCCTACTATTCAGTTCCCCAATAACTCTTTTTTTCCAGTTTCACATTTTTTTACTTTGCTGTTTGTTTGAATTAGCTTGGTCAAATATGACCTTTGTGCCATAAAACCCCCAAAAAACCAACCGTGCCCAAATCTACTCTCCACAACTTAACCCTCCAAGTGATTACCAAATATCTCGTCCATCAAGATCTGAACAATTTTGCTAATGACGAGATATTTCGTCATGAGCTATGCCTATTGAATTCCGAATGAAGAAGATACCGCCCGCTCTTTGTGATGACGAGTTCAAGATCTGGTCAGTTTTCCTAATGACGAGATACCTCGTCCATGAAGATCTGGTCAGTTTTCCTAATGACGAGATACCTCGTCCATGAAGATCTGGTCAGTTTTCCTAATGACGAGATACCTCGTCCATGAAGATCTGGTCAGTTTTTCTAATGACGAGATACTTGGTCCAGACAACCACCAGGAGGGTTAAATTCATTTCTATGGCGGCCCCTGACACAATAATCATGAAACGTAATGTTCATTTAATATTAGCCTTTTAGGTAGGTAGGTATTTAATTAACGTCGCACTGGAGCAACACAACGGGCTATTGGCGATGGTCCGGGATCAACCCCCTAAGGGAAAGATCCAAGGACAACACCACGTAATTTTGAACCACGGTCAAGTGACGAGGTCACACCTGAGCTGACACCCCAATTTCCAAACTTACACACCACGCCAACCTGAGGAGATTAGGGGCCACGACAGATATAACGTGCACCAGCCCTCTTCGTACACCACGGTCTTTGGATGGACCGAGTTTCGAACTCTCGACCGGTTGCTAGTCCGTTACTCTTCCAACCGGGCTACCGCGGCAATCCTTTAGATTGGAAAAGAAAACCGCGGAGGAAGAATGGACCCCCTGCGAAACTTTTTCAGAAAATGCTCCCGGCTACCCCTATGATAAAAGTCGACCGGTCCTGCCACCGGGGTGTGGTCATCACGTGATGAGTGACGGAAACACCAACTAAAATAAAGGCCATCGGTGAGGAGGGAAAACGATTTCCAACACTCCCTCCCTTCCCTCAAATTATAAATGACCCATGGGCGTCTATTAGTCCAGTCAATCCCCTGCCTTAATCCTGATACTCATTTCAGATTCCGCTCCACGTTCCTCACTCCAGGCTCGAACGAAACGACAATTAATTGAATTAGACGCACGCAAAAAATGCTTCCACAATAGAACACCGGACAGATGGGGGTGGGGTGGAGAGAACACTGGTCCGGAACGAGAAGAAAAAAAAGCATTTGTCAGTTATCCGATCCAGAAGTCTCCACGCAAGAAGTCGACGAACCTCTGTGTAAACAGTGAGAAGGGAAACTGAAAAAAATGGCCGCTCTGGGATAATTAATTAATCAACACCTAAACCGGAAAGTCGGAAAACGGCCTGGCAGGTTGGAGGAAAAAGAGCGAGGGAATATAATAAATAAAAAAGTGTTCCGCAGGTGAGGAGAGTTCCATCTGTCATGGAGGGTTAATAAGGCTCGCGAGTGAAGAAAACCCCACCCCCCAATTCATCCATAAACGCTCGTTGCAGACCACACGGGGATTGGGGGCGCTCTCCTCATTGCGAGCCGTTTGTTTATCGGTGACTTTTAAACTGTATATATGTTACCGGCAATGTATGAAAAGCAGGCATTGTTTTGAATGCCTAGGCAATATATAGAATGCCTGGCGTTTGGGGCAAAGAATCAAATATCCGAATTATTTTAATACTATATATACTTTCCCTAGGCACTGTATGTAATATCTTGGCATTATATAGAACGACAAATTTTTTTCGGGCAAAGTATTAAAATAGTCATGAAAAGGCTTTGATTGAAAAGACGTATATGAAAAAGAAAGAAATACAAAATAAAGTATAGGACTTTCAGGCATTGTATAGAATGCCTGGCGTTTTGGTACAAAGTATGAACTATCCGAATTATTTTAATATTATATATACTTTCCCTAGGCATTGTATGTAATATCTAGGCATTATATAGAACGACAAATGTTTTTCGGGCAAAGTATTAAAATAGTCATGAAAAGGCTTTGATTGAAAAGACGTATATGAAAAAGAAAGAAATACAAAATAAAGTATAGGACTTTCTTATTGAGGAAAACAAGAGAAAATAAAATAATATGAACCTACTTGTTGCAACAAGGAAAGAAAGAATTTTATTTTAAATTGCACTTAATTGGTCTTAAGCTTTTCATACTTAGAAGTCCCATTTACGGCATTCTACGGATTTCCTAGACATTATATACAATGCCTAATTTCACACATTGATGGTAACATATATAATACCTAGGTATTATATATGTAGAAGGCCTAGTAAATGTTTGCCTAGGTAGAAGGCCTAGTAAATGTTTGAAATATCAAGCGTTTCGTACTTTGACATCCCATTTACGGCATTCCATACATTTCCTAGGTATTATATATAATGCATAATTTCACACATTGACGGTAACATACACGCAGTTCACTAGAGAACCGTAATTTGCCGGGCCGAAATAGTCCGGTTGGCAGAATAACGGACTACCAACCGGTGGGTGGGGAGTTTGAATCCAACCAGACAGTCGTGTACGAATCTGTCGTGGCCTTAAATGTCCTCACGTTGGCGTGGTGTTGAAGTTTGGAGAGTGGGGTGCCAGCTCAGGTGTGACCTCGTCATCTGATCGTGGTTCCAAAATATGAGGTGTTGTCCTCGGATCTTTCCCTTCGGGTTTGATCCCCGACCGTCGCAAATAGCACCGTTCCAATGCGACGTTTATTGAAATACCTACTTTAACTTGCAATAGCTGTTGCGCCAAACACACCCAGAAACCCTGTATATCCTCTGATAAAAAAGGATTACATTACACCTTGATACATGACTGCAGCATATTAATCCTAAAAGTGGTTTAGACGAGATATCTCGTCCATCAGGATTTGACCAATTTTGTCAATGGCAAGATATCTCCAGTTTCTATCTATGTCATTAATATATTTCCGATTTTTTATGAAGACGAGATCAAGATCTGATCAATTTTCTTGTAATGAAGAGATATTTCGTCCATCAAGATCTGGTCAGTTTCGCTAATAGCGAGACATCCCTTTGAGATAGGGCCGTTATAGTATCAGGTGCATTCCTCCCTGGGTGTATTTCTCTCTTCTATGTCAGTAAATACTTTCATTGTGTGTGTCTATTACTTATTATTGTATGTCTTGTGTCTGGCGCAGCACGGCCAAATATGGCCCTTGCACCATAAAATCCCAAACCAACAAACCATCCTTTTCGAGATAACCACCAGAAGGATTAACGCAGATTCCACGATGTCTTCCAAAAACCAGCTATACAATAGACATACTTATTTATTTATTTACCGACCCGGCCTTAGCCATTCGGTATAAGTGGGGATTGCGGAAGCCTCTTTTTTTCAAATAAATATAAATATACAGGTCCTATTTTCCAAGTAATTTTTCCAAGCAACAGCGCTCGTTATTTTTTACATGAAATTACAAATGTTTAGTATTTCTTATATGATAGGTATTCAAGTACGGTTATTTTGTTAACAAACCTCCTAGAAGAAACCGCTTTGGTTCCAAAAGTTTAAATCAAATTAGACAATCAATTATACATCCAATTTAGACACATCCAATAAGTTAAGCAAATTTAACAAGTCATCTAATCTTCCTTAGTATAGTTTCACATAAACAATTGCTCTTGATTATCCTTACATAAATTGCAAGCAATTTGTATCGTCCACATGATAAACCTTCGGTTTAATTAGTTATAATCATGCACCCAAGAAATCAAACCACAAAAGTCTACACAGTTTAAACTTTGTAGACTTTTGTTATCTTTAGACAATAGACATAAAATGAACATTAGAAAAAAAAATAATAAGAATAGAGGACGAATCACAAATTTCCTTTTACGATAGTTCTAAAAATGTTCTCTCCCGTGGCAATTGAACGAGATATGCTCCAGATTCATCCTCATCAAGGCAAATAAGGTTCTTGTTGGAGTCAGCCAGGTGAAGACGATTCAAGTAGGCCTGAATTACAAGAAAAAGTGACAACTATTCTAGAGTTTCTTTTAAAGTAATGGAAGTCATTAGGCTCACTCTGGAATTGAAAAAGATGGCGATTCATTCCAGTATTCCCATAAAGTACACCAAAGGGATCGAGCCTCTCTCCTAATCTTCCCTACCCAGGCACCTAGAGAGGGTAGTTGCTGGTAAAGGAATTAGGCCTACTGTGTTTGAAATTCGTTAAAATTCAGTGGCAAAAAATGTAGGCAGATGGGTGCATATCTTTACGAAGAATTACGTGTCTGTGGTATGAGAAATGAAATGTTGTGGATGCATTGATCATTTCTTGGGCGACGTATCACGGTACTGTACAGAGTGAAGGGAATCATACACGACTAGCACTACAGGGTGATGGTATGTGAAGAATCAAATACTTCTTTATGTTCACGTTGAAGGCGTAATCGTCGTCCAGCTGCCTCACCATGGTGTCGACATCGATAGGCACTTTCATTATTTGATTGTCTTGTAAGTGCCGATCTCCTGTCGCGACCGATGAATCTGTATGAACGGCGGGATCAGAGGTGGCAAACGTGTCGGGTGCTCAGGATACGGATGGCAGATGTTTTGGCTCAGAGAGCGCATTGTGTGGGCGTTGAGCTCCTGGTAGCTAGTAGAGCACAGTCTGAATGCGGGCGGTGGATCCATGGAGGAAATATAAAAGTAAAATGAGCGGCTTTTTATATGCCCAGGATCATATGACCAAAACTAGTAGTCACGTGACCCTTAGACTACTTTCGTCAGACAAGAGGAAACGAACGTTCATCATCTCATTGGTCCACGAAATGGGCGAAGACAACCATCCGTTGATTCATCATCTGATTGGTCCTCACGACATAATAGTAGACTGCCGATTTCGCCATCTTTGTCGCCAGTCTACAAAAATGCACATTCACGCACCTACCTTGCCATAAGATGTTATGTCACTGTGAGGATTCATTGATGGACCCCTCAATTAACCCTCCTAAGGCAAACTCAATTAACCCTCCTAAGGAAAACTCAATTAACCCTCCTAAGGCAAACTCGCCGACAAGAGTCGTTAAAACACGGACAATGCGTTTCCATCTCTCTGGCACCAGACGGTATGGACTTGTACCGAAGATGGACAAAGGGAATTCGTTCCGGACCGCCCAAGTGATTAGGAGCCCACCTGCGCTAAGTAGCTGATCCCATTTTACGTCAGACAGTCGCCGCCGAATCAGCAACCAATTAAAAGCAGCAACCAATTAAAAGCAACAACCAATCAAAAACAACAACCAATCAAGAGCGAACCAATCAAAAAACCACCAGCGAACAAAGGCTGCGAGGTTTCGAAGGAAAACGAAGGGAAACGAATCGTCAGTTCTTGCCGGTGTTCTCGTTCGAGAGGCTTGACTCAGCGACCCTTTGAGCGGTCACTCCTTAGGGAGAAAAGATATTTGTAGAAGACGGTTCTCTCACCCTGAGAGGACGCGCTCTTGTAGCCTGGCGTAGGCTGCCTACCTCGAGTTTCTGCTTTGGTCCCATCCGAGAGGCTCGATCCAGCGACCCTGCGAGTGGTCCAACTCTTTAGCCTGCAAATAGCTTGGAGTTGCTTTCTCACCTAGAGAAACGAAGGAACGTACTGGAGTTCCGGAAAGATACCGTGCCTGTCTTGTGCTGACCCGACGACCCCAGCGGAGCCGTGCCTGTCTAGTGCTGACCCGACGACCCCAGCGGAGCCGTGCCTGTCTTGTGCTGACCCGACGACTCCAGCGGAGCCGTGCATGTCTTGTGCTGACCCGACGACCCCAGCGGAGCCGTGCCTGTCTAGTGCTGACCCGACGACCCCAGCGGAGCCGTGCCTGTCTTGTGCTGACCCGACGACACCAGCGGAGCCGTGCTTGTCTTGTGCTGACCCGACGACCCCAGCGGAGCCGTGCTTGTCTTGTGCTGACCCGACGACCCCAGCGGAGCCGTGCCTGTCTTGTGCTGACCCGACGACACCAGCGGAGCCGTGCTTGTCTTGTGCTGACCCGACGACCCCAGCGGAGCCGTGCCTGTCTTGTGCTGACCCGACGACCCCAGCGGAGCCGTGCCTGTCTTGTGCTGACCCGACGACCCCAGCGGAGCCGTGCCTGTCTTGTGCTGACCCGACGACCCCAGTGGAGCCGTCCCCTGATTGTGCCCAACCGACGACCTGCGAAGAGTCCGGTGCCGACTTCTCGTCCGGCAGGGAACCTGAATCGACCCGTCATCCCGTGAGGATCCGGTGCTGATCTTGTTAATCGTCACCCGACGAGTAGAGTCTCACCCCGAGCCCATTGAGAGACCTTTCTCCCACTCAGAGACTTTCGTGCGTACCTGAGATTACGACACCCTGTCGCATCCAGTTAGCAGAGGCATCGAATTCGTGAAAGTGCCTTGCAAATAGATTCACATATAGTCAAGAAATTGTTCTCAATAAAATTAATGTTTATTATTTAAGTTAGACTGTTCTCTGTAGATTTGAATCTACCACGCTACACAGAGAAGTCGTTACATCACCAAAACGAGGAATAAGATGCCAAATCGTCCAACCAAGTCAATTTTTCAAAGAGCAGTCACTGGACTATTCGAGATGTTGGTCACTTTTTGAAGCTCCTCAATAGCAATGCTCAGTCAACAAACATTTCACGTCTATAAGTCGATCACTCTCATCGAAGATCTCTTCCTTGAGTCCGGCCACCTGTTACGCAATGATGAGACTAAGTCGAGCTTGGACCATAGACGTGAAATATAAGTAGACTGAGCAATGCGCTTGAGAGGAGCTTCTAAAATACATACCACGCCATGACATTCCATGAGGACATTTGAGGCCACGACAGATTTGAAGTGTCAGGCTCGTACAATACGGCTCCGCGGGAAGGCAGTTGATTCACGTGGTTTCGAACGAGCCTATTTAAATTAGGTGATAGGTTGGAACATGAACACAGCGCTTCCACAATTGGCGTCTTTAGCGTTCCCATTTCTAAGCTAGGAGCCGAAAGTGAATTTGTTGACCGAATTGTCATCTTATCACCTCATTTTATGATATAGCATCTTCTGGCAGGTTAGCCGGAAGAACGCACATTTCTGTAGAGGGGCCACAAAAATGATGAAATTGCCACAGTCTACAACGTCGCACAAACCAATCGCGCGATGTATCGATGGACGGGCGGCTTCTCCCGTTCCATGGACCAATCAGTTGATGAATGTTCGTTTCCACCCGGGAGACGAAAATAGCCTGAGGATCACGTGATTACTAGCTTTGGTCGCATGATCGTAGGCACGAAAAAGATTACAATTGCTCACTTTGCTTTAATATTTCATCTATGGACCGCCATAAAGCCTTATTCTTCTCTTCCAAGACCACTCACCTCGTTATTTTTGATCTCTCTTCAAACCCACGGGAAAATCCCAAGAGGCTGGTACTGTGAAGGCGGTAGGTAGTTGAATTAACGTCCCACTGGAGCAACAGGCTATTGGCGACGATCCTAGACCCATCTCGAAAGGAAAGATCAGAGGACAACGTAATTTTGAACCAAGGTCAGATGACGAGTTTAACACATGATCTGGCACCCCGTTCTCCAAACCTTCACATCCCGCCAACATGAGGACATTTAACGCGCACCAGCCCCCTTTGTACACGATGGGTTGGACCTAGTTGCGAAGTCGTGACTCCCCGGGTTGTTAAACCGTTACTCTTCCAACAGGGAAGCTTCTTCCTTGTCAATTCCGCCCTCTTCCCTGTCAGGGCAGGTCCGTGTCTTCTCTGACAGGGAAGAAAGCGAAACCAGATCGCTCTGCCGAAGTCGCCTCGTGGGTCACCCACCTAAGACAGCTCGCGAGACCGAGGTGACACGACTTGTGAATCGCGGCTGGTTGCGCGTTCCGTGCAGTTCAGCCAGTTTTCTTCCCTGTCAGGAACCAGGGCTGCGCTTCCCAAGTCACTCGACCCAGAAAAAAATAGGCTGACGATATGGCTCGACTGTGTCGCGGATGGTCGACCGTCGTGCGCAAACTGATGAGCAGTGCTATTCCTTGTGATAGGTAGGTATTTTAACTAACGCCGCACTGGGGCAGCAAAACGGGCTATTGGCGACGGTCCGGGATCAACCTCCAAAGCGAAAGATTCGAGGACAACACCCCGTAATTTTGAGCCAGGGTCAGATGACGGGATCGCACCTGAGCTGGCACCCCACTCTCCAAACTTCCACACCATTCCAGCGTGAAGAAACCACGACGGATTTAACCAGCCCCTCTGTACCCGATGGCCCTTTGGGTGGATTCAAACCAACAACCCTCCGGTTGCTCGTCCGTTACTCTTGAAACCGGGCTACCCTTTTTGTGATAGGAGCAGTAGAAATGTGGTCACCCACCTGATCACGGCCCTCTGGGGCACATATTTGTGTGTGTACGGGTTTCACGGACATGAGTGTGATCGTTTCTTTTCCCGTGAGGTTTATAGCCCGTTATTTTGCTCCAGTTGTCACGTTAATTAAAATACCTACCTACCTAATCTTCCAACCGGGCTACCGCGATCCTAATAATACCTGTTATCACGAAATAACACGCATGAACTGTTATATCGGAATACCCAGTAACTGTTATCTTAAAATAACAGTCCTGCAGCTCGATTATTTATCTCGATCAGTTACCGCGACCCTAATAATACCTGTTATCACGAAATAACACGCATGAACTGTTATATCGGAATACCCTGTAACTGTTATCTTAAAATAACAGTTCTGCAGCTCTCAGGAATGAAGCCTGCTCTCGCCGACACACCAAACTGTTGTCCTCTGTCACACTCTCGATATCTAATCTCGCGTCCGGCGCTGGATTTACGACTCCAGTCAGCCCAGATAAGGTCGGACGTCGGATTTAACGGCCGCATTACGACTCTCACTCGAGCAGCAGCCGATGAAATATACGCCCCTTGTCCGCGGACGAAATAATTAAAATGAATCAGATTGTAAATAATCGACCCGTTTCGCATCGGCTCGGTCGGATATTCGCAGTTTATTGCGGTCGTTAGAGGCATTAACTCCTTTCCTGCCTTCTGGTTCTGCTGGAGGATTTATGGGGCATCCCCGAAGCAGTGGCGTTTACTGTCATTTCCCGACACTCGAGATCGGCATGCTGAGGACTGGCGCGTCGCGGGAGATGAAGGCCACATCGGGACTTCGATTCAACTTGTGTTTTGGGACGTGTGACACACGAGGGGTCTTGGGTCGTGTGATATGGAGTGCATAAAAGACGGATTAAAGGGGGGGTGGAGGGGCGACTCCCCCCCCGAGAGCAACAAAATAAATTTAAAAAAGGTAAAAATTCATCTGAAGGCAGAAATCAAGCTGTGGGTGGCAAAGTGGAAAAAGGAAGATGAAAACAAAACCCCTTTACAAGGCTATGCAGTTGAGTGTTTGCAATTTTGCACCCCAGAAATTTCCCCCTCAGTTAGATCTTTAAAGTTGATTCTTCTCTTCCTGTGTCAACTGCAACAGCAGAAAGATCTTTCTCGACATTAAAACTGATCAAAACTTGGAAGAGAAACTGTTGTGGGGAAAACCGCTTAACTGCTTTGCTTTATGTTCATAGAGACATCCTTGTTGACGAAAATTATAGATAGGTATATTGAGAAGGGGAAAGAAGAGAAAAAACATGTTTTCTTAAGTACAGGTAGTTTAAAACCAGTTGTTCTTTTGTGATGGCAAAAAGTTTAAGTAACTGAACTCAACATTCATACACTTAGGTTACTCTTAATTTTATATCAAAACTGTAAAAAGAGCAAATCGCCTGCTAATATGCATGAAGCAGACCAAATATGTACTGTACGAGTAAGGTGCTAATATGTACAATATACACTCAATAATTTTTTGTACACAGAATTTTTATTTCAAAATGTTAACTACTCAGAATATAAAAAAGCACATTACATTCAAAACGACAGTTTTATGCATCTTAAAGGTAAAACGCATGGTGAGGCGAGCCACCAGTAAATCAACGGAAGGCCACATGGGGCCCGCGGGCCGTGGTCTGTGCATCCCTGGTTAAGACGAGCAAGTTATTAAAATATAACATCTGCCAGCGGCTCAAGTGAGGTCTTCAACAAAGACTCTCAATCAAGTGACATATCAAAACGAAATGAATAGCCATCCGCCTACGGGTGGATTATTATTTTCGTGTGAATTAAATCAAAATTGATCCGAGCGCCGCTAGTTTCCGGTCTTATCCGAGCTGATTGAAGTCATAAATTCAGCGTCATGGCCAAGAGCATCCAGTGACAGTTTGTGACAACGCGTCTGTGTCGTGCCGTTTTCATTTCAACAGTGAGGTTAAAGAGCAGTGGCTGGAATCATAATCCGACGTTCGACTTGCACAAATACAGCTTTTTTCTTGCACTCTTTTCCTCCCATGGGGTTTACTGTCTCTTGTAAACAAGGGGTCGCGACCCCAGGATGCCCAAGCGATCTTTCTCCTACCTTCTCTCTTCCCACGGGGACTCTCTCTCTCGGGATATATCCAAGCGATCTTTCTATGCTTTCATCCCACTATGTTCCCAATACCTCTTCTTGCTTTCACGACGTTTTCTTACTTGGCGTTGTCTTGTGTCTGGTTCAGTTGGCCCATGAGTCATAGAACCTCCAAAAATAACCAACCAACCCCCTTTTCCTTTCTTTTCACAATTGCTTGACGATGTCTGTCATGCGTTTGGCGCAGCTTGGCCGAGTAAGGACCTTGAGCGACAAAACCCCAAAACAAAAATCAGTCGATTCCGCCCTGAGTTTATTTCTCTCCTCTGCGTCAGTAAAGGGCGGTTGGAAGAGTAACGTACAAGCAATCGGAGGGTTGCGAGTCCGAATCCAGCCGAAGACCGTCGTGTACAAAGGAGGCTGGTGCGCGTTAAATCTGTCGCGGCCTCAAACGCCCTCACGTTGTCGTGGTGTGGAAGTTTGGAGCGTGGGGAGCCAGCTCAGATGTGGCTCGTCATCTGACCGTGGTTCGAAATTACGTGGTGTTGTCCTCGGATCTTTCCCTTCGGGTTTGATCCCGGACCATCGCCGATAGCCCGTTGCGTTGTTCCAGTGCGACGTTATTTAAAATACCTACTTACATCTGTATCAATGGAACTTTAGTTTTTCGAGTATGTTCACCACTTGACATTGTCGGTCTCGTGTCTGGCACGACATGGCCAAATATGGCCCTTGCGCCATAAAACCCCCGAAACAACCAACCATCCACTCCTGTCCACGAAAACAAATTTAATTTAAATTCAATGCAGATTTATACGTAAATTCAAGGTCATTCGTGAGCATTGTGATGGGGGTGTATTTAAACGTTCAAAACACGGTATTCCTACAATTTCCATGGCCAAATATGCGCCATAAAACCCCGAAACAAACAAACCTCCAATTTCCAATAAAAACGTCCTGTTGTGCATTTTCTGATATCTTTAAATTTTCATTTTTATTCGTCTATTGTTTTAGATTTTCTACAGCGCAAACACAAATCTGCATACCCATACTTAATTTACATTAAAATATTCAAAAAGGCACAACAAGGGAAAATTTCTGCACAATTTTCCACGCTTCCCATGCTAACCTAGAAATTAGTTGAATTAAAATATCTCAATCTTATTTGTTTTCTAGTGGTAAAAAACACGCATCACCACAAATACCTCTGGATTTCCGAAACGTTATCAAGATGAGTTTTCCCACCTCGGCATCCGAAAAGAAAATTCCATTTTCGAAGTTTCCAATTACGAGCTCCAAACGCCATTAAGAGAGAGAGGGAAAACATGGCGGCCGCATTGAGTCACGTGACACCCGCGTGATTGATTGCCATCCCCGAAAACGAAAACTCGGTAATTGCAGGTTCCTTCTAACTAGGATTACCCGATAACCACTGATTGGAGGTAATCTTCGTTTCCTCGGAGTTAAGTTGAGGTGTTTAGCGGAACGATGTTATTTTGCCTTCTCGGTCGTGAGCCTGTTATTATGTTGTAATGATGAGCGATTAATATGTTATGGAGTTCGCGTTTCCACGCTTCGCTGCCGCAGAACTCCGATTGAATGGAACTCTTTTGAGTCTGATTGACGGTACGAGTGCCGGGAGGGCTACTTGGGACCTTGCCCCTTAGAGTTAAAAGGGCCCCGGGGGGGGAGCGGTTGGGTCTCAGCCACCCCCAAGTCAATAGATCAAATTTATATCGGTTTGAAAACTGCGAAAACGTTAAAAACTCTGCACAGATCCAATACGAAAATTTTGAAATTCAAGGGTAAGTCTGACCTCATTATGGTAGATAGGTAGGTAGTTGAATTAACATCGCACTGGAGTAACACAACGGGCTATTGGCAACGTCCAGGGAAAAATCCGAGGACAACACCTCCTCATGTTGGACCTCGGTCAGATGACGAGGTCAACACCCTGGCTGGCGACCCACTCTCTAAATTTCCACACCATACCAACGTGAGTACATTTGAGGCCGCGACAGATTTAACGTGTCCCCACGTACAGAACGGTCTTTGGCAGGATCGAGTTTCGAACTCGCAACTCTCCGGTTGCTAATCCGCTACTCTTCCAACCAGGTTACCGAGGGCCCAAGAAGAATCATAGGTATGAGATGTTAGTAGACTGATCTTTGTATTGAGAGGAGTTTCAAAAAGTGACCTACATGTCGACTAGTAGTCACGTGACTGTTTTGTGAAACATTGACTTCGTTGGTCCATTTGGTATCATATCGCCACGTTTGGCGATTTTTCGTCCAATGATAGGGTAGATGTTTGAATGCGCATGTCTATAGAGTGGCGATAGAAGTGAAATCCCCAAACTCTACTATGTAGAGCTGACCAATCAGATGATGAATCGATGGATGGTCGTCCTCCCCCGTCGCACGGACCAATCAGATGAAGAATATTCCGTTCCAATCAGCTGACGAAAGCATAGTCTAAGAGTCACATTACATCTCGTATTGGGGCGCAGCTTGTCCGCTTTTGGACCTTGCGCCATAAAATAACAAAATCCAATCCAATCCATCTTGTATTGGGTCGCAGCTTGTCCGCTTTTGGACCTTGCGCCATAAAATCCCAAAATACAATCCAATCCATCTTGTATGGGGTCGCAGCTTCTTCGCTTTTGGACCTTGCGCCATGAAATCCCAAAATCCAATCCAACCCATCTTGTATGAGGCGCAGCTTGTCCACTTTTGGTCCTTGCGTCATAAAATCCCAAAATCCAATCCATCTTGTATTGGTCACATGATCCTTTGCACATAAAAAGGTTACCATTGTTCACTCTACATGAATGGCAAATGAAATTGGAAAAAAAATGGTTCTATGCTTTGGCGATTCATGGTTGGTTAAGCTAGCAGTTGGCGCGAAACCATTGCCCAGGACGATTCTCTCATTTGATACTATTACAAATTTCACAACCTCTTATGAAAAGAGACGATTCCACCTTGCTGCGTTCCACGAGCTAGTATTCCAGAATACTAGTTTCCTTCCACGGGGTTCTTTTTTTTTTTTCGGGTCGCATACTCCTACTTACGCATTCAACAAGACAGCTCCGGAAAACGCAAAAAGATCAAAGAGAAACGACCTTAAATCATTTTCTAAATAGAGACAGCAAAAACCACCAACAATCTTCAAAAACCCCACAGCTTCGCGAAGCCGTCGTGCCATTTTTATTACTACTATTATAATTGTTTATTTTTAATGTCGTAATGTAAATCTGTCTCGGCCATCTTGACAGTTAAATGGCATGGGCATTTCCAGACCTGGGTTCGACCCCCCGTGCCATTAGATCCGACCGGGAATCAGCAGCAATAATAATAAAAGGAGGAAGCAACTTTTTTTTCTTCAAAAGACGAAAACGTCGCCGGAATTTTAATGTCGTCGCTCGATTTCATCGGTGGCTTCTTTGTTTTCTTCTAGAAACCGAATAGGTTGGTAGTTGAATTCGCGTCTCACTGGAGCAACGCAACGCGCTATTGGCGACTGTCCGGGATCAATCCCGAAAGAAATGATCCGAGGACAACACCATTTTGAACCACGGTCAGATGACGAGATCAAACCCTGATCTTGCACCCAACTCCCCAAACTTCCAATTTTCTGGTGGGATCTTAACAGGTGGGTTTGCTCCATACGCTAGCAATCTGTTAGTTGTAGTCGACAGGCTTGAAAGATTCCTCTCAGAGTATTTCCTCTTTGTCAGTTAAACTTTCCTTGTGTGCGAATGTCCATTGCACCAAAGACCATCGTGTACGAAGGGAGCTGGTGCACGTTAAATCTGTCGTGGCCTCAAATGTCCTCACGTTGGCGTGCTGTGGAACTTTGGAGAGAGGGGCGCCAGCTCAGTCGGTGACCTCGTCATCCGACCTTGGCTCAAAATGACGTGGTTTTGTACTAGGATCTTGCCCTTCGAGGGTTGATCCCGGACCGTCGTCAATAGCCCGTTGCGTTGCCCCAGTGCGACGCTAATTAAAATACCTACCAACCATCTTCTCGGACAGCGATATCTCAACTACGCCAACTTCTGTGGAAAACAAGACTGAAAATCTTCATCGCTCCGTTTGGAGTATCTAGGAGATAAAAGTGACACACTTTTATCTCAAAGCGTGGTGTGTAGTACAAAAATAGAAACACGAGACGACTGATTGGAACCCGAAACAACTTTAAAATGCCGAGTTACGTAAAAAAAAGATTATTTTTGACAACATTACACACTTTCTCCGCAAATAGACGTAGCTTATTTACATGATAAGATAAGGACTGATTGAAATCCGAAACAACTTTAAAACCCATCGAATTACGTCAAAAAAGATTATCTTTGATAAGATTACACACTGTCGCGTAAATAGGCGTGGCCTATTTACATGATAAGATAAGAGTTGCTAAAATTAAAAACTCCGTCGCTATCAGCTCTATTTCCATTCGTCGCTATCAAAGCTATTTCTACCGTACAAACAGCTGAAGTCAGACAGTTTCAACCGTCTATCGGATGTGATTGTCTAGCAATCAGAACCATTGCTAAGTAGTGTGTCGCCGTTGCTCAGAGGGGTTTCCTATTGCACTACAAACCTGTTAGCCGCAGGCAGCGCAGTTTCGATTTCTCCCTGGGTATACAGGGTCTCTTCGACTTACTACCGAATTCCGTTCCGACTGACAGGTCGTAAGTTGAACTGGTCGTAAGTCGGATACATATTTTTCGACATTATTTTCATTCAAACGGGTTATAACAATTGTACATAAAACACAAAAACTCAATCTATATACGCATAATTATTGCACATAATGTGAAAAATACATAATATGTACTCTATTGTATCTTTTTGACCCTACCAATGTAGTTATCTTTCTTTATTTGCTATTTTTTTGTGGTCGTAAGTGCGAATGGTCGTAAATCGCATTGGTCGTAAGTCGAGGAGAAAGTGTATTTCTTTCTTCTGTGTATGGGGTCGCGGTAGCCCGGTTGGAAGAGGGTTGCGAGTTCAAATCCAACCAAAGACCGTCGTGTACAAAGGGGGATGCATGTTAAATCTGTCGAGGCCTCAGATGTCCTCACGTTGGAGTGGTGTGGGAGTTTGGAGGGTGGGGTGCCAGCTCAGGTGTGACCTCGTCTCATTCAAAATTACGTGGTGTTCTCCTCGGATCATTCCCTTCGGGTTTGATCCCGGACCGTCTTCAATAGCCCGCTGTGTTGCTCCAGTGCGCCGTTAATTAAGATACCCACCTACCTATCATTGGGCGCAGCTTCGAACAATATAGTCCTTGCGTCAAAAAACCCAAAACCAATTCATTCAATCGCCCTGCTAGTTGTAGGCGGCATAGATTTAATTCCTCCCTGGGTGTATTGCTCTCTTGTGTGTGTGTGTGCTAGCAAAGATTCTCTTGTGTTAAGTGCTACTATAAATGTCGGCATATTCAATTCTGACAGGGCCATGTTAAATCTGTCGTGGCCTCGAATGTCCTCACGTTGGCGTGGTATGGATGTTTGGAGAATGCCAGTTCAGGTGCTGACCTCGTCATCTGATCGTGGCTCAAAATGGCGAGGCGTTGTCCTCGGATCTTTCCCAACCCATCGTGTTGCTCCATTGTGACGTAAATTCTACCTGCCCACTGTGATTTCTGGCACCCTCAGTTATTGTTACTCTACACTACCGGCGTCGTCTCGTGGACAAAAACTTAAGCCTGGTCCTTCAAGCCTCGTTGTTTTGCGTTAGCAACAAAGAAAGCACTGGCGTTGTAAAGCACTCCCTCACAAATAAATCACAGCTCCGAAGCTGAAAATCTTCGACAAACCATAAAAATCCGCGCACCACTGCAAACCACACCTGTGGAAGACATGCATCGCTGGTTCGGAATCCTCCACGGTGTTCCCTCAGGTGTTCCATGAAGGGCAGAGACTAAAACAAGCCTGCCCCCCAGACTGCTTGACGCCTCTGCTCTTTCCTTGGCTCACACGTGGGACGAGAACATTGACACTCACCATTCACGACTCGCCGCCTGAGTTCATGTCCAGGAGCAATCACTCTCGAAATTGAAATGAGGTTGACACGTGTTTGGGGTCCACTTTCACCACCGACTCTCGCTTTGTTGTTGCTCTCTTCCGCCCACCTGAGGGAGTCCCATCAGGTGGTTGGTCATTGTGGGAGGGGTGTCGAGTGAGAAGAAAGTGTCCGACAATGGGACCGTTTTCGCAGGTGCGGCCGTGGTTGTGGTTGGTTTGATCTCAGAGCGGGATCTCAAAGGAAATATGGCCAGAGTCAGAGGGAATTCACAGGGAAACATACTCAGCCAGAAACCAAAGTGTAAACCAAGGTTTCACAAAAGTCTTTTGCTCGAAACTCCCTTTTCAAAGACAATTTCTTAACCCCCACTGGAAAACAAGTTCATTAACAAATTACAAGTGTTGTAGATATGCCATACTGAATTCTATGATACTAATTGAAATGCAGGGATGTGTAGACCGCGACCACATGCGTCCTCGTTGATTTGCTGCCCCCTTGCCAGCCTCACCATGCGTTATTTTAACTTTAACAAGTCACGTAATAGGTAATTTTTAAAAATTGCACAAGCGCACAACAAAGAAGCTGTGATGCCAGCACATATATCTGTGAAAAAAACGTTTTCTGTCATGAATATTGACAAATCGAAAAATAGGAACTGCTTGGCGCAAATGAAAATTTATACTCAATTTTGCACTTAGCTACAACAAAAATCGGAAAAAAATTGTTAAATAAATGCATTGTCACGCATCAAATTAAATTCCTATTTACGAGAGTGGGGTGTCAGCTCAGGTCATCTGACCGTGGTTCAAAGTTACATGGTGTTATTCTCAGATCTTTCCCTTTGGGACTGATTCCGGACTGTCACCAAAAGCTCCAGTGCGACGTTAATCAAATACCCACCCATAAATAATAAGTCCATATATCCCTGATGCAAATATAGTAGATAACAATTTTACTACAAATAGAAAATTTTTAAACTATATAACTTTTCTCGGATGTCGATATGTTTCGTAATGATTTCACATTGAGTAATCTGGTCCGATGGAGTGTTCTCTTTTCGTATATACCTTTTTCCTTACATTTTTTTTGGACTATGTATTTTTGTTCTGCAATTGGCTATTTTTCTGCAGAGATGCAACAATTAAATAAACCGTCTATCAATATTAACTTTTTTCATCTGAAAAAATGATTTGTTGTCACAAGTAAAAAGGCTAGCGCTCCCTATATTAAAATTTACAGAAGCACTTATTCTTACAAACTCAGAAAAACGCTCGTACGACCTCTGATATCAACAGAAGTCGTACCAGCGCGTAATCTTGTTTATCCCGAAACTTTGTCGCCAAACATTCTTCAACAGTAACTTAGAACCAAATGTACCAAATTCTGCCATTGGGTCTACAATTTCGGTCGTACTTGGCTTTGTTAAAAGTTGGCGACTCTTTTAAAAAGCAAAGGGTCCTACTTTTAGATCACGACCCATTGCCTAAGAACTGCTCTGATCGCTTAGCCATTCTAATTCAAACACCAACAAAAGACCATCATTTACAAAGGGGCCTGTGTACGTTAGGGATCTTTGCCTTTGGGATTAACCCCGGACAGTCACCAATTGCCCGTTGTGTTGCTCCATTGTGAAGTTAATTGAAATACCTACTACCACTGCTCTGATCATTCAAGCTCATTCTCATTCAAACATAGGGGGCTGGTGCACGTTAAATCTGTCGTGGCCTCAAATGTCCTCACGTTGGCGTGGTGTGGAAGTTTGGAGAGTGGGGTGCCAGCTCAGGTGTTGCCTCGTCATCTGACCGTGGTTCAAAATTACGTGGTGTTGTCCTCGGATCTTTCCCTTTGGGATTGATCCCGGACCGTCACCAATAGCCCATTGTGTTGCTCCAGTGTGACGTTAATTGAAATAATAAAAATAATAATAATAAAAAAAACATTCAAACATCCTGTAGATATTTAATTAACGTCGCACTGGGGGCAACAAAACGGGCTATTGCCGACGGTCCATAGGTATAGGACAACACCACGTAATTTTGAACCACGGTCAGATGACGAGGTCAACCCCTGAGCTGGCATCCCACTCTCCAAACTTCCACACCACGCCAACGTGAGGACTTTTGAGGCCACGACAGATCGTCGCCAAGCATTCTTCAACGGTGACTTAGTCCCCAAATCCAAAATAATGGCCATAATTAGGGGAATCCTGTCATTCCGTGTAATCCCAATCGTACGAGCAACGCTTCGTTGTGAACCAAGCGTTGGCCGTCCATCAAAATCTCCCCCACCCAAATGGCACATAAATTCAGATTGAATAATACCCATCGATGCACTGACAGCCCACAACGGATTATCGATGGCGACATAAATCGATTATACGGTACAAGGTAAACAAGATCTGCGGAGTCCATAAATTCTGTTCAAAGCGTCGCGATGGGTCGACATTATTTCTTATTGGAGTGATCTTTTTTCCAGCAACAAGTGGTTATTTCACAATAAAATTCTACCAGGATCGACGTAGGGATTTGTCTGTGGTGTAGCCCGAGTACGGGATTGAGTGCGATTTGGTTTGGTTTGGTTGGTTGATTTCCTTGTGTGAGACTTATAGCTGCAGAATCAGGCTTTTGTCTCCATTCTTCCTAATTACAGTATTCAATAAACGACACAGTACAATAACAAGTAATTGACACACACACAGTGAAAGCTTTACTGACACAGAAGAGAGAAATACACCCAGGGAGGAATGCACCTGGCAGGAATCGAACCTGCGCCGCCTACAACTCGAAGGTTGCTAGCGCAATGGGCATACCCACTGAGCCACGACGGCCCCCATTGAGTGGGATCTGGAGCGGTTGGTTGGTTTGGTAGTTTTATGGCGCAAGAACCATATTTGGCCATCCTGCGCCAGACACAAGACATACAACATCAAGGAGTCTGGAGTGAGGAAAATGTTTATAAAATTTCCTGGACTAAAATGGGCAGACTGTCTTCTCAGTTCAATAAGTTCTAACCTTTTATAGGGGCTGCATATAGCCCGGTTTTAAGAGTAACGGACTAGCAAACGGAGGGTTCCGAGTTCGAATCCAACCAAAGACCATCGTGTACAAAGGGGGCTGGTCTGTCGTGGCCTCAAATATCCTCACGTTGAAGTTGTGTGGAAGTTTGGAGAGTGGGGTGCCAGATCAGGTGTGACCCCGTCATCTGATCGTGGTTCAAAAATTACGTGATGTTGTCCTTGGATCTTCTCCCTTCGGAGTTTGATCCCGAACCGTCGCCAATAGGCCATTGTGTTGCTCCAGTGCGACGTTAATTAAATACCAACCTACCAAGCCTTTTTGGATGCATAAAAGGCCTCTTTTTCGGCAAACTCGTCTTAAAAGCCCCAGTTTGGAAGAAATTTTGGCGACTTTTTTTGAAAATTCACCGAGGACACTTTTGGTAGGTAGGTATTTAATTAACGTCGCAATCGAACAACACAATGGACTATCGGCGACGGTCCGGGATCAACCCCCAAAGGGGAAAATCTGAGGACAACACACATAATTTTCGACCACGGTCAGATGACGAGGTCACACCTGAGCCGGAGTACTCTCTAAACTTCCACACCACGCCAACATGAGGACATTTGAGGCCACGACCGATTTAACGTGCACCAGCACCCTCTATACACGACGATCTTTGATTGGATTCGACTCTCTTAATAATCCGTCGCTCTTCCAACTTGTCCACCGCTCCTCAAGACGACCCCTTTGGTGGGTAGGTAGGTATTTAATCAACGTCACACTGCAGCAACACAACGGGCTATTGGGGACGGTCCGGGATCAATCCCAAAGGGAAAGATCTGAGAGGACGCCTTTGGAATCCACGCGATAGAAATTTATTTACGAACTCTTAAAACCAACCTCTTACGCTTTTCGGTTGTTTATTTTCTTTCCGATTAGATATCGGCCATAAAATGCATCGTCTCTGGTAGTTACATCCGTCCTGTACCTGAAACCACTTCGCGGAAACCTTCGTCCGCTCACAAGTCGACCCCAACCCATCCATCGAGATCCCACCTTCGCAGATCGAATGCGACTTATATAAAAGACCGACCTGCGGCGAGAGATAAATCACCAGCGATGAAAACGATTTCCCGCTGGGAGCGAAAATAATTCACTTTTTTACCTCCTTTTATGGCCTTCTTCAGAAGGGGCTCCGTGCTTCTCCACCCCCCGAAATGTTCCTGGATTGGCAAAATCAATGTTAATTTAATTTATGTAAATTGAAGGTTTATTAATCCCGTAAGTAGAAAAGGGCTATAGTCCCGTTGGTAGGTAGGTAGATATTTTAATAACCATCGTACTGGAGCGACACAAAGGTCTATTGACGACGGTCCGTGATCAACCGCCGAAAGATCCGAGGACAGCACCACGTAATTTTGAGCCAAGGTCAGATGACGAGGTCGACTCCTGAGCTGGCACCCCACTCTCCAAACTTCCACAGCACGCCAACGTGAGGACATTTGAGGTCACGACAGATTTAACGTGCACCAGCCCCCCCTTTGTGCACGCCGGTCTTTGGTTGGATTCGAACAAGCAACCCTCCTGTTGTTCCAACCGGGCTTCCGCGCCCTTTGGAAGAGCAGCGGATTAGCAACCGGAGGGTTGTGAGTTCGAATCCAACCAAGAGACCGTCGTGTATAAAGGGGGCTGGTGCAAGTTAAATCTGTCGTGGCTTCAAATGTCCTCACGTTGGCGTAATAAAAATTCGACACGGATCCAAAATGAAGATGAAAATCAAGGGTAAGCCAGGTCGTGCTATGGATCAGTATGAGACAAATCAACTCGCATGCGCTTCTGTACAGAAAACACTTCGGTGCGCATGCGCGTTTCAGCTAATTTAGTGTCGCGTGACTGATGTTGAACCAGTGTGTGGCCTGCCCAAAAGTAACTCGGTTCAAGTCGTTTCGAGGTCCAGAAGTGTAGCAGGATTTTTGATGACCAGGAGCAAGTGCTGATGTCCGTCCTGTCCAAAATAAAATTCAAATGCGAGTGAAATTTACTTACATTTATAGAGAACCACGTTAGCCCGGTTGGAAGATTAGAAACCGGAAGATTGCGAGTTCGAAACTCGCTTCAATCAAAGCTCGCCGTGTACTTTGGATCTGTGATATCCTTATGTATCAATGCCAACAACCAAGAGATCTTCTCCAACCCCTCTACAAGGACCGCAGTAGCTCGGTTGGAAGAGTAGCGGATTAACAACGGGAGGGTTGCATGTTCTAAACTCGATCCAACTGAAGACCGTCGTGTAAGTGGGGCCTGGTGAGCGCTCAATCTGCCGTGACCTCAAATGCCCTCACGTTGGCGTGGTGCAGAAGTTTGAAGAGTGAGGTGCCAGCTCAGGTATTGACCTCGTCATCTGACCGTGGTTCAAAGCGACGAGGTGTTGTCCTTGGAACTTTCCCTACAAGACCGTCACCAATTTTCCAGTGCGACGTTGACTCAACTACCTACCATCAAGTACAAAAATCTTTGATAGGTCTAAAAATAATAAAATATATTTACAAAGGAAATGCTCATTTAGTATCATAGCAACTTCATAGGTTGATAAAGCAAGTGAAAAATCCATCTATGAGCTGATTATGTCTGAATGGGCAGAGAGTGGACAAGACGAGAAAATCTCTTGTCTATTTTCCTAGACTTGAGTGACCAAACAAATATTTAGAGGAATAGGTCCAGGTCGAGCCCTCTCCGAAATATAGGAAGCAACTAGGAGGGTTAATGTTCGAGGTCCTTAGCAGTATAAGGCCCTAAACCTTCAAATGGTTTCGACAAGATTTCTCTTGCATCAAGATCTGACCAATTTTGCCACTGGTGAGGTATATCGTCATCAAGATAGCGCCAAATTTTTGATTATGGCGAGATCAAGATCTGGTCAGTTTTTTTCCAATGACGAGATATCTCGTCCATCAAGATATGCTAATGGTTGACGAGGTACATCGTCACGACTACGTATCTACCAGTGTGGAATGATACTTTGATGGTAGAGGTATCTCGTCAAAACCACTTGGAGTGTTAGTCTTCTACTATAAAGGGCCTTGGAGATTAAAAAAAGGACTTTTAAACGGCACATGAATAGATTCTCCGCTTTACTAATGAGTATTTCGTTTGTGAATATCTATTTTCAGACCTATCCTTAATTTGTTTACTTATGGACTTATAAAATTTCATATACATCAATTGAGCAGAGTTCAGCAATTATATTTGTGAAATCAAGAACATTTAAGGGGAGGGAGGAAGTTGTCCTCTTCCCCTCTGGATACCACCACCCACACAGGTGGAAGAAAATAATCTCCGAAACTTTTGAAAACCCGATAACTGTCACTTAATCCATTTCGGTAATTTACTTCATCTCAGATTAAACCCTGCCTCATAAAACCCTTCGCCTCTGGCCGTCTATTCCAGTATCCAAAACCACCTGACCGGTCACGCGCGGGATGGGTCGACCCTAACCCGTCCACCAGCACAGATCGAATGCGATTTACACCAAAGGCCGACCTCTGGGGCGAAGGATAAGTCACCCTCGATAAAAGCGATTGCCTGCTGGAAGCATCCAACCACCCGCCTCTGCTACCAGAGGGAAGCAAGTTGTGCAAGGCCTCATCTTAGCTGTCAATGGGACGCCCCGTGACGGACAACTGCCGTTCGGAGTGCGATATAAAATAATAAAAGAAGCATTAGGGGCAGAGGAATGAGTTCGTTACCTTCGGTGACGAAACAGTCGACAAGGCATCGGGTGGTCGGTGAGCAAATCTCACCTTCTGCTGTAAAGTGACACAACTCAAAATGACGACACTGTGTTTTCAATTAACTGGCGATTCTGCCGTGGTTCTGTAAGTTTACCCCATAGACGTCAGATGTGAGTAGATTGCTAGATTCTCAAAAAGTGTGACCAACATGTCGACTAGTAGTCACGTGACTGTTCTGTGAAAAATTGGCCGATTTGGCATATAACCGTCTCGTTTGGCGGTATAACATCTTATGACATGGTAGATGTGTGAATGTGTACTACTATAGAATGGCGACAAAAGTTGTGAAATCGCCAAAGCTTACTATTATCAGATGATCAATCAATGGACCAAACAGATGATGAATATTAGGTTCCATCCGAAAGTATCTGAGGGTCACTTTGCGCCGTAAAAGCCAAACCAACCAACCATTAAAGTGGCGTGTGAGCACATATAAATGCCCAAATTTGTTAGGCAAATTTTCAATAAAATCATTAAAAATATAACATTTACTTATTAATTTACCAGCTATTTCCAAGCCACTGGTATCACCTTCTTCCTCAGTTTGGAAAACATTGACTTGCATCACACATTCCAGAAAATTTCCTTCATAATTCCAGGAATTTCCTTTGTAATACATTTCAATTGTGTTCCTTCATTACGACGTTCTTTCAACTACCTACCTACCTTTAGAAGTGAGCAAAAGTGTTATTTTTCGCGATAGCAGTAGCAACACTTATTGCTATTTTGTGAGAACAGTTGTTATTAAGTATTAAGGTTAGCAATTTTCCAATTAACACCAACACTCAGAAGCTAATTTTTAATTATTTAATTAAGGATTCAATTTAATTTATATCGCATCACTGGTATCGCAATAACATTTATGGGAAACTAAATATCTTCGACTAACTTATTTAGGAATACTACCATTATTTAAACTGCTATCGGAATAACATATACTTTTTTCTCTACCATGTTCTTTGTAGTTCCTTGATTCCGGCGTTTAAACTCATCCCGTGTAATTAATTCTGCAATGGAAATCGGCATGAAAGTGTAATTTAACAATAACAGTTACTAACTATTATTTTAGAATACCACTTTCATTTAAACTGCTATTGCAATAGCAGATCATCTCTGATATCCTTCATGTTCTTTGTAGTTTCTTGAATTTGCGTAAGGACTCGTTCCCTGTAATTCTGCGATGGAAATTGTCATAGAACAAAACCAGTTATATAACAATAACAGTTGCTAACTATTATTTTCGAATACCACTTTCATTTAAACTGCTATTGCAATAACAGATCATCTCTGATATCCTTCATGTTCTTTGTAGTTTCTTGAATTTGCGTAAGGACTCGTTCCCTGTAATTCTGCAATGGAAATTATCATAGAACAAAACCAGCGTTATTTAACAATAACAGTTACTAACTATTATTTTGGAATACCACTTTCATTTAAACTGCTATTGCAATAACAGATCATCTCTGATATCCTTCATGTTCTTTGTAGTTTCTTGAATTTGCGTAAGGACTCGTCCCCTGTAATTCTGCGATGGAAATTGACATGGAACAAGTATGTCCTTAGGGTTTCTGGTTCTGTGGAATTTAATCCTGAATGATCTCAGGTAGCCTTTCCAATTTAAAGTGTCAAACATTGCAATCGCTGATGTTGAGGGCGATGCGTTCTGATGTGTCACTCCTCCTTCAAATGGTTAATGATAGTCATATAAATATTACAGGTATATTAAGGATGATAAGGTATTTAAATATTCTCTCATTTGATATTCTGATGTCTCATTTTATTTAGAAGTTAGCCTGGTTTGCCCTGCTGGAAACTAATTGCAAATTACCGACTGAATAAAAAAACCACTTAGTAGGAAAAACAGTTTATTTTTGACGCAAATCTTAACGAGACATCAGTTTTCACTGCGTTTCAAATGTGCACTACGTTCATTACGTTTCAAATGTGCACTTTTGATAGCACTCTATCGTCAAAACTGTCAATCGCAGTGGTTATGTCTTTTAGTGATCGGCACCCCTTTGAATCTAAAAATTAGTTCTCGCACCCCCTTGAAAAATGTGTTTCTATTTCTTTATTTAGGAAATTACTTCCATTGCAAGATAATGTATTTATTGAAAAATAAATACATATACGAGGAGTGTTCAAATGAAAAGGTACGAAACGTCGTAAAAACCAGACCGGTTGAAATTTGAATATGCCGCTTTGGGATAGGTGAGACATCTAAGGAAGCGAATGCACGAGTACCGGCGTGGTTGTGCGCATGCGCGGGCGCCCGCACATGACGCAGAAGAAGAGAAGCATGCAGTTGTGTGTTCCGTCCAATTGACGCGGCAGTGCGTGTGAGGACATCAGGGCGTTCACATTGCAAAATTCGACGATTGAGGAGCAGCGAGGTGTTATCAGATTTCTGATTGCGGAAGGTATTGGTATTTTTCAATTAACGTCACACTGGAGCAACACAATGGGCTATTGATTGCGGAAGGTGTTAAACCGGTAGGCGAGACACTCCGTAGCCTACGCAAGTCCATCAAGAGCAAACGGCCTGGGCTGCTCACGGAGGGAGTGATTCTGCTCCACGATGACGCGCGTCCACACGTCTCCAGGGTCACACAAAGTGTACTGGCCAAGTTCAAGAGGGAGCAGCTTGAGCATCCGCCCTGCAGCCCGGACATATCACCCTACAATTTCCATCTGTTTTGTCCGCTAAAAACATCTCAAAGGGAAGCGCTTCAACTCGGACGACGAACTGAAGGACACAGTGGAGGACTGGCTCTTGTCACAGCCACAGGAATTCTGGGAACAGGGAATCTTCGGCTCGTGAAACAGTAGGATAGTTGTGCTCAGTCCTCTGGTGATTACTTTTGAATAAAGACTTCAATTATACCCACAGTGTCGTTTCGTACCTTTTCATTTGAACACCCCTAGTACATACAAAACACTATCTCGATTTCTAATGGCTACGATGCCCTCTTGTCTATTCATAATACTTTTAAATCGAGCTCCTTTTTCGAAAGAGCCACGCCTAACTTTCATTTAAGCGATTTCTGGTTTTTGTTTTTATGTGGAAAAGTGATGAAAATCCCATTTCACACAGGTGAGTGGTGACAAATGGTAAAAGTGTCCGCAATGCTGTTTTTGCCAGCTGTGAATAAGGTCCCAACTGTGCACACCAGATTGTTCCAAGTCCAGTTTTCCAAATTCCATTTGAATATGTGCATTGGCTCGTATTTCAATAAGATCGTCTTTTGTTAAATCGCTGTCGTCCGTCGAAACTTCTCTCTCACCCCCAGGGGTGCACACACCCCAAGTTAAGAACCACTCTATCGGGATAAGTGTTCCAAACACAAAGTCTAGCTCCTGGCGGTCGCTAAAGGAACAGGACTCGTACATTTTGTGTAGGATGTTTCAGGTGATGGGTGGTTTGACGATGTTTTGAATGTAGCCCCTTTTCAATTATGTACTGTCTGTCTAGTCTATCACGAGAACTGCTCCAGACATAAACTCTGCCCCTGTCTGTTGCAGTTGAAACGGACCTTAGCCTTTTTGACGGGAATACGTCTCTAAAATTGGAACAGTACTGTGTGGCTTGCATGGAAAGCCAAGCGTTACAAAAAAGTGTTACAACTGTTTTGTCTCATGATTTCAGAACTAGAAGAAACACCCGGATGACGTCCGTACCTGACATGATCTTCGAACCGAGTGCGCAGGCTCACAGAGCGCGGGGAGGGGGTCCGTAATATGTCGAAATTCTACGGTGCTGAGCGAACTTTGGGCCTGTGAAACCAGAGGACTGCATAAGTGGGGTCAGTCGAAAGCTACCAAACTACGCTACAATTAATGTCGGACAAGAACGATGTCTCAACAACTATTAATATCAAACTGCGCTTTGATCGTTCAAACTGTAAATTAGTCGTTGAATATTCACAACAAACAATCGTTCAAACGTCCCGTGTCTGCTTCATTCATTCCGCAATCCAACATCAGGCCCGAGTATTCATGTCGAAACAATGGTTTGTATCCTCGACACAACCTACCATTTTGTTTCATATGGAATACAAATGCATTCATTTGAAACAATGGCGCACTAGATGGCAAATCGGAAATATATTTGTTAGGAATTCTCGTCGAGAAGATCTATACCAGTAAACTACCTCTTTCCTTCGCCACTATTTTAAGAAAACAAAATGAAATTACGTCATCCCCGAGAGTCACCCCTACTCAAAATGAACGAGCCTCGTTTCTATAGCGACCGCCACCACCTTTGGTATCGAGAGCACTTCTCGTGACAGACAGACAGTATCCTCTTCTCTCACAAACGCCTGGAGAGCTAATTCTTGCTAAATCACAAACGCCTGGAGAGCTAATTCTTGCTAAATCACAAACGCAACAAATTCAAATACTTCGGGAATCCCCTACAGAAAATGAGCAGTCTTGTTTCTTTGAAAACAGACAACCGCAGACTTTTCCCCCGGTAGACAGACAGTCGTGTACGTGGGGGCTAATGCACATTAAATTTTCCGTAGCCTCAAATGCTGGTGCTAGGTTTGCCCACTGCTCTAGCTACCTGCGTGTTGTAGGCGGCGCAGGTTCGATTCCTGTCAGGTTCATTTCCTCCGTGGGTGTATTTTTTGTGTGTGTAACTTTGTGTATGTGTGTATTACTTGATGTTGTCTATCTTGATTTTAGCGGAGCTTGGCCAAATATGGCCCCCGCATAAAACCCCAGCCAACTGCCCTTACCCCTTGCTGCCTACTGTCTTTCCACGGCGAGAACCCCCTACACCAAGTCTGGGCAGTGGCCATCGCTATAGAAACGGAGTTGGCTCATTTTGAGAAGGGGGATTCTCCAGGATGATTTAATTTTGTTTTTCTCGAATGTTAGTAGCGGAAAGAGGTAGTTTACTAAACGAGATCTCGGAGACGAGTAAAAAATCTCAACATGTATATCTTCAATTTGTCATCTGGTGTTGTATTCGTCATCTGACCGTGGTTCAAAATTACGTGGTGTTGTCCTCGTCCATCTTTCCCTTCGGGGATTGATCCTTAACCGTCGCCAATAACCCGTTGTGTTGCTCCAGTGCGACGTTAATTAAATACCTACCAATTTGTCATCGCCCTCAGCGACACATCTCCTTTAGGTGTATACGGGAGTCGAGAACCCGAGGTACTCCAGTGATCTTTTCTTTTCCCATGAGGTTTACTGTCTTCAGTAAACACGGGGATCGCACTCCCGAGATACCCAAGCGATCTTTTCCTGCTTTTACCCCACTACTCTGCTACCCAGTCCCTCTTTTTTCCCTTCACATTTTGCACTCGACGTTGTCTTATGTTTCCGTCCCTACTGTCTTTCCACCACGAGAACTATTCTCGACACCAAGTCTGGACAGTGGGCTGTCACCATAGAAACGCGGCTCGTTCATTTTGTCTAGGGGGGACCGATGAATGATTTGAGGCAGGGGTGTCAAACTGGCAGCCCGCGGGCCGCATGCAGCCCCCGAGGTAATTTTTTGTGGCCCACGATACTCTGAAATAAAATGAAAACAGGACAATATGTTGTGAAGAAAATAGCACTTAGGGGAGATCGAGGCAATACCGCACACACAATTTCGTCATGTTAAAAATGTGCGAGCAACTATTTTCGTCCATGAAATTAAATAAAACGGCCTACAGATCAAGATTAATTGATAAACATCTATCTGCCATAATGATTGTCTGTTCTCAGTCTTTGAATCCGGATATTGGAAAACTCTAGTAGGAAGAAAGCGCTGGCAAGTTTCCGGTAAAAAAATGTGTAGTTTTATTAATACATTAAATTAAATAAACGTTTAAATAAAAGCAATTATATAGCAATATTATAAATTATTACACTCAATTCACTCAATTGCATAATGTGTTTTAATTATCCTACCCATATTCCTGAATTCTCACTTCAAAATATAATTTTAAGAAAATTTGTAAATGTGATGTGGCCCGCGTTAATCTTACCAGTTGCATTAAATGGCCTGTGTTTTAATTGTTTGACACCCCTGATTTAAGGTGTATGTATACACTAGAAATCGCGAAAACTGACTAGAATAACGATACTTTTTTTTATTAATTCAAACTATTTTCCAACTCCTTAGTTTTTAAACGATACCTAGTTTATAGGAGGGGTGGGAGAGCTAATGATTTCAAGAGTCGATATCTGTTTCAAGTTTCAGGTTGCAAAGTTTCATGTCCAGAGTCAAGATTTATGAATCCAGTTTCAATAAATTCACTGAGGATGAAACTTAACAAAATTTAATAAGGTGACATTTAAAATTACAATACAATTCCGCTTCGTTTTCGCGACCAAGATTATAAGAAATTCATTCAGCTTCCATTGTTACAGTTCAACTGATTGGCGCAAGAGCGCCATCTACCGTCATTACGGAATAGTTCTTGTAAATATTCTAAATAGTTTTCTAGTTACAAGGATTTTCGTTTGGTATCTGTCCCCTAATACAAACATTTTTCAAAACTTTAAATTCAATTTCTGAATAACTGTTTTTGCAATAGGCTACTTTGCTCAAACAGTGATAACTCAACAATGAATCGATCTATTATAATTATTTTTGTATCATTCTAATGTATATAATACAGTAAATGTTTTGACCTCCAGTCAAAGCTATTGGTTGAGAAATTAATTTTTAGTTGGTTTTTAATTGTCAAAATTCCTGAAAAAATCGTGATTATTTAGACTTCCTTGGTGAAAAAAATTGTATAAAAAATCCTGGTCTCCCTAACAACTTGATGGAGTGTCAAAACATGAAGAATAATTGTTGGAATGGTTTCCAACAGGAATTGTCTTTCTGAACACATTAGAATTTGAGATATCACTGTTCAAAAACATGCTAATTAGCTAATTGAATCTTAATTAGATAATTAATGATTAGATTAATCTGAATTTTTCACACACACACTGAAAGGAGTTTAGGTACGAACCTATGATCTATTGTAAAAATATTGGATTTTTATAGTCAAAATTATAAAAAAAAATCTTTTGTTTTATTTTACGCGAATGTTGGGGGTGGAAAGGTAGTTTTCTAAAAGAGAACCTCGGCAACAAGTAAAATTCTTAAATAATATTTCCAATTTGCCATTCTAGTGCACCAATACATTTCTTCATACATACACCATTTCTTTTCAATACATAGTCCAATACTTAAGTGCTTTAATACATTTCTTCAAGCGTCCCGTATGGAAAATAAGGTAGTTCCATTTCTACGGCAACAGACAGGTGCAAACTTTGTGGCTAGATCAGTTCTCTTGGTTGATAGACATCTGAACTCAACATCCAGTATAGGATTCAACATCATATACTTCTTTCGCAAAAAATTTTTTAGGCTGTCATGGCTCAGTGGGCATGCCACTGCGCTAGCAACCTGAGAGTTAGCGCAAGTTTGATTCCACCCTGGGTGGAATTTCTGTCTTCAGTGTCGGTAAAACTTTTCTCGCGTCTGTCCATTACTTGGCGTTGTCTGTCTTGTGTTTGGCACAGCATGGCGAAATATGGTCTTCGTAAAACCCAATAAACCAACCAACCCAAAAAAGTCTAGTTTCGCCACCGCGACTGTTGCAGATTCCGAAGGAACCGAGCCCTCAGGGCACATCTTTAAGCACGGGCATCATATCCCGAGTTACCCGTGTGATCTGTCCTCAATTCTGTTTTACCCTCACCTACCCTTCTGCCTTTGTCTCCTCTCCCGTTGTCTGTCTTCAGTTTGGTGCAGCTTGGCCAAATATGCCCCTTGCGCCTTAAAAAACCAACCAACCAACCGAAGGAACACTACACAGAAGCTCACAAAGTCACTCGGAAAGTATGTTAATTAACATCCCACTGGAACAACACAACGGGCGATTGGCGACGGTCCGGAATCAATCCCGAAGGGAAAGATTTCGAGTACAACACCACGTAATTCCACGGTCAGATGAGACGAGGTAACACCTGAACTGACACCCCACTCTCCAAACTTTCACATCACGCCAGAGTGAGGACATTTGAGACCACGACAGGTTTAACGTGCACCAGCCCCCTTTGTACACGACGGTCTTCGGTTGGATTCGAAATCGCAACCCTCCGATTGCGAATCCGCCACTCTTCCAACCAGGCTACCGCGACCCCGCAAAAGGAGGAAAGAAGATTAAGAAAACCAAGACCACGAACTGAAAGAACAACCTGTTGCAACGATTTCCAGAAACGTTCCCCTTTCCAAGACTCGAAAGGGGGAGGAGAAGGAGGGGTAGAGGTAGCTGTCAGTTCGAATCCGAGCGCCAGTCAGGCGAAGGGGCTGCCTGACACTTGTTCGGATGGACATGACAATCCACGTGTGCTGGGGAAGAGAACACCCTTTTCGTCCAAGGCCGGACGTTATCTGGACGTGGCATCGGATGATGCGAGTGGACAGACGGACACGCGGAGGGGTCAGGTGACAGGTTGTCGGTTTACATCTCAACTCTAGTGTAAGAATTATTTTTCTTTCCCCCGAACATTTTCCGTGTGTGTTTGATTTCTGTTAGGTTGTGTTGTTTTGCTGAGGTCCAGGTAAAGTGTTGGTGGGTAGGTATTTTTATTAACCTCGCATTGGAGCAACACAACGAGCTATTGGCGACGGTCCGGGATCAACCCCCGAAGGGAATGATCCGAGGACAACACCACGTAATTTTGAATGAGACGAGGTCACACCTGAACTGGCGCCCTACTCTCCAAACTACTACACCACGCCAACGTGAGGATATTGGAGGCCACGACAGATTTAAGCCCCTTCGTACAAGACGGTCTTTGGTTGGATTCGAACTCGCAACCCTCCGGTTGCTAGTCCGTTACTCTTCCAACTGGACTACCGAGACCCTTGAGATTCAGGTAAAGTGCTGGAAACTTATCAAGCAGGGTTGCGACTTCGCAATTCGACCCAACCAAAAACCGTCGTGTTGTTGGGGGTTGATGCACGTTAAATCCGTCGTGGCATCAAATGTCTTCACGTTGGCACGGTGAGGAAGTTTGGAGATTTGGGTACCAGCTCAGGTGATGTCCTCGTCACCTGACCGTGATTCAAAACGACGAGATGTCCTCGGATTTTTCAGTTTGGATAACTCCAGAAGCCGTTGTGTTGCTCCAGTGCGACGTTAATTCAACTACTTACCGATCAGCGAGAAGGCGGTCGAGTCACGTGGTTTTGGTTTTCTATTTTTCAAATAAGGTGATAGGGGTTGGTCCGCGGTCAGATGACAAGACGTCGTCATGTGATCGGAATTTCGACGTGTCCTTGGATCTTTCCTTTCAGGATGGATCCCGTACCGTTGCCGGTAGCCCTTTGTGATGCTCCAGTGCGGCGTAAATTCAACTACATACGAACTTACCTTGACTTGGAGTGCAGATGTTTTAGAGTATTGCCTTATACAGAAGGAATATTTTAATCACCAATGCTTCAACTGCAAACTACATCTCAATAACAGAAAGCAAACAAGCATTCAATGATTCGTTGCAGAGTACAAGATTCTAAAAGCTTTTAAAAAAAAGTTGCAGCTTTTCGTTATCCTTTTCTCCCTCCTGATCAGCCAATTAAACATCTACAGCTGTCTGTCAGGATGCGATTCTGAAAGCTCGAGCACAGCTTGGGCAAAATGAAAGAGCCAAAAACAAAACAATAACACCACAAACCTGCACAATTGAAGGTTTTACAACCGTTCAGATTTGTGAGTGGCATTTAAACACGCGTACGCAAACGCTTTAATAGTAGGCCTGACAGTTAAATGATGGATTGCTTTGATACTTGCAATTCATCCACAGGAGGGCGCCACCAATCTTATTGCTTTTTTCTTTTCCCGTGGATTTTTTTCACAAAGGCAATCGAACCAAACTTAAGCCTTTTGTTGAATTGTTTTTCTTTGATTTTGGTTTTGCATAATAGCGTAGGTAGACCGCGCCTCTAGATCGCTGTACCACTTCATCATTCTCCTGTTTTAATGCAGTATTGTGAATTATTCGTCACGGAAATTTTCAAAAAAAATAATTGAATTGAGGAGCACTTGGAGATTTTGGGCTCGTTCGCGAATGCGAACTTATCGCACGGATTGCACAAGTTATGCGCACGGTTCCAAAAGTCTTTCGGTGTTTCAGTGTTCAAAACTAACCATAATCGGTCCACACCGAAATAAATAAGTGCGTAGAACGTACGGGAATTTTTCTGAGTGGGGCGGTGTGTGTTATGAAATCAAAGATGGCGGCGAATGTAAATCTAACGCAGCGATTTTCAAACGATGTGCCTCGACATACTGGTGTTGAGCCCCAAGAATCCCTTTCGAAAAATTTCAATAGAATTTTATAAATGTGTATCGAATTTGATCTGTAGAATCCTATAGAATTAGGGCCCGTTTTTGAAAAGTTAAAGTAACTTCTTTTGAAAGCCTATGGAAATCTCTAAGAATTCTATAGTTCATTCCTTATGTTTCACGACTTTACTTTTCAAGAACTGCTCTATAGAATTCTATAGAAATACATTTCGAAAGAATCGAAGCGCTGTTTCTCTATAGAATTCTATGGAGAAAACGAGCTATAAAATTCTCTATAGAATTCTTTGGATCTTTCCCTTCGGGATTGATCCCGGACCGTAGCCAATAGCACATTACGTTGCTCCAGCACGACGTTAATTAAAATACCTACCTACCTCTATAGAATTAATTTTATAGAGAAAACCAAAGCTATAAAATTCTCTATACAATTCTATAGAGAATTATATAGCTCGTTTTCTTTATAGAATTCTATAGAATTTTATAGCTCGTTTTCTTTATAGAATTCTATAGAATTTTTTCCCATAGAAACGAAATTTTGTTTCTCTATAGAAATCTATGGAATACTTAAAAAAAAATTCGTAAGAGATCCCTTACGAAAAATTTCTATTGAATTCCATAAAAATTCCTATGGAATGTAGTGTATTGAATCCTATAGAATTATGGCCCGTTTTTCTATAAGCTCAATATTTACCTGTATAGAAAGTCTATAGAAATTTCTATAGAATATATGTATAAACTTCTATAGAATTCTATGGAAGCTCATTTCTTTTGTTTCACGACTAAACTTTTCTGTAGAATTTCTCTATAGAACTGATTCTATAGAAGTGTATGACTAACACTTCTATAGAATCAGTTCTCCATATAAATTTCTGTAGAATTCTATGAAACTATAAAAACATTTCGTAAACGATGGCAGTTTACGGATGGTGAAACAGCTTAAATTACGTAAGATTTATTTTATTTCAATGGTTTAGTTTTCAACTTTTGACAAGTGTGTTCACAAATAGTTTCGAGTAATACCCGTATCAACAATAACCATATACATAATTTTGAATAATATTTTTTTATTAGAAAGTATGAATTGTTTCAAAAAGATTTATGTTAGAAAACCACTTTGAAATAAAAAGGGGAGGTAATTTACCAATGTTTTTTATAAAGCAAGCAAAATTTTTCCAATTTTTTTTCGCCAAAAATATAATTTTTGGTGTGTCGCAGAATTTCAGGAATAAGTTTGTGCGTTCAGTAAGATTGAAAAAGTTTAAATCTCCGGTCTAACGTAATCCAAGACACCAAATATACCAACCCGTGTGGAATTTTCCACATACCCATGCAAAGATACTCATTTCACATGCTTTTGCATGGATGCGTCAGTGTTTTCACGAAGCCGTAGATTTTAGTACACATACAGCAATGTATTCATTGCAATTTTAATTCGCTACATTAGCGTAGCGCAACATTTACAGCTGATGGATGTTGAGATTGAATTTGCTCTACTATGAACTACAGTGGTACCTTGAAATACGAGTTTAATTCATCCCATGACCCGAGCTCGTATCTCAAAATCAATTTTCCCCATTGAAATTAATTTAAATGAGATTAATTCCAGCCCCCAAAAAACCACTCCAATTTTTTTATAACAATGTATTTATATTGAACAAATATTGTAGCTGGAGTTATAGCCTTTATCGTCCTGCTTCAGAATAGTACATATCATAGAAGTAGTGCGATCGTACTGCGTTGCCAAGTCTATTACTCTTACGCCTTGCTCATGTTTGTCTATTATCTCACGCTTTAGTTCCATGGATATTACCTTTTTCCTATTCTCACCACTGTTCTTTACACTCAACTTCTTTGGACTCATGGTTATACGAAATAAATTAGCTAAATAACTGTAAATAGACCCCGTTTTTTCGTTTTTAGAATTGACGGTCGGAGAAAAGAAAAATGAAAAAAAAGGGACTCTGTGTGTGTGTACATCCCGGTGGCAGTTGACAATAAATGTCAAATAAAACCAAATTAAGAAATTGATTGATTATTGTGACAGACGTTAACTGAACTGTCATCAGGTGAGGTAAACATGTAAACTGAACGACGCGCAAGACTTGGGAATCTGAGCGGAGTGGTGGTTGTGACGTCACCGAGGCAGGTTCGTATCTCAAATTCTGGCTCGTAACTCAAGGCAAAAAATCGACCTAGTGCCGACTCGTATCTCAAAAAACTCGTATATTGGGGCACTTGTATCTCAAGGTATCACTATATGAGTAAATAAAAGTGGGTGGTTCGATTTTTCCCCGCAGCTGTTAGTCAGCCAATCTGATACCGTGATCAAAATGTCTACGTGAATTTTGCCCTCAAATTTCAAGGATTGTGGTAAGTAAGTATTTCAATCAACGTCGCACTGGAGCAACACAATGGACTATTGGCGACGGTCAAACCCGAAGTGAAAGATCCGAGGACAACACCACGTAATTTTGAATCACGGTCGACGATGAAGGATTGTGGAGGGCAGTATTTAAAAGGTCTTTTAGAACACATAATGTAAACACCTACTTGTTTTATTCTAAAAAAGCAGAATAGAATAAAAAAGCAGCTTCTAATATACCTTAAATATATCTACAAATAATTAAATCGAAAATAATTAAAATAACTAAAATTATATAAATTTAATTGATTAATTTTTATAGTTAGTTATTTTAAAGTGACTTTTTAGCATTTTTCTGTAACTTAATATTTTCGATAATAGTTGCTTACTGTTAATTTGTTTTTACACAGCCATTTTTATTGCTGTTGGAATAAGTCAATCCTAGCAATTCATGACTAACTAAATTTCTCTTTCCACCCCCACCTAACAGGGCTGGGCTTAAAGAAAACATTTGGGCAACTTGATTCGAATTTAATTCGTTTTCTTGCTTTATTTGATCAATCACGTAAGTCTTACTTTGTTACGTCAGTAGAGTTAGCTTACATAATATGGAATACCGCGCTATATTTCGGAGATAATTGGGCCGTGGTAGCTCGGTTGGTAGAGTTACGGATTAGCAGCTGGAGGGTTGCGAGTTCGAATCCAACCAAAGACCGTCGTGTACAAAGGCGGCTGGTGTACAATAAATCTGTCGCGGCCTCATATGTCCTCACGTTGGCGTGGTGTGGAAGTTTGGAGAGTGGGGTGCCAGCTCAGGTGTTACCTCGTCATCTGACCATGGTTCAAAATTACGTGGTGTTGTCCTCGATCTTTCCCTTCGGGTTTGATCCTGGACAGTCGTTAATAGCCCGTTGTGTCGCTCCAGTGTGACGTTAATTAAATACCTAGCTACCTCGGCAGATAATTATCGGAATCGCACAAAAATACTTATTTTTAAGTAGACAGTACTTAGTCCTCATATTCTGTTTTGTGCATCAGTCGAGAATCTGTTTTTTAATAGAAGCATTTTTGCATTTCAAGGCTCTGAAAATATTTCCGAGGATCAACAAAGTCAAGTATTTAAGAGAAAATAAACTAAAAAAACTTGCGTGATTTATTCTAAATACGTTTGTTTGAGAATGTTCAATACTAGTTTCTGTTACATTTATTTTCTCTTTAACAAGGGTAATTTTTCCGTACTGTTTTATTCACTTATATGAATTTTGTTTAATTTGGCTGTGATTCAGCTTTTATAAAATACCCAATTCACCTACTTTGGTCAATCTTTTAAAATCAGGTGTTCATTATTGCGCTTCTTTACCCTATTACATAAGTCAAATATTAGATCCACCCGGAAAGTATTCAGCCACATAATGTGAAATAAGATGCATTGCACCTAGACATTTTGTGTGCCTAGTCTCTTTCAAAGCTGACATCTTAGGACCTCACACACTTCTCCCAGCATCTCCTCTTTTCAAAACACTCTGTGGGTAGGTATTTTAATTAACGTCTCACTAGAGCAGAGGTCTCCAACCTTTTCTGGGCCACCACCCCCTTTACAAGAAAAAAAATTTCAACGCCCCCTCTCCCATAATAGTTATACCAAATATTAAAATATCGTTGCACATTATCTATCTATTAAGAATCACAAAGTAGAAATTAAAAAGATCATCAAAAGTAGAAAATTGTTTATTAAAAATTTAAAAATTAACACAAAAATAGTAATAAAAAATTAATGAGATGGTTGAGCCTGGTGGAGTTTTATCAATTTGTTAATGTCGGGTTCCAATTTTGTCAACATCAGTCGCCAATCGCCACTTTCAGTGATCTGCAGTCTGTTCCTTTTCTTAGAAAGTAAATTTGCTGCTGCACTGAACCCATGGTCAGCCAAATACGATGATTGGTATTGATATTTTTCACTTAACGTCACACTGGAGCAACACAACGGGCTATTAGACAAATACGATGAAGGAAATGCAATTAAAAATTTCTGTGCTATTTCCCACAATCCAGGATAGAGTACTGGTATTGATTTTTGAAGCCAGAACTCTTGGTATCCATTTCTGAATTTTACTTTAAGTTCTTCGATAGTTGTGAGTTCTACGAGTTCCTCTTCTAAATTTGATGATTCTGCTGTGTCTGCATTTGCGAAAGGATCTAAAACCCAACTCGGTATATTCATGCCTAAAATATCCTGGAATCGCTCCTTAAAATCAGCATGAAGAACGACCAAGTGTTGGCAGTAAGTAAATCTTCCTGTTTTGCAGAGACTGTTGATAACGTGGGAAAGTAGATGTATTCACCTCTACCTAAATTTCGTTTGAACAGAAGTTTCCCCACAAAAGCAGCTGTGACGTTTTTTGTTTTAATTAAATTCAACTCATCACCTTTGCAATTGTAAATTTACTTCATTAAATATTTTAAACAGGTCTGTCAAATAAGCGATGTCATTTTTGGATGTAATCAGATTTGCTCGCAGTTTTTCGTCTCTCTTTTCAAGGAAATCTAGTAATGACTCAAATAGATTGTAAAAACGATTCAGTTTTGAGAACCAACGAACTTCTGTGTGCAGCAGCAAGCGATAATAATCTTCATAATTTTCACTACAAAATTGGCCAAATAGTCTGTCATCCAATGAATTGCTTCTAATCTTATTGACTGCTCTAATAACGTAATCAAGCGACGTATGTAGGCATTCATTCAGATTTTTTTCAACCAAATGCTGACGATGAATAACACAATGTACAGCGAGTACATTTGGTATTGCTTATTTCAAATGTGCTATGAAACCCTTATGACGCGCCGTCATTGCTGGAGCACCATCACTAGCAGCTGATAAAATATTACGAAAAGGAATTTCTTTCTCTTGAAAAAACTTGTTCATGGTATTAAATATCGATTCTCCCTTTGTATCGGTTTCCAATTTTTTAGCAAATAATAACTCTTGACAATTTTTTTCTTCTTTTATGAATCGTACGTATAAGAGTAATGCTTCGTTATTTGGTAGAATTGATTCATCGAGTTAAATGGAAAATTTACAAGTCTTCAAGTCATCGCATAATGATATTTCAACGTCTTTAGCCATTTCATCTATTCTTTCCGCTGAATTATTATTCAGAGGTATTTTCCTGATGATATCTGATGGTGTCTTATGATGAAGAAAAGTTTTTATTACTTCTTTGACTGCCGGCAAGATTAATTCCTCGCCAATTGTGTGTGGTTTTCCCGCTTTTGCGATTAAGAATGGAATATTATATGAAGCTCGTCCATCTTGTTTAGAAGACGACTCAACAAGGTTCAATATAGTTGGCTTTTTAAATATTTCTTTTCCAGTCCTTGAAAATAGGATAATTCTTTGTCCTTTTCATCAGCATGCATTTTATTCAAATGCTCTTGTAGCCTAGAAGGCTTCATTTCAAAAAACGTTTTGGTAAATTAAACACATAGGTAATGATTGGTTCGTAGGAGAGTGCGTAAATCCATATTTCAAATGCTCAATACTGTACTGATGGCATTTCTTAGTAGATTTAGACATGTTGAAAGAGAAAATTTGCCACGGTTTCAATAAATTAACTTTTCAACAGATTTATAGATATAATATAATGGCTATCACTTATCACTCACAAATAAGGATTATTGGCGAAGCACACAAAAATAAGGAGACATTCCTAGCCATCCATGTCTTTTATAGATTTGATGTCGTGTACGCATCAACTCATTCACTTGTTTACGATGCTGGTGCACGTGCTCTGTAAACAAGTCATAACAATCTCCCATATTTTTGTCGAAAGATGCTTGATTGCGTGAATCGCGTCGTTGCTTACCAACTTGCAAAGACGTCACCGACAATACTAAAACCTAATTAGGTATACGTATACCTAATGATAATTTAATTTTTTAATGCCTATTTACGCGATAACAATAAGATGAAAATTTTAGAGATAAGTAAAATATTTTTTCATAAAAACGGTATTTTCAAAGTATTTTATCCACGGCCGCCCCCCTGACTACCTTAACGCCCCCATTCGCCTGTGGGCCCGCTACCGCCCCCATGGAAGACTCCAGCGCCCACTGGGGCGGTACCACTCCCGTTGGGAACCTCTGCACTGGAGCAGCACAACGGGCTATTGGAGGCGGTCCGGGATCAAACCCGAAGGAAAAGACCAGAGGACAGCACCACGTAATTTTGAACCATGGTCAGATGACGAGGTCACACCTGAGCTGGCACACCACGCCAAAGTGAGGACATTTGAGGCCAAGACAAATTTAACGTGTACCAGCACCCTTTGGGATAACAACGGTCTTTGCTTGGATTCGAACTCGCAACCCTCCGGTTGCTAATCCATTACTCTACCAACCAGGCTACCACGGCCCTGATTTTGTATGGACTTTGTTTTTTCACGGCCCTTCTAAGCAACTTCTAATTGGAAAAATGTTTCCCTACTGAAATAAATTTCTTATTCCTAAGTAAAATTTAAAGTTTAGAACATGCGCCACTTTACCTGGTGTGTTGATGACTCTTCAGCATGATGGTACCACCAGTTGATTACAATTAATCAAGAGGGGCTTAGAACTCTCGATTTAACCGAATTCATCCCCAATGCGAGATGCAAACTTTTCTGATCGTGGAATTTTGGTGTCTCAGATAATTTCTCAAATTATCATTCTGAAAATAATTTTTATGAAATTACTATTATCATTGGATTACACAAAATCTATCATATTTGATAATTTTTAAGCTGTTTTCATTTGAAAGGAAATCTTTTCAAAGTATTAATTATATCATCCCATAGGGAATCCTCAAAAATACGTGTCACAACACGGTTTTGGTGGAGGTATTCAAAGCATTAAAAACGAAATAAAAACTAATATAGAAAAAGAAAAGAACTCAGAATTGCGACAGTAAAAACCAGTCGCGGCAAAGATTACTTCATCCATTTCAACTACGGTCTTTGTGGTGTCGCCATCTGCTGGCAATACATGTAAACACAAGTGTCATTTGGAAATAAGATGCGTCTTTTATCTAGTAACTAGCTGAAATACTCGGCGTTGCACGGATTGAAATGGTTAAATGTTGCTTGAAAAGTGGATTAGAATAATCACTTTTCTTTCACAGAAAAATGCAATCATTTAAGTTGTACGGAAAATACGTTTTAACTTTTTCATAGCTTCTACAATATACTTCGGACGCAAATATATACATATAATTCCTGAATATATTGCAATATGTAAAAGATTAAGACATAAATACAAACAGAAACGAAATTACGACGAAAAAATGCAGAATTCTAAAAAACGAAAGATGCGCAAAGTGACGAATTTCGACTGCCTGAGTGTATTCTGAAAAAGAGCAATTCGAAAAAAGATATTTGAAAAATATTGATAAAGACGATAATGATTTATGAAATTTAGTAATGCTCAAATATGACTGCAACATTTAGCTGTGTTAACTCAAATAGACAAACACGGGATTCTAAATCAAATTTATAAAATAATAAAACATTAATTCTGATTTGCCAAATCTAAAATAACAAAATTACGCTTTTATGATTAATGAGTTGAAGTTTTTCGTGTTCCATTACAAAATGAAAATTATGAAAAATGAAATATTTCAAATATCCTTTTTTTATCAATCAAATATTCATAATATTCATGTAAAAATATAAAACTCATCATAGAAATAAAATATTAATAATGAACTTTAATTCAATAACTTTCCTTAAATAATTTATTGAATACGTAATAATTTGTAGAATTCTGTTTCATAAGCTTTTTAGGTAAGGCGTGTAACTTATTTTAAGATGTCCGGAATAGATACATGTGAATCCTCCGTTGAAAGCAGTGATTTTCTTTCTTACAAATTCTGTAAAATCGACCTGCTTTTTGAAAAAAAATTATCTATTCAGTTTAATTTGTCTATACCGATTACATTTATTTCTAACCCTAGCACCGTGATTCCGAAAAGTACAAATGAAAAACTCATTGATCATAAAAGCGTAATTTTGCTACTCGGTATCTTGCAGCACCAGAATTAATGTTTACTTTTTTTTATAAAACTTTGATGGAGAGCATTCCAGCACCCACTCGATTCTTAGCTGGTTGTATTTAAAGAAAGCTAACTCGGTAAGTTTATCTTCTTTCAGTGAATCTGGCAGTTTTATTTCGCTCTTTTAGTTGATTGTATAAATGTTTCCTACTTTATTTGACAGTGATAGTGTGCATTTTGGATTTATATTTCTAAACGGATGTAAGTATTTCATAATTTTAAATTTGCTTTTTCGTTAATTTTAGTTTTTTATTGTATTCTATAATAGATTTCATTGCGCAGTGAGAGTGTGCCTTTTGCTTAATTTATGAAATACCTTTTTGTATTCTTTTACAGATTTCTTTGCTGTAGCAATGCCTCCAAGGAAGCGGAAGGCGATCGGCCAAGTACATTCAACGGCTAAGATGATGACAGATAAGCGTAATAAAGAAACTTCCGAGGAGAGGAATAGAAGACGTGCTATTGCGAGAGAGAGAACTACTACATTTAGAGCAACAGAGATGCCACAGCAGTGTGAGGTCCGACTACAGGATAAGAGAGATAGAGTCGAACGATCACGGACTGCGCACCATTCTAGCTTAACATTGGCAGGATTCCACTACGATTCACATAAAGACTACTCGCTGCATGCAAGTGTTACCATCGGGAAAATGGAAATGGTTTGTAGTTGTCAAGTCAAAAAGTTTAAATCAGAGTCTACTGGTATTTGCTGCAAAAATGGAAAAGTGGAAACACCACTGGAAACACCACAAGAACTTTTGACTTACACATCAGGAGATACGTCAGAGTCGAAGCATTTTCTTAGTAACATCAGAAAATACAACTCATGTTTCCAAATGACATCATTCGGCGCCACATCAGTTGTTGGACAGCCCGGATTACCGTCGACATTCAAAGTGCAAGGGCAGATTTACCATAGAGCGGGATCGTTGCTTCCGCTGACAGATCAACCACCAAAATTTTTACAATTATATTTTATTCAAAACGAACAAGTGGAAACTGATCAGAGGTGCGCCTACATCTCGGGAACAAGACGTCAGATTGTGTTAAACTTACAGAGGATGTTTCATGAGCACAATAATCTTTTTAAAGCGTTTGAAACAGCATTGGAACGTATGCCAACAGATGAATATAAAGTAGTCATAAGAGCAGACCGAAGACCAGCAGGCGAACACGAGCAGATGAACTCTCCTCAAGCAGATGAAGTCGCGGTGGTTATACCAGGCGATGAGTTTCATCAACGGGATATCGTTATGCAACGACGAGGTGAATCATTGCAGCACATTTCGGAAACACATCGATCTTATGATGCTCTGCAGTACCCAGTGATATTCCCCCATGGTGAAGATGGATATCAATTTAATCTGAGGCAACCCAAGAAAGTTTCAGCGATGGATTTCTATGCGTACAGATTAACGGTTCGAGATACTGAGCAGAACCACGTATTGAACTGCAGGCAATTGTTTCATCAGTTCATCGTCGATATGTACGCTAAAGTCGAGAGTGAGCGTCTCCTTTACATTCGTCTAACTGAGAGTTGACGAATATATTCACCTGAGAGATGCTGTGGTAAATGACGGGAACGTTGAAAACCTCAGTGCCTTAGTCATACTACCAGCTACATTTACAGGCAGTCCCAGATACATACACGAATACACGCAAGATGCTATGACGTACGTGAGGACGTACGGGAGACCAGACTTATTTATCACCTTCACCTGCAATCCCACTTGGACGGAGATCAAGGAGGTTCTTACCAATGGTCAATTACCCAATGAGCGCCACGACTTAATTGCGAGAGTATTTGAACAGAAGCAGTTGAAACTGCACTTTGCGCATCTTTCGTTTTTAGAATTCTGCATTTTTTCGTCGGAATTTCGTTTCTGTTTGTCTTTATGTCTTCTTTTACATATTGCAATATATTCAGGAATTAAATGTACATATTTGCGTCCGAACTATACTGTAGAAGCTATGAAATAGTTAAAACGTATTTTTCGTACATCTTAAATTATTGCATTTTTCTGTGAAAGAAAAATTATTATTCTAATTCACTTTTCAAGCAATATTTAACCATTTCAACCCGAGCAACGCCGAGTAATTCAGCTAGTATATAATAAAATGATTAGAAAGAAAGATTCAGACAAAGAGATATCTGTTAATTTTTGTAAGATTTTAGACTTTTCCTGTAAAAATGTTGAGAGTTTGTTATCGAATTTATTTGACATAGCGCTTCTGCACATTCAAAGTGGATAGGCTTTCTTTTGAGCAGAGTTTGAAAGCCAATAGAGGTTTTTATCAATATAGGATTTGATTCACTGACCAAACTAGGGTATGCACCATAAAGAGATATCTTTAAAAGCCCATGGCCACGGCAGCCCGGTTCGAAGAGTAACGGAATAGCAACCGGAGGGTTACGAGTTCGAATCCAAGCAAAGACCGTCGTGTACAAAGGGGACTGGTGCACGTTAAATCTGTCGGGGCCTCAAATGTCCTCACGTTGGCGTGGTGTGGAAGTTAGGAGAGTGGGGTGCCAGCTCACAGGTGTGGCCTCGTCATCTGACCGTGGTTCAAAATTACGTGTTGTGTTCGGATCCTTCTCTTCGGGTTTGATCCCGGACCTCCTCCAATAGCCCGTTGAGTTGCTTCATTGCGACGTTAATTAAAATACCTACCTGCCTACCTTTAAAATTCCAAAAACTTGGTAATAAATAATAATTTTATAGGAATGGTAAAGTACACTTTAAAAACAGATTAAGCTAAAAAAAACAATTTCATATTCGCTATGTTGCAAACGAAAGGTTTTAAACATCAAAATTTACAAAATTCTAGGTCACAAAATTAAATATGCACTCAGTCAACTTCATTCAGAAGCACTAAACGTAAAATAAATTTTTGTTACCAATGTTTTTGTATGAAGAACAACTTCTGAGCCGAGGGGCCCAGAATTAACAAGTATTTGTGCTCTTTTTCTGAATATTCTCGCCTATTTCTATCGAATTGTTCTTACTTTCTCCGCTCTGAATATCGTTATTGTTAACTGTTTCGTATAGGGCCATACATTTTCGAACGAGGTAATGAGATTACGGAGGAATGTATTATTGATGTTTTTCAGGTGGTACAACAGTCATACTTTTCTGTCTGAAGACGTTAAGAGTTGCACATAATTAGTTGTAAAAGAGACTGGTTTCTTAAAAGAATGCATTTGACTGGTGTCATTTCCCCTTGCTCTGTAGGGGCACAGGTTCGATTCCTCTCTGGGTGTTTTTCTCTTCTGGGTTAGTAAAATCTTCCTTGTATGTGTGTGCGTCTATTACTAGATATTGTCTGTCTTGTGTTTGGTATAGCATGGCCAAATAAATATGTATGGCCCTTGTAGCATAAAACCGACCAAAAATCTTTTTAAACTGGAAATTCCAATCCAAGTAACTTCAATCATTCAATAATTTAATTTGGTATGTATCTGGTATATGTTCCAATCCAATCGGACATAAGGGCCCCTTTTTCTATTGAATTCATTTTGATTTTCTGAATATTAGTTATAAATAAAAACGACCAATGCAACATCAATTCGAGTTTATGCTTTCATCTCCTGTTAGATACAGATAAATTTCCATCTTGTTACACAATCAAAAACTAGCAACATAAAATTATGGACAATGCCTCAAAAGAAATGCAAGTTTAGTATATTGCGGTTCTAGTGAGAAGGCAGATGATCTTGGGGAAGTCTGTTTCTAGAAAGGTGGTAAGCTCGACACTCAGTAAAGGACTGCCATACACAAATTCTGTATAACGACCCCATAAGTGATTTGTTTTGCCAACTCTCAATCGCTTCTGGAATCGAAAAATAAACTTGGAGCCAGAGCCATGCTAAAAGTCGCAATTGTGGGAATACATTGTTTATACTTAACATTTCCCCTAGTTAAACGAAGACTCATTCAAAACCATTTGACTTTAAGATTCATTGTTATTATTTCATTTAGTTTAATTGCATAGTTTCATAAGCAATAACAGGCATGAATAAATTACCAGGTCCAAAATCAGTGGTAGCGAAAACTTCATCTGTTTTCCCACAGGAGATAATTCTGGTGTCAGGTTGATTAACATCTCACAAGTGAGATATGTCGCATTATCCAACGCCTCCATACTAATTTTCTATTTAAAATTGAAGAGTTTCTATATCAAACAAGATAAAACACTTAATTCGTATAGAAGCCAAAGTAATTCTACCCAAAGATTTTTTAAGATTTAAAATTATGTATTTCTTTTCTTTGCAACTTTGTCTTACCTTCTCTCCTGGTCTTCTATTCTGATCAAAATCCCGTAATACTAAATAAGCATTATGCTCAATGAGTTTCTGAGTCTTTTCAGGCACGCACTTTATTTGTGTGATAAAAGAAACTTCGATTGACGCTGATTAATTTTTAACTTCAATTGGTTTTTGACTGTTTTCTGGTTGCGAGTTCGAACCCAACCAAAGACCTTCGTGTACAAGGGGGCTGGTGCACGTTAAATTTGCCGTGGCCTCAAATGTCCTCATGTTGGCGTGGAGTGGAAGTTTAGAGAGTGGGGTACTAGCTCAGGTGTGACCTTGTCATCTGACCGTGGTTCAAAATTACGTGGTGTTGTCCTCTTATCTCTCCCTTCGGATTTGATCTCCGATTGTCTCCAATAGCCCATTGTGTTGCTTCAGTGCGACGTAAAATTAAGATACAGGCGGCCCTCGACTTTCGCACATAATTGGTTCCTGAAAATGTGTGCGAATGTTCGAAAGTAGAGGGATGTAAAAAAACTCATCAAAAATTGTATTTTAAAATATTTATCAATGTATTAAAAATATTTATTTATACATAATTAAGTTAACGAAGCGTGTTTAAGTGCTTTCAGGTGTTTTCTTTATAAACTTGTCACGAGTGTTAGTTGAATACCACCCTTTTTTTCTTGATAAAAAGTTCTATAACATGCTGTCTTTCTCAATCGCCCTATGTACTTGAGATATACGTTTTCCATTGGGATCACATTCTTCCATGATAGTCAAAAATTTGTCAAGATGCATGACGATTTCATTCATATTTTTGATTGTCAAAGTCTTGACGATTTTATCAGCTTCTTCCTCACTTTCATTGTGTATTTCATTTAACTCTTGTTGCTCAATTAAGTATTCATTTGACAGGTACTGAGTGAGATTCAATCGACTCATTAACATCTTCGTTGTTGACGTCCAAGTTTAGTTCATTCATTAGGCTAACTATTTCATCTGATAGTTTCCGGAGTTTCTTCAGAATTTATAAAATCACTCATCATTTGTGGGCATAATTGTTTCCAGGAACCTTTCATTGTTGACACTTATTTCAGCCCACTAGTCTCCAATATTTATTGCGTTCCATATATTATAGTTCTTCCAAAAATCTCTTAATGTAGGCCCACCTTCCCTGCCAGTTGCCTTGATGGCCTGATCCATTATTGTCCTCATATCGTTTAAACGTAGCTATCACTGTTTGGTCCATGGCCTGTATGAGGCAGATAGTATTGGGAGGAAGAAACACGACATTGATTTCCGGGTATAAATTCTGCAGAGATATTGGGTGTCCTGAAGCATTGTCTAAGATTGATAATGCTTTGAATTGTAAATTTTTGTCTCTACAATATTGCTTAACTGCCGGCACGAAATGAAAAGTGAACCAATCTTTAAATATTAACGCAGTAACCCAGGCTTTTTTATTTGATTTCCAAATGACTGGAAACAATTCTTTACCTTTCCCTTTCAATGCTCTGGGATTTTCTGCTTGATAAACTAACATTGGCTTCAATTTTAAATCACCAGCTGCGTTTCCAACAAGAAGCAATGTCAATTAGAAGGTTTATGTCCAGAGGCAACTGATTCTTCCTTCGATAAGAATGTACGATTAGGCTTTTTTCCAAAATAAACCCGTCTCGTCTACATTGAATATTTGGCTAGGAGAATATTCTCCATCTACAATAATTTTGGTCAATGAAGAAATAAATTCTTTTGCAGCATCTTTATCTGCATCAGCCGATTCTCCAGTGAATTTAATATTATGTAAAGAATACCGCATTTTAAATTTGTCGAACCAGCCATTACTTGCTTGAAACACCGTGTTAGAATATTTTAATCTAGTGTTCCAATCTTCATGCAAACCAAGCCTTAGCTTGAATAATTGAAAAACTCAGAGACATCGTTTTGATGTCGATCATCAATCCATGATGACAAAGATCTTTCCATCTCATCCATCACCATGCCGTGTCTTTTGGAAACAATCTTTGAAGATATATATTTCAACAATTTTGGACGTATTCCTTAATTTTATTCTTGTTTTTCAAAATTGATCATATCGCAGACCTGTTTATGTCGTACGAACGGCCGATTGAAGCAAAAGTTTCACCGCTTTCAGAACGTCTAATTATTTCCATCTTTGTCTCGATCGTATGAAGTTTCTGAGTCCTTAATTTCTTTTTGTTCGTATCAACACTGCAGCTTCTCACTCATGTTTATAAATTTATAAGGGCGAAATATCTAAACATAAACAAATAAATTGGCAAAACACAACGCATCGACACGCCCTAACGCATGATTAAACCTGCTTAATACCGCGCTCCGTGGGAGCGACTGCATTGAAACTAACAATTTTTGCATTATCGACAAAAATCTTTAAAATGAATTTTTCAAAATGTGCGAAATAGCGAAAGTCGAGGGCCGCCTGTACCTACCTTTGACTGTTTTCAGACATGCATTTTATCTGTGCGATAAAAGAAACTTCGATTGGCCCTAATTCATTTTCAGCTTCAGGGTGTAATTTTGAAATATTCTGGGGAGGGCTTGAGCCTTGTTTGCAAGCTTTCTTCTAAATAGTCTTATCAGGGGTCACTTAGCACAGAGGTGGATTCTTCACTTACCTTAGAAACCGATCATTTTGCACGAGCATTTCGTTTGACACTATACTTACGGTCCCGGTAGCCTAGTTGCAAAAGTAACAGATTAGCAACCGGAGGGTTGGAGTTCGAATTTAACCAAAGACCGTCATGTACAAGGGGCTTGCACCCAGTGGGTTGAGGTCCGGTGAGCGAGGAGGCCAAGCCACGTCCGATCCATCGTGTGGGATATGTGGCATTTAAGAAGTGCTGGAACGATGTTCATGCTCGACGCGTTTCGACTTTACTCTTTTCTACGTCTCAGAGTGGAATGCGACCCTGTGTTCCATGGTAATTATTGCTCGTCTGGATGGGTGCTATCACCCCTCTTATTTTGTAAAAACAATTTAGACTCACCCTGTATATGTACTGGTGTTCAAAATTAAAAGAATTTACATATTTTGTGCAATTTCTCGAAAAGTACTGAACGAAAGGTAAAACTAATGTTTCCAGACAAAGATGGCAAATCTTTAGTGTCGAATACGTAAGCGTATACGTGCGTGTGGGCGGTGCATTTAGAGGTAGGTATTTTTTAACTAACGTCACACTGGAGCAATACAACGGGCTATTGGTGACGGTCCGGGATCAATCCCAAAGGGAAAGAACCGAGGACAACACCACGTAATTTTGAACCACGGTCAGATGACGGCATTTAGAGGAACAGGGTTTTAAGCGCACGTGACAATTTCCGCGCTTCGTTTGCTTGCACACCTCTGCAAATTTCGTGGTGTTCTTTTTTTGCAGCATTCGGTGAAATTCAAAAGCAAACAGTTAAAATGAGTAACCACTAACGTTTGGATGATGGAATGACATGCGAATCGTCGGGAGACTGGAAGCATGGCAATCTCAAGTGAAGATCGCTAGAGACTTGAATGTAAACGCCTAGCGTCGTGTCCAACTCGTGGAAACAGTTTAAGGATACCAGATCCGTAGAGAGAAAGCCTGGGCAAGGTCGTCCAAGAGCCACGACGGCCAATGAAGATCGATATTTGTCCGTTACAGCGAGACGTAACAGGAATGCAACTACTTCTCAGCTCTCTCAAGACCTTCATGCGGCTACAGGAAGCCGAGTTTCAAGGGTTACTGTTTCCAGAAGGCAACACGAGAGAGGTCTGTTTGAAAAAAGACCTACTGTTTGCGTCCCGTTCACTTCTGCGCACAGGAGAGCATGGTGCAGAGAACATCGACTTTAGACCAGGGATCAATAGGGAACCGTTCTATTCATTGATGAGTCCCGGTTCAGTCTAACCATTGATTTTTGACGTACGTTCATTTGGAGAGAACCAGGTCCCCGCTAGCTGTCCTCCAACATCTGAGAAAGAGACCACTATGGCAGTGGAGGTTTGATGGTCTGGGCAGGTATCATGTTGGATGGGCGCAGAAACCTCCATGTCTTTGACAGAGGCTCTGTGACTGCATTGAGGTATAGGGATGAGATCTTGGAGCGCTATGTTCGCCTTTTCAGGGGTGCAGTTGGATCTGATTTCATTTTTATGGACGTCAACGCTCGTCCACATAGGGCTCATCTGGTCGACGAAAATCTGGAAAGTGAGGATATTCGGAAGATGGATTGGCCAGCCAGATCTCCAGACCTAAACCCTATAGAGCATATCTGGGACGCTCTTGAGAGGGCCATTGCAACTCGCCTTCCCTTACCAGAACCTGAAAACAGTTGCTGGAGGAGTGGGATCGTCTGCCACAGGGACTCATAAACTGCCTCATTTCCAGTATGAATTCACGCGTTGTGAGAGCTGTATGACTGTAAGAGGGAACCATACCTCCTATTAACCCATTTTTTGTGTCGATATTGTAACCTGTATTAGACCTTCCTGCTCTGATGAGTCACGATCATGCGTGCGCACCATAACTGTTGTATGGTTGTTTTTTTGTATTATTTTTTTGTATGTACATAACTATTTCATTAAAATATGTTCAGTAGTTCAGGAGATAATCGTTCAAAAGTGAAAATTCTCTTAACTTTGAATACCAGTGTAATTAAATCAAAGCTAAGACAGGCATGGTATTCAGAAACAAATTACGCAGATGACCTAGTCTGCTGCCGTGCTAGTCCACAAGGCTATTATGTTCAATTTAATTATTTGGGGTAAGTTGTCATATATTGCGAATGAGAGGGTTTTTCAGTGCAAAAACAAATAATGGGAAACTGCTTCAAAGTGGGCTAACCCAATTCAATTCTGTCGGAGATTAAGTCCGCCTTCGAACGTGTTCACGACTCGGATGAACTTTTAAGTAGAATAGCTCGAATCATGGTTTCGAAACGCGTTTATATGAAGCACGTTCGCGTTAATACGAGCAGTTCGTATGCTACGCGCTTCTAAGTCGTGACTCTTTCACCCGAATGGTGAAACTGTTCCAATTAGGACTAAAGATTCTAAATGTGAGTCACTCGTGATGTTTTCCAAAGAAAATTATTTTCATTTCATAGACAAAAGGTAACTTCTTATTTGGTTAGTCTTCTAAGATCGGGGCAGCTTGGTTGGAAGGGTAGCCAATTAGCAACCGGAAGGTTGCGAGTTAGACTCGAGGATGGTGTACGTTAAATATGTCGTGGCCTTAAAAGTCCTCATGTTGGCGTGGTGGGGATGTTTGGAGAGTGGTGTGCCAGCTCGGGTATTGAACTCGTCATCTGAGCCTGGTCCAAAATGACGAGATGTTGTCATAGCATCTTTCCCTTCGGGACTGATCCCAGACAGTCGCCAAATAGCCCGTCGTGTTGCTCCAATGCGACGTAAATTCGCTTACCTACCTACCTAAAAATCAATATTACATATATTTCTGTCGTTATTAAAATTTATAGTTTTTAATTGAAGTTGTTTATTTAATTTGTTCCTGAGAAGAAATTTTTTATATAATATAATATAATAATAAAAATATATAATATAATTTATGTAATTAAAGGCAGCCTATGGGAAGCACATAAACTAGTTGTCGCCGTTCTTTCTAAATAGAACACTAAGTTCTTTTAACTCGCTTGATGACGAGTTTGCGAAATTGATTGAAGTCAAGTTCACTGTTCTCTAGATCAGGTATATGTGGAAAAAGCACATTGTTCGTTTCCGAAGCTATCGCAACGCAGTTGGAAAGTGGAACAAAGCCTATCTTGTTCGAACGATTTTTCTGGAACTCTGGCACTGCAAAAGATAGCGGGGTATCTCAATCCCGCGTGTCCCGTAAACCTAGAAAACAGCAGGTGTTAATATGTACGCACCGGGACAGCGGGTATAGCGTGGCTCCCGCTGTCCCGGTGAGTGTAAGTCACGTGGTTTTGGACGAGTCTATTCGTTAATTTAGGGGACTTGTGGAAAAGTAAACAAAGGGTTTCACAACTGGCGTCTTTAACGTGGATTCCGCTTCAAAGATTATCCTCCGATCGTTGGTTTGGGGGTCTTACGGAGCAAGGGCCATATTTGGCCATGCTGCCCCAGACACAAAACAGACAACGTCAAGTAATGGACACACAAAAGAAAGTTTTACTTGCACTGAAGAGAGGCCAGAGAAGACACGGAAGAGACAAATACACCCAGGAACCTGCGCCGCCTATAACTCGCAAGTTGCTAGAGCAGTGGCACCGAGCCACAACGGCCTTGTTCGGTGTCGAAAGCGACAGCAGTGATAATGAGTTGGGAGGAGGAAAACCATCCACGGCGATCTCCATCCGTGCTTTTGCTTATGGTAACCTTCTCCTAAGTGGGTATGCCCACTGCGCTAGCAACCTTCGAGTTGTAGGCGGCGCTGGTTCGATTCCTGCCAGGTGCATTTCTCCCTCGGTATATTTCTCTTCTGTGTCAGTAAAGCTTTCATTGTGTGTCTATTACTTGATATTGTATTGTGTCTGGAGCAGCATGGCCAAATCTGGCACTCGCGCTATAAAACACCCCAAAACAAACCAGATGACGAGGTCACACCTAAGCTGGCACCCCACTCTCCAAACTTCCACGCCAACGTAAGGACATTTGATACCACGACAGATTTAACGTATCTTTTTACACGACGGTCCTTGGTTGGATTCGGACTCGCAACTCTCTGGTTGCTAGTCTGTTCCAACCTGGCTACCGCTGACTTGAGCAGAGTTTGGAAGCCTTTTACTAAAGAGGTTTTATCAATGTAGGTTTTCATTCACTGACCACTACGGTAATCCCATATAGAGTGGCTGGCAAACTTGAATATACACCATAAAGAGAAATCTTTAAAAGTCCAAGGCCGTGGAAACCCGGTTGGAAGAGTAACGGATTAGCAACAGGAATGTTACGAGTTAGAATCCAACCAAAGACCGTCGTGTACAAAGGGGGCTGATGCACGTTCAATCTGTCGTGGCTTCAAATGTCCTCACGTTGGCGTGGTGTGGAAGTTTGGAGAGTGGGGTGCTAGTTCAGGTGTGACCTCGTCATCTGACCGTGATTCGAAATTATTTGGTGTTGCCCTCGGATCTTTCGGGCTTGATTCCGGACCGTCTCCAATAGCCAATCTCCAATAGCTCCTTGTTGTGTTGTCCAGTGCGACGTTAATTAAAACATCTACCTTTAAAAGCCTAAAATTTGGTAATAAATAATAATTTTTCGGAATAGTAAAGTGCACTTTAAAAACACATGACGCTAAAAAACAATTTCATATTCCCTATATTTCAAACGATAGACTTTAAATATCAAAATTTACGAAATTCTAGGTCATACAATTGAATGTTCAGCAAGCCAACTTTGTCCAGAAACACAAAAACGTAAAATAAATTTTTGTTACCAATGTTGTATGAACAACTTCGAGGGGCACAGAATTAACAAGTATTTGTTCTGTTTTTCTGAATATTCTCGCCTCTCATAGAATTGTTCTTACTTTCTCAGCTCTGAATATCGTTATGTTAACAACTGTTTCGTATAGGGCCATTCATTTTCAAACCCATTGAGGGGTCATGAGATTATGACGAAGTGTATTATTGATGTTTGAGGTGGTACAGTAACTTTAACAAACCGCCATACTTTTCTGTTTATGACTGAAGGCGTTAAGAGTTGCATATAATTAGTTGGAAAAGGGTACTGGTTTCTTAAAAGAATACATTTGACTCGCATTTCCTCTTACCTGTTTACCTTTACATTTAATTCAACATACCACCAATCGGCCACATCTGTCCGTTTTAGTGTTAACTTACTGAAAAGGATGTTTTACTCTATCAGAATTAGGAGGTGACCAAAGGGGGTGTACTCACAATTCTGGTGACTTGTTCTCGCGTGATAAGATTTGTGTTTTCTTTTCCTTCAGTGAAATATCTCGAAAACATCGAAAAGAAACCGCTAGATACTAAATTGAATTTTTAATCAATTCTACTTAACTTCAATGATGATATCAAGTAGATTAACGTTTAATTTTACCGTTGCTTTTGGGGCGCTACTGACATAGTCGATAGAAGCTAAGGCGGATATTGGTGGAGGGACCAGGGGTGACAATGGGATGATGTATTTCGATTTTAGTTGGAAAAGAGACAAAATAAAAACAAGAATTAACCATTTTAGGAAGAAAAAATAGTCGCTTCACTGTTATACTTTTGGAAGCAGTAGGTACAGACTAAATGGGGGGCCTGTCAAGTCATTTATACGCTTTTGAGTAAGAAACATTGCTGTTCATAATATTTTTCTTTGATTCTCTTTTGGTACTATTTTTAGAATTTGAGTTAATTAAATCGAGATTTTAGTTAAAATTCAATAAGTTTAACTGTTTAATTTGATTTGACTGCAATTTATTCTAATGCTTTGTTTAAATGATCCTCTTTGCTAATAAAATTAAAATAATTTTCTCTCTCTTCTAGTCCGGTGTTAATACAAGAACGCAAACTGCAAATTATGTATCCCTGCTGTGACGAATTAATCCGAACTTTTGTTGGACATTAAAAAATAACATTTATTTTAACACAGACAAAACAATGGGTTTACAATGGACGCGCGAAACAAAAATGCTTATTTTCATATTAAAATTTACGAATTGCTACGAAGACGTCTCAACTAGACGGAGTCCGTGAGCTAACTGTTTCTCATTCTCCTCACATGCGCAAGCGCAGTATTGAAGGACTTTTTAACAGGAAACTTCCGGGTCTGCAGCCGGCCATTCTAGACTCCTAGGCGCTAAGATGTCACAGTCTATTTCCTCCCTCCTCAAGATTCTTTTTCTGCAGAGACAGACACCTGCAAAAAAGATACAAAACAGCAGCAACAGAATTTTCGCGAAGGCAACAACTCATGCCCAAAGCAATATGCAAGTAGACCATACACCCTAAAGATCCTGGCTGTACCGCCTACTCTAAATTTAAAAAAAAACATATCATAATTTTAACAAAGTATAATCAAAATTTTTACTCAGTGATAATCATCAAAGAAGAAATTCAATTTCAAAATATTTAGATTTTCAATTCAAATTTAACACTTTTTTGCAATTCAAATGTATCAATGTACACTAGGAATAAAATATTTTTATATATGCAAGATATCACAAATACAAACACAAAAAAATAGCACTTTATTTTTGTACGTGAGGTGTACGACTTAAATTATCAGTGTTATATGCTGTTTTCCCTTTCATGGACTACCTCGTAATCCTGGATCACAGTGAATTCAACTTTGTCTCGTAACTTTTATGCTTTCCTCAAACGACTTTTAGATTTGTCTAAGCATTCAGTTATTTCACCAACCGAACTTTCAGTTTCAACGTCCTCAAATATCACTGTCCCTAAGGGCAATTTAGTTACACTTACAGCAACTTCCTTGTTGTTTCTAGTCTGTATTCCAAATTCAACATCATCGCCAAGATTAAGATTTTTAAACACTTTACATTCACTAGAGTGGAAAAACATATCCTTTACATCACCCCTTTTAATAAAACCAAATGTTCCTTTAAGAGCACAGATAACACCACGGTATCTCACAGGTAAGGGCTGTTCCGAACGCATTTTACAAGGTCTAAGGTTTCTTGTATTTTTGTCAATAGGAATACTAAAAGTGATCTTTTTAGGAGGATGAAAATCTACATTACCATCAACATTTTCAGCAGAATAGGGCCGTTCGCCATTATTTTCATAAGCAACTTTACCTTCAGTATTTTCCTTTTTTTCAGTGGTTTCAAATCCAGAAACTGTCTCTTTACACATTATTTTACAAACAGAACTAGCAATTGGTTTTCCAGTACGACGATTATGAGTAATTTTAAATTCAACTGCATCACCACGTTTTAAATTATCAATATTTCCAGAAAATTGACTGTAGTGAAAAAAATATATTGCTTGTCTTTCGCAACATTGTATAAAACCATATGATCGTAACAAATTTTCAACGATTCCAGTCTCTTTAGGAGTAACACTGCTAGAACTAAAACGGTTACTGTTACAAGGGCAGTCGTTTTTCGATGTTTCATTTAAATATGGAGACCTTGGGCACTTGGGCGTTGCAGAGTCTTTTACTTCAATATCAGAGCCTTTGTCTTTTTTCATATCTTCTATAAGTACAACGGTCTTGTTGCTTAGTAAGTAGCGTTCTTTATCTAGGAAGTTATCCTTGACAGCAGCTTTGGTTATAACATGACCCAACTCACACACTAAATTTACTTCCGCTATAGGCAAGCAAATAGGGTTATCCGCTAAAGGAGATGCTACCCATACATGTTCCCCCGTATACATGTGTGGCTTAACAAACTTCCTAGGAATTAGATCTATGCTGGATCCTGTGTCTCGTAAGATAGAAATCTGAGATCCATTTACAGTTCCGACACTAATGTAGGGAGACATCAAATCTATTATTCCCTTTCCCATAATTTCGTTAGCAGCTATGATTTCAGTTTTCTTCAACTTAGGACATTGAGGTCTAAGATGATCATAGGAATTGCATTCATAACATTGAAGTTGCTTTCTTTGTTCAAAATTTCTCTCTTTATAATCTTCTCTGTTTACTTCTGTTTTCCCAAAGGGTTTGTTTTCTCCCTCAAACTTATGAAAACCAACGTGTGTTTTCTTGATACCCTCTGTATTCTGGGAACCTTTAGTACTTCTGGGTGTAAGACTCTCCTTCAAGCTTTCAAATTGATCTATTTTTTTAGCTAATTCTAGCGGAGAATTTAAGTCCATCCACTCTTCCAGAAAATGTTCTTTTACTTCAGACGGCACTCGTCTCTTAATCTGCTCAGTGATATGCAAGTCTCTGAGTTCTTCAAAAGTTTTGATTTCCAAATCAGAAACCCATTCATCATAGTAGCTTGTAAGTTCATGAGCGTAACTTCTCCATGTTTTATCCGGGACTTTTTGATGACGGTAAAACATCTGCTTCAATTTCTCAGAACTCATTTTATACCTCTGAAGAATAATATCTTTCACATAATCGTAATTCTTTGCATCTTCAGGCGATTCTCTAGCCATCATGCTCGAAATTTCCGAAGGCAATACGCCTAGTAAATACGGCACCCAATCTTCTTTAGGCACACCTGCCATCTCAGCTCTTCTTTCAAAATTTATTAAATATAGACCCATTTCATCTTTCTTTTCCTCAAATTTCGGGGTAATTTTGATGAGCTCAATTTTATGATTTGGCATCCGTTCTCTATTAGATAGTCCTAGCTCACTTGCAGCTTGCATTTCTAGCTTTTTCTTCTCTAAAGCTATTTCTTCCATTCGAATATTACGTTCTTCCCTTTCTTTTGCTTCTTGTCTGGCAATTTCTTCTTTTTCTTTTGCTTCTCGTCTGGCAATTTCTTCTTTTTCTTTTGCTTCTCGTCTGGCAATTTCTTCTTTTGCTTCTTGTCTGGCAATTTCTTCTTTTGCTTCTTTCTCTCTCTTTATCCTATCTTCCATAATACGAGTTAAAGAAATTTTAACTTCCTCTTCTTCATAGTTTTCACTGTTTAGGATTATTTTCCTTATCTCAACCAGTTTACAATTATCCGATACTTTTTCACAAAGTTCATCTGCGAGTTCGAGGAGGTCTTCTTTTCTCCCACGAAAAAGAAAAGCCATGATCGATGAATAACTTATTAGTAAACAATCCAATTTTGTTATAAATATAGTTACCAATATTTTCTAATAAACTATATGATTCACAAAATATACTCAATGCCAAATATGCTTCAAATACTAGATAAGATTTAATATCAAACATACAATTCTCAAATATAATAACAGAATCTTAAACTATATCGTAGCATATACAATACACAAGATGCAATATATATAGTTGCAATTAAATATTTGTTTTCTTTTACTAATGTGTAATTACCATATGTAATTCAAATTATCTGATTCTTTTCAAATCATTAAATGCACAAAACACAAAATTTCAGTAAAATCAAAACGAAATTTAAATTTTCGTTCACTTTCGATTTGGCACTTTTTGGCCGTGACTTTATCAACTTGATAATATCTACTTAGTAGAACATGCAAATTCACTTTATCATCAACTTCTATTAACTTTCATAAAGACAAAATTTAAATAACCACAAAATAAAATTGGATATGTAGTCATTTCTTTTTTTTTAACCAAAACTATTTAGGCTCTTTGCCTCACTAATTTCGGTAAGCCAGAACCTTAGTAAATTTAATTTAATACAAGGGTGGGCCTACCTGCATTTCCTGCTTTCTTGCTTCCATCCCACTTCCAGGACACCAAAACTCTAGTCTGTGACGAATTAATCCGAACTTTTGTTGGACATTAAAAAATAACATTTATTTTAACACAGACAAAACAATGGGTTTACAATGGACGCGCGAAACAAAAATGCTTATTTTCATATTAAAATTTACGAATTGCTACGAAGACGTCTCAACTAGACGGAGTCCGTGAGCTAACTGTTTCTCATTCTCCTCACATGCGCAAGCGCAGTATTGAAGGACTTTTTAACAGGAAACTTCCGGGTCTGCAGCCGGCCATTCTAGACTCCTAGGCGCTAAGATGTCACACTGCTTTAGTTGTAATGTTTTTATTCGTTGTTCCTCAATTGGTTTCATCTAAGATTAATATGCAAAAGTAAAAGGAAGTCATCTGAGCACCAGAATCTACTGAATAACTAGATTATTCTACCAGTAAAGACAAATAACAATGCCGTTGTTACATATAGAAGTCTATATGTACTTAGTACTCGTCTTCGAATCGGCAAGAGACACGAATAGACATTTATGAATGAAGGGAACTGCACGATCGCGCTATCATTGCCAACAGCCTTTTACCATAAATCACATTTTAATATCTTGTTCTCGTCTTAAAACATTTTGCAATCGATTTTTAATACCTCATCACCAATTTTAGCGAACTTGCTGAGTCAGTCTCCGCATTCATTACATTTTATCTTCCTACATCATTCAGGATTTCTTACTATATCTGGAATTGATCATCTTTTAATCCTCCAAGTGGTTTCTATGATGATATCTCGTCCATGAAGATCTGACCAATTTTGCTCAATTTTTTGGAATATCTTGTCGCTAAGATATTCCGATTTTTTTTCTGATGACGAAAGCAAGATTTGGTGAGTTTTCTTCGAATGACGAGAAATCTCGTCTATCAAGATATTATCAGTTTTCTTAATGACGAGATACCTCGTCGAGGCAACCACCAGGAGGGTTCAGTTGAATTTCAAAAAGTTTTATTATCTGAGATAGGGGATACTCCATCTTAATTCTCATTTTATTATAATATGGAATTTCTGTGATTAAAAATTTAATCTAGACAACTCACTTGGTTTTATTTATTCCTTTTTCTCTTTAAATGTTGGTTTGGTTACTATTCTGATGTCATTTAAACCTATTCTATTGAATTTTTTAGCAAGTGTTTGGCGCAGATTATCCATTTCTGGACCTTGCGCAGCAAAACCTAAACCAACCAACCAGTAGAGTGTTCCTTTTGTGACGGCAATACATTTCAGGATTCATTAAGCTTAAATTGTGAAAAAATTGCTCATTGCATATGAGTAATCATTTTCAATCATAAGTCCGCAACAGTTAAGTCCCGACCTTAACCAAATTGAAAATATTTTAGATATGATGGGGAAAAGGAAGTCTGAGTTTCAAAGAATTTTTGTTCTTTTGTTGGAGGTTTTAAGTCCAGGTACAGTTAATAAAAAGTTCTAGACTAGTTTACAGAAAAAGTCCTAGACTGGATCTTGAGTTAATTCTTATCGGCAAACAAGCCAGAAAATGTAGAGAATAACATTCTTCATTTCAATTCCCACTATTAATTTTTTTCTTGGTATAACAATCATGCACCAGCAATCTCCCCAGAACAAATCCCTATTGGGATGTTTATATGTTGGTTAGTCATGGTCAGAAATGCATATCCCGTTCAAGTCGAGACATGCAGAGAGAGCGCTTTCTATTTCTCAAATGCCACCTACCAACACAATAGCCCGTTGTGTTGCTCCAGTGTGACGTTAATTGAAATACCCCCCCCACCTACCAACAAGTCGGGAAGTATAGTATTATTTTATAAACTCCACACTGGAGCACTACAACGGGCTATTGGCAACGACCCGAGATCATACCCAAAGGGAAAGATCAGAGGTACAATACAACGTAATTTTGAACCATGGTCAGATGACAAGGTCACACCTGAGGATTTGATCCCGTCGTCAATAGCCCGTTGTGTTGTGTTGCTCCAGTGCGATGTTATTTAAATACCTACCAAATTTTTTGAGTAGGAAGTACAGGTTCAATTATGAGTTACTTTGGTTGCATTTCTGTCAATACATATTTTCCTTGTGTGTGTTAATACTTTTAAGCAGATCTTTAAACATAAATGTTTAAATCTGCATTTTAGTCAATCAATCAATAGTCCGTGTGTTGCTCCAGTGTGACGTTAATTAAAGTACCTAACTTCGTCAAACAATCAATATGTTGCTTAGGCAGCTCCACTGTAAAAGGTACAAGTAGGTTATATTTTTCTCTTATGTATCTGCACTCAAAAGCCTTTCTTGTGTGTGTCTTTTATTTGACAACTATTTATAAGCGGATCATTGAAATAAAACATGCAAGTTGGAGTATACATATGCACCCAATCAATCAACTTTTATTAATCTGAACATGTCCTTAATTAAGTTAATCGCAGGTTTCACTGCAACCGTAACCGGCCATTTTATTGTTATATTCTTTCCATCAGCTGCTGAATGTTGAAAGTTTTCTTTATTTTTGTTTTGTTATATTAAGTTTGAAAGTAGCGCACGAACCAAATCTCACACATGCCATTGGTTTTTGATTGTAATTTTTGACTATGATTAACTGTTGAAATGGAACCTGACTGCAGCACTCCTTTATTGACTCCGCATGAGAGTTTGAATCAGAGATTATTGGCAGATGATGAAGCTACGAGCGATTCAAGCAGCTCGGCTGACAACCCTAATAAACAGCGTTCGAGGTCTGACGATGACATTTTATACTTGTTTTTCATGTTTTGCTATTTATTCATGTTGAAATCTGAGTGCGTTTTATTTTTTAAATAGCCTTTTATTCTAAGTTTACCTAATTCGTGCAATCAAGTTTTCCGATTTCAACTTTTTCTATAAAAACGATTTGTTTTATAATTTGGAAAAGGAATCGTTTTGAAAGAATTATTGACAAAATCGTTGAAACGATTCTCCATAAAGTGAGTCAGCCAGCCAATAATTGCGACCAGTTAGTGCTCATTTATCATGAAAAAATTTCCCTAGAGCTAATTTTCAATTGCGCTTCCAATATTTTTTGTACTTAGTATCTTGTAAAAATGGTGTTTAAAATGAGCTATAGTACAACTTTTAATGTTTAATATAGTTTAGAAATTGTAACTCAGTTCAGAACGGTGATTGGACCAGTAATTGACCACCACACATCCAGTAATTGGCCACTACCCATCCATTAATTGATTGACCACTATTTTTTTCAATAAAATTCCAATTGGGACATTTGTGTAAATATTTTAGCGATCACCAGTATATCTGTATGAAATATAGCTAAGGTAAACATTTCTTATGTGATATTTTTAAGTAAAACCTATTAAAAGAATAAACTATCGAATGTTAAACAAATAGACATGATAATAATGGTTAGTACTAATATTAAATTAAATAAATATTGCTATAATACTGAATTCTTTAGCATTAATTTCCAAAGGCAGCTACTATAAATTCCATCAGTTTCTCCAATTAAAACCAACAGAAACAAATCATCATTTTTCATTGCTATCAGACAAAAATTATATGAACCCAACTGCAAAGCATTTTATATATGTTTTGCAGCAATTATCACATTTATATAGCATGTGCTTTTATACAATATTAATTTTTGTTTTGTCAGTTATCTGACTACAGGCTCATTTTTTGTGTTTAATCTATCCCCAACCAAGGAATTACCAAATACTTCTGACTTCAAATTTAAAGTACAAGTTTGCTTAAAAATCCAGTAATTGACCATATAGTTTTGATCCACTAGTTAATTGATGACAATGTTTATGACTTAAAATTTGTATATATTTTAATGGTATCAGAACTTTGTAATGGTCTCAGAACTGAGTTTTCAAACTTTTTGAAGAAAACTGCCAATTTAAGTGTTACTATAAATGTCTGTATCCAATACTGACAATAACTACTTTAAAATGTGTGTAGAAAGCCCCCAGTACGAAAGCTATCTATTCATCTCAGTTTTAATAAGTTGTCTTATAAAAAAGTAATCATGGAATGACAAATCAAACCAGTTTTAATAGGACACTACAACAAGTAATTTTCCTTTGCCTCTAGTTTGATTCTTCCCTGGGTGTCATTTCTCTCTTCTGTATCAGTAAAACTTTCCTTGTAAGTGTATGTTTATTGACCGTTTCTGTCTTGTGTTTGGTGCAGCTTGGCCAAATATGGACCATGGAAAACTTGCGCCATGGAAAACAGGACCAACCTTTGCTTTTTCTAAATAGTGTGTAAATTTTGATCTAAGAAACGAACACACAAGACCTATTCTTCTGCATCAGGGCAAAAGGGATTAAGTCAAAATGGCTACATTACCGAATCTTAAGTGAAATATTTCGCTCTCTCTTACAAATTTTCAGGAAGAAAGAGAAGCACTCCATTATACAAATAATTGTAATTTAGATTTGTAAGTTCATTTAGTTTCGATTTTAAGCATAGTATATCTATTAAATTAATGATGCACTATACTCCTTCGGACCCATCAAAAGTCAGTCTTAACTAGTGATAGGCAGAATCGAGTACTTTTAAGTATCGAGTAAGTATTCGAATACATATACAAAAACAATTAATTGATCAGAGAACTACGATATATGGTACTTATTTAAAAACAGCTATTTATCATGTCGTTCTTGGTATAGTGGTTAGAGCACTGGATCTGAACTATACTGGTTCACTGTTCAAATCCGCTTCAAGAGGAATTTGATAGATTGTTGTTTTAATGCAAATGATAATTTTTGACAAGACAATAAATTTATTCAATTTTTTTAATATTTTGATCAAGCTGTGATTAAAAAAGGAATTTGTTTTTCACAGAACTAAAATTTTTTTTCTGAATAATATTTAAATTTTTTTTCTTTTCTGAATTATTTATATGAATTTTTTAAAAAAGATTTAAGTAACTATTATATTATCAATCTATTTGAACTAGACAAATTGTATTTTGAAGAACAAAAATTAATCCCATGTACAAATTGCTGAATTTTCTGGTCACACATATATTTTCTGCAATTATAAATATGTCAAGTATTTTTTCTTAATTTTACAAATCATGATTTTTAAATTTTAGTTTTCGTTTTGGAAAGATTTGATTTTCTACCATATTTTGAGGAAATCGTTAATAATCACTTTTAATAGGGAACATAGATATAATTTTATTTTAGAGGGAGCCCTGAAGATAAGAATGAAACTTTTTATATAAAACTCTTTAAAGACACTTTAAAAAAGTTTGTATGAATGTAAAAAATTTGGTTTCGTTTGATATCAGGAACTGAAACTTCAAAATTATTTCTCTAAATTTATCATAAAAAGTGACACATCTTGGTTGATATAAGTACAAGAATGGTTCCGTAAATATTTACAAAATAAATTACATTAAATAATCAAATCTTTTTCCTGAAAATTTACTTTTTATTTTTGAAACCACTGTTTGGAGATCGAAGATTAATTAAATTAAATTTTAAAGAAATTAAGTGTATATAATTAAAATTAAAAATATAGTTGAAATTAAAATTGAAAATTTAAAAAACTTCCAGCTTGATTTTCAAAACTAAAAGGCAAATCATTGCGTAATTTACTGATAAGCCTGCCTGTTCGGGAAATTGCTTCCAGAAAATTTCAAATCCAATCCCTTAATCGATGGAATTTTTCGACACTTCATCACGTGCATTTTCAGGACATGTAAAATTGGAAAAAGCAAAATCAAAACAAGAAACAACACTAATGAGAACCATAGATACCCATGCAATGTGACACTGCTACTTAAGATGAATACCTTGGTATTCGAATACACAAAGTGAGTACTTTAGGCATCCGAATATCTAGGATGGGTACTCTTGTAACCGAATACCTTGGATCCGAGTACTTTGGTAACCGAATATTTGTATCTGAATATTCTTGTGTTCGAATACCTTGGATCTGAGTACTTTGGTATTCGAATACTCTGGAAAAGAATCAAATACAACAATGACTTAAGTATCGAGTACATGAGTACTTTTGTATTTGAATACTCCTATCACTAGTCTTAACCCCTTTTGCCCTGACATGGAAGAATTAAAATTACAGTTTATACTATTTCTCCATTTCATGTGTTGTGAAATTTATTTTTATTATGTAATGCCAATTTAAGTCAGCTTGTTTCATATCAGGATTTTAATCAAACTTTGAATTTTCTTTTGTTCCTTTATTGAAGTTTAATAATATGATAAATGAAATAACCTAAGACAGGATTCATGGAAATTTATCAGCTTCCCTACTTTGAGGACAAAGCAAACTCATCTGGAAGCCTCCCTACTGAGGAGATAATAGTATTGTCTAACATTGACAATGAGAACAAGTGATTCTCTTTGGTTCACTGCAAACAATTATTCATTTTTTATCTGCAGTGGTGAAGTTTTACACATGAGGCCAGGCCAGCCCGTGCATTGCACAGTGTGTTTGTTTAATTTCGACATTCTTTCTTAAGGAAAGGTTGGTTGAAATGAAGCTGAATATGCTATTTCAGATAAACACATCCTTGACTTTTCAACATATATGGTTTTTATTACACTACTAACAAGTATTGGTTGCCCTTGCACTCTACTTGTTTATTAGACCTTTCTAGAGGCAAATTAATTAAACTTGCATAAATGTATTCCAACGTTAAAGCAATTTATCTTTTTTTAAAATCTGAAGAAGTACAAGGTACTACAGCACAGGAACATTGAAAGCACATGCAAACATAATCTTTCTTAAAACAAAGAAATAAAAATACTATTTGCAGTTAACTTTTATTAAACAGGTGATTACTAGAGAAAATTTGAATAGCAAAATGACCTTCAACATAAAAAAAAAATTGTTAACCTTAACCACAAAGCAAAATTTTTATTTTAATTGTTTAATTTTTCTACACAATTCATTGCATTATTTATATTACTGTGTATGTGATTGAAATTATCTTGTTAAGTATGATTTGAGTTTATTTTGTATGAAAATCATTCATTAATAGCAATGGCATAGTGCCAGATGGTTTTTCTATGGGGTCCAAGTCCCACCCAATAGTATTGTTTTTATCTCTCAAATTAAATATTAATGCACGGAATATACATTTGTAGTATTCTTGAATTAAAATAACAGTTTATTGTCATTCACTACTGAAATTCAACGTTCACGTTGTTTACAATTATTAATCTAAAATCCAGATCTGCATTTAAAACACAAATTTAATTTTTAGCTTTGGGGCCCTTCCAAAATGAAATCCTAACTGGTAAAGTCCTAGATAATGGTAGTCACCAAAGTTTACCAAGTTGGCATCTTATCAACATATATGGCTCTAAGATAATAGATTTGAAATGAAAAAAATCCAATTTTTAAAAATACTTTTAAATAATAGGTCTAAAAGATCATTTTAAAATAAGTTGAATTAAAATTGCATCTTTATAATTTTCATTCTTTATTTTTTAATATTTAATTATAAAACCATTCTACAAAAACTTGTGTCCAAGTATAAAATACTCCCATAACAGTTCTGCAAAGATTTCATAACAAGGTATTCGAAACTTCTTGATTTATTAGATGAAGAAATTAGTCCAAATTTTAAATTTTCTATTCCCCTAAAAAGAAATTGGGGCCTTCGTGGCTCAGTGGGTATGCCCACTGCACTAGCAGCCTTCGAGTTGTAAGCGGTGCAATTCCTGTTAAGTTTGATTCCTGTTAAGTGCATTCCTCCCTGGATGTATTTCTCACTTCTGTGTCAGTAAAACTTTCATTGTGTGTGTCTATTGCTTATTATTGTTTGTCATGTCTGACGCAGCATGGCCAAATATAGCCCTTGTGCCATAAAACCCCCAAACCAACCAACCTAAAAAGAAACTAACTTCTTAAATTGAATTTCTTTGATCTACGATTATGCAAATCATTCTCAGCCATTGGTGACATAAAATTGAAATCATGCTAAAGCAGTACTATTAAATAGGATGTTACCCCTAAAATGGCTACTGATTAAAGTGTATTTTCTTTTCTTTCAGGCTGCCATTTCACTATCCCCATGTTCACAAAAGCTCCCGTGTTCGAAGAGAGGCGGGTCCTGATGGGATTGCAACCTATCATCGTTACAGATATTATAACAAGCTTGCTGATCCCTCCATAGATACTTTAGTAATATGTACATATTTTTATCTGCATGCTCTTTCAGGGTCCCTACAGGCCTTAAGGTGTATGTATACACTAGAAATCATGAAAACTGGCCAGAATCTTGATTTTGTTTTTATTGTTTGAAAATAATTCACAAATTCTTAGCTTTTAAATGATACCAAGATCTTGTAAATATTAGGAATACTTTTCGTTAGGTACTGTCACCAGTACAAACATGTCACCCAAAACTTTAAACTTACTTTCTGAAGAACTATTTTTGCAATGCCATGCTTTGTTCTAACAGTGATAACTCAACAATGAATCGATCTATTGTAATTAATTTTGTGTCATTATAATATATGTAATACAGTGAATGTTTTGAACTTCGATCAGAGTTATTAGTTAAGAAATTTATTTTTAGTTGATTTTTAAATGTTAAAATTCCTGAAAAATATCTTGATATTTTAGACTTCCTTAATGAAAACAATTGTAAAAAATAACCTATTCCTACTAACAACTTGATGGAGGGTCAAAATGAAGAATAATATTAGGAATAATTTCCAACAGGAATTGTCTTTCTGAATTAGAGTTTGAGATATCAATGTTCAAAAAATATGCTAATTATCTGATATATCTAAATTAGATAATTAATAATTAGTTTAATCTGATTTTTTCTCGATGAAATGATTTTAAGTATAAACCAATGACTTGTTCGAAAAAAAATGGAATTTTAAAGTCAAAATTTTAAAAATGTTCGCACAAATCATTCATCGTTTCACTAGCCTAAATAGAGAACTTCCAAGAAAAAATAAAATTTGTTTTCTCCAATTCTTTCATGTTCTAAAATCTAAATTTTAGAATCTAAAACAATTAGTAGGATATTTCATTGTTGATTTGAAAAACTTGGAAATTTAGAATGACTTTATTGAAATTATCTGACATTAAACCGAACATTGCCGAGCTAACTGCTAAAAAGCAGCTTCATTCACTTTAAGATTAAAGTATACGTTTTGATGTCATTAGTATTAATTTTGCAAGGTAAGAGGTGAAAAATAATGATAATATTAAGGTGAGAAATAAGGATCAATGTGGCCAAATGTGTCCCATTTAATTTTATAATCTTAAGGGTCTTTAAAAAAATTTTGGGTATCCTTGGACTGCAAAACTTGGGAATTACTGTTGTAGACCTATCAGTTAACTTGTTTAGTTTTATGGAGCAGTACCTATGAAAACTGTCTACCATAGGGCGAACTTCTTTCCTATGAATTCCTCCTTTTATTCAGAGCTTATAAATTAAGATATACCTTGAAATTGTGGTGTTTAATTTTTTTATTGTGTGATTCATGTTTGTACTTTTCCAGAGTATTCCAGACCATGTGGTTCCACCAACCTTTTTCTTTCCATTTTCCACCATTATCAAGCCCACACAAATGCAAAGCAGTTTTATTACCATGTAAGTCAGTACTCATAGTTTACTTGTAAAAATCACTATTTAATATTTGTATGATCTAGAATTTATCTGAAATCCTTAGTACTTACTGTGAAATATTGTATGAAACAAACTAAAAGTTTTTCTGTATTTTGTGTATTTAATCATTTTTGTCCTGTGAAAATATTTTGATTTAAATACAAATAAATGTTTATTTAGTATTTTCATTCCATTCTGCAAATTACAGGTTTCCTCGATATATAGCTCATTCAGCTATATTGCTCACTTTTATTTGTCCTGAAGGAATTTTAAGTTTGCAAACAGAAGAGGATGGTTGGTTTATTTAATTTCAATCGTGGCCAACCTGCACCAAACACATGACAAAGAAACCAATGTTAAAAGTTGTAAAGAGGGTGGTAAAAAACAAAAGGGCTAACTAAAGGGAGAGTAAAACTGAAGGAAGAACACATCACCAGGGTACCTTGGGGTTGTGATGCCTGTGTTTATTTCAAGAAAGCAAATCCCTCAAGGGTGTGGACAGGAGAGGAAATCTCAATCTGTTTTTTTTTTTAGAATTCAAAGTTCAAAGATCACCTATTTCAATCAAACCTTTACCCAATGGCCCTTCTACCACAATATGAAATTTTGTAGGGGCATCTACAGACATTGACATATAGGGAAATTGAGGTTCTTCATCAGTCAAATCCTAAAAAGAAGGCCCCTTAGATGGCTTTACAGACCCGAGGTACTCTGAGATTTTTTTTTCCCTTGGGGGTTACTGCCTGGTAAACATGGATTTTGCACTCAAAGGATATCCAAGCGATCTTTTTCTGCTTTATTCCATTATTATACTCCCCAATCCCTTTTTCCCTTTCATAACGTTTCTTACTTGATGTCTGTCTTGCGTTTGGCATGGCTTAACCAGATACGGCCCTTGCATCATAAAACACCAAAACAACCAATCCAAATGAAAGGTGCAAGTAATCTGCCATCTATACAAAGATTCGATTGCTTTGTAGTTTTAATTTTAAATAAGACACGTAATAGTTTGCTTTCTTTAATTTGTAATCTTTTTTCAGCCTTTCGTATATTACACTTCTTTCTTATTCTCCTAGAAATATGGTATATCAAGGGGTTACTACAATTTATCTTATTGGATCTGCATTTATTCATAATCATAGCTAATATTCAAAATTGTCATGAATTTAGACTTGTGGTTTTAACATTGTTGCCTTTACCCCTATTAATATCCTGTATCATGATCAAAATTCAATTAATTTTTCAGTTAGTAGAAAGTGAAAATTTCTAAAAATGAGATACTATCATAAGAAATGTGGAAATAATTCAGTTTTTTTTAATTTTTGGTAGACTACAAAAAACTTGTATGCTTTTTAACTCTTAATTTTTTAAACTCTGGTGTAGTAAATGATACTTTATTTATAAAAGGTTGATATTGTAAAGTAAGAAATGTAGCAACAGTACAGGTTATGTTTATGAGTGAACATTTATTCTAAAATGTGATGTTTCAAACACTAATTGTCGTCTAAACATGGTTTATTAGACATGTGAGAGGATAGAATTGTAAAAATGGACCAATGTGTAAAGAAAAATTTGGTATTCCAGATTACCTTTTCTTTTTTATCATATATTTTTGTTTTTGATGATATTTGTTAATATATCAAATTAATTTTCATTAAGAGTTTTGCTTACAAATTGTTTTCCTTTTTTCCAGTTTCTCAATTTGGAACACCATGATGGGGTCATCATTGCTAAGTATACCTTGGGCTATTCAACAGGTGATTTAAATTTTCCATTTCTTTCAATGTTCAACTTATTTTCATGAATAGCTTTTTTATTGTGGCTGCTTAAATCAGTTGAAACATGCATTATTAAAATTTATATCTTGGGAATCTGGATGACTTATTGCAACCTTTTTCACCAGCTTATTTTAAGTACTATATTTGAGAGCCAACTTTTTCAAAGTACGATTTTATGGATGTAAAACTTTAGAATTAAATAAGTCAACATTACAACACAATTTTGTTGAACTGCATATTTTCCCCCAGAATAATCAGGGTCAAGTCATAAAATTTGGTAAATGGCTAAATATGGCATATACTGTACAATTCTTTCATAACATGTTTATCAGCACCTTTCATGATCTATCTCATTTTCTGAGATACATATTACTTGCTTATTGAAAACTTGTGTAGAATTTACTTTGTGATAAGCAATTTTTGTTTTCAGTGCTTAAATTTTCTCATAATCAATGTTACTACATCCTGTTCCTTTGCAAAATCTTTCTATTATGATTCCATGTTCCTTAATAATTGTTAAATACTGCTTTCTACACCTCTGCTGTATTATATAAACATTGTTATTATAATGATTGACTTCATTTAGAATTACACAGCTTTCATTTTATATTACTGTAGGTGATTTCAATCACTTGTTCATAATTATCTATCAGTTCAATTAATTTATTTTAGTTGTCTCTAACACACTTTTGAAATGATTACAAGAGAAAATAGCTTTTGATTCAAGGTCAACACATTCCAGTCTTATCTTTCATAATCATGTTACTTTAACAGGAAAATCTATTTCACATCAGCTTATATTTGCAATTCGTACATCATCACTAGATAAAGTTGGAAAGAAAGTCAAATCACTTTTCTTTGAGGTGATAAGACCTATAATCTTATCTATATGTACCACCTCCCTTTCTAGAAGGTTACGTCATTCGCTATCCAATGGAGATAGAGAATTGCTTACATTTTAAAAATATCTGTTGAAGGTTTTGGTTCTCAATCATCTATCTACTGATTATGCAGGTTACGTTATTAGATTAGGGACCAATCTGTCTATCTCAACTCTACTTTCGTCTGTTAGACTTTTGATATAATGTGGGACACTTAATTGAGGTCTTTTCTTTTCTCTTTGTCACAAGAGTACAGTTATACAATCCACTTCTTTTTTTTGAGTTCCCTAAAAATTTCAAGGCCTCATTTGAAAAGTTGTGCTCGATTCCACCTAATTTTGTTATTGCATGGAGTTTTAGTTGTTGCAGGGAGTTAGCCATTATATTCAAACAACTTTGTGATATGTCTCAGGAGAGAAACAGTCAAACTAAGTAAAAATGAAATTAATTTAAAGATGGATAATCATAAAAAAGATAGTGGGAAATTTTGGGATAAACTAGTTGGATCACATCTGAGATTAAAAGAGTAGACTTGATAGTTAAGTTCAGAATGTGGTAGCACCTACAGTTTAACACTGGTTCAACAAAAGGGACCAATTAGTAAATTCTTTATTTAGAGCAGTGATCCTCAACCTTTTGAGACTGGCCCGGTGAATTTTTTTTATAAGATGGGACCCTATCTCAACAAATTTAATCATAAATACTTATCCAATATTTTAAAGATTATACATTAAAATAACATAATTAGTTATGGTATAATGAAGAAGAGTATTAGTACATTTATGTGGGGGTGCTGGTTTGTGGGCGATTGGCAACATTACGAAAGTTTTAAAGAATAACTAAATTTAATGAGATTTATGAATATTTACAATGAATTTGGTTTAGACAATTAAAGTTAAGTGCACAGCACAGACATCATAAACTCCATCGGCGCTCGTCGCCCGTCAACATTGCACAGTCTAACGCTACGTCCGTCTTGTAGCTTCATCGTCTTCCTTCTGTGTCGCTTTTTGACTGCATTCCTCCAATGCGCGGAATGGCTGTGCAGTGGTCGGAGATGACATCAGCGCGAAGGTGCCCTCTAGTGGCAGTCTGGGCACCACATTTATATATAAAGTGTGGCGCGTTGACAAGTATGAAATTGCATTTAAATTAGTTTTCAATCAATGGGCTAATGAAATCTTATTGTGTATTGTTGTTTCCTTAGACCAACATTAAATTAATTTATCCTGATTTTTATTGACATACCTCATTCTGATTACCAAAATCTCATATAACATAGTTAATATAACGATTTACATAATTAAAGGTCGGTTCTACAAGCGAAAATGTTACCTATTGTATAAAAACAATTGGCCAATACTCAGTTATAAAACTTTGTATTAATCAAACCATCTTCTCAATGCCTGTTTCATCTGGATAAATGCTCAAGATCCTAAATCTATCAGAAATGCATAGGGTTCAAATTGTGAGTGACTTCTACCACTGGGTTGCCACAGGCCTTAAAAAAACTGATTTTTAAAATTTTATATATGTTGAAATTCTTAAAATATTTTAAAAGCCTTAGTCTTTACAAAAACTACATATTTTATATTATCTGCATTAAACAACCATGATCTATGATTGATACTCATCCAAGATCAAGCTCCACCAAAATTTGAGTGCTTAATATAGGTTAGGTAAAAAAGTAGAGGTTTTTAAAACTAGCATTTGAGAAAGTTTATTCATGTGTGCATTTGCTATTTAATATATAGCGATTTATGTGAAATGTAGCCTTAGGAGAATGAAAAATAGTCTTCAAAAGGGCCTAATTTTTTTGCTTGAAGAATGAGAGACAACCAGACAATTAGAAAATAAACCCACACGCAATGGGGATAAAAATTGTTTTTGAATTGGGACCATTCTTTCATTATATCAGGGTTTTGATGCTAATTTTCATTAAAACTGAAAAAATGTGACAGGATTTTCACAGTCCTTGAAAAGGACTTGAAGAAATTTATTTTTTGTGTCCAAGACTTTGGAGAGTCATTGAAAAATTCCAAAATTTCATTTAATTCATGAATTAAAAAATTTATTTTTGCAAAATTGCCTACTAGTTTTATCATGCTTCTTTTTGTTTTGTTGATTTAGTATCCAATTTTTGTTTTATGAACAATGGAAATCTCAATCTATTTCTTTCAAATTAGGAGTTTGAAGGTCACTTGTTCTTAACTGAATTGGTATAAAAAAAATTTGGGTGTTCTAGAATCAAGAAGGAATTTATATTCAAATATATGCTACCGTATTCAGTTTCAGATTTAAAGTTTCTAGCTTCGATGTGTGTAACTTTGTTGTAGATAATTTTAATTAAATGCTGCAATTCATAATTTATGCCTATTTTTTCTGATAAAAAAGTTTTTCTCTGTGCATGATGCATTGCACCCCTCAATATATTGTGCTTTTTTCTTGTCAATTAGAAAAGTGATATGTTTATGTGTTAGCTTATTTAATTTGAAATCTTTTTGCATTAAATTTTAATTAACCATTCATGCATCATTTTTAGTTCTGTAAAAAAATTAATGCTTGTTTAATACTTAATATAATATTAATTTTTGTTTAAAGGCAGGTTTTGCTTGTGGCATGGTCATCATGTTTATCATGGGAAGTATTTGCTTTTATACTGCTTATCGAATAGTTCGATTGCGTAGTATGTCAGGTAAGCAACAGCAGAAGTTCATTCTTTCTCTGTATACCTTTGCAAATTGTTTGTTCATTTTCATTTAAACCTTTGGCTTTGACTAGAAGAAATTGCATGTGCTTGAAGGAATTATGATCGATTAGTTACTCTTGATTAGTTATAAGTTTATAGATATGCATCCTTTTATCTATTGAAATTGTCAGGCTTTTTATTGAGGGTTATATCACTCAAAGAGCAATCAAAAGTCATTGTTATAGTTATTTCTTGAATGTATTAATTTTTAAAGCTTACTATTTGCATCATTTAAATATGAAAAATTCCACATTTGTGTAGCAAAATGTTCAAGTAACGGTAATAGGTAGGCCTAACAACTATGTTCTGACTTGGCTGAGTGGAAAAATCCTGACACACTAAGGGAACAGAAAACGTTTGAAACCATTACCTTACATTTTAATCATACTTGTTTTGTCAAGAAAATGTATATAGTACAATGGATGCTTTAAAATATTTCTAATCCTCTATCAAAATCAGCAATTTAGTTTTAGTAATGTCTTGTGAAATGGAATAAAATATTGTGATACAAGTATTCTTTAACTCTTTGAGGCATACGATTTTAAAGAAAAACAACCAAGTTGCACAGAATTGTTTATTCACTTATTCAGCTTCAAAATTAATATAAAACATCAAATAACATTTTTTGTTATTATAGAAAAATTTATTCATTCTTAATAAATGTTTACGAAAAACCAATATTTATGAAAAAACCAATAATTATGAAAGGCAAAAATTCTCTGCACCACATAAGTTGTCAACCTTAATTACAACAGTGTCAACAATTTACTAATGCATTTTGACATGTGTAATTTTTTTTATTTTCAGTTATTTACACATTTAGCATTCGTTCATAGCATTGCCAACTCAATGAAAAACTTTAAATAAAATATTAAACTGTATGACTGAGTAATTTCAACTTTTTGCTCTGGGTTAAAAAATATATCCCACCATGTATAAAAAGCTTAGCAAAAGGTAGGACAATTCTTAACCCACCTAACCCCGAAAAGTTAATTGTTTATGAATATTTCTTGTCTTTTCTTTTGAAATCAACCAAAATTTGAATAGCTTTTCATTTTACCATTTTGCTTAACTCTCCATATGGTTGTTTCAAGGAGTCTCGTCATTAGCAAAAGTGACCAGATCTTGATGAAAGAGATATCTCATCATTAGAGGAAACTGACCAGATCTTGATCTTGTCATCATCCAAAAACCGGCAATATATATATATATATATCTTGATGAGATATCTTGTCAGTAGCATTAGATATTGGTTAGATCTTGATGGACGAGGGGGCCACGATAACCCGGTTGGTAGAGTACCAAATTAGCAATCAGAGGGTTGCAAGTTTGAATCCAACCAGACCATTGTGTACAAGGGGGACTGGTGCATGTTAAATCTGTTGTGGCCTCAAATGTCCTCACGTGGGCATAGTGGTTCAAAATTATTTAGTGTTGTCCTTGGATCTTTCCCTTTGGGATTGATCCTGGACCGTTGCCAATAGCCCATTGTATTGCTCCAGTGCAACATTAGTTAAAATACCTACCTACCTTGATGGATGAGATATCTTGTCATAACCACTTGGAGGGTTAAATTAAATTTATTTTAGTGTAAAGTTTAAAATCTAGTGTGATAAACACTGGACACATGAGCAGTCACATTAAAGGCATTTAAAATCTACTTAAGAACATTATTTTCTTTGTATGCAAATAATCACCACAGAGAAATTATATTTGTTATTTGTTGTCTAAGTATTTGCCTAATGTTATATTTTATTTCTTTTCAGAGTTCCCCAGAACTGCAGTTGAATTTCCTGATTTATGCAGGCATTTGCTAGGCAAATGGGCTGAATGGATAGCTACTTTCTTTTCTTTAATACCTTTACTGGGTGGGGCAGTCGTCTACTGGGTTCTCATGTCAAACTTTCTCTACTTCATTGGTGTATATTCATATGGTGGGTAAAGTATTCTTTCTAAAATGCTTCTGAATATGATTTATATCATATAACCTTAAAAAACTTTCAAGGATACATAATCTTATGCCAACTTGTACTTTCCACATGTGTAGCTTGATCATGCCACTTATATCATGTAACTAACTGATCTTGGGAAAACCATATCTACAAAGGTGGTAAGAGTTGCCAGGGAAAAGGGCTGCCATATGCAAAATTATACATGGCAATCAAAACAAGAAGTTTTTTGACAACATGTTATACCCTCATTCATCATGTCAGTCATGATACTTATTGATACCTTCATGTGTTTTTTTCTTAAAATTTTCATTAGCCATAAATTTTACACCATTTTGAGGTGTATAAGCAATAGTAGTGGTTTTTTAACATATATGAATTTAACCTGAAAATGAAGTAATAACAGAATTGTGCTATAATCTGATGAATTGTCATTTTAGTCATGTATTTTTGAACGAGTCTATTCATGAGATTAAGGTGTCTGTTAACCGCACACAATGAGTTTTCATGATTGCCATCTTCATCACTGTTTCTGAGTTTATCGCTAGAGGAGATTTCAGTTGTTAAGAGTTGCCAAAATAAATTACTACCTTTGTAGATATGGTCTTCCCAAGGTCATGTTGCCTTCTCACTGGAGCCATGCTATAAGCACAATTGTTATTTACTGTGGAGCTAAAACGATTCCATTGGAAACACATTTTGGCCTCCATTTCGATGATGAATGTGTATTGTGAATGATAAATATATTCTGTGCAAGATATCTTTATTTGACAAAGCACCAGCCCTGCCTTCCTGTGAAGGATTTACCTGGTTCGATGAACCCTCTTAGCAACTAGTCTACCACTAACACACTTTATGGTGTTTTACACAAAATTAAAAGTTTAAACACCATTAAAACTAAAAGCACCCCAAACCACAACAAAATCAGTGTTTTAGTTTTTCTTTGCTCGCATTCTTAAAATAATGCTTTACCTGAAGTGCAGCCAATAAGAAGTACGGCATCATTACACAAACTGAAACGATTTCCATTTTATAATAAAACATTTCATCTATCAAGAGTCAATGGTTTGTGCGTCCTCAGGGGCACGTCTCTTTTAGGTGTGTACTGGCTTCACGGACCCGATTTACTCTATTGATCTTTTCTTTTCACATGGGGTTTACTGTCTTTAATATACAAAGGGGTCATGCTCCCGGGTTACCCAAGCAATCTTTTCCTGCTTTCATCCCAGTACTCTGTTCCCCAATCCTTTTTTCTCTTTCATCACATTTTTTACTTGATGTTGACTTGCATTTGGCACAGATTGGCCAAAAATGGCCCTTACACCAGTACTTACGTATTAACCGCATGCCATTGGCGAATATCAGCCAAGTTTCGTTTCGGGCAGAAAATGTTTAGCAATTGCCCTTAGGATGGTATCAAACATCATTATCATTATAAACTGCGAGTAGGGACTCGAAGTGGTGGCGAGATGTTCCTCGATGTTTTTTATTTCGTCATTTTGCACTTCTCCAGATGCGTTCTATATTGTGTGTGTGCCAGTTTCAGAATGAATGAAATTGTATTTGTGGTTCACTTATCAGTGAATATAACCAGATTGTTCTAGTTCTTCCGTCTTATACCCCTTCCAACAATCGGAAAAAATGGTCGATCCATCTTTAATGTGTTTTTTTATTTCGTTCATTATTGTGGTAGCACTACGATCGGGGATAATGTTTCGTGACAAATGCTCCCAAATATCCATTGGGATGGGAATATTCTTCCAGCTTTATTTCATAACGATCGAGCGTTACGTAAAAATTTACTTCGAAGTAAAAACAGAAAATAGAACACGAGTATCTAATGCAACAATGTACCAAACACTGAACTGTGGTTCTAAAAAAAGTTTTGCAAAATAATCAGAATCAATGAAATTGTATTTGTGGTTCACTTGGCAGTGAATGTAACCAGATTGTTCCAGTTCCGTATTATACCCCTTCCAACCGATTTGGCGATTAATCGCTGGCATGCGGTTAATACGTACAGATTTGGTGATTAATCGCTGGCATGCAGTTAATACATAAGTACTCTTACACCATAATACCCTAAACCAACCTAACAATCTATTCCCGCTTCTAAATAGTTGCATCAAGATCACACTCCTTCACCCTTCCTTACTCTGAAACCATGTATTCATTCAAATTACTGTATTTTAATTTCACCTAAATACATTCATTTCGGTTTAATTTGTTTGCACTGTAAATTTCGCTTTGCTTAAAAACTTGGATCTTAAACATTGTGGTATTAGTATTCGTTCTCTAAAAATATGACATTTTCGTTTTTCCATTTTAGAGTCTTTCAAAGAAGGAGAAGTCCAATTAGAAGTTTTTCCAAATACTTCTTATCCAGATGGTAATTAGCCTTTTCTACTTTTTTTCACTTAATTTGAAAATCTTTTGAAAACAATAGTGCTGGTTCACAAACATTTCCCTTTACCGTAAATTTATATGCCACTTTACATCTTGTATTTATTTCTAGTGTATTGTCCTTCATCTTTACCTATCAACGGAAGTTTGTACTTACTAAAAGCAGCTGGCAACAGCACTGGCGATGTGTTTTACAAGTACTGGAACATGGATGTCACCATTCCGTTCTACATTGCAGCTGTTTTCGCTCCTATGGTCAGCTTAAAATCGCCCTCATTTTTCACGAAGCTCAATGCACTAGGTGAGTGAATTTTCAGTCATTCGATACTAATTGTAAATTAAAAATATGTTGGGAAACCAGTGGGTTAACCTTCCACGTGGTTTCGATGAGATATCTCGTTCATCAAGATCTGACCAATTTTGATAATGACAAGATATCTCGTTATCAAAATATTGCCGATTTTTGATGATGATGCGATCAAGTTCTGGTCAGGTTTTTCTTCTGATGACGCGATATCTCATTCAACGAGGTCTGGTAAGTTTCACTAATGACAAGCTATCACCTTGAGACAACCGTTAGGAGAGTTAATGTTGCAATTCCAAAATCCCTTACTGTTTGAAACCACTCTAAAAATGTAAGTCTCATGGCCTTTGTAAAAAGTATTTGAATAGAATCAAATACAGTAAACCCTTGATACTTAGGGGCCGCGGTAGCCCGGTTGGAAGAGTAATGGACTAGCAACTGAGGGTTGCGAGTTCGAATCCAATCAAAGAACCATCGTGTATAAAGGGGGCTGGTGCATGTTAAATCTGTTGTGGCCTCAAATATCCTCATGTTGGCATGGTGTGGAAGTTTGGAGAGTGGGGTGCCAACTCAGGTGTAACCTCGTCATCTGACTATGGTTCAAAATTACTTGGTGTTCTTGTATCATTCCCTTCGGGGGTTGATCCTGGACCATCGTCAATAGCCCTTTGTGTTGCTCCAGTGTGACGTTAATTAAGTACCTACCTTCCCTTGATACTTAGTAAGGTTCAAAAGTTTCCAGCCCGAACATATTAGAACAAGAATTGATAGGTCTAGCTAATTGATGGGAAACTTGTACTTTATTTGTCTTTTAATAGAAAAGAATAATTTAGATCTTAATGATATTAAGAATTCTTGCTGAATAATATGTGATCTCCGATAGTCGCTTCATATAAAGAAATATAATTGTTACTAACAGATGTGCACATAGTATCTACTCTAGTTTCTTAATTATTTCCTCTATTAGTGACATTGTTATTACTAACATTTCATTCCTTATTTAAATCTATTTACAAAAATAGTATGCATTGATATGCACTTCTCATACCTCATAATGAAATGAAATTATCAAAAACATGAAGCATCATTTGTGTACATACCAGTGTTAACTCTTATTTCCAAATATAATGCACAGCAAAAAGTGCAAACTTAGTCCATTTGGTTTGACCATAACTAGCCCCTGAACGTCCTTTTCAGTTGCATTCCATTCACTTGTTCAATACGATTCAGTATTTTTCCATCTTATCCTATTTTCATGTTCTCTCACATTTTCTCTACAGTACTGATATCTATACTCCAGATTTCTCATTGCCTTCTGTGATCAGATTGCTGGAGAATTTCATAAGAGCGGCAAATTCTTCCGTAATTTTAGAAATAACTAGCTGAATTTCCCGGCATTGCTCGGGTTGAATTGTTTATTATTCATCATAATATTACTCAATAGTATTCCTATGGAGAATTAGAATTGTTTTTAGCCCCCCTGCAGACCCAGGACAAATCGAATGGGGTTATTTAGCCTATGTGTCTCGCAGAATTCTACAGGAAGAATGTACCAAATTTAGCATGAATTGGTCGGACATTGATGTTATAAATACATAATGTTATTCCTATGAGGATTTCGAATTGTCTGTAGCCCCCTGTACCATATCAACGATAAAAAACCCACTATTTTTATAGAAAGTGGTCTTTTTTTTATTGTTGATATGGTACAGGGGTAATAAATAATCTTATATTATCATAAAAATTTATCTTCCTATAATAAAGCTACAGTTTAAAAATTTACAGATGGGATACATAAACAATATGATACTGAGCTATTTTCAGCACAACCGCACCATCCCCGATTGCACAATACTCTAAGATTCTAAAAAACTCCAAGGTCATCTTGAGAGGTGACTCCTGTAGATTTTAACTCTGACGTTATCTGTACAGCCAGACTGGGAGAGAGCGCCCCCTAGCAAGTGGTCCTTCCAGGATGATGGGACATTACACCCCTCTGCACACCCAAGACAAATAGAACAGGGGTTAATATGTAGCCTACATTACTCACAGGATTCCAAAGAATGTATACCAAATTTGGTGTAGATTGGTCAAACGGTGTAGATATGTATAGAGAACAGACAGATGCCAACTCTGCTTTATATGCTGCTCAGTAGCTCAAATCAAGCTTATTTAAAAGCATATTAACAAAAAATTTCCAGTAGTAAAACTTAGAATTTTTTCATCAATCCAGTTAGCCGTGTTTAAACCAAACAGCAAAATCTCATAGTGATTGATTTTATATTGTTTATATATGTTGCCATTCGTCATTGCACAGATGATGCCAATTACTGAAGTATATTTAAAGATTGTAACACTTCTGATCGAGCTGTGTATTTCTGTGGAGAACCTAAAGTGGAATACAATCTTGCCATAAATAATTTATTTCTATAATATACAGTGCACTATTTGCACAGACTATGGACATCACACCATTCACTACATCTCTGCTAAACTGAACTTAAAAAATGAAGTATACAATTTTATCCACTGGTTATTCATTTCACCAGTCTTTATATGGAATCACCTCAGCACAACAGAGCGCACATGATGTGAGCCTCATAGCAACAGCTTTTACGTTCATCACGAGAACACATTTTAATCAGCATATTGATAGAATCAAGTCAGATTTACCAATGACTAAAATCGGCTATCACAAAGTCAAATACCAATGTGACTAATTTAAACATCCAAGGGCCACAGTAGCCCAATCCAACCAAAGACTATCGTGTACAATGGGGGCTGGTGCACATTAAATCTTTCATGGCCTCAAATGTTGGCATGGTGTGGAAGTTTGGAGAGTGGGGTGCTAGCTCAGGTGTTGCTCTCGTCATCTGACTGGTTCAAAATTACGAGGCGTCCTTGGATCTTTCCCTTTGGGTTTGATCCCAGACCGTCACCAATAGGCCACTGTGTTGCTCCAGTGTGACAATAATTAAATACCTACCTTTAAATGGTCCAGCCAAAGACCGTTGTGTATGAGGAGGATGGTGCACATTATATCTGTTGTGGCCTCAAATGTCCTCATGTTGGCATGGTAAGGAAGTTTGGAGAGTAGGGTGCCGGCTAAGGTGTTGACCCCGTCATCTGACCATGGTTCAAAATGATGAGGTGTTGTCTTCGAATCTTTCCCTTCAGAATTGATCCTGGACCGTTGCCAATAATGAATGAACTACCTACCGATCTTAAATATAATATTTGCACTGAAAATTTACACTTTACCTCAATTGTAAAAGCATAGCTATTGTACAGTTTATAAACTCTGCCCATGAATTTTGTTTTAAAATTATTAGATATGTTGTTTATATTGTTTTTATAATTGATTTATTTTCTTTGTAGGCACTTTGTCTGTTATCTACCTTATTATATTTATAATAGCCAAAGGTGCAAAGTGGGGAATTAATTTTAATACTGTGGATCCTACATCAATAAATTATGTTCATCGTAAGTATCAAAATGTCATGCCTAATTCCATATTTAAGAATTACATTTTTATGACACATTTAATTGCATGGCTTGGTAAATGCATTCACCAATTTGTAGGTAGTATTTATCTAGTACTGTATCCAAATGTATATTATTCATCTTTCTAATAGTTATAGAAAGGGTGATGTTTTTATTCTCAATATTTTGCTGTTCCCAAAACAGCCTTGTTTTTTGTTACAAAGCCTGTTTTATGTTTAAGTTATACAACCTAGGAACCTTTGATTATGATTCTATTGGCATTAGTTGATTGGTCAACACCAGTCAGATTAAATAATAATAATCGCCAAACGGCTATAAACTACATTTTAAGCTAACCCGGGTATGTGTTATGGGAGAGCATTTGGGTGGTGGAAGTGAAATTTTTATATTCTGTGGTTTGTTACACTGAAAATCCCTTCAGTAGTGCATTAGTGCTCAGAAAAAAAAGTATAACTAAATAACAGTGGAATCCCTGTTTCCTGAAAAGCATGGGGACCGAAGCATTTTCGGTTAATCGAGTTTCCATAGGAATTTTCGGATAACCGGGAAGCTTCCTTTGTTCTTCCTCTTCTGTCACCAGATGGCACTTCTTCCCCTTGTCCCTTTAACATTATCCTGTCTTCCGTCCCTCAAGGTCAGTTGAGACAGCGCATTCGTGCGGAAAGCAACTATGTGTTTCTCTTAGGATGAGTGGTATACAGCACAAAGAAAACGTTGGTAGCTTGGAGGACAAGCTAAATGCCTTGAAAAGAGTTGACAATGAAGAGTCTGAAGATTATTTGTGCTGATTTGGCCATGGGAAAGTCTATACTTGCGGAATGGATTAAAAACAGTGCCCAGTATGAGACGTGGTGCACGAAGACTGCAACTAATGTAGGCTTAGCTAGAAGCACGATGAAACAATCTGAAAATAATAAAGTGGACAAGGCACTTCTTCATTGGTTTACGCAAGTACGCGAGAAAGGATCACTTCTGAGTGGGCCTATTCTTCAAGAAAAAGCAAAATGCTTGAACAATGAGCAGAGATCCAAATTCTAAATTTTTCAGCAAGCGTAGGGTGGTTGGATCGCTGGAAAAAGCAGCACTGTGTTCGTCACATCAGCATTTGTGGTGAGAAACTTTCCAAGGATCATGCTCAAATGAAATGCTTCCAGGAGAAATTTTCTCAGATTATTGCCGAAGAAAGCTTAACTGCTTACCAAATTTATAATTGCGATGAAACAGGCTTGAACTTAAAAATGTTGCCAAGTCGCACATTGCCTCAAGTGCAGAGAAACATGCTCCTGATTTCTAGACTGCAAAGCAAAGAGTAACTCTTTTGGTTGCTGCCAATGCATCAGGATCGCATAAACTTCCGCTGGTGGTAATTGGGAAATCAGCCAAACCCAGAGCTTTAAAGAATGTCAATATGAAATCTTTTCCTGTGAAATTCCGGTCTCAAAAAAATTCGTGGATGACGTGTGGCATTTTCATTGAATGGTTTATGAAAGAATTTGTTCCAGTGGTGAAACTTTTTCTTAAGGAAAAAATCTTCCTCAGAAGGCAATTCTTTTACTAAATAATGCACCATCACAGCCTTCAGAAAATGAGCTTGAGAAGGATGGGATCAGAGCAATTTTCTTGCCTCCGAATGTAACTTCCCAGATCCAGCCAATGGACCAGGGGGTTATTGAGAACATTAAGAGACGTTATAGGAAATGGCTTTTGCAATTTTTGATTGAAGGACTAGATAATGGAGCGGAAGTTAGCCAACATTTGAAACTTGTAGACATGAAAAAAATTGGCTACTGTGCAGCTTCTTCATAGGGTGAAATTCAAAAACAATCATTAGTGAGGTCTTGGCGAAAATTTTGGCCGACTGTTGAGTCACTAGTTTTTGGAACAGTTGATTTGGTTGAAACTGTAGATGACAATTCTGATCTTAATCATGAAGTGTTCTCGGACATGTTCAACTTGTTTCCCGGGGAAATATCTGACGGTGAAGCCGAAGTCTGCCTTGCTCCAAACACCAATGAACAGTACTTAACTGATGAAGAAATAGTTGCGGCAGTAAATAAAGATACTGTTGTTGAAGCCGAGCCCGAAAAGACAGAATTCCAGCATTTCACATACTGAAGCTACTCAAATCTTAGATGCAGCACTTCGATATATTGAAGCACAAGATGATGCCACCATTTCGGATGTGCTCTTGTTTAAAAGATGGCATGACAAGGCTGCTTTGAAATGATCCCAAATTGAACAGCAAGAAAAATCACTGCGTATTTCATAAAATAACCTGCCTATTTTGTAAGCAGCTTTTGTTTACATTCTTTACTTCCTTGCATGCATGTCTTTTCTTTATATATACATTACATATTTTGCATTAAATTTGCGATTCTATCACATAGTAATGTTTCAAGTTTGCGTCATTCAGTTACATATTTTATCATTCATGAACGGATATTTTCAATATTTTTGAAATATTTAAACAAAAAAGGGCCTTTCGGTTAAGCCGATTTATGGATAACCAGGATTCCACTGTATTGCCTGTCTGTCTCATGAGACTAAGTATGGGGGAGTACTGCAATTTCAGCTAAATATATTCACTTGATAATTATTTTGTTTTAACTTTTCTTTTTATGCTAACAATTTTACTGAATCAAGAAAAATTGTTTGGTTTTCTTGCAGTGGTGCAAGCGACTTTTCCTGTTCTCGTTGGAACGCTCTCACTCTCATTCTTTATTCATAATTGCGTTCTGTCAATTATGAGGAATCAGAAGAATCCTGAAAACAATGTAAGTTATGATGGTTTATAATTTATATGCTTTAAATGTAATTCCAACATTTTCAATTATCTTTTTCATATCATTATCCAAAAGACTACTGTGTCGCAGTAGCCCGGTTGGTAGAATAGCACATCTGAGTGCGAAGGGTTAACAACTATGCCCCTACTAGCATTCTCATAGAATAATCAAGAATTAATGATATAAATTATTTTTACATGCATATTTCTGTACAACTAGTTTCACAATTTGAATTTGTTTAAAGCACGGCCATTTGAATATTATTCATTATGGTACTTCAAAGGACAGGTTTGTGAACCTCTGCATTATTCTGGTGCACCATGGGAAGTGGGTTCCCGTTACACCTCTCGTAATTACAACACATTCTAGGCACAATCTGTTTGTAGAAGATCATGCATTCATTCAGGATGGGCATCATCCATGCCTTAATCTGGACTCGAACCAGGAACCTTTCAATCCACAAACCAATACAAGGAGCCCTCAGAGTCACATCTGCTTTAGGTGTGTTCGGGCTTCATGGACCCAAGGTACTCTAATGATCTTTTTTCCCCATGGTGTTTACTGTCTTTATTAAACATTTGAGTCGGGTTACCCTGATACCCAAGCAACCTTTTTCTGCTTTCATCACACTACTCTATTCCCATTCCCTTTTAACGACATTTTTCCATGAAGTTTTGTGTTTGGTGACCATATGACCATTGCGCCATAAACCCTAAAAACAATCAAACACCCTCCTCTTTTTGAATTTTTTATGTACAAATCTCGAAAAGAAAACTGAAGTTGTTTTTTAACTCTGGAATAGTTATCCTTTCCTCACAAAAGTTGAGAAAACAAAACACTAAGAGAGTCATTTTTTGCGGACATCTCATTTCCTTTCTGATACTCTTCTGATCCTGGACCGTTGCCAATAGACCATTATGCTGCTTCATTGAGACGTAAATTCAACTATCTACCTTTCTGATACTCTGGAGGGTTTGGTGGCAGTTCAGGTGTTGACCACGTCATCTGACCATGGTTCAAAATGACTGGGTGTCGGATCTTTCCCTTCGGGATTGATCCCGTACCGTTGCATTCTCGGGAAACCCAAGCGATCCTTTTCTGCTTTCATCCCATTACTCTATTTGCCCCAATCCCTCTTTTTTCCCCTTTCACAACATTTTTACTCAAAATTGCCGGTCTTGTGTTTGGCACTGCTTGGCCAAATATGGTCCTTGCAGCATAAAACCCTAACCAACCAGCACAAGGATTCTCATAGTTTTATTTCCTAGTCCTCCTTTTAGGTAGTACAGAATTTTTAAATTCCTTAATATGTGCATTGTTTATCTGCTGATGTGAATACTTATTTTATGCTTGTTAGAAACCTTAATTTAAATTATAGTTATTTCCTTGTTTATGCTTGGCCAAATACGGCCCTTGCACCATAACCCCCCCCCAAAAAAAACCCTTGTTTATGCTTGTATTGGCTATCTTACGAAATTTTTGTGAATATAGGTAGTTTGTACAATTTCCTATTGTTCAAACTGAAACTTATAATTTATCAATTTTCTTTCTAGGCTCGGGATCTGGCAATTGCTTATGTCTTGGTGGGGGCAACTTACCTCGTAATTGGAGGTGTGTTTTTCACTACATTCCCTCTTGATAAGAGCTGCATAGAAGATGTGAGTTGGTTCATTTACTGCTTTTAATGGCATTCGTTTTAGTTCATTGACCTTTATTATATCAACCAGGCACAAATTCGAAAAATAATTTTGTTGTTGATAGTCCTCTCTCTCATGATTCCCAATTCATTTCCCATGATCAATTTAGAGAGTGCTTATTACTCCATTATGTCTTTACATTATTAACTTCATATGCAGTGTCAATATTTTTAAGATGTCAGGAATGCAAATCTTGATTATAAGCAATGGCAAACGACTTAACTCTCTTTATTTTTCTAATCCAACCAAAGACCATCATGTACAAAAGGGGCTGGTTCATGTTAAATATGTCGTGGCCTCCAATGTCCTCACGTTGGCGTGGTGTGGAAGTTTGGAGAGTGGGGTTCCAGCTCGGGTGATCATCTAACTGTGGTTCAAAATTACAAGATGCTGGCTGCCTTCGAATCATTCCCTTCAAGATTGATCCTTGGCCATCGCCAATAGCCCTTTGTGTTGCTCTAGTGTAATGTTATTTCAACTACCTACAAATAGCAGACCCAGGGGAGAAAGCTGCATGGAGGCCCAGGTCTGAATAGGAAGAAAAATATGTGTATAATGGCTAGCAAAGCATATGAAAGGTGCACAATCAACAAATTTAGTGATGGATCAGGCTTCTGAGTGAGGAATACAATGGCATTGAATGAGTCTGGAAGCAGTGGATATAAATTGTGTGATTTAAGGAAAAGTGTTTTGAGTTTGTATCACATGTGTGAGCTCTATTTACTTGAACATTACTTGTAAAGCTGGACTAGCATCAGCTCGTTTTTAAGTCTATTTATTCTTTTGTAAATTATTTGTTTCTATTATCCTCGCTTCACAAGTTTTTCTTTTCCAGAATTTATTAAATAATTTTCGAAGTAATGATCTGCTTGCTGTTATCACTAGAGTCTTTCTACTTTTCCAAGTGCTGACTTTGTATCCGTTGATAGTTTATATACTGCGTGTGCAAATCATGCATTTTGCCTTCGGTTCTATCTACCCTAGGTAAGATTTAGTACTTTTCTAAAAACATGCATTACTAATCTCTTGTAGTAAATTATGTATGTTTCTATAATTTAAGGTCAGTGTAATTCATCTGACAAAAATTGATTGAGATTAATGCAATATTGTTCAGATCATATGTAGTGGTGATTTTCTAAATTAGTATGTACTAGTTGATTGTCTAGTATTCTATATCACTAAGGTCCAGCACACTTTCTAACATTCTGCTGGTTTGGTCAAGCCAGCCATGTAGTATGTTTCTAGATCAGTATGGTCAAGCCAACTACTGCTAATTTTGGAATAGTAATTTCAAAATAAGATAATTTACTTGGCATGTAAAATAGTATAAAAGGGATACATAAAAATAAATTATAGTTGGCTCTCCCAAGATGATCACGATACAAATTTTTCTAAGATAAATAGTTTTGACATATAGGTAATACAACTTTCATTTTATATTTAATGAAGCTAATTTCTGCATGGTAAATTTCAATTTCATTCAGAAAATTCTTTTTTGACTATTCTTTTTTACTATAAACTCATTGAGTTCATATCAGTTTTTAAATGTATAATTTAGTTGAAAATTAATACTTCAGGTTTATTGAGTTTAGTTTCCTAATATATGTGCTGAAAGTTGGTCAGAATACCTGCAGTGTAAAGACTTGGACAATTTTATTTTAAGTTTAGATTATTAACCTTAAGAAAAATCTTTTGGCACAAAACAAAACAAGTTTGCCCCAACACTACTATTCATACTGTAGTCAGAAATTGAAAGCTTCTAAAAGTATGACCAATAAAGAAAAGCAAGATGATATAATTATCAATAGCTTTTATAGTGCAGCAAAACGTCCAACATCAGGACCAAAGTAAACAACTCATGTTCAACCATGTTATCTTTGAATAGTGTTGCACCACATGTTTTTAAATTCTGCCATACTTTATTCTGATCCTGTTCTGATTTGTTTTCTGATCGTGGCTCTTTTCATAACATTGTCCAAACTGATTATCTTGTTTGCATCTGCCTTTACTGTGTAGCTTGGTATTTGTGCTGTGCTTGTAAGTTTCCTCAGTTTCTGTCGGCATACCTTAAACCACGTATTGATACTATGGAAAAATAAGTATGTCCTCAGACTGGGCATATTCTTTTATTTATTATATTGATGTTTATCCACAACAACAATTAACCAGATATTATTTAATATTGCAATATATTTTTTGTTTCTTTTAAATTTTATTCTGTTGATTTGACCCTCCTAGTAGTTGTCTTGGCGAACTATCTCTTGTCATTATCAAACCTCACAAGATCTTGATGGACGAGATATCCAGTCATTAGAAGAAAACTGACCAGATCATCACAAATTCATCAATACTCTTATGACGATATATCTCGTCCTAAGTAAAATTGATGATCTGATCTTTATTGATGAGATATGCCTTGTTGAAACCACTTGGAGAGTTAAAGACAAAAAAATGACTTGTTTTTATTTATTTACTTTGCTTATTGTACTTGCATTTGTTCTCTCTTCCTAAGGACATTTGTCCATTGGAACTAGAAATTTAAAAAATATGTTTTTCTGTTGTTTTCAAGTGATTATTATTATCTCTTCTGCAGTTGGAAACCTGTTATGGTTCTCAATCTCATAGTTCTGTCCATATGCATCCTCTTCAATATATATTTGCCAAAGGTTGGAACCATCATTAGGTGAGATAATTTTTTCTTTGGTTTGAACTCTGTTTCCCCCTTATGTAAGTAGGGTTACAGTTTTATTTAAACAAATGCACTGTGTAACATATAGTTGAAAGGAAATATTCTGCAATAATAGTCAGTCTCAAGAAGACCATATCATGGTATAGGAACTTTGCGGCTGTCTGCAAGTAAATACTGTCATTTCTTGTTTTCATATTCAATGAGAATTTCATTTGAAATGAAAATACAGAATGCAGAAATATTATCCAAGTATGTAATTCATTGAAGTATAGTATTTTGGAGAATATTTTCTCTTTTATTGCTCCAAAGACAGTTGTGTACATGGGGGTTGGTGCATGTTTAATCTGTCATGGCCTTAAAAGTCCTCATGTTGGCATGGTGTGGAAGTTTAGAGAGTTGTGCTAAGGTGTTGACCTCGTCATTTGACTGGTTCAAAATGAGGTGGTGTTGTCCTCTGATCTTTCCCTTCTGGATGGATCCCGGACCGTCGCCAATAGCCCAGTGCAACGTAAATTCAACTTCCTACCTTAACTTGTGGGTAACTTGACATGTTATTCAAATACTATTTCAGTAAAAATTAAATAAATAGTATTTTTCTCATCCCAACACGAATTTTATTTTAAAAAATTGATGTACGATTGGGGATTGATCCCAAACTGTCGCCTCGTTGTGTGGCTCCAGTGTGACGTTAATTAACTACATACCTCTGAATATGTGGAACTACTGCTTGGTTGTGTGCCTTAAATCACACACAGATAAAATACAACTGTGTAGAAGTAGGTACAAGCTTGATAATTAAATTGGAAGTCAAATAAAAGTCTTAACTACATTTTAATCAAATATGTACTAAATAGCTGCAATTTATATTTTGAAGCTTTTGGCAGTTTTTCTAACTATGAATTGCAGTCATCCTCTAAACCTATCAAATCAGAACTACTATTTCAGTTAAAAACATCAATTGTTTCCAAACTATAAATACATGTTTGGAACCAATTGAACAGGGTTCTCACAAACCTTATAAGTGCTTGATTTCAGTTTTCAGAGGGCCCTGAAAAACCTTCGTATTTGCCTTAAAAAGCCTTAATTTCTTACAAAAACATTTCATTTCACCTGCATTCAAAAATGATGATAAACGACGTGTCACTGACTAATCGGGCAATTTCAATTAGCCTCAGGGCACTTCTTCAGGTATGTACGGGCATCACAACCCTGAAGTACCCAAGTGATGTATCCTCTTCTGTTATTACCCTTCCTTGCCTATCGTTTTGCTCTCTGCTTTGTCTCCCTCGTTGCCGTGTTTGGTGCAGCTTGGCCCAGCATAGCCCTTGCATCACAAAACCCAAAACCAACCAGGGCCGTTGTGGCTCAGTGGGGATGCCCATTGCGCTAGTAACCAAGTTGTAGGTTGTGCAGGTTCGATTCCTGTCAGGTGCATTCCTCCATGGGTGTATTTCTCTCTTCTGTATCAGTAAAACTTTCATTGTGTGTGTCTGTCTATTACTTCATATTGTATGTCTTGTGTGGCCAAATATGGCCCTTGCACCATATAAAAATCCCCCCCCCCCAAAAAAAACCTAACCCATAACCACATCTCCTTTAGGTTTGTACAGGCTTCACCCCAAACCTAGGTACTGTAGTGATCTTTTCTTTTCCCATGGGGTTTACTATAGGTCCTATATATAAAAATAGGCTATATATAAAAAAATAGGTCCCTTTTAAAACAACCAACCCAATACAAGTTTTCTTTCATCCACTAAAACCAATATTAATGACACATGACTTTGGAAAAGTATTCCTGGGTCTGAAATCCAACCACAGCAGCTTTTATTCGACTATATTCTGTCTTATGTTTGGTGCAGCTTGTCCACTTTTGGACCTTGCTCTATAAAACCCCAACATCCAATCCAAAAACAGCAATCATGAAAATTTCTTCACCTGTGCAATTAAATTTAAATTTGCATTTTAAATTTCTACTTTAAAAAATATCTTAAATGTAGCCTTAAAAATACATAAAATAGCATTGAAAAGCCCTAAGTTTTCTAAATTTTGTTTTGGTGTTTCCTAGGTACTGTGGTGCAATATCAGGATTGGCATACATTTTCACTCTGCCTTGTATCACTTACTTGAAAGCATTGAAGGAAAAGAAACAGCTGACTGTGACCTCAACAATTTTGCACTGCTTCATTATTGTGCTAGGTGTTTGCAATTTTATATCACAATTTTTAGTTCAAGCAAAATGAAAAGGGGAATTATCCCAAACAATTAATATGGAATCGGTTTCCTCTACAAGGTTATTTTCCAGTGATACACGCATTTGTGTCGCTTTGAGCTGCTAATGGTTTATATGCTTCTCGTACTTGTTGAAAGTGGTGGATTTATGCACTGTGAATATTAGCAGATGTTATAATTATGATAGACTTTTTGTACCTGATTTTCCATAGTTTTGCCTTGTGTGTAGCATCCATGTTATCTTCATATCAGCATACATAATTTTGTATATTTATGTTTTGAGCAATAGAACAGGGGTTCATCGCTTCATTAGTAAGCTGGCCATATTTCCGTGACAAAAGACGGGACATAGGAATGGCATAAATGGGACAGGGTTATGCAATATTCTGTTTTCATAAGAAAGTAAGACGATAAATAAAGTTTTATTTCATAAATATATTGAGCTTGCTGTTATATTCTTCGGAGACAAAAACCATACGAAAATTTAGGTAGACATTGAGGGAATTCACCACGATTGTACCGTCAATTTTTTCCAATGAAGTAATCTCACTTAGCAAATTTCGGGTTTTCAACGTCTTATCCTGACTTCTCATACTCCATGACACAATTTTGTCTTTCAACTAACAAAGCCCCTGTTGACTCACATCTCAACACTTAATCTGAATTTCTCATTTGACCACTTACTGTTCATAACAGTAAATATTCCCAACAGGTATACTTCCTTTCAATTAGAAACAGGACAAAACTGATGTTTTCACTAATGTTATTTTCATTAATACGACTGGTTAGTCAGGAAATATTAAAATATATGCTATATATAAATAGTATGCTATTTTATCCAAATAAATTGAGAACTTTGCTTGTAACAGTTCACCCCGAAAATTATACTGAAAATCATCCTTCCCTTGGAAACACTAAATAACAGTGTTCTTTGATTGGGATCATAATTACCAGACAAGAACTTATTTCAATCTTGAATCATTCACCAAAATGTGACAATCACAAGCCTGTTCTTCAGTGCAGGTTTGAAACCCTGCTTGTGATTATAAATATTATGTGGACAATTTTGAACCGTCCGCCATGTGATGAGTGAAGATGCTCAAATTATATTCACCCAAGTTATTAAAATTGTGGAAACTTGTATTCTTTATTAAGATCTAGTTATTTAGTATTGTATCCTCTTCATAAAAAAATAGACACCTAGTCACAATGAAAAAAATTTTGCAGTAGCACAAAAGCATAATTTTGCACATTAATCTTTGTGATTGGCAATTTTAATGTTTCCATTGTTTTGTGTAATATGATGGTTAATTTTTATTTAAATTTTATTGTGAAATTTTCATCCATTCATTCCTAGAACTACTTAATACTGCTTATCATAACTATTATTTATGGAATTTAAATTTGGAATGTGAAAGAGTTAATTCGCCTATTTGATAATTGAATGCATTTTTGACAAAATAGACTAGACTGAAGTGGAAAGCTATTTTAATGATCATGATAATTGCAATGATTAACTTTTTATTAAAAGCTCCAGAATTCACTTCATTTTCTTGTATGTTGTGTATAACCCCTGCTTATGTGCTTGGTATATACCTATGAAATACTTGTCAATGCTCAGAAAAGTTGAAAAGTGGGCATTTTCGATTTCTTGCATTTTCATGTTTTATAACATGTTGAAACATAAATCAAAATCATCTAGAAACTACACTGATTTACTTATCTCGTCCAACAAATTTATTAAAATCATAAAAATCCAATTTAAAAAAATCTTATCTAAATAAAATAAATCTGGTTTTATTGATTTTTTCTAAATTGTGAATTTTTTATATACCCTGCTAAGACTTGTCAGAAGATCATGTAAAAATCCCTTGAACTCCCATTTTTAAAAATTTATATTTATTTTGGTTCTTAATTGAAAAAGTTTGCATACACAAATGTGCTTACAAAGACACTCACAATTTCCTGTGCAGTTGCTATCAAATTTTTAAACTTACGCTCTTCCAGGCTTTTGTAGAAATCTGTTAACCAGTGTTTCACGGAAAACATTAATTATTGTGCTAGCCAAAATAGAGAACTTCCAAGAAAAAGTAAAGCATTCCATTATAGTTAAAATTTAACCCATTTACTTTTCAAAAATCGATTAAAATAAAAATATTTCCCCTAGTCTTGCCCAATGTTAATAGATGCAAGACTTTCGTGGACCAGATAGCAGCTTGCTGGCCATACATTGTGCACCCTATTGTGGGAAACTTCCAAATTTCTAAACTCTATGACTGCCATGAATGTTTTTATATACCTGTTTGACTGAAGAAAATTATTAAAGTGTAAATCATCTGTAATATGAATTAAGTTTTTGTTACTAAAAATTGCAATACTTAAAAACTCCCCTTTATAAGTTTTGGCAAGTAAGGCAAATGCATTCCTGTGTATCGCAATTTATTTCCAAATTTTTAAGTCATGTTGGCGCGGTGTTGAAGTTTAGGGAGTGGGGTGCCAGCTCAGGTGTTGCCTTGTTATCTGACTGATTCAAAATTATGTGGTGTTCTTGGATCTTTCCCTTCGGGTTTGATTCTGGACCGTCGCCTAGTCTGTTGCTCCAGTGCAACTATAATTAAATACCTACCTACCAAATTTTAAAGCATTACTAGTTGCAAGTGTCCAGGGAGTAACACATTTTTGTTTCCCATTTTTAAAAATCCGTATTGCAAAACATGGTACTCAGAAAGACTTAACATTTTAATGAAAATTATTCCAGATGCCCTATGAAAGCAGTTTTGTGTTAACTAATATAAATTTGAACTGTCAAATATTAATTTTATTCATTAATAATATCTTTTTAAAATAATTATGCTATTATAAAAGAAAGGAATGCCCAAATGTATTGAGCAGTCATTGAATTTGTGCTAAGTGGATATATATGCAAGTTACAATCGGTTATTTTCCTTCTTTAGACTAATCAAATTATATGTATAAAAGCTAACTATTCTAAATGAATAGTTAAGTATTAGAGTGAGTAATAAGTTTTGCTCTAAAAACTGCAGCTACAGAATTGTTATTTATATGCAGCTATGTAATCGCTATTATAACATGCTCGGTTTTTCAATTTGAATAGCAAATGTGATTGAAATAGGCTTTGTGTGCATTTGCTATGTGTAGGGAATGTTGAATTCTGAATCCATTGGTCATGCTTTCCATGGTAATCTTTATGGGGAAATGTATTGAAGTGGCTAGTCACATGTGAATTCTATCTTATTCAAATGTGCTTCAATCTGCATAATTGTTTTGTTACTGCAGAGGTAGAATTAAACACAACCTGAGAGTTTGTGCTCAAATTACTCGTTTTGTGCTTGTGATCTGAGCATTTTTAAAGAACTCAACGTAAAAAACATGTACTATTGTTCTTTTAAAGGCATATATTCAGTATAGCTCCATTTTTTTGTTTAATGATGTTACTGATTTTTTACACATATATTTTGCTCCAAGTGTATATATGTATTGTACTCTCTATTTTGCTTCCACTTAATGAGATTTTAATGCTTGGCTTAAATGTATCTCTTGTAAATAGTGTTTTTAGTACAATTTCTTTAACTTAGTGTTTTAAAGTATTAGAAATTTTCAAACAAAGATTTGTAAAATTTCTAATGGATTTCAGTACAAATTCAGGTTCTTTTGGAAAGAATGTCTTGCTGCCCTTAGTTTTATTTTGTAAATATTGAATTTCAATTTATTAGTAAGGTAAACAATTACCTAATACTGATAAAAGTATTGATTTTTCTTCCTAAACATGAAGTTCCTGATGAATTCTGTTTAATGGAGAATTTTTCTCACTTCAAATAAAATGTATAAGTATTTAAATTTTGTTATTGTTAAAGCAGTCCCTTTATAAATATTTGTTTCAAATATATTAGGTTAAACTCTTCAGTATTGAGATCTGTTGTAAAAATTAGTGTTAATTTAATATTAGAAATTTGTAAATTATAGTTGTATATAAATATTTTAAGAAAAGATTTTACTATTTATGGCAGAAGATATTTATGCTATTTATTAAATAAATTAAATTTCCTCTGGAGTTGGTATATTTGATTGTAGTAAACTATACCTCGTGGTCAGAACCAACTACATGATATCAAGCGATTGCTTGTCGAATACCAACCTGAAAAGTCTGTTTTTTCGATAGGACATGGCATTCACGAGTTGTGTACAGTAACTGGTAGTTTAATACATTCGGATTTGAATATCCATCCGAGGTGCTTTATTTTGTACGCGTGCTTCGTTTGACTCTCGGGTATGGTCAACCCCAGGGAGGCCAAAAGGATAGGTGGATTCAGTGCTAAGACTTTAAATGACCAGAGTGTATTAAAATTTTCGAAGTAAATATGTGCAGAATGCTACGTTGAATCGACATTTTTCAGGTTGGTTTTGAACGAGGAATTGCATGGTATGATTACTGTGCAGTCGATTCTGACAATCCTATGCATTATTCTAATTTGGTTGGTTGTTTTATGGTGTAAGGGCCATATTTGGCTGAGCTCAATGCTTGACGTCAAGTGATCAATAAGGTAGGGGGAAAAGCAAAAAGTAGGACATGAGGGTAAACGAAGAGGACAGACCACTAGAGTACCTGGGGTGATATAATACCCTGAGGGTTTGTTGGGGTTTTATGCACAAGTACGTGCCAATAGGGTGAGTTCTGGAATTTGTTAGGAGTGTCATCTGGTTTATTAGATGTTCATAATCATGCCCAGGTCACTAAAATTGCAGAGCATGTGACTAACATCATTCTACCAAAAAGCACTTAGCAATGCAACAGATCCTGTCCACTATGTACACTATTTTAATGCAATTTAATTATTGTGGGGTGAATAAGTTTCCCAGTTTTCTCGACTGGTAGGTGGAACATGAGGGGGTAGTCCACAATGTGCCTTTCTGAGCTTTAATCGTAATCAGATATGCATTTTCATCAAATGGATAAGTTTCCTATAAAAGTTAAGTACTGTATCCTTGTACAAGACATAACTAAAGCAATAATACCAGCATAAACTTCAAAATATGTTGTATTTTGGTGAAATATACTTTTATTGTACATATGAATTTCATGCTACACATTTTATCATGCAATGTTTGGAATAAACAAGTATCTAATGCAAATGGTTAAAAAAATGCTGTTTTAAGAGATTTTGTCATGAGAAATTAATATATTTTTTATTCACTTAATGTGAAGAATGCTGAAACTAAACACTGCAATGATATGTGTGTTAAAGTACACTAAACATAACTTTAACCATGACATGGCAGTATGAATTCCAATCTTTATAAAACAAATGGATTAATAAGGAGCACCGCTTTTAATCATTTAAATCTACTGTAAAATGTTACATGGTACTTAAAACTCCTCACTCAACTCAGTAACCTTATACAAAGAAAATTTTTTTATACACAGTAGAATTTCACATATTGAAACTGGGATCTAAAGTCATTGATACTTGAAATGAATGACTATGAAGTCGATTTTTCTGCCATACTATATACGGCTCTTCAAACACTACAAAATTTTTAATACAAATGCAGAATATTAATTTTGATGTATTTAAGACTGTCCATGTCAATATTTCCAAGAAATAAACTCTTCCGCCCATGAGATGTAATTTCACTCTTGCAAATCAGCCTTGCATTTACTCTTGACTTTTTACCTATCTGTAGGGTATTCTGTATAGTCAAGTTAATTTGACCCTGAGTGTAGATATGAAAGAATATTCACGTATCAAGCTATTTCTCGAAGGCCTTGCACATTGTGGGCAACATCTGAAACCAAGAATCTGCGGAATCATTTTCAGAACACACTTAATTGCTGTTCAGTATTCATTTCCAGTTTACCAACAAGAGCTTAATGGCATTTCTTCAATTTTACAATTTAATCAAAATGAATAAACGACAGTCTTCCGAAATGTTAATGTTTTAATTAATGTCACCCAATGGAAAATATAAAAATTAAAGCGATTGGGATTATTAGTATATCTGGATTATTGATATGTGAAGTTCTATCGCGTATATATACAAAGCAGTCTACTGACATGAACCTAATGTTTACCTCGTAATATACATTTCAACAGCATATTTAAGGAATAATGAAAACAATGAGTAATGTATATTGCTCAAAATAAAAATCAAAGATTGGTTTGATGGTATTGCTAAAGGTGTTATCAAGGTGGCATAATTTAGTGAAGAACAAAGTTCATGTTTTTATAAAAAAGTTAAGTTTCCATTTTTTTTGGTCACGAATAAAAATCCATGATAGAAAGACTTAAAAATAAATTTAAAATTAAAGAAACCATTCAAATATTACAAATACCTATTCCATAATGAGTATTAAGTAAATATGATCTTTCAAATTTTACGATGTTTACTGACCATTAAAAATTGAAAAAATAAGATACAAATGATGTCATTATGTATCAATAAAAATAAACTTGGTATAAAATTATGCCCTTGATTTTTAGTTTTCACAACTTTTAAGAATTAAATTTTAGAGCTCAAAGAAATACAAGACTTGAATGCACTTGTCATCCAAAATTTAAACATTGAAAAAATAATACAAATTTTTAACCTAGAATCTACTTTCACAGTAACTGAAAAGTTATACTCTCACTCTTAACACAACCATTCCAACAAGTCAGTTATTACTTCAATATTGTATAACCATAACTGTCAATTGCTTCAGAAAAATATGCATATTCTCAACATCATAGCGTTCTTTAAAAATATATAATCGTGATTGTGTAGTTCATTTTTTTCTTAAAAATCGTACTATATGATCAGTATACATATTTAACAGTTTGATATGAAAACATCTAAAGAATAGTTCACTACATTATATTCATTATTAGTGCATAAAACACCCAAATTTCATATGCCAGTATCAAATTTATCCTATTTTCATACATTAGCTACACGTTATCAACTTCACTGATAGAATACAATCTTTTCTGTTATAGTATATCAAATATTCAACACTGGATATTTGTTGTAGAATGAATCATACAGTTCAGGAAAAAAGGTTTTCTTGCTCAACTACAAATGAAAGTATTGATAAGAAATATAATAATAAAATGTTTCAAACTTAGAAGTTTTGATTTTGTTAAAAGCATATCATGAAAATAAATTATTTTTATCACAGGATTACTGATCTGGCTAAATAGTCACTTGAATACAAAATTAAAATGAAATTTTTGCCCAGAAACTATTCTGCAGAAACAAGCTAAACACTTCAAAATAAATACCCGCTAAACATAAATAATCAACCCTTATTTCTGTTGAATACAGGTCAATTGAATAAAATATAAAACAGACATGTGCAACATCAAAACTTAACAATTTGTTTACTGTTATAAAACAAAACAAAAACCTATAACTTTTCATCCATATGAATAAATTACAAACCATAAGGTTTACAAGCACTTGTGCATTGCATAAATTTAAAAAAATAAAAACTTTAATGTACTACATTGTGCCAGTCAAGATAAACATTTTATATACAATAAACCACAAATAGGATGCCATGCTTAAAATATAAAAACAAAATCTATCACAAACCACTCACGTAGGTTGACCATATTTCCTTGACACAAAAAAGGACGGAGTTCACGTAATATTATGTACTCATGAAAAAGTAAGACGATAAATTATTTCTGCAGATCTTCATTAAAACAGAGTTTTAGCTTCTTTCAAGGGTAGACAAAGCTTTAAAAACTGACTAAAAACGATTTTCCCTTAAATAAATCACTGCAGGTATCAATACATAGTATGAAATAATGCATCTCCATGATTATTCAAGTTACTAGTATCCATGGATATTAAAAACGTTTATAGGTAGTGAATAATTTATGAGACCAATATTAAAGTATATTTAGTTTTTATTAAAAACGGGATAAAATAGACATTTCAATTAAAACAATGGGATGTGTGAAAGAAATGGTACTGCCTCATTCAAAACGATACATATGGTCAGCCTACATGCATAGGACAAAATTTATCACTGAGACATCAGTATTGGTGGTCCCCTTTTCAATACATCTTAAATGTGATGTAAATAGTCTTCAGTTGCAAAAATGCCAGCAAAGTATATATATCACCATTCTTTTCCATATACACAAGAATCAACTACATACCTTAAATATAAGAAACCAATGTCTAGAAGCCACAATAAATATGATCACAGATAAATAAATATATATTAAAGTTTATAAACCATCGGTTTACAAGTGAAACACACTAAGTCAAAATTTTCAAATATGAGATTTTTTAAAACTTTTCTAGATCATAATGTGATCTTTAGACTGGAAGCGTGTCCATTGTCATTTTTTCACTACACGAAAGTTAGATTTCTTCTTGAGAAACATTTAGTGGGTATAGCCAGTATAATTTTTTTATCCTGTTTTCTCAGAACTGTTTTACTTGTAAGCCGACTATATAGTACGGGATATCCAGGAAGCAACACAACCATGTGGGTGAGACAAATGTTTTTATTTTAGCATGGTGGGTTCTGTAAGAACTAAAAAGTATAGAACCATGATGATACTGTCCTGTTAGTTAAGAAGGCAATATCACCAAGCATTATCTTAAGCAACCTCTGCATCCAATAACTATTTGAATCCACTTTATAATTTCTAGGTTGAACTTCAAATGATAACAATGAAAAAATGCTAGAAATTAAACAAATTATCTCAACTACTCTGCATATATAACTTTGCTTTTGGAGTTTACAATCATTACAACATCTAGCATGAATATCTAATTGAATCAAATAAAATAGAATACCGTAAAATGGCCCCTAAACTTTACATAACCTAAATATAGTGCAATTACCTAAGTCACATAGAAACTAATAAATAATGTAAATAAGATCTTAACTAAGTAGGGAAATCACTGGGCAGCATATAAAAAAGTGCTTTAAGTATATTCTTTATATTTCCTCATGTTCCATCCATACCTCATGGTCAGAACAATTTTCATACACATGTGCTATTTTTTACAGCTGTTTCAATTTTATGAAATTTCAATGCAAACAGAATAAAAACTTTTTTTCATATTTTACAACTCAAAACAAAGATATTTAATTAAAGAAACAATCATTAATTGTGTATTACAAAACTATTTAATCAAGATAGACAATATATTAATATTATAAACAGCAAAAGGTTTAAAAGCAACTTAAAACTAAAAATTATCATTTAGTCATGTGTAGGAAGTGAAAAGTCATTGAAAACAGAAATATTTCTCTAAATTTGGAGGTAAAAATAAAAATTAATTAATTGGAATGAAATACATGCAAAATTGGAGCTACTTATAGCACTTTTTGTACATAACTTCTCACATACATAAGTCGAAATACTTATACCAAAATAATATCAACTTCAAAATGCTACAGATCTATGAATAAAAATGAAACAAATATAAATTATGCATGAAATGAGCTTAAATAAACAACCAAATAAATACTTAAATAGCTGATAAAGGTAACTAAAAATAAATAATGAAAATAAAACAAATCATAAATCAGTTTGAAAAAAAAAAAGAAAAAATTAAGTATAAGTATTTGTTGCCAATATACTTTTCATATCACCATTTAAAAAAATATTGAATTTTTTTAAATACTTAAAACCCTGCCCATACTTTTCCAATACTAAGCTTGCTGACAATAGAAAATAAATATTCCTGTGGTCATGAATTTTTTCAATGTCCATTAAAATAGATCAAAATAAACAAACAGAACAGCATCCTAATAGGCTGACCAGTATTTAAAATTATTTCAGTGATTTAGTACTAATACATTGATCACAAAATTCAGTCAGTCCCATTCACACTACAACATCAGTTGTTTCAAGGCATTTTTGATTGCTAAGAGGCAAAGGTGCTCCATAAACATATTTTTACACACTTATTCCAATAGATTCTCGAATGTTGCTTTAAATATATCATACCTTAGTTCTTAACAGAACTCAAGGTCACAGCTTCAAAGCTCATCACAGAACCAATAGTGTTCATTATTAAATAAATAATCAAATTGCTTTCCCTTTACAAGTAACCAACTGGTCTGAATTTGAATGGTTGGTTTGAGATTTCCAATTCAAACTAGATTATTTTAATAGAATTTATCCTGGAACTCGAATATTTTGTTTTATTTTTAAGGTAACTCATAATTTAGCGCCATCCCCTATTGCTTTCCATGTTAAAATGACTAATACTCGACGTACCTTTTCAGAATCCAATCTCGTAGGTTTTCTATTTTTTACCATATATTCATTAGACAGTTGTAGATATTTCAGACACTTTGCTGTCAACAACTTTTTCTGCCCATAACATTAAAATGTGATACACACAAATTTTTTTTTAAGCAAATTATTCCAAATTTTTTTTAAGCAAATTATTCCAAATTTTTTTAGTTAACGTACACACATAAATACCCATAAAAGCTCTGGTTAAAACGTGTATATTGGAGTCCTGAGATTACTTTATAAAAACTTCAAGCATTCACCTTGGATGTTTTTTAAATAGAATGTGTGGCAAAAAAGTCACTTTTGAGAAATCAACCATTCAAGGGCATTTAAAAGGTTCTAGGTGGGAATGTTTAAAATATTTTAAAAAATACTTTCCAACTTCAAAGGAAAGTTTAAAACTAATTATAAAGCCTAGAAACTCTACTTAATTAAAAACAAAAAAAAATTATACTGAACTTATTCACCAGGAATCTACTTAAAAAAATGTAAATAAGCTGTTTTGCACAGATCATGTAATTTTTGTAACAAGAGTTAAAATTTTTAAAATATATAAACCACAAAAAACATTCAAACATGCTTGGTATGCTCTAGTAATTTACAAATATTTCAACACTGAGTATGCTAAATATTACCTTAAAAAAAACCAACTTGGGACTATACCAGTAAATATCGTATGGATATATCCTAAAAAGCTATCGTATACCTCCGGGATTTTCAGAGCTTTGATAAGTAATTTTTAAAATTAAGTAGATAAAAAATTGTAGTCCAGTACTTGAGTAAAGTTATGAGTAAACTATAAACACTTTTTTAACTAATGACTGAAGTTTAACAAGTTTTTTCTTGTAAAACTATAAAAACAGACAAGAAACTTTTCAAAAAATGCAGCAGACCCCCTGGTATAAATAAATTGAGGCACTCATTTAATGATTAACATATCCTGTATAAAACCTAAGTTGTCGAAATTGGGTGTTTTGATGACTTTTCACAGCCCAATTAACTTCCCAAAGTGTTACAATAAATACAATGTTAATATCTAAGATACTGTATTGCCAACACTGAGTAAGCTTACTATGTTTTCAATTGCAATATTTTATACTTAAAAAATCAATCTGAACACCGATTTATAATAAAAGAGCACAAACAAGTGCTTATGATATTGCTAATCACAAATTTTATAAAAATGCATCGGTTATATTTAACTCCATCGATTTATAATTTTCTATTTCAATTATATCCAAGGGAAAATTGTAATACAAGGTTGATTGCAAAAAATTTTATACTATCTATCACCTCTATTGAGGATACATTGTGGCATGTGTGGGGGTCTACTATACTATTAAACTTAAGCTCAGTCATTTTAAATGTCAAATAAAACTTTTATAAAACCCACAAAATAAATTCATTTGAGTCTCTTGGTGTCACTTTGAGGGATATCAAGCTTTCAATGATGGTGATACAATTAGTGAATTTAAATTCTTGTGAATCAATTTCGGTACATTCCATCTGTTTGTGTGAGCTTTAGTATTTAATCCATAGCTTCAATGACATGGCTAATGTTTAAAAACGAGCTCTGATGCCAAATTAACCCTCCAAGTGGTTTCGGCGAGATATCTCAAGATATGACCAGACGAGATATGCCGTCATTTGGAAATTTTGTGACGATGGTGAGATCAAGATCCGGTCAGTTTTCTTCTAATGATGAGATATAGCGTCTATCAAGATATGCTATGGTTTTGCTAATGAGATACATCATCAAGACAACCACCAGGAAGGTTAACAATGCAAAAATGTGTACATATTTTGACATAAACAAAATTTTTCATATCACAATAGGAACTTTCTACGTATGAGAATAAATGGTTCTTATCAAGCCAATGAGCTCAACCTTAAGGATAAAGACGACTAAATTCTGATGCTTTGGAATTGTCACCCGAAGTGAGGATGACCAAGAGGCTCAAACAGAAACCTTTGAGCTACGGCAGTTTTGATTCTGTACATCAAAATTTCTATTATAAAAACTTTAAGGAATTTCAGGGGTAAAATTAAAATGTCCAATCCACAGGAATATCATTTTAGTCAGAAATGAAAACATGTTGCGGTACTGACAAAGGGTAAATTCATGCCCTCCATCCAGAAAAGACCAGAAAAACTCCCTTAATTGGCAGGAATCGAGTTGTCCATCTTCTCCCCTTCTGCGTTTTCGTCAATGAAACTGTAGACGTGCTGCAGGTACTCCTCTCTGTATGTAACCATGTGCTTGACATGATCGGACTCCTCGAACAGCACGGTCTTGACACTGACCCCTTTCTTTTGACGGCAGTCTGCGAACTCTTGGATTGTATCCCAGCAGCAGACGTTGTCAGCTTTGGAAAACAGGAAGAGCTGTGGGCACATGTTGGGCTCTTCCACAAGCGCGTACCATAGGCGGTAGTAGTTGATTTTGCCAGTGAGGTAGCTCAGCATGGCACTGTAGAAGCCTGCAGCGAGGGCACGTAGTAGGGCGACAAATGCAATCATGTACCTCTTAAGGAGGCCCCCATCTGTCATGGCTAGGGTAGCTCGCACGAATCCCGAAGCTCTCACTTTGGCAGGACAGCTGTCAAAAATGCATCCTCTAACCTGCAGGCAATGAGAAATTAATGAGACAATGAAAAGGAAATGCTAATTTTAATGGGAAAACTAACTATTTGACTGCAACCATTTGATTGATGATTGGTTGTCGCTTATTTGCATGTATGAAGTAAGCAAATTCTTACATTATACATGGGTCATTCCAGATGGGTATGTTGCAGTCAGGAATTCAAATTCATATGTTAGTAAAAACTACAAAGTTTCAGAAAAATAAGAGGGTTCATTTTTTATAGCCCTTTAAAAATCGACTGTTTTTAAAAGTCAAATTTTCATTTTATGTGTAAAAAAGCCATCCAAGTGTAAAATTACAATTATTTTTGTAGTTTAGATACACTTCTGCAATAAATGGCTTCCATTTGGTACCAAAATTACTAAATTTGAACTATTAGTTCTCAAGTTAGGGTCATTTATAGATAGTGTGGCAAATCCAAGATGGCCACCATTTTGTAAAATCAACCAATTTTTAAATTCCTGTATCTCAGCTAATATTGGACAAAATATATAAATAATTGAAATCTATGGGCTTCACTGCTATGTTTATCTATGGTAAAAATTTGAAAAAAATCCATGACCATGGTGCCACAACTTTTCCCAAAAAGGGTGGTGTTTTCACATGCAAACTATTTAAACCCAAGATCAGTACTGATCTCTCTTTTTGCTTGTATGCTGTTGCATTCTGTTGATTGTCTGTTCAATGCTTGTTGATTGCAAGATCTAGTGGGACCACACGCAGTTTATACTCCTTTATTTGATTATGATTTTTACATTTAAAAGGAATATTTCTGCTATGATGACTTATTTATGCTAACTTTTTAAAACCGTATTATGCTATTTATCAATTTGTGCATCAGGAGTTGGACAGGGATTGCCAGACTAGACTAAAAAATTATGCTAACTTAGACAATGTGTTTGAATCACAGGTAATAAATATTATGAATTGTGTTGATTTGAATGAAGTAGGTAACACTGTTTCACTAATATGGCTTTCAGGTAATCCATCTTACAGATGAGATACTGAGATTAGGGAAGGCCGAAGCAATCCACCTAAGATATAACATTTACCAATATTACATTACATATAGAATGTGAAACAAATAGTGGGCAAAACTATGGGTGTGAATATGCACACTATCGACATTTAAAAGAAATCACAAAATTTGTTAAATTCAGAGGTAACAATCAATGAAAAAATACATGGCTTATGTACAGATTAAAATGTATTTTGGTAACTTTACATACTTAATGAAACAAACAAGATATCTGGTGGAGATGTCGAATCCGGGGTACTGGCGATTTATTGCCAAACATGGTAACCTTGCAGTTTTGATCCAACTTTATGGCAACCCTATGCAAAAGGTTGGTTTTTAGGAAGGATGGAGCGCTTCTTTTATTAAACAAAATTCCGATGTATTGTGTTCTATGATTGGTTACCGTTTTAAAATTTGGATTCTTTTTGTGTTCTTTGTTGTCTTAGCTTTTAAGAATGATTTTAATTGGTTACCGCTTAACCAGCTGATTTGAGGTCGCAACAGATTCTATCAGCGTTTCTTTAGTTTCCGTGCTTGCCGTTGGATTTCTAAAATTTTGATTACTATCTTTTCAAGTAAGTGGCACACTTCTATTGATATATATATATTTTTTAAATTAGAAATTAAATTAATTAATTATCATTCATGATATTATAGATTTATTAGCCGCTCACTTACCCTTGATTAAGTATGGCAATGGATGGTTTGACTAGACGTATAAATGCGTTTTTTTGGAAAAATGTATGATGAATCTTTAGCAAAACCGGAGAGCTTGAAAGTGATTGAATGGTGCCAGAAAGTTGGCTTGATTGCGAAAAGTGTTCAGAATGTGGGAGTGAAATGATTTTGAAAGACAGAAAGGATGGTTGTGTAGAAAGGATGGATATAAGCGAAAGTGATCGGTGCGAAAGGGAACATGGTTTGAAAATAGTAAGTAATAGTAAAAGAGCACGGTTAAAGACCAATTTGACGGTTACCTTGCCGAATATATATGCGGCGGCAACATAATCGAACGGAAATCCAGTAGATGTTCCTGGCATTTGTTGCGGAAATTGTTCGCAATTACAACACAGAGGAACCAGATAATTAGACCATAAGTTTCATTTTTCTTTACTTTTTATTGTTTATTTATGTATTCCTCATTTTCACTTGCGATTATAACAAATTGAATCGTCAAAATGGCCGCCATACTGGTATTGGAAGCCATCTTGATTTGGTGACAAACATGCCCCGGATTCTACATCTTTACCAAAAATCTTTGCATATAATCCAGAGATGCTAACTTCTGATAAGATGTTTTATTCTGCTATGTGTTTACCAAAACATCTCAACATGCTATTATTTTTTAATGTAACATTTTAATCCATAAGTATGTATAGCTATGCTAGCAATGGTGTTATATTTTTAAATTGTTGCTTTGAGGTTTTCTTGATACAGGCATCAAGTAAACAGAATCACCAGTCATAAATACAAATATAAATAAAATCTGATTGGTTTGGTTGGTTGATTTCCTTGAGACTTATAGCTGCAGAATCAGGCTTTTGTCTCCATTTTTCCTAATTACAATATCCAATAAACGACACAGGACGTACAATAACAAGTATTTGACACACACAGTGAAAGCTTTTACTGACAAAGAAGTGAGAAATACACCCAGGGAGGAATGCACCTGGCATGAATCGAACCTGCGCCGCCTACAACTCGAAGGTTGCTAGCGCAATGGGCATACCCACTGAGCCAATAAAATCTGATTTAGATATAACACATAATATTGTATACAAATATTTTTAATGGTTGGTTGATTTTGGGGTTTTATGGCTCAACGGCCATATTTGACCATGCTACACAAGACACAAAATCAAGTAATAGAGACACACACAATGAAAGTTTTACTGATACAGAAGAGAGAATACACCCAGGGAGGAATGTACCTCACAGGAATCGAACCTGTGCCGCCTACAACTCGAAGGTTGCTAGTGAAGTGGGCATACCCATTGAGCCAATACGGCCCCATATTTTAATGACATAGAAACAGTGAAAAATTGCTCGGACTGTTTCAACTTCAAAACATACAGAGATAGGACATTTTATATTAGTAATTATGTACCTTAAACTCGTCAGGGTGTTTTTTCCTCATCATCTCTGTGACATATCTGTAGACAGTGGCACCACCATTGCTGAAGACATGAAAGAAAATGGGATGCTTGTCAAACTTCATGTCGATCAGCAGATTGATGACATTTCCAGCAAGGTTGTAAATCTTTTTCTCATCTATCACTCGTGGAGAGACAACATTGGGGGATGTTATGTAACGAATAGTTGTGCATCTGGAAAGAGATAAACAGTTAACTCACTTTTTTTCGCAATTTAGGGGAACCTTCTTAAAATGAAGTGCATGAATTGTGTAGGGTTTGAAATTAGTTGAAACATGGGTACAGCTGTGTCATGCGCCTCGTTTGGTGACTACGCTCTTGGCATGTTGGGAGGAGTTTAAGAAATAAAAATATATTTTAACCGCTTTTCCAACTATTTCTGCAAATTATTTTCCGATAACTTTTTTTTAAGTTTTGTATTTTTGCACTATAATTACTTTCAACTAAAGCTTATTATTTTTGTTAAAAAAATGATTTTTCTAAGAATTCTTTCCTTGGCGAAATAAAAGTGCACCAAGAGCATTGCCACCAGACATGGCATGATACAGCTCTATTGAAACATGAAAAGTGTTTAAACATCAAACATATTATTGAGAAGAATTTTGAGACTTCAATACATATATTTTGTGCAAAGTATGTTCTTATTAAACAGTTGGTTTGTCACTCTACAGACATTTTTTTGCTATATGACGGCTAATCAGACTGGGTAGGTATTTTAATTAACCTCACACTGGGGCAACCCAATGGGTTATTGCCGACGGTCCGGTATCAAACATAAAGTGAAAGATCCGAGGACAACACTACATAATTATGAAACAAGGTCAGATAAAGAGGTCACACCTAAGGTGGCACCCCACTCTCCAAACTTCCACACCACGCTAACGTGAGAACATTTGAGGCCATGACAGATTTAACATGCACCAGCCCCCTTTCTACACGACAGTCTTTGGTTGGATTCGAACTCGCAACCCTCCTAATTAGACTGGGACCTACAACTTTTAGCGGAGTCCAAAGCACTATGAACATCCATGTCCAGAGCAGGATTCAAAACCAGATTGTTGCATCAAGTGCCAGAACACCAACCGCTCAACTACAAGGATAAAAATTCTGATTGTGAATAAAAGCGTACAGTTCAGGAACATAGCAACAGCAATGAGAATCAATGTTTCAAGACATAAAAATAGAACTGAGACTTGAAGAACTTTTGACACTTACTCACATATTCAATAAAACTACTTTTCTCAATTAAGACAAATATTATGTGATTGAAATTATGTAACATTTCATTACCACTTTTATTAAGTGGTTTTTAGCACTCATATTTTTCAGAACATAACAAATCCACTGACACAACCTTGAAATTCTAATGAATGCAAAAAAAATTGAAAATCATGATAAAAATTCTTGAAAAGCACATTTTAATTCACCTAAAAAATAAACGTTGGTGCGTCACACTCGTTCATTGTCACGAGTTATGTGGCCCTTTTTGTGACGATCTTTTCATATAGCGATGTGCGAATATAAGTTTAGTTATAATTAACACTTACCCTTTCTTTTGGTAAATTTCACTGTATTTAGCCAAATATCTGTCTACACAACCGGCCCATCCAAAAAGAATAATTACAGGCTCTTTATTCACAACAGGCTCGGCAATCACAGGAAAAGTAATGTAATATTCAAAGTCGTCATCCATTTTCAAAGATTATACGAAAACAATTAGTAGGTGTAATCGTATTTAAATTGCCTCTGCTCAGCACCGGTTTCTAGACGACATTTAGAAAAATAAACATTCCTTCGTTCCGTTATTCAAACAGTTAATTCAATTTCTCTTCTGATGCAGTTGAGCGCGTTCGTAAATGATAACCGATCCCACGCGAGATGACAAAACTAAAAAATTCTTTTCAAGTGTTCTATATAATCTTGGCTACATCTTCGAACGTTTTTTTATCGTTTCACAAATATTCGTTTCATAAATCATCAGAAATAAAGAGAAATTAACTCTCATAACAAAATAAGCTTTTTACATTTATGCTCAAAACCAGAATGGCAGCACTCAAAACTTTACGTGAAAAGCTTTGCAAAAGGTTTTCGTTTTGGTATTGATTCCGACACTAATGTCTATGCTATGCAAGCCCATCTAATATTCGAATTTACAAAACTCAGCAACACATAAAGTTTGGTTTGGTTGGTTGATTTCCTTGAGACTTATAGCTACATAATCAGGCTTTTGTCTCCATTCTTCTTAATTACAATATCCAATAAATGACACAGGACGTACAAAAATAAGTAATTGACACACACTGTGAAAGCTTTTACTGACATAGAAGAGAGAAATACAGGGAGGAATGCACCTGGCAGAAATCGAACCTGCGCCGCCTACAACTAGAAGGTTGCTAGTTCAATAGGCATACCCACTGAGACACGACGGCCCCTCACCGCATGAAGCAAATGATAGAAGTTTCACAAAGCACATACAATTTTTTTAAATATACGTATTTTATTTATGCGTGTTTTGAGAAAGAAAAGCAATAGATCGTTAATTAATTAAAGAGCAACGATTATTTTTGAAAATTTTTAACAAATTTTCATTTTGATCGTATTTTCTTGTATTTGATATCTTTTTGTGCTGAGTTTTCAAAAACGTTCTGTGAGAAAGGTCACCTGTCGAACCATACAACTAAGAACCCATACAGGGGTACATTGGTAAAAAAAAAGCATCTGAACCCTTTTGTTCCCATCGCTGGAGTCGCACAAACAAGCCAAAAGTATCATAAGACTTGGTATAATGTCTACTATAAATAAATACGTACTTTTTTCACAAGGGTTCGTCTTCATATTAAATTTTCTATCAATTGAATTTTTTAGGGGATAATTCCTGTTTGTGATTACAGATTTCAGTTATCTAGATTGAAATAAACACAATTCATATAAAATATATTAATTTTAGTCAAATCAGTAATGAGTTATATGTGGTTGAAATTCAAACCTCCTAATGTCAAATGTATGTTTAAGTCTTTTCCTTATGTCTTTCAAAATAATCTGCAGATCAAAATAATTTTTTTTTGCTGCATTAGACTATCAAATAGTAAAAAAAATGTTTGCCCTTTTATTCAAAGCATTTTCTAATTATTAATAATTAATTAATTCATAATTTTAAAAAATACGAACTGAAAAGTGTATACATTTTGAGTGCAATCTACTGAGTGATGTTTTAAACATGGTGTGCAAAATTTTAGAGAGTGTTTATTCATTTCAGTAGTTTTAAAAATGTTTTTCCATGCGAATTTTATGTACCAAAGATTTTTACGTCCAGACACTTTTCGAGATCAAATGTTCTGTAAAATGCTAATGCTTATATGGGAAGGCCATCAGAGCCCCGCGAATGGATCACTATGCTGAAAGGTCAAATTATTAGATTTTACGAATCCAGCAAAAGCTTCAACCAAATTAGCTGCGCGCTCCAAATCAATATCTCAACAGTTTCTTTGTGACTACACATGAGAATAAAGATTTATTACTAAATAGGCCAAAGTGTAAGTAAATATTTTGTTTTAGTTTGGTAAATTAAGCATGATTTTTTAAACTTTAAAAGCATCGAAGCACAAGGAATATTGAACGTCAACACCATAGTAGCCGTTCTAGAATAATGAAGGACCTGGTAGACTGGAAGGGATATCTGCAATAAATCTCACCTAGAATCTAGAAATGATTTCAACACAATCGAAATTATTTTGGTAAGAATCAAATCACATATTGATTCTGCCAGAACAACCCCTGATTATCAGCTTTGGGCACCAGTTTGTATAATAAATCTCACCTAGAATCTAGAAATGATTTCAACACAATCGAAATTATTTTGGCAAGAATCAAATCACATATTGATTCTGCCAGAACAACCTCTGGTTATCAGCTTTGGGCACCAGTTTGTATTGCAGGGCATTATATAATATGTCATCAAGACTTGGTGTGAAGTTTGGCTCTAAGCCTTAGTGGATCCAAAAAGTAGTAACTCTCAATTTAGTTCATTGTTTGTAATCAAATTGTTAATTACAATCATTTGTTACCACAAATGATTGTAAAATATTACCTATCATTTATTAAACAAAGTAAATTATTTATTACTCAGCATTTTCACAATATTATTTAGTTTTAAATATAATTTCAATCTCATTTCTTTTTAAAATCGTTCAATATTTCATTGAAAGAGAATTTATATTAATGAAAATCAGACTTGACAAAGAAAGTACACACACACACACACACACACACACACACACACACACACACACACACACACACACACACACACACACACACACACACACACACACACACACACACACACACACACACACACACACACACACACACACACACACACATTCTATATGCTTGACCTTGTCTAGTAATTCCACCTATTGAGACGGTAGGTAGGTAGTTAATTAACATCGCACTGGAGCAACCAAACCCCCAAGGGAAAGATCCGAGGACAATATCACGTAATTTTGAATGACTAGTATTGAGACGGACCACGGGTTGCGAGTTCGAATCCAGCCAAACACCGTCGTGTACAAAGGGGGCTGGTGCACGTTAAATCTGTCGTGGCCTCAAATGTCCTCACGTTGGCGTGGTGTGGAAGTTTGGAGAGTGGGGTGCCAGCTCAGGTGTTGCCTCGTCATCTGACCATGGTTCAAAATTACGTGGTGTTGTCCTCGGATCTTTCCCTTTGGGATTGATCCCGGACCGTCACCAATAGCCCATTGTGTTGCTCCAGTGTGACGTTAATTGAAATACAAAATACAAAAAAAGAGACGGACCACGTATAGTTTTTCGCCTATATCTCAGGCATCCACAGTTGAAAAGAATTGTAAGTCGTAGACTGAATCAAGAAAATTTTTGTGTTAAAACAAAAGTTTATGCGTGACGCAATTCTTAAGGAATATCAGTTTTGATTTCAAATCTCGACTCTCGTCTATGCGGGCCATCAAACCATGCCGCTGACACTCGATCATCCTGTCGTTAGCTTATTTCTGTATCTGATTGGTTGGTGTTCGTCATGCGCAATAAATACCACTATCACCCAACATACCTTCCTTTCTTATGCCTCCCAGATACTAAAGGCCGCAGTAGCCCAAATGGTAGAGTCGTGGATAAACAAGCGGAGGGTTGAGAGTTCGAAATTCGAAGGGACCAGAGAGCGTCGTGTGTATGTAGGGTTGGTGCACGTTAAATCGGTCGTGGTCTCCCAATGTCCCCACTTTGGCGTGGTATGAAAGTTTGGAGAGTGGGGTGCCAGCTCAGGTGTTGACCTCGTCATCTGACCGCGGTTCAAAATGACGAGGTGCTGTCCTCGAATCTTTTCCTTCGGGATTAATTCGGTGATAACCCGTTGCGTTGATGTGCTCCGTAAATTCTGCTTCCAATTACCAATCCATAGATACCCTCAGGGGCACATCTCCTTTAGGTGTGTAAGGGCTTTACGGAACCGAGGTACTTAAGTGCACTTTCTTTTCTCATGGGGTTTACTATCTTTAGCAAACACGGTGGTCGTGCTCCTGGGTTACTCAACTGATCTTTTTCCGCTTTCATCCCACTACTCTATTACTCAGTCCTACTTTTCCCCCTTTCACGACACCTTTTATTTGACGTTGTCTTCTGCTTGACGCAGCTTGGCAAATTATGTCATCACTTTTATGCGCAAGACTTTCTTCTGAATCTCTTTCTTTTCTCTACTTGCAAACCGAGTAAAGATTTTTCCCAAATCCCACGGATTTGTGCAATTATTACGTCGAAAAAGTTATTTTCTTCAAATTTTTCTCAAAGGTTAAGAAAATAGTTCCCGAGAAAGAGGAAAAGAAAAATTTAGTCTGAAGAACGAAGGAAAAGTTGCGTCTCTTGTTTGCTTAATATTATGATTTTCTGTTTGATCTTTTGTTCAAATATTATTTTTTTAGTATTGCATTTTTGTTCCTCAGTGGTAATTCATACAAGTTCAGGCTTTGTGGCTTGCACAAACGCTTAAAATATCTTAACTTACTTCTCTATGTTTCTGCTGCTCTTTGATTAGTGGACCTTACCTTATACGAGGATTATAAATGGCCTTATTAGTGGGTTCAATTTCCTTATAGACGACAAAATACGTATGGCGTTTGAAATAACACCATTTTTTGATAACCGGAAAAAATTCTGAACATGAAAAAGAATGTAATTGCAATATTAAATTGTGAGAAATGCATAAAATTGCTGATAAAGATGACTGAAAATATGTTTAAAAATACAAATCAAGCAAGTAGGTAGATATTTAATTAACGTCACCCTAGAGCAACCCAACGGGCTATTGGCGACGGTCCGGGATCAACCCCCAAAGGAAAAGATCGAGGACAACACCACGTAATTTTGAACCACGGTCAGATGACGAGGTCACACCTGAGCTGGCACCTCACTCTCCAAACTTCCACACCACACCAACGTGAGGACATTAGAGGCCACGACAGATTTAACGTGCACCAGCCCCCTTTGTACACGACGGTCTTTGGTTGGATTCGAACTCCGGTTGCCAGTCCGTTACTCTTCCTACCGGGACCACAAATCAGGAGAGGATCTGAATTAATTGGAGAATTAGATTGTGCCTAGTGGTCAAGTTAGACAACACGACACCCCTCGAAAGAAAATTATACGTATCCCAAGTACTCAATCTTTAATTTGTATTAATATAAGATTGAGTACTTTATCTTCTGTACGAGGAATGTTTCCCAAGTTCCGGGTCATGGATTAGCAACCGGAGGGTTTCGAATTCGGAACTCTTGATCCAACCATAGACCATCGTGTACGTGGGGACTGATGCACACCAAATTTGCTATGGCCTCAAACTTCCTCACTTTGGCGTGGTGTGGAAGTTTGGAGAGTGGGATGCCAGCTCAGGTATTGACCTCGTCATACGATCGTGGTTCGAAATGACGAGGTGTCCTAGGATCTTTTCCTTCGAGATGGATCCCTGACCGTCGCCAATATTCCGCTGTGTTGCTCCAGTGCGACCTAAATTAAACTACCTTCTGGGAATTGTATTCCATAAATTTTTGCTTGTATTAACTATTCTATAATTTTTAATGGAATTTCTTTTGAATTGCATGCAATTGTCACAGAGCGAAATATTTTTTAGGTAATCTAAAAGCCTTTTGAGGTTGCCTCAAGTTGCGCACCTCGTAGAAGTTTTTTATTTAATTCTGAATAGTCACTGGTTGCCCCTCTTAACACTCTAAGCGTCTCGAGATTTCAGAGAAATGTAGTGTTGGTTTCACACCACAACACACATAATGACTAAATAAGCACATCTCAAGGAATCCGCGAATTCTTTCACCCTTTAGAAAGATCCTATTGGTCCTTGCCGAAGAATGGAATCCTTTCGAACGACTCTATTGCTCCTTTCGCTAGAGTGGAATTCTCTGGAAAGATTTTGTTGCTCATTTCCTATGGGGCCACGGTAGCCCGGTTGGTAGAGTCATGGATTAGCAACGGAGGGTTGCGAGTTCGAAACTCGATCCAACCAAAGACCGTCGTGTATGTGAGGGCTGGTACACTTTAAATCTGTAGCGGCATCAAATGTTCTCACGTTAGCGTGGTATGGAAGTTTGGAGAGCGGGGTACCAGCTCAGGTATTGACCTCGTCATCAGACCGTTGTTCAAAAAGACGAGGAATTGTCCTCGGGTCTTTCCCTTCGAGATGGATCCCGGACCATCGCCAATATCCTGTTGGGTTTCTCCAGGGCGACGTGAATTCAACTACCTACCTACCCGGACCGTGGCCAATAGCCCGTTGCGTGACTCGAGTGCGACGTTATTTCAAACTACCTACCTACTTGCCTTATAATTAAATCCTTTGGAAAGATTCTATTGTCCAAGATAAAAATTGGTTGCAAGGAAGATTGCAGGTTGCAAGGTGGAATTATTCGCGTAAATTCCTCGGAGGGATTTACCACCCTCTTTCTTTAGAAAGAAAATAATTTCTCTTTAAGGATTTACAGCGTTTTCCATAGTTGCAAAATGAACACGTGAGGGGCCAAATCCTCGTCATTGATGAACATAGTTGGGAAAATCTGTCAGGACTTGTCTGTCCCTGGAAGCTAGACATGCATTATTAAGTCGGATCTCAATTCCCAGAACTTTGGAAACATCATTCGTATAATTATTGCAAACCTTTATTACTTTAAACGAGATGGTTGGGTTGAATTTTAATGGCGTAAGGGCCAAGCTTGGCCAAACCGCTCCGAAACAGAAAAAAACGAAGACAGGAAAGATCACTAGGGTACCACTCCAGGTTGGGATGACCTTGTTTATTTGAAGAAAGTAAATCCCATAAACACAATGAAAAGATTTATTTTAGAAAGCTGGCTGTACATTACAATGCGAAAACCTTTCTCGCATTTCCCAGTGCCCCTCTGCGACTTCTGATCAAGTCCTAAGTCTTAGGTTCCCTAAGACGATTCCCTCAAATGGGACCCCAAGGAGCTCCGTCGTGAATGAAATTGGGAAAATATTCATTCATTGATAAATAATTTTATCACTAAACTATTTACCGACGCACTTAATCAAACGGCGTTGTCCTCGAACTTTCCCTTGGGGACTGATCCCGGACCAGAATAACCCAATGTCTTGCACCAGTGCGACGTTAATTATGTACCTACCTACCGACACACTTAAACGATTGTTTTTGCTTTAAAATTGTTTTATACTCTCAATTACTAAATTATCTTCATTTCGGAAAGCATAGTTCAATTAATTGTTCTCTATTTAATATTTTGTGGCGCCCTTCAGAGATTGATCGAATTGGGCCCTACACTTCGTAAGGACAGCCCTGCCTTGTGCCATGGTACCATGGTACCTCCAGTACCCCTATATGAAGGTCTGAAAATAATAAACAGAAAAACTTTGTCACGAGAAATATTAGATGATGAGGCACTTCACCTGAAAAGCCACCGATGATTCAATACCAATCGAAGTCGGACACGAAAGCAACTGCTCAGAAGTGACACCGCGAGTGTAGGCAGCAGAGGTCCCACCAAGAGTTCCCGCCTTCACCATTGTGCGGTGGCGGGTACCGTCTAGCAGGGGCTACACCCAAAGCCCCGAATCACTTCGCTTCTAGGCCTCAGCGCAGTGTGTTCCACTTCGCCGTTTCCTGTATCTCCCTCATCAAGGACACCACATCGTAAGATGGCGAGGTCAACACCTCGGCTGGCACCCCACTCTGCGAACTTATACACCACGCCGACATTTGAGGCCGCGACAGATTTAACACGCACCAGCTCCTCGTTCGCGTCGGTCTTTCGTTGGATCAAGTTTCGAATTCCCAACCCTCGACTCTAACAACTAGACTACTGCGGCCTCTTTCTTTTTGGAAGAAAAAGGATACTTGGATTTTTTATATCGAAAATAAATGCAAACTATGAAAGCTGTTGAAAACCATCTGAATCAGGGCATTTGAGAATGTTTACCATCTGACAGATTCCAATTTCAACTTACAAAGAACTCGCGTTAGAATTTTTTAAGCAGTAGGTCCCTGTTTAATTTATCCTTACTCAACAAAGAATTACTGTAGAGGGACAAACCAAACCACTCTTTAATTAGGATATTGAAAAGAGTTAGGTATGTAGGTATTTTAATTAACGTCGCACTGGAGCAACACAATGGGCTATTGCTGGCGGTCCGGGATCATTCCCGAAAGTGAAGATCCAAGGAGGACAACACCACGTAATTTTGAATCAAGGTCAGATGACGAGGCAACACTTGAGCTGGCACCCCACTCCCCAAACTTCTACACCACGCCAACGTAAGGACATTTGAGCCACGATGGATTTAACGTGCACCAGCCCCCTTTGTACACGACGGTCTTTGGTTGGAGACCCGCTCCGGTCCCACTCACCGTAAGGTTTGGAGCGTTTTGTACGGACCGGAGGGGAGGGGACTTCCACCACAGCTCAAAAGAGCCCAACGGGCCCCAAACCGTCCGGACCAGCATTTATTGTTTCAATTAAGAGATTCATACATGGGGAAACAAGCCCATAAAAAACTATATAGTTCTAGCTGTCCGGGGAAAGATAACTATTTTAAAATGAACAAAAAACCGAACTCAACACAAACAAGAATAATAACTGGGCAGACATTGAGAGAAAAACACAGATCTCACGATGCCATGCCAAATACAAATATAAACATAAGAGTGGGACATAAACAAGGCATAAATAATAATAAAGTAATAAATAAATAAATTAAATAATAAATACATGAAAACAATCAGATAAATATAAATAATAAAAATAATAATAATGAATAAATTATAAACAAGTTTACAAAAAATAAAAATATGTACATGATGAACAATGATATGACATAAATAAGATGAAGTGAAATAAATAGGTGGATGTATGACAATATGCAAGGTAAGTGGATAAAAATAAAGTGATAGTGTAGAACATATGATAACATTTAAGAGTCTTTTAAAAAGTGAAAACTAAAATGGGGCTGAACCTAGTTCAGTCCTCCTACATAAAAGTAAGGGAACCAGAGGGTGACTCAAAGGGTCATCCGGACTAGGGGGGCGGAGGGGCCGGCCACCATCCCCGCGGCCGCCTGCACGCAGGACTTAATTCTCGACAACGACTGGCTATTACATAGAACGTTTTTGAGCCATAAAGGCTTGACGACGGTCTTTGGTTAAACTCGCAACGTTCCGGTTGCTAATCCTTTACTTCTCCGGTTGCTAATCCTTAACTCCTACCCTTCATATGGGCCGCTACCGCGGCCCATATGAAGGGTAGGAGTTTTGTGTTAAAATATTTTAATTTTAATCTAAGAACTTTTGAGAACCCAAGGGACACAATGCAAAGTAGGGCATGCTGCATTTGGTTTTGATTGGTGAATAAACCAGAAAAATTTCTTTTAGGTCATAGAAAGGCTGGCAGGTGTTTCAGTCCAGTGACGAATATCGAGAGAACTAAAACTTGTTCTTTTTCTTTTAAAGTTTTGTAAATTACTTCTGAATTGTATTAATTTATTTCTTGACAGGTTGACTTTATATCATGTCAAGATTGATTATTACAACACCAAAAATTAGTAATAGTAAAAATTCACTTCCCTGATTTGGTTTTTTAAGTGACAGGAATTTATATCATACTCTCTTATAATGAATGATGTTTTCTATTAATTTACAACGGAAATAATTTTTCAAAAATTAAACAAAATATTTCTGAATTTATTTTTTATTTCATTCCTTGAGAGATGTCCATTTTCACATGAGGTGGGGGGAGTTTCGTGGCTCAGTGGGTATGCCCACTGCTCTAGCAACCTTCGAGTTGTAGGCGGCGTAGTATCGATTCCTGTTAGTTGTATTCCTCCCTGGGTGTATTTCTCTCATCTGTGTCAGTAAACCTTTCATTGTGTGTGTCTATTACTTGATATTGCATGTCTTGTGTCTGGCTCAGCATGGCTAAATACGGATCTTGCGCCATAATACCCCAAACCAACCAACCACATAAGAGGGTTTTTATTGTACACATAAACAAAAATACGGGAGAAAAGAAAAAGTACTCCCGATTTTGAACTAATTTGATTTATAGAAGCTTTGACGATGTTTGGGTGATATTGGTTTAATGAAAGCGACACGTTGAAATTGCATTTGAGTAGCATGCCGTTATGCCCCACGTTACGAAGAGGTTACCAGAGCATTAACTTCCATATAGCTTTACAAAAACCTGCCAAACGAGATAAACTTTTTTGTGCAGTTGTACTCATTTCGGTTTTATTCCGTGCTTACTGTTTCTGTTTAAATTTATCTCAAACGCCAAATAGGTTTTGGAAAAAATCGTCAGAATATTGATGAACGATAAAATGACAAAACTTCCCAAAAGACGAGAATTTAACATTGTTTACAGCATATACCACCCCAGAAGAAGTCATCCCGGCCAAGTCTTGTAGAGAATGTGAGCCAAACAACAAGCGCTTTGAATACTGCTGCTTTTGTCCTGTATGTCCAGATTCCAGCTTTGTGTGTGGTAGGTAGTCGAATTTATGTTGCACTGGAGCATTACAACGTTCTATTGACTACGTCCGGGATCCATCTCGAAGGGATAAATTCGTCATTCCGAAACGCAGTCAAATGACGAGATCAAAACGTAAGCTGGAACCCCACTCTCCAAACTTACATACAACACCAACGTGAGGACATTTGAGACCACGACAGATTGAACTTGCACCAACCCCCGCGTACGCGACGATCGTTGTTTGAATCGAGTTTCGAACTCGCAACCTTCTGGTTCCTAATACGCGACTCTGCCAACCGGGCTACCGAGGTCTCATCTTCGCGTGGGGAAAATTGTTTTAAGTTGTACCATCTATAAACATGTTAACATTAAAATATTATTTATGTGTTATTTATACGTATTATTTTCATTAAAATTTTAATTATTTTGTATTAAGTATTTTGTGAATAAATATTCCGTACCATGATGCTATGACGGGTCACGAGAGTACGATATCCGAAAGATCACGGTAACCGAGTTGGTTGAGTGACGGATTAGCAACCGGAAGGTTGCGAGTTCGAAACTCGATCCAACCAAATACCGTCATGTGCGTGGAGACTGGTGTATTTAAATCTGTCGAGGTTCTCAAATGTCCTTGCGTTGGCTTGTTGTGGAAGTTTGGAGAGTGGGATAGCAGCTCAGGTGTTAATCTCGTCATCTGACTGGCTCAAAATGATGAAGTACTGTCTTCGGATCTTTCCCTTCGAGATTGATCCTGGACCGTCGTTAATAGTCCGTTGTGTTGCTCCAGTGCGACATTTATTCAACTACCTACCTATCTTCCTCCACGAAACTATGACTATTTTTGTGTTGTCCAGACACTCATTATCTCTCTTTTCACGTAAAATCTACGAATACACTGGTACTTATAACTGGTGGAAATATTTCACTTTACGAGATAATTCATAGATCATAGTTGAAAACTACCAACTACGAGTTAACTCGTAGTGAGCAGTCAACGTGTCAAAGACAATTTAAATTAATTAATTTTTTTTCGTCGTTTCCGAATAAACGTATAACTTTGAGAGAAACAAATTGGATTCAACTAAAATATTAAAATGAAAACGAAAATTAAATAATTTGTTAAAAAAATGAAAATATTCTAAAAAATAATCACGGAATTATAAAGTGGCTTGAAAATCTAGTTACTCAGTATAACTTAAGAGAGAGAAAATACCATTATTAAATCCTCAATTTAACGAAAGAATTCAGCTACCAGTTAGTTAAGCAAATAGAAAATTTTAATAACTTAGTTTTATTGATAAATGCGTAAAAACTACGTATTATTTAATCCATAAAAATACATATCGATATAGTTAGTCCATAAAGCATTGGATCGCAAATTGAAGCACATACACACATCTACAAGCTTCTGCGTAGCATATTAATGCGCTAAGCTTTGGGGTGAAAACTTACGATGACGATCGTTTCGCAGATTATATCGATTTTCATCAGATTAATGAATGTTGCCATCGTCGGAATTCCTATATAGCAACGTGAAGAACAAGAAAATAATATCGGTATACTTGGACATGAAAATTCCTGTTCTATCTCTTTCCAATATCGCGTTCAGAAATACTCTCTTTTCTCTCTTTATCCATAAGTTCAGGAATATTTAAAAATCGTTTTTTAAGAAATTCTAAAAAGATGTTTCTAACTCGGAGGAAATTTTGCGGGCTCGTTGTTGTTGGATGCTGCTTGATAAATTGTTTCTTCCAGTCAAGTGATGGTGTGATGCCCTAATAGAGTATCCGATATGGACAACAACCGCCATTTATCGTAGAATCGAGTTCTCGAATGTTCTTTAAATAAAAATCTATCGCTTCCACGCGTCGCTTGTTTTTCTGAATCGTCTGCCTTTTCGACAAGAAACCGAACATAATTCTAGAGATCAATAAAGCGAAGTATGGTTCGGATTCACATCTTACATGGTTGGTTGGTTGGTTGATTTGGGTTTTATGGCGCAAGGTCCAATAGCGGACACAAGACAAAATTCAATCCAGTAAAATGAATAAAGTATTTAAAAATCTGTCGAGCAATAAAAGTAGATTAAAAGATAAGTAGATAAGTAGTAGACTTAAAATTTTTAGATTATAAAAAGTATAGGATTATCCTCGTCATGAACATAATAAAAAGTATTGATAAAGTGATGGAGTTTAAAAAATATGAAAAAGATAAAAAAAATCATGGAATTCAAAGATTTTATGTCTTGTAAAAATTTAAATATGTTTTGAAGGGGATTTTGCACAACCAAATCTTGTAAGTTTAAAATAGTGTTATTAAAATAAAACTGGCAGTGACGATTAAAAATAGGACAATGAATTAAAATATGTCTAATGATAAAAAGGAACTACACACAGGAGTAGTCTCTCCTAATAAAAGATGCCTGTGAGTAAAACGCGTGTGTCCGATGCATAGACGAGTTAAAAGTACATCAGAGTGTGGTATTGGCAGAGCAGGCCATAATGACATGCTTGGCTGGATGCTGTGGAGCTTATTATGACTGCATGATCCAATCGTTGCGCCAATCGTTTCACACCATGTCCCGGACAGCTTATCTCTTACATGATATAAATATTTTAAATCCCTGTTCACGCCAAAAGAAGCAATTTTTCATTGAAATTAAATTTATTATTTATTTATTGAAACTAAAAAAATGCAAGAAAAATGAGAAAAAATATTAACATACCAAACCCACTATTTTTGAAAACAATCTTCATTAACACATGTAATAATTAGTTTGGCCAATTCTCTATTATTTTTGTTCTTGACCAGTTCTACATTGGCTTATCTATTGATTTTTTAGTCTTTTGTCTTAATGTGCTTCCAAAGTTTGCAAAAATATATTTGTGCGATCAACTGCTCCTAAGTGTTTTCTTCAAGGGCAAAGATCTATTTTGTTATGAAATGCTGCTGGGTAAGTTCCAAATGCTCCATGTGATGCGATTATTTGGTTTATGTAAAAATCTGTGTAACTGTTTTTTGCTTTAACCCTACTGGTGGTTTATCTTGGCATCGAAAACTGCCCTGTAGTGGCCAGCCTACGATGCAAAAACCTGTTCCAAACTGTCACCAGTTCTAGGGAAAGGGCAGTTTGTTTTTCCAGTTTCCATTTTCGCGTTCCCCTCTGAAGTAATAGGGCAGTCCTGTCTCAACGAGGCTTCTTATTATTAGCAAAATTGACCATATCTTGGACGAGATATCTCGTTCTTAACTAAATTGACCCGACCTTGGACGAGATATCTCGTCGAAGCACTTGGAGGGCTAACTTTTGGGAAAGAGGTTGTGGTTGGTTGTTGTTGTTTTGGGGTTTTATGACGCAAGGTCCATGTTTGGCCAAGCTGCGCCAAACACAAGACAAACACGTAAAAACTGTGGAGAAAGGAAAAAAGAGGGATTGGGAATAGAGCAGTGGGATGAAAGCAGAAAAAGATCGCTTGGGTATCCCTGGAGCGCTACCCCCTGTTTGCTAAAGACAGTAAACCCCATGGGAAAAAAAAGTCACTAGTGTACCTCGGGTTCGTACAGCCCTTACACACGTAAAGGAGATGTGTCCCTGATTACAGAGTTGATTTCCAATTCGATTAACAAGTCAAGTCTAATTGGAAAAAAGGGTCACGGCAGCCCAGTTGGCAGAGTAACGGATTAACAACCGGAGGGTTGAGTGTTCGAAACTCGGTTCAACCAAAGACCGTCGTGTACAAAGGGGGCTGGTGCAGGTTAAATCTGTCGTGGCCTGAAATGTCCTCACGTTGGTGTGGTGTGAAGTTTGGGGAGCTGTTGACCTCGTCATCTGACTGCGGTTCAAAATAACGAGGTACTGTCCTCGGAACTTTCCCTGGGGATTGATCCCTGATCGTGACCAATGGGTTGTGGTTGTGACGTCCATGGCAAGGGCTTGGGAGCAGAAGACAATGCAGGCCGGTCTATAGTTCGTAGTCACAGTGAGAAGGCAGTCAACACGGGTCAGTTGATTTCGAAAAGATTGATTTGATTTCTAGGTGTGAAGGGGGGTCATTAGGAGGAGGGCTGCCACTTGCAAAAGCATGAATGGCGATCGCCTTGGCTGTTTCTCCCCGGCCATCTCGTTACCAAATGCTATTGCTACGGCACCGAACGATCAACTTGGAACTTGAATCAGCAGAAAAGATGCCAGTTGTGGAAACGACTTGTTTACGCTACCACCATTTCCCTAATTTAACTATAGCAATTAATTAATTATAGAAGACAGTCTAATCACATAGTTTAGGATGAGTCAAATATGGTGATAGGTTGGAACGTAAACAAAGCGTTTCCACAACTGGCATCTTAAGCGTAGATTCTGGTTCTTAGTTTATCGTTTCGGTGCCTTAAGCGATAGTATTAACGAGTTGTCAGAGAAAACAGTCACTGCTATCGCCATTGATGCTTTTGAGTATGGCAGCCCTCTTCCTAACGACCTTTCACACGTACTCAAAAATCGACTGACCCAAGGTCGCCTGCCCTCTCGTTGGAGCCGCACTATACCACTGACCGCTCTATCCATCTAGAAGATCACCTTCCGTTCCAGATGGTTTTAAGAGGTGTTCCGCACCCCTTTTTAATGGACCATCCCTCGGGACCAGGAGAAACGAAAGAGACTTCGAGCTTTCGAACAAAACGGAGATTTTTGACGCTCTATCGTTGCCCGTTTTGGTAGGTATTTTAATTAACGTCGCACTGGAGCAACACAACGGGCTATTGGCGATGGTTCGGGATCAACCCCCGAAGGGAATGGTCCGAGGAAAACACCACGTAATTTTGAACCACGGTCAGATGACGATGTCAACACCTGAGCTGGAACACCACTCTCCAAACTCCCACACTGCCCGTTTTGAGGGATCTCCTTAACATCTGTAATACCTTTTAACAGCACCAAAAGGCCCAAATTTATATACATTTACTTTCCTTAAATTTATTTCGACTGACGTTCTTAGCAAATCATTCGTACCAGAACGTTACATGTGTAAATATCAGCATAACTATTTTTTTTGCTTTAGCTTTTAGGAAGAGGTTGTGAATGTATTTTCATTGGTGTTGCAGCGATTTTGCTATTCTATGTTTAATTACTTTCTAATGATGCTTTTAATCTGCCATGGGTGAAAACTTTTCAATGATCGGTATCTCTAATCAAGAATATTTACATTCAACAGCAAATTTTTAGAATTAATCCCGGGGTCGAGGTATCCCGGTTGAAAGAGTAGCTGATTAGCCATCGGAGGGTGGTGTGAGTTCGAATCTAGGTCCAACCAAACACCGTTGTGTACACGGGGGCTGGTGAGCGTTAAATTGGTCGTGACCTCAAATGTCCTCACATTGGCGTGGTGTGGAAGTTTGGAGAGTGGGGTGCCAGCTCAGGTGTTGATTATCTCGTCATCTGACTGTGGATCAAAATTACGTGGTGTTGTCCTCGGATCTTTTCCTTGGGGATTGATCCGCCAATAGCCCATTGTGTTGCTCAAGTAGAATATTAATTAATTACCATTACCATCTTATTAATCCCGTAGCGATTGATTTTATATTGCTTATATCCGTTTGCTGGCATGCACCACTATATAAGTAATGCCGATTTCTGCGCCACGTGTAAAAACAAAATATACGTTTTAGATCTCGAGGGAATATATTTTTAGAAATACTGGTTATCTATCCCGTATAAAAAAACAGCCTGTATCCAGTTATATCCAGTTTCTAATAGTAAATATAGGCGACTGTAAGCCTTTTTAAGATAAGTTAGTGTTACTGCACTCTGTTGTAAGGTACCTACCTACCTTCCCGTGAAACTGTGTACACAAAGAGTTGGAAGAAGGGTGGTATATTTCCGTCTACACTTCCTGAAGCGAAATCACTTCCACTCTCCAGGTGTAGACATTATTTTCGGTATTTCTTTCGGGGGAAGGGTTTACGGAAGCGAAGGGGGGTCGAGCTCTGCAGCAGGCATCTGATTTCCGCGATTTATACCTCCCATAATCTCCCCAAACTGCGTCACGCACAGTTCGGATTCTATTTTTAGCACCGCTGGACGGAATTATAAAAAGAATAGAACGAAATACCGGTGGAGGGGGTGAGGAAAAAAAGAGCCCTGCAGACGACATGTGTATTTCAGTGAAGGGTTGAGGCTATACCTCTGTAGTCGTACAAATGATATCGCGTGTTTTTAATTATTGTTGAGTTTTTGTGTATTTTACATGGCACACACTAAAACTGAGAGTTGCTAAGGATGCGTACTAATAGAATATATATAGTGTATTTTCCGTGTCAGGGCAAAAGGGGATAAGTCAAAATCAGAATCTTGATTTGGAAATTTCTTTCTCACAAGTATTCAGGAAGAAAAAAGGCATGCCTTGATACACATAATTGTAATTTAGATTCGTAGATTAATTTAGTTTTGATTTTAAGCACATATTTTTAAATTATAATAATGCACTTGATTCCTTTGTACCCATCAAAAGTCAGACTTAACCCCTTTTACCCTGACACGGAATATATATAAGAATGAAAACAAGAATCGATACTTATTATTTTTCATAAGTTTTTTCAATACATGTTCTCTATGAACAAACTATCACTAACACTAGGCGGATCAAGTCATTTTGAGACCCACGTAACTTAGACTCCATGTCGGCGATTCTCAGATTCGCTGACCCAAAAGATTTCTATGTTTTTGTTACAAAAATATAAATTAAATTTCTCTAATCATAATAAACACCTTTTAAAAAGAAAAGCATGAATGATAAATTAATTATATAGTATAACAGGAAAACCTTTTATACAAATGTTTCAACAACACATTTCAATGAGTCTTGTGTGTTTCGAGATTAGCAACCGGAAGGTTACGAGTTCGAAACTCGATCCAACCAAAGACCGTCGTGTACGTTAAATCTGTCGTGGCGTCAGATGTCTTCACGTTGGCTTGACGTGGAAGTTCTCTTCGGGGTTGATCCCGTACCTTATCCAATAACCAGTCGTGTTGCTCCAATGCAACATTAATTCAACTACTTACCTTGTGTTTTTACCCGATATATTTGTCCTAGTTATAAAATTTATATAAATTTATTGCGATTAAGGACAAATTAGAGGGCTCTAGTGATTTGGCAAACTTTTCTGAAACACTTGGTGTAACTTGGCAAACTTTTCAGAAACACTTGGCATAATTTGGCAATGGAATTTCGCCATGTCACTTACGTTAAAAATCAACGCCAAACATCGCCAAAAGACGATAAATCGAATTAGCTCTCAACTGGAAAGACTTTCTCCTCCGGTTGTTTGGCTTTTGTTTATAATTGAAAATCTCTCTCGTAGAATCAGAGCCAATTAATAATTTCACAACCGAAACGAGTGTTACTACCTTCGAGTAAATACAAGCCCAAGTTCTGTTCACTTATAAGGAGTGAAATTGCTGTTGAAATCGATTCATACAAACAATTACTGAACATTTGGCAATTACTCTATTAGCTTACGAGCTCTCAAGTATTTCAACGCTTTGCATTCGTCCAAATGTTCAGAGTTCAAAACTTGTCTAGACAACACATAATTTTTTTTATTCTACGTCCGTCTCCGGCCTATCGGCCATCAATCGACGATCAGCCATAAAGTGAAAATATGTCTTATAACACTATCAACAGTATTAAAATTTGCAATGCTATTGCGAGGAATTTTAGGGGCAGTCCTTAAGGCGGTCTCCAGTCATTTCTTTCAGTTTGCAAAGGGAGCAGATAGCTGATTTCGCTACTCCAATACGATACAGGTGTCTTTGTAGGTAGTCATGTCCGGTAAGAAGTTGAAAGCATGCGACTCTTACAGCTCTGGGCAAGAAAACTGGGATATGAACTTTATTCCTCAATAAACATTCTATTTCTTCCTTGTAGATGTCTCTTTGCAGATTGAGAGTCCATTAGTCTAGTGTCACATAAAATACATAATTCAGCATCAATTAAATTAAAACGATGTAGATGTACAGGCAAACTGTCTTGCTCTGTCAAAAGCCTGAAATGATTAACCGCGGCAAATCTAGGGGCGTCTGGCATGAGATTCCTTCCTTGAAGGAAAGCACTCCAGCTCGGATGCAATCAAGTTTCTTTTTAGGGTTAATCCTTTTATTCATAGGAATTTTTGCTGAGTGAAAGGTAGATAGGAAGTTAACGTCGCACAAGAGCAACACGATGGGCTTTTGGTAACGGTCCGCGATCAATCCCGAAGGGAAAGACTCGAGGACAACACCACTTAATTTTGAGCCACGGTCAGATGACGAGGTCACACCTGAGCTGGCACTCTCCAAAGCCAGGTTAACATCTGACCCGGTACCCGACTCTTAAAAATTCCACACCACGCCAACGTGAGGACATTTGAGGCCACGGCAGATTTAACAAACACCAGCCCCCGTGTACACGATGGTATTTGGTTGGACCAAGTTTCGAACTCGCAACTCTCCGGTTACTAATCCGTTGCTCTTCCAACTGGGCTTTTGCGGCCCTGAAGAGTGAAAGGACGAGGGTCTGCAAGGCTTAAAATTTACGCCTCACCCTTTTGGACTAAGAAATCTTTCTTTAATCTGCGAGGAATACAGCAATGGGAGAGTATCCATTGAAAAGTCACTGCATCGCCGTGTTCTTTTAAGATATTTCTTCAGTCCAAAAGGTAGACAGTTCGAGAGACTTGTCATTAGAAAAGGATTGAGGGGCAGATTTTGAGGAGGAGAGGATCGCGGCTTTTTTGAAGCATTTTTTCGTTTGTCGAAATTGTTTTAACATGGGATAACCTACTTTTAAAATTTTCAAAAAGCCTGAAGCCGGTAGATGATTTACTTCTCCCAGGACGATCTAGCAAGTCAGTTCGCTACTGGTGAGAACATGTGTCCGTGCGGTGTAGTTGGTACATATTAATAGAATGTGTAATTAAAACTTATTTATTTACAACAAATCTACGAATATATGCATTAACAGAGGTCGTGGCACCAATGAAATACTTCCATACGTTCGTACAAATAATTTGCGCAAAATCATGGAGATCTACGTACATGGACATCTATGTAATCATGGAGACGCCAGTTGAAAAATTCAACATACGAAAAAACAAAAAGTTCTAAAGAATCTTTAAAAATGTTGCCACAACTGGCGTCTAAACAAAATGAATTAAAATGCAAACGTATTTATAGGAAGATCCCTCCTGGAATATTTTCCCCTCTGAGCGGCGCACACGAAAATATACTCTGCAGTCTTCCAACCAGTTTTGACCTTGTCTATTAAAATGTTTCCAAGGATTCTTTCAACCAATATAGATGTGGTTATTTAGTCATTAACCCTCCAAGCGTTCGACGAGATATCTTGTCCAATATCTGGTCAATTTTGCTAATAGCAACACACTTCGTCGAAACAAAACTGACCTGTTACTCCAAGGGGGTCTGAATTGATCTAAGTAGGGAAACGTTGTCCCAGAATTGGTGACAATTTGAAACGAGAGGCTGGCCACTATAGGGCAGTTTTCGACGCGAAGGTAAACCATCAGAGGGTTAAATGAGATGTAGGGCAAAAGTAATACTACACTACTCGAAAATCTCGTGACACACAGAGGGCTAAATGATGAAAAACAATCAAAAATACACACTGAAGCTAATTTAATAAACATCAATCGAAGTTCCCTTAATCAAATAGGTACAATGCTGCTAAGATATATCTGTAAACAGTTAAACACATCCTAAAACGTAATCTTCATGTAATATTTTAACCTTTTGATTTGAACAGAAAACAGAAGATTGAGTCCCATACGGAAATTATTTTCTGAAAGCGTGTCTGAAGGGTAACGATCTTCAATTCAAGATTTATTTAGGAATTTTTTAAATTTAGCTCGCACTGGAGTAACACAACAGGCTATTGGCGACGGTCCGGGATCAAACAAGAAGGGAAAGATAGGAGGAAAACACCACGTAATTTTGAACCACGATCAGATGACCTCACACTTGAGCTGACACCTCATTCTCCAAACTTCCACACCACGCCAACGTGAGGACATTTGAGGCCACGACAGATTTAACATGCATCAGTCCCCTTTGTACACGACGGTCTTTGGTTGGATTCGAACTCGCAACCCTCCGATTGCTAATCCGTTACTCTTCCGCGGTCCTTCAACTCAAGAATTGGATGCGAGCAAGAATCATCCTTTTGAACGTAAAACCATGGACAGATCCGTTGGGTTGATTGGTTTTTATGGCTAAAGGGCTAGATCTGGCCATACTGCTCCAAGCAACGTTCCTCCACCTAATAAATGGACATACACACACATTGAAGGTTTTTACTGACACAGAAGAGAAATACACCCAGGGTAGTTATGGGAATCAAACCTGCGCCGTCTACAGATCCTGAGGGAGCTGTCATCATAAACGTCTTGTAGACATCCGGTAAATCTCTACAGCCTCTTTTTTTTATCGCTAGATGAAGATCAAGACATCTGGATTATGTCATATATCACCTACCCCCATCACCCCTTCAACCGATCCAAAGCAGATATTTTAGGGAGCAGTATGGATCAGTTGGTAAAAAGTGATCGAAATGTATCTTCATCTTTTCATGCTGCAGTAAAATGCCCTGACTCTAAAATGCTCTGTAAAAGTAGTTCTCAAAGTGTAGCGAGCTAACCCCAGGGGTCCATAGTTTTCTTCCATTCTTTCATGTTTTAAAATCTAAATTTTAGAGCCTAAAACAATTAGTAAGCGATTGCAGTATTTATTGACTTAAAATGAACTTGAAATTGAGAATGAACTAATATTGAAATTATCCGACATTAAACCAAACATTGTTGATCTAATTGCTAAAAAGCAGCTTCACTGTTTACATTAAGATTGAAGTATATGTTATGATGTCATTAATATAATTATTTTGCAAGGTAAAAGCCCTTTGATTTCAATTAATAAATGAGAGTTTGCATATTTACTGCTTTTTAATTCAAAACTCAAATTTTTCTCTCCTTATGTCAGAACTTTAAAATTGACATCACTAATACTCAATGTGATGTTTTAATGTTTTATAATCTGTTTAATATAGATCTGAATAATATACTCCCAACATTAATATTGAATTGACCTAATATTGAAATTATCAGACATTAAACCAAACATTGTTGAGCTAATTGCTAAGAAGCAGCTTCTCATTCAATAAGATCAGTAAGAAGTGTAAGAAATGATGCTTTATGTTTCTGATTAATTGTATTCCATTCGAAGTATGAAATGCGCATATCGATGCATATAGTTACTGTAAATGGATTTAATAATGCATGAAATGTGAGTAATGACGCTGCCAACTAAGGAACTGCTGCTCAGATGCTATACACGTGATTGCTCGTTTAATTTATATTTTTTAAATAAAACAAATATTAATATATATCCGGGTTAGTCTATCTAAGAATGATTACGGACAAGGGACCTTGAAGTTACTTGCGCCTAGAGCCTCAAATCGACTTTGGGCTTCTTATAAGAGGGCAAAAGCAAATCGGGCTTTGGTAAACTAATCAAAACCCGTCTGAAAAACACGCTTTACCGCATGCATATAGTGCTTGCGAAGAAGCTGTCTTGCAGTGACTACAAAGTGAGTGAAGACCAATTTTGACAGGGGTCAGTGAAGGAAGACTTTTTGCCAGAACCGGTTCAAGAGAATATCGCACGGGGAATCTGAACTGGATGACAAAAATCGAGAGTGATGAATATCACTCTAATCGCGCCTCGATATATCGTCATTTTTACTTGTTTTTCTTGATGAATTTTAAATTTCTCTACAGGCAGAGGAAATCTTAACCCGTTTCTTCAGGATTGGAAGTTTGAAGGTCACTTGTTACAACCAGTTTTTGGGGGCTTTCCTGTAGGCTTTTCTGTCACAATGCGCCATTTCGAAGGGGCATCTACAGACATCATCAAGTGAGGGGTGTTTAGGTTCTTTATCAATCGGACCCCTTCCTAATTGGGGGCACAGTCCCTCAGGTCTGACTAATTAGTCCTCCTGGGGGTTTATCTTCGTTGAAAACTGTCCTATATTGGCCAGGATGCAAAACTATTACAAACTGTCGCCAGTTCTAGTCTAGAGACAATTTGTTTTTCCTACTTAGGTTTTAATCTCCTGGATTAATAGGACAGTTTTGTGCCGAAGAGGTATCTCTCCATTAGAAAGACTGACCAGATGTCGATGGACAAAATACCCTATTAGCCAAATCGATCTTGTCTTGGATGCGATATTTCTTCGAAACCACTTGGAAGGTTAAAATCACTACGAATTATGTCCCAAGAAGTGTACCTTAACAAATACAAACAGGACACGGTTTCTACAAGGTCTGAAAGAAAAGTAGAAAGACAGCTAATAACCTAATGTATGAGTGGAATTTTTAGTGTAAACAAACAAGAAACGAAGATCTTACTTCTGCTGTCCAAATGCCTATTGCATCCTACATATCGGGGTATCTTAAAATGTAGTTCATCACCGTTTTAGCAACATTTGGCACTTAATCCAATTAGTATTGACTAATCAACTAGCACATAACAATTTGGTATTTTGACTGGCGAAGTGCTGTAATCGTATTCGAAAAACAAGCCAACTGACGTTAAGTTCAGAATACGTACAGGAAACACATATCGGAAAAGTAACACTGTCGCCACCTATATTTAACTTGAAAGAAAAGTCTCTCATATATACATGCTCAGTACTCAGATATAAAAATGTTCTACCGTATTGCTTTGTTTAAAAAAAAGGCGCGCGATTTTATGTATAAGTTGCGCTACTTTCTCTAAGAAGTCAATTTTTCTCAACCCGTAATATATCGTGCTATTTTTGTACCCCTAGAACCGTGATATATAAAGGGATTACTGAATTTGCTTTTAAACTGGCTGTGATTTCTAATGAATTTAACTTTAAACGTATTTACTAAACATTTATCTACAGTTATTGTTATAATTACTTCATAAAATCAAGACTCGTTTTAACATTGGAGATAAGAAGCTGATTTGTTGATAAGTGCAATATACGTTGGATTTGTATCAGGCCTCCCCCACATAAGGCAACGAGAAATATAAAAATATTTTGTACTGTTATGTGTTGTTAGGGTTCTGATAAACATATCAGAACCAACATCTAATCCTAACCCTAACATATCATAGGTTATTACCGTCAAAAGCATAACTTACTTTTTTAGCTAAGAAAGCAAATTCAATGTTTCTCGAGATGATGGCTGATGATATGTTTATAAGAACCCTAAAATTGAATCGCTTCCTCAGCACACTGTACTACTCCGGAGCATGGATGTGTTTATGTGTTTATATAGGATTATATGCTACCTGAAGAGGTTGGAAATTAATTTTTATTGATGAAATCATAGAAAAGTGAAATATATAACTCCACTGAAAAACAATTTAAAAAATTGCTCAAAATTTGGATTTAGAGTCGAATATTTGAGTGTATAGGTAACGTCTCCACAGAGAGAAAATAAAAAATAATTAAAGTTTCTGTGCTATTTTAAACAGCAACTATACATCCACCATAATCTCAGGACATCAATGGGCTTGGAAGTTTGTGGTTCTAGTTGGAATAATGGTTAAAAATCACGATATTCAGAGCACAAAAGGTAAGTACGATTTTATGACAGCAATGAGCCAAAATATTCAGAAAACAGCACACACTCTCTTTAATTCAGTGTCATTCGGCTTAGTAGATGTTCTTCATGCAAAAACATGCTTCTTTTATTGTGCTTCTGTACGAAGTATACTGGGTGTATACTCAAATTCTGTGACATAGAATGTTGTAAATTTGACATTTAAAACCTATCTTTAAAATATCGTAGATAATAAGGAACGGTTTTTTACCCTCATACATTTTTAAATATGTGCTTCACCATTCCTATAAAATTTAAGTTCAAATTATAAGTTATTTCAGTTTAGGATTTTTAAAGAAATCTCTTCATGGTTGGTCTTCTTTCTCTTAATTCTGGGAGCCACTGCAGCTGTCAGAGAAATCTGCAAATGCTATTTCAAATTTTGAGCAACATTGGCGGGATTGCTTGGTTTCCGAATAGGCTAATATTTGGTGGAGATGTCGAATCCGGGGCACTAGCGATTTATCGCCAAACATGGTAACCTTGCTGTTTTGATCCAGCTTTATGGCAACCCAATACAAAAGGTTTTTCACGTAGGAAAGTCCGCGTTTTTTTTAACGAACATACTGGCTTTGGACGCCATCTTGATTTGGCGACAAACATGCCCCGGATTCGACATCTTTACCTAATATTTCTCCAGGAGAGCGTTAAATAGTTGCCATAACGGTCTTTGTAATTGGTAACTTCTATTTACTGCTCTACCTTTGCAGAGTTAGCTTTCACCACACTTGCTCTTTTTAATTCAAATGTCCATGGCTATCCAATAAAGCTTGTACTTGATTTTCATCTCTGCTCGTTCACGGCATGCTCACCATCGACCTTAAAATGAAGTAGACGGAGCATGTGCCCGCAGCTTCATGTTATTTCTTCCAGTTGCTCGGTTTGAAGATCTGTCACGTGGTTAAAGGTAAAAGCGTGAATCCTAAACTATTGATTGGTTAAAGTGATTATCCACCGTGATTAAAAACACTAGTCTGCGCTTTCATAGCCAATCGGCTAAGTCGATTTGTTATTTACCCTTCAGAGATCCTACGACAGCGACTCTGCCCACATGATCCGTCTATTTCTTTAGAAAACCGATGATGCTCACAGACTCTCACAAACATGCTATGGTAAGGAACATTGCTAAGGTTTTTACCTCCGTTGATTCCTTCTTGGAACGGATCAAACTGTTTCCGGATTTATGGTCAGATCGTTGACCAAAGGCACAAAAGTCTTCAAGTGTATTTAGAAGTCTTGATCGATATGTCCTTTCCTCCAATTATTAAATTATATCCGCTGAATTGATGCTTTTTATGTATAAAGTAAATGTTAAAAGTTATGTCCTAGCACTATATCTATAACTTTTAAGAACATAAAAGTTTTACAGAATGGTTATGGTAGGTTGGTAGTTGACTAACGTCGCACTGGAGCAACACAACGGGATATTACATAATGGTTATTGGATTATAGATCGAAAGGTATCGAACGTATCTGTGTGAAAAGGTCTAGAAGTCACTTAGCTAAGAGTTTTATTAGATTATTTTGTTTGATTACTATTTAGATGTTTTTGAGTTCTTCGTATATGGTAGGTCACCAGATCAGTATTGATATCCGTAAATTCATTACATATCTAAATCTGAGGGGAAAATATTCAAAATGTAAACAAAACTGTTGATAGCAGTTCACCATTGCATTCGGAGTCGTTATAAACTTTAAAAATAACAATAAAACTGAGAAAAAGGTGAAGAAATTCCAGGGTGAACATTTTTCAACAACATGCATGAATGTTAGATCGTAAGAATAATAATAAAAACCAATGTTTAGTTTTCCAAAACTTGCTGATATTTCCATTTACTCTTAAAGTATTTCAGGGAGAGCTTGACTTTATCTATATATGTTCTTGGTCACTCAAGTCCAGGCGACTCGATAAGATTCAGATGAGATTTTTTGCTTGCAGCAACCCATCACATGTTGGCATTCCGGACAAGAGAGCTGACTTATTGTCAAAAGCTGGAGCAAATAACAACCTGGCACAAGATAAAGTACCTTCATGTTCTCAGAGGACGATCACCTGTTCGTACCTAAAAAAGAAATTGCGCAGATCATCTCTAGTACCCTTTCATCACTGGCACCTCAGTGGAACACCAGAAGAGCTGCTTGCCTTAAATTTGCCCCGGTAAACTTTCTCTATGCTTGCCAGGCTCCGATCTGGCCATTTGAAAAAAATGATGTTCATTGTTGGCCAGAAATCCTTTCCCACCTGTATAAAGTGCGACTTATTACCTGCCTCCCTCACACATCCTGAATTGCATTGGAGTCATAGATGAAGACATTTTTAAGGACCCATCTGCCATTGCCCAAAAACTTTTTTGCACATACTCAATGTAATTTGTTTTCTTTACACTGGATAACAAAGAAGAAAAAGAAGAAGCAACCGATTAAATTACAAAATACTAAAAAGGCAGCATTTCGTTTACAAATATGTTTGAATATTTTTAGAATTTCTGGTCTTATCAAAGCGTCGATTTGCATCGATTAAGTGACTGACAACATATATTTTTGAAATACCAACATTTCGGGGTTGTCTCCGTTGTCCATGTGTCTGACCGTTGGGACAAAACGTGTGAGAAGTGGCACTTTTTGACAAGTTTCTTTTCGAAGTTTCGTTTCCCTCACAGTAGGATTCCAGTTGTTCGGCGGCATTTTCAAGAGGGAGTACGAGGATCAATTCTCCGCGCTCCGATTGGCCGAAGCTTTTGATTGACATGCGCGCCGAGATCCCTCCCAGCTCCGAGATCGCGCGAGGAAAATATTTTACTACGCCACAGCTGTGAACATATACCTCCTCCGGTCGCACGCGCTCTGTGAAAGAGAAGGGGAACCCTAGGCGATCGATAGTCACTGATTGATTTTTCTACCATTGAAAAACCCACATCTGTACAGTTAAGTCGCGGCAGCAGCAAGGAGGGTGTTCGAAACGTTATGAGGAGGAAATCGGCTGGAATAAGGCAAAGATAGGAAATGGTGAGTACGATGCGTTTTTTGTTTTTTCCCCTCGATTTGCTGAGGTAGCTCAGAATAGACGGCAAGACTTCTCAACGCCGTCATTTTAGCGATTTCTCCGCGCCTGCCCTACATCGCAAGAGAAAGCGAGCTCTCTTTTTTAGCTTTCACTTGCTCCTCTAAGCCTAAATAACGATGAGGGGGAAGGGTGCAGGATTTATTTACAAATGCTGCGTTGCATTACGATGCAGTATGGATTTGTAAATAGGCCCCCCGAATTGCTTTCAGGTACTGATTCGGGGAATATGAGTCTTGCTTCGACTCGTCCACTCATCGAAGTACTTAGGGTACGGTACGGTTCATTTTTTAAGATGAACACGCCCGAAACACTCGTGCATGGAAATCGCAGATGGTACGTAAATATTGGCCTTGCCTTCGCAGCCGGGTAACCCTTTCTAAACCGGGCTAATTTAGATTTTGTTTTGCTCAGCTATATGCAAAGCAGGGGGAATGCGAGTGTTTGTTTTGATGGACCGGAACGTACTCGGTTGTAATTGTTTGGTTGCTAATCAACGAAAATAATTATTCAGGTTCATCGTGTATAAGCACTGAATCGATTTCTAGTGACCACTCGACACATCTAGTAAATATGATTCGTTATTGACTCATACTTTCGAAACTTATTTATGCATGGGCATAATTTCTTCAGCTTTTGGGGAGTGGGACTTAATAATTTAAATATAGGTCAAACGACTTCTCAGGAAATGTTCCAAGACACACAGTACGGTTACACTAGATTTTTGCACTAGAAATATAGAAATTAAGTATATGGATTTATTGATTGATTTGAACTGCATTCCAAACAACTCTGAAGAAAATTATTTGGAAAATCTTCAGCACATGAGATTTGTATACATTTATATTTGTATATTTGCAACATTTACATACCAGAATACATATTACATTTTTATGATATGCGTAAAAGAGTTTCATTTTCAGTACGTTTGATTGAATTTTGACATTTTGTAGTGCTGTTTTATTTTGTGAGTCGTGAGTTTCCCTAGAATTATTTCACTTTGAAAAATTGAAATAATCAGAATTTAATTCTATTTGGATTTCTAGTTTTTCATTTGAAAATTGTTGACATTTCACATGGTATACATATACAAGTTTACTTAATAAATGATGCATGATCCACTCATTAAAACACAAGTGCACACTGTTCAATTTTGAATGATTCATTTCACATTTATATTTTTAATCCATGATTGAATAGTCATTCATGTTCCGAAAATAACCTTTGGAATTAACACAGAATTCTCTGACTTTCCTATCCCAATTAAATTGCTACAAAAGCATCTATTTTTCAACTGTTTACGAATATGTCCATGTGTATTTTACTTGCATAATTTACAAAACCTTGATTTACAATTATTGAATTAGCTTTAGCATGCATTTTGTTTGTTTATTTAACACTAAAATATTACAGGGTGGTTTGTGGGCCATCCCCAGGATAAATACCAGTGTAAGGTATAAATACATCCACAACCATTCTTTATCATGAAGTAGGCCAAGAAGGGTCCATTTGGTTCCTAATATCCTTTAAATTTGGGATAGGATATTCTTTTAACGACTGGAACTCCCAATTAAGTACATATCTATGATCTTGCCAGTGTAGAGGTTTGTAAAGGGTATGACGTGATTTATTTCCCCAAAGTTTGTGCAGAATTTCATTGTCGAATAATTTTTTAAAATGTGTAAAAAAATTTTTTGCCTAAAGTTTTTCATATTTGTTGTTTCACAAGATTAGGATCCTACTATATCTGCGTAGCACTGCATGGTTTTATATCCCATTTAGGTATGAGTTTCGCTTACCAATCAATTTGTCGATTGTTTTGGGGATTGTTGAAGGTATTGTTATGTTGAAGGTATCCAATATTTTTATGATCTAATTAGCCCTCAAATAGCAAATAATAATTATAGAGCGATAAACCGACCCAATGTTTTTATAAAAAGTAATGTAACCAAATGAAATGAATTCAAAACTAGAAATATTTATTTGAAACCAACTATTTGTTATTATTTAATGTTTTTGATGAGCAATTTGAAAGTTGTTGAACTGAATGACTAAATTTAATGTTCTAAAATTCCATCAATTTCTATTATGATTATTGGTCACCATGCTAGAAATTTGTGTGCTTCAGGAAGATACAGGTTTGGTTCTGTAATGATACCAGGATGTAATTTTCTGTCTTCTCTGTCGTCAAGAATGCCACCACTGTTAGTTCACTTATAAATACTTATAGTTGAATCTATGAGATTAATTCTGTTGGAGGAATTCATACCATCTCCATTTAATACAAAAATTACTAAAGTTTTCCTTGCTGGGTATGTTTGAATTCTTAAGTTGATATATTTTTGACTAAACAATTATAAGTATTGTCTTTTGGAAATAAAATAATGAAATCCAGGGTTAGATATATTGGCAGTTAGTTCTATTTTGCACATACAAATTTGGTTTTTACTATCACGTTTTTAGACTGCTTCTGATACCTTTTTTCCTTTATGCCTGGCCAATTGAGCATTATTCATTATGGCACTACTGGCCAAATATGGCCCTTGCACCTTGAAACCCCAAAACCAACCAACGATGGCACAACCCATTATGGCACTAGAACGGCAGATTTGTGAACTATTTCTCTGGTACACATGTTACATCTCACATACACATTGTACACACAATCTGTTTATATACATATATTTGAACAAACATCCTAACAAGCTTACAACAAGCCTTACCCCAGATTCGAACCAGGAACCTTTCCATTCAGAAGCCAGCACCCTGACCACTAGACCAATTGGTCGTCTTATAATATCTAGCCATGTCAAACATTTTTCTAAATGCTATTAATTTGCATTTTGCAAAATATATTGGAAGCTGTGTTTTGTCTTGTCAATTCAATTGAAAGTTACGAAATAAATTTTGAATTAAAAAATCGCACAATTTCTGAGTAAATTTTCATAACTTCTAATTGCTTAAAGTATTTGCTCTCATACAAATTAAATATCAGTGTGTAGCATTTGAATTTAATTTGTTTTTTAACTACTGTTATTATTTATGAATTGACATTTTATTATGTGATCTATTTTTATTGTTTTTGTTACATTTATTTTTGTAATGTAGTTTGAACAAATGTTTTCACTCATTTTAAAATTTGACTTAAAAGTTTTCTGTAAAATAATTCTGTTTCTACATTTGTCCCATTGCCAAAGATTACTGAATACCCAAGAGAGGTCATTATGATCTCATACTTATACAAAACCCACAGTATTTAAAAGTACCATATTTTTAATGTTGGAACATGAAGTTTTGTGCGTATTTTAGATAGATTTTGAATTTCCTTCAAGTTATTGTTATACCTCATAGTTTTATGTGCATGCACAAAACAGTGAGTCATTTAAATGCCAAATTTTATTTCATTTTGTGCCATTGATGTACTTATGATTATAAATATATATTAGGGCACATTACTTAACATTGGCTTTTACTTTTAACTACAGGAGATATTTTTATTCAGCTACAGGATCAAAGAATCAGGTCTGCTTTTTGCATTTTAAAATATACTATAGTTTAAACTTTGCCCAATTATTTTAAAAGTATTTTTTATTTATGGTGATATACAGATATAGTGATTCATTTTAGCCATTTATTATAGTATACTTTTAATAATGTTGAATATAATAATTTATTTTATAAAGAATCATTGTTAAAGATATGAAATTTTATTCATGGTGATACAGAATGACTGAAATTGTGATTCTTTTTAACCATTTGTTGTTTTCTTTCAATAGTGTTGAATCCTTAATAATTTATTTTACAAAGAGATAAATTATTGCTGATTCATCTAAAAAAGATAAAAATTAAATTAAAGGTATAAAATTTTATTTGAAATCAATACTTCATACAAACAGGGTGCTGAATTGGCAGTCGTTAGTCGTATGTTGCACCTCTAAATTTTGTTTTTACCATCATTTTAGATCCAGTCATCATTTTTGACAAGTAAATTTTCTGAATATTTTTGCTTGCAAGTCTTATTGCTACCAGTTCACTATTTTCTTCCTTCTGATAACTTGTACTACAGACTGTAAACACAATCTACACTGTTAATGCAATGACCCAAAATAAGAAGTTATTAAAGAGAAAAAGACTCAGAAAAATGTAAATAGCCATCAAGTCCAGGCCCTTTTTATTAATTACATTGTGCATTTATACATGTTCATATAAATGAAATGTACTTTGAAATTGCAACTGAGTGGTGCATTTTGGTGATGGAGGAAAAATGTTTAGGTGACATTTTCATCTGACTTTCTACTCTTAATTTCTAAACCTACTTACATAGCATGATCTTTTTAAAAAATATGAAAAATATTTTCTAATTGAGATTTTCTCTTTTCTAATTGAAATGATCCATATAAAAAGTTCGGTTTTGTATTTTTAAACGTTGACTCCTAGTATGCTTTAGGGCCACAGTCTGGTTGGAAGAGTAACAGACTAGCAACCAGAGAGTTGCGAGTTCGAATCCAACTGAAGATCGTCGTGTACAAAGGGGTCTGTTGCATGTTAAATTTGTCGGGACCTCAAATATCCTCACGTTGGTGTGGTGCGAAAGTTTGGAGAGTGCCAGTTCAGGCGTGACCTTGTCATCTGGTCGTGGTTCAAAATTACGTGGTGTTGTTCTCGAATTATTCCCTTCGGTGGTTGATTCTGGACTGTCATCAATAACCCATTGTGTTGCTCCAGTGTGACGTTAATTAAGTCCCTGCCTAGTATGCTTTAAACTGACAATGATACAGTTATTGTCATGACCAGTATCCACAGATTTTGTTGGCATGTCAACTTATTAGCTTTTTGCAGACATTATCCATAGATAGAAATTCTGTTTGCGATTTCCTGATTCAAGATGTACAGTTTTGGATCATTTTTAGGATCTTTTGATCATTGGGTTATTTTTTAGATTTTACGGCACTTTTTTCAGTTGCGATTTTTAAGCCATTTAAGTTATCAGTAAATAATTCTTTTACTCTCTTTATATATCTATACTTCAAATAATAACTTATCTACCAGATTTCTGGTGCCAAAATTCCCCTTCATTGTAAAATATAACCTTTATATGCTTTTCTATTGGTGCGTGAATCATACACACTGGAGAAGTTAGGGCTGGAAGTTTTCTCTAATTTAAACAGAAGAAAGATGGATCATATTTTACGTTTGGATCTTCAAGTTGTTGATTGAAATGTTTAATAAAGTCAAAGAATAAAGAATTTTTAGGCTATTTTTAGGAATATTTTAAGTTCTCTTTAGGTGCACTTAGGTATATTTTTGGTAATCTTTATGTATATTTTAGGTCATTTTTATATATTTTTTGGTAAACAAAATCCAGGCTCTGATAATGGCTATAACATACATTCTGAGTCTCCGTATATACACAATAGAACTCCTCATTGATACTTTGGAAAAAATAAGTATGTCTTCAGACTGGGCATATTCTTTTATTTATTATATTGGTATTTTTCCATATTAACAATTAACAAGATCTTTTTTTGTTCAGTTTTTGTAAGTTATTTTTTGTTGCTTAAAAGACGGAATCAACGGAATAAAATTTTATTCTGTTGATTTAAATTTCAAATGTTAAACCTTTGTGTTGTCTCATTGTGTCATTTTGTGGTTTTGTCACATTTCTGATGTGACAAAACCACAAAATCGAAAATTGAGGATAGTATTGTCACAACACATACACTTTCACCTGTATATTTTAATAAAATTGACAAAACATTTTGTTCAAGACTCAAAGGTTAAAAAATATATTACATTCTCGATTCAATTCTATACAATTATCGATTATTCTGATCTTGGAGAATATTCTCCAAAAGATTGTTTCCAAGAAATTTACATCTCAACTATGTGGATTGTAATGAGTTGAATGGTTTTTTTAACTCACAGCTACCATTCAACCACCTTTGATCTAACAGTGACTGTAATACAAGTCATCATCTCTTTAGATTGCTGGTAGAACCTAAAACATGATTATATTAAAATTTGCACCTCCCAACCTTTCTTGGGGCCTTGGTAGCCTGGTTGAAAGATTAACAACCGGAGGGTTGCGAGTTCAAATCCAACCAAACGTGTTGATCTCGTCATCTGATTATGTTTCAAAATTATGTCATGTTCTTGTATCTGTCCCTTCTGATTTGATCCCGGACCTTCCCCAATAGCCCATTGTGTTGCTCCAGAGGGATGTTAATTAAAGTACCTACACAACCCTTGGAAGATTTTTAAGAACATCTCCAAGAAAGGACACAGCAGATGTAGTGATTTAATAAAAATTAATTTTTAAGTTGGAATAACTGAAGATGTTGCTGCATTTTATCTGATAAACTATTACTCTTTTGATAGGGTACCTTAGACTGGCATTTAACACTTCTGTCATTGAAAATAAAATTCTTCCTTCAGCAGAACGTTCCTTAGCTTTTCTAAATAATTTCTTTGTCTTACTCATTAAAGCAAGAAATGTAATTTCTTCATTTCAATCACTACTTGTGCTTCACATGAAGATAACCCAATTGCCCAAATGGCATATATATCCAGCTAACCTGTCGTACCAATATGTCTGTATGGGGATTCTGTTGTATATAATATACTCAGCTTATTGATTGAAGTGTTGGAATTTGATTAAAAATATGTTATTCCTGTTTCTAATGATTCTTTTCTTCTACAGGATTGTAAGTTTTATCTTCAAGCTTTTACCTAAAGGAGCAAATTGAATTGATGGGTTTTGAAGGATATCTTAGGAAATCTTATAAGGTAATTTCTTTTACTCGTGTTTTTCATATTGTGTTGTGAAGCATGACATGTTTAAGTTATTGCAAAATGTCTGAAAATGATGGTTCTTGTAAAATTTGGTGTGTATGTTGATTTAAATAAGTTGGAAAACCTAAAAATGTAATATGTTTTAAAGCACTTAAAAACGAACTGTCTCACAATTTGAAAACAAGTAATATTTGTATCCTCAGTTCATTGACTCATATGTTTAGAAAAAGTTTTTGAAAAATTGGTTTTTCTTGTAAACTAAAACAAAATTTTTACATCGTTTAACTTACCATATTTTTTATTCCTTATTATCAATGGTGCAATATGTCTCTGAGGAATGCACATTCTTTTACACATTTAAATATACACCATTGAAATATATTTGTATTATACATATTTTTGGAAAATAGTGCCCATCGTGGAAACAAAATATCAATTGAGAAATAGCAAAATAATTAAAAAAACATTTGACTAAGGAGAAAAGTGTGAGTTTTGTTACTACTCATAATAAATCTTCATGCAGAACTAGAAAGTGAAAAATCTTTAATTGGGAAATGTTTCACTAACACTCGTTAGCAGTATTTAATGTTCAAATGCATCTTGCGGTTCTAAGTTAAGTATTTTAAAGTAAATTTTTGTATCTTTAGTGTATTACTGTAAACTGTTACATTTAAGCGATTGAATATTAATTATAATAATATAAATTCTACTTAATCCAATCAAAATACAAAATTTTTAACTGCTACAAAATTGTTAATTAATAATGCACTTTTTCGTATATTGGTTCCTTAATTTACCTTGAAGTTATTAATTAGATTGAGTTTATTTCATTGCTGAACTGGTATTTGTTTTCAAATAGTTTTGCTGATATCATTTTCATTTATTAAATATATTTTATCAGACAAAAGTGATGCTTGTAGAAAATAAATTAGAAATTTCTTTTTTTTTTCGAATTTTAAAAAGTTTTTATTGGGTAAAAATAATTGTTTTTAAAAATGTTTGCATAGAAGTGACAATGCTTTTATGAAAAAATTCAAAACATGCATTACATAATGGCAGTTGATATTAATTGATATCCATAGGCTTTTGTAACTTTTTCTTCTGCCAATTTTTAAGAGACTTAGTTCCACATATAGTTGCATGATAAAACATTTTCACTCATCCGATGTAATAATGTATATAAATAGTAAAACTAACTGCAAAATTCAATAGAAAATACTTGGAAAATTATATTCTAACCTAGACTAATGTAATTTACAGAATTGAATGTAACAATGTTTATGTTCATGTGATGTTTCAGTCAATTTTAATAGAGAATATTTTATTGCATAAGGAGCACCAACTCCTAGAGTCTACCCCTAAACCTAATGGGGTAAACTTTACAAATATACAGATTTGGGGGCAGTGAAATGTATAAACAATTAGTTCTGAAAGCACATATATATTGTCGATATTTCTAGCCAATGAACTATTTTAGAAACTCACAAGATTTACCAAACTCTTCAAGTCCTAACCAAATATCATAGAATGAATTTTAATTCCCTTGTAACAAACTTTCCATTCTTACAACCTTTCCCTCAGGATTCATAAAAGCAGGACGCAGATGCATATATGATGCAACTAGCAATTTATTTGGGTCCAAATAATTACCCCAATTTACCACCATCGATTGTAATTTTAATAGCACAATAGTATCTATATTTCCAGCTTCTAGAAATGTTTGTTATTTTTTCTATTTATAAAATTTTTCTTTCATCAGCATTTTAAAGGCTCTTATGTTTATGTACTGGTTTGCATTTAGTAATAGTTTAGGTGTTGAAAGTGCATTGATTGTTTTATGTGCTTTTTCATAGATTAGTTATTTATGCAATTTTCTACTAAAATTCTTAGCTAAGGTTGTTTTTCTCTTTCAAATTTATTAGAGTTTTGAAATGTTGTCTAAGCTAAATTGTATGGGGAGAAGGTATGCATATTTTGAAGCTTTAAAGTCTTATATTCTGTACTGCAGAAATAAAGTTGTTGATTTCAGAAATAAAGAAAGCTTTCAAAAACCTTTTTTTGAAGAACCTTTTAAAGTTAAAAGAAAATTTATAGAATTAGAATGCAGTAGAATTTTTTCTAAGTTAGATCATGAAATCAATAACTTCACTAAACAACAATTTTAAATGCTGATTATCTATTGTAGACCATTTTCTATGTGAATTTTGCAATTGTTCTTCACTCTTGCCGATGTTTCCAGTTTTCATTTTGCTTCTAAGTGACTTCTAAATTGTTCGGTTCTCCATTTTTCCTTCAGCTAGTGACTAATTGCATATTATGTAAAAATGCATCAAAGTAATTTTGTCTTCTGTTTCTAATCTCCACTTCTGATAAACTTCACAAGAGCGCATTGTTCAGTTCAATTCTTGAGGCTGACCTGATAGCTGAATGGTTAGCAATCTGACCTCAGTTCAACTATCCAATTGAAGCTTTCGGTCCTACTCTAGTTAATCCTTGTGTAACAGAAAGTGATTATAGAGCGACAATCAAATAAATTAAAAGTAAATGCTTGGAAACTTCAGCAAAAATAGGATATTTCTAAAATTCATACAAAGAACTCTAGTTGATTGTCACTACTCAATAATAAATAATACAAATGTTTTGCCTACAGAAGTTCATGTAGAAAGGGAGTGCTGTAGAACTTCAACTTTTATTTGCACCATCCACCATGTGTTAATAAAAACACTTTTTATTATACATGTTCTTAAATCAATATACACACATAAAAATTTACAAATTATTTCTAAAATGATAAGATTACTAAAAATATAAAGTATGCAACTCAAAAGTAAAAACTATTTTAAAAAATTCATAATATTGATAAAGTAAAGTTGCATGATAATATAATTGTAAATAGTTGTAAAAATATTGAATGATCTGAACATTCTAATAATATTAAAAAATTTATTGTGAAAGTTTAAGTTCAGTAACCTTTGGAAATTTAGTATTTATTTTCTACTTTAAATGTTGAATTTTTTCTAAGCAACTCATTTAATTATATACAAATTGACTGATAAAGCATTTTATTTAGATAAATAGTCACTACAACAGTTTGTAAATAAGACTAGAAAAATTTTATTATTTAGCTTGTAAGTAGTACACATATTCAGAAAATTTTGTGGGATGGCTAAATCTTATATTTTTTTGTGTATAATACATCTCTTACTCGATTGAATTATTTTCACTTCGTTTACTGACTTTTCTGTCAATAAATAACACATGTTTTTCTACCTGTGCAATTAACAGAACCAATTGATTTTATTTTTGCAATATTATTTTTTGATTTTTTTGCTGTAGAAAATTTTTTAGGTGTTGATACTGATACTGATGCCATAAAATATTTCTGACTGTTTAGAGGTCTCTTAAACTTTCCATACAGCACTAAAAATTTTCTTGATTTACTTTGATCCTTGACAAAATTGTTCTGTAAAAAGAAAATATGACTGTTTCAACTTAATCATCAAAAGCTGACTTTTTCACATTCTATTTATTGCGTTTTAGAATTAAATCACAGAATTTTTATACTCTTCCTCTTTTAATGCATTATTTTGCTGTAATTAAATGTTTATGTTGAGATATGGCTTTCCCCAAAATAATTTTGTCAATGAATGCACTTCTTCCCTCAGTTTGTTAAAGCATACAGAAGAATTAAATGCAGTGGACACTTGGTCTTCCAACAATTTCTTAAAACACATTGGGATGATTTTGTAGATTGCAAAACTTTTCCACATCAATAATAATCACCACATGTTGGCAAACACGCTTTTCAATTTCCTGACTTTCTGAAGGTGTTGGTACTTCATTTTATCTGTCATGTATTGGCCTCATCCCAGCTTGCGGAAGTAAGACGGCTTGTTGTTTCAACATATCTTTCAGCATAAAATATGTTTATTCCCATATATTCCAGTGTATGATTTGCTGAGAATTATAGTAAAAAGGAAATGATTGACATTTGTAACAATAGAGCAGATTTCAAAATTACGCAGAAACTCAGCCATCAATGGCCCTATATATTTTCCACAGTTGCAAAAATGACCTACTTGGATGCAATTTCAAAGTAGGTTTCTTTTATGTGAATGTGTATAATCACACAGTGTAATTAATAATAAGGGCTGGACTTGGTGACTTGGTTTCGGGGCCCTTTTTGCTCTTCAAGGGTTTTTTATTTGGGGCCGTTGTATTGTATTTACTATACAGATTGTTGTATTTAGATAGTTTATAAAACAGATCGTTAGAATGATGAGTAAACAGTTGATGGATTGGAATTTGCATCACACAAGCAAAAATATTAAAAAAAATTTAGTTGTCAAAAATAACAACTGGTACACAAGCATTAAAAGAAGTCCCTAAAAGTCAGCTCCATAAATAAATATTTACATTGATTCACAGGCAGCATTTCTAGCAATTAAAAATTCTTCACCAGTTTTGATCCTCTTTTGAAAAAAGTGCCCTTCTGATATTATTTCAATTAAAATTATATAATAAATTTTCACACACATACAAATGGATCCCATCACATTTTGGCATTCCGGGCAATGAGAGCTGACTTATTGGCAATGGTTGGAGCGAATAAACAATCTGGCACAAGAGAAAGTACTATCCTGCTCTCGGAGGACGATCGGGGCCGTTGTGGCTCAGTGGGTATGTCCACTGTGCTAGCAACCTTTGAGTTGTAGGCGGCGCAGGTTCGATTCCTGCCAGGTGCATTCCTCCCTGGGTGTATTTCTCTCTTCTGTGTCAGTTAAGCTTTCACTGTGTGTGTGTCAATTACTTGATATTGTATGTCTTGTGTCAGTTACTTGATATTGTACTGTGTCTGGTGCAGCATGGCCAAATATGGCCCTTGCGCCATAAAATCTCAAAATACCAAATACCTTGGAGGGTGATCACCTGTCCGTACTTAAAAAGAAATTGCTCCGATCATCTCCATTATCCTTTCATCAGTGGTACCTCAGTGGAACACCAGGAGGTGCTTGCCTTAAAATTTGCCCCGGAAAACTTTCCCTACACTTGCCAAGGCTCCGATCTGGCCATTTGAAAAAGACGATATTCATTGATGGCCAGAAATCCTTTCCCACCTGTACAAAGTGCAGCTTATTACCAACCTCTCCCTCACACATCCTGAATCGCATTGGAGCCATACATGAAGACATTTTTAAGGACCCATCTGCCATTTACCCCCAAAATTTTTTGCAGACTGAATGACATAGTGTAATTTTATTTACACTGGGATAAGAAAGAAGACAACTGGTACTCAGGAGCTGCTTTGGGAATTACAGGGCTCCATTGAATTCTAAAACCATATCTACATAAAATGCTTCGTTTACTCCATTGAGAAGACTATTTCAGTTGCTCCTAATTAAATTGACTTAGTTTTTCATGTAATTAGTTACAGGCCCTTTACTGAAGATCAATATTTTAGATGAGGCTTCTTTTGAACTGTCTGTCCCTGCTTACTGTCCCTCATCAACACATTGAAATATATATACTCTACATTAGAATTTTTTAAACATTCAAAAGTACCATACTTTTACTATAACACTGATCTTGTATAGGATATCTGCTCTTTATGTAAAGAGCTTAAAGAGTACTGTTCCTTATTTTATGATACAACCAAAGACCATCATGTACAAAGGGGGCTGGTACATGTTAAATCTGTCGTGGCCTTAAATGTCCTCACATTGGCATGGCATGGAAGTTTGTGAGTGGGGTGGCAGCTCAGGTGTGACCTTGTCATCTGACTTTGGTTCCAAATTACGTGGTGTTCTTCTCATATCTTTCCCTTCAGGGGGTTGATCCCTGACCGTCGCCAATAGCCCGTGTTGCTCCAGTGCAACGTTAATTAAATGCCTACCTACCTTATTTTATGACATTAAACTTTGATGACAATTCTCATTTTCAAAGAAAGCACTCCAATTGAGCCCATACACACTGAAAATTATTCATAATCATGTCATCACTTTGTTTGAATTAACCGTCTCGTTGAACAAAAACTAGGCCAAAATTAGGTAATAATATTTTCCCAATGCATTCAAGACTGGGTCCCAATTTGAGGAAATCGGCTTAAGGCCTGCCCTGTTAGGTGAAAATATTTTAAAGTTTCCAAATATAACTAATGACCACTAATTTCAAATCATGAATTTAAGGTTTGTAGTCCCTGTTTCTACCTATTCAAACCTGATTGTGAGGTATGAAGGACTTGTTGCAAGTATGTATTCAAACTTGGTTCCATGTATTTTTAAAGATTTTGTAGCTTTCTATAAAATTTAGATTTTTATTTTTGTTATATCATTTTATTTCACTTTTATTGCATTTTAATTAAAAATTTTCTTTTCATGAATAAATATTAAAAAAAATCATAAAATCATTACATTTTTCAAACACTGATATTATTCAAAAAATAGAAAATCGTAAAAATGAGCAATTTGATAGTGTCTATGAATTGAGTTGTGAAGTTGAGTCATCGCCACTTTGACTTATGATTATCTCTCATAATTATTAATGTTTAGTTTTATCTTATTTATCGAAAAAACCTTTTTGGTTTGTATTGAAGACATCATTTAATTGAATGTGACTCATAACTGAACACTTCAACCAAAGAAAAAAATATATTTACAATTTCATTTTACTTTGCCTATTTCACTGCAAAACTTGCTGCAATATATTCTATACAAACTTCACTTGCCTTGATTTCTCTCGCTTAAATTAAGCTTTAATTAAAAGTATTTCACAAAACTATCTCAACTAAATTTAGAAAATTTTTATGAAAGATTTTCAAAATTAACTTTAAATCTAATAGGAAATGCATTTTTTAAAAATTTAATTTTTTTTTGTGATAAGTGAGAAATAAAAAAATATATATAGCTGATATTATGATTATGTGATAAGTAAGTTTTTTATACACATAATGTGTTTATGTGGTATGAAAAATATGTCAAACTTCATAGGAGCATTGAAATAATAGTAAATAAATAGTTCTTCAAATAATTTTTTTATTCCTGAAATGTTTGGTAAAAATCATAAACTTAAGTTTGTTCTAATTCCAGTTTTAATTAATTATTTACTTATTATCAAGAGTAATGTTCAAGTCAGGCGTGTGCTGAGATTTGTTTTATATTTCAGACTTAAAATCTGTAATAAGTCTAAGAATTTGCACACGATTATCATGCATTTAATTTTGTGTTAAAAGGTTACCATCCATGTACAAATTCATTTTGACTGCAAGTACATAATAAATGAAAAGTTTTACGCACGGAATAAAAGTACTGACATTAATTTGATTTGACTGATATTAATTTGATTTGTAGTATTCAGTAAAACTTCAAAAGTATATCTGCTATTAATTAGATTTTAATATTTTGAAAAATTTATTAATTTATCATTAGCAACCAAAAATTCCCCCTTAATGAGGGAATTTTGTTAAAGTTCCACCAGGTCAATTTAAATTTTATTTTAAATTTAGAGAGGGTTCTGGCCGAATTCCTTGTTTTGTTTGTTGACGAAGGAATACTAATTTTAATCATTGATTGCATATGGTTTACCTGTTCATAAAATGTTCCGAGATGTACTCCATGAGATCCAAATCCCAAGAAAATAACAAATTTTGTATTAAGTTTAGAGTATGACACATTGACGATCTCAGGGTTAGAAATTAGGAGCAAGAAAGTCAGATGCATTGGCACTTAAACATTTTTCCTGGGTCGCCAAAATTTCTGTGGAATTAGAAATGTTTTGTTTACATGGATCCGATAAACACACAATGTAAAGACTAGGCCCTACCTTGGCATTTGCATTTTGGGGGCTTTTTATCAAAGGACATTCGTTTAGGGTGAGTTTTTCATTCTTTGATTTTTTTAATATAAGTAAAATTTTCTTTTGATTATGCTTTAAAACTGCAATACTCGAAAACCAGGATAAAAAAAAGCAAAAGCAACATTCAATAATGCCTCATTCTGGAAACTGTTCTCTAGAACACTGTTTATTGCCATCCAGTTTGGGGAATTAATTTACCTTCTCCATTTGTGGGAGGACCTTGCGCCATAAAACCCTAACATCCAATCCATTTGTGGGAACGCTTCTTTTGGGGACTCTTATTTATATTTTATTGCTTTTATAGTTTATTTTATAAAGCGTCGTACCATGGAATGACAACTGGGTCCAAAAATGAGATCGCCAAAAAAGAATTGATCGGTGTAAAATATAACTGACAATTTCGAACCCTGTACCTGTTTTATTCCTTGTTACAGAACATAGGCGGTCTGTTGTGAGGAGCTTTAAAGTGATTTTCCGGAGATTTTCTTTTGAGGCTTTATAGTGTATTTCATGGCGTTTTCAAGCAAGAAAGTTGAGTTAGGCGTCAAAAATGACTACTGGGTCTAAATACCTGATCGTCACAATGGAATTTATAGGTGAAAAATACGACTAACAACCGCTAATTTTGAACCATGTACTCATGTAATTCCTTGCTGCAGAGCACAGAAATTCTGTTCTAAGTTGCTTTAAAGCGATTTTCAATGGATATTTTTTGAGATTTTATTGAGCATTTCAAAAAGTTCAATTTGGCGTCAAAAATGACTTCTAGGTTTTAAATAAGAGATTATCAAAATGAAATTTACAGGTGAAAATTGCGCTATCCCACTAATTTTGCAGCCTGTACTCAGGTTATTCCTTGTTGGACAGAAGGTCTGTTCTAAGTTCTAAAGCGATTTTCAGTGAATAATTTTGAGGTTTTAATGTGTAATTCAAATGTGTTTTTTGTACAAAATTTGTGTTCTAGCAAAAAAGTTAAGTTTGTCATAAAAAATGACAACTGGGTCCAGAAACGCGATCGTCAAAATTAAATTCATTGGTGCAAAATACGACTAACAACCGCTAATTTTGAACCCTGGAAGATCTTTGCTGGTGTGCGTGGAGGATATTTTCAATCAGACTGATTGCATTTACATTTTACACAACCAGATTTGCACTCAACCATGGTGTCCTCTGACCCTGAATCCAGGTATGCTAAACCTGAGAGCAAAATTGTCTTCCCCATTCAATCTTGAGTTATATTGCTATCTGCATCGCAGGACTGGTTTTTATTTTTAGACAGCATTCGTTGTGCTCTGTCTGGTGGGGATGTCTCAAAATAACCGCTGCATTCATACCACCTCCTTAAAAATAGACCCATGATCCAAAGCTTAATGTCATTGCAACCGTTTTGTGGAAGATGAAAACAGAAGAGACTGATTCCCCCTCCTGCGAAATTTGTATTCATCTGCTATTGTGAGTAACTCGTTTTTGAGTGTGTGACCCCCAACACTGCCAAGAAGTGCCTCGGGTTAAAGATGGTTGCAGTGCCATCACCTGGAGAAGGCTCTTGAATCCGGGAGAGTTATGACAATATTGTTTATGTGAGTTCGAATGTTTTCTTAGATTCAAGATGTTCGTTCTTTTCGAAGGTTTTATTAGAGCAAGAAAGAATTTTCCCTTTTGATAATAGAGAAATTAATTATTTATGTACTTTATCATGGGAACTTTATGCTAAGGGGAAATTTCTGTGCATTTCTCTTTATCTGGCGATGTGTTCGCACAGTTGTGGTTTTCTCTATTAGGCCTAATTATCTATAATGCTTTTGTCTATCTTTGTATGAGATCAAAGCTAGAAGGTTTTGCAATTTCAGAGGGGAAAAAAGATGTAAAGGGATTTTTTATTATTGTTGCAGTTTTAATTGCTTTATTTTTGAATTTGAAATCATGGATATTGATTTGTGTTTTCCCGTAGCGGAAAGGCAAGGTTCTAAAAAAGTTTCCGATTTCCCTGATTAAAATTTTGAAATTTGATTATATTTGTCTTGAGCTTATAAACTTTCCTTTTGATAATAGATAGTTAATAAGTTCCCATGATAAAGTACATCAATAAGCTAATAAAACATTTGTCAATAACAATTTTCTATGTATTTAGCTATTTTAAAACTAATTACTAATCATGTTTTACTATCTTTAAAATTTTGTCATATATTTTTCCCATTTATATGATCACGAAAAACATTTTTTGTCAATAAATGCAAATGTACATTCTGTTTTGTGAGACTAAATTATTTCTAACTTAGCGTTCAATAGCCCGTCGTGTAGCTCCAGCGTGACTTTAATTAAAGTACCTCTAACTTAGCGTTTTCTATGACATTTTCCCTTTGTATTAGAATCCTTTTTGCCTGATTAAAATTGGCAACTATATTTTATTACTACAGAAGAAAACATAATTGTGAGCCAACTATGCTTTATTTTGTTATTACTACCCAAAAAACAAAAATTCAGAATTATCAGATGCATTTTGTTTACAATGCATCAAACAATTTAATCAGTTGTGAACAAGTAACTGTCTTTGGAGACTCATAAAGTTCTTATTTTGTTAATTTTTCATTCATTTTAATTTAAAAACAGCAAATGATTGAGAATATAGTGATTATCAAGTGATGTAAATTTTCTTATTTGAACAATTCGCATGTCAGCTAACTACTTAATATTCAGTTCAACTGCAGTAAAATTTTTTTAACCATGTGTTTTATTTGCTTAAAACCTGCATGAAACAAACCCCTCTTGGAATTGTAATTCTATTTAATATCTACCTAGTTGTAGTTTTACATTTTCGGCTCTTTGAAACCAATTGACTCCATTTTTTTATCTCCGTTCATCTGTAAAAGTATTAATTAGTGCATCTTTCGTAAATATAAAATTCCTTACTTTTATAAGTACTTAAACCTTTTATCTGTTTGTAATAAAGATAATTAAACATCTCTAATTTTTATAGTTAAAAAAAGTGAATTCAAAGTTTGGAAAATAAGTTATTCTAATTAAAACATTTGTATGTTTTCGCTAGTCACACAAATACAGTTTTAAATATTTTCAGCTGTAACTGAAAAGTTGAGAGAATTTCAAGACATTTGTCCACATCAAAACCCTTTTCAAGATCTCTTGTCCAAAGAATTATTTTTTCATTTTAAACAGGCTCTACTCTGTTTTTTTTAAAACTAAAGTAGTCAGCACTGATTAACATTGCTATAAAACTTTCAGATAACGTATATATTTAACCCTTTCAATCTAATTAATTTTAATTTATTAGAATACTATTACTTATCAAGTAATATTTCATGGTGCTATTGAACTTATACGCGATCAATTTATAACTATTTAAAAAACTGAACAGCTATTTAAGTACAGTAAAAAAAATCAATAGTTCCCGAAACTTTCATTGCTTACACCAGTGATTCCCAAACTGACTGGAATATAGAGGCGCCACGAAATATTTCAATATTTTCCCTGAAATGACATTTATCCCACGTGGTTTTAGATTCGAAAACGAGGGGGCGTTGTGTGTCCAGTTTGATTAGAAGATTTGAGATGTACAATGAACAACGCGCTCACCCGTCATCCATTACAAATTTATTCAATGATACGATTGTTCAAAATATGTACTTATTTAATAATTTTTTCATAAATTTGGTGGCTCAGTGGGTTTGACCACTGCGTTAACAATCCATGTTCAATGCGTCGCAGGTTCGATTCCTCTTTGGGTGTATTTCTCTCTTCTGTGTCGGTAAAACTTTCATTGTAGATGTACGAGTATGCCCATTACTCGATGCTTCCTGTCTTGTGTTTGCCTTAGAAACCCAACCAACATAAATTGTTTGGGAATTTGAGAGAATTGCGAGTTTCATTATGTTTTAAAAACTGAATTGTGCTAATCGCGTCAACTTCGCACGACATTAGGCAGCCGTGGAAAATTTTGATACACTGAGGACGCTATGAACTGAAAAAAGTTTTGAGAAACACTTTTTTTTGCAATGTTTGCTCGCGTGCCGCATAATTATGTTTTTCGCCCGCGGATTGATATCTTGACTTGCGAAGAATTAAAAATCGTTTGCAGTTGAATTATTTTTGTATATTTTTTTCTTTAGACGCCAGTTGTGGCAGCATTTAAAAAGATAGCTTTAGAATTTTTGTTCTTGTTAAAACTTGTCTTTTAAGAATTTATCTACTTTCCATACGTCGATCTTTATGCCTTAGCGCAAAATTCGTACGGACACATGGAGGTAGGTAGTTAATTAAGGTTGCACTGGAGCAACGGTACGGGATCAGATCAATCCCGAAGGGAAGTACGGACTCATAGAAGCTCTCAGCAAGGAATCGGTATTTTGGAGCCACGGCATTTGTTAATGTACGTAGAATTTTTGTAAATAAATAAGTTTTAATTAGTACATCGAATCGTTTTAATTACACAACTGAATCTACTACATCCTACGGGACATGCTGAGCATCGTGGAATATTTTCTCAAAAACTTCCATGTTGATCCTCACAATCTCTTGCATTTGCTCGGGTTGAATTGTTTATAATTCACCGTAATATTACTCAATATTATTCCTATGGAGATTTCGAATTGTTTTAGCCCCCCTGCAGATCCAGGCAAATCGAAAGGGGTTAATATATAGCTTGTGTCCCGCATAATTCTACAGGATGAATGTACCAAATTGAGTGTGAATTGGTCTGACATGGATCGTATAAATACGTAATGTTATTTCTATGAGGATTTCGAATTGTCTTTAGCCTCCTGTACCATATTGACGGTAAAGAAAGACCACTTTCTATTAAAATAATCTTATATTATCATAAAAATTTACATTCCAATAATAAAGCTACAGTTTAAGAATTTACAGACGAGATACATAAACGATATGATACTGAGCGATTTTCAGCGCTACCGCACCCATCTGCGACTGCACCATACTCTAAGATTCTAAAAAACCTCCAAAGTCATCTTGAGAGGCAACTCCTGTAGATGTTAACTCTGGCATCATCTGCACAGCCAGACCAGGAGAGGGCGCCTCCTAGCAAGTGCTCTGTCCAGGATGACGGGACGTTACACCCCTCTGTACACCCAAGACAAATAGAACGCGGGTTAATATTTAGCCTACGTTACCCCCAGGGTTCCTAAGAATAAGTACCAAATTTGTTGAGGTTGGTCAAACTAGATTTGTATAGAGAACAGACAGATGCAAACTCTGCTTTTCTGTATAGATTTGTGTTGGAAAAACTAAGTGAGAGGAAGTATGAGAACTCCTGTTTTTGTATCTTTTAATGCATGAATGAACCAACTAACTGCAGTACTATGGTTTTATCCTGTACATGAACTGAAATAAAGCCTTGTGGTATGTGTGCGATGACTCCTCGCTTGTTTTTCCGTGACACATTAAATGATGGCCATTCACATGTGTCAAATCACGTTGGCTTTTTGCCAACTGTTTCTAAAAAATAAATTATTCACCCCGAGGTGAAAATAAATACAGGTTTTAATATTAATGATCTAACAACTTCTGCATTTTCTAGCCTTTAAATACTCCTCAGACAAAATTCGCAAGGAAGAAAAATTAACTCCGGCCCTTATGAATCAGAGTCAGTACGAGAGTAATTATTTTAATAATACATCGGAGTAATTTAATTGTATGTGTTTGGGCCCATTATTTTCTGCAAACTGGAGTGTTACAAGCGAGGCTGTTTCGTTTTGTATTTTCTTATGGGGAATTATGGAAATTAATCTACCCTGTGCAGTACTTTTTGGAGCTATTCTATTCACCCAATTTGAATACCATTTGTGTAAAAATGTAATGTGTGTTTTTTTAGCATTCCCCACTCATGGACTTCAGACGTATAACCTAGGTTTAGCCATGTTGTATTTATTATTTTAATGAAATATTGTTCGTTGAAGTGATAGCATAAAAATGATTTTTTTTTCAGTTTAGGGAAAATAGCGAAATAGTTTTAGAAAGCTATGAAATTGGACATGTTCATGCTTTCTCAATGAAAAATTTGCACGAATATAATTTGGAGAATCGATTTAAGTTCACAAGCGGATGTTTCATTCTGTTCCTATATAATCTTCATCCTTTAGTGTCGAATAATTACTTAGATTTTTCATCTTAGAAGGATATTGTTTTCTTACACGTCTACGTAATAGTGATTTAATGTTTCATTTCATTTTATAAAAAATCAATTATCTTAATGCTTAAATTTATCATTTTAAGTATCCCGGTTAGAGTAACATTTTGTTTTTTCATGCAGATTACTTTTTGTTTCAAATAATGAGTTGCTATAGCAACACGGTCTGCATTTCATCTTATGTCTGGAAATATTAATATTTTGTTTAATTTTCCGTATGTTGTAATGAAGACGTGAAAAGATTAATAAACTTTGTGCTTATTATTCAAAGTGTATAAAAGGTCTGAAAAGTTAAAGATATTTAGTATTTATTCAGTGTAGTGTTGTAAGTGGAGTTATTGGATTGTATGGGCCAGTGTAAACTTGTATTCTTTATAGACTTATTTTTGTTTTCAAACATGTTTTTGAAGATTGATTTGTCATGGGGATGTTTACAACTTTAAGTTGAGTTTGAAATAAATTATGTTAACAATTCTAACGAAACGTGATCTGTGGAATGCCTTGTGCTATGGATGATCGCGACGGTTTTATTATCCTGTTGCCTTTCGCAGCCGAATGAGTAGCCTCTTCAATGTGAACTTGGACTGACGACAACGAAGAATAACGCCGTGATAGTGGAAGCTGTGTCTGATCACGTGATTTCAGATAATCGGAAGTTACAAAATCTTTTCTATTAATCGGGCAATATCCACTAAATTGTTAGTAAGCCATACTTGGCGAGCACCATTATGTTTTTGTCAGAAGCGCCATCTGGCGGCTTCGAGCACGTATTTACCACGTCCGTTGATTACCACTATAGCAGATTGTGTAGAGACTGCACCTTCAATCTAATGGTTAAAATCCGTATGGCATTTTTGCTGCTGCAATGAAAGTTAACTATTATAGGGGAGCATAAGTTCTCGTGATTTTTGCAAATGTTTAGAGAGAAATCGGATACAGACTAGCTATTCTGAGATTAACACAAAGAATGCGTGGAAGTTACCAATTGGCCGTCACAATGTTCTTTTCGAGTTCGCAAATGATGTATAAGGAAGTTTGCTGTCCATAATTTTTCTATTTAGGTGAATAAATTAGACATCCTGTTTTTTGTGATGATTTTGAAACAACTTTTTATCCTATTTTTTTCAGATAATCTTACATGCCCATTTCACAAACATTGCCTCTGATGGTAGCCTGTGGGACTCTCCTGAATTGTAACTCCTCATTTTCCAGCCCAGACTGCATGCCTCTGGTGAGTCATTGTGGAATTTCTGTTACAAACCTAGTGCACGCTTTCTATTGCAGGAATTACTGACTGGAAGGTTTGGGATTAGGTTTTGGAGTTGTAATGATGACTGGATGGTTTACTCTTTGAATCATCAAGGCTTGCATCTTGCACATATTTTAATTCCTCTTCTTTTTAGCCCTCATGGGCACATCTCCTTCAGATGTGTACGGGCTTCACGGACATGAGGTACTGTAGAGATCTTTTCCTTTTCCATGGTGTTTACTGTCTTTATCAAACACGGGAGTCACGTTCTCCTGATACCCAAGTAACCTTTTTCTGCTTTCATCACACTACTTTATTCCCAATCCCTCTTTTTCCCTTTTAACGACATTTTTCCATGAAGTTTTGTGTTTGGTGCTGCTTGGCCAAATATGACCAATGCGCCATAAACCCTAAAAACAATCAAACACCCTCCTCTTTTTGAATTTTTTATGTACAAAGCTCAAAAAGAAAATTGAAGTTGCTTTTTAACTCTAGAATAGTTATCCTTTTCTCAAAAAATTGAGAAAACAAAACACTAAGAGAATCGCTTTTTGCCGACATCGCATTTCCTTTCTGATACTCGGTATTGATCCCGGACCTTCGCCAATAGCCCGTTGTGCTGCTTCATTGCGGCGTAAATTCAACTATCTACCTTTCTGATACTCTGGAGAGTGGGGTGCCAGTTCAGGTGTTGACCTCGTCATCTGACCGTGGTTCAAAATGACTAGCTGTTGTCCTCGGATCTTTCCCTTCGAGATTGATTCCGGACCGTCACCAATAACCCGTTGCGTTGTTTCAGTGAGAAGTAAATTCATCTACCAACCTACCTTTCTGATAATCACTTAACCTTAGACCTCACGGCAAAAATTGTTATTCAGATTCGATTTCTGGCGGCATTGTGCCCCATGACGACACGGCATTTCCCCCTATTGTCTTATAAATTTATCTCTGAAGTTAGATTTTAGAAACAAAGCAAATAAAACTGAATTGAAAGAAAATATCGTGATTCAGGAAACCAGTTGTGATGTTTCGGTAGCGGCAGGTCTCATGAAACTCCAAAACCGGTGTTTACCGGCATTGAACCCGTTTGAGACCAAATAACAAAGCCGCGTGTAAAAATGGTATGGAATTTATTATTTCTCAAACTTCATATTTCAAATATTTTTGGTTCAGGCGAAACAAGATTCGTCAATGCTAATATCTGCTACTGAATTCGCCCTCCAGTACTTACTTATAGGATACTTCTTCACCTCTAGAAGTGTAAGGCAATATTTTCATACATTAAGGTGGTTTAACATTCAATAGAGCCCTGGGGAGTCATAGCTGGACACACATGAAGTATAATTGAACAGTTTAGGTTTCCTTCAACAAAAAATGCAAGCTGCCTGACAAATTGTGGTTCTAGTTTTGTAATCATTCTAAATTTAAACTTGAATGTTCATGATTAATACTCAATTTGTCCTCATTTTCAAAAGAAGGGCTTTTAAAATGAGGACTCAAGTTGAGTATTAATCATGAGGATTCCAGTTTAAATTTACAATTACAAAACTGGAACCACAATTTGTCAGGCAGCTTGCATTTTTTGTTTAAGGAAACCTCAAATGTTCAATTACACTTCATGCGTGTCCAGCTATTCATTTTCAAAAGAAGGGTTTTTAAGATGAGTAAATACCAGGGCCGGGACCTAAAGCCTATTCCACGAATTCCCTCAAATGGGTCCTCGCACATACTAAGCTTTTTACAAAAATATCACATTTCCTACACGATTACGTGGTCTGGTTCACTTGGTTTGTGAATGTTTAAAAATTCGAATGCTGAGTGACTAACGTGGATGTGTTCATTTAGGAAAATTGAGCTTTATGTGGACAGTTCGAAATAAGAGTAGGGCGGTAGGTAGGTATTTTAATTAACGTCGCACTGGAGCAAAACAACGGCTTATTGGCGAGGTCCGGGATCAATCCGAAGACAACACCACGTAATTTTGAACCATGGTCAGATGATGAGGCCACACCTGAGCTGGCACTCCACACTTCCACACCACACCAACATGAGGACATTTGAGGCCACGGCAGATTTAACGTGCACCAGACCCCCTTTGCACACGACTGTCTGGCTGGATTCGAACTCGCAACCCTCCGGTTGCTAATCCTTTACTCTTCCAACCGGGCTATCTCGGCCCAAGAGTAGGGCTGAGGCCTTGCCTTAAATCTCGAGCTTCAATAGGAGCTCCGTGCTTAATTACACGAGAACTGAGAAGCCCAGAGCAATTAAAATAATTTTCCTCTAAGCAATAAACGAAGCAGTGAATGTCGAAGTGGTCATGGAATTCCATTACAATCTACAGTTAGGTGTATCTTAGGGATTGAATCGGGTCCCGCACTTCCTAGGGCCGCGCCTAACTAATGCATTAACCCCTCGTTATATCTCACACTCGGATATATCACTTTTTTTGCGTGTCCCCCGAAGGAATTTCGATTTGCGAACAGCGGATTAAATTTCAGTTTCTTGAGGTTTGGGAGTTCAAAGGTCACTCGCTTCGAGTAGTTATGCTAAACCGAAATGGTTAGGACGCCGGTGCTACGAACTTGCGAGTTGTTGGCTGTGCAGTTTCGGTTCCTACCTAGGTATATTTTGCACTCTTGTTTGTAAAACTTTTGTATTTAAATAAACATTCAATGCGCTGTTGAGTAAAAAAAGAATTCAAGCTGTATTGTTTCACTATTCCCGTGTATTAAAAAAGGTCAAATTATTTTTTGGTCGATAAATTTTATGCTCAAAATATTTCCCAATTCCTTAGCTTTTAAATATCAAGATCTTGTAAATATTAGGAATACTTTTCTAGTTACAAGGGTTTTTACTTAGTACAAATATGTTTCCAAAACTTTAAACTCAATTTCTGAAGAACTGTTTTTGCAATACGATGCTTTGTTTAAACAGTGATAACTCAACAATGAATTGATCTGTTTTAATTATTTTTGTATCATTATAATCTATATAAGGCAGTGGATGTTCTGAACCTCAAAAAAAAATCAGAGTTATTAATTAAGAAATTAATTTTTAGTTAATTTTAAATGTTAAAATTCCTGAAAAAATCTTGATCTTTTTTAGACTTTCTTGGTGAAAACAATTGTAAAAAATAACTTATTCCCTCTAGCAACTTGATTGAGGATCAAAACGTGAAGAATAATATTAGGAATAATTTCCAACTGGAATTGTCTTTCTGAACAAATTTAGAATTTGTGATATCACTGTTCAAAAAACATGCTAATTAACTGATTATATCTAAATTAGATAAATAATAATTAGCTTAATCTGATTTTTCTCACTGAGATTATTTTAAGCCAACAAGTCAATAACTTGGAAAAACTGAATTTTTAAAGTCAAAATTTAAAAAATTCTAGAGTATACGTAAACCTTAAAAGAAATAAGTGAAAATCAAGAAAAAGTTTGAGTTTTTCATTGCAAAATAAACAAAGATAGTAGACCCCCACATAGCATCTGCGCACAAGTTTCTCAATTGTTTCCATCTATGGATGTCGGTGTCGTTGCTTACATTTGACATCTAATTTCAATTAATTTATAACGAATATAAGCATCGGCATTACACATTTCGTACTTCCAAATTTGATCAAGCATAGTCAAATATGGCCTTTGCGCTATAAAACCCCCAAAAACCGAACCCAACCCATCAAATTTGATCAAAAAGGCTAAATAGCATTTCGTCTTTGCTTCTTTCTTGCGTTATTTCCATTAAACTGCATGGCAAAACGAGCACACCTCAGTCATGTTACTACAATTAGCTTTTGATTATCCCCTTAATTGCATCAAATTCGCTTGTTCAAAAGATATCTTATGACGTCAAAGCCAATTTTTGTGTTCGCCTACATTTTTTTCCTGCCCTGACTTCTATTTTCTGAACTTCTCATTGTCTTCTTTTATCAGATTCTTGATGAATTTCATTTGAGCTGCGAACTCTTCCGTGTATTTTTGCACTAGGGAGCTCAATAGCTCAAATCAAGCATATACTGAGCGACAAAATTGGCGAATGAATTCAGTAGCGTTTGAATTCATTTTCCTTATATATATATGTATATGTATATATATATATATATAATTCGCTACATAAATATTTCACTAACTATATATATATATCCGTTTGTTGCCATTTGCTAGTGTACAAATTCCGTCGATTTCTGTGCCACCTGTGTTAGTGGAATATTTATGTAGATACGGGTAAAGAAAAAATATTTACGATTCATAAATTTTTTTATTGAGCTTTTTTTTTATTGAGCGACATTCTAAAATTGCATTCGAGTAAGTTGCGCCACCCGTTACGAAAGATACCAGCGCCATCAACTTAGTGTAAAAGAAAGACTCTTATGTGCCGCAGAATAGATAAAAATTGATCACGAACATTTAAAGGAACCGCATTAGCCCGGTTGGAAGAGTAGCAGATTATCATACGGGGGTTTCGAGTTCGAAACTAAGTCCAACCAAAGATCGCCGTGTACGAGGGGGCTGGTGCACTTTCCGTTGTGGCCTCGTGTCCTAATGTTGGTGGGGTGTGTAAGTTTGTAGAATGAGGTGCCAGCTCAGGCGTTGGCCTCGTCATCTGAGCGTGGTTCCAAATGACGAGGTGTCGGTATTGATCCCGGACCGTCGCCAATAACCCGTTGTGTTGATCCAGTGCGATCTTAATTCAACTACCTACCTACCAACCACGAATATTTAAAATAGATATTCGCTGATAAAATTTAGTGTCTTAAAGTCAGAAGTTTGGAGCTAACTTTTTGTTCAAAACATGTACTTTAAAATGAAACTGTTTCGGTGCAGATGAAAGCAATGCTAATAAATCACTTTTATTAAAAAAAAATAAAAATTACATTGCTTAAAAATGCAACGCTGCAAATTGATACATTTTAGCTTGTAGCTTGTGTTTATATAACGTAGTCGAATCTCTTCCCAAGTGTTTTTTAATACAAAATATCAAATTAATTTTGAGCTATATTAAATTTCGCATTTTCCTGACTTTGAAGGTGAAGTTCATCATTGTTATTCATATATGCCGCTATTTAAATTTATACAGAAATTATCTAAGTGGGTTATAGATTTTTATTGGATGAGGGAAGTTATCTAGCATTCCTATCCTACAACTGAAATTTAAATTGATTTTATGTTACTTCCATCTCATGAATAAAAGTCATAAAATTAAGCTTACTTTACCCCTTGAGTTCATTCTCTGACAACGTTTTAGTTCTTTGGGATTTAAGATGGGTTATATCGTTAGTTTTCAATACCCTAAGTGAGGAAAAACTTCATTGTTGGATTTCTTTAATGTTTTTAAAATGAATATGTATGTTGCTTTTACGGAAAACGATTTTTTTCCTACCTATTCGCCGTGACCAATTAAGTTTAAATAGTTGCTGCTGACCTAACACGCCGCCCATAAGAATTCACTCGCCTTTTTTTTCTTTCTATAGCCTCACATACTGTTATTATGAGGGTTTGCCCAATGCGCTAGAAACCTGCGAGTTGTAGACTGTGCGGATTCGATTCATCCCTGAGTGTATTTCTTAGAAAATCTTTGTGTTTGTATGTCCATTTGTAATGATGTCAGTTTTGTGTTTGGCTCAGCATGTCCAAATGGGGCCATTGCGCCATAAAACCCATCCAACCAACCGTCTGCCGCCGAATGATTTTGATGTACAAAAATAATAATAATTGTCTTAATCATTTATATACCCTTTTCCCTCCAAATTGGTTTTCTAAAAAAATATTTTCGAAACAATTTTTGTATATTTTGTAATAAAAAATTGAATACTCTGAAATTACCAAAATTCTGTGACACACCAAAAATATATATTTTTTGCTGATCTGACAAAAAATAGGTATAATTTTTATTGATCGAATAAAATAATAATAATTTTCTACCCCTTTTAAGTTCATAAGGCTTTTTTAAGAAATCTGTAATAAATAATCAAAATTATTTATACTTGAAATTTATGTATAATTAATAATACAAAATTATTTATACTTGGTATTTCTTGAAATTATATATGAATATATTTAATTATTTTTGTTTTGACTTGTCAAAAGTCAAAACTAAACCGTTAAAATGAAATAAATCTTACACAATGTAAATCTTTTCATAATCCTTAAGGTGTACGTATACACTAGAAGATTTTTTTTAAATATTGACTTTAAAAATTCAATTTTTTACAATAGGTCATTGGTTTGTGCTTAAACTCATTTCAATATGAAAAATTCAGATTAAGTTAATCATTAATTATCTAATTTAGATATAATTAGCTAATTAGCATGGTTTTCGTACAGTGATATCTCAAATTCTAATGTGTTCAGAAAGACAATTCCTATTGGAAATTATTCCAAATATTCATTTGGTTGCCTGAGAGAATAGTTTTTTTGACAATTTTTTTCACCAAGGAAGTCTAAAAAGTTAAATTTTTTCAGGAATTTCAACATTTTAAAAATCAACTACAAATTATTTTCTTAACTAATAACTTTGACTGAGGGTGAAAATACCCACTAAATTATATAGATTATAATGACACAATAATGATTATAATAGATTCATTCAGAAACCATCATTGCAAAAGCTGTTCTTCAGAAATTGAGTTTGAAATTTTGGAAATGATTGTCTATGGTGATAGTACCTAACCCAAACCCTTGTAACTAGAAAAGTGTTCCGAATATTTACAAGATCTTGGTATCGTTTGAAAGCTAAGAAGTTGGAAAATATTTTGAATTAATAAAAACAAGTATCGATATTCTGATTAATTTTCGTGATTTCTAGTGTATACTTAAGGCTTTCCAGTTGAAATCGCTGATCTAAACGAATATACGAGCTTTTCTCGTTTTGTCCAATTCCTCCCTATTCAGACAGCCACCATGTATAGATGGATTCTTTGCTTGCTTTAGTAACCGAATACTAAATGAACATTTCGTTTACAAATGTATTTGATTATTTTCAGATAGTTTTGCTTATGGACTTAATAAACCTTCAATTTTTTTTACGTCTATTAGTCTAAATGTGAAAGTTTATTTTGTAACATCAAGAACATGTCGGAGGGTGCCCGAGTTCCCTTCTGAAATATGTCCCTATTCTAACAGAACGATGAATTGTTTGTAATTGTGAAAATTATTTCTTTCGAAAACCATTTTTTATTATTATCAAGTTTATGCTAATTAGAACATTTTAGAGTGACGCTAATAACTAACGTTTTTTGTATGACAATCATGTGGGTGGTAACGACATGTTTTTTAACTAGAAATAAAACTGGCGATGCAAAAGGCACCTCGCGTAAACGGGCTGTTTTATTTAACAATAAAGAAAATTGGCTCTGGGCCAAAACTGTCCTAATCAGATCTGAGAAATGCTGAAAACCAGCACATTAATGTCGTGAAAAGTGCCCTAATTACCATAAAATTGTCATACGGTAAAAAATTGCGTTTTAAATGTTTGATACTTCCATTACAACAACCGTAAACTGTCGAGCTATCGTTTTGCCCGAATCTTGATGTTGCAGTGCATAAACGTACTTGCAATAAGGGAAGAGGAGAGTAAGCAATTGTATAGATTCTCAACAAGGGATCTTTAAAAAGATTCTCAATCTCATTTATTGTTTAATTTAGTAAGTATGTTTAGGAGAAATGACTTAAGTCCTTTCCCCCTTAAACGTTGTGGGAGTGGGGTGCCAGCTCAGGTGTCTCGTCATCTGACCGTAGTTCAAAATTACGTGGTGTCTTTCCATTTGGTTTTGATCCCGCACCGTCGCCAATAGCCCATTGTGTTGCTCCAGTGCGACGTTAATTAAAATACCTACCTAACTTAAACGTTATGGAAACTGACAAGATTCCCTCAGATCTTAAAAACCTTAAACACCTTCATTTTAGTTTTCAGGGCGCTTAAAAACCTAGCCCGGTTGAAAAAGTAGCGAATCACCAACCGGAGGGTGGCGAATTCGAAACTCGATCCAACCAAAGGATGTAGTCACTTTAAGAGCGTCGTGTACGTGGGGCTTGGTGCACGTTAAATCTATCGCTGCCTCAAATGTCCTCACGTTGGCGTGGTGTGGAAGTTTGGAGAGTGGGATTCCATCTCAGGTGTTGACCTCGTCATCTGAGCGTGGTACAAAATGACGAAGCCGTCGCCAATAGCCTTTGTATCGTCGCCTCGTTGAGACAACCACCAGGAGTGTTATCTATTGTAATTTGGAATGTGACCTTAAAAATTGGGGAAAAAAGCCTTGATGTGGATTAATACCAAACCTGTATTGATGTCTATCTTGTGTCTTATGTCACGCAGCTTGACCAAAGACGGTCCTTGCACCATAAAAACCCAAATCAAACAATCGATTCCTCTCTGGGTGTATTTCTCTCATCTGTGTCAGTAAACCTTTCCTTGTGTGCATGTTCATTTACTTGACATTGTCCCGGCTGCGCCAAATGGGACCTTTGCGCCATAAAACCCAAGCCAATCAACCAGCAATTCATTACTGGTTTGTTCGGAAGCCTTAATTCCGAACTACTATGACCGGGATTCGAATCCAGAGTCTGTTGAACCATGGGTCGGAGTGCATCCGCTTGACCATCCACAACATAAACGATCTGGGCGCTTTCCATATTTTTCTATGATTTAGAGAATGCTGTTAGGATAACAATCCTTTTATAACATTATTTACATGCAATTAACACAATGTCTAATGTTTTCCTGCATAATTTTTCCGATAAAACTGGGCAGCTGTATCCCAGTTGGTAGAGTCGCGAGTTAGTAGAGTTTGAAACGCGTAGGGTTGCGAGGTCGAACAAGCCGAAACGAGACTGCTTTCCATGAGCGTATAAACAGGTCAGACATTGTCATCCAGACATGGCATGCTTCCTTCCAAAGGAATTTGCCGTGGTGCCATTGGATCGCCGCATTCCTCTTGCGAGGGTAGTAGTAGGCCCGGTCACTACTTACCGGTTACTTACTGGAGTTCTTGACAAAACATTACATGAGCATGCATGTTCTGTTTCTATACTGAAAACATGTGGGTGCGCATGCATATTTCAACTAATTTGATATCGCAGGACTTATGGACCACTGTGTGACTTGCCTACATAGACTTACGGACGCGTGGTATCGTCTCTTATTCCTTTAGGTGCCATTCAAATCATTCGGAATCGGGCCGAATGTAGGCTGTTGGTCTTTATCTCGGGGGTCAGATAGTGACTCCAACTGACAATCGAGGATTACTGAATGGGTTTTTTAGCTTCCCATTGAAATAGATTTCGTAGGAATTTCGAAGCTGCAGCCTAGTCCTTAATTGATAGCAAAGAAAATTCAAGGTTTACAAGCACTACCTTTTACAAATTTCAAGCTGTTTTTAGGAAATATAGGCATGAAGACGTTCATGCAGGCGGTGAAACCTCTAAATAATCACTTGTGAGCTATTTGTTTTTACACCAGTTAAACAAATAGCAACAATAAGTACCATGTTTTCTAAATTGTAAGCGTTCCTATTCGAGGTTACCGTATTCATGCTGGATATGGTATCCTCGAATGGACCACGCTCTTATACTGTATGAAAGGGATGGTTACTAATCGGGAAAATATCGATTTAGAAACTAACTTAGGGTCTTAAACAATACCTTCGTTAGTCCCTGCATAAAGTGCCCTCAGGGGCACATCTTTAGATGTGTCCGGGCTTCACGGCCCGTGGTACTCTAGTGATCTCTTTTCCCATTAGGCTTACTGTCTTTAGTAAACACGGGAGTCGCGCTTCAGGGATACCCAAACGTTCTTTTTCTGCTTCCATCACTCTATTCGGAATCCCTCTCGTTCGAATCCAACCAAAGGCTGTCGTGTACAAAGGGGGCTGTTGCACGTTACATCTGTTGTGGTCTCAAATGTCCTCTCGTTGGCGTGGTGTGGAAGTTTGGAGTGGGGTGCCAGCTCAGGTGTGACCTCGTCATCTGACCGTGATTCAAAATTACGTGGTGTTGTCCTCGGATCTTTCCTTTTGGGTTTGACCCAGGACCGTCGCCAATAGTCCTTTTTGTTGCTCCAGTGAGACGTTAATTAAATACCTACCTACCCAATCCTCTTTTTCCCCCTTTCACATTTTTTACTTGATGTTGTGTTTGGCTCAGCGTGGTCAAATATCGCCCTTGCGCCATAAAAACCTAAAAAGAGTCAACCAGACGTGCATAAAGTAATCAGCAACTGGTGGCCAGTGTGTAGGAACTAACAATTAGTTGACCCTTAATACATTATTGACACAGCCAACGAAATTTCGTTTTATGTGTAAAAACAAATGGATGATGTAGGCGATTAGTTTAGAGGGTTTTTAGTTTCACTTAGTAGACATTGTGTGTGAATTTACTACCTAAACATGAGGCTGTCTTGGCTCAGTGGGTATGCCCACTGCGCTAGTAACCTGCAAATTCTAGGCGGCGCAGATTCGATTCGTCCTTGTGTATATTTCTCTCTTCCATTTTAATAAAACGTTCCTTCTGTGTGTATGTCCACTACTTTATGTTGTCTCGTGTTTGGCGCAGCATGGCCAAATATGGCCCTTGCGCTATAAAAACCCAACCTAGTCCCACCAACCAACCTACCCAAATATAGATTTTAATATCGAATGTGAGTAATCAGTTATGAAGTACAATATTTCACTCGTTGTCGAGTTACATATTTAGTATGTCTTACTTGATTGCAGCTATGCATCGAGTGTTAATACCCAAGTTCTGTTCAGGAAATGGCAAGTGTTCAAAAAGCAATTCATCTTTCAAAGACCGACTATTAAACCAGAATTTACGGAAGCTGTCTGTTTGGCACCTTCGTCAGCTTATCACTGCGTTATCGCTCAAATATTTTGCCTAGTTTATTGCAGAAACCGTGGTCCTACCTGTTGTACTTGAAGAGTGCTTTGTGGATGTTGGGCCATCTCCAGTACATGAACATAGATAACTTCCCTTTCGTTCCGCACCCACTGCCGTACCTGACGTCATGTTCTTGGAGGACTGACCCTAGACGGGACGTCTTTTTTTTTGTTGCAAACCGTATTGGAGTGGGAGGACACTTAACTTAATCTCTGTTTTTCTTTTAAAAGAATGAAAAATTCTCGTCGGTTTTTTCCCCTCCAGGTATCTATTCTTAGAGGAAGACGTTTGGTAATCAACAACATCAGTGATGCTTCTGGTTCATTGCCATCTTTAGGAAACTATCATTTTTATTGATGATTTCAATCTGGTGGATAGGGACCTTTTTATGGCGGATGTTAACGATATTTTCGAGGCTCATTTAATGTAACTGTACACGCAAGCAACGTTGCCGAGATTTCATTCCGGAGGCAGGGATGTATTCAGAGGGGACTCGGACTGAAATGTTTTTGGTATTACAAATATATGTGCTGATAGCTTAATCGATGTAAAGCAAGTTTTGTCGAGCCCATAAGTAGAAAAATCGTGGACAGCTCTGAAAATATTAAGGGACCGTTGTAGTCCGGTTGGTAGAGCAGCGGATTAGCAACCGGAGGTTATTTTCGAGTTTGAAACTCGATCCAACCAAAGACCGTCGTGTACGCGGGGTCGGTGCACATTAATCTGCCGTGGCCTCAAATGTCCTACGTTGGCGTGGTGTGAAAGTTTGGAGAGTTGTGTGCCAGCTCAGGTGCTGTCATCGTCATTTGATCGTTCAAAATGACGAGGACCCCTCAGGGGCACATCTTTCTTAAGTTTGTACGGGCTTCACGAACCCAAGGTACTGTAGTGATCTTTTCTTTTCCCATGGAGGAATCCATCTGTCTAGTAAAAACGGGAGCCGCGTTCCAGGGATACTCAAGCGATTTTTTTTCTGTTTTCATCCAACTGTTGGCCAAATATGCACTTGCGCCATGAAACCACCAACCAACCCACTGATCCCTATCACTCTTTTCCCCCATTTAACATTTTTTACTTGATGTTGTCTTGTGTTTGGCACAGCTTGGCCAAATAATGGCCCTTGCGCCATAAAACGTCAAAACAACCAACCAACCCTTTCCGCTTCAGTGACCTAACAGATGGATGGATTCTTCGCTTGCTTTAGAAACCGAATGCTAATTGAGTATTCCATTTGCAAATACATATTTGACTATTTTCAAAGCTGGCCACGATTTTTCTACTTATTTATTTAATAAAACTTCGAGTTTCATCAACTGAGCAGACTTTGTAATGTTAAATGAAATTTACATTTAATGATTTTTTGACTGTTTTTAGACATAAAACGTGCATTTTACCTGTGTGACAAACGACACTCCGATTTACGCTGACTAAATTTGGTTCAGTGTACATTTTTGATAGTTTTTAACAAATATTTCGGAAAGGGCTCTGATGGTCACTTCCTGCAAACACGTTATTAGTCACTCATATATAGGTGAATAGACAAGAAGTTTATCTCGTCTTGTCCAATCCATCCCATTCCGACAGTCAAATAGCACATGGACGGATTCTTCGCTTGCTTTAGCAATCAAACAGCTATAATACTACATGAGCATTTCTTTTTCAAATGGGCTTGAATATTTTCGGACCAGTTCACGATTTTCTTATGGACTTCACAAAACTGATTGACATCGATTAAGCGAGTATTTTTGTATAATCAAAAACATTTCGGGGTTGCTCCCCCTCCTGTGAGTACGTCTCTGTTCCATGTTGTAATGACCTTAGTAACAGCTTGGGGTCAGTAGTCAATACCTGCAGGTTTTCCACTGACCGTCTGCCATAAATCTCGAACTATCTATCGGAAAGATCTCGTTTACCCCGAGGTGCCCTAGTGATCTATCGTTTTCCCATGGGGTTTACTGGCTCTGGCAAGCATGGGGATCGCGACCCCAGGATGTCCAAGCGATGTTTCTCCTCTATCTCCCCTTTTCTTTTCACAATTTCTTGACATTGTCTTGTGTTTGGCGCAGCTTGGCGAAACATGGCCCTTGCGCCATAAAAAACCAACCAACCTTCCCATCCAAATGTCTTTTCGGAGTGCATGACGATTACCTCTAATTAACTGCTCCTCATTGTCAACTGGAGGGATGAAAGAGACGACTTCTGAAGACTCATTTACACTTATATGTATATCAGAATCCGCCCTCCATATTAGGATTCGTCGAACCAATGAGCATCGAGAACGGGAATGATTGACAGGCTTAATCACGCCCGTTCTAGTCTTTCATTGGTTCGACGGATCCGAATACGGGGAGCGGACGCAGATAGAAGTACAAGTGTAAATGAGCGTTAAACTCAAACCGTGCAAACATTTTTTGGCGCGCGGTCGCCGGCCGTTTTGCAGCTATTGCAGCGCCCACAACCTAGAGACACAAAATCCCTGATCAAATGTGAAAATTCGTGTTAAAATAAATAATTATTTTAATTGTATCTTGGCTGTGTCGTCACTTTTAGCACACCACTTGGGCCGTTACAATATTACATACATTTACCCTATGTGTATCTTGAGTATTTTAAATTGATTATTTCGTAACATTTTTGACCGCGGAATTCGATCTGCAGCAATGCGAAACCCTATGCATAAAGGGACGTCTTCCGTTTCCACAATTTTTCTTCAATAAATGCTATACATTAATTTGGGATTCGCTTTGTAATCACGGACAGGTGCGACGGTTTGCTCAGCCTCTCACGACTCTCCCCGCGCTATTTGACATTTAACCAAAATAATTCTTCCTTACCTCCTTACGTCATTCTGCTGCGTCATTCCATCACATGCTCTGCTCCAACTTCGTCTTGCCTCTACCCCCGGCCACGTGAGTTCTTAATTTTGGAGAGCTCTTTTTTGCTCGAAAAGGCTTTCGGTGACAATGAAACGAAATGGAAATCTCTACCATGCGGTTGAGGTTCGAGATTTCAATCCAATAGGTAACTGGATGACCACCGCGATGTATTGCTTTCGGTTTGATTAGATTCGGTTTGCTGTAGATTTTGCCAGTGGTTCTCTGTTTCGTTCACCAAGTGCTTTAAAGGAGATCGATTCCTTGTTTCTTTTTGTGGCGCAAAGGCCAGATCTGGCCAAGCAATGGTGAGTAGGGGTGTAGTCCTGCTCCCGCAAGTCGGCGGTCGAGTCGTGGTTTTGAAAGACTATTCTTTAAATTAGGTGATAGGTTGAAGCAGAAGCATAGCGCTCTTTCCAGAAATGGCGTCCTTCGCGTGGATTCCAGTTCTGTTCGGTACCGAAAGCGATGGCAGTAACAAGTTAGCGGGGGAATCATCCACGGCGGTCGCCATTCAACCTTTTGCGTATCGCAGCCTTCTTTTAAAAATCGACTGACCCAAGCCTTCTCGTCAGAACCGCCTTATACGATCCTAGTATTCTAAACGTGATCAAAGACGAACGCAATTAATGTGTCATGGTTACAGGATCTGTTTCAAAACTAGATATGGGTGATATTGTATCGATACTTTCATCTCTCAATACCCGATACTTTGAATCGATCCCCAAAGAGTGAATACATACCTTGATACATTTTAGTGAATGTCGCTATCGTTGCAGACATTCTGTGAAGTCCGGGCATCGGATCGGTATCCGTTCAAATAGGGTCTTGCCGAGCCGAAACTTTTCCTAGGAGATGCTAGTCCGATACCAAGGCAACGTGAACCGCCAGTGCAAATAATGGAGGAAGGGCAACGAGAAGAAATCAGGGATTCTGTGGAACAAGGTTTTTGCTGGTATCGATACTTTTTGTCGATACCACATGCTTCGAAGCGATCGATCCAGAATGTCGATACTTTGACCAAAATTGCCCCATCCCTATTCGAAACTAGAGACTACACCACAGACTGAATTGCGTCGAATTGGAGACGCACGTTCGCTAAGTTGCCGCCCCTTCTGAGAAGCCATCCCGGCACAGTTCGTGATGCAATCTGCTCCGATGTCTTGAGGCTGCTACACTACGCAGGTAGACGAATCCCTCACCATCAAGATAGATACTCATCATGGCTGTCAGCGCCTTTCCGAACTTTCTCCTCTCTGCAAGTAGTGGAACCAGATTTGGCAACCGTTCGATTTTGTAGGTTCAAGTTCGCACGGGAACAACCTAAACTCGTCAACCACCACAATTCTACAGAGATGGCAAATTTCACTTTGGTTGCGCGCTCGGGTTTTTGAAGACAGATCATAAAATTCTAAATCTATCCCTAGCGCTACAATGAAATTTTGATTTTGTTCTCCATGCTGCCAATTCATGAATGGTAAATGCGATAGTAGTGTTGCGATTGGGTGAAAGAAATAAGCCTAAAGTGGAAGGATGCCTTTTCACATGTTTGTCCACATTTTTCTTGATTCTTTTGGTTTGGTGTTTTGATTTAAAAAAAGTTAAAACAAAAGACATTTCTTGAATTTACCATAGAAATTATGTATAACTTCTATGGTAAGTTTCCCTTGTTTTACTAACAGTTCTTGACTGATCAATGAAACTTTCAACTGTTCCCTAAATTAAATTTTGAGCTGTTTTTATAAGTTGAGGAATGAATTAACATGTACCATTTCCTTTCAGTCTGTAATACTGAGTTGTAACCAATTAATTTTGGTTAATTTTTTCATTTGATTATGTTTAGCTTTTTTGTTGAAATTAGGTGACTTTATCTGGGAGAAGTTTATTCTCCCCTGTGTGTGTGCTCTCGCGATTCTGCCTATGGAGAGGTTCGATTCTACCCTGGGTGTATTTCTCTCTTCTGTGTCAATAACTTTCATTGTGCATGTCTATTACTTGACGTTGTCTTGTGTTTAGCGCAGCATGGCCAAATATGGCCCATTAAACTCAACCCAACCAACCACATATGAAGAAGTGTAGGAAGAGCACTAAATAACTAGCTCGAAGTGTAAGCCCTTAGTGAAATCATTGATAAAACTAAGCAATACACATATAACAGCTCATCAGCAATAGCACTAAAGTCAAAATGGTCTTTCCATTTCCTCGGTCGGCATGCCTTAAAATGAATAGTCTTTTGTTGGAAAAAATCTCCTTTAAGGCCTTTTGCTTTTTTTCTTTTGACGAAAGTATTTGATTTTTATAGATTCTCCTCGAGTTAAATAACAATATTGCCGAATTATATCCAGGTTCTGCATGGCCATCTTTTTAAAAACGTTTTGCTTCATGATTCATATTTTGGAAAATGTCATACATACCAATCACATCACAATAACCAACTCGGTATATTGATCTATGATCTAACCATCTTTCAAATGACTATGGGGAAAAATTATGACAAAAATTGACTTACAATATAGCAATATATGCAGCAATGCAACGAATCTCCACTATATGAAGTACTTTTCGGTAGACAAAGTTGCACTGTCTTTCATACGTCTTGCTAAATAACTGGTAATAATTAAGTAGCTTCATCCTCTCCCAAGAGTAGTTAAATAAACTTAATCCAATAAGGTTTCTTCGATGACAAATTTGTAGATGGTACCTTGTTTTCGTGGGTCACTTGGCTCTATGGGTTTGCTTATTGCGATTCCTTCGTGGGTGTATTTCTCTCTTCTGTGTCCAGTAAAGATTACATGTCCACGTCACTTAACTTTATTTGCTCAGATTGGTCAAATGTAGTCCCTTACGACATAAAACCAATCAACCAACCTTGTTCTGTTACTTTGTCCCAATACAATTTTCCTGATTAAATATTCAGTGACGGACAAGCCCACGAGGAAGTCGGAAAATTCCCGAGAAGGCTGTGCTTCTCGAAGGCCGGTAAGCCTTTCAAATAACACCTTAAAAGTAATGTGACTTTAGCAAAAGAGAGCTTATTTTATATAGTAATTTAAAATGTTTTCTAATAAGGAAAACAGTAAAATGTAATAGTAAATTAAGAAATCAACTGCCATATCCGACAAAGGCATCAACTTTCATTTATACTTGATAACCAAGCTGTTCGTGGTTATCAAATACGTAACGCTGCTGTTCGTGGTAATCAAGTACATAACGTTGCTGTTCGTGGTAAGGAGCATCGGTCCAGAAAAAGGAACACATAGTAATGATATTAGAACCAAAAACCGTTGATTTCCCTTCATTATGAACTCTACAAACAAAAGCATTCGACGAGGTAGGGTTGGTTGTTTTGCAGTTTTATGGCGTAAGGGCCATATTTAGCCAAGCTGTGCCAAACACAAGAAAAAACTTCAAGTATAAAAGAGGGATTGGGGAATATAATAATGGGACGAATGCAGAGAAAACTCGCTTGGGTATCCCGGGTGCACGACAACCGTGTTTCCTAATGACAGTAGACCCCATGGGAAAAGAAAAGATCACTAGAGTTCCTCTGGGCTCTTTTGCCCGTACACACCTAAGCGACGAGATGGGAATTAAGTATAAACCATGATTTTCCTTGAGAAATTAAATCTCACTACAGCTTAAAAACCTCATTTGGATCAGCTTTGTTATGTCATGGTAATGTTGTACCAATATTTGGCAAATGAAAATTTTACTTACTAAATGAGATCTATAACGGTCCCCTCTTGAGGCCGGTAGATGGTTGCGTTTCCCGAGCTGATCATCTGCGCCAGTCCGCCACTGCAAATATTTGATTAACTACGAACTTTTAGCTACTTCCGGAATGTCCCAATGCCAAAAACCAAATTGTAGGATAGCACCTTGTTTCATAAGATCATCTAAATGTCTTGTCTTTAATACCTGTTCTGTTTACTGTGTTCAAAGTAATTAAATAAAGTGTTATTTAATATTTAGCCCCATATAAAAACAGATTCTTTAAAAGCCTGGAGTTTAAATCAAGGCCCGGGATGCTTAATTTGAGCGATCCGCGTAAACTCCTGCCCTCCTAAAGGTAGATAACCTCTGGCAGCGTTGACAGTCGTTCTCGATAAGCGTTGAGTCAGTAGCCTTGGGTAACGTCCAAGCAACAATGGCGTTGGTTGCCAAATGTATCGGCCAAGAAGTTATCGCTCTCCCGCCAGCCACCTGTTCTAACGTATGGCCTCCCTCTGCAACAAGTGGCTGCAGGGTGCTTTTTGTTTCGGTGGTGGATTTCATTCGCGTAATGTATGGCCAAAAGATCTTGGCGCGAACGATCCAAACAACGCGCCTTGGGGGATTTCGCTTTGCTTGGGTGAGCGAGATTGACATTGAGAGTTTGGCTCTTCCATCCTTTACTCGTTTTGTTTTACGTGGGACTCTTGAGTGAGGCCTTTTTTTTGCTTTTTCGGGAAATGGTGTACAACTTGGAATCGAGCTCACATCTCACGCCTTCTAACTCGGATACTACCCAACCGGACATGCAGCGATGAACTGACTTGGATGATTGGCAAGGAAATGTATCCATCCACCGGCCTCCGCGGTAGCCCGGTTGGAAGAGTAACGGATTAGCGACCGGAGGGTTTGCGAGTTCGAATCCAACCAAAGACCGTCGTGTACACGGGGGCTGGTGCACGTTAAATCTGTCGTGCCCTCAAATGTCCTCACGTTGGCGTGGTGTGGAAGTTTGAAGAGTGGGGTGCCAGCTCAGGTGTGAGGCCATCTGACCGTGGTTCAAAATTACGTGGTGTTGTCCTCGGATCTTTTTTTTCGGGTTTGATCCCGGGCCGTCGCCAATAGCCCGTTGTGTTGCTCCAGTGCGACGTTAATTAACTACCTACCATCTACCGGTCTCGGATTGAGAACTTTGAAATGCTGAAAGTGAAATATGTAATTTTTTTTATACTGAGGGCGATTCTTGGTTTCTCATCACTACTGTTGAATCCCTTTTTCGGGGTCGACTGTATAATCCTTTTTTAGGCTTACATCTTTAGGTGTGTGCGGGCTGCACGAATCCGAGGTACCTTAGTGATCTATTCTTTTTTCCATGGGGTTTACTGCCTCTGATAAACATAGGGGTCGCGATTGCAGGATGCCCAAGTGATCTTTCTCGATTTTCTCCTCCATCTTCTGCTTTTATTTCTTTCCTCGTTATTATCTCGTGTGCTTGGCCAAATATGGCCCTTGTACCATAAAACCCAAAACCAACCTTTTTTTCTGGTTCGAGGCTTCTTGCGCATCTGGATTGCTCAATTCAGAACAATATCAGCATTGTTATTAATTATAATACATAATCCTTGCTAGTGTCGGTTATGATGTAATAGATTTTTTTAATTCTATAACATTTTATTGTTTTCTGATTGAAATTTTTTTACTGTATAAATTTAAATTACTGGATAAAATAAAGTATCCTGTCTAAAGTCACACTATTTGAGGTTTTTTTTTTATTGAAAGACCTAGAATTTCCCGATTTCCTGGTGAACCAGTCCGTAACTGGACATTTGTATATCTTGCCTGAAACATTTCCCCTTTCTATGTAGCTTAAATCCTTTGATTTTATATATATTCACGCCTTTCGTTTCCTCTTGTGTCCCGTTTCATTCCTCCCATTTGAATATTCCTATTTCAGTGACAATTGTCGCTTCTCCACTGCCCAAGTCTCGATCGCGATATCAAATCTATACCATTTCTTTGTGATTCTTGTTTTGTATCCACCCATTCTGTTCAAACTCATTTCTTGGAACGGCATTCATTTTCGCGTATGCTCTTGAAGGCAGAGCCGTTGTTCTGAAGGTTAGCAGCGTCTCGCCGACCTTTCCTTAATTGCAATCTCAAATGACATTGACATTGCGATTTGTAAACGACATTGCTGTGGCTGCGATTCCATGCTCTGAAATGGATTGAGTGCTCCTATTTAATGTTAATCAATGTTGCAAGGCTTCTCGCAAAATTTTATTATCATAGCGTTTATACATATATTAGAAACCTAGCAGATCCTCGCATGTCATCTGCGCTAGTTTCTTAATTGTTCATATCTACTGATGTGGCTGTATCATTTTACCCACATTTCATACTCATTTAAATTCATTTACAATGAATATATCGTCGGCGTTCAAGCAAAAGTCACTGTCCAAAAATTCCGATGTGGAGATATACGTATACCACAGCGTCATCTCCAATTAACGCTCGGCAGTCTGGTAAAACTCACTAACTCCATTGAATTTCCGTTGCTAAGCAACAGATGTCCACATTTCACTAAGTTCTTTAGGCACTTGTATCGTAAAAGCTTAAATTGACTATCTTAAAACTATAGTTTTGGACTTAGTGACTTTTGCTTGAGCGCCGACGATATGTCATAATAACAGAAGTTAAAAGCCTGCTGTCGTGACAAAAGTGGTATAAGGCAACCGGAGAGAATGACCCATTGAGACTGAATGTAATGATAGTTCCACAAATGGAGAAGAGACAGTTCCATATCAATAATTTATTCACTTTAATAGACAAGTAGTAACAACATAATGCGTGGTGTCGAGGGTAGGGTGTTTGGGACGGCTCTGAGAGCTCCTTATTCTAAGGGGCTCGTGAAAGAATTAATAGTTTACAATGAACTCGCTAGAGGGATAAGAATTAAGAGAAAGATTATTGGACCTGGGGATCTATCAAGAAAGTTCATTGGTAAAAGTCTGGTTTAACGAAGGAGTAATTTGATCCTACATAGGTAATTTGAAAGGAGGAGAGTCCGTGGGAGGTCAAAGTTAATGAGATGACTTGAGTTCAAAGGTGAAAAGGGGGTGTCAAGATATATTGACCACATGGTGACAAGAACTACGTGAAAAGAGGATCGCTTAGCGACTTTTCTGTGGTGAGAATTATATTAAAGGGGTTAGTTTTAATTATCGTTTCATATATGCATCGATATCCACATTTCATACCTCAAAATGAAATAAAATTAATAATAAAAAATAAAGCAGTATTTCTTGTACTTCTTACTAGTCTTAATTACTTCCGATGAAGTACTTGATAAAAAAGTGCCCACCTCAGTCATGTCACACCAGCACTTTAGCTCACGTTTCCTTTTCGCTGATGATTTTTATCTTCCAGATTTCTCACTGCCTTCTGCAATCACCGATGAAAAATTTTATTAGAGGGACGAGCTCTTTCGTGTAGTTTTATCAGTATCATGCAGCTTTGTAGCTCAAATCGAGCATATTGAAACTAAACGTTTGAGTGGCTTTATATCAAAGACGGACATCTATCATTTCCAAAACCCTACCCTATTTTTTGGTGGCAGAAGTCCGTTTTCGAAACAAACCTTCAACTTTAAAGCTATAAATAACGTGCTTATACGCCCGTTTTTGATAGAAACCGATGTCGCCATTGAAAAGAGCGTGAAAAATCCTATAAGAATCCACTGTTAACTCGATTTCGATTTTAGTGACAGATGTCCGTCTTTGATATAAGGCCACTCGTTTATATCCGTTCGTTTTTTCGTCAATATACAAATACTGTCGATTTCTGTGCCATGTACATTAATGAGATGTATCTACCCAAGAGGTAAACAGTCGTAACGCCATTTTGTTCAAGCCCTCAGGGGACACATCTCCTTTACGTGTGTACAGGCTTTAAGAAACCGAGGTACTCTAGTGATCTTTTCTCCCATGGGGTTTACTGTCTGTAGTAAACACAAGAGTCGTGTTTCCTGGTTACCCGAGCGATCTTTTTCTGCTTTCACCCCACTCTACTCTGTTCCCAATCCTTTTTTCCCATTCACAACAAATTTTACTTGACTTGGTCTTGCGTTTGACGCAGCTTGGCTAAATATGGGTCTTGCGCCATAAAACTCCAAACTAGCCAACCAACCTTTTTGGTCAATCTCTCTATATACGTGTATACATCTCTACATAGACAGAAATAGAGAGAGGATCTGTCTCTTTCCATATAAATATAGATAGAGAAATGTAGGGAGAGATTTTTGACGAAATTGGAGTTACGATTGCTTACCTCTAAGGTACAGATCGCAGATAAGGTTATTACAATGAGATTTACTCTTCAAACTGCAATAATAGATTCGTGTTTGTTGCGGAATGGTTCTATAGGCTCTGGGTTTTTTCCCAGTCCCCATCGACCTTAAAATGAAATAGACGGAGCATGTCCCCGCAGCTTCATGTTTCTTTCAGGTTCTCGGTTTGAAGATCGGTCGCGTGGTTGTGGGTAAAAGCATAAATCCTAAATTATTGATTGGTTAAAGTGATTATCCATCGGGATCAAAAACACTAGTCTGCGCTTCCATAGCCTATCGGCTGTCGATTTGTGATTTACTCTTCAGACTTCTTACGACAGCGACCCCGCCCACATTATCCGTCTATTTCATTGTAAGGTCGATGCCAGTCCCTAGGTTACTTCACCGATATTTAGTGATTCGGAATCCTCTTTAAGCCACGGTTCCAGGTCTAATCAGTCTTCGCGTATAAAAACTATTGTCGATTTTATAATGAATCTTGGATTTCTCAATGGCATTAATTCCTTGCCGAATTTACGCGCTTAGAAGCACCGAGTGTGTTCGGATTTTGGGACTTGAGCTTTTTTTCGGTGTTTGACTTCGCTTTTTTCTGGTTCCCACCGCGTCAATTTTTAGCTTTTGCGAGGGGAAAATGATGACGGGAAAAAAAACCCCGCGGTTTCCGTCATTGTTTGTGCTCTTTTCCTTCTTTGTGGTCTCATTATGTTTTTCATTTTCATTTTTTCTGCCATGTACTTGGCGTGAAACGTTGTCGAATTCTTTCGGTTCCTCGGTACTTTTATAAATTCTATTCATAGTTTTGAGTCTAGGTTAATGAAATCTGGTCGAACGTAGATCTCCCCTCCGGGCCCAGTACCAAGTTAATTGACGTGGGCCCCTTATGAAATGCAAAGACGAAATTCCAACTTTGTTTAACTTACAACAATGTTTAACTTACACCGAATGCATAAAGTTGTCTTTTCATTTGCACAAAAAATGCAACGAAAATATAGCTTTTTAGTCAGGAAACGGATTACACATCACAGGTCGAATTGTCTGTCTTGTGTCTGGCGCAGCCATACGCCATAAAAACCCACCCAACTAACCTCTCTTTGTCATTAAAACTTTCATTGTGTGTGTACTTTATTGACGTTGTCGGTCTTGTGTTTGGCAGAGCTTGGCCAAATATGGCTCTTCCGCCCATAAAACTCAATACAACCAACCAAGAAGCATCAGCCCAGCCTCGGGAATTTCCCGATGAGCTAGTCCACTGGTGGACAGGGACGGCGTGCGAAATCGCACCATCCTCCCGCCAGAAGTACGAGCGAAGTGTTGATAAAGGAGAAGCTCTCCAGTTTCTCTGCTCTGCAGGACTACGACACACACAACCTTTTTCTTTTATGACTCCGGTTGCTATTTTTAAACTCTCTCTCATAGGTGTTTTGGGGGAATCGCGCTGAGGCGAGCAGTTTCTGCCTCTTCCTCCTCTTCAACCACAACAGTGAGCGTTATCTTGTTTCCGCTCGCCATACGAACCTACGTGGTAGAAGCCTCTTTTTTCGCTTTACTCATACTTAATGTACGCAGAGTATCTTTTCGGGGGAGGTTGGTTGGGCTGATTTATTATTCGAGGAACGCGTGGAAAAGATGAATGGATTTTCATTTTCATGTGTTTTCTGAAGAAGGGGATTTCGAGTTTGGTTTTTGGCATTAGAGTAACCCGGAGTCCCCATTGCTTTTCCATTTTTAAATGAGTAATAGTTAGATGTACCTTTTTGCCGAGCTAACAACCTGCGAGTTGGGTGTATCCTCTTCTGTGTCAGTGAAACTTTCCTTGGATATGTTTGTCCATTACTTGGCATGGTTTGTCTTGTGTTTGGCACAGCATGGTCAAATATGGCCATAAAGCCCCAGCCAACGTCAAAATTTACATTTTAATCTTAAGGGAAACTTTGTGGTTCAAAATGATGAGGTGTTATCCTCAAATCTTTCCCTCCCGGATTGATCCCGGACCGTCGCCAATAGCCCCTTGGGTTGCTCCAGTGCAACGTCTACTCTGCTACATACCAACACCTTTAGGGCAAATTACCGACATTTTCATTACAATATAAATTGCCGACGGAAATCCTCAATGCGGTTTTAAGATCTAATTATCCCTAGTTCCCTAGCGCTGTTATGGATGAAACGCAAAGTTTTGTTGACGCGTAAATATTTGCACAAATTTGCTGCGCAAGGTTACGTCTTTTCAAAAATTCGGTTGAAAAAGAAGCAATCAATTTTTACTTGTAGAAGAAAATACCAAAATGATGATTTAAACCAGATCCCTACTTATTGAGCACATTTGGATATTGAAAAGCACGCCACTGCGACGACTTTTGCGACAACTGCCGTCAAAGAAATTCATTCTCGAAGTGTGATCTTGAAAATAAAGTGAAGACAATAATGAAATATCTTGGCTAAGAAAACCGGTAATGATGTTTCGATAACGGTAATCCCAAACCTGTTTTTAAACCCTTATTCACATGTTCGCAAAAATTTCAGAGTGACAAGAGTTTTATCCCAGGTTTTGACAATTTGAAATGTTAAAAGAATTTGAACCTTGAGGGAATTATTATCAAACAAGACAAACGCGATCAAGTTTTCAAAAGCAAGCCTAGAATAATGTCACGACCGATTGCGTCACCGACAGCTGAATTCTGTCGGAATAAGGCGCTCTTGAAAAGAAACATGGTGGGGGCGCCCCTCATTCTCTGCGATATGAAATGAGGGCGCTCTGGATGGGACGGGAAGAAAAAACAAATTCCTCCCAAAATAAATTAAAAAGACGCGTTTTCCGCGACCCACGCACTCGCGACGTAAATTACCACCTCTCGCCCGTCTGTTGTCGATCGGCGTGCCTGCAAAACAAACCCTTTTGCAACTCGCTTCTCTGCCCACCCCATTTGTTTTTGCTGTCGTGGGATTGGTTGAAATCGCGGCCCTTTCCCGCCCCTCAAAACTGATGACAAATAAAATTTATTCCTGTTTGCAAGTCGGTTGTATTAATGCCGTCTGCTTAGGCTCTAGTAGAGTGCGAGTCCGACGAGAAGGCTGACGGCCTTGGGTCAGTCGATTTTTGAATAGGTGTGAAAGCTCACTTGGAGGGGGCTGCCATACGTAAAAGTATAATTGGGTGTTCCCCCTCCAACGCCATTATCACTTAGTTTTAGACGATTCATTTTTTTTTGGGAGGGGGTATTTGAGCATCTGAAATTGCTACTAAATAGGGTTTAAGAGGAGATTTATTGTTACTGTTTCACTAGTGCTTTGGCTGTGTCAGCCCTGTAATGTTAAATGAGTATTGCGTTTGATGCATATTTTACCTGTAATACAAAAAGGGTGCCTTGGCTCAGTGGGTTTGCCTGCTGCGCTTGCAATCTGCGAGTTGTAGGCGGCGCAGTTCGATTCCTCCCTGGGTGTATTTCTCTCTTTTGTGCCAGTAAAACTTTCCCTGTGTGTGCATGTCCATTTACTTGTCGTTGTCTGTTTTGTGTTTGACGCAGCTTGTCCAAATATGGCACTTAGCCATAAAAATCGAATCAACCTGAAAGGAATAAACTTAGATTTTATTTGAGATAACTAGCATGTGTTTTTTGATTATTATTCAATTCCAAACTCATTTCGGAAAGAATTCGAGCCCCGTAGGCTTTTCCCCTTAAATTGTCCCTGCTCTTGATGAGTGCTTTTTGAATATACTAATGTAAATTAAGTTCAAAATAAGGAGATTCAAACGTGTCTTATTACAATCGTTAAAAGATCGGGCAAAAAAATTTGGAAACTCCGAAAATTTATTGCTGGTTTTCTTCTCCGTCTTCTGTTTCCCCCTAGCAACATACAAGCCCTTAGAATTTTTTTGTAGAGTTTTAGAGATTTCTATGGAGAGAATGAGCTCTTGAACTTCTAAAGAAATTTCTATAGAGGTTGTGACCATATAATTCTATAGGAATTTTAGTAGAATTCTATATAGAAATTTTTCGTTCGGGAGTGCACGTCTAGCACACTATTATGGAACGGCCCTGGCACAACGTAACAATCCAGTTTGCGGAAACAAACCGAATTTCTTCCGAGGCAGTCAAACGTAAATACGCGATGAAATTTCCTACTCGATGCAGAAAGGGTTTATGGCTCGAAAAGTAAACGATTCAGAGGCGCATGAGTGTGCGTCACGTGATCCTCACCCAGTTGGCCTTCTGGCATCAGCTTCCGCATTTGCAGGGAGAGAGAAAAGATTCGGCGGTCGACCTTGGCGATCCCGTTCCTAGCGAACCGAGTTTCTGGTCTCCCGGTCCAGCTCGTCTGGTCCTTCCTTTCACCTTGCTCCTCGCGATCCCAAGGCCACGAGGGGTTTTGTTATACCTGTTTATTATTTGTTACGGCATTAATGCGCCCCTTACGTCACCCGTTATCGGAAGAATAAAAGAACGTGACATAATGAAAGCGAAGTTGCGTTCGCGTTGCGAACAGGAACTGATTGTGTTCTTTCTGTGGAGGAAATCGACGTGCTTGCAGCGCTATTTGTGTAGAATGAGGTTTTTCTCCTTTGTTTTCATTCTGTTTCGGATATTCGAAACCGCCCTCTTTCTGTGTTCTGGAAATTGACGATGCGTTTTGTGAGTGTTGGTTGCAGAACAACTGATCTGTTCGTATTCCTGTCCCTTTATTTGCTTTAAATTCTAAAACGGATTATTTAAAAAAACTATTTTGGAATTTGCAGGTTTAGACTATTTCAGGGGTGGTGAGACGTCTGGCATCCCACCTTTTTTGAATAGGTTAAGTTTAGGTAAGGCTGACAAGGTTATAAATATTCTTCATTCTGATGTCTTGGAGTGCTGTAGATGCTCTGTTAAACTTGAAGAGAACCCACTACCCCCCAAAAGAAATACATTTTTGCCCAAAACAAGGAGCTAGATCTTCACCCATAATTTAAAAAAATTTAGCTTTTGCAAAGGTTAAACAATTTTTTCGATCACAGGAAGACGGATTTCGCTTCCATTTCACCAATTCGGAATAGGTACAGGGAACACTTTCTACCACAAAACACGAACGCAATCTGCATTTTAGCTTCAAAGTAAAAGCCTCGCAATGAAATTTCAATTTTCGCCCAAAGAACAAGCTACAGCAAAATAAAATAAACTAAAAAACAAACTTTTTGTTCCAGAGTTAGGTTTTTTCAAATGGCAATGCAGGAAGCTTCGCAAATACGTATATAACTCGACGCTCTTTTTAACGAACTTTCATCAAGTCCGGCCAGATATAGAATTAATGACAATTTTTGTTTCATTCACGGAAAGAACAGGTATACATAAACTAGACAGGCAAAAACATTGTAATGATTGGATTGAATTTTGGCGCTTTATGGCGCAAGGTCCAAAAGTGGACAAGCTGCGCCAAGCATTTTCTTGAAAATAAATACTTTAGAAAAAAAGGCAGTTATGTCATCCTAGCGCGCTGCAACCGTTCGGGCATTGTCAAGGCCAGATTATGTGTGGCAACAAACCAATATTCTGTTAATGGCAGGAAAAAGCATACCCGCCCAGCAAGATGTTTATTTTTCCAAATATAAAGAAAACAAACACGGAGTTTATTAAACAGACAACTTTTATCTTTTAAAAAGTACGAAAAAGGTTTGAACAAAGCTTAATTAGTAAAAGTAAAATTCGTCCATTTGCTGAAACACTTCAACCTATGCAAATTTAGCAGGTTTTACATTGCTTTTTATGAGCCATTGAAACTGCACCGTCCTTGGGAATTCTATTTCTTATCTGTTCTGAGGAGTGTTCTGTCTTGTTTATTCGTGTCTTGCTATCTCAGTATGTGATTGGTTGTAATAGTAGATGTTGTCTATATCATGAATCAAAGATGCGAAGTTCGGATGCCGTATTTAATTAGATTCTAATTCCATAATTTGTGATGTGTGATAAGAACCTTGACTTCGTTCATTTAAGCAGTGTTTACATTACATTGTGTATTATGCTGCTGCTCCGTCGAGGAAGGTTGATTACCTTGGAGAAGTCCATTCGTAGAAAAGAGGGAAACTGACCAGGGCAAGGACTGCTATACGCAAAAAAAAAATCCTCTACGGCTATCGCCATACGTGATTACTTATTTTACCAACTCGTAATTTCTATTATCACTTCTGGCACCGAACTGTAATTTCGAAGCCAGAAATTACATTAAAGATACCAGTTGTTGGAAATCATTGCTTACGTTTAACCTGTCCCCTATTTAACAAGTAGACTCGTTCAAAACCACGTGACTCAAATGTCAACTCGCTGGAGCCGGACTATTGCAATATTGACTTTTGGTTGAGTAGCCAAGTCAAAATTGCAAAAAGTTTACATTCGTCTTTTTGGGTAATTTTGGAATGCTTGAATGAGTAAAAACAAGCTGAGGTTTGTGATTGAAAATTCGCAATTCTAACATTGAAACATTGCAATTCATGTTTTCAATTGTCTTGGTCAATTTTGCTCGATTGAAAGCCACTTGCATACACCTTTAGTAATTAGAGTGCTAACGTTGATTGCAATTCACTGGATTGTTATAATGCTTTGCTATTGTTCTTCATAAATTATGAATCGATCAAGTCCATGAAATTGTGCCACTTTTGCATGAATTCTGTTACACATTTATTACATCATTCACCATTGAAAACTTTAGGATAAGTTAATATACTACGTAGTCCTAAATGGTGCTTTGATGTTTTAAATATTTTAACGTGCGTATATGCTTTTGAATCCACTCTTTATTGCTGGGTAGGCTATTTTGAGTTATTTTTTGGGATAAGAGAAAAGCTAAGCCACCTTGGGAAGGTTAACAAAGTTGCCTTACAGTGGATTCCAAGTCACTGGTTTGTTTGGCGTAGGATAAAAAAAATCTGCTGGTCGATTGGTGACCGATAGGCCAGAGACGGGCGTTGGATAAAAAAGAATATTGGATTATATTTTGTCCTGCGTTTTGCGCAGTTTGTCCGTTTTGTATATTTTTCAAGTACCTACCGTTTTGAAATTTGTGCTATAAAACCCAAACCAACCAACCTAAATGCTGCAATATATTCAGTGTTAATTCTTCAGTGAATACTATTTCTTGCCTGTTTTGGGGTTTTATGGCGCAAGGGCCGTATTTGGCCAATCTGCTCCAAACACAAGACAAACAACTTCAAGTAAAAAATGTGAAAAAAGGAATTACGAAATACTAGAATAATTGAATGAAAGCTGAAAAAGATCGCTTGGGTATCCCGGGAGCGCGACACCCGTGTTTACAAGACAGTAAACCCCACGGGAAAAGAAAAGATTGCTCAGTTACCTCGGGTCCGTGAAGCCCGTACATACCTAAAGGAGATGTGCCCCTGAGGGTATTCTTGCCAGTGGAACATTACATATTTGATTGCTTCAAGGTATCCTTATGATGCGTGCAGTTATGTTCTCGAGAAACTATTCCCTGCTTATGCCACATCTCCCCCGCTGTTAGTACGATATTGCTGCACACAACAAAATTCAAAAGTGAGGACACATGCAACATCATGAGCTCCCAAACATTGCATAAACATCGTTGTAAATCTCTGTAACCTTTGTATTTGTATCACACGTAGTATATAGTGCAGCTCCGTCGAGGAGGTAGTCGATCTTGGGTGAGTCGTTTTTGAAAAAGGTGTGAAAGCGCATTTGGAGAAGGTTGCCACACGCAAATGCATGAATGGCAACAGCCGCGAATGTTTTTCCGCTGGCAATTCTTTATCACCTCTGCAGCGTACGGCAGCGAACGATAAAATTCGAACCGGAATCCTCACGTTGGCGTTGTAAGTTTGGAAAGTGGAGTGCTCAGCTCAGTTGACCTCGTCATCTGGAATCTATTACGTCATCTAAAATTACGAGGTATCGTCCTCCGGATCCGGTTCGGATCTTTCCCTTCGGGATTGATCCCGGACCGTCGTCATTAGTTGTGTTGCTCCAGTGCGATGTTAATTAACTACCTTCCGAACCAGAATCCTCGCTTAAGACGTCAGTTGTAGAAGAACTTGATTTACATTTGACACCCTGAGGTTCTCTTTGTTCTGCAGATTTGAACCAATCGAACGCATGTGGGATGCTGTTCTGTTATTAGTGGCATATTTGTATTGGCAAGTATAGAACGGGAATCATTTTCAGGATAATACATTGGATGTTGTTCCGATGAATCAAAAAGGTCAGCTACTTAAATTGGTTTAGAAAGCAGTTTTATTTCGAAAATCAAAAGTTGGAAACAGAAAAGTTTAAAAAAATCAAATACGTGCACATTGCGTGAAAATCGCAACTGCTCGGAGTGTCGCACGGGGATATCTTTCAACCTTTCATTCAATTTTCCCGAGATTTCTTCCGGGCTTCGCGTGGGGCATGACGTAATTTTATAGTGTTTCCATCGTTGTAAGATGTCAATTGGTTCTATTTTACAGGGGCGCCATCTACTGGAAGTCTTGCCTCACTATTTCGTTAAAATATATTTTAATTTTGGTACAGCTGGTATCATACGCCTCTTTTGGTGGCAACGCTCTTGGCGCACTTTTTATGTCGCCACGGAAAGAATTCTTAGAAAAATCGTTTTTTAAACGGAAAATAACAAGCTTTAGCGGAAAGTAATTAACTTGAAAAATACAAAACTTTGAAAAAACTTGTTTTTATCTGAAAAAGATTTGCCACCTTCACCTACCGTAACTCGATACTAAAAGTGCGGCAAAAACGCGCCAAGAGCGTTGCCACCAAACGAGGCGTATGATACAGCTGTACCCTAATTTTATGCTGCAAAATTAGTTCGCAGCAGGTACCGACACTACTACTCTTTCCAAAATTCGTGTCTTTCTGCAAAACTATCTTTTTATTTGAGATTTAGCTATTCTTTTTTGTTCAAAATTAAGTGTATGCAGCATACTTTTGTATGTGCGTAGACAAAGGCTGGGGCTGTATTGTTGAAATGAATGCTTTTCAAGCACGTTTAATAGAAATTTTAAGATTATAATTATTTCTTTCAAAAGGGCCAACTTTAATTTCTCTTCAGGTTGTCATAGATATCTATTTAATAATGAGTTGCACCAAGTATCTACACTGCTGGCCACCCAAATTGCAACACCAAGAAAGACAAGAGATATCACAACAAAATTTTTATTTTGTAGATAACATGTTGACCAAGTATCAAATGATTGAATTTATAGACTTCTGTGAAGTGTGGTTCCTGCCAAAATCAGTAGCCAGAGTAGCCGCCATTGTTGGAGATCACCGCTGCCACACGCCTCGGCATTGATTCAAAGAGACTTTGGATGTGTTCTTGGGGTACAGCAGACCAAGCAGCTTCCACACGTTGCCAAAGTTGATCTGGTGTGGCAGCTGGGGATGTATTCTGGGTCAATCGTTGAGCAACCATGGACCACATGTTTTCTATCGGCGAAAGATCCGGAGAGCGAGCTGGCCAGGGAAGCAATTCAATCTGGCGATTGACGAAGAACCCTTGGACAATGCGTGCCACGTGTGGTCGCGCATTATCCTGTTGAAATATGGCTGTGGGCAAGCCCTGAAGGTAAGGAAGGACAACTGGCTCCAACACCTCGGAGATGTAGCGCTGGCTGTTTAAAGTACCGGCAATGCGTACTAGAGGAGTGCGAGAGTGATATCCAATACCGCCCCATACCATAATACCCGGTGCAGGACCAGTGTGGCGGTGCATAACGCAGCTGTTCAGCATCCTCTCTCCACGGTGTCTCCAGACTCGAATCCGACCATCGTGGTGTTGCAGACAGAAGCGTGGTGACTCGTCAGTAAAGACAATTTCATTCCATTCTGCCGTCCACATCCTTCTTTCATCGCACCATTGGCGGCGGAAACATCTGGTTCTGCGTCAAGGGTAGACGAAGCAATGGACGTCTTGCGGACAGACCACTCTGCTGTAAACGGCGTCGAATGGTACGCGCAGACACTGGATGATGCGGTACAGACTGAATGTGCTGTGCTATGGTTCGTGATGTGGCTGAGCGATCCGTCACTGCCATACGCACAATATGCCTGTCGTCACGTGAAGTGGTGCACTGAGGTGGATGCGATCGAACACGTCGGTCCGTCGTAGCCTCCTGCATCCAACGATCACATATCCGCATTACAGTTGTTTGGTTTCGTCCAACACGACTACCGATTTCCCTGAAAGATAATCCACAATCTCGGCAGGCCACTATCCTTCCTCTGTCGAACTCGGATACTTGATCAAAAGATGATCGCTGTTTTCTACGAGGCATAATTGATCGTTTTTTTGAAAAAACCACAAGAAAAACACAATTGCCGTACTTGAAATCGTCGAAATCTCCAAGCCTTAAATAGCGCTTTGAAGTGGCGCCACAGGCGCGCGTGATGTGCGTCTGCGCTGAAATTCTAATCATTTGCATATCTCACCTCCGCTAATGCATGTTGTAAATTTCATATTATTTGCATGCTTCCTTCAGGGTGTTGCATTTACGGTGGCCAGCAGTGTACTTTTTCAATATATAGCCTTATATATGATACTAAATAATGTGTGTGAAATTATATACAGGGTGACCTGTAAAGTCCCTTTAGGCCCTTTAAATTTGAAATAGCGTCTCGTATAGTCAAGAAAGTAACGTGTACCTATTGTAAAGTGACCACGCTGAATTTATTGAAACAGCTTACAGAGCTCCTAGCGGCAAAATAAGGAAGTTAAAAAAATAACTCGAAAACTAAAGGAGATCGGCCAAAAAGTTCAATTGGGAAAATGTGCTCAATACCATAGTAAAAGCACAGGGAAAAGTTTCATGGAGTTATCTGTAGAATTTGGAGATATTCGCGATTGAAATTTGAACTATTCCATGCCTGAAATTGAACTATTCCATGAAAAAGGGGTCGTTACGAAATTCAAAAACGTGTTCTCCGGTGTTATACAGTTTTTCTGAGTTAAGTAACGACGAATTTAAACTCAAACAAAGAAAGTAAAAAAGATTTTAAAAAATCTGAAAAACGCACTCCGGAAAATAAAAAAAACTGACGATCCGAAATCACAATTTTCGCGCAACTAAAATACACGATTAAAACCTCTCGGCTATACAGCCACGAACGAAGATTTACTATTTAATAATTTTATCCTGATAAACTTTGGGGGCCGCGGTAGCCCAACCCTCTGGTTGACGGACTGCCAACCAGAGGGTTGTGAGTTCGATCCTCGTCTGTGCCATCCAAATACCGACGCGTAAGAAAGGGGCTAGTGCACACAAAATCCGTCGTGGCCTCAAAGTCCTCGCGTTGGTGTGATGTGGAATTACGGAGAGTGGGGTGCCAGCTCAGGTGTTACTGGCGTCATCTGACCGTGGTTCCAAATTATGCAGTTTGTCCTCGGATCTTTCTTTCAAGATTGATCCCGGACCATTGCCAATAGCCCGTTGTGTAGCTCCAGTGCGACGATAATTAATTTTCCCCTTCCTCTGATAAATTTTGCGCAGACGGGAAAATGTCAGAAACAAATGCTCGTCGTTCAGTGGATGATTGGTAGATTCACAGCAACAGTAAAACTTAAAATTTATTTGTAGACGAATAAGATAAAAGCGTGAATTAAACGTTCTTATAAAATTGAATACGAAATTTGTAGATTGAAACAGGAACGAAAGTTTCGACCATGCCCACTATCCGGGGCAAAACAGTGGACATTTACTGCGGTTTCGCATGTATGCAAATCCACATTGTGTCGTCACCCTTTACGTATCAGATAAAAACCGCCCGAGCCGGTGTTCTCATTTCATACGGTACGCTGTGAGGAAATGGCGAATTTCACTAATAGTCAGTATTGTGAGATGGTGCTCCTCTATGGCGAATGCCAACGTAATGCGTTCCAGGCTGCACGGACTTATGCCGTTTGGTTTCCAAATGGTCCACATCCAATTTCGGCAACCATTGGAAACGTTGTTCGACGTCTTAGAGACACAGGCAACACTAGAAGTCGACCTCGTTCGGGCAGACCACGTATGTCTAGTAGAATACCAGCAAAAGACATACTGGCGTGCGCTTTAGCCCATCCCTACAGCAGTACTAGACAAATCAGCAACCAGAGTGGCTTAGTGCAAAGCCAAGTATGGCAAATACTGCACGACAATGGTGCACATCCCTACCATGTAATTCCACAGCAAGGATTGTTACCGGGAGACAAACAGCGACGCTTCGACTGGTGCAATTAGGCATTGAACGAATTGGAGGTTAGGCCACCGACACAAAACCCATTTCTGGGCACTAGAAAATCCCTCATGGGGAGTTTCCGTTAGACAGCAGGTGCAGTGGTCCACGAATGTGTGGTGCGATATTTGGAAGGATCGTCTAATAGGACCCGTGTTCTATGACGGTTCACTAAATGGACCGAAATATCTCCAGCTGTTACAGGATGTGTTACCTGACTTTATCGATGATATTCCTCTGGCGTTCTTGTCTTCCCTGTGGTTCCAACATGATGGCGCCCCGCCGCACAAACCGCACGCAGTGCGACAGTTTCTTAACAAGATTTGGCCAGCAGATAATCGGCTACGGTAGCTGTGTTGAATGGCCTCCACGATCACCAGATCTTACCCTACTCGATTTCTTCCTCTGGGGTTACATCAAAGATCGGATGTAACCCCAGATAAGTTTACTGGATCTGCGGCAGCGTATCATCGATAGCTGCGCTACTGTCACACCGCAGATGATAAGGAATGTGCTTGATCGAATAGAAATGTGTATGGTATGGTGGCCGATGGTGACCCTTTTGAACACACTCGCCATGTTTTTGTTTAGCAATAAATTTCTTGCTTTTTATCATGTGTCTTACTTTTCCAATGTGCCACACTGAATAACACGCATTTGTTTCTGACATTTTCGCATCTGCTCAAAGTTTATCAGGATAAAATTATTAAATAGTAAATCTTCTTTCGTGACTGTACAGCCGAGAGGTTTTAATCGTGTATTTTAGTTGCGCGAAACTTGTGATTTCGGATCGTCAGTTTTTTTATTTTCCGGAGTGCGTTTTTCAGATTTTTTAAAATCTTTTTTACTTTCTTTGAGTTTAAATTCGTCATTACTTAACTCAGAAAAACTGTATAACACCGGAGAACACGTTTTTGAATTGCAGGACGACCCCTTTTTCAAGGCATGGAATAGTTCAAATTTCAATCGCGAATATCTCCGCGAATTTTACAGATAACTCCATGAAACTTTTCCTTGTGCTTTTATTATAGTATTGCGCACATTTTTCTAACTGAACTTTTTGGCCGATCTTCTTTAGTTTTCGAGTTATTTTTTTAACTTCCTTATTTCGCCGCTAGGAGCGCTGTAAGCTGTCTCAATAAATTCAGCATGGTCACTTTACTATACGTTACTATCCTTGACTTTACAAGACGCCGTTTCAAATTTAAAGGGACTTTACAGGTCACCCTATATATGTGTGTGTGTGAAAGTTTTTCATCTGTGTACTTACTGTTTAATCTATTGCAATTTGTGTGAAAAGTATCCTCAAAGAATGTAAAATAGCCTTAAGAAAGGCCTTTAAAAGACCCTAATTTTTCTTTTGTTTGAAGAGTGAGAACTCTGATATTTTTCTTGTAATGCCTGATCAATTGAACGTTACTCGTTATGGCACTGCAAGGGCAGATTTCTGAACCACTTTGGTACACCAAGAGGGGTGGGTTCACGTTACATCCTTACACACCATACATTCTAGACACAACCTAGGGCCACGGTAGCCGAGGTTGTAAAAGTAATGGATTAGTAACCGGAGGATGGCGAGTCCTAATCCAAAGACCGTCGTGTACTAAGGGAGCTCGTGCATGTTAAATCTGTCGTGGCCTCAAATGTCCTCACGTTGGCTTGGTGTTGGAAGTTTGGAGAGGGGGTGCCAGCTCATGTGTGACCTTGTCATCTGACCATGGTTTAAAGTTACGTGGCGTTCTTGAATCTTTCCCTTCTGGTTTGATCCCGGACGGTCGCCAATACCCCGTTGTGTTGCTCCAGTGCGATGTTTATCTACCTAGACACAACCTGCTTAAAGAGGCCACACATGCATTTAATACGAACAAACAAATGCCTTACCCCAGAAAGTCAAAGTGCATTGCAATGTCCAAACATGGTCATTACTTTTTTACGAATCGTTAAAAGATATGGCGAATATCGATACTGATATCTGTTTTTGTTTCCAGGATGAATTCCATCCATTCATTGAGGCTCTGTTGCCTCATGTCAAAGCTTTCTCTTACACATGGTTCAATCTGCAAGCTGCGAAGCGCAAATACTTCAAGAAACACGAGAAGCGCATGAGCTTGGAGGAGGAGAGAAGATGCAAAGAGGAACTACAGGTAGTTTACCAGTTGCTTGTCATTGTTCTTAGATTGGACGTAATTTAACCCATAATCGGTGGCTTGAAACTTTTGAAAATAGTAATGTGTGGCCCCATGGACACCATAATTTGAATTTATAAGTAAAAGTATACAAAAAATCACATGAGTTTCAGAAGTTATGCTTATTGTATTTAGCATATCTAAGGAGAAAATATATTTTTTAATTATTTTTTTAAATAACTAATTTGTATCCTTAAGAATAGTTTTTTTAGCAATTAGAAACTTCACCAAAAGAAAACAAACAGCAATTTATGTTCAACAAAATGAAAAAAATCCTTTTGTTATCTATGTTTAACTTGTAAAAAGAACAGTTGCAAATAAAGTGTTATTTGAAAGTAATCCATGAAAATACATCATGTATCGAAATCAAGAGAATACAAAATGTCTGTTTTTCAAACTTTCTCAGAGCATTGAAAATATATTTTAAACTGTTTAATTTTAACACATACCTTAAACAGAGATACAAATATTGGCAATACATTTCAAACGGGATTTTATTTAAAACACAGATACATCTTTTCTTTTGCAGTACTGTCAAAGCATTTTTTCATGACATTCCAATTCAGTGGAATTGGAAATGGGGACTTTCTATACCAATTCCATTATTGCCACTAACATTACTTTTCATTTCATTCTATAATATATGTACAGGGTGTTTCTCTCAATACATCCTTTAGAAACTTATTCCTCCATGGGTGCATTTCTCTCTTCTGTGTCAGTAAAGCTTTCATTGTGTGTCTGTCTATTACCTGATATTGTATGTCGTGTCTGGCGCTTCATGGCCAAATATGGCCCTTGCGCCATAAAACCCCAAAACCAACCAACCTGTACAAACTTAAGGAGAGGTAGGGAAAACAAAATTAAACTGTATTCACATTTGTCTGCAAGCACCACCTAGATTTGCTAGAGGGCACTGTTGGACAGCACAGTGGGTAGCCAGTTTGTACGGCCATCCATGCATCGAAACTATCAGGTGTTCAATACTGTGAAAATGGGTATATAACTTCTGTCAAATTGTAAAATTTAGGCTGATAAAAGCATTCGCATACTTGCTATTTTACATTCCTACGTCTTAGTGTACCCTTTGATTCAGTGGTTCCCAAAGTGTGGTCTACGACACACGATTTCAGGGGGAGGTCACGGAAAGTATGGAAAGAAGCTAAGAATATAAAAAATTTTACTTGGTGTAAATAATATTAATCATAACTAATATAGTATATATGTATGTGTGAAGCAAGAGAAGCAAAAGCCTTTCCCCATTCTTCATAGAACACTCAATCGTTTTCGCATTCCTAGAGTGATCTAATTGGTTGGAGTTCCGTGCATTCTGGTCACGATGGAAACGCTCAAAGCAGAGCAGGAAAATAATTAATTCTAACTTGAGAACATCGGAATTTTCGCATGTAGTAGGCAGACCATATTGGTTATCAATTTTGTAAATATTCCATCTGTTATACATTTCGTATCACTATCGTTAATAAGTAGTTTTTGTAATGCTAATACTTGAATTCTTAGCTGAAATTTATACGACTGCATTGGTCCCAAGTTGGGGCCGTTTCTGGCTTGATATATATAATAATGATTATACACAGTGCGTCAAATAAGTTTTAAGACTGGGTCTGTAAAAAGAAATGGAAACAAGAAATTAATACCTGTTTTGGTTTTTTATTCAAAATAGGACCCTCCGGCTTCAATGCACATTTTACAGCGATTTATTAATAAATCGAACGCCTGTTGTAAATCACTTTGTGGAATGGCCTGCAAAGCACGCGTCGAAGCTTCTTGTATGGTCGAAATATCCTCAAAATAACACCCTTTTAACTTCATTTTAAGTTTTGGGAATAAGGAGTAGTCACAGGGTGCTAAATCAGGTGAATACGGTGGATGGTTCAACACACAGACATTATTTTTTGCCAAAAATCGACGAACAATAAGGGAGGTGTGACTGGGTGCATTGTCGTGTAACAAACACCAACTGCTTTCAGTCCTATAGTCTGGACGAATGCGACGAATTCTGGCCATCAAACGCTTTAAACAGCTAAGTAGTTTTGACCTGTAATTGTTTGTCCAGTTGGAACAAATTCTTTGTGGATAATACCTTTACTATCGAAGAATGTAATGAGCATTGTTTTGATTTTGGATGGAACTTTTCTTGGTTTTTTGGCTTGCGGTGAATTTGGTGACTTCCATTCCGCACTTTGTCGCTTTGTTTCAGGATCATATTGGAAACACCAGGTTTCATCACCTGTAACAATGGACTTCAAGAAGTTTGGATCGTTTTCAGCGGCTGAAATGATGTCTCTGCAATGTGCACTTCTCATTGCTTTTTGTTCAGGGGTTAAAGTGTGTGGAACAAATTCAGCACACACTTTTGTTTTGCCCAAATCTTCAATCAGGATGGTTCGAATTGTTTCTTTGTTGATATTTAAATTGTCTTCCATCATTCTCAGTGACGCACAGCAATCGTTTGTTACGAAATTTCGTACTTTTTCAAGAACTTCAGGTGTTCTAGATGAAAATGGTCTTCCACTATGCTGATGATCTTCTACCGTATCTCTTCCGTCCAAAAAAGTTTTGTGCCACACAAAAACATTTGATCTACTTAAACAACAGTCACTGTAAACTTGTTTCATGAGTTGGTATGTTTCCGAAGCACTTTTACCAAGTTTTGCGTTAAATTTAATTACAGCTCTTTGCTCTATCTTAAAAAATCAACATGAAAAAAATTCCCTTCTGCAATGAACGCTCGCCTTCTCTCAGATACTTAACGAAATGCGCACAACTTGTTGGCAGTGTGTCACCAGACGATGGACGTTATGACGCATGCGCATTTACACTCACAGCGCCATTACAACCAGCGCTCTGGGACGAGTCTTAAAACTTATTTGACACACTGTGTATTTACATCAAGTAAACTTTTACATGTGTATGGAGGGGTTTTGTGTATGGTGTTTCGAAAGGCTTTGAGCTCCTTATTCTAAAGGGCTCTTGAAAGAATGATAAGTTAAAAATTAACCCTCCAGAGGAATAAGGATTGGAAGGAAGGTTATTGAATTGGGGGAAATATTAGGAACGCTTATTGGCAAAGAAGGTGGTGTTTTTATTAGTTGCATGTGCATCTTAATTGTTGAGGAATGCATCGGTAATCAGAAAGGAAGAAGGAACAAAGAAATTACATGAATGGGACTGTTGGGAACCATGGTTAGTGAGATGTGAAAGCTCAGTGTTATGTATCTGGCAACAGCCAGATTAGAGAACCTTCCAAGCTGTGTGACGCGCGCGTGCTTTTTTTACCTTTTTGGGTTCCGTAGTTTCGTATTGTACATATTCGGTGTAGTTGTTGTTATGCTCGTTCGTGCCTGTGTATCTTAATGCTAATAAATGTTCTTTGCGTGTATGTAAAACGAATCGTATCGTCTCTCGGTCTACCTGGCATACATGACAAAAGAGTTGGCGACGAGGAATGGGATCTTCGAACATTAATTTTGAATCTTATGATGCGTCTGTGGAAGACTGGTCCAGTTATGTGGAACGTTTAGAATCTTACTTCGTTGTTAATGGGATCGAAGATAAAATGAAAGTCCCTGCTATTTTAAGCCTTATGGGAGCAACAACGTATAAATTGTTAAAGAATCTGGCCACTCCGAACATTCCTTCTGAATTGACTTATCAAGATATTGTAAAATTACTTTCGGAACATTTGAATCCTAAACCACTAGAGATGACAGAACGGTTTCGTTTCTACAAGAGGAAGCAATTTGAAGGTGAGTCCATTGCAAATTATTGTGCCGAATTACAAAAACTGTCGATACACTGTAACTTTGGGAACAATTTAAGTACGATGCTTCGTGATAAATTGGTGATGGGTCTCAACAACGAAAATATACAGAAAAAGCTGTTAGCAGAGGATAAGTTAACATACGAAAAAGCTAAGAGCATTGCATTCGCAATGGAATCTGCTCAGAGAGATGTGTGTGAAATTCAGAATCAAATGGTATCGATAAAAAAATTACATAGTTCGCAAGATAAAACTATCAAAAAAGATTTTTCTAAATTTAAGAAATCTGAACCTACAAAGAAGTTTGATAAATCTCGGAAATGTTACAGATGTGATAGTACTCAACATTTAGCTCACGAATGTAAGCACAAGAACACTCAGTGTAGGAATTGCTTAAAGAACGGGCATTTGGCAAAAGTCTGCCGCTCAAAACGTAACGAAACAGTTAAACAAATAGAATCTTGTTCTGAAACTGTACCAGTTAATAGCGTTAAATCACCACGACATGCAAGGGATAAGATTTTATTAGAAATTTTTGTTGAAGGGAATAAATGTTTATTTGAATTAGATACTGGAGCTGCTATTAGTTGTATGAATGTGAATGAATTTAAGAAACTTTGTCCGGATGTAGCCATTAAGCCTACCAAATTATTGCTTAGGAATTTCGATAATTCTATGATAACATCAGCTGGCCAAGCAGTGGTGCAAATTCAATACAAAGATCAAATTAATACAGAAACTATTTATTTGGTACATGCAACAGTAAACGCAGTTTTTGGTCGTGAATGGTTGAGAAATTTCCAATTAGACTGGAGCTCAATTAAAGCAGTTCGGGTTGAAAATTGTAATTCTCGAACCAATAAATTAAATATCTTGCTTCAAAAGTATGAGAAAATTTTTTCTCCGGGTATCGGGAAACTGGAAAAGTTTTGTTGCCGTCTTCAAATGAAACCTAATTACAAACCGGTATTTTTTAAACCTCGACCAGTACCATTTGCTTTAAAAGAAAGAATAGAAACTGAACTTAATAGGTTAGTTGCAGAAGACATCATTGAGCCGGTGACATATAGTGATTGGGCTACACCAATTGTTCCTGTTATCAAACAGAATGGGAACCTACGAATCTGTGGTGATTATAAGGTGACTATCAACCCGGGACTAAAAATTGAGCAGTATCCTTTACCCCGTATCGAGGACATTTTTGCTGAACTGTCAGGAGGGGAGTTCTTTACTAAAATCGACTTATCTGAGGCATACCTTCAAATGTTAGTTGATGAGCAGGACCGACATCTATTGACGATCAATACTCACAAGGGTTTGTTCCGTTACAAGAGAATGAATTATGGTATAGCCTTAGCTCCGGCAGTGTGGCAGAGAGCCATTGAACAAGTTTTATCAGGCATCGCGGGGGTACACGTATTTTTAGACGATATTACCGTAACGGGGAGAAATGATCAAGAGCATTTTGAAAGGTTAGAATTAGTACTACAGAGACTAGAAGAATATGGTCTCAGAGTAAATAAGCGGAAAAGTGAATTTTTTAAGAAATCTGTGAATTATTGTGGTCATACAATTGATAAATTCGGCCTCCACAAAACACAAGAAAAAATCGATGCAATTACGAAGGTACCAGTTCCAAAAACTGTATCTGATTTGAAGAGTTTTTTGGGTTTAGTCAATTACTACGGAAAATTTATTCCCAACTTATCTACTCGTGTCGCTCCTATCAATAATTTACTGCAGAAAGGTACTAAATTTTTGTGGACTGCAGAATGTGAAAAAGCTTTCAAGGCATTGAAACAAGAAATTGCTTCAGACCGAATTTTATGCCATTATGATCCTAAGTTACCTCTTGTATTACAAACTGATGCATCACCAGTTGGAATAGGAGCAGTTTTAAGTCACATTATGCCAGATGGTTCAGAAAAACCAGCAATGTTTGCATCAAGGTCATTGACTAAAACGGAACGTAATTATTCGCAGATAGACAAGGAAGCATTGAGTATCGTATGGGGAGTAAAGAGATTTTATCAATATTTATTTGGTCGACATTTTGATCTCGTAACCGATCATAAACCCCTAGTATCAATTTTCGCACCTAATCGTAGTTTACCATGTCTATCAGCAACACGAATGATTCATTATGCACTTTCTCTCCAAGCATTCAGTTATACAATCAAGTATCGAAACACTAAGAATCATGGCAATGCCGATGCACTTTCACGGTTACCACTAGCAGTTGACAAGGACTGTGAGTACTTGACTGAAGCAGACGTGACAAATATTTCGCAAGTTGAATTAATGCCTGTTACAGCAACTGACATAGCTAGAGCTACTAAAACTGATAGGAAATTGTTCGAACTGTATGAAAGTTTAAAATCTGGAACTGAATTACCTGTGCCTTGGAAAGGTAGAGAATCTGAATTTTCATTGCAAAATGGTTGCATAATGTATGGTCATAGAGTATGCATTCCTGAAAAGTACCAGAATCAAGTTTTGGAAGAACTTCATGTTGGACATCCTGGAATTGTCAAAATGAAGGCCATAGCTAGAAGCTACTGCTATTGGCAAGGTATTGATGCCAGTATAGCCAATTTTGTTCAGAACTGTTCAGCTTGTATCGCAACGAGGAACGAACCAGCAAGGATAAATCGACATCCGTGGGAATGGCCAAATGGACCTTGGCAAAGGATACACGTTGATTACGCTGGTCCTTTTATGGGGAAAATGTTTTTTGTAGTCTCTGATGCATATTCGAAGTGGATAGAAGTCATTCCGATGAAAAATATTACAGCTAGTTTTACAATTCATCATCTTCGTATTCTTTTTGCTCATTATGGAATTCCCTTAACTTTGGTTAGTGATAACGGCGCAAGTTTTACTAGTTACGAATTTCGACATTTTTTGAAACTGAATAATATTAAACATATAACTTCAGCACCGTACCATCCTGCTACGAACGGACAGGCAGAAAGAATAGTGCAGTTATTCAAAGCTTCGTTGAAATCGAGTAGAGGTGATTCTGGAGATCTAAATGTGAAATTACAAAGATTTTTATTACAGTATAGAATAACTCCACATTCTCTCACGGGAGAAACTCCGAGTGCCTTGTTTTTGAAGAGATGTATTCGCACTAGGCTTGATCTTTTTAAACCAAATTTGAGAGACAAAGTTGTTCAGAAACAGAGTTCGAGACTTGACACAGAATCTATCTTGCGTGAGTTTCAGGAAGGGGAGAAAGTAGCCGTAAGAAATTATTCCGGACCTAACAAATGGAAAATTGGAACAATTATAAACCGAGATGGAACTTTGAGTTATAGCATACAAGTTGGAAATGAAATTTGGAAGAGACACGTAGATCAAATAAGGAAATGTGGGAAGTCGATTGAATTATTTCAAGCTGCTACTGAAATTCCAATTTACGATAAAGAATTGAATTTTCCAGATGAGCCAGTATCCGATGATGTTGCTGAATCGGAACCGCCTGCACCTGTACCTGAAGTTGTCCCTGAACCTAAAGATGTACCTGTACCTGCCACTCCAAGTGATGATATACCACCTAAGCCTGTACCAGACGCTTCCGGAAAGCCGAAAACTGATGTGCCACTCCGACGCTCAAACCGAATCAGGAGACCTCCAAAGAGACTCGACCTGTGACTCTATATTTTGTCGGGAAGGAACTGTTATGTATCTGGCAACAGCCAGATTAGAGAACCTTCCAAGCTGTGTGACGCGCGCGTGCTTTTTTTTACCTTTTTGGGTTCCGTAGTTTCGTATTGTACATATTCGGTATAGTTGTTGTTATGCTCGTTCGTGCCTGTGTATCTTAATGCTAATAAATGTTCTTTGCGTGTATGTAAAACGAATCGTATCGTCTCTCGGTCTACCTGGCATACATGACACTCAGAAGATTAGAGTGGTGACAAGATTGGGGACGTGAGGTTCCAGATGGCTATAGCAATGATACAAATGGGTGAAAAAAGGAGGAAAAACGGAAGTTATTCTGTAACATTTAGTGACTTATCCATGGTGACTATTATATTTTAAGAGATTAATTAATATATCATTTTATATATGCACTGTTTCATCAGTGTTCTTTGTATTAAAATAATGAAGAAAATGATTACATACACTGGTGCTAACTTAGGGAAATTATTGGTGACAACTAATGTCCAGTTGCTTCATTTGTATGTTTGGTTTTGCAGTAATTCAAGTGTAAATTTTCGTACCCATGTAATTTTTATATTCATCCCTCATCTCTGGTAGGGCTGGGCTCCAAAAATAAAAATATATTGGAAGTTGGGCCTTGATTATATATCATGTGGAGAAGGAAATTCATTGTTTCTCGTATTGTATATTAAAATGGAGGTATTGTTTCTCCGAAGGTATATTAAAATGGAGGTATTGCTTTTTGCTTTGTTGTCAATTGTGTGATACAGATTTTTAAATTTCTCGTACGTTGCAGAATGAAAGAACGGAAGTGAAACAGAAATGGGCTTCGCGTCTTCTCGGGAAACTTCGGAAAGACATCACACAGGAGTGTAGAGAAGATTTTGTCCTAGGAATTACAGGGAAGAAAAGGGTTAGCTGCGTTCTCAGCAATCCTGACCAAAAAGGAAAGATGAGAAGGATAGACTGTTTGCGACAAGCAGACAAGGTGACTTTTTTCACATAATTCTTTTAAAATTCATTTCTGAAATGTTTTTGTGGATGCTGTAATATCATATAGCCACTGCAATGTATTAAAATCAATTTTCCATAGGTGATTATTTGTTTCATCAAATAATCACTGATATATAGCTTCCAGCCTCAAAAGATATGTAATCAGATCCTAAAGTTTCCTGCCTGGACATGTTTGAACAGGAATTGACAAATCTAACTTCTTCAACCCGTTCCCAATGTTTTCTTGCACTACAGTTAATATTTTGCATCTCTAACACTTCAGCTAGCATCATGGATAGAAGTGCTGTTTCCCAATAATTAAAAATGTCTAAAACTTCAATAACGTACAGTCGTTAAATTTTCTAAGTTGAAGTGGAATCAGTAAAAATTGACAAGTTATGAAGTCATTTCTGCAGTTTAAAAATCATTTTAAATCACAAAAATTCATATTATTTTAGTGATGGAGAAAAGATAATTAACCATTCTAAAAATGTATTGAAACAAAGAATGATTATATTGAAAAGTAAAATTATTGTTTGATTCTATTACCCCTTTTGTACTCTGATCATTAAAATTAACTACTCTATTGCTGTCAATACGGTGACAAATGCAAAAGGTTAATACCCTTGGACCAGAAATGCTTGGACTCATTACTATGTAAGCTCCGAGCCACTTGATAAAGATACTAATTCTAGAAGCACATTGTTTACATTTCTACTTTCATCTAATTTAATGAATTGACTCTTTCAAAAGCATATGACTCAAGTTGGACCAATATGCATGCCTGATATATTTATCCATCCCATCAATGCGGATTGCTAGTAGATTCATTTGCCCAACCCATGAGAACTTGCATGTTTTAATGACATTTCCATATAGTTGACAGGTAAAAGAATCCATAAAAATATTTGATACAATTACTTTGATTTTCATATTAAAAAGATGCCAAAGAAACAAAATGTACCCAAATGGTTATAGAACTTCTTACTTTTTTATTTGGCAATTCATCAGTATCATCTGATAACATCGCCTTGAGTGGCCCTCCATGCACTGCCAAATGAGTCGCCATAGCAAGATGATTCCAATGATCCTCTGTTAGGTGCGCATACTCTGCATACCTAACAGTCACTCGACCATATAGCTATACATATAAAGCAGAGTTGACATCTGTCTGCCTTTTCTCTACAAATCTACACCCAATTTGGTACACTTATTCTTTGGAACCCTGCGGGTAACGTTGGCTACATATGATCTCCCATTCTGTTTGTCTTGGGTGTGCAGGGGGATGTAACATCCCATCATCCTGGACAGAGCACGTGGTAGGGGGTGCTCTCTCCCAATCTGGTTGTACAGATGACGTCAAAGTTACCATCTACAGGAGTCGCCTTTCAAGATGACCTTGGAGTTTTTTTGGAATCTTAGAGTGCGGGTGCACTGAAAATCGCTTAGTATCATCATTTACGTATCCTGTCTGTAAATTCTTAAACTGTAACTTTATTATTGGAATGTAAATTTTTATGATAATATAAGATTACTTTCATAGAATGTGGTCTTTTTTTATTGTCTATATGGTTACAGGGGGTTAAAGACAATTCCAAATCCTCATAGGAATAACATTGCATATTTATATGATCAATGTCAGGCCGATTCACTCTAAATTTGGTACATTCATCCTGTAGAATTCTGTGGGACACATAGGCTATATGTTAACCCCGTTTGATTTGTCCTGGGTCTGCAGGTGGGCTAAAAACAAATCAAAATCTCCATAGGAATAATGGAATCAAATTGAGTAATATTACGATGCATTATAAATAATTCAACCCGAGCAATGCTAGGTAATTCAGCTAGTACAATATAATACAGGGATAAAAAGTAAATATGTCAAGACAGTCTGCTCCATCATGTCTTTAAAATTCAGTGCATTGTACTTCTTGCCTTCTCTGTTTAGGGCAGTGGTTTTCTTCTCTAGTGAGATTGCAGCCTGGCAAATTTATTTAAGGCTACATATTATTCCTTGGCTTAATATTTAATTTTTAATATGAAGCCGAGGGCCCTGTTCCAACAAATTTGCTGGCAAATGCCTTTCCAAGTTCATGCATTACATTAACATAAGTATTAATTATGTCATAATCATAGACTTAGTACTTTTATGTATCCAGTGTGCATACAGAGCATTTCTGCTCTGTATACATATGAGTATTTTATTTAATATTTCATATATCTTCCTCATTCTCCATAGGGAAATAGTAAGAGGTAGAGGATCTCTACATATATAAATATGTTTAGGAAGAGATATAGAGAAAGACATTGTCAAAATTAGTCTTATGACTGTTTACCTCGGGCACAGATACATATTTAAATGCCCATAAAAGCTTTGGTTTAAACATGTGTTAGAGTTCTACGATTACTTCATAAAATTTTAATTGTTTACTTTTGACAGTTTTTTAAAACGTTACATTGTGTGACAAAAGAATCACTGGAGAAATGAGCTAGCTCTCGCTCTCGCTTGAAAACTGTTTTTTTTTAAACAAAAATCACAAAATTGATTTTTTGATGATTTTATCCTCTGGGTTACCTTACGACTCCTTCCAAATAAAATCCTGACAACAGTATTATCTTAAATTTGTAAATTTGAAAACCCCATCAAAGTGAGGCCAGCCAAATAACCAGGGCCCTCCAGTTCTGAAGCTCCATTGAAGAACAGTGTATTAGATAATACCTCTGTTTACTGCAGAATAGAAAATATATGTGAAGTGTAGTTCTGATGAGAAGGCAGATGAACTTGCGAAGTCCATTCTTAGAAAGGTATTTGCTCATCAGGGGAGAGGGCTGTGATACCCAAAACCGTGTGCTGACCGCCATAAGACACTATTCATTTTGCCAACTCATAATCACTGCTATAGCTTCTGGCTCCAGACGATAAACTTGTAGCTAGAAACCATGCTAAACACAGATTGTGGGTTTACTTTTATCCTGCCTCTTAATTTAACAAATAGGCTTGTCTAAACCATGCAATGCAAATGTCAACTTGCCAGAGTCTGACCAATAGATGTATTTTGATATTAGTTGTATATGTTTGTGACTGAATTGCTAATGTATTCATGCTACTTGATAGGTCTGGCGGCTGGATCTTGTCATGGTGATACTGTTCAAAGCGATTCCACTGGAAAGTACCGATGGAGAGCGGCTAGAAAAGTCACCAGAGTGCCTCCATCCTAATCTTTGTGTTAATCCTTACCACATCAACGTCTCCGTCCGAGAACTCGACTTGTATTTGGCCAATTTTATACTAAGCCATGGTTCGTATTCATCTTACATTCACCTCTCAAAATTTGAAAGATGCCAAGTGTTTGACTTGGATCTCCTGATTAGAACTCACCAAACTTTAAACCACATCTTGGTTAGCATCTCGACTTTTAGGCTGACAACCACTAGCTAACCAATCTGTTTATTGGTCAGGGTGCTGGCTTCTGGATCAAAAGGTTCCTGGTTCGAATTTGGGGTTAAGACTTGGATGTCTATCCATCTAGAATGAATGTGCAGCCTCTCTGTGAGCAGGTTGTTCCTAGAATGTGAATTAGAATGCACCCTTGTAGTGCCATAATGATTGTTTGATTGGCCTTGTATTAGCAAAACCAAAAATTTGTAGTCTTACATTGAAGTCTTTCCTTGGGGTTCCCATTATCAAGGTTGCAATATTTGGTTTGTACTATACTGTTATATTTTGCTACACAAGAGCTAATTAGACCATTGAAATAGTTGAAAAAATGAGAAATACATAAAAATGAATTGAATGATATCTAACATTGTTTAGTTCAGTAGTTATTGTTTTATTAAAAATACATAAAATTGAAATAATCATGGCAAATAGAAAAATTAAAATTTTCAAATGGCCATTATATTAACAGTAAAACAAATGATCAAATCAATTTCACAATCAAAAATTTTAAAACAAATAATGGGAAAACAATTTTTTTAACCATGGCATATCTTAAAAACCATGCTTACTACTTGAATTGGTAACAAATACGTATTTACCAGGAATATTTTTCCTACCCTTGATAAATGTTTTAATAAGTTCTTGCATCTATTTTCTGTTACTGTTTATCATTTTAGGATGCAATTCTTTACTCAATGAAAGCTTTAATCCTTAAAAGACACTTATTAGTATTTTTATGTAAATTGTACATGCTTGTTATAACACAAAATGTCATCTGATTTCGATAACACACACTATGTAGCTATATATTCAGAAGCAGCAATATAAAGTTTTTGATGCTGTATTATTTATTGGTGAAGGAAAATGTGAAATGTTATGTGTAGTCATAATTGCCATGTGCCCTGCTTGAAAAAATATCTGTTCTCATGGATTCTAATAATAGGTATCCAATCAGATTTATGAAAACCTTTATTCAAGTATGCATTTTGCGTGTGTATCTGTTCTGTTAGAATTCTAAATGACAGAATATTTATTGACCAATGAAGTGACTCGCAAAATGGATGTAACATTTTAGTCATGCAATCTCAGTTGTATGTCACTATTCGTCAACCAGACAATAGATATGGGATAGCACAGAAATATGGTATGAACAATAAACACCTATTTTAATGGTACAATCACATGCATTACAGAAGTTGGTTCACAAAGCTAATTAGAATTTTTCTTCAAAGTTAGTAATAGCAATCTCCAGCTCTAGAAAAATAAATTATTTCAATAATTGAAAAATGCTTTACAAGAAAATTAAAAATGACTAAAATCCAGACTTATTTTTGCCAATTTTTTATTTAGAAAATGTAACAAAGTCATAAGCCTGAGAAAGCCTCATGGTATCGATTGGTACCAGATGACACAGCTGAAAAATGAAGATACAAATATATTATTTGGTGGTAGTGCGATACCAAGGACAGTGAACAATCTGGGTTCCTGACTTATATCCATAATATACAATTAAAAATTCTATACAGATAGAGATAACTTCATTTTAAAAACACCTAAAAACCCTGATCCAGGGTACTGTATTCAATCTGGGAACAAGTGGTAGTGTATACAATCTGCATACTAGTGGTATTATTGTACAATCTGAATGCATGTGGTGATGTGGGACAATCTGGTTTTCTGACTTAAATATCTTACTGTACAGTTAAAAATTACTCCTACACAGCATTGTTATAGAAGCACTTAATAAAAAAAACTAAATCCAAGAAACAATTCCAGTTCTAGGTTAATATTTTAATTTTAGTCATTGGTTATAATTAAACAGACGAATCCAAGGTCCGAGCTAACAGTTCTCTGGTGAAAAAAATGAAAATTACTCAAGTGAAGACATAAGTAAATAAAACCCGTGACAGTAACACTGTTTCTATTGTAAAAGTTGGCCTAGTTCCCTCAGAAAAATTCAGACGAATTTTAGTTATTACTCATTTCCTCCTCGAGAAAAATACAAAAGTCATCACCTATGCTATAGATCCAGGTAATGCTAACGCTGGCAGGTAAGGTAAGAAATACTTTTTTTATCGGTCCCTTATCTTCACCTTGAAAACACTTTAAATCCTTATGAGAACGCAAATCATAACTGAACGTTCATTTTAATTTGTTTTCTTTTTCGGAAAGGGAGTTTTTTTCCCTCGATCTTCTTTTGCGTGTGGAAGAATCTATTTTAGATGACAGGGGATGGAGAGTATCCAATTTGCAGCAGGTTCTAAAAATAAACTTGTCCCCTGGGTTCTTCACGTACTCAAAGCAGAGGTGAAGCTGCATGATGTGTGGGCATGTTTTTCTTCTAAAAGCCTCTTTTACACTCTGTTTTAGTGCTGTACTAAACCTGAAATTTTTTGGGGTTTTTATTGGGTCAAACAGTAGAATAGGATACAGAAATTTTGATGATTTCTGTATCTCAAGGGGATTATTGTTTTAGATTTTAGTGTAAAAGGATGTTATTGATCACTAAGTAAAGGTTTTTGTTCTGTTGTGGTGAACTGATTTAATTTATGTTATAGCTGTTTATGTAGGCATATTAGTTATATTTTACATACTCTTGTTAGCAGAATGAGTAATATTCCTATTACAGCAATATATATTTAATTTATTTTTTAATTTTCTTTATTCACTTGTTTTAGTTCAATAGAAATAAAATGTTTCCAAAATCATAGATTAACTTAACTGGAATGTTAAACTGTATTTGCCAACATTTTTTTATAGCCAGGCCAATTGAACTTAATCATGGCACTACAAGGTTGGATTTGAGCCACTTAGCATTACCATAGTGTACCATGGGGGTCAGGATGCTCTTCTCATATGTACTTCACATTCTTGGCCCAACCCATTTATAGAGAGGCCACACATTCATTCTAGATGAACAAACATTTATGTCTTAACCCTGAATCCGAACCAGGAACCTTTTGATCCAGAAGCCGGCACTGCCCACTAGACCAATCATTTCGCATTTGCCAAAATGCTACGTAATGCTATACAAAATAAAACACTGTTGTTGCTATTCTGCATTTAAAATCTGCTGAAAAAGAGTTAATAGTCTTAAAAGCTGAAATTCTGCATAAAAAATAGTGGAAATTTCTAACCTTTATACCTCCTGAACATTACAAGATTTCCAAGGAGTACTGTTTTTTAACCCTGAAACAGGGATGCAGAACATACAGACTGACAACTGTTTCTATTTGGCCTGCAAAGGCCTTACATCAATCAACAATGGACTACACTAGAGAAAGTTATTTTGTATGAATTGATTTTTAAAAATTCAATGGGGCCACATTTTCTAAAAGGCACATAAGAATGTTAGTGAAACAAGAAGAAAAAGGGTGTGAGTTGAGTTCTAATAAGATGCAAACATTGCAGGCATTGTCTGGGAAAGCCAAGTTTCTTTTTCTAGAAGGATTAGGGAACAGCATCTCGGAGAATCGATCTCCGACTAGAAACAATGGATCTTCAAAGTTAAACAACATACAAGTCAATCTATATATATTTCATTTACATATGTGGGACAGAAATCAATGTTATTTGTGTATTGCCAAGTGGCAACATATATAAACTATAAAATTGACCATTGTGGGGTTCATTCGCCGATTTTGCCAGTTAAAATATTCTTGATTTGAGCTATGAGCTGCATAATATTGCTAAAACTACACAGATGACACCCTAATGAAATTCATGATTACAGAAAGCAATCAAAAATCAGCACAGAAAAAATGAGCAAGAATGGGGTTAGTGTAAAAAAAATGCACAATCGCCTTTGAAAAAGGAATGGAATGAAATTAAAATAAATATTCAGAATTCAATTGCAGTAACATGACTGAGGTGTGCTTTTTGAAATGCATTTTATCTTTGCCATCAATAGATATAAACAAATAAAAGAGTTTAGCACCAATGCTATGTATAAGTGTGCTAGTGTAAAGAATTTTGCTTAATCAATTTATATTTTTACTGGCATTGTCTACAATGTGGTAATTAAAATATGACCTGTCAACAAAATCCGGACCCTGATGATAACTGTGTTTAAGTTTAAAAATGTAACTTTCCGCAAATCTTTTTCTGGGTTCTTATTGTGGTTTGTTTAAATAAAATGTAAAAGCAGAAGTTATAATTTACAACTCTAGACTATTTATAGTTATGCTGGAAGAAGAAAAGTACCAAGCTAAATGCAAGGGAAGGGAAAACAAACTTATGTCAACATATATCTTTAAAGTATGTTTTTCTTGTCGGAAGAAATCTTTTCCACCACGTCAAGTCAACTACTAGACGAATATTTAACTATGCTTTAGAATTTAAATATTTTAGAGAAGCATTTTAATTAGTCAACATTTTCTGTTGTCTTTTTTGCATCAGATTTTAATAACTAGATTTCCAAAAAAATATTTCAAAAAATGGGATATGGTCTATTTCTACAGCAACAGACAAGGGCAGACTTTGGCTGTTATCTTATCTATCTTTAACCAGAAAATTAGAAAATAAACTGAGAATTGTGAGTAATAGGGTTTGTTAGATTGCAACTATTTCTTTATTGCATCAGAGATTTGATGCTAATATTTGTTGCAACCTGCATGATGTGTGTTAAATTGAGGTTCCATGGATGTTTGTGTTTTATGGCACAACAAAACTCCCAAAACAATCCACACCAAATGCAAGATAAAATATTAAGTGCAAACTGATTCATGTAATAGAGAGGTACACTGTAGTTGTTTTGTATAAGTAAGCATTCATTTTCTTAAAAGTGTCAGTAAAAGTTTTTGTAACTGCTTTTCTGTGCAGTTAACTTTCCTCAGTTAAAACAATTTTCATTTCAGAATCGTTAAGTGGTATTAGAGATGGCTTATGTGATAGCAGCAAAGAAGATGAAAGAGGTAAGGATGTAAAATGGTTTATTTTGTATAACATTTTGGGTCCTATTGAATTCAAGAACTATGCACATATAAGCTTAGAAGTTCTGCTTTACCATGTTAAGGTATGTCTTTAATGCACATAGTCTGGCAAAACATCTGATGAACCATCTTTCCTTTGTTCATTGGACACTGTTAGAGTTCTAAAAAGTTGTTTCACGTTAAAGTCAGTGCAGCAATTTATAAACTTTAATAATGAAAAGATCTTTATTTGAATTGATCTCGAAATTTATATATGATATGTAAGTGTGATTTTTAGCCTTGAGAAACACAAAATTCTTATATTGAAACCATTTTTGCCATCAGAAAAGCTGTTTTTTTTGCATATGCATTTATATTTATCAAACCAGTTTGAAATGAATTTTCTAAATATCTGATTTTAAAAATTTTTATTCAAATCTTGTAGCAATAAATTACAATAGTTGTGAAAGCTAAAAGTTTCACTCATAAGAATTCCCAGCATAGATTTTTATTGCAGGTTAGTTTACAATTAAGTTCTATAGATTAATAATAGGACTAAGTTTGTAGTTTATTTTTACCATTTTCTCTTGTAATTTAAAGTTTTGATATTGAAGCTCAAAAACTTTTTATGTGGGGTATATTTCTTTTAATTGAGTTATGTTATTTTAAAAGCTGGTCCCCAGAGAAAATATTTCTCACATGGTGAATAAGCAGGTGAATTACGGTAGTTTAAATTTTGAAGCTAATTTATTCATAAGAAAACTTTTAGTTTGTGAATGAATTATAAGAATTTAAAATTTTTGACAGTTTTGATTTTTAATCTGATAAAAATTATCCCCAATAACATGAATAAATATGTAATTTAAAGTATTCAAAGTTTGATTCAACTGAAAGCTTGACTTTATTAAAAAAATCACTGACCACTCAGTGATTACTTTGCACTACACTTGACTTCATTGTTGCATACAGTTATAGTATTTCTGTAAAAAAGAAGTTGTGTAAGACTCAAAATTGAACATATGAGTTTATGTCTACTCTTGACACAATTCCATGATCTGGAGGAAGTTTCAGTGCCTTCCTGGCATAATAACAAATATTTACTTTTGCTTCAAGGGGCTTTCCCATTGACTCCAATCCAAATGGATGCTATTCAGTTATAGTGTCTAACCAGCTGGCAGAGAATCCCTGTTTATCCCTACACACATGTGGTAAAGGTCTGAAAATTTATAGGCATCTGTTTTGTTTTTGGTTAATGACTTCAATTTATGGCTGTTTGCATTTGAGCACTTATGAGTTATGTCAGGTTAATGTTTACAAGGTTTGATGCTTGGAATATCGTGTTTCAGGCAATTAGTCTTTTGAGGATTAAGTTAATGTAACCGAACTGTATGTTTGGTAGTGTTTTTTACCTGCCAGGATGATTGAAAGGACCCCTTTGTAAGCAACAGGATAATTTAGTTTGATCTAATCCTCAAAACATTAGGTTTACTCTACGTAAATATTATATAGTTAAATAGCTATGCCCAAGCTTTTTTTGTCTGACCAGGAATTCTGTCCCAGTTGGGTCACTGGACTGCCTTTTTGCTACTATTTTTCAACACTGGTGTGACCAGGGATATCTTTTAATGCAAAACCGTCTCGAAAAGTCCTTCTAAAGTTCACCATAAGTCAACGAAAATTAAGTCCCCCTTTTCAACCACTATCATGTATCCTTGTTTCAGTTAAAAACTCATGCCTTCTGCTTCATCATTGAGAAAATGATTTTATGACTTTGACTCTGCACTCCAATGGTATCAATTATTTGGTAAACAACATCCGGATTGCTTTAAGAGGCATCTGTGTAACACAGGGAAAAGTATTTTTTGTTAAAAGCGTGGACTGTTAAATAAGCACAAAACTATGCCAAACATTTGTCCCTGCTTCTAATCCACAGTGTTTTTTGAAGACCATGTGTCGAGGATGTAATTGCTGTTCACAACTAAAACTACTGTTAAAATAAGATTTATGAGAATACCGATTTTGTTTCTATTTTAAGAATTTATTCTATGAAAGCCACTGTTTCACTAGTGCTTTGGTTGTGGCAGTCCTGGGTCACCATGGCTTAGTGGGCTTGCCCACTGCACTAGCAACCTGCTAGTTGTAGGCAGTGCTGGTTCAATTCTTGGTGTATTTCTTCTGTGTCATTAAAACTTTCCTCATGTGTATTTGTCCATTACTTGATGTTTTGTGTTTGCTGCAACTTGGCCATAGATGGATGTGCCATAAAACTCAAAAAACAATCTGTTCCAGAACCTTTTCCAAAATCATGCGACCTGACAGTGTTCTGGAACCACTTATGATAGGAGATTTTACTGTTTATTAAAATATTCACACTAAATAATCAATGGAAAATAAAGTGATGGAAACACTACTTTAATCTTCTGAGCACCAAGAGTTTTATTTTCATACTGTATTTTATAGTTAAATAGCACAAATTAACACATAACACAGTACTATTATTGTGCAGCTAATAATAGTACTGAGCTTCTACCACACTGAGCTTTTACCACACCAAGCTTCTATCCATATATACATTCTAGTTTAAAAGCAGACATACTTGTAGGGACGATGACAAAGCTTTTTGAGTGTATGAGGGGGGGGGACAATAGTTATCAGTAATGCTGTTGTATTTGTTTCAGTTGGCAGCATTGTTGTTTTCATGTGCATTGTTAGATGAGGTTTCTGTCTTATCACTGCTGCTTAGGTTTGAAGTTGCTAGGTCGGTTTCATTGTCGTTGTGCCATTAACAATGACCACTCTGCTTTCAGTTAGTACCAAAGAACAGCAACATTCAGTGATCTGTTTTTCGTGGATCGTTGGTCCAAAATTCATCGAAGACTTCTAGCACAGTATGAAAACAGTGAATTTGTCAGTGGAGTGTATTCAAAACGAGAATGGATTCAAAAATGCTCACACATTTGTTAGGCATGAAGAAACCAGATAACTACCACATAACTCACACCAGATAACTTCAGTGATTAAAAATGCACATAAAATTTTTTGATGTATGTGGAAAATTCATTCAATCAAGTACCAAAATGGCATGCAATCTCAGCCAAAACCCCTTTGTTTGAGTGCCTAGGAAAGTTTGTGCAACAATGAAATGAAAAAGCATGAGACTTTAAAAATGATGTCATTTGTAAGTTGGTCTGGTTTGATTGAAATAAAGTTTATAGCTACATTGCTGATAATTCTGATCCATCCTTTGTAGAAGGCAATTGATGTTGAAAGAGATGCAAGCTCTGCAAATTGCAAACAAGGGATCTCGAAGTGACTGATGCACAAGCAATTGGACATTAAGAGATGCAATAGTACATATCAGTTATGCAACTTGTTGCAGAAAAGAATAAAATTTAGCATAATCTGTTTGTGAACATTTCTGCACCATTTTTTCTGAATGAATGATAGTGAGACTACAGATTTTCTGAAATGGTTATGTATCATGGAAACCCATATAAACCAGGGCAACTGCTGTATCTGCAAACCAGGGCAACTATACAGCCATCCAAACATGCATGATTTGGGATTGTTTGAATTAGATGCATGCTTTTTCTTTTAGCATGGAATCACAACAATAATTAATATGTATGATTTGAATGCCTCATTAACAAGATGCAAGATATAAAGAATTGCATGTGGTTGAAATGGCACTGGTACAAATTCTCTAGTTTGAATATTTCAGCTTTTGCATCTTATGAAATTTTAAAGTTTTTTTTATTGAGTGTTGGCAAATGCCAAGTGTTTCACTGTGAAGGTTCTGTCTCTTACCATCTGGGACTTGAAGAAGTCTAGATTTTGCTCTTAGGTTGAAATTGTCGGTGGTAAGCAATTTGGCCAAATGAAGGACGAAAGGCTCTTGGGGTGACAGGTTCTCTTTTTAGTTTTTTAATGTTGTGATGTCATTCTTGAAGGGTGCATCATGAGACTATTTCAATGCTTTTAAATTGTCAATTGCATGTTTCTTAACATGCATGTTTGAAATGATAATCCATATAAAGGTTTCGTAAAGTACCTCTAAGCATTAATCTAACCAGTTTTTGTGATTTATATAACTTCTAATTTTGTGTATCGTATCTTGTGAAACATGTAGAGTACAGTAATCCCTCATAATAGTGTATCTTGATATATTGCGCATCTCTATATCAAAGGAAATCTCAATCTGTTCCTTTAGCATTAGGAGCTCAGGATAGGTTTCAAGCTGTTAGCCCAAGCTGAACTGGTAAAAGAGATTTGGGTGTCTTAAAAGCATGAGTGAGAAGGATTTTCCGTTTTCAAACATTGTTCCATATTTAATGTTATTATATTGAAAGGTTCTAGAATCGATTTTGTTTTTGACATGCAGTTTTACTTAATTTTAAAACACGTAATTTAACAAATAATTTAGGCCTTTTGTTTCTAATAAGTAAATTTTTCTCTGCCCTCAATATATTGTGCTTTTTTCTTTCCCCAAAAAGCATGATGGATATATCAAGGAGTTATTATATTTTAAATATTTTCAGGGGATGCCAAATCAATAGTCATCAATAGATTCCTTTACAAAAATTCAAACCTTTCAGTCAGATTTTTGTCTAAGACGATTTATAAACTAAATGGTTTTCATAATATAGTGTTTTGGTGACCACTGAGTTATGATATCAAAGAAAATATTTTCCCCAAACAGAAATTTTTCTAACAAATTTACGGTTTTACTAATCTGAAAATTATGAAATAAAATCAATGCTTTTTATTTAAATTTTTGATGCTTGTACCTTGTAATGCTTTTGATTTGGTGTGTCTGCTTGATGAAATCCTAATGTTTTTAGTATAATGTCCTGGGTCATATATTTTTATCTTTCAAAAGTTATGTTAGTGATATCTCCAGTCCAAACTGGTGTTGAAGTAATATCATTTCAAACAGTCTTATGCGCAAAAAGAGCAAACTGAAATCTCAGGGTGGTCTTTTTGTTTTGCAGAATCAGATTTCGTCTTTGCTTCCGGTGTTTTTACATCTGCCGAACTGTATAGGTTATCCAAAGGTGAGCGAACCATGTTTGATGCCAGTTTTGGATTGGATATGTTTACTAAATATTCTTTAGTTGCTTTGTTGTAGTAGTTAGACTGGCAATTTCTTTCTCTCTTTGCTACTCTGGGTCGATCTAGGTTTTGCCTTATGTTTAATAGTTCTTGAAATAAGATAAGAGGTTTTATTTCATGCATGAATGTGTTTTGTTTTGCATGCCTCCTGTTGGTTATGCTGTAGAAAATGCTCATGCTTTTATTGCAATGAAGATCTAAAAAGGCTAATTATAACAGGGGCTCTTAACCTTTAAAAGATTTTCACATTAAACAAATCTTAATAATGTAAAAGGCAAACTTGCAATGACATGTGTGGATCACTTTATCCTTGCTCTATCACTGGTTAAAGTTATATTTAAATACTTTCAAGAGAAATTTCTTTTGTACAATAAATAAATAGATGTCTTGAGTCTGTTATATTCTTATCTCAATGAGCTTTACAGCTAGTTTGAAATACCACAGTAAAGTACCACAGTAAAGTACCACAGTGAATAAATGAAATTCCCTTACCTCAGTAAAGTACTTTGTAATCCAAAATCAGTGCTGTCACAGAATGTATTTAGAGTTGAATGACACAGTATAAATACATTTGAAGTGCCAGAATTAAACATCATACGTCCTGCAGAGCAGTTCACAATTGTGTTGTATTCCAAGTTGTAGGATTTCTGTGTCCCATGACACATTGCATGGTATCCCAGATGTGTCTCAATGTTGAGATCTGGTGACTTAGGTGGGAATGGCAGGACCTCAAACTCGGATAATGTTCCTCTAACCATAATTTAGTGTGTCTAGACTTGTGTGATGGCACATTGTCCCGTTGGAAGAGTCCATACCCATCAGAATGAATGCAGGACATGAACTGGTGTAACTCATCGAAAAGGATGCACACATAATGTTCACCTGTTGGAGCATTTGTAGATGTACCAGGGGTCCCATTAAATGCCAGCTAAACAAACATTATAGATCCACTACAAGCCTGTACAATCCCCTGTTGACATGTGGGACCCATAGCTTTTTAGGGTTTTCTCCACATCAGATCCTTCCATCTGCCCAAAATAGTTGGAAACTTAACTCGTCAGACCAGACTACTCATTTCCAATCGTTAAGTGTCCAGGGGCCGTTGTGGCTCATTGGGCCACTCTGTGCTAACAACCTTCGAGTTGTAGGTAGCGCAGGTTCGATTTCTATCAGATGCATTCCTCCCTGGGCATACTTCTCTCTTCTGTGTCAGTAAAACTTTCATCGCATGTGTATGTCTATTACTTGATATTGTGTGTCTTGTGTCTGGGACAGCCTGGCCAAGTATGGCCATAAAACTCCAAACCATCAAGTGTCCAATGGCTGTGTTCCTGAGCCCAGGAAATCATCAAGGGTCTTCAAGTTGGGCATTGGCTCTTTAAGCCCTTTCTTTGAGGGAGCATTGCAGTGTTTGGACTGTTGTTTTTTGAGGGCCCAACATCGAATTACGATGTTTTGTGAGGCAGTGTAGCACAGCTATCTCGGGAAAGGATTCTTGCTAGTTAATGCTGGTCATGTTCTCTGAGTCTTTACTGCCACACTGCTGTTGTAAGTTACAGATCTTGAAATGGTAGTATGGGAAAATTCAAACTTCTCTACCGCCGAAATGATGTGACCCATATCAAGAGCTCCAACTATTAAACCACATTGAAAATTGTTTAAATCATAATAACTTGCCATTTTCATGGTCAGAAGCAGCTCTAGATGCTTCCACAGATGTCTATTGCTTTATATATGCACTTGCATACACAGCAAATGACAAGCATAGGTGGCATTGCTATGTATTTGGCTTGCATCTACCAGTTTTTCTGACACTTTGGTATAATTTTTGTGAATGTAAATTTGTTATGGAATATTAAAAACATAATGGGTAAAATTATTGAGAATGTTCCATTTAAATATATTTATCGGGCTTATTTTAAAGAAGTCAATGCCTTTTTATTGGATTATGTTTGTCAATTTCAAACATGAGCCACACTCAAGTTATAATCCTGTTTTAGTCTTAGTCAACTTGATTTCAATTAAAATAGACAACTTATAATAACATCATTTTGTAACTCAGTCTTGCTTTTCAACATGCCAGTACTATTGCTGTATAAGCTATTTTATCTGCTTAAAAAGAATTTGTGACTAAGCAGAAAGTCATGCGCGAATTCTTTCAGCTCTTGGTCAGCGTAAATTAGTAATTTTCCACAGACACACTTGTCTAACAAAACCATATTACAAGCTGTAGAAATCGTGGTTGTCATCCGTTGTAGTAGTTTGGCTTTTTTATGCATAACACATACTCCATTACAATGAAACATTATTCCCATACTGGGCCGAAAGTCTTCAATGGATTGTTACCTCCGACATACATACAGACCAAAAAGAGCATCACTGAATGTTGCTCCTTGATGCAAACTGAAAGCATAGTGAAACCCTGGCTAATGGCAATGGAACTGGCATGACAACTTCAAACCTTGGCAGCAATGATAATACAGAAACAATGCCTATGAATGCATGTGGAAATGAAATATCGATGTCATGAAAGTATTGACTGATGGACTATGTCATCTATTTTACATTGATAGCATTTAATTTTCAGTCTCAAAGATGAATGCTCATCTTTATGAAAGCTTCCGTTTTTTGCAAGAATGACACCCTTCCTCTGCTAACCTTAAATATGTAAAAACGGAGTTGAGGAAGGCTCTTTGAAATAATTTTATTAGGATAATTGTAGGCAATGAGTTTGTATCCTCAAAAGTTAAATATTGATCTTTCTTTTTATGTTTAGAAATAGCATTAAACATTGTTGTAAGATCTGAGTGTGGTTCTTTTTTTGCAAAGAAAAGAGAATACTTGGAACACTTAAATTTATGTTTATTAAATAAATGTTAAAACCAATGAATTATAACAAATAACAATCTTTGCATCAGAAGAGCCTCACAAAGTTCGGTCTACAACACTCAACTGACTTCCTTGCTCTCATTCTTTATATCCTTCTCCCAACTCGGTGCCATTGTGGGTATGCCCACTGCGCTAGCAACCTTTGAGTCGTAGGTGGCACAGGTTCGATTCCTGTCAGGTGCATTCCTCCCCGGTGTATTACTCTCTTCTATGTCAGTAAACTTTTATTATCTGTGTGTTTATTACATGGTATTGTGTGTCTTGTGTCGGGCGCAGCATGGCCAAATATGGTCCTTGCATCATAAAACCCCAACTCCTACCACCCATAAGTCAAATTCCTCACAGCATCACATGGTCAATTCTCTCTGACCACATGACATCTGTATCTCTGTTTCACCCATCAAATAGGGGTTGGACAGAAGAATATTGCACTGCAATTGATTTTGTGTGCGATTGTTGACCAATGCATTTGTTGATCTCTTTACAGCATCTATTTTGCAAACTACGAGTAGCTGCCAACCCACGCTCAGTATGATCAAGATCGAATCTCCTACCTACTACTGCAACAGTTATTCATCCCCACCCGACCATCGAGGACTGCCCTCTGGCGCTGGCCCACCTCTCCCGCTGCACCCCCACAACAACCACGGAACGTCCCATCCCCCGAGTCCCCCAGAAGAGCCCCACAGCAAACGGATGCGCAAGATGTCCTCAAATGAGGAGGATGTCGTTGACAAAGTCCACAACGACATCTCCAGCTTCTATGGGCAGAGCCCAGCTCAGCTGCACAGCCAAGCATCTTGGAGTAGTGATATTGACCAAGGTATGTGGAGTCTCTTTTTTGGGTTGTTTAAGCAATGTGATGCTATCATCTCTTTTGAGCACTTACAGTTTGCTTTTTTTTTTCAAATTATTTAAAAGAATTGCCACTTTTTAGTGCAATTTATCATTTATTTTATATTTACAAAAGAGTTTTTAGAAGTCAAATTGTTATCACAGTGAAATATGTCTTTAAAAGACTTGTTTCAAACACATGACAGTTAACCTGAAAGTTGGCTTTTTTTCAAACAGTGATGCTGTACATGGAAGTGTACTTTACAATTCGGGTACAGAAGATAAACCATTGTTTACATTTTATACTTGCCTATTTCTTTCTGTCATCTTGAAAAAATCTAAGCTATAAGCAGAAAAAATATGGGCATAGCAGAAAAAGGAATGGAGAAATGGAACTGCATATACAGTATTAAACAGTTACTTCGATTTTTGAAGGGGGAAGATATTGTCCAAGTCATATTTGAGTTTTAAATGCCCTTACAGCAGTTCTATTTAGATATTTTTTCCAGAAAGGTGATTTTCTTTTTTTTATTTAATAAACTGACATGGCAGTTAAACTGCGATTTAGCATTTCAAAACGGACCATCACATTTATTCATCAGTTTGAGAAAATTTTAAAATCAAAGGCCATTTATAAGAGTTTTGTGGTAAGGCCAAAATGAGTTCTCTGATTTTATCTGATTCCTTAAGGGAAAGAACATTCTCCACGTCATGCATTTTATTAATTTTTAGATGCCCTTAATGGCAATTATATGAAAATACCTTTTTGTAGGAAAAATATTTTCTCCATTTCATTTAATATTCTTATATTTATTTCAGTATATATGTAATTATGTAAAGTGTAACATTTTGTAAGGGAACATCACATTTATTCGTTGTTTTATATAAATTTTCTATATGTGCGTACTAGTTTAAATCATGTAATTTAGAAACAAATTTCTTGTCTGAACAGGGTAATGTTGCTTAAATGCGACTTGGTTTAAACCACTTCATATGTGTATAATGATTAAAATTAATTATCTTTGTTTTTTTTTCTCTTTTTCTGGATAATTTTCTTTAGTAAAGTTTAATGATATAAAAATTAACATAATCTGGAAATAGGTCATATTCTATTCAAATGAGTTCTAAAAAGTTGCTTACACTTAACACATCCATAGCATGACCAAATGAACCTTTCTTGCCTGAAAATTATATGATCATATGAGAAATCATACAATAAAGAACAAGAAAGTAGAAACAGCTGAACTGTGTTTTCTGTGCTGACATTTGTTTCTGTGTTTGTATTCTGTTATTTTATGGTAATAATTCCTTTTTCTTGAAATTTCATTACATTCAAACTTTCTTTATAAGCTCCGTTTTAAAATTTAAAAGTTTTATACAAGTCCAGGATTTAAAATTTTGTATATTCACATTTTACACACTTTCAGTTATTTAAAATATTTGTTTCTTTTCCATTTCTGTATGACTGATGTGAAACACATGTACTGATTCATAATGTGTTAATTCTACAATCTCAATTACTTGACAGCTAGATGTATACTAGTTTACTTGTAGATGTAGCTCAATAGTTTAGTTTTGCGTTAGTTAGAATTGACCCCAGTTGGAAAATGATCTCAGTAACATTATATTGAATGATAATCCCTCTTAAGTTGACAAAGACTCTTTTACAAAGAGCATTTGTTCTTATTTTCTTTGTAAAATTTTTTGGCATTTCTTTCTTTTCTCTGGATCGGGTAAATTGTAAAGCAATTTGCATCAAGCAGCTTATTTTAAAAATGTACTATCAAGAAACTACTGCAGCAGACTTAAATGACATGTGCCATGTCAACATAAAAACTCAATTCATTGAGCATTCTAGTGTAGAGAAAATAATTTCACTTCTATCATTCTGTATTTATTGCTGTATACTGTTCTATACAATTTAAATGAACACACATGCTTAAATTGAATAAACCAATGATAATTTAAATGTTATTTTTCCTATAAATGATGCATTGTACTTTATTTTCTTGTTCCTGTATCATACTATTTTGATGTATAGGATGTTTTCTAACTTTTCATTCTGTTCAGCTTTGATGGTCCAGTTTCAAATAACTTTTTCCAAGACTCATTTTGTAGGGTTGTTCTAACTTGTCTGACTTTTATTCAAGAAATATAGTGTTTCTTTCACACAGCTTTCAATAATGCCTTTCGTTTTTGTATTTTTGACCATCATGGCAATGATAATCTTCCTTCTATCTTTCTCTTCCACTTTCTACGAATTGATAGTTCTGTGGTTTAAGAATTCTTCATATTGTACGCCAAGCCCCAATTAAAATATTTGGGTTGTGGTCAAAAGCTAAATGCATTTGCGTCTCTTTTGTATTGCTTTAAACCTTACGGCGTGGATTATAAATGAATTATATTCATATAACCTACGGCCTTGCAGTGAAAAGTATTTTTATGGGTTGATGAAGTGCTTCACTTACTGGATAAACAGATCGAAACTTTAGTCAATCAGAGCTTCGAAAGTGGACTGATACAGTTGAAAAGATGGTAAAAAAGGGTCAATAGCTATTTTGAGGAACAAACCATCCAAGACCATCAGGACTAAGTGACCAAAAGCAATTTTCGATTACAAGAGTGCAGGCGATGTGTCAAAAATAAGGAAATCGACACATCTGCTATAGCTTGACTGAAAATTTCTAATCAGTTCGATTTTAAACAACCAAAAGTGGTTTGACTCAGATCCATTCTCGAGTTAGGGGGCTACTTTACCCTGTTAGAAGAGTAGCCGATCAGCAACTGCAGGGTTGTGAGTTCGAAACCCGATCCATCCAAAGACCTTCGTGTGCATGGGGGCTGATGCATGTTAAATCTGTTGTGGCCTCAAAAGTCCTCACATTGACAGGGTGTGGATGTTTGGAGAGTGAGTTACCAACTCGAGTGTTGACCTGAGACCTATGGTTGTCCTCGGTTTTTCCCTTTGGAATGCCTTCTGGACTGTTGCCAATAGCTTGTTGTCCCCTGCAACGTTAATTCAACTACCATTCTCAAGTTAAACGTTTGAGAACCCTTATATATTTCCCCCTAATCTGATGCACTAGTAAATTATTCTAGTGCTTCCCCATCTTTAACATGTGACCTGGAAGGTCTTAATTTAAAAAGTGAGTGTTGGCAACACTATTCATTGATAACATTTAAACTCGAGTTTCCCTCATTTTTATACTTTTGTCTCGAGGAGCTCCACTAAAATAGCTGTTGTCCCTTTTTATCGTCTAGTCACTTTTTGAAGTTTTATGTTTGACTGCATTGCCAATCTCATTCGAAAAGGAGGTCAATTTCGTAATAAGGTTTTCACTGTATCGAGAATCTACTGCCTAAGAATGAGGGAACTGTAGGGATCTCACTTTCTCTTCCTTCATCTGTCCCTGAAGCAAAGAAGTAAACAGTGAGCATAATGTGTCCCTAATTACAGGTGGACCCTTGACCCCACACCCACCCTCCAAGGAAATTGGTATCGCCACAGCTGAGGCCGATCATTCGCCTAAACTGCAAGATGGTAAGTTGGGTTTGAGTTACTTCACACGCAATGAATCAATCATTCTAACCAGGAAGCTGCACTCAGTCCTTTGAGAACTTGCGTTTCTGTGATGACACATCAGTTTATCGTCATGGGGTTCAATTATGTATTTAGGAAGTAGAATTCGAAATTAGCTGTCATTGCATCTGTGAATTTCGTTGTGACGACTGAGTTTTTGGAACCAATTGCTTTTAGTGACTTAACTTTTCTAAATTCCTTCACTTGTTTACACTTGGCCAAATATGGCTCTTTTGCTATAAAACCTAAAAACAACCAACCTTCACTTGTTTGCCACAAATTCCAACCAATCAACCATGTATTCCTCCTTCTGACAAATTATTCTTTTAAATAGCTGGCTCGAAGTCCAGTCCTGGCCTTTGTTTATAAACACATCCTTGAAACAAAATAAATTTTAATTGCATCCAAGTAGAAAATATTGCTAACTAAGAAAATATTAAGGTACCATTGACACCGGACTTTCTTCTCTTCACTTCTAAATGTGCAAGAAAGCCTGGAATTCTCAGGGAAGTGTTCTGAAAATTCCATTGAGTTTCTAGCCAAATTTAGAAAATCATAGAAAGCACATTGAAAAATCTTTTTGTGAAACTAACATTTCCAATTTATGTGTTGAAAGCAATTTTCATTTTTCTATGCTAAACTTCCAAATTTTACAATTTCCCCTATTTATAAAAAATTAAACTCAATTTTTTTCCTGAGACAATTTTCTTGTACACGTTTTTAACAAAAACCTAGTCGTATCAACATTTCTACCAATGATTAATTAACTAATTCATCAATATATATACAGTATGTATTGGTGTTTATTTTTCTTTTCAGTTAAATTGTTTGCTAATGTATAAATGACTTAACATTAATTTGTAAGGTCTAAAAATCATTAACCCCCTGGTTGTCACAAGAATTCCAAGAAGTGCAATATTGCTTTTCCCATACCACACCTGATGACTAAATTACCGCATCTATTGATTGAAACAATCCTAGGAAAGATAATGTTGGTCGAGAAGATCAAAACTAGTTAGAAGTCATGCAGGTTGCAGAATGAATATAGGCGTCTGAACCCCTCAGAGGGTTGAAGTGGGATTTATATCTTTTTGTCAGCTTCCTTGTTTAATGTTTGACAGTTAACTTAATGTAACTGCAATTTAATGAACGCACCAACCACTGATTTTGCAATCCACACCTAATTGCATTGAGAGTATTAAACAGGGCCTGGATTTTGTTGACCTAATTGACCTCAAATTTTCAAGTAGCAAAATATTTTCTTTTCAAATTACCTGAATTATATGGGCTCTTGGACAATGCAATACCATGCTTTAAATCAGGGGTTGTTAACCTTTCCATGATGGAACTCATGAATTCAGCTGTAATCAAATAAGACCACATTCAAGAAACTTCAATTAGATATACTTAAAAATGTACATTATTTTGTAAAATCACTACTATGTACTTAATAATTTCAAAAATGAAAACTGTTTTTTATTTTAAGTTAAATCTTTTAATGACTTTTTTTGTATGTGCTTCTTGTTGGAAAGCATTTAAATATTTGGTTGCAACGTGGGGGCCCACAGTTACAGTTGATCCTCTAGATTAGTGGTTCTTAACCTGGGGTGTGTACACCCTGGGGGTGCGAGAAAGCATTTCCAGGGGTGCGAGAGAAGTTTTGATGGACAACAGCGATTTAATAAAAGACTATCTTATGAAATGCGAGCCAATGCACTTATTCAAATGGAATTTGATAAACTGGACTTAGAACAATTCTGGTGTACACAGTTAGAACCTCATACACAGCTGGTAAAAGCAGCATTGCAGACACTTTTACCATTTGCCTCCACCTACCTGTGTGAAATGGGATTTTCATCACTTTTGCACGTAAAAACAAAAGCCAGAAATCACTTAAATGCAAGTGATGACTTATGCATGGCTCTTTCAAAAAAGGTGTTTGTTTACTTTTCAATAAATAAATTATCTTGCAATAGAAGTAATTTCCTAAATAAAGAAACATTTTTCAAAGGGGTGCGAACTTATTTTTAGATTCAAGGGGGTGCTGATCACTTAAAAGGTTAAGAACCACTTCTCTAGATGGATAAGCGATATTTGTGACCTTAAGGGTGTCTTAGTTTGGGTTAGGTAGGAGAATGTAGATTCACAGGAACAACTGGTTGAAAAGCAAGAAAGTATTTTTCTGTCATGGGTATTCTACTTTTTAAATTTGGATTCAGTCAAAAGGCCGTGTTTAAGGACCTTGAAGGCTATGCCGCTGTTTTAGATGGTTCACACACACAGATTTTAGCATTAAACAATTTAATTCTGAACTTGAACATCCAACAATGTTATCGGATCTTTCGTTTTCTGCTATCAAGAAAACCCCTCCAGATCTCATTCGTACTTTCACTGTGATTCATGGATTGGATTTTGTTTCAGAAGCTAGCAAATGTAATGTTTTGTAGTTAAAAACGAAATGGTAGAGGAAAGGTTGCTACTTGAAAATGTTTCAAGTTTCAACATAAATTTGATTAAAACCAGAGAGAAAACAAGCATTATGTAATAAGCTCAAAATATGACAATTTTCTAAAAATAACAAAAATGCCCTAAAATTTAAAATAAAAAATACCGAAAAATCTACATTTTAAGGATCGGGAAATTACAAATTTCTGCCATGCCAACATGAACTCTGCCTTCCAAGTACAAAGAAAGAAAGCTTGTGTGTCAACAAATCCGGCCCTTGGTATTAAAAATAAATATTGAATTCAATGTAGCCATGTCCCTACTGCAATTGGTCTATTTGCACTAATTTTCTTGGAGGTGTTGTATGTGTGTTTGCTTATCTCAATCCCCTTCACACTTTATTCTTCTTTGCTTATGGTTGCTCCACATTTACTGTCCTCTGCTATTTATCAGCTTCACTATTTTTTCTTTCTAAACAATCTAACAAGTCATTGTTCAATGTTTATTTGCCTCTGTTTTTCGGGAAATGTGTTTCTTCTTTCTTTCGTCCTCTTTTTCATTGCACTAAAAGCTGGTTCTAAATGTTCCTTGTGGATACTTGCACTAAATATCTGCTGTCTCTCTCTCTGTGCTTTTACTTTTAAACACGTTCATTTTGCATTGATGCAAAATAATTCACTGAGCTCACTTGGTGTGTTGTTGTATGTTAGTGTTTTGTGATAAAATTAGTGGATCACTTTTATTGTTGCATTTGTCATTGTTCTTAGCATTGTTGTACAGGGTGTCCTGATGAAAGGTATCCAAAAGAAAGAAATTATATATGAGGATATTTTAAACATTTCTGGTTTGTCATTAGAAATAATGGGAAAGTATCTTTTCCTCATAACTGTCATTAAATTTCAAAAGATGTCTCAAATTGAATGTTTTCCTTTGGATATCCATTGGCCTGCATTGTGACAGTTATAGAGAGGAAACTAACACATTTTCTTTTTAGTTCCTCTATTCAAGTTTTATTTGCACTAAATTCTCAATAGAGGTATTCAATAAATGTTTATTATGTTGATATGCATTGGATATTCAATGGATGTCCATTAAATTCATTACAACACATGTGAGAAAAATGTAATTTTTTGAAATATTTTCTACAGTTTAGCACATAATAATGTGAATATAAAATGTCCATGGTACATTATATAATTTCTTTATTTTTATATCTATTATTCAGACATACTGTATTGTGTTAAAAATATTCAACTCTGTGTTGTGTTGTAAATATTTTTCAGACAAACTGCTCTCTTGTAATTTTCTTTGCCTATTACTGTGTTATAAAACTTTAGAAAAAAATTTCTTAATTGTATGAACATTTAGAAAATACGATAGTTCTTACACTTTGTTATATAACAGTCATCGTTTTTACAAAAGCACTGGGAATTATCGATATGTAGACACAGATTAAAATTTCAATACTCTTCCCATGATTTGTGTCTACAATAAATGTTTTAAACATATTTACTGAATTTAAAACTATGCATTACATGTTTATTTATTCATTTTGTAGCATTCATATTACAAGTTCCAAAAACAAATTCATGAAATCATTCCTTGAAAAATCTGACTTTTACAGAAAATCACTTAAATTCTGTCATTAAATTTTTAAAAATAATCCACCATCACCAATTTTGTCAGGATTGATTACTCATACAATGATCTCTTTCCATCTACTAAAAGGTTGATATATGATTTATGGAGTTATAAAAGATTGAGTACCTAAATGTTTACATATTTTTGGTCCTTTAAACAGGATGGTCAGGATCAACCACATGATAATCATACCATGTGATTCCTTGTCAAATATCAACCTTAAAAAGATTTGTATGTTTTCAGATCAGATGGAGCTTTTCGGAAATACATACTATAACTGATGGTTTAACTTGCATATTTGGATTTGCATATTCATTTGAGTTGTTTTCAATGCGTCTTGATTTACTTGGTAACCTTATGGACACCAAATTGATAGATAGTTTGCTGAAGTGCTGAAATTTCGAATGACTAAAAGACACATAAAAGTTTTGATGCAAATATCTCCGAAGTATGATGTCCAATTGAAAAATGAACACTTTTGAGTTGGTTTACGACATGGAATCATGTGGTATGATTGTATTGTGTTTGATACTCACCACCCTGTTTAAAACCATTTCAAATAGCTCTGCAGAATCTGAAAGTTCTAAAAAATTATGTTGAACGGTTTTTCTAAATATTTCAAAGTTTTAATTTTTATTGGTTTTTATGTGTAATGAATAAGGGAACTTATACTAAAGATTTTAGAAATGTAGATAGAATAAAGTTGTGTTTGTAAAATTATAACCAAAGCCACATTAATTAGCTCACTTGTATCAATAATTGAATCAAAAACTTCCAATTAGATTGAAAAATAAATTTGAAATTCTTGAATGAAGAATTAAACACATAAGTTATTTGACTGGGATAAAACAATCCACAGGCCTTAAAAAGGCTGAAATTAAAGACCTTAAAAAGCCTGATTTTTCACTTTAGTTTTTTAGGTCCCTTGAAGAATTTAATATTTGCAGAAAGTCCTTAAAATGTTTAAAAAAAACCTTAATTTTTATATGGCTCATTTGCCCACTGTGCTAGCAGTCTGAGTGATAAACAGTAAAAGTTTGATTGATGATTAACTACCCTGGGTATATTTCTCTTCTGTGTGAGTAAACTTTCCTTATGTGTGTATGTCCATTTACCTGGTAGAAAAATATTGCTTGGCCAGATAAAAGCCATAAAAACCACCCAACCTTAATTGTTACCAGAATAGTGTATATTTTATTTTACTTACATTAAAAAAACGAGATAAATGTTACTTTTCCAAGGTCAAGTGCCATCAGAAATAGAGGTCATAATATTTACAGGATAGCTAAAAAATGTTTTTAAAACTGGGTCTGTGAGACCGAACCCCAGGGAAATTTGCTCACCCATGTGCATCTGCAAGTTAATCTGTCACGATCTGTTAAATGTAGCCTATAAAAATGAAAAATAAACTTTTAAGAAACCCCAATTTTTCTCTTGCTTAATGAGTGAGAATGCTGCAATCAATTTCTAACTTTGAATATTTCACTATAAATCTAAAAATGTCCCTTTTGTTTATAATTTACTTTTCAGGTAAGTAGATAGTTTTTCTTCCAGATTGCTCCTACTCACACAGGTGTTTCTTTGCTTCAGGTTTGCAGCAACACACAGCTATGAATATGACATCTCAAGCCTCCAACATCAGCGGCCCCCTTTCCCATTCCAGCCCCTATTACATCACCCCAGGAAAGTACCAAGAGAACGGAGACACATTCTCTGATTTCGTTAGCTTAGTGTGCCAAGAAGCTCAGAATTCTGGTCCAAGCCCACAAGTAGGTTGCATTCATATTGCTTTAGATTGGAGGTTATCAAACTGTCTCCCATGTTTACTGGGAGTTAGTGTGGTTGGTACCTAGTGGGTTTGCCCACTGCACTAGCAACCTGCAAGTCGTAGGTGGCACATGTTTGATTCCTCCATTGATGTATCACTTTGGTACAGCTGTAATATAAAGATTTTTTGTGGCAATGCTTTTAGCATGCTTTTTGTAGAGTTGTGCAGGCAAAGGCAACCCCACTTTATTAGGAATATGGCAGCCTTGTGATAATTTAAATATCTTTTAAGTTTTAAAATCATCTTTTTGATTTCACCCGGCCCAAAAAACTAGTTTTCCAGAATTAATGTGATCTTTTATAACATTCATATTATATAATTTGTTTGCATTAGACATAACGAAAATTTATTTAACTTGGATAACTTCTATAACAATGTTTCAGAAAAAGTAAAGGTTTCTCAATTTTGTAAATACTTACCTAGTAGTAGTAAGAATAATCAGTTGTGGATTTTTTTCTATATCTAAAATTCTTTTCGTCAATTTTTTAATTATTTTCCACTAAGCCTAAAATGGTCTTCTAAAATTCTTCCTTGGTGACAGACATATAAAGCACTCCAAAAAAACGCACCAAAAGCGTTGCCACAAGAATGTCTTCACATCAAAGCTGTATCCTTTCTTCTGTGAAAGTAAAGCTTTCCTTGTGTGTATGTCCATTTACTTGGCATTTGATGCAGCTTGGCCAGTATGACCTTTTGGGCCATAAAGCCAATTAATCCATGTTGTGGCTTTCCACGGAGTTGCGGATGTTAGACTGATCTCTGATCCTTGATATTATGTATGTTCTGTGATATAGCATTTAAAAAATCTTAATTATTTGCTGTTGAATTTCATAAAAATTGTGTTTGGCTATGAAACTAACATTGAGATCAGTGTCAGGATAATCCAAGATTCTTAACTAAGTTACTCCTATGGCTCTTTTCTCAAGTAATAGGATTTCTCAGAACAAATATTTTAGAATGATGAGATCCTTTGATTCCTGACAAACTTGCATCATCTCTGTTCATGGTTAATGATCCTTGTGTAACAAAAGATGACGGACTAATCATTGAAGTCCCTGGATTCTTTCCAACCAATAGGCGTGATTATTTGGCCATAAAGTGTGAGCAATAGTAATAACAATAGTATTTTTGAGAAAATTAATGTTTAGAGGACTTGCATCCTTAGAATTAGAGGATATTTGGGAGTAATATCGGATGTTGTAAACATGCTATATCAGGTATTGTTGTCTTGGAGCAGAAACTCATTAGCTGGCAGAAAGAATTTTTTGGTGTACTGCTGTTTAGCTACAAGCTAATAGTTTATAATTAAAAAAATGTAACTTATTAGCATTTCGATAGTGTTATATATTTTAAACATTGTAATATGGCTACATATTTCTCATCATGAGTATTTTGTATCTCCGAAAAAAAAGTCAATTAATGAGTTTCTGCTCTAAGCTGACGATATGTCAAATGTTGAAGTGTTTATTCTCATAATTTCACTTTGTTGTATGGCAACATCTTGGTTTATTAGAAAAAGAAATCGAATAGTGCTTTTTGTTCTGTTTGCTTTAGAATTTCTTGACATGAAACACTGCACATGAATTGACGGATTCATTTCTTTTGCAGACTAGCCAAGATTCTGAGGCACAGAGTCCTACTAAATTACCACACTTCTACTCCAATCCTATGCTTCCCCCACCTCCACCTGCACCTATGGCAAGGCCTGTTGCCATCATTCGTTCAACAGGTAAAACTGTCCATACCCTGTAGCATGCTTAGCTCAGCATTATATCTTTGAGGGCAGAGTTTGTACACTTCTTAACCCTCCAAGTGTTTTGACGAGGTATCCTGTCCATCAAGATCTGACCAATTTTACTAATGATGCTATATCATGTCATCATGATATTGCCGATTTTTTTATAGTTATGAGATCAAGATCTGGTCAGTTTTGCTAGTGACGACATACCTCATCGAGACAACCACCAGGAGGGTTAAAAGTACTTCTGAATTTCAAAAATAAGCATCCTGAAAAATGCTTACTTTGGATGTTTGGTGCTTAAAAGTGCTTAATTTAAAAAAAATCAAAATTCAAGGAATTACTGTTATGTTACTTCTTCAGGCTCTCCTTGGTCTTGTCTGGAAGAAATGTTTTCTAGATTTTTCTCCAGGGAAAAAATCGCTACATTACTCTGCTTTGTAAATATTTCCTAAACGGTTGTGTACTAACGTCAGCCAAAGAGTAAATTCACTTTTACTGGTACGAATTTTTTGCCATGATATAAAAAAAATGAAAAAATTAAGTCAAATTTTTTCCTTAACGAATGTTTTTAGTTTTCTGGGTTATAATTGCATTTTTATCGATCATTAACCCCTTCAGGATTGGTGGGAACTGTCATTGAAAGGTTAAAGAGTGCTTGATTTTTATTTGAATAAACCTGTATGAACAAACCCCGAAAGTGGGCGAAATGTTCATTGTGATCTGTATGTAAATAAACCACCATCATTATTTTGTGCTTATTACATCCACTGGCATTCACATTTAAAGCAGCCTGATAGGTTTTAACAAGTGAACTACAAGATACTACAAGTTAAACACCAAATTGATGATAAAATCTTCTTGAACAATACTAAATTTGGTAAATATTTGAAGAGAAATTCTTCCTCATTCATGTGGGGCTGCGGTAGCCCAGTTGAAAGACTAGCTGATTGGCAACAGGAGGATTGTGAGTTTGAAACTCGATTAAGCGAAAGACCATGGTGTAGGCAAGGGCATGTTAAATCTATCGTGACCTCAAATATCTTCACGTTGGCGTGGAGTGGAAGTTTGGAGAGTGAGGTGCCAGCTGAGGTGTTAACCTCATCATCTGACCATGATTCAAAATAACGAGGTTCACACTCATCAGAGGACATGTAAGAAAGCAAAATAGTTTTTTCTAGTGCCTGTGTGGCCAATGAAATGAACGTTAGTCATGGCACACTACAAGGGTGGATTTGTGAACCACAGCATTACCATGGTGCACCACAGAGAATTTGTTCATGTTACACTACATACATACCACACATTCCATTTATAGAGGTCACACATTCATTCCCCAGGGTTTGTACCATGAATTTTTTAATCCAGAAGCTAGCACCCTGACTACTAGGTCAATTAGTTGACCTAGAGCAAAATAATTGAAAGTGTGATTTAACAAAGGGCTTAACCCTCCTGGTGGCTATCTCAATGAGGTATCCTGTCCTTAACAAAACTAAACAGATCTGGTTGTACGAAATATTTCTGGAAAAATTGGAAGAAAACTGACCCTTGATCTCATCATCAAAAACTGAAATGATCTCATCATAAAAAAAATCTGCAATATTTTGATGATGAAATATCTCATGAGCCATATTGATCAGATCTTGATGGATGAGATATCATTGAAACCACTTAAAGGGTTAAAAAGATCGGCATGTATATGTGATCTATCTGCTTAGTGTGTCTTCAAATCAGACGAGTTCTTCCATCAAGATGAAATAAGATAACTGCGATCATAATTAAACACAAATGCAACAAGACAAACAGGGAACATGAAAGTAGATTTGTAATAACAACTGTTGCAGTTATAAAATTAACATTCCATATCACTTCTAAAGTGAAAATATTTATTTAAATACATTCACGAGAAAAGTTCCGCAAGCACAATAAATATAAAAAATGGTTCAATCTTAACACGAAGTGAAAATTAGAAAGTTTTTCACCTGTCTCAAACATACTGGAGTTACATCACCATGAGTTACTGTGTATGCTTTTGTATAATAAAATAATGTATTCTGAGCATTGTTATTCCAATTTTTAGGCAAACTTGCTGCTTTTTCTGAAATAAGCGGTTCTGCCCCAAGCCCACCCAACATCAGCCAGCCTGGGCCTAGGAATAGTTCCCCTGTTTCCGACAACTCCTCCGTGATCAGCTCTGTGGTCCGGGACAACCGGAAACAGATGGCTTCTCCTCCGGTCCCTTCATCTGGTGAGCTAACGGTTTCATCTTGAAATCGAGGATTTATACCCACCCACGAAACAGGAAAATGGTTGTTTGAAATAAGTTGAGAAATATAAAAAGAAAAGGAAACAGCCAATCAAAACCTTACTAACACGTCGACTGCCAACTACGAGTTAACTCGTAAATTGAAATCTTTCGACAAGTGCAAGTATTTTCCTAGATTTTGTCTGTGAAGATTGATTATGGGTATCTGAAATAAGTATAAAAATATAGTCATGGCTTCACAGAATATATAGAAATCATTGGTGTTACTAAATCCTTATTTTCATGATGACGAGAAATAGAATATGAGGCCATCAGAGAAAGAGGCCCTAACCCACAAAAACCCAAAACTGCCAAAATAATTATTTTTGGCACCTGCAGTGTAATCTCTTGGCATTTAATGTGTTTGCAATATATATTTTAAACCTCAAATCATATTGTGGATAAATAAAAATATATAAAAAATAGTGCCAAGAAATCGCATTTATCTCCATTAGGTATGTTGGTTTTTTAGGCCACTCTTGCTGTGATAGCTTCATATAACACTGTTAAAATGCTTATAATTTAGATTTTGTCCTAAAAGCTAATAATTATCTAAACAGCTGTACAGTAAAAAATCATTTTGTCAGTTAACAAGTTTCGGCTCTAAGCCAACGATATTTGTTCACACACAAAAAATCATTTTAATACAAATAATATGTTTTAATGCATGTAAATATTGTGTTTGTGGGTGATGCAACTTGAAACAATTTTTCTCTCAAAACTGGAATCTCTGGGCATACAGGACATCAAACATAGCATGATTCACAGCTTTTGTTGATTTACGTATTATACGCTCCACATGGCTTGGTGTGATAGGTAGACCGTAAATAAAGTAAATTCTCAACCCTGCATTTCTTTTGGTAAATTTTGGCATTATATCAACCATCAAACCTTGTTGATGTCTGAGTTCACTCAAAAGCATGTAGTCAATGCGTTAGAATCAGCATGTTTCTTGTTTTCTGGCAGGATGACTGCTCCAGGGAAATGTTTATTCTGAATGTTATTACAAATATGACATAATCAACACCTAATTACCCACCGTAGTGGGTGATGCTAGTAACATGTGTAATAAAATTTGCATATAATTTAAATTTTACAGAAAAACAAATTAGGCTGCAAAATACACAAATAATTGTATTCAGGGTTCCCATGAATTTTTAAAAGGCCTGAATTTTTATTTTAGTTTTTAAGAGCTAACAAGAGTTGTAGTAAGATGCAGTACATTTTCTTTTGTATTTCCTATTGGCTGTTTTGTGTTTCTCTATCTGCATCAGCCGAGTTTTGGGGTATTTGAGGTGTCCTCAGTCTTCATTACCTCGGACAATCAAGGTTCTACTGTACATAAATAAATAGTAACTGCTTTCTTGCTGATTAAACTTATATTTCTTTTTAAAAGATGTTTGATAATATATGATTGTTGAAAGCATTTTGTGAGCATACTCTCAATTCCCCTGGTTCTGGTAGCATGGTTGGAAGAGTAATGGATTAGTAACCAGAAGGTTGCGAGTTCGAATCCAACCAAAGACCATCGCGTACATGAGGGCTGTTGCACGTTAAATCTGTCATGGTTTCAAATGTCCTCGCGTTGGTGTGGTGTGGAAGTTTGTAAAATGGGGTGCCAGCTCAGGTGTTACCTCATCATCTGACTGATTCAAAATTACGTGATATTGTTCTTGGATCTTTCCCTTTGGGTTTGATCATAAACCGTTGCCAATAGCCCATTGTGTTGCTCCATGCGACATTCATTAATAGCTACCTACAATCAATTACCAAAGCATTTTGGAAAATAACATTTCAAATTCTTGAAACATCTCACCAGAGGTTCGCATCTCTGGTGATCTGTTTAACTGATTCCCTTGCATGTATTGCAAGTCAAGTATTGCAAATAAAACTTTTACAAAAAAAGAGATGTCACTCTCATTACACGAATCAATATGTGAGTGTATTTTACCCAAACAATGCATATTTATATTACAATAAGATCGCAGGGTGTTGACTGAATTTGAAGGTGTCAAAGCATACATTAAATGTTATTTCCTGTCATTGGATTGTGAGTGTGAAAGTTGCTGATCTGTCTTTTGTTGCAGTTGCGCCTGCCGGTAACAATGGCCTTGATGGTTCTCAGAGTAACCGGGGATCCATGAGTAGCCCTTTCACTTCCCTGCCCAGGCCGGACAACAACTTTTCTCACATTCATCCTCAAACCCACCAGGTACTCTTTCTTATGCTTTAATGAACATACCTTACAAGTGCTTGTGTGCTCTGATACCTTGAGTAGGGAAAGGACAATTTTTGTGTGATGTGGATTCTTGAAATTAGTTTTTCCTCTTTCAGTGTAATTTAATTTTTATGTTCCATATAATTTCTTTTTTCTGATCTGATTTGTTTGGGGGCCCGTGGTAAGCCTGGTTGGAAGAGTAACAGATTAGCAACCAGAGGGTTACTAGTTTGAAACTCGATCTAACCAAAGACTGCCATGTATGTGGGGGGCTGGTGCACATTCAATCTGTTGTGGCCTCAAATGTCCTCACAATGGTTCTGTGAAAGTTTAGAGAGGGGTGCCAGCTGAGGTGTTGACCATGTCTTCTGACTGTGATTCAAAATTACGAGGCTGTCATCAATAGCCCGGTGTGTTGCTCCAGTGCGACGTTAATTGAACTATCTATCTGATTTGTTTGGATGAAAACTTGTTGATTCTTAAAAGTTGATCTAATCTATGATTTGTAACAAGCAGCATTTGAATATTTATGGTTGCAAAAGTTAAGATTAGTTAAATCCGTATAACTTGAAAGAACACTTTTGATACTCCTTATGACACCTGATCTTAAATTTTTATCTTGAAAAAATTATAGCCTTTAAATGTAATTCAAAGATAGATAAATGAACAAAAAAAGAACACAAGAATCATTCTATAAAACTTGATTTTGGAGTTGGCATATAACGAGTTTTCTAAATTAGCATTTATAAAATCATTTTTAGAAATTGCATTAATTTTAGAAGTTGTTGCAAATGCTGGTATTAAAATTTCTTTTATCAAAGTTTCTTAGTAATATTTAAAATTATATTTCTTACCACGTTTAAATGCATTTCAAAATGGGACACAGCAATCTGGTTTTAAAATGATTCCAAATTTTAAAAAATTCAAATTGGAGAAGTATCTTGTAAATAAGAACTCAAAGTTGAGCATTTCGTCGGGTTGCAGAAGTGAAGGCTCTTAATGTTATTGGATCGGAGCTTGGGTTTTATGGCTTAAGGTTCAAAAAAGGATGAAAATGGATAAGCTATGCCAAACCAAAAATAAAATAATGAAGCCAGTGTAAATATAAAAATTGTATAAAGTGAATATAACAATAGTCAAGTACAGTTTAAAAGCAAAATAAAAGGAATAGAAATGAAGTCAATAATGAATTAAAAAATAAATTGGTCAGCTACGTGAAAGCACAAATTGCTGAGAGAAAACATGTATTGATGATTTTCTGGTGTGGGAAGTTTTCGCAAATGTTGTGTAACTGAAAAGGAAGTAAATGACCTTGGGAAAAACCATTTGTAGAACGGTGGTAAGCTTACCAGGGGAAAAGGCTGCAGTGGGCAAATTCATGCATAGTGACCACCACAGGTGGTTATTTGTTTTTCCAACACGTAATCAGCACTATTGCTTCTGGTACAAAACAACAAAGTTGAAGCCAGAAACCGCATTAAAGATGCCAGTTGTGAGAAACAATTGTACTTAACATTCCCACTAATTTAATGTATTAAACCAGTTCTCTCAAATGCCAACTGACCAGAGCCAGGCTGTTTGCAAAATGGAGAGAGAACATTGTCCTCATTGTTTCGTTTCTTTCAGCTCTTTTCATACACGAATATTAGTCCAGTGAACGCCATGAGCGGCATGATCAGTCCGACCAACCTGAGCATGTTCACCTCCCCCGCGACAACGCCTCGCTCCACTCCCAGGACCACTCCGGTGCCGAGGTGGAACGCCCCCTTCATCACCCTAGACGAGAACCTCGACTACAACATGATGGCCGGACTCATGCCGGGCACCAACTCAGACTCAGACCCTCCCCACATAATAGAAGCAGAAGGCGAAATTGAAGGTGAGTGCTGCTTTCTATAATGCCGTAACTTTGCTATTCTATGTGGAAAATTTAAAACCCATTATATTTTAGTAAAGCATCATGTAAAATTTGAGATTTTGAGAAGGTATTATGTGTGCAGAAAAAGTTCGTCCAGTTTTTTGGACAAAAATTGAAAAAATTTTATTTACTAAAAATTACATTTTATCAATATAGTATGTGCAGTGCATAATCCCCACTCCTAGAAGTTCTGAGGTTTCTGGCTAAAGAACTGATCCAAATGACGAAACTTTCTGAACCACTTACGGCACATGGAATCGTCAACGGCACCCTTGCCATACACAACACGTCTTCTTTTGCGTCTGTCAAGCATTCTTGCCTTTTCAGAAATAAAGAAGCATACTATATCGAAAATGCTCCTTATTTTCTGCCATTTTTAATGCTTAATATAATTTTAATAATGCAACCAAATAATATTTTCAATTATTTTAACCAAACAATTTTTTCCCAAGTACTCGCTGAAGTTCTTTCTTTCAAACTTGTAAAGTAGGTAACACATCGGTTTTGCAATGCAATGCCATCCAGCACCAAAAATGGGAAGAATTTTTGCATCAACCCAATATTTTTTTTATTTTTGAAAAATAATCTGTTTTTAAATGTAAATCAACACTATTCTACACACCACATTAGATTAAACGTCCAAGCAATCAGCTGTCAAATAGTGATCTTGATGGTGGGAGATTGCAAAACACCTGTAGTTTCATGTATGAGTATTGTTTTAATAAAAATGTACACCTAGTGAATTTTCTTGAAACGTGCTTTTTTCATCACCAAAAGAAGCAATTGAATAAAATGTCATAATTTCAGCGCATTTACTTCAGTTCTGCCTGGGGTGTTACTGAAATGTTTTATTAACTTCTGTATGAGTAAATTCTATTTATCTGGGATTTCAAAGAGGGTTGTTTATAAGTACCATTAGCTGGTATAGTGGCCATAGAGTTTGCCTGCTACCCAGTAGGTCATGGGTTCAAATTCTGGTTTGTAAGCACATGGATATTAGTGATTGTCCTTGTTAAGAGTAGTGGCGGCTCACCCATTGGGTTGCTCCTTTTCTAGCAGCCGTCACTTTGCCCCTTGTACTGCCGAGTGGTCAGTGGTTGGGCTTTACAAAAAAGTTAAATAGTTGAGAAGAAATTTGAAAATCCATCTTTCCATATATGTTAAGGAATGGATTCAAACCTCTAATAACCGGGAAATGTACTTGATACCTATTACACTCAGGGTGTTGGTTGGATGGGTCAATCTAAATGTATTTTGAAACTCCATTTGCAAGAAGATTCTAGATGTGTTAAAATAGATTCACACCAATCTCGTGGATCAGCACTGTGGACCTCAAGTGTTTCTTTACCTTTATATGTTGCCTCAAAAGGCTGACTTAGAAATTTTAAAATGGATATATATATACCCTTTTTCACATTCTGTTGGCTTGCTATGAGAATTTTATGTATGACTACCACACACAGGATTCAAAATTAGTGGTTATTTGTCACATTTAGTACCTATTCGGTTTATAGACCCAGTCATTAATTTTAGCCCCTAATATTTTTTCGCTTGTGTGATGCTTTATAAAGTAACTATAAAATCTCAATAAAAGAAAATCCCTTCCAAAAGTGGAGAATGTAAATTCTTTCTCCCCAAACTGAACAGCAGTAAAGAACGGTGTTACAGAGAAAATCGCTGCTGTAATGAGTCACAATTGAATGTTTACTTAGGTCATTTGTCAATCCTTTAATAATTTTGAGTTTGCCATTCGAAAATTTGCTTTTAGTGAAGAGGTTACCATGGCTCAGGGGATCTGTCCATTGTAGTAGCAACGCGCGAGTTGTAGGTGTTGCAGGTTCGATTCCTCCCTAGGTGTATTTCTCTCTTCTGTGTCAGTGAACCTTTCCTAGTGTGTATGTCCATTTACTTGATGTTTGGCACAACTTGGCCAAATATGACCCCTTGTGTCATAAAATCTAACTCAATCAACCAACTTTTATTGAAATTGACAGAAAATGCAAGTGACCCTAAACAAAGAATGTCCTAAAGAGAGAAAAGGTACAACAATGTGCATGTCAATGCAGGTCTTAGTCCTTACAGGGGTCATCGTGATTCAATGGGTTTTGCTCACTGCACTAGCAGGGTATGCCCACTGCGATAGCAACCTTCAAGTTGTAGGGTCGCAGGTTCGATTCCTGTCAGTTGCATTCCTCCCTGGACGTATTTTTATCTCCTGTCAGTAAAACTTTCATTGTGTGTATTACTTGATATTGTATGTCGTGTCTGGTGCAGCATGGCCAAATATTGCGCCACAGAACCCCAAAGCCAACCAACCGCTGCACTAGCAACTTAATTGTAGGCAATGCATATTTGTTCCTGTCAGGTTCAATTCCTCCCTAGGTGTATTTCTCTCTTCTGTGTCAATAAAAATTTCCTTGTGTGTGTATGTCTATTGCTTGATGTCTGTCTTGTGTTTGATGCAGCATGGCCAAACATGGCTCTTGCACCATAAAACACAGAACCAACAAACACCTTTTATATTTTTATTGTATCCATGTAAACAAAACAAGTTTGAAACTGCACCCAAGTAAAACATTTTGGGTACTGAGGAAAAGTGTTAAGGTGCCATTGATGCTTGAATTCCTAACCCTAATGATTACATGTAATTGAGTTGCTTACTTGACAGTTTCGAGAGTTCTGTCACAATTGGTCAACAAGCCACAAATTTTGAGGCTGAAATTGAAGCCATAGCCCAAGCCATTTCTAGACTTTTTCCCATCACTTATAACAAAGCAGTCATTCTGGTTGACTCACGGCCAATCTTGGCCTTATACTCATATAAACAACCTCGTTCTGTTTGCTTGGCCAGAGCTTGTTTGATTGCCAGTGACATCATTAACTCTGGTTGGATCATTGCCTTCCAATAGATACCAAGCCATTGTGTTATACCAGGCAATGAGTGCATAGACAAGCTAGCTAAAAATGATTGCCCCAGCTGTCCAGCCCTCTCTCTTACCTCTGTGCTTGCAGGTTGGTAGAGCGAAAGTTAAATAAGTCCGTCTGCGACCATCAAAAGCTTAAGGCCACAGACAAAACATGGAGCAAACTTTTGTCTGGCCCTGTTGCACCTAATTTGCCATGACATATAGCTACGGCAAATTTTCGAATTTTAACTGGACACGACTTTTTAAGAGGACACACTGCATATTGGTGTGCATGCTTCTCTTGACTGCCCCTTTTGTTCGAAGGGGAGCTTTATGGATTTTAGTCAACTTTTATCTTGCACTTTTTTATCTGACTATCACATCTTAGTTGACAAACTTTTTAGGCAGGCTAATTTGTACTGGGCTGCCTTGTAGGAAATTATGGTCCCTGGACTTTTCCTGACATAGGAAAAAAAATTGCTTACATGAGTTCTATTACTTCTCTAGTTATATTTATTGCTGCATAAATATTGTTATGTGTTTTGCTGAATGCTTGTCATTTCTGTTTCAGAGCGTTACTTCACGGTCGTTCATAGCAACGATGGTGTCGATGCGAGCAGTCAGACCGCCGGTAGCAGTGCCTCCGTCACCCCTTCTAAGTCTCAGCCATCCTAAGTTTTCGAGGATTTATTTTATACTTTCTCCACAAACCAGCATAGAGGTGTAAAATAGAGAGAAAAGAGGGAATTTGTGTCTCCTGATTCGTTTAGGCCACGGTTATCGTTTTTATGTGGGTGCATTTTTTGTGAAAACAGTGAAAAAAAATCTATATATAACCATTCTTACTCGCAGCTCCTGAGGTGGTGTTTGGCAGAACTGTTGCCAGTCGCTTGCAAACAAATACTCGAATAAAAAAGTACAAAGCAAAGGATTCAAGAAAACCAGTTGGAGGTATTCAAGACTTTTGAATGTCTGTGCCAGAGACAATCAACAGGTGTCGATTGAATGGAAACTAAAACTCGACAGATGGAGCATCAAGACTGGATTTGATGCCTTATGAAAATAAAAATCAAGCGCCTCGCTTATCGAGAGGTGCCGTGCTCTTACTTCTCTTCCATTTCATCGCTTATAGCTTTGAGATTTCTAAGACAATTAACTTCCGCCCATTTGAGATTTCACTATGGTAACTTCCTGGGGCCTCAGTAGCTTTTCAAGAGATTTTTGCATTTTAAGGACTATACCGTAGAACTCCCAGCACATCCGGCACGCTCGCAGGGTATGAGTAGTTTCTCGGTAGAGCTTTGGTTTTACTCAGACGACTCGAGTTCTTTCATCACTCTTGGTTTAATAAGGTTTTTCCTCTTAGACATAAGATGTTAGGGATTGATTCTGTTGAACAGACATTGTGCTATGAAATGTCTTTCAAAAAATGTTCGCTTTTTTAATATCTTAGAATTTAAACAAGTAGGTTATATTTATTTTTGCTTATACTCCTCTACTTACCATTGGGTAAGTATTGAAAAATTAATTTTGTTATGCAACATACGTTTTAGGATGTTATGGTTTCAACTGAGTTAAATCCATGTGTTATGTCCTCTTAACCGATTATTTACTTGTAGCATTTACTTTGGACTTGGTTATAATGTACTCAACTACTACATATTCTCATTTGGAAGTTAGAGGTTAGTCTGAGAAGCAGCAGTTTTTACTCTTTTTTAAGTTGCTAGTTTGCCATTTTTAAATTCAAAATGTTTATTGTTGATTTCACACAAACCAGGAAATTTTATAGGTTTTAGTTAGCCAATGTACCATGAAAATCCTGAATATGATTCAAAACCTAAAAATAACAAAATGATTTTATAGCTGCATTTGTGATGTCTCCATAATGCTCTCATATCCCCGAGCGTAGCTAGATGTGCCCGACGCGTTAGAAAAAAACCAACTTCTGTAGATTACAAACAGTTTCTCACTTTTTAATATGTCAAATAATAGAAAGGCATCTCAATTTGCCTCTTGCCTTTCGAATCTTTACCTACTGATTACTCCTAGCGCTGTAGAGAAAGATTAGAGAAAGTTTAGACAGCTAGTTTCTTGTAGAAAGCTGCTAGTGGAGTGAGAAATAAAACTTTTATTTTTAACACTCTTTTGCTCCTGACAAACTAAGCGCCATTTAAGACAAATGTAGGAAACTTTAGAGCATAGATTGAATTTCCAGGGGCGCCAGACAGGAGACGGGGTATTTTTTTAATGTTACTGTTTACATTTTTCATTCTAAGTCAAAGTTATTTGATGTACATAGGGACATAGATCCTCGTTATGTAAAGGATGCTGTTTTAGAAAAGGGCATGATTCACGATTCCGAGAAACTCGAGGTAATTAGTTGTATTCTAGATGCCTTGTCTGAGCAAATATTTTTATGAGTGATTGAATGCTGCCTTGGCTTATGTTATAAAATTATTAAGGATTTAAAAAGTAATTTTTATAGATTTTAATGGAGTCAGTAACTTAAATAAAACAAGGGTTAATTGAAAAAAAATTACTTTCTACTTTCTCCAACTAAATTGGTATAAACTTATTCTGATAATTTGTTCTTCAAATGTAAAAGATTATACAGGTCGAGTAAATGGAATATATTTTGTAATGCTTTTTTGGGAATTTGTGAATTTGCCCTTTTGCGCATGGAATGCTTTATCGAGTTGATTTACTTTCTGATGTCGAAAGTTTCATTTGTTTCATGTTCGTAAGAAACTGTCTCCTTCAAGACTACAAAACACTGCTTCTGGCGCCTCTGTACATTTTAAGATAAAGTACTACTATAAGTGCTCTTGATTCAGTCTCTTTTGACATTGTTGAATCTATTACATTTTTCAAGTAGAAATTATTCATGAAAAGTAGTGTTAATGTTAAACCATTTTAAATTTTTTGCCTCTTTGGCGAGTGAATAAAGAAACTATTCCTAGATCTTTTAGGAATGACTTGTTGAATAATAATATAAACAAATTCAGGGCATTTTTACATTCTGCCCTCTTTTCCTTGTAGGATTAGCTTTTCTCTCAAACTCCTGTGTCCCTGCGGGGAACCAACTGTAAAGTTATCCATTTTCTATTATAAAGTTGGATCTAAATATTTTTCTGAACTTACCGGAGAAAGAGAACGCGAGTTTTTTCTTTTCGCCACGAGGTGCGCGACGCTCTCGAACCCCACCCACCCCCCACTCGATAGGAAAACATGCCTTTTCTGTGTTATAAAAGAATGTGATTTGAAAAAACCAAACACATAAAGCAATAATGTGAAGTGTTATTTTTCAGAGCTGATATGCTGTAAAACACTGTTATTTGTTAGAATGAGTGTTTTGCGCAATATATTATTCTTAAAAGAAAGAAATTATATTTATTTATGTGTGTATCTCGTTTCTACGAACGCAAATTATGTTTCGAGGAAGACAGTGTCAGAACCAAAGATGCCAAAGATATTGTATAGTGCCCAGATCTGGCGCTGTGCTGGGTCGGAGGCAGATTTATTGAAGGGTTATGTTATTTACTTGATTTCTATATTGACAATAATGCTGTGGTGCTAAGATAGATTGCATGAGTAAGTTCTGAAGTATTCAACATATATAAACTCAGGTAATTTATATTTTGGAAGTAACTTGAGAGTGAGGTATTCCCACAACACTTTGTTTTCTAGATTGCTCTTCCTATTCTTGACTTCTTCTCTTTTTCCAGCACCTATTGCATTTAAATTTAACACGTACTATATACTCATTCAGATATTTATGAAATTTAATATTTGGGGGATGCGATTTCCCCCGATCCTTTCATTCGATTCGACCTCTATATTCAAGTAGTGGAAATTTTGAGTGATCTATTTATCTCTAAGAAAATTTAAAATCTAAAACAATTTAATCCTCCTTTCATAAAGACTCAATTGTCAGCAGTTTCGATTCAAAAAATTGCCTCCAAGTAAAGCTACCTTTCTCTGCCTCTTTCTTCATTCATAAATATTTCTTTTAAGAATCATTTTGCAGATAAGCTTAGCCTAATTTTTTATCGAAAACGTAGAAGAAAGGTTGAGTTCCTTTTCGTACTGAAATAATGCTTGTCGGCTTTCAAATGTGCCATATGTTAACGCTAGAATTTTTTCATTCGGATAGCTCTCTAAATTAAAAGTAATAAAGATTTGATAGCGTAGTCACGCTTCTGCATCAAGTTGTATTGTTGCCATTTCAAACTGCTTAAGTTATCTCTTTGGGCACTTCGTGTTGCCACTTTTGGGTTTTTGAATTGTTTCTTATAACCCCCTCCCTTATTTTCACTAGTCTGTATATTTTTTGTTGATTTTCTAGAATTGTACATACAGTTATTGCAGTTATAGATTTATGTAGTTGTAAATGAAAGAATTAAGAAAACGAAATTATCGAATTCGTGTAATAAAATGTAAACCCGGTGTTATTCATCTGAATTTTTATGTAAGATTTATTTGCATGTTTCATATTGTGCTGATAAATTACGAAATATAAGTGCTGTTTTTCGTTGTTGCTGTTATTTTGTTTGACTCCGTGCAAGTAAACCTCCAAGGCACTGATGTACCACGTACTTTCGTTGACAGACTCGTACGTTAGTCTTCCTCACCGATCCCCCTGACTGAAGAGAAAAACTGCATTTTCATTTTCATACAGCTTTTGAAATGCATTATTTTAAATTCATGTATGTATTTGTGTATATACTGTGCAATGTACAGCTTTAGTTAGAAGTTTTTAATCTATTGCATTAGGAGAGTTCTCTTAACATAAGATAGATTGAGTTTTTGTAGTTTTGGGGCATACTTGCTGAGGTTCTTACTTTCTGTGATGTTTTTATAGTGTTTCTGTGCTTTATGAATTGTGTTATTTAAGAATGCTTTCTTTTCCGAAGCAGCGACATTTTGTATAAAGTTCATGAGAGAATGAAAGTTTATACAAGATCCTGTCCTTAACATCAGTGAAAGCAATAATATTTGTTTTATACATAGAATCCATGTGCATATAGTTTATTTTTATTATATCAATATTCAAACTGAAACGATGGAATAGCTGTTCTTTAACTCGGAGGCACAGTGCTTGTAATAAGATTCAGTCAGCATTTCAACTGAAATGTACTTTAAACTAAACAACTTTTTTGGTTTACATTTTTCACAATTTTTTTTTTGTCCCAAACTTAAGCATGTAAAACATCTAATTTACTTATTTATATTTAAAGATGAAAGGAAAAAATAACTTATGTTTTCTTCTAATAAAATAGTGTCAAGATTTTGTAGAAACTAAAACTAATTCACATTAACTTGAAGCAGTTGATGTCAGTTGGTGGTTAATGTACATTTGAAATAAAAATTTCAGTTCGCTGAATAAAAGTCAAGCATTTGACCTGCAAGTTTAAATAAAATGCTGTAATTCCTACTTTTTTAATCTAGTGATATTAAGGAGAGCTTGTAACTTAAGTTGGATCTTAAAAGGCACAATAATTGAAATTGAGAGATTAATTTAGCTATCAAATCCTCTTGTTTTTTAATACCATGAATTAGTTTTGCAAAAACAATTGAAATAGAATTCTAAACTGCTTTTTTTCCTTTCAAATTTAGTACTTGAATTAACTCATTGACTGGTTTCGTACTGAAATTCACATTTCTGAAATTTTTCTAAAATTTAAGTTAGTTTGCAGATATGTAAACCAATCCAAATTGAACATGACACTCTTTACATCCAATTTAATTTCAAAAATAAATTTAGTAAGTCATTGGTTATATAAATTAAAATTTATTGTGAACCATAATTTTCTCATGTAAGCTTTCCCTAATGTATATTTTTATCATTTCCTACATATTAACTGTATAATATTATGATAAAGTGTATGAATAAAATGTGAACAATGTAAACGAGAACTTCGAAAGGGCACTGTTTAAAAATCTCACTGTAAAGAAGCAGCTATTCCTACATTAACTCTGATATCATCTTGTTTTTCAAAACAGAACTTATGGATGTTTCAACTAATGGTATTGCTAGTTAATTTGATCGACATTATACATCTGTAGACACATTCGAACTCAACTCGTAATGTAATTTGTTTCTGCAACTCTTTATCGGGCACTTGATTTTAGGTGCTAATACTTGTCTTCCAGTTGCAAAAATCAGTATCTCAGCTAGAGAATCTCATAAAAAGTTACTTTATTTAGTTAACCCAAAAGAGACTGACAATTAGGAATGTACTCTTAACCATTTAACACTTAATGATTAAATAACCTTATCGATTAGTTGAAGGAATCCATGGATTTGTATACCTTCTGTTAAACTGAACATGAAAATTTAGTCTGTATTGATAAGATTTTCTTTTACGTTGGTTGAAATACTAAAATTTGTAACTGGATGACCAAATTTTTCTTTAGAAAAACAACAAAATGGAGAACGTTATGAGCTTATACTAGTTTTGCATTATAGGTTAATTGTTACGGTTGAATCTGATTGTTGTGAAATAATTTTTACCCAAAGGAATCGAGGCATTATGTAATTACCAATTTAAATTGCTTGCAAGTTTTCTTTGCCGACATGAGGCGATTAATAATCAGCATGGCATGTAACTTTATGCTGTGTTAGCAGACTTTAAATAATGGCTATACTTATTAATTTAGGTATGTTTGTTTCAAATACCACGAAGCATGTAAAGCTATTTTTTTTTAGCTTTGTTTATTTCTTATTCGACGTTAGTCATATTTGTGCCAATTGTTAATTTGTTGATATTTTTTTAAAAAATCAGATAGTATGCATGTTTTTGAATTTATAGCTGTAAATAGTATATTGTGTTGCTGTTATTTTATTTACCTGTTAGATCGTATTCGGCTATCGTAGAAATATATATCCAAAGATAAATCTATTTACTCTATGAAGCCCAATCACAAAAAACTGAATTCTCAATTTTGTTTATTTACATTATTTTAAAAGTTAAAAAGTTTTTTTGTGTAAATTAGGTTTAATTGCCGAAATGGGAAACCTTAAAACGTGATTACTAACTGAATTGTATAGAAGTCCGATTAATTATAAAATATAATTCATTATTTACAAAATATTTATAAATATACTTTAAAATACAAATTAAAATGCAAACGAAAATTTCCAAAAGTTGAAATATTTAATTATATGCATTTGAAAACACTTGCAATCAAATTCAGCTTTTGATTATGACAAGCAGCCTGTTTATAACAAGCTTAGTTGAAGTACTGATCATTGCGAATTATAAGTTTCCCCACTAAAGTTTAAAAGTTATGTGCAATCTGCAAATTTTATTAGGCGTTCTGTATAAAAAAAGGTCTATTAACATGGAAATTGTGACCTATATTATATAAGATGAATTAAGAATTCATTGTTACTTTATATTATATATTTTAGCTCATTCATATTACGGTTTCTTGAAGGTTTTAAGAACTTTGTATTCTCCAATACAACAAAAGCTCCCGGTGTTTTGCATTCTAGTCTGAAGTTTTATTTTATATGTAAAGTATGAAAAAAGACGTAGCTTTTGTTGTTCAGAGTGCCTATGCTTGTTAATAAGTTTAGTTTATAGATCTATGATTAAAACATGTTAATGCTTCAGAGTTGAATATTCTATGGCCCTGAAAATGGAGCCTAAAGTAGATACACAATTTCATACTATTCGAGGCAATGGAGCAGGGGTGCATGACTTGGCGAGTTCTGCAGGCCAAGGGAGACAATAATAATCTATTTTTAGGGGAATTAGCATCGAATTTTTTCGTTAACAAGACATGTAGTTAATTTGTCGTAGAAATCATTCAAATTCTAGCGTTTCTTAAATCAGCTCGCAATTTAAACTCATTTTGCTTCATAATTGAAAAAGTGCTCACGCATAAATGTGCTTCCAAATATGCTTACCGTTTTCGCCGCGCAGTTGCTATTAAATTGAACCTTTTCCAGGTTTTTGTAGAAATCGTAAAGCGAAATTCTTTAAATTTTGACTTGTTGAACATTGAAGATCAACTGTCTCCAGTTGGAGGTCGTGCATATATGGTCCTTCTAGAAAAAAAATAACTTGGCTTTCTTAGACATGTGTCTTCGAACTCAACTTAGTCCACCGACATTCTTATATGTGCCTTTTAGATAATTTAGCCCACTAAATTTATTAAAATAACCTTCTCTAGTCCAATGTTAATGGACTTCACGGGCCATACGTTGTGCACCCTGTGCAAGAGATATGAATTTGGCTGGATAAGGTCGGATTCCTTTACGATTTTGGTTTCGTGATTCAATGTTTGCTGGCAAGGATTTTATTAAAAAATTTTCATCACCGTGCTCTCTAGTTGCTCCGTGTTTCCTCCCAATGGTTTTTAAGAAGTCTGTCGCCAGGATGGACGGCTTAAAACACACATCGAATCGTATCGGGAAACCACAATACGGAAGCCGGGTGATGTGGCTTTGATTTTCGGTAGTTCTGGTTTTTGTCGTCGAAGGACACATGTTGTATTGAACTTTTTGTATTGAATTGTCATGGGGTTAGAACAAGAGTTATCTCTGCCTTTGTATAAATCTCACCAGTGTGAGGTAATCTGTTTTCGTAAAGCAATAAGAACAGCAGTATTTTATGACTAAATATTGAGCTCATCTCTGCCAAGTGCCTCATATTTTATACAGTATTTGCCTCTATTATCAGATGTTATGGAAACATTTATTCCTATTACATGCTTTTCTCTATATTATTAGCAATAACATTTGTACATATGCCTTATAAATATTAGGATGTTGTAGTTATGTGTAGATTTCTGTGTGATTTACAACTAGTGGATATGCTGCAGGCATTTCGAATGGCAACTCTCCCTGCTATCAAATCTGTTTCAGTTTATCAACATCATTTAACACTTAAATTTTCCAATTTAACGGGTTCTTTTAAACTTTCTAAATTAGGTATCTGTCATGGCTACACCAAAACAACAGTGGATGTTATTATATTTATTGACATTGTTTCAAATAGCTGTACCATCCTAAGTACAAATTCTAATTACTGTACTTTCCTGAGTACAGATTAGTTCCTGGAAAGGAACGCTGTCGATACCTCCTATCGTGTCGAGAGATCATACACTGACAAGTTGGCAACATTCTTGGCACTTGCCAAGTGCATGAAAAGTTACTCCAATTAAAGAGTGATGCCAACAACTGTCACTGAGATATGCAAGTTTCAAACAGTATTCTTTAACTGGAAGCGGATTGGAATACCAATAAGAAAACTTAAGATATACTATGCAAACGTTGCTTGACAGCTTACCTTAGTTATTCTGTAAATTAACTTATATTTAGTGAACTTAATTTTAACAAATTTAATCGCATAACTCTCCCAGTGACATTCATTATCAGCAGGAAATGTTTTGAAATTCCATTGGCGTCTAAGGAAAATTCACACCTTTCTCAAACAAACTTGAGTGGGAAGAGCGACTGGTTTGTGTGTCTGCAGCGTAGTTAAGTGTCATACCCTCAGCAAGTAATGCCCTGTTGTAAAGTTTTCTGAATACTATGTTTAGGATGGTGTTGAAAACACATTCAACGAGTGTGTCTTGTAACCGAAAAAAAATCAAATCTCATTTTTTCTGTTGCATGAAAAGTTTTTGAAATTACTGAATCAGTTTCCTTTTTGTAGCATAAGAAAATAATCATTGATTGTTGTTGAAGGCCTTTTTTCAGGAGTTGTATTCAGATGACTTGTTCTGATTTTTGGCCTCGGTTGTTATCAACATTGGCCAACGTTCTGTTTGATTTGTGAAATGTTCAGACAATCATGTGACTCTTTCATGCTTAATCATATTAACAAGAAACTTTTGATGAAATCAAGTGATCATTAGTTTCGGTCTTCTTTATTTTACAAGTACCAGAATTTAATGTAGTTAATGAATTAAAAAATAAATTGCTGAATTTTTTTCTCATAGTTGTGGATATTTTTATTTGTGCAGTCTACATCATAAGTCGAATCACAAGGTTTTGGACGAGTATTCTTTAAATGGGGTGATAGGTTGGAATATATATATATATATAAACAAAGCCCTTCCATAATTGACATCTTTAGCATTGATTCTGGCTTTAATATTATCATGCGGTGCCTAAAGCGATGGCATTGATAACTAGTTGACAAGGGGGAAACATCTATGGCGATTTCCATTCATGCTTTTGTGTATGGCTGCCCTCCTAACTACCTTTCCTCTACCTATTTAAAAATTGCCACACCCTAGGTCGACTGCCTTCTCGTTGAAGCAGCACTAACTTACCCAATTTAGTTTTTCAATTTCTGATTATTTCTTGCTATGGGAGGGTCGCGTTAGCCCGGTCGGAAGAGTAGCGGATTAGCAACCAGAGCGAGTTCGAAACTCGATTATACCAAAGACCGTCGTGTACGTGGGGGCTGGTACACATTAAATCTGTCGAGGCCCCAAATGTCCTCACGTTGATGTGGTGTGTTTGGAGAGGGGTACCAGCTCAGATATTGACCTTTTCATCTGACCGTGATGAATCACGGTCAGATGAAAATGACCTGGATTGATCCTGGACCAGTGCCAATAGTGAATTCCAAAACACTTGTATGCATTGGAATGCATTTACATTATACATTGAAAACATGTTAGGACTAAAACAATAGTGTGGCTTCAAAAATTTTGAAATTGCAGGATGCATACTTGCCAACATGTGCCCATCCTCTTTGTAGGGAAAATACGGGTCACAGGACAGAATCGCACTTTTCGACACGTTACCGTCAAAGAGAATACACATTCAAGGGATACCTGAGGGCTGTAAGTGGATATTCCTTTTTAGTACTAGAGTTTATTTTAAAAAGTTTAATTTTATAATTCATTTATAGTTGTTTATAGAAAATTGGTATATTCCTCTGCATGCAATTGGAAACCATTTTTCATAAAGGTTGTTCTTGCATTAAGAACAATCAGTGAAAGTGAATAATGATTATTTCAGTTGGTCTAGGCATAACAAGTAAAAAGAACAGAATCACAATAGAATTTATTAATTCATGAAATTGGTCAATTCAACAATATAATCCAGAGGCCAGCACCCTGTCCACTAGACCGATTGATCAAGTTGAATATGTCTAGAAAATGGCACTACTAAACCAAATTACATGTAGTCTTTATACATGTAAAACTGATCAAGATATATATAAATTTGAAATACATGATTAAAAAATATGAATCCATTCATAAAGGTATTTTACATTAATTAAAACAAAGATATTACTTTGAATTAATTTGTCTTATCACAGCAGTTATAAAGTCTGGGTCTAGGTAGTTGTAAATGAAAATAATCAATGTACACAATTTGTAATATAAATAACAGTAAAAAATGCTCCATTTACGAACTTGGAATCTAATTAAAACGTATTCCTTAGCATTAATTTACAAAACAAATATAACATGAGGCTGATCATCAGTTGCAACTGACAGGCATGAACATTAGAACAAGGTCAGCTTAGTAGCTGGGTAGTTAGCACGCTGGTCTCTTTGGATCAACAGGCTCTGGGTTTGTAGTTAGGTTTAAGGATATATGTTCATAAACCACTTTATAAACTGACGGTTCCGGCTTGATTAGCACGAGTGAAGAAAAAAATGACCGTCGAATGACAAACCAAAGGTAGAAATTTGAGTTTTCGTGAAGACGAAAAATAATCTATACATCACATGAGAAATCAAAGAAATACTGATCTGTTCAACATTTTACATCAATCACAAAACAGGTTAATTTTCAGTTGTATTGAAACAAGTACAATAGCATTAATCTGGAGTTGTACCGTTGACAACATGTGTTTGCACAAATTGTACAGTACATGTGCTGCTGTTATCACACGGAGAATTTTCTAGTTCCAGTAGTGTTATATTGTTGACAGTAGGATCTGCCTGGAACAGAAAGCTGGGGGAATACAGTGTAACTTGAGGACCAACAACTGGCCAGTATCTTCCAAGGTTGAAGTTGTTGAGGAAGGCAACACCCTGCAAAAATAAATGCAATCAAGTACTGGTCATAAAGGCTTTAGTCAAGGCAATGAAAGAGGCTTAAGTAGGGCCTTTTTCACTAAAATTACCGCTTTTTTGGATTTTTAGGCACGAAACTATGCTATCAAATAATTCCAAACTGGACGCTCTTATCCTTTCAGGTATTCAAATTTTTTTAAAAATAATTTTCTAACAAAATGCAGGGCGAAATTCACACCTCAGTCACATTACTCCAACTATGAAAGGGGTAACTGAATGTGGATTATACATCTCAATGTCCACTTCAATTATATCACATTCCCCTGCTCGAAAGCAATTCAGTATTTCTTTACAGTTAATCCTAGTTTCTCGCTTTGCACATTTTCTTTTCTGCATTGATTTCCAGATTTCTCACCATTGCATGTAACCAGACTGCTGAAGAATTTCATTAGAGCGATGAGCTGATGAGTTTTTACAATATTCTGCATCTCCGTAGCTCGAATCAAGGGCATTTAAATTAAGCGGCAAAATTGGCGAACGAATCCCATAACGGTCGATTTTATATTGTTTGTCCACCAAACACAACAATACTGTAGCAACCTCCTTTAAAGCGCGTTTGTGTGGTTCTTTATCATCTACATATACGTTACCAGAGACTGACACTTCTTCATGGGTTCTTGATTAAATGACTTTATTTACATAACGTTAATAAGTATATTTACAGCAATATAAGTATATGACAGCGAAAGGACCCTCCCACGTTCGTCCTCCTTTGTCTCCTCTAGTCAAGTTTCCCTCTTCCCCCTTAGATTTCCACCTTTTTCTTTCTTCTAGCCCGGATGACCGTTCAAGGACACACCCGCTAACGCCCCTCGGGTATCCAATGGTTCCTTCCGGCCAAAGTTCCACCGTGTGTTGGCCGGAGAACCTCACAAAACCAAGTAAAAAATATTGCGAATGGAAAAAAGAGGGATTGGAGAACAGAGTTAGGGGGTGGAAACAAAAAAAAATCGCTTGGGTATTCCAGGAGCGCAACTAACATAGTTCTCCATGGGAGAAAAGAGATCACTAGAGTACCTCAAGTCCGTGAAGCCCATGCACACCTAAAGATGTGCCCTTGAGGGCTAGTTGCCAATGACCGATAAGCAAATGCCGATTTCTGTGCCATATATGTTAGCGAAATACATATCTATTATGCTTTTAGTATTTATCAATTTACTGAAGACAAATCGATCTGATAGAAGTTCAATATTACCTTATGCCATCCTTCCAATTTGAGAAAGGTATCTAGAATGGAATTTTGTTTCGGAAGAGTGAACTGCCCGGAATAGATGGAAGGCACTGAAACTGGATCCGATTCTCGGGCAGTTTTCTTCCACGTATTTATTCTGTCCATTGATTTGGGATCCAGTAAAACAGGTGTCATCGTCCAATTTAGAAGAGTTTTAGACCCCAGCGTTACGTCCTGGTAAATTCCCTATAAAAAGAGATAATGACAACTGTGATTATTCAGGGACAGTCTTGAAGTTTTAACCCTCCTGGTGGTTGTCTGTACGAGGTGTCTCGTCATCAGTAAAACTGACCAGATCTTGATGGACGAGATATCTCATCATTTGAAAAAAATCTGACCGCATCTTGATCTCAGGACTATAAAAAAATTGGCACTATTTTGATGGACGAGATATCTTGTTGAAACCACTTAGAGGACTAAACTTAGTTAAAACCATACTTCGTCATTAACCTAGAAGCAGGAAATATTATTTTAAGCAAAAGATGAACATAAATATAATTTCAATAATAAATGCCAAGGGAACATTAGATTACTCATCCTGATGACTGAGTAAGGTATAGTAGTTTTTAAAACACAATAGAGGGGCACATGAAGAAAAACCTGCTCAAATGTTCTATATTAATGTGCTGCATTTGAACTTGGACGATTGAAACATGTTCAATGCAAATTGGGCATCATTTTAAAACTAACTCATAACTCCTCTAAATCGATTCAATAATTTGAATTTAGAATGAAATATAAATATGCAAACATATTGAAAAGGTCTTGAAATTTTAAAAGCGAAGCTAAAATGTAAGAAAAATTGTACTCTGATGTCAGAAAACTTACAAAAGAAAGCTAAAAGGTTTAAACTTTACACATCAACTGTTTGCTAAAAATGCTTATAGCATAATTAATGGTGCAACTTTAGCTTTGGGTTATCAAAAGGTTTCTAATATATATCGTTGGGTTACTGAAAAATGAGATAACTCCATTTTTTCTTTTTGAGTTGAGTACACTTTCGTATACATATAATTATGTGAAGTGTGTTCAGCGAAAACAAGATAAACTCTACTGTCAGCTTAACTTAGAATAGTAATTTCCAACTTGATTTATCACGTAATTTCAAAACTTAAAAGTGCTGATTACTCAAGAGGACATTTTGAGGGTTATCTTGTTTTTGCAGTAGCTCGAAGATATAGTTATAAAATACACTGCTGGCCACCGTAAATGCAACACCCTGAAGGAAGCATGCAAATAATATGAAATTTACAACATGCATTAGCGGAGGTGAGATATGCAAATGATTAGAATTTCAGCGCAGACGCACATCACGCGCGCCTGTGGCGCCACTTCAAAGCGCTATTTAAGGCTTGGAAATTTCGACGATTTCAAGTACGGCAATTGTGTTTTTCTTGTGGTTTTTTCAAAAAAAAACGATCAATTATGCCTCGTAGAAAACAGCGATCATCTTTTGATCAAGTATCCGAGTTCGACAGAGGAAGGATAGTGGCCTACCGAGATTGTGGATTATCTTTCAGGGAAATCGGTAGTCGTGTTGGACGAAACCAAACAACTGTAATGCGGATATGGGATCGTTGGATGCAGGAGGGTACGACGGACCGACGTGTTCGATCGCATCCACCTCAGTGCACCACTTCACGTGATGACAGGCATATTGTGCGTATGGCAGTGACGGATCGCTCAGCCACATCACGAACCATAGCACAGCACATTCAGTCTGTACCGCATCATCCAGTGTCTGCGCGTACCATTCGACGCCGTTTACAGCAGAGTGGTCTGTCCGCAAGACGTCCATTGCTTCGTCTACCCTTGACGCAGAACCACAGACGTTTCCGCCGCCAATGGTGCGATGAAAGAAGGATGTGGACGGCAGAATGGAATGAAATTGTCTTTACTGACGAGTCACGCTTCTGTCTGCAACACCACGATGGTCGGATTCGAGTCTGGAGACACCGTGGAGAGAGGATGCTGAACAGCTGCGTTATGCACCGCCACACTGGTCCTGCACCGGGTATTATGGTATGGGGTGGTATTGGATATCACTCTCGCACTCCTCTAGTACGCATTGCCGGTACTTTAAACAGCCAGCGCTACATCTCCGAGGTGTTGGAGCCAGTTGTCCTTCCTTACCTTCAGGGCTTGCCCACAGCCATATTTCAACAGGATAATGCGCGACCACACGTGGCACGCATTGTCCAAGGGTTCTTCGTCAATCGCCAGATTGAATTGCTTCCCTGGCCAGCTCGCTCTCCGGATCTTTCGCCGATAGAAAACATGTGGTCCATGGTTGCTCAACGATTGACCCAGAATACATCCCCAGCTGCCACACCAGATCAACTTTGGCAACGTGTGGAAGCTGCTTGGTCTGCTGTACCCCAAGAACACATCCAAAGTCTCTTTGAATCAATGCCGAGGCGTGTGGCAGCGGTGATCTCCAACAATGGCGGCTACTTGGGCTACTGATTTTGGCAGGAACCACACTTCACAGAAGTCTATAAATTTAATCATTTGATACTTGGTCAACATGTTATCTACAAAATAAATTTTGTTGTGATATCTCTTGTCTTTCTTGGTGTTGCAATTTGGGTGGCCAGCAGTGTATAATTGAAATTTAAAAAATGCATTTTGATACAATTTACACTAACTCACAACAGAGATGAATAAGACTATCTACCCCTTGCAAATCTTTTTTGATTTTCATTGTTTTGAAAATAGTTGGTAAAAACACTATTGCCGAACATTCATTTTTGCCATTCAATAGAAGACTTTAAATCAAGAACTGACCATAAACAATAATGGGTCACTTTTTATTATCATGGTATTTTGGAAGGTATAGTGTAAACTATGCGAAAATTATAAGATTCTCATTACAAAAGACGCTAGTTACCTTTTGGTCCATGACAGTGCCCACAGTACAAATACGGCCTTGGTTTTCCACAAGGATATCAATCTTTTCATCTTTAGCAACTTTGATAGGAAGGCTCTCAATTTTCTGTTCACGACTCAAGATGCCTTTCAAAGCCTTTAAAGTAGATAATATATGGTTCAAATCTATTAATTCCGAAATCCCTCTAAGAGATTTAAAGTACATAACTACCATACACACTTGTCTTGAGCATAATATATTTTTTGCATGAGCTTCTTTTGACAACTCCTAGGAGACTGACCCCCTAAAGTAAAGGAGTCTAATAAAAAATACTCAAAGCTGAGTTACCATATGTATATGAAAATACCCATATTATCTGTATGTTTGTAGTTTTTATCCATAGGGCCTCAGTAGCCTGGTTGTAGAGTAGCGGATTAGCAACTGGAGGGTTGAGTTCGAAACTCGATCAAACCACAGACCTTCCTGTATGCAGGGGCCAGTGCACGTTAAACCTAAAATGTCCTTGCGTTGGCGTGGAAGTGTGGAATGCCCGCTCAAGTGTGACCTCGTCATCTGACCGTGGTTCAAAATTACAAGGTGCTGTCCTCTGATCTTTCTCTTTGGGATAGATCCCGAACCGTCACCAATAGCCCGTTGGGTTGCTCCAGTGCTACGTTGATTCAACTACCTACCAATCTAGTTTTCATCCCCTGAGGGATAAAAATTACATACATATGATATGGGTATTTTTATATAAAGGATAACTCAACTGAATTCAATAGGTCGTATGGGTGCCATATGAGATGTGGGGATTCCAACTTTAGGAGCTTGAACTTATTTTAAATTGAAGTGGTTTCACCACGAAACCATACTTTAAAAATTCCTATGCTAATTGTATAGCGCTTTTTTCAAGTAATCATGCGACAGATGCTCTATAAAGAGTAAAAAGTGATCTAACTAATCGAATAGAAATTTTACTCAGCATTTCACCAAGTTGAGTGAGAAGGATGCTTGAAAGGGTTAGGTAGGTAGGTAGTTGAATTTACGTCGCACTGGAGCAAGACAACGGGTTATTGGCGAAGGCCAATTCCAAAGGGACACATTCGAGGATAACACGTCATTATATTTTCAACCACGGTCAGATGGCGGGGCAACACCTGAGCTGGAACCCCATTCTTCAAACTTTCTCACTACACCAGCGTGAGGACATTTGAAGCCACGACAGATTAAACGTGCAGCAGCCCCACGAACACGATGGTCTTTGGTTGGATCGAGTTTCGAACTTGCAACCTTCTGGTTGCTAATCCGCTACTCTTCCAACCGGGCTAATGTGGTCTCCATACGAAAGAGTTAATCTGGGATTGAAAACAATTTTAAAATACAGTAATCCCTTGACATGATATTTCATGGGGGACAAGAAAAATTTACCATGTACCAATTTGAGCAATATTTCGAGCAGAGAAAAATTTAGAGCTAATTAAAAGAAAAAAGTACAAATTATACATTATATTATGCATATTTACAATTATGTAAAACTACAATATGCTAGAACATTTATATATACGTATATAGTAGTTCATTTATGATTTTATATCTTCCTTTCAGGGTTTGGCCGATGAAGAACCTAAAACCCGTAAACTGGCGATGTCTGTAAATGCCTCTATGAAATTTAAGATGGTGGCACAGGGGTCTATGGAAACAGGCTAAGATAGATTTGAACTTTCAATTTTAAAGAAACATATTGAGGTTTCCTCAGCTATTTGCAATTTCAAAATTCATCGATGGACAAGTAAAGATGAGAGATACCTCGAGGCACACTATTATTTGGGGTTACTATACTAAGGTACCAGTTGCATTGATTCCTTGAATTTATTGATAAATATTGGCCTTAACTTTGTTCTAATAGCACTTCAAAGGTTTCATCTCACTCAAAAGAAACTTTTGATTATAGTTACCCATTTGCATCATAACTGTGTTGTGTGAGCATATAATATTCAGTGTTAATCTAAAAGGCCTTTAAGTAAATATATGCTGATGAAATTACCTTAGAGTTACAGGTGTGCTTATGTTGAAAGAAGTGTCACAACCTACCCCACCGAACAGGGCAAATTGGGACATTATAAGGGTGAATTTTATTGTTTTTGTTACTATTTCCCCTGAGTGAGATAATAGATTACTGTAAAGTTCATTTGAAGAAAATATGTTCAAATCAGTTTGGAAGAAATTCCTATTAACAAAATTTAGAAAACCCTTAATAAGAAAATGTCTACCTTTTTTCAGTGCAAGCAAGATAGTCTGCGAAAACTTTACTTCTGCACAAATGTTCTCACATGATACATATAAGGGTTACCTTAAGATGTAGTTTATCACCATTCAGGTAATGTTTGGTGTTTAATATTATTTGTGTTGACACATCAACTATCATATATCAATTTGGAATTTATTCCTTGGAATTTTTATTGGCAGAACTGAAATCGCATTAGAAAAACAAGGCCAACTGTAGTCAAATTCGGAATACGTACAGAAAATTCGTAACGCCCGTAGAAACACTATCGACATCTATATTTAGCTTGACAGAAAATGCCTCTAATACTCACTTCTAATACACCACTTAGATTTTTAATACACGCAATCAATAGAAAAACTAGTCACCTTGTTTATGTAAACATAACCCCTGTCAGCAATACCTTTAACTGTAAGAACAGCTGGATCAGTAGGGTTGAATCCTACAGTAGTACTGTAAAGTATAAAACCATATGGCTAGAAAAAATAAGACTAAATATTATACACTAAATTATATATTAACACTAAATTTAATATTTGATGTGGTACTTTATATTAGTCCAGGGTTTCTGTTCTAAGCAAAAGGGGGAAAAAATTAGGGTCTTTTCAAGGCTACATTTTTCATAGATTAATCCGTGAGTGTACATAGGAACAAATTTTTATGGGTGCAATGTTTAGGTCTCAAGGACCTAGTTTCAAAAAAAAAAAAATTAGCTTATCTACAAATATTATGCCACTGATGTTTGATGTTCCTTACCTCTAACAAGTATCATTGACCTTAGTTTTTGAATCCAGGTGAACTGAAATATGCAGTATTGTTGCAAAAACTATTGCTTTCAAAATTTTTTGAGCAAACATTAAGGATTTTTAAGGGTCCTTACAACCAAAATGAAAAATCAGTCTTTAAGGCCTGTGGAAACCCCATAGAATGACTAAAAACCTAATACACAAATAATTCAATAAATTCTGAATAGTACGAACACTAACAAACAGTAGAGTTGGGAAAGACATTTGTTGTAACAGCTGCAGTATAGGCCCCCCAATCCATTTGGCGACTTTTTTTGTCGCCAACCTTCAATTGCGATTTGTTGTTTTTGGTAACCCCCCACTTTTTTCCACTCCATTCTAGCAACCCTACGCTATGTATATATAGACATATTTAACCCAGACTTATATATTGACTGTGATAACTGTATTTTTTTATATAATCAAGATTTACATTATTTACTATGGCGATTGTGCAATTTCTTTGCAAATAAAAAACGCCAGGGTTTCTATAATGGTTGCTTTGAAATTTCGTTTTCCATTTTACAAAAAAATCGAAAGGGGTGCGAATGAGGGTTCAGTTCACGACTGACAGCCCCGTTTAAACAGGAAACCCTCATTTACAGTGAAATCTGTTAAAAGATTAGAATAACTTATATTCAACTTATGTACATTTTTTTGTAATACGTCTGTTAAAAAATGTCGCCAAGTAACGTGAGGGTTGGCGACAAAAAAAGTCGCCAAATGGATTGGGGGTCTATACTGCAGCTGTTCCCATTTTTTTGTTAAAGCTTTTTATATTTATTTCAATCTAACAAATGAGATTTGTGAACAAGTTCATTATGTATTAAGAACTATCATCTGCTACATATACATATTTATTTCTAATACTCGATCACTGACCTTTTTGGTACTACAAGGGCAAACTGACGTCTCGTTGTGGAGCATCCCCCTGTGGGTCTAGGCACTCCTAACAGGGACTATCACCAACAGGCTTACATATCGGGATTTGAACCCAGGACTTATTTGAGTGGGAGACAAGCACTATGACCACTATACCATTTAGACAGCTCATCTACTGGTTAATTATTTATAATTGTTTAAATTTTAAATGTAAATACAATTTTGAGGTATACATTTTCTACCTAGAAATGTGTCTGATTTAATAGATAATTAGCTGCTTTTCAATGCATTATTTCTAAGATATTAGCTTTTGAGTTCGAAATAAAATTTTCTTTTTGCGATACAAGAACTAGATTAATGGTGTCTCGATTCAAAAATAACAACCGCGTTTTAATTTAATGATAAAACATTTATATAAATAGATAATTCTTCTCACTACAAGTGAGAATCTTTTTTTATTCTCCAAAATATGTACTTGTTTCAGCAATTGGACGAATAACATTATTTTTTACAGCTTCCACTTCATAAAGATCCTTCACAAACATTTTGAAAATATTCTATAACCCCAGTTAAAATAGAAATGTTTATAAAATCTTATTTTGCAACAAACACCTTTTCTAAACGTTTTACAAGCCAATACGTAACAAATAAAACATACATTTTGACAATTAAAACATTTAATGAATTGATTTCAAAGTGGATTTTATTTAAATGGAAGATGGAAGCATATACTTACATGGGAAAGTTTTTCAAATGATTGAGGATTAGTTGAAAAGATTGAGTTGTTGGTTCGTGCCATGTAATCCCACAAAGATATTACCTGCAATGTATTATATGCTTGCATAAGAAAAACTGTTTTCTGTACAAAATCATACATTTTATAAACAGAAATTAAATATATATTTTCTTTTCCTACGTCAGGAAAAGTCCAGGGACCATAATTTCCTACGGGCAGCCCAGTAAAAATTAGCCCGGCTAAAAAGGTCGTCAACTAAGATGTGATCGCCAGATAAAAAAGTGCAAGATAAAAGATGGTTAAATCCATAAAGCTCCCCGTCGAACAAAAGGGGCAGTCAAGAGAAGCATGCACACCAATGCGGTGTAAGTGACCTCTTAAAAAGTCGTGTCCAGTTAAAATTTGAAAATTTGCCGTAGCAATATGATGTGGCAAATTAGGTGGAACAGGGTCAGACAAAAGCTTGCTGCATGTTTAGAAATTAAATATATAATAAGCCCCTCAATACATCACGTTTCTAGGGGAACAAGAAAAGTACGATATGGCGAGGCCAATAAAAACTAATTTGTTGCAAATACAAAGGAACAAATTATGCATCAAATATTAGTTTTCAGTTAAAATAATTTTTATAATTTGGCAGGAAAGGGTCAATGTCTATTTAGCAAGTTTTTGGTAACAGTTGATTTAGTAATTTTTATTATTTTAATTTTTGATGCACAGTACGCAAAAAATACTTCCCTATGCCTGTAAACATCCAGAATGCATTGACAGGACAGTAGTCCTTTTTGCTTTTATAGCTTTCATTACCTTGAAGTGATTTGAATCCAAGCTCTGGTCGCAGACAGTATATATAAGGGTGACCCCTTGAACTACCGATGCGGAGGTGAAATTAACTTCTGTACCGCTGATCAATTTATGATGTCCAGCTCCTTTTCTCATAAACTTTAATTCTAAAATTTTAATTTTATGTACATTATTTTGTTTTACTCTCTTTTATGATGAGAGATTAACTCAGCGGGTGCTCCGAAAGTGATATGTCCAGATTTAAAACTACAAGTTAAACACAAAATCGATAGTAAAACCTTTTAAACCCAAGAGTGGTCACGTTGTGATATGTTCTACTCCAATTATAGAATAGAATGAAATTCCATGAATGTTTACCATGGAAACAGGATGATCTTATTAGTATTTGTTCTTATGCACCAGGAAATACAGTTTCAGTCCCCTTGGGTCTTTGGAATGATAATTATCACGGATTTCTAACAAAACTGAGGAGATATCTTTGCCTTTTGGTGTCAAGCATACCAGGTGTGCCTCGGTGTCACACTGGCAGCCGATATTTATCCTCCCTTTCTAATCTCCCCGTCTAACCCTAAAATCATTTCCAGACCCCCTCGGTCGGTCAGATGGGAGTTTGTACGAACTTTTTATGATTGGAGTGCAAGATACTCAGCAAGTCTTTCTGCATAGTGAATATTTGGACATTGCTTTCAACACAGAGGAAGTCTATTTGGAAATTTAGGACCTTGTAAAAGCTGAAATATTTACTAATCACAATACCCAAACGATGAGGACTAAATAATGCAGTCTTCTGATTCATATACTGAACTTATCGTTGAAAAGTTGGAAAAACGTTGACAAAAACAAATTACCAGAATACTGCACTTCAAGTGTGATAAATTTGTCTGTTCTAAACTTCCGATGTGTTGTGTAGTAACTACTGCACAAATCCCGATGGGTATTACAAAAGGTAACTTTTTTGGTTATGCTATTATGTACTACTTTAGTTACAATGCATGTTCGCGTTGGTTTCTGTATAAAAATACTTGTCACAAAGTGTGGGCTGTGGCAGTTGTTATGGGAACAGAGCTTGTTCATTTTGAGTAGGAGGGGGATATCTTCATTTTAATGAATGCCATTGGTGAAAAGAGATAGCTTACTAGCATAGATCTCTTGGAACAAGTAAAAATCATAACATATTTCCTATTATGTACTACTTTAGTTACAATGTTGTATGTTCGCGTTGGTTTCTGTATAAAAATACTTGTCTGTCTGTCAATCACGAGAACTGCCACAAAGTCTGGGTTGTGGCAGTTGTTATGGGAACAGAGTTTGTTCATTTTGAGTAGGAGAGGGATATCTTCATTTTAATGAATGCTGTTGGTGAAAAGAGATAGTTTACTAGCATAGATCTCTTGGAACAAGTAAAAATCATAACATATTTCCTATTCGTGGTTACTCCCAAATATTTCTTCCAGCATCTCCTGTTGAAAATAGGACAGGTTTATTTCTATGGAAACACATGAATACAGACTTTGTGGTGGAATTAGTTCTCGTGGTGCAGACGGTATCCCAATCGTATTTGAGTTGTTATAGAGCATGACTGACTTACCTTCTTCAAAGTTATAGGCGCTGTCTGCATTTTGGGTGCAGGTTCTGGAACAGGTCCAGGGGGTAGAGGGAGAAACTGAAAATATATTTTGTCTTAAAATATGTGAAAAACACAGCTAGAGAGAAAGGAGCATGTAAATTATTAAGGATGTTGAACTTAAGAAAAACTTTTAAAAAGAGATTCAGGGTTTCCACGTATTTATCTAAACTCGAGGACTTTTCAAGGTATATGTAATATTTATATGGTATTTTTAATTAACGTCACACTGGAGCAACACAACGGGCTATTGGTGACGGTCCCGGATCAATCCCAAAGGGAAAGATCCGAGGACAACACCAGGTAATTTTAAACCACGGTGAGATAACGAGGCAACACCTGAGCTGACACCCCACTCTCCAAACTTCCACACCACACCAACGTGAGGACATTTGAGGCAGGCTACGATAGATTTAACCCCCCTTTGTAAACGACGGTCTTTGGTTGGGATCGAACTCGCAACCCTCCTGTTGCTAATCCATTACTCTTCGAACAGGGCTACAGCAGCCCTAACTTTTCGAGGACATGACAAAAATTATCGACACATTTTTATGGACCTTATTTTGTTAATGATGCAGTTAATAATGCAAAATAAAATTGAAGCACGAGACTTGGACATTTAACACAAAATGTTTTTCAATAACTAATTTGATTTCTAAGAGAATAGTAATATTAAAAATTTGTTATTAAATCGCTACATAGTTAAAAGGAACTTGCTATAGCTAGAAGCTTCATACATTCAAAAGGCAGTGTATAAAGTGTCTCATTGTGTGGCCACTCTACAAATAGGTTTCCCTAGAATCTGGGATATATCTGAGGTATAACGTGAACCATGTTACATTAGGATAACATTAAGTGGAACACAAATCAGCCCTTGTAGTACCATAACGATTAAGTTCAATAGACTGGCCATTAGGAAAAAATTGTCACATAAAGTTAGACTTTTATATTATTTATAATTACATAGAAAGTATATAATTATATATCTCAAAGTAACTTAATTAAAAATTTGTTAATGAATTAGTATCTACAAAAAGAAAAATAAAGATGCGAAGTAGAACAAATGGGGAAGTTTTAGATAGTGGGACAAAGTTTGTTTAGTATAAAGTCAAGATTATTTTAAGCAGTGAAAGAAATTTGAATATTTCATGGACTTTCCACAGCCTCTAGTTTGGAAAACACTAGTAAAGCAATTTGAATACTTTTTAAGGACCTGGGAACCCTGTTTTCTGTATTATTTTATGTGATATATGATTTGGTCTGATACCTTTTTTTAGGTTAGTAAACGAAATTGCTCCACTGCATGCTGTTTGTAATATGGTTTTATACATATTCCGAAGTATACATACAAATTTTAATGAAGTAATAGTGAGGTTAAAATTTCATCTTTCCCCACTTACAAATTGCTTAGTTACTTATATAACTTCATCACATCTTAATTGCAATAAGAAATGCACACTAGTAAAATTACAATTGTACATAATTTAATCGCAAGATCCCATACATGGTAAGATACGAAAGTTTCAGGCCTGAACATGTTAGAATGAGAATTGGCAGGCTAGTTCCGTCAACCACACACTTTATATTTTGTTGCACTGCATTTAAAAGTATATACCTCTAGCATCAGTAGCACTCCAGCTAGAATCACAGATCGAAGTGATGTTGCCCAGTATTTTTAAATGTTTAAACTTCAATATCGCATGATCATAAAATCTTCAAATTCGAATTGTGTTTGCTTTCAAAATTGAAGGTGGATCTGCGTGGGAAAGGTAGGTAGGCGAATTAACGTCACACTGGAGCAACACAACGGCCTATTGGCGACGGTCCAGGATCCATCCCGAAGGAAAAGATCCGAGGACAACACCTCGTTAATTTGAACCACAGTCAGATGACGAGGTCACTCCTGAGCTGTCACCCCACTCTCTTAATTTACACAATACAGCAACACGAAGATATTTGGGGCCACGGCATATTTAACGTGCACCAACCCTCACGTATATGACGGTCTTTGGTTGGATCAAGTTTTTGAAGTCGCAACCCTCTGGTCACTAATCTGCTACTCTTCCAACCGGGCTACCTCGACCGCCTATGCATGGGAAAGATTCACAAACAATGAATAAGTCATTTCTAGTTTCAGACCGTTTTAAGGACAAAAATTAAGATTTTTTTCTAATGGTGTTTGTGTCATGCATATCTCCATGATATTGGCCACTCTTTAATTGACACGACTTTTCATGTACTTGGCAAGCACCAAGAACATTGCCAATTTGTCAGTTAGTGTCCGATTTCTTGATGCGAAGGATATCACAAGCGTTTCTTTAGGATAGTACAGTAATTAGAATCTGTATACTTAGGATAGTACAGTAATTAGAATCTGTGTATTTAGGATAGTACAGTAATTCCCTGTGTATTTAGGATAGTACAGCAATTTGAATCAATGTCAGCATATTTAGTCCTCTAAAGTTTGTATCTTTGTGCGAGACACAACAAATGGTATAGAAAAATTAATTTGCTGTTCTAAAAGAGGTATTGAAATAAGGGGTGACTATATTGAAAAATAAAAATCATTGCTTGATTCCATTACCGCTTTAATATTCTTAGGTCAGAAACTTCTCGACCTAACTATGCACATTTGAAAGCAGTTTCAAATATTTAAACTGACTAGTATAGCATATGAGAAATGACTACCTTGCCTATTGCATCCCTCATTGCATGGTACTTTGGAGTTGGATCACCAGCTTCACTTAACGGTGCATCATAGTCATAGCTGGTAGGACAAGCCACAAATTTCTTCCCTGAATTGGATCCTAAGGTATTAAAACATCTTATGTAAGAAATCGATCGAAACTAACTTTCCACAAGAACATGTTTTAAACATAAAATAGAACATTAATTTTTTTAAATGTTGTATAACATCTGAGTTTAGAACTCAAAGGCGTAAAATTGTCATGTAATAGGTAACTGATACTGTAAAAAGAGAAAATATTAAAAGAACGAAAAAATATTTTTTACCAGCTGAAAATCCAAATGACGTGCCTCCAATAAACATGTACCTATAATAAAAATATGTATCTTATATACGTCTGTCACTAATATAAATTTAAAAACTATTTGATTTTGTAAAATAATAGTTTGATAATCCTTAACACTGGGGTTTAAAAACTGATCATTGATATTGCAAATTGTGAGAATTACCATTACTGAAACATCAATACCAGTTTTCTTAGTTAAGATATTTTACTGTGTTAGCTCCATTTCTGTATGTTTTTAAGATCATACTTTAAGCACCCGTCCGCGTAAGACATAATGCCACGAGAAATATAATGAACAGTAATTTTTGTCATGAAGTTAACCCTCTACATATCATGAGATTTTGGAGTAGTGTAGTGATGCTTTCACCCCAACACACTTAATGACTGAATAACCAAATTTTTCTAAAGAATCCATGGATTCTTTCAAACATTAGAAAGATTGAATTGGTCCTTTCCTTTGAATAGAATCCTTTGGAACAATTTTATTGGTCCTCTCCTTGGAAAATAATTCTTTGGAACGATTCTATATATATCTTGGCCCATTCTGTAGAATAGAATCCTTTAGATCCTATTGGTTTTTCCTTAGATTAGAATCCATTGAAAAGATTCTTTGCTCCTTTCCTTAGAATAAAATCCCCTGGAAGATTCCATTCCTCATTTCCTTAGAATAGAATCCCTTGGAAAGATTCTATTGTTCCTTTCCTTAGAATAGAATTATTTGTGGATAGATTCTATTAGTCAGGAAGGAAAATTGGTCAGATGTCATCCAGGGAAGACTGCAAGATGCAAGGTGGAATGCATGTGAACCCCTTTGAGTGCTAAGCTTAAATGAGCATCAGAAAGGAAATAACCACATCCGCAAAAGCAGTTCTCTTACATTTCGCTTTTATGATTTATGTGACAAAAGACTTACTATTATGGAGTTAAAAGATGCATTTCTTTTTGTTATTTTCATATATACTTCCATAAAAGAAATAGATCTTGACTGCATTTTGCCATTAAAAACATATTGTCTTTTGGTGCTCCTGTATGCAGTGTACGAAATATTTTGAGACCTGTTCCCCATTGAATGCTGAAGTTCATAACTAGTACCCAACTTTAAGGTGTATGTATACACTAGAAATCACGAAAATTGACCAAAATATCGATCTATTTTTTAATAATTCAAAATATTGTCCAACCCCTTAGCTTTCAAGCGATACTAAGATCTTGTAAATATTCGAAATAGTTTTCAAGTTACAAGGGTTTGGGTTAGGTACTGTTACCTTAGACAAACATGTTTCCAAAACTTTAAACTCGATTTCTGAAGAACTATATTTTTGCAATAGGATGCTTTGAACAGTGATAACTCAATAATGAATTGATCTATTATAATTACTTTTGTGTCATTATAATCTATATAATACACGGGGTGTTTTGAACCTCAGTCGAAGTTATTGGTTAAGAAATGATTTTTAAATGCTGAAATTCCTGAAAAAATCCTGATTTTTTAGACTTCCTTCGTGAAAAAAATTGCAAAAAAGAACGTATTCCCTCTAGCAACTTGATGGAGGGTCAAAATATGAAGAATAATATTAGGAATAATTTCCTACAGGAATTGTCTTTCTGAACACATTAGAATTTGAGATATCACTGTTCAAAAAACATGCTAATTATATCTAAATTAGATAATTAATGAGTAGCTTAATAAGAATTTTTCACACTAAAATGAGTTTAAGCACAAACCAATGACCTATTGTGAAAAAACTAGATTTTTAAAATAAAAATAAAAAAAAATGTTCTAGAGTATACATACACCTAAGTCCTTTTATCACGCACAGTCAGGGCAACTGGTAAGGAAAAGTAGGACTAATAATTAATAAAAACTGGTATAGAGAATTTTCGTCTGTAATTTGCAGGAATTGAGAATGCTGATATTTTTAAAACCCTGTTTAACACATAATGAAACCGAATATGAATTCTTTGAAACTACGTATCAAAATTCCTGTGATGTCATAGGTCATCTGCAGAATTAACAGAATGATTCAAAACATCTACATACGAATTCACAGATGCGTTGACTTGCAGCATTTCAATCAGCGTCTTCACGACCCTGTCAGAGTCCACTTTTGCATGCGGCTGACCCCAATGATCCAGCCATCCTGGATAGTATTCGGTATTGACCAGGGGACCAGAGGCTTGAACCCATCTCAGCATTTCAAAATTGTATGTGACGTTAGCTCCTAAGAACATAAAACACTATGTATCAGAAAAATACGTAACAGGGTGGGCCATGAAAGAAACAGTCCATCTCGGTCTCATGCTGCGTGGAATCCCCACCTGCCTCAGTGCACTTCGCAACAGATTTTGAGACATTCGTTACAACTCACTAACACCAATGTTCCGTATAGCGACACGAATATTTCCTTTCAATTCGCCTATTGGATTGTTGGTATACATTTTCCCTTTTAAATTTCCCCACAAATAAAAATCATGCGTCGACAGGTCCGGTGAACAGAGATACAGAAGAGAGAAATACACACAGGGAAGAAACAAACCTCACAGGAATCAAACCTGCAAATAACTCGCAGGTTACTAGCACAGGGGCCAACCCCAGTGAGTCCCCCCAGCATTTTAAGAGTAATAGTTCGTTATTTAATTTCGTAGATTTTCATAAGCAATAGCAGGCATAAATCAATTACCAGGTCCAAAATCAATGGTAGCAAAAACTTCATCTGTTTTCCCACAGGAGAGAATTCTGGTGTTTGGCTGATCAACTGTAAAGATAACCACGTTGTTCTTCAATAGCTTCCTAAAGATATCTCGTAAGTGAGACATGTACTGTATGTCGCATTGTCCAACGCCGCCATACTCATTTTCTATCTAAAATTGAAGAAAGAATAACTAAAAGGGTAAAGCACTTTTTAATTCACGTAGAAGCGAAAGTAATTCTACCCAGAGATTTCGAACTTTAAAATTATATATTTATTTTCCTTGAAGTTGTTTGGAAAGTAATTCTTAAAAATGCTTTAAAGATGTAAGCCCCCCACAAGTGGTTTCGACAAGATATCTCGTCCATCAAAATCTGACCAATTCTGCTAATGACGAGATATCTCGTCCATCAAGATCTGGTCAGTTTTGCTATTGACGAGATACCTGGTCAAGACAAGCACCAGGAGTGTTAATGACTGATTTCTCAGAAGAGACTTTTTTGCGACATAACATACTTTTTCAAAACAATTATTAAAATTAAACACCTGAAATTTTTCTTAAGTAATTCTAGGACTCGAATATCTTTTTAACCATAGTTTTTATAGGTATTCAAATATATATGTTAAATTTTTTAAAGAATTTGGTAGTATATCACATATGGTAAAAGCTCAATAAGTCATCGCTTGGATAACTCGTCTTTCCGGATAAGTCGTCAATTTTCTTCAGTCTCATCCGGCTCTCATGGACAACATCTCTTGTTTACTTGCCTACAGGACGGTTACAGCCAAAGCACTTGTGAAATAGTAGCATACATTTTTTAAAATAGTAGCAAATAAAGTCTCCTCTTAGATCCTATTTTAGAAGTTATTAGTTGCTCAGATACAAATGAATTGTCTAAAGCACAAAATGTGCTAATTAAGTATGAAACAGATGTTGAAGATTTCGCCAAGAAATTTAAATTTTAAAGTTAAAAAACTAAATATTTTCTTTAAAATTTGTCATGACCATCTTGCAACCACAAATTCTGACGTTTTCTTTCATGGTTGCCGCGGCTCGGTGACGAAACTTCGAAATAGGAGACCCTTGGAAATTTTTCCCTTTAGAAAAGTTCGAAAAATATTATTTCCCATCCACTATTAGTTTTAAAAAGGAGACTAAGTTTTCGTTGACCTTTGGTGAATTTTGTAAAAGAGTCAGCAATCCTTTCGAAAAATCTCCAAGATTTTGAAAACGAGCTCAGGAGACGATTTTCTTAAAAAGACACCCTTAGTCGCCAAGGTTGAAAAATAGTAGCAAAAAGTCTCATGTGGCAGCCCTATGCCTATGATAATTAGATTCCAAAAAGAGTACACATGGCAAGCTGGGTTACTTCAAAATGTTATAGGTTTTGCTGGCCCAAACGAGATTTTTTAGAATCAGAGGATTGGGTAATGCTTGTTTATTGTTTAAATTTTAAAAAATAATAATACATTACCTGAACAGATATTACTGGACCACCATTGTTGTACAAATAGGGTTCAATACGGGGTAGTAGCTCGTTGTAATATTGATCAACATACTTAATGAAATCTGGAGAAACATGAGAACAGGTCTTAAATAAATGTATTCACTAAAAATTGTTTTTAAACATACATGAATAAATAATGATACCAAAGCACTTGTTCTAATTTAAATATTGTAATTGCTAAGCATACCAAAGTACTCCTTGAGAGTTTTTACCGTGACTGAATTTAATTGATGCTATTACTAGTTTATTGTTTGCATGAGATCCGAATTAAAATCAGAAGTGTACTTGTGCAAAAGCAATCAGGCAATGGATGATTGTGACTGTTAAGACTTCAGTGTTGCCTTTAGCAGACAAGTGTCGGTGAAACTGGTAGTTTTGAAATGAGGAGGAGCGGCAGAGTGGAGCCATAATAGGAATAGAAGCAATGTCTGTTGTCAGAGCTTCAGACAGCTGTTGGAAGTGATATGCATAGAATCGGCAATTCAACTGCTCATTGTGAATCATCCATCGAAGTGCATTCCAATCAAGTCAAGCCATCCGGAATGCAACCAAATCGCTATATGGCTAGTTTAAAAGCTTGTGTGTTCATATCCACGTCTACCAGTTACCAATTGTAGCAAAGCAAGGAAAGTCTGTAACTTCAGTGTGTGTTACTTCGTAAGTTACTTCATGGTTGAGTTTAGTTGCACTGCTACATATATTAATATAATCTAAGTTAATTTTTGTGGTGCTGGCTAAGTTCACAAGTTGAATGCAGTTGAACATCGAATAAGTGTAGGAATTTAGAATAAAGTGAATGCGAGTATTTAATTTGTGAAACTGTATCATAAATAGCTTATTATTAAAAGGTACCTCGAAAGGACCCTGATAGCTTAAAAATGGCTAAAGAATGGTCCAACAAGGAAACGAAGATTTATTCTTACTAGCATCCATGGTCCGTGTCTTCATTTTAGGGTCAATTCTCATAAGCCAGTAGGGAAGGCCACCCTAAAAGTGAATCAGTAATAAGTTTATGAACTAAGATACAATGACAGTGTTGGTAGTCTTTTCAAAATGAAAACTGAGCACTTTTAAGTACCTTATAAAAAGCGACAGCTTAGCTGCTAGCTAGATTTAATCAATTAGTAGCCTGAATTTATCATCCTGAAGGAAATTGAAGTTTAGTAATGAAAGAAAAACATATCTCGGGGAAAGTTTACCGTTTGATGTCTCAAGTATGCAGCTGGCATAGAAATGGATTTCGTTTAGTTCGCCTCTCTACGTTTTTTGCTACACGAGGGCTAAATTAGATCTGTGCAGTTTAATCTAAACAGGGTTAAAGGGTAGGCTAGAAAAGGAAAAATTTTCACTAGTCACAAGAACAGAGTTCGAATTAGAGATGACTTTGTTGACAGTCTAATACAGAATTCTAATCTGTCTTCTGTTTCAGTTGTTGAATCCAAAGTTTTATTTTGTTGTTGCTAATCTCCACGTCTAACTCGACCAAATCCACAAGTCCATTCACCCGCACAAAGTCATACACCAAAAGAGATTCAGAAAACAGGTCGTCTCGAGACAACTTCAGGCACTCGAGAATGTGTGCTGAGGAGGCCTGGTTAGATTGGCATTTAATGCAAACAGGATGAATCTTGCGACCACAGCAAAATGTGGAACTCCTCAGATGGCCACTGAAAAAGCGGGAGAGCGCTGTCTGAATATGTCTGTCATAATTGGGAACAAGAGATCTTCCAGGGGATCCCCACGATACCAAGAGTGTACCAGGGGAACGATCCATGCCTTCTTATCAAGATTTTTTAATAGAGTAAAGCTCTAGAAACGTCAATGTGTGGGCATTGGACAATAGTTCATCGACACCCTCCTTGGCCAAATCATCCGCTACTTCTCTTATTTTGTTAACTGTGTCAATACTAGTTTTTAGCTAGTCTTGCTCCATTTAAAAAAACAAACTGTTCTTGTAAATTCTAGCCCTGTTTATAAGAGTGTTTACTTATTTTTAGCTAATTATCAAATTAAAACCGTACAGTTGGTAGTCATCCCACTATATCTGTGACTGATTGCAAATTTTACAGCGCTATTCACAAAAAACGAGTACATGGTTTAAAAATTGCAATCATATCAATGAAAAAGTGCATAAATCTTACAATACTGCAATCTAAAGTGATACTTTTGTTAGAACCTAATACGTAAGTTGAAAAAAAAAAAAACCTAATCTAAGATTTTTAAAACCTGAAAATCTGGGGCTCACAGTAATAAGAAACACAAAAATATATATTTCAGGACAAATAAGGTAGGTTTTTAATTAACGTCGCACTGGAGCAACACAATACGGTCCTGGATCCATCCCCAAGGGAAGGATCCGAAGACGACACCGCGTAATTTTGAACCACAGTCAGATGACGAGGTCACACCTGAGATGGCATCCCACTCTCCCAATTAGGATAAATAAAAACCCACCATGTCTCTCTCAGCATCGATGAAAGGACCAGCACGCAATATAACAAGCATGTCCAGGTCTTGGGCGGTTTTCAGGAAACGAGGCAAGTCGTAGTCTCCTTCAAAGTTGAACACGCCAGGTTCTGGCTCATGACTGTTCCATTCAATGTACCTTTAAATAAATTGAAGGATAGAGGTGGATAAATAATCAATTCTAAAATGTCAATCATAAATATCAAAGTACTCCTTTAGTTTTCAATGGATATTACTTTTGATGACAACTTTAGCAAGACGAGTGGAAGACAATATTGTCTACCAAAAAGTATTCCTAGTGGAGTTGGGTTACACTATTATCTATGCTACTGTATTGTAAGTTAATTTTTAGTAGTGGTGGATAATTTCACCACAATGCTCCCACTCCATAATTTAGCAGTGGCTGAATTCAAGTTACACTGTTATCTATACTACTGTATTGTAAGTTAATTTTTAGTAGTGGTGGATTTCACCACAATACTCCCACTCCATAATTTGGCAGTGGCTGATTAAATAGATGCTACCACTTGTTGATAGATTACCAATTGCGTGAGAGTTGTGTTAAGATCATAGGAGTGCTTCTGTATATGTGGTCATGCAATGGATGATTGCAATCGTGGACTGTTCTGCATTGCCTTTAGCAGCCAAGTATAAGGCACTGTGTGAAGGGAAGGCTGAGTGGCAATGAATAGTGAAGCCGTGATAGGAATAGGAGCAATGTCTGTTATCACAGGGTTTCAGACAGTAGCTGGAAGCAATATTCATCGTATTGGCGATTCAACTGTTTATTGGGGACCACAGTTGCCAATTGTTGTGAGTGCTATCTGGAGTTTACTAGAAGTGCCATCAGGCTTGCTTTGTTTCTGTTTATAATCGCATTTGCCAGTCATCAACAAACAAGTCATAAAAACTAAGTCATCGGAAGAAAAAATATATAACTTATACATCGTTCTTTAAAAGATTGGTTTATTAATTAAGAAATTCAAATTTTTGAAACTCCACTAAATACTGTTTACTAGATTCTATATTCCTTTAATTCCACATTTAAGTTATGAAATTGTGAAATCCCTCAAACACACTTTGATTTTTTACTTTTTCCCAACACAAGATCCGATTTCAGTTCTCGTTACGATCCTATTCAAACCCCAACAAGTGTGGAATATATCACATACCCAACTGCACTTGGTTTGCGGATGTTGTCTATATTTGGACCTTATTCACTTGTCTCATGTGCCACCAGAAACAAAAGAATGATTCAGAGAATTTTTAATCGTCTATAAAAGAATTGTATCCTCTTCAAACTCAAAATGAAAAAAATACATCAAGAATAATTCGAGCTCATATACTTGAACTATTTCTCAACATTATATTGTCCTTGAACTTGAGTTTTATGACTAATTCTCTATTTTGGGTAGTGCTTTGATGCAACGATATTTTTTTGAATGAATGGAAATCATTGTTTACTCTTGCATGTTCATTATCTTTGATATTGGGATGGCGAGCCAAGAATTGAATCGAGCTGCCAAGATTTCGGAAACCAACCGAAGGGCATTCGGTAAAAGTTTACATGATAAAAAATTATCTTGTCATTTTTTTAAGTCTTGAGCATTCACCTTACAATCCCTTTGTTCATAGACTTATTCTCAAATCAGTCCTTTGTAAGTTTAAACTTCTTTTATCTTAATTATCTTTCACAGTAAACACTATCCCTTATTCTCTGACGCATTTAGCTTTTTATTAACAGCTTTAGGTTCACATTTCTAGTTCCGTGTATCATCGGTTTAGAGCAGAAACTCATTCACTGACATTTTTTCTGAGACACAAAATGTTTATTTTCATGAATATAAGAAACACTGTCCTTTTTTAATCTGTTTAGAAATTATAACACTATCATAATGCTTATAATTTGTATTTTTTGCTTAAAAACTGATAGTCCTGCTCTTTTTGTCTGTTAATGAGTTTCTGCTCTAAGACAACGATATATATTTGAAAGATGATTCGAATTTATAGTTATGTGTTTTAAATCATGTAACTCGGAGAAAAAAGATAACTAAAAGCTGTTGATTGAAAGGTAAATATGTCAGAGTATAAGGGATAACGTTTACAATGAAAGATAATTAAGATAAAAAACAAAGATAAAAGAAGTTTCAACTTACAGAGGACTGATTTGAGAACAAGTCTGTGAACAAAGGGATTGTAAGGTGAATGCTCAAGACTTATATAAAAAATTGACAAGATATTTTTTATCATTTAATTTTATCGGATGCCCATCGGCAGATTTCCGAAATCTTGACAGCTCGATTCAATTCTTGGCTCGCCATCCCAATATCAAAGATAATGAACATGCAAGAGTAAACAATGATTTCCATTCATTCAAAAAAATATCGTTGCATCAAAGCACTACCCAAAATAGAGAATTAGTCATAAAACTCAAGTTCAAGGACAATATAAAGTTGAAAAATAGTTCAAGTGCAATATGAACTCGAATTATTCTTGATGCTTTTTTTATTTTGTGTTTGAAGAGGATACAGAATTTTTTTTATAGAGGAGTACAAATTCTCTGAATCATTCTTATGTTTCTGGTAACACATGAAGCGAGTAAATAAGGTCCGAATGTAGACAGCATGAAGGTTCAAATAAGTAGGGTTGCCAGATTTGGCCTGCTATTGCTCACTTGGCAGTTTAAATCTTTTCTTTTAAAAGCAACTTTCTCTACTTCAGTCAAGCCCATTTTTCATATTTCCTGATCAATTCATTCTTGTAAAAGGGAAATTTTAACACAAACAAGAAAAAGGGCAGGAGCTTGAGCACCTGTAGCTCTCCCTCTGTAAAACTTATCGACATCTCTATATATATTTCACTAATGGACGTCGCACAAAAATTGATGTTATTTGTTTATTGGAGAATGGCAACAACGGATATAAACAATATAAGATTGACCGTTAAAGGATTCATTCGTTAATTTTACCGCTTGCTTTAATTGTGTTTGGTATGAGCGATGGAGCTGTATAATATTGCAAAAACTACATCGAAGTGCTTACTACTTTAATAGCTGCCGTCGTGGGTATGTCCACTGCGCGAGCAACCTTCAAGTTGTAAGCGGCGCAGGTTCGATTCCTGTCAGTGTGCATTCCTCCTTGTGTGTATTTCTCTCTTCTGTGTCAGTAAAACTTTTATTGTGATGTGTCTATTATTTGATATTGTATGTCGTGTCTGGCGCAGCATATGGCCAAATATGGCCCTTGCGCCATAAAGTCCCAAAATCAATCAACCACTACTGTGATAAAGATCTTTAGCAGACTGATTACAGCAAACAATGAGAAATCTGGAAGATAGAAGTCAGTGCAGAAAAGATAATATAAACAAAAATAGGTTCAGTGTTCAAAAAAAATCTCAAAATATGCCTAATTGCTTTGAACAAGGGAATGGGATGTAATTGAAGTAAACAATGAGAATCTAATTGTGGTATGATGACTGAGAATGCTTTTTTCAAAAGCATATGATTGGAAATGAGAATTAACACCAGTAAAAGTATCTGGAGGTAGTATTACATATTATTGGTTGGTTGTTTTCGGGTTATATGGCGCAAGAGCCATATTTGGCCATATGCTGCGCCAATCACAAGACAGACAACACAATGAAGGATGAAGGTAAGTAGGTAGGTATTTTAATTAACGCCGCACTGGAGCAACACAACGGGCTATTGACGATGGTCCGGGATCAATCCCAAAGTGAAAGATTCAAGGACAACAGCACGTAATTTTGAATCACGGTCAGACACGACGAAACATCTGAGCTGGCAACCCCACTCTCCGAACTTCCACACCACTACAACGTGAGGACATTAGAGACCCCGACGGATTGAACGTGCACCAGCCATCTATGTACACGACGGTCTTTGGTTGGATTCGAACTCGCAACCCTCCGGTTGCTAATCCGATACTCTTCCAACCGGGCCACCGCGGTCCTGAGGGATGAAGGAAAAGCAAAAAGCAGAAGGAAAGGCAAGAGTAAAAATTAGAGGGAGAAAAGATCACTCGGGTACCTTGGGGTTGTGATGTCCGTACACACCTATGGAAGATGTGCCCATGAGGGCTACATATTTTTGGATGATTTTATTTCATCTAAAAGGTGTCCCAAAATTCACGCAAGATTTGAATTTTGCGCCATTTGTGCGGTAAAGTGTTGCCAGCGAAAAAAGACAGCTGACAGTTCTCAGGGTTATTAAAAATGGACAGTTCAGGGTTATTAAAATGCGGCTGGTCAGGCAATAACAGTTAATGTTGCTCACTATCGCGACATGATAATCCAGTTTTTTGTGCCTAAATTGCAAGAAATGGATGCGGACGACATGTGGTTTCGACAAGACGGTGCCACATGCCATACAGCCCGAGAAACAATTCAATTACTGCATGAGTCATTTCCTGGTCGTGTAATTCCCCGTTTTGGTGATCCTGTTTGACCGCCCAGATCATGCGGTTTAACACCGTTGGATTTTTTTCCTTGAGATTTTTTTGAAGTCTAAGGTTTATGCCAACAAGCCCTCGACCACCCACGCCTTGAAGAAGGAAATTGAGCGCTGTATCAACGAAATTCATCCACATTTATGCAAAACGGTCATGGAAAATTTCAACAAAAGAGTGCGTATGTGCCCTCAAAGCCGTGGAGGCCAATTACCCGATATGCTATTCCATACATAACCCTATACTGTATACTTTATGAATCAATAAAAAATTTACAATTTTTAATTATAAACCTGTGTTTTCTATCAAAATTACTTCTTGCGTGAATTTTGGGACACCCTTTAGTTGTATGAAACCCATTTATGTGAATATGAATGCCATATTCATTATAAATGTATTGAGATAAGACATGAAATGTGAGTAACACTTTGCCATCAATGGATATATGCAATTAAGAAAGTTTAGCTCAGATGTTTTCCATAAAAATACTTACGTCTGAATCGCATTCAATCCAGCCATTTTCATCTTGTAGATCCTATCATGCCAAAACTGATTAGGCACCCTGAAGTAGTGAATAGAGCCTGACACATATCGAAACGGTTTCCCATCCTTCAAGAAGCAGTTGTTTTGATAATCGACAGAAAAAGATCTGCTGAAAACCTAAAAATGGAAACAAAGGAAGTTAGATTTCTTGTTATTGGAGGACATAAGTAATATACTTGGGTGTAAAAATACCACACTTGCAAGTTGTAGCTACACCTTTTGTCCACATAATTGTTTTTTGATATACGGGGCACAGTACTTTAAAAACTTCAATTTGAGTTTTTACTGTTTCAGCTTAGCTTTACTCGTGTTTTTCTTAAAATTTTCAACACTATAATTCTTAAACTTATATACACATGAAATTTAGAATAAAGTTGAATTAGTTGAATGAGCTTTGAAACAAAACCAGAATTTTGCACAGCAGAGCTTAGTTCAAAATTTTGAATATAATATGAAAAATTTTGCAAACCATCAATTAAGTGAAATATTCATTGATTATTTCATATTTTCGTGTTACTTGACTTCTATTTTTTGGTTATAATTTAAAATACATAAAAGTACTCTGTTACTCATTTCAGTTGTTATTTTGGTAGAAAATATATGGTCCGTTTAAAGTTTCGTTGTATACAAAGCAAATTTTAGGAGATAGAGTTTAATCGAAATTAGGCTGTTTTGCTCTTGATTTAAATGCTTAAATATACTGTACACCCTTAAAGACATGGAATCAGAAAGTTAGCAAACTCAAAAGTATCTTGTAATGTTTTTATTCTTTTAAAACATGGTGCAATGACTTTTGAATATAGTCGGGACTTCTACCAATACTTTTACTTACATTTCCAACCTTTTTTATTCAATTCATAGCAAAATAGAATGAACTATCAGAAAAAATAAATTATGACAATATATTATATATATAGAGAGTAACAACACTACTAATTTTAAACTACACCCAAATATATAATAAACAAAATAATTTCAAAATTCAAGTTCTTGGCTATGTACTATAAATCTCACAATCATAACTGTAAATATTAGGAATTTTAAGAGAACAAGATGACTTAAATTTTCATTTTAAGTTTGTTGGAAGGATAATATTTTATACTTAAATTAAAAATAAAAACGATCTCAGTATTATCTAGTGGTTTTCAGATAAATGATTTGTCTTCAAATATTTACTTTTCAAACAATATTCATCACATTTTTTTTAATTTCGCTCAATTCCTAGTTCTAAGATCTGTCTGGTATTCACTTTGACTCTCTGCATATTGGAAGTTTTACCTTTATTTTTGCAAACTAAGTTTCTGTTAGCAAACATCAGCAATAGCTTATAAACAAGTTTCAATAATTGTCAATCTAAGAAATGTTAACTTTTGAAATAATGTTACATCATTCAGTGGAAATAATGTAGCGGAAAAGCCTCTCACTGCAGGAGCTAGACATTTGTGGTGGCATTTAAAAGAATTTTTACTGTAAAATTTTTTATCAATCTAAAAAGCGATTGTTATATATAAACACATTTTGCAAGAGGTATAAAACGTGCTTTAAAAAAATAAAATAAATTGTATTTAAAATACATCCAATGTTAAAACGAGCAGCACAAATATTAAAGTAAACTAAAATATTTTTATGCTCTCAAAACTGTATATTAATAAAAATTGTTTCATATAATTCATTGATATAAAATTTTGAGATATAATTTTATATATGCTGTTTAATAATCATAAATTAGAAAACCAGAATAAAATTCACCAATGAATGCAATGCATTTTTAAATAAATATTTTACGAAGGTTTGGGTTAAAACAATTCAGAAAAAAAGACGTTTCTTAATCTTCAAAGCTTTAACTTAAATAACACACTGTAACTGAAATTCTTTTTTAAATATACATACTGCTTTCACGGATAATAAAAGGAGAACAAACACTTTTAACTCCATAGCTATCGTATTAAACGACACTCAAAGAGTAATTTTTGATCTCACGGGAACACCTGATCGAACTATCATCAGCTCATATGAACCTTAGATGAACTGTCATTATATATTTGAAGGATAATGAAAACACCTACGCAAAAAAGATCCTAGACCGATAGAGAATCTTATTTCCATCAGCACATGCCTTATAGATAATACTCATGTGACCAAAATGATTTGTATCTAATTTCTGTATCTTATTTAGCACCAGCATCCGCCTCGATAACATACAAGCAGAAAAGGATTCAAGATTGTTATACCTGGAATACCTGCGCTATGTACTTTGAGACTTATAGTTAGGCCAACATAGATAATGTTATATAACACACGAAATATACAGATAGACTAATAGAAAATTTGTTTTTCGAGATTTGATCTCAAGGATTCGCTTATAAATACAAAACGAATTCAAATCTAGTATCCAAATCTCGTTTACATCCATTTCCAAAAGCACAAAACTAAATTCCTTGTACCAATTTTCATCATTAAACTTATTTTGGGGCCGCGGTAGCCTGGTTGTTAGGGTAGGTAAGTTCAGCGGCTGTTCGGACATTTTCTGAACGATTTTGATGAGCTGTAAAAAATTGTATGCTACGAAATAATTTTATTTTCGCAGCAGTTAAATAGTTAAAGTAAAACTTATCGTCTGCTAACTCAGAGTTGTGTTTACTTTCAAAATGGCGCTTTTAAATAAGCAATCGATGGAAGGCTATGTTTCCTCTCTTTCCGAAGAGAATTATGTTTATTCAATTATTCAAAAACGCTATAAGAGTCATGATTTTTCGATATCTAAAGGTACGCTAAGTAATATTATTAATGAGAAAGGAAAAAACGTAAAAGTAGAAAAATACTTCCAAAAAAGTATCCAAAACAGAAAAAATATCTGAGAATATTTGTAAGGTAAGATCTTTAATTTTAAAAGAAAATTCACCAAGTCAAAAGACTATAGCAAAATGAACGTGAGAACTTTCTCTAAGAGATTTATGATTGTTGCCGGTTTTGCATATAATGGAAAATTAAAAGTAAAGAGGGAAAAAATGTAAAAATCAACTCCCACATATTATCAAGAGCCTATTTATCCCCAATATTCAAAAAAGAAATACCATATCTTTACCCACAGTGCCAACAATCAGTAGAACTGCATCAGGGTAAAGCAAGCAGCCACACATCTAAATCGACTATTAAATTCTTGGAAAAAATGGATCAAAACCCTTTACTGATATTCCTGCTAAATCTCCAGATGTTTCACCCATGGACTTTTGTGCTTTTGGACTTTTAAAAAGGGCATTATCAAAATGTCGAGCGAAAACCATTCAAGGACTGGAAAACTGTGGAGCAAAGAATGGGACAAAATACCACTGTCGATACTACGAAAGTCATTATTATCATGGAAATTAAGGTGTAGAAAGATAGTTAACAATAAGGGCTATCAACTGGAACATTTAAAACACAAAAATTTCATGTAAAAAATTGAGCTTCAGTCCATTAAAATCGTTCAAAAACTGTCCGAACAGCCTCTGTATTTTAATTAACGTCACACTGGAGAAACACAACGGGCTATTGATTGGTAGGGTAACGGATTACCAACCGGAAGGTGACGAATTCGAAACTCGATCTACCAAAAACCGTCGTGTTCATGGGAGCTAGACGTACAAATAAAAATAATCAGTAGAATATGGATTCGTTTACAGATTTTGATGTAAATATAAGTTCCATTTTGTGTTGCATTTGGAGTTTGAATAAATGTGTGAAAGCGTTTGTATCTTAAAATAAAAATATAGAATTCAGCAATCTTACAGCGAGATACAATCAGTTACGTTCATTAATTAGATATGTTCATTACTTTTTGAAAGATCATTTTTGATCATTGATATGATTTGAAAATCTTAATATCTATGGTAGGTATTTTAATTAACGTCGCACTGGAGCGACACAAAGGGGTATTGGCGGCGGTCCGGGATAAATACCAAAGGGACAGATCAAGGACAGCACTACGTAATTTTGAACCTCGATCAGATGACGAGGTCACACCTTAGCTGGCACGCCACTCGCCAAATTTCCACACCAAGCCAACGTGACTTTAATATCTAATTAAAATCCTTATGTAGTGAAAATAAAAGGGCTAAAATAAACAACTTTCATATATCATTGGGAAAGTTTAGTACGTTTTAGGACACTAGATGGCGACACTACAAAATTCACATCGGAGAGCACAAGGACGGAACAATTAGAGAGACTGTAAGATAAATAATCTACGTTAATTCTATGCCTGTTTCAACTCAGTTGTACTCAAAATTATTTTCAACAACATTTTTTGCTACTGAATTGGAAATTTTATGCTTGGTTTTAATTTTTCTCTACTTTCGACTCGAAACCAAAATCGTAAAATTTCTGTTAGAATTTATCGAGACAACTCTATCGGAGCTTTATAATTTTAAGCACAATTTTATCACTGTCGCAGAAGATATTTTCCGGTTTTCGTGTGGGAATTGAATGCTTCCATTGACTCTATCTTTGGAATACAACATTTAAAAGGCAATTCTTCCTTTTAAGTTGTCCCCTGTCCAGAAAAGAGAGACGGGACGTAGAAATAAAATGACTGGCCTTTATGAATAACATATAAAAAATTTCAACACAAAATAAACTTGTAAACAAGAATTATTTTTAAATATTGTTGCCAATTATTATGTTTATCCTAATCATCTAATCATTTTACTAATATCTTCATTTTAAATACGTAGATTTTATTTCAGGTAGAGGGCAGCACCAGCGTTATATGTACCAGGTCCCAAAAAGTCTAGAGCGGTAGGTAGTTGAATTAACGTCGCACTAGGTGCAATAATATGGGCTCGGATCTTTCCCTCCTGAATCAATCCCGAAGGAACAGATCCGAGGACAACACCTAGTAATTTTGAATCACGGTCAGAAGCCGAGGGCACCTGAACTGGCACTCCACTTTCCAAATTTCCACACCACGTCAACTTGAGTACTTTTGAGGCCACGACAGATTTTACCTAATCACAAGTACACGACTGTCTTCGGTTGGATGGAGTTTCGAACTCGGAATCCTCCGACTGCTATAATCCGCTACTCTGCCAACTCGACTACCGAGACCCAAAAACATCACCTCTGATAGAATTAACGTAAATATCATATTTAGAAAAGCTAACACTTCGTCAAATGACCACATTTATTCGCATTTACTGAATGTTTGTTTTCAATTTAGCCACCTTTATCCCCGACTTCCAATGTCTTGGACCGTTGGTGTACTGTGGAAGTTTTGAGAGTGGGGTACCTGCTCAGGTGCTGTTCTCGTCATCTGACCGTGGTTCAAAATTACGTGGTGCTGTCCTTGGATCTTTCCCTTCTGGATTGATCTCGGAACGTCAGCAATAGCCCGTAGTGTTGCTCCAGAGTGACGTTAATTAGCTACCTACCTACCAATGTCTTGGACTTTTATATATTTTTAATTAACGTCGCACTGGTGCAATGGCTTGGAAGCAAGCACAGAGGTGAGGCATTTCTTGATAAAAAAATTATAAATCGATGACAAAATAATAAATAATAATAGTAAAATATTAATAAATAAATAAAATTCGACTAAACCTGAAACAAAAACGATCTTTGCCTTACGTAATTTTAAGTGAAACGTCAGTTTTCGTTTTAACGTACTCGATTTCACCGCAGAAAGGCAACCGGGGTAGGTATTTAATTAACGTCGCACTGGAGCAACACAACGGGTTATTGGCGACGGTCCGGGATCAACCCCCGAAGGGAAAGAACGGAGGACAACACCACGTTATTTTGAACAGTGTGAGATGACGAGGTCACACCTGAGCTGGCACCCCACTCTCCAAATTTCCACACCACGCCAACGTGACGACATTTGAGGCCATGACAGATTTAACGATCACCAGCCCCCTTTTGTACATGACGGTCTTTGGTTGGATTTAAACTTGTAATCCTCCGGTTGCTAGCCCGTTACTCTTCCAACCGCGCTACAGGGCCATAAGGAAACTAGAGAGTGTGGTTCATTTCAACTTATAATGCTTTCTTTCTGTGATTGGTTCATGGTATTTGTCAAGCACAATGGGCACTTTCAGTACAGACTCTTCCCCCTCCCCGTGATTTAGATTGAGGCTGGCATCCTGTAGAATATTATGCGTAGTGGGTCCTATAGACGTGAAACATAAGTAGACCGAGTATTGTTATTGAGAGGAGCTCCAAAAAATGTGACCAACATGTCAACTAGTGGTCACGTGACTGCTCTTTGAAAAATGGTTGGCCTATTTGGTATCTTATGATTTGGAGATATAACATCATCAACCTACAAATGAAATAGACGGAGCATGTGATAAGTCGCTGTCTTAAGAGCTCAGAAGAGTAAATCACGTGGGCTAACAAATTGACTTAGCTTATTGGCTATCGAAGCGCAGACAAGACTAGTGTTTTTGATCACGGTGGATAAACACTTTTACCAATCAATGATTTAGGACTCATGCTTTTACCCACAACCACGTGACAGATCTTCAAACGGAGCTACCGAGAGAAATAACATGAAGCTGCGTGCACATGTTCCGTCTATTTAATTTTAAGGTCGATGCTGACATCTTATGACAGGGCAGGTGTGTGAATGATTATTTCTATAGAGTGGCGACTATAAAGTGGTGAAATCAGGAAGTACAATAGTATTTGGCATGAACCAATCAGATGATGAATCAATGGATGGGCATCTACTTCCATCCCGCGGACCAATCAGATGATGAATGTTCGTTTCCACCCGGCAAACGAAATTAGTCTAAGGGTCACGTGACTGCTAGTTTTGGTCACATGAACATGGACACATAAAAAGGCTACCATTGCTCGCTCTACTTTTATATTACCTGTATGATCGGTTTTCACTCATTCTCTCCTTATATCCCCGTCTTCCTCAAAGATTGCCTCAAGCTTTTAAGACAAGTTTGCATAATTTATAGAGTTTTCAAGATTGGGAATAATCGCTCTTTGATGACTTATAAGGATGCCTGAAGCCAAGATTTAATTTTCGGCATTTGATCCGAAATAGGATCGATCGCAGAGATATTTCTGCATCCCCAGTAATCATTATATCGTTACGCTGCTTTTGCCAACGTGCAATTGCACGCCCAGCACACTAATCAGAAACAGCGCATTGTATTAGACAAATTCGTCGGGCCACGGTGGCCTAGTTGGGTAGCTATTTAATTAACATAACACTGGAGCAACACAGCGGGCTATTGGCGACGGCCCGGGATCAAACCCGAAGGGAAAGAACCGAGGACAACACCACGTAATTTTGAACAATGTCAGATGACGAGGTCACACCTGAGCTGGCACCCACTCTCCAAACTTCCACACCACGCTAACGCGAGGACATTTGAGGCCAAGACAGATTTAATTTGTGCCACCCCCCTCTATACACAACGGTCTTTGGTTGGATTCGAACTCGCAACCAGCCGGGCTACCACGGCCCGTGTCACTGCTGGAGTTTTGGTGATCGATCACGGCCACTAGCTAATAAAAACACATTTCGGGTTACAAATGCGGTTCAATATTTCAAGTCTCGCATCTGACGGTCGGAACTGATGTAGGTTTATTTGAAAGCCCTACGGCTAACTGAGGTTTATTTCTCCGCAGGCAGAGCTGGGCCGATCGCTCACCTGTGACAGATTAAAGTTTTCGCAGTTCATTCGTCACAGTAGTTATTTCAATGGCGACAAATGGCATCTAACTTTCATTATTCGAAAGAAAAATGATTGCAGTCTGGTGGTGCCATTTGGATCTCAGGACAACGCCACGTTAATTTGGACCATGGTCAGACGACCAGATGTACATCTGAGCTGGCACACCACTCTTCCCACTTCCACGCCAACGTGAGGCCACAACAGATTTAACGAGCACCAGCCCCCGACTTCACGACTGTCTCTGGTCGGATTGAATCTCGAACTCGCAACCCCATGGTTGCTAACGCATGAATCTACCAACTGGGCTACCGTGGCCCTTATTGTTAGGAGTATCGGAGATTACCCACTGGGCGCTCCTTCCCAAATAGCCGTCAGTTCGTCCCTTGTAGTGTCGAAGAGGTCGGTGGTCGGACTTGAAAAAGTGCCTTTACAACTACACATCCCAATAAATGATTAAATAACTCATCTATATATTGGTTAATGTGGTAGGCAATTGAATTAATGTCGCAATAGAGCAATACAATGGGCTGTTTCCGATGAGGTGAACACCAGATCTGGTTGTTCCTCAAGAAAACTAGATTTGTAAATTAGAAATATAAATAGACTTGCTGTGGAGAGGAGCTTCAAAAAGTGTGACCAATATATCGACTAGTAGTCACGTGACGGCTCCGCGGTAATTGTATTTAATTAATGTCGCACTGGAGCAATTCAACGGAATATTGGCGACGGTCCGGGATCAATCGCCAAGGGACAGATCCAAGGACAACGCCTCGCCATTTTGAAACACGGTCAGAGGACGAGATTAACACCTGAGCTGGCACCCCACTCTCCAAATATCCACACCACGCCAACGTGAAGGTCATCGTTTCCATCCAGCAGACGAAAGAAGTCTAAGGGTCACGTTACTACTAGTTTTAGTCACATGATCTTGGGCACATAAAAAGGTTGCCATAGCTTTCTCTACTTTTATATTTCCTCTACTGAACCCTTAAGACATTGTCTCCCTTATCCACGCTTCTGCCATTACCTAGCTGTACCGCAGTGAAGCCACAGCAGCTTTGTCCCGTCATCTGTGCTTGTTTGAAAGTTGATTGAGTGTTTTGTCCCGCAGCTAAGAAGAGGGACTCAGGGGGATTTCCAGCTCTGTCAGGCGTTCAAAAGAGGATTTGGAAGCGGCTTTTATTGATTTCCGCGGGTGATTGGAAACAGGTTTCACTGCGGCACGAAATGCAACTCTTGCATGAAAACGAACCCGGGGCTCCAGCGATTCCTCGCATTCCGATGGCTCGGAAATGGAACGAAACTCGAACTTGTGCGGTTTCGATGACGCTCGATCTCTGTTCCACGGGCTCCAGGGCCCAGTCACGAAGAGGCTCGGATGATCGACATGGGAAAGTGCAGGCTTATAAAGACATTAGTGGTGAAGATTACGAAATGGTTAAAACTGTAACATGCAATTTTATTCAATTTGAGCCCTTGTCGATGATATCAGCTACATTCATTCGAGGAAACAACACCTCGTAGATTGTAATGTCCTGAACAAAGTTTTCGTTTGTTTTAATCAAATATACTGATTCAGTACAGCAAAGGACATTGCAGTTTATCCAGGTAGGTAGTTTGTTCCCGTCATCTGACCGTGGTTCAAAATTACGACGCGTTGGCCTTTGGGATTGATCCCGGACCGCCGCCAATAACCCGTCGTGTTGCTCTAATGTGACGTTAATTAAGTACCTACCAGGTAGATAGTTGAATTAACATCGCACTGGAGCAACACAACGGGCTATTGGCGACGGTCATGGGTCATTCCCATAGAGAAAGTTCCGAGGACAACACCTCGTAATTCTGAGCCACAGTAAGATAACACAGTAGACTTATCACATCGCCACCATCTTTCCTCAACCGAGACTAGATTATTAGCAACTTCGACCACCTAATGCAATCAAGATCACGCTTTCTACAATACCAAGAAAACTAATGCTATGAGACTTTCTGTAAAGCTAACCTTAAAGCTGGAAATGTGTTGCTTCACTGAAATTTGAGCTTTAAAGGTCTTGACCAGAAAATTGTGCCTCATCATTTTTCATACTGCCTGTTCTGCTCACTTATTAGAGACTTTTCCATGAAGCTAACCTGAAAGCTAGAATGAACAGTGTCGCTTCACTAAAATTTGAGCTTTTAGGAGTTTAAATTTGAGGCTTAAAGGTCCTGTCCCCTTAACCAGAAAGTTGAACTACATATTATTTTTCATACAGCCTGTTCTGCTCACTTATACTTTTTATGTAAAGCTAACTGTAGATGGTTTTAGTGTTTTAGGAGTAAACGTGCTTCCTGTTAGCATCCCGTATTAGGTAACAGAAATAGAAATAATATTCCAGTGGTTTCTTTTGCACTCAACATGGTTCTAAGTCGTATTATGTACATTTATTATGTAGTACCCAATCCCCTGATGCAATACCGCCATAACACAAAAAATTGAGTTTCTAGTTTTATTCTTACTCACAGGCATCTTTATGTATTAGGAGACTCGCCTGTGTGGTTCCTTTTACCATTCGCTATATTTTAATTGATTATCCTATTTTTAATCGTCACGCCAGTATTATTTTAATAACACAATTTTTAATTTACAAGATTTGGTTGGGGAAAATCTCCATCCAAACCTACTTAAATTTTTACAGAACATCACTTCATCAATACTTTTTATTATGTCCGTGATGAGGATAATACTATACTTTTATGATCTAAATATTTTTAAGTAACGTACCTACTTATTTTTAAACTATTGCTAGACAGATTTACAAGTACTTTATTCATTTTACTGGGTAGAATTTTGTCTTGCGGTAGGAGTAGCTTGTCCGCTGTTGGACTTTGTGCCACAAAACTCAAATCAACCAACCAACCAACCGCCTAGTTTCATGCGTAGAATCACTGTTGTCACGAAGAGAGCCTCAGTGTAATCCAACTCTAACCAAATATTTAGAAAAAAATGCGAACTAGCAGCAAAACTATTCTACAAACTGGTGAATTCGCACAGACTTTATTACGATCGTCGCGTATGCTTTGATGAATATGCTTTAATTGATTTCCTTACCCAAAGTATATTTTCCTTATTAATATTTAACATATGGGCCGCGGAAGCCCGGTTGGAAGAGTAGCAATCGAAGGGTTACGTGTACGAAACTTTATCCATCCAAATACCGTCGTGTACGTGGGGGCTGCTGCACGTTAAATCTGTCGTGTATTCTTATGGCGTGGTGTTGAAGTTTGGAGAGTGGAGTGCCAGCTCGTGTTGACCTCGTCAGATGAACAATTGTTCAAAATTGCTTGGTGTCGTCCTCGGTTCTTTCCCTTTGAGATTGACCCCGGACCGTCGCCAACAGCCCGTAGCTCCAGTGCGACGTTAAATCAACAACCTATCAACATACCTGCCAACCTATCAACATACCTGAGGGCGGTAGTAGCAGTTCTGAGTTATGATGGTATTGCAGTTGAGATGCGATATCTATATAAAAATAAAAGTGGAGTATTTGTGCAAATTGAATATTTTCGACCCATTTCAAGTTATTTATCCGTTTTGGGTCCTTCTAATGCAAAATCGGTGTTTTGCGCGTTTCGTGTCTGTGTGTGCTCGTATGTCCGAACGGCTGAGTGTATTTGCACGAAACTTTACATACTTTGAGTACTTACATTAATTCAATGAACATGGTTGTTGGTCTGTCTGTTTTTATGTCTGTGTGTTTGTACAAGTATCACATAAAATTTATTCAATGTATTTAATACAATGTTCTATGTTTTATAAATAATATTTTAATTTAGTGGATACATTATTTGAATTTACTTTGCTTATATATTTAGACAAGTTTCATGCCAAAACATTTGAGTAACTGTACTTAAATCAACCATAATTTGGCAGTTTTGGAGGAACTAGAAGCTATATTGAGCATTGCGATTACTCGAATTATTTTACCATTACTGCTGAAAAAGCAATTATTTTTCCCAAAACTATTTTTACGGATTTTAAATTCTAACACTTTTTATTTTGAGCCTTAGTTTTTCTCTACCAAATATAAAAAATTCTGAATATTATAGGCAGACGATTGTGAGAATAAAACGCATAAAATATACATCAGAAAAATCTTTTAAAATAGGACTGGTAGTTAATATGGCATCCTTGGTTCTTTTTTTAAGGTTTTTTTGGCATGCAAAACTGAAGTAGCTCGAAACAATCATTATTAGGATCATTCCATGTCAAAAATTGCCCAATTTTTCAAACTTAAAATAAATTATTGCAAGTTGGAAGCTAAAAATTTCCAGAATTTCTTATATATAGCTATGAAACAAATTAGCCGAGTTTAAAAAAAATCGTAGGTTGTGACTTTTCTGACCCTTTTCTGTACGGTTTCACATGGAATGAACCCATTAATCGTTTGCCTTTTAAATTTCTGTAATCCATTAGCTTATTATTCCTGGAATCCATTTTGTAGAGAAAAACAGATGCTTTCATTGCTTTTCTTTCGTATCTTCTTTTTATTAATCTACGTTTTCCGATGCATCTCTGGATTTTTAATTTGACGTTTTTGTTGAATATCTGTAATCAAGGTAAGTAAATGTTTAATTTCTTTAAAAAATTGTATCATTGTACAATAATTTTGTGGAAACGCTTTTATTTTAAATAACATGCAAGCCATTTATTTAAATAACATGCAAGCCATATGCACTCTCAATTATTCTATGCATTCTGGGTAACATTGGCACACTCTAGAGACTTTTCTTTCTTACTAAAAATTGAAATTCTACAAAGATGTAAAATGTTAAATTTGACATTTATTTACCTTTGTGAAATTGTGTACCTTCATTAAAGTGTGGAAGTTGTTGCATGAGATGAATAGGAATTAAAATGTATTTACGAAAACGGAAATTAGTTTACCAATTCAATCCAATTAACGCCTAATTCTGCTAGTATAGAATACATTTGATTATTTACCTGTAACATTACTGCATTTCTAACTAAAACCCATTAAATTACTATTACTCCTTGTCTGGTTAGTTGGGTTAGGTTTTATGACGCTAGAACCCTATTTGGGCCAAACACAAATAATGTCAAGGAAATAGACACGCACAAGGAAGCCCAGTTGGCAGAATCGTGAATTAAGAACCGGAGGGGTGTTCGAAAATCGATCCAATCGAATACCTTTGTGTATGTGAGGGGGCTGGTGCACATTAAGTATGTTGTGATCTTAAATATCCTCACATTGGCGAGATGTGACCGTGGTGCAAAGTGACGAGGTGTTGTCATCGGTCTTTCCCTTCCGAATGGATTCCGGACCATCGCCAATAGCCCGTTGTGTTGCTTCAGTGTGAAGTAAATTCAACGGCCTACCACACACAAGGGAAGTTTTACTGACATAGAAGAGAGAAATACACCCAGGGAGGTAGGGAAACTAGCAGGAATCGTACCTTCTCAACTAACAGGTTGCTCCATAGAGGAAGTATAAATGTAGTGAGCAGTGGTAATCTTATGTGCCCAGGATCATGTGACCAAAATTGGTAGTAATGTGACCCTTCGACTACTTTCTTCAGCTAGGTGGAATCGAACATTCATTACCTGATTGGTCGTTAGAAGACGCCCGCCCATTGATTCATCATCTGATTGGTCCACGCGACAGAAGACTGGCGATTTCACAAATTTTGTCGTCACTCTATAGAAATGCGCATTCAAACACCTACCCTGCCTTTAAATGTAATATCGCCAAACGGAGCATAAGATGCCAAATCGGCCAACCAAGTCAATTTTTAACAGAGCTGTCTCGTGAATTCTAGTCTACATGTTAATCACACATTTTGAAGATCCTCTCAATGGCAATGGTCAGTCTACTTACATTCTACGTCTATGTGTTGTTGAAGCCCAGAAGAGCAGCGGATTAGCAACCGGAGGTTCGCGAGTTCGAGACTCGATCCAACCAAAGACCGTCGTATACAAGGGAGCTGGTGCACTTTGAATCTGTCGAGGCCTCAAATGTCCTCATGGAATGTCATGGCGTGGTGTGGAAGTTTGGAGAGTTAGGACCTCAGGTCTTCACCTCGTCATCTGACCGTGTCTCAAAATAAGGAGGCTTTGTCCTTGGATCTTTCCCCTTGGATTGATCCCGGACCGTCGCCAATACCCCGTTGTATTGCTCCAGTGCGTTGTTAATTAAATACAATTACCACATAGCAGTCACGTGACTACTAGCCGACACGACGGTCACACTTTCTGAAGCTCCTCTGAATAGCAATGCTCAGTCTACTTATGTCCCACGTGTATGGGTTGCTCGGGTTAGTTGGCAGTTGAATTTGCGTCGCACTGGAGCAACACAACGGGATATCAGGTTGCTCTTTTTTATCCAGTCGGTCTCCAGGTCCACAAAGCTTCTTCAATGTCCCTAGTGTGACCTTCCGCTCAGAGTTTTCGGCATCCTCGACCCTGAAATCTTGATTCCGCTTCCCCTGTTTTAGAAAACGAGTCTTGCGCTTATATTTCTTTTTTTTACCCAATAAAAAGCTTCAATCTCACGCACCGTGCGAGAACACGTCAGCGGCGGTTGCAGTGAGCTTTCACCGGGTCACGCTTCCGCAGTTAACCGTGTCGGAATGTAGGGCAGATCCGGGTCCTTCCCCGTCGCATCCTGCTACACTTTTCTCCGCCGAATTTCACTCACTTCACTTTGTTTCGATGAATGGAAATGCGAAACCCATTTTCCCCTCCGTGCTTCGAATGGCATCGATTAGATTGATCGGAGATGGAAAGCTTATGGATATTAAGGCGGGAGGAAGATTCCACTTTGAAGCCTTTATCAAATTGAAGATGAATGACACACTAACCCCGAGATTGAGTTTTAAATCGATATTTTATGCTTTTGTTTCGTTTCGTAAGCGATAAGCTATTGTTGCGCATTTGGGGGAGTCCATTATGTTCGAATGCAGTTCTGGGTGTTGAGTGTTTTCCCTTCGCTAATATCTTCCTTTCTTTCGAACTGTTTCGGATGGTTGCCCACAGAGCATCTTCAGACCTTTCGAATAATTCTAAACTTCAGAGTTCCAGAAAATGTCTCCAGTTTCTTCTAACCCTCACGCATAATTCCACTTCAAAACCTGTAGTCTTCCCCACATGACTTCTAATCCGTTCTGACCTTCTTGACCAATATAATCTTTCGAAAGAAAATTCTGGGTATTTCATTCAACAGAATGAGCCAAAGAATCGTCCCAAGGCTTCTATTCTAAGGAAAGAAACATTAGAATCTTTCGAAAGAATTGTATTCTAAAGAAAGAATCAATAGAATCTTTCCAAAGGATTCTGATATGAGGAAATGAGAAATAAAATATTTCCAAACTATTCTATTCTAATGAAAGGAGAGAGATAGCAATATAATCTTTCCAAAGGATCATTATTCTACAGAATACAGAATGAGCCAATAGAATCATTCCAAAGAGGATTTTATTTTCTGGAAAGAACCGTTAGAATCTTTCCAAAGGACTCTATTCTATAGAAAGAACCAACAGAATTTTCCGAAAGGATTCTTTCAGAATCCTTTCGGAAAATTAAGAAAAGAAGGAATAAAATCTTTCCAATTGTTAAAATTAGAAAGTTGGTCTTTTCGCCTTGTTTGTAATTTTAAAGGTAAACGACAATTGTTAAAATTAGAAATTGGTCTTTTCGCCTTGTTCGTAATTTTAAAGCTAAACGATAATTGTTAAAATTAGAAAGTTGGTCTTTTCGCCTTGTTTCTAATTTTAAAGCTAAACGATAATTGTTAAAATTAGAAAGTTGGTCTTTTCGCCTTGTTTCTAATTTTAAAGGTGTAAAAGGAAAGGAACAGAAAATTTTAAATGTTTGATTCAAGGTTAACATTATTTCTATTGCATGAGGGGCCCGTTTTCTTAGCACTTTCAGAACCCATAGTCAAACTTGGTACTGGGACGTGAAGATGCGCTCCTCTGACACAAAAATGGAGGATTATAGGAGCCAGCGGAGTGACATAACTGTCAGGAGCAATCACTTTTTGTGCAAACATCTAAACCACTTGAGTGGTACACACGCATAATTCCAACTTGCAACCTATAGTTCTCATCAATTTTGACCTTCATGACCAATAGAATCTTCTCAAAGAATTCTATTCTGAGGAAGAGAGCAATATAATTTTTCCAATAGATTCTATAAAACGGAAAGGAGCAATAGAATCTTTCCAAGGGTTTCTATTCTAAGGAAAGAGGAGAAATAGAATACTTTCAAATTATTCTATTCTACAGAATGAGCAAATAGAATCGCTCCGAAGAATTCTATTCCAAGGAAACAAGCAAATAGAATCTTTCCAAGAGATATTATTCTAAGGAAAGGAGAAATAGAATCTTTCGAAATTATTCTTTTCTACAAAATTGACCAGCAGTATCGATCCAACTGATTCTATTCTACTGAATGGGTCAATAGAATAGTTCCAAAGAATTATATTCCAAGAAATGGAGCAATAGAATTGTTCCAAAGGATTCTATTCCAAGGAAATGAGCAATATAATCCTTTGAAAGAAGTCCATTCCGAAGAAATAAGCAATAGCATTGTTTCAAAGGATTCTATTCGAAGGGAAGGACCAATATATATATATATATATATATATATATATATATATATATATATATATATATATATATATATATATATATATATATATATATATATATATATATATATATATATATATATATATATATATATATATATATATATATATAAGCGAAATAGAGTCATCCTACATATTTAGTAACTCGTGTATCTCTCGTCTGTATTATATTTATCCTGCACCCCTGGCATGGGGAGTTTGTTGAAACGAAATTATTTGGTTACTCATTGGCCATTTCTTAATACAGTCAAACCTCATTAAGACGAACTCGCTTAGTACGAATTTCTGATAGTACGGACTAAATTCCAAGGCCCATCAAATATATATATATATATATTCCAATAATGTTAATTCATTCTTTTAAGAAGCATTCCGGTTACACTAATCGTCGGTTGAGACGAACAAAGTCTCGAAACTTAAGGGCGGACGGATTCTTTTCAATCGTATTAATAGAAACATTAAGTGACTCCGAAATTGTAGATTTATTTGTGGATGAAAGTGAAGAATAAATGAAGATTCCGAAAAAGGCGAAGGAATAAGCGCGCCTTCTTCAAAAGCTACTTCTGGCTTAGATATTGTTCACCTCTTGTTAGGCAATGAGGGCAGCGGTAGCCCGGTTGGAAGAGTAACGGACTAGCAATCGGAGGGTTATTAGTTCGAATCCAACCGAAGACCGTCGTGTACAGAGGGCTGGTGCACGTTAAATCGGTCCGGGCCTCAAATGTACTCTCGTTGGCGTGGTGTGGAAGTTTGGAGAGTGAGGTGCCAGCTCAGTGTGACCTCGTCATCTGACCGTGGTTCAAAATTACTTGGTGTTGTCCTCGGGTCTTTCCCTTCTGGGGATGATCCCGGACTGTCGCCAATAGCCCGTTGTGTTGCTCCAGTGTGACGTTAATGAAATACCTACCTGTTAGGCAATGAAAATTCATCTGCTCAATTAAACAACGTTGACCGGAGCAAAGATTTTCTTAAAGACTGACCCGAAAACAAGACAAAAATCGATAGCAGAACTATTTCAAGACAAGAATTGCGTAATCAAGGATTATCTGTGTAATCTTAGTGATGAAGAAGACTAGAGATCCGAGATCCAAGATTCTACAGTAAGCAATGTAAGTGCATTAATGTTTTATTTTATTGTTGAAATGATGCTTTAGAATTCAGATAACATGAACTATGGTTAATGCGAATTTTTTTACGGTCCCCAAAAATTTGTTTTAACGAGGTTTGACTATTTACCCAACCCGTTTAGGCTCTTGGTAAAATTAACAGGAGAAGGTGTTTGGATCCATAGGAGTTGGCACTCGTGCCTTACAGAAACATTACTTATTCGATCCCATCAAGTTAAGTTGCATCATTCCTTTTAAATAACAAAGAGAAATGGAAGATACATATTTGTCGCTTCGGTGAACACGGAACACTGCTCTTGTTGCCAGTTATATAGTTATATAAAAAAAGGAAAATGGAATCAAAGAAAAAAAAGAATCTTGTTGCCACGCGCTGATTACGAATATGATGAAGCCTTCACTGCAGGTGGGAGTGCCAGAAAAAAAAGGGAGTGATAATTAGTGCCAATTTAAAATGAAGTGAAGTAGGATGTAGCGTAATTAATACCACGTTCTTCACTGCTGATGGGTTGGAAAATTGTCGTCTGTCTTTTATTGGAATCGTTCGTTTTATAGGCGGAGCTGGAAAAATGAAGTGAATTGATCTAAAAACATCGGTTGGAACCTTCTGTTGAACTGTGCAGAACTTATTTTGCGAATCCACGTGGATCTTAGAGAAAAATTAAATTAATCCTAGTATCTAAATTTGAGGGTTTATTTTGTAAAGCTAAATGTAGAGGGCGCTTGTGTTTCTGTGAGAGTGCTCACGTACTAAGGTACAAAACTTTCCGGTACGAACATGTATGAACCATAGAGGATATATAAAATTAGAGTGAGCAATGGTAACCTTATGTGCCCAGGGATCATGTGACCAAAACTAGTAGTAACGTGACAGACTGCTTTCGTATGCTGGGGGGAATCTGACATTCATCATCTGATTGGCCCATCGATCGATCATCTGATAGTAGTAGACTTTGACGATTGCTATAGAAATCACTACGAATAGAAATGCGGATTCACACACTTACCCTATCATAAGATGTTTCATTGCCAAACGAGGTGGAAAGATACCAAATCCATCAACCAAGTCAATTTTTTGTAGAGCAGCCACGTGACTACTAGTTGACATATTCATCACACTTTTTGAAGTTCCTATCAATAGCAATGCTCGGTTAACTTATATCTCATGTCTATAGTTTGAACAAGAATTGACAGGTCCAATTCCGTCAACCCAAAACCCTATGTTTTGTCGAAACGCAGTTAAAATCTAGCACCAGGTAGCGTCGCAGGTAGACGTGCTGTTACCCAATGTTTTAAAATGGTCAAACATAAGTATGGCACGACTGTTAAATTTTCAGAAATTTAGAATTCAAATTATTTTTCGTTTTTAACGAAAAATTGTAAGCGACAAAGTCATTTCTGCAGTTTTAATTTACATATTCAGATTCCGGACCGTCACCAATAGCCCGTTGTGTTGCTCCAGTGTGACGTTAATTGAAATTCCCTACCAATATATTTAGATTATTTTTATGAGATTTAAAAAAGTTAATTAGCCGTTCTAAAAGATGTATTAAAATAAGAAGTGATTATATTGATAAATAAGAATTATACTTGATTCTATATCTTTTAATACTTTTGAACCGAAAGGTTTTAAACTTCACTACGTATATCCTGTTTCCTTTCGGAAGTGTGGTGACTTGGCAAAACCTGCTGTAACCTACCACTCCATTCCTGATAGCTTCGGTGCAGACCTCGTCATCTGACCGTGGTTCAAAATTACGTGTTGCTGTCCTTGGATATTTTCATTCGGGTTTGATCCCAAACCGTCGTCAATAGCCCGTTGTGTTACTCCAGTGCGACGTCAATTAAAATATCTACCTACCCCAAAAGTTTTTCTTTGGGCAGAGTTTTCGCCTGACTTCGATCACGTGGCTCATTCGAACGAAGTCACAGGAAAAGATATCCCCGATGTGATAAGGAGGCTACCAATGCGAAGAATAAAGTTCGGGTTTCGTTTCTTTCAAAGATAATTAAAAGCCATTTTCCTCCTGCCTCTTTGTTTACGTTGTGGTTGCATTGAGTCGGAACTTCTGTTCTCTGGAACCTCACCAAACCTGCCCAGATTGAGCATCTACTTCTGCATAGGGGCTGAGGTATCCCAGTTGGAATAGTGGCATATTAGCAAACTGAATATTGTAAGCTTGAAACTCGAATCAACTAAAGACCGTTGTGTACGTGGGGGACTGTACATGTTGAATCAGTCGTGGCCTGAAATGTCAATTTGGCATGGTGTGGAAGTTTGGAAAGTGGAGTGCCAGCTCACAGGTTTTGATTTCGTCATCTGACCGTGGTTCAAAATTACGTGGTGTCCTCGGATCTTTCTGGGGTTGATCTCGAACCGTCGCCAATATCCCCAATATCCCGTTATGTTGCACCAGTGCGACGTTAGTCAACTACCTACCTATCTCATCTAAAAGTACGATACTTAATGCGAACAGTTATTGGGGATCCAACATGGTTTCTACGGAGGTTTTTAAGGCAAAAACAGCTTATCTTCAGAACGGCATCTTTCTCTAAGATGTTGCATGTGGCACTCTGCCGGTAAGGAACAGACGAAGAAACAATCTTTAACTCAGTTGATATACAAGATGGTCCTCCCTATCGTTCCAGCACTTGGAACCTCATTGTAATTTAATGCGGATGAAACGTATTCTGTTTGGAGTTCAGGTGTGACCTCATCATCTGACCGTGATTCAAAATTACGCGTTGTTCTGGGATCTTTCCCTTCAGGGATTGATCCCGGACCGTCGCCAATAGCCCGTTCTGTTGCTATAGTGTGACGTTAATTAAATACCTACGTACATATCGTATTCTGTCTGGAGAGACGGGGTCACAGGCATGCCACACAGTTCGACAGTTTCTTTCGCACCAAAATCCCTGTTCAGAGGAGGCAGATCATATGGATCATCCAGAATTTTTACTAACAGCTTCTTCCAACCAGAGGATTTCCGTTTCTGTTCTGTCCGCCTGGAGAAAAAGAGCAGAGCTTCTTCTATCCTGGTATGTGAGTCGGGACCCTAACACTAACGCTGCATGATGCGTGTGTCAGTTGAAATATAATCCTCTGCAGAAGTAAAAGAAAAGATGAGTGTTCCTGCTTTTCCCCAACTCTTGACGTGCCGCGGTAGCCCGGTTGGAAGACTAACCAACTAGCAACCGGAGGGTTGCGAGTTCGAATCGAACCAAAGACCGTCGTGTAAAACGGGGGCTGGTGCATTTTAAATCTGTCGTGGCCTCAAATGTCTTCAAGTTGGCGTGGTGTATTTGGAGAGTGGGGTGACAGCTCCGGTGTGACTAATCTGACCTTGGTTCAAAATTACGTGGATCTTTTCCTTCGGGGCTTGAACCCGGACCGTCACCAATATCCCGTTGTGTTAATCCCAGTGCGACTTTAATTAAAGTACCTACCCAACTCTTGACGCTACATTTTCCACGGAAGAAATCCCTTCTGCTGTTGGTTACGACAGCATAACCACCGAAAACATTTTGCATCCTGTTCCTTCCACACCAGAATCCCCGTACATGGGACACAGATAACATGAACCATCAAGCATTTTAATTCGAAGCTGCAGTGCAAGGAGAGGAAACGCGTTTCAGTGATGTCCAACTTTCGAGAGAAATCAGCGCTCCTCTAGTCCTGCTATGCGAGTGGAGATCGAAACAGTGACAGCAGCTTCATGATCGCCATTCAGAGGAAGGACAGTTACAATGTTCGTGATAGACTTGCTTGGGGTGGCTCGAGTATCTCCAGGGGACGAACACCTGTTTATGGGATATTACAAAGTCTGGTCCTTCCGTCCTTTCGTAAAAGCGAGCACCTTACGGAGTACCAACTTGTCAAGTCGCGGCTCGTTGTCTCTGCGATGAGAATTCCCCGTTTCTTACATCGGAGAACTAGCCATGGGTGGAAATGGTTTCGAGACAAACAAGTCAATAGACGTCGATGACGACTTGAAACAAGCTAGGTCGTTTGTTGAGCGGCCACAAAGAGTTAAGTGACGTATCCCTCACGGCTGAGGACGGTCAGCGCAACGTCCACAAGGCCCTCATCTGTGCCCAGTCTCCTGTCTTCCGAGCCATGCTCAGTGGAGACACCCGAGAAAAGCGAACTGGAGCTATTGGCATCACAGACATAGACTCTGAAACTCTGGGGAATATGGTGGACTTCATGTACCATGACCGCTTACAGAATCTTGATTCAGAAAGCGCCGTGAGTCTGTATGCGGCTTCAGACAAATACCAGATCACAGAGCTGAAGGAACTGTGTGCGTCTTCCTTGAAGTTCAGCTTGTCCCTATTCAACGTGTGTGATGTCTTGATTCTGGCACACATCATGCACCAGTACGCAGAGCTGATGAAATATGTTGAGACCTTCAAGTGTACATGTAAAGGACATTTTCCATTCTTTATATTAGGAGAAGCTGATGAAAGCTAATATTTATTTAGGAGGAGAAACAATGCAGAAGGTTTTAAGGAAGATAGCAAATCTTTTTGAAATAAACTGGTGATATGCATACTATGTTGTGATTCGTTGACAAATAATGTTTTTAATATCTTGGAGTAATATTTCGAAACATTACTTTTATTTTGAATTTTTATTCGTACAGTTATGTAAACATAATGGTAATCTGAATTTAAGTGTGTTTTCACTGATTGATTTCATCGTTTCGAAAGTTCATAACCGTATTATCAGAAATGTCATGAATTTGTTCTAGTTACAATTTTAATAATGCATTCACATACACAGCCATTTTTATGATTATTCAATTTACTTTGGATAAAAATGCGTATGCATGTACAGTCGCCGGAAAAAACCGGACCACCCCTCTTTATTCCAGCAATTTTATCAGTAGAGCAATTCAAAGAGGGCGTTTGACAGGAACTAACGTCTTCTATAAATTCGAATGCATAAAATTTGCATAAGGGGCCGTCATAATAAATTGAGCACAAACTTCATCATTTAAAATCGAAACCCCCTAATTGACACAGAATTTCGAATCTACATATTTCATAACTTAACTAGACACCAAATTTCATGTCGTTAGGTCTTGCCGTTTCGGAGTTATGAGTACAGAAAAATTGGAGCTCCTAATGTTAAATCAGTTTCTCAAACTTTTATAAATGTCTTCCTAAATAATATTTCTATAGCCCTGATATTTGGTACCATCCTACCGTTAAGCAACCCAAACAAAATCCACCTGATATTTTTATTTTAAAAATAGTTTTAGTATGCAATAGTAATTATTAAATTAATATTTGAAAAAATTATGAATAGGAACCTAATTATATAATTTGATAGGAATCGATTCAGGACTTCTAATATGACCATGCAAAATTTCAACTCATTCCAATGGGTTAAAATGAAGTTTTCCTCATTAAGGCGTTTTTAGGGGTCAAGTAAAAGCTTAAAAAACGTCTGACAAACCTGAGGAATGTTTACATTTTTGAAAAATGGTTGGAAATTTGATTTATGTAATCTAAAATACATTGCCTTTTACCAGTTATGTGTCGAATAGATGAACTCTACTAATCAATGATCAATTGTATGACTCACTATTCACTTTTTGGATGATCGAAATATCAGTCGGATTGTATTAAATGATTGTAGGTAGACTTTTTGGTTGCATACATTTTGTATTTGAATTTTTGCGTTTACAAACGCTTATGCCAAGAATGAGCATTTCTTTTAAGGTTCTTTATAGACGTCTTTCAGTCAAGCATCAAATGAACAGTTCCGGAATAACTACAATTAATCTCGATCTACGAATAGCGATTTTCAATGTGGAGTTGATCAATGAAATTGACAACTTTAACATTGAACATCTCCAGATATAAAGATAGTAAAGTCGTGAAATTTCATATTTAGACTAATTTAACGATGCAGTATCTGATAAAGGCATCAAAACATGGTGTACAAATGTACTTTTTAAAATTCTATAGAGAAGTTCTACAGAAAAGTAAAGTAGTAAAACTAAAGAAATGAGCTTTTCTCTAGAAGTTTCTACAGACATTCTACAGAGATTTCTATAGATTTAACGATGCTACTTTATAGAGGTTATAGAAAACGAACCCTAATTCTATCGATCACATTCTATAGAAATTTTTCGAAAGGGTAAGCATACCAATACTTGTGCGCTGCTGGGCATCGAAAATGCTGTACCATGGAAGACAAGAGATATCAAAGCCATATTTGTTCTAAAAATAACATAAGGCTCGAGGATGGAACGACTCAAAATTACAGCTCCGTTCGAAATCTTCAGAAAGTTTGCTCTTTTCTGTTGCCGTAGAAATGGACCTATCCCATTTTCCATTGGGGATGTTTGGAGAAATGTATTTAAGTGCGTTATATAGGGGCACCGATTGACAATAGAAAATGTTGCGGACAAAGAGTTAACTACCTCTTTCCACCTGCCAATATCGTCTAAAACAAAATAAAATTAAGATATCGACTAGTCACTCCTACTTAAAATGGTAATAGTTTTGTTGTGATGTTTTCACAAAAGGAGAGATACTTCGTATGAAGTTTCTGGGAAAGGTGTTCCAGATATGATAAGGACTATCAACACCAAGCACAAAGTTTAGCTTTCGTTGCTTAGAAAGATAACCGATAAACATATCTCTCCTGTCTCCTTGTTTTTGGCGTTACTTTCATAGTGAATTATAACTTCTGTTCTCTAGTACTTAAACAGACCTTCTAACTAGATTGACTTGCACGTCTATTTCTGTCTCTTCGACACCATGGCACAAAATATAGAAATGGATATGTCGTTCGATGTCACGTGGCAAGTTGAGAATTTCAGTATGTGCCCACAGAAGAAAGGAGAGCATCTGACGAGTCCTGCTTTTGTGGTGGACGCTTTGGACAAAACAAGGTGGAAATTGTTGCTGTTTCCCAAAGGTCATATTTTGGCCGATGGTAACTCTCTTTCATGTTATCTTCAGAGAGCAAGCAAGAAAGAAGAACCGGAAGAAATAACTATAGATTTCAGCTTAACATTATTGAATGTTGATCTAAAATCGTCATTGACAAAGACAAGTGACCGTAGTGCATTCAAAAAGGATGGTGGTTGGGGATTCGATCATGTTGTATCCCTAAAGACTCTTTTCAAGGAGAGAAATGCATTCCTGCCAAATGGCATTCTTACATTGCAGTGCTGCATGAGGCGTGTGTCTGTTGATAAAGAATCATCTACAGAAATAAAAGAAAAGATGAGTGTTCCTGCTTCAACTCTTGACATTATATTTGCCACAGAAGAAATATCTTCTGTTGCCATTGACGACAGCGTAACCACCGCAAACATTCTCACTCGCTGTTCCTTACACACCAGAATACCCGGAGAGCGGAGACAGATCAAATGGACCATCAAGAATTTGAATTCGAAGTTACAGTCCAAGGAGAGGATAAGCGTTTCAGTGGTGTCCAACTTCCGAGATAAATCAGAGCTCCTAGTGTCCTGCTATGCGAGTGGAGATCGGAACACTGACGGCAGCGTCAGAATTGACATTGAGAGTAAGGACATGATCTTCAAGCAAATGTTCGTGATATGTAAAGTGTCCGTGCTCGACAGGAGTGGGACAGCTGAAGCTCTTCAAGTGGGCGAACACTTGTTTGGAGAAAACTACGAAATATGGTCATTGCTTCCTATTATCAAACTGAGCACTCTCGAGAACCGAAAATCTGTCTTGTTAGATGGCGATAAGTTGTGTCTTTGTTTCGAATTCCTCGTTTCCTACAAAGGGGAAGAACGTACCATGGGTGGAACTGGTCTTGAGACAGCGAAGTCAATCGAAGCCAATGACTTGAGATACAAGCTACAACGATTGTTGACCGAAAACGAGGAATTAAGTGACGTATTGCTCACAGCTAAAGGCGGTCAGCGCAATGTCCACAAGGCCGTCATCTGTGCCCAGTCTCCTGTCTTCCGAGCCATGTTTAGTGGAGACACCCAAGAAAAGCGAACTGGAGTCGTTGACATCACAGACATAGACTCTGAAACTCTGGGGAATATGGTGGACGTCATGTACCATGACCGCTTATAGAATCTCGATTCAGAAAGCGCCGTGAGTCTGTATGTGGCAGCAGACAAATACCAGATCACAGAGCTGAAGGAACTGTGTGCGTCTTCCTTGAAGTTCAGCTTGTCCCTATCCAACGTGTGTGATGTCCTGACGTTGGCAGACATGCACCAGGAAGCCGAGCTGATGAAATATGTTGAGACCTTCCTGTGTGTACATGCAAAGGACGTTTTCCAATCTTTAGAGTGGGAAAAGCTGATGAAAGATAACGTTCATTTAGCGGGAGAAACAATGCAAAAGGTTTTAAGGAAGATAGCAAAATCTTAATCTTAGACTGATTACATCCACTCCCAGGTAAGTTCTCTTGTTGAAATAAACTAGTTATGTCCGAACTATATGTTATGATTCGTTGACAAATAATGTCTTGATGGAAAAAAATTTGAAAAGTGACTTATATTTTGAATTCTTATTCATATAGTTATACAAACATAATGCTATTCTTAAATTAAGAGTATTTTCACGGAGTGATTTCATTTTTTCTAAATTAATAACCATATTATCAGAATTGCCAAGCATTGCTCGGGTTGAATAAATTCAATGTTGATTGAAAAAGTGACCTGTGTACCAAACATCCCTCCTTTCTTTCACAGAAAAATGAAACTACTAATGAAATATTCGAAGTAGAGCTTGCTATAATTTGTACACGTTCAATCTTTTCTATAATTATTCAATTGAATGTTGGATAAAAATGCGTATGCATGTACGTATATCAATCCTTATAAATTATTTCACACATCTCACCCCTGGTGTATGAGTACAATAATTTTGGAAAGTCGAATATTAACTTTGGGGTGATTATGAATGCCTCTTAAGTCCCGTCACCTGGAAAATTACCTTAACACAATTCCTAAAAATAATTCTTTATTGAGAATGGCCGTGCACCTCAAGTGAACGTTCTCAATAAAGTCATTTTAAATAACATTTCAAAATGTTTCTGAGATACCCTTGCGTAAAATTTGTATAGAGTTCCATAGAATTCCGTAGAGATTTCTATACAGGAAACGATCTCGGATTCTATAAAAATGTATTTCTTTAGAATTATATAGAGAAGTTCCATTGAAAAGTAAAGTCGAGAACCAAAAGAAATGAGCTTCTATAGAATTCTATTGAGGTTTTTTCTATAAAGATTTCTAAAGACTTTCTATATAGGATTTAGAAAAACGGGCCGTAATTCTTCAGGATTCTATAGAACGCATTCCCTAAAAATTTTGTATTCTTCTATAGAAATTTTTCGGAAGGGTAAACATGTACCATATTAACTTTGTTTATTATTGTGTATACCTGTAGTACAGCCGAAACTTATCTCTCAGTCTATAAAAAGAAAATATCTTTCCAACAAACTGTGTACAGATCTTTAAGATATATAATGGAATCGCAACAACGCTCAATGCTATTTCCTAGAGGAATGTTCATTTTCTTTGCGACTTTTCCAGAAAATATGGAACGTGGGTTGATATGTGATCGTTTTCTGCAGTTCTTTGATGTGAGTAAGTGTGCTAGTAAATTTAATCTAATTCGGGTGAATCGATTTGAATTCAGTAAGGACAGTGTCAAATCTGTTTTATATACTGATAGGTTTTAAGCTAAAAAGCTGCTGATACCCTATTCCAATAGTTTGGGTTGGTTTAGTTTTATTAATGACGCAAAGGCCATATTTGTCCAAGCTGCACTTAAATAGTTTGGATCTCATTTGTTTTCTATACTTTCATGATTCTCATCTTCATAAAAGTATGGTCTATAACGTGTATGACGCAAAGAAAATTCAATCATCGACGGCCGACAGACACTGTTTTGGAGTTGATAGCAATGAAAAGAATCGACTTTTTCTAGTGAATATCAAGAATACCAACCTTAGACAGTCAATGTAAATTTCGATTGAAACATGTCCCATTTTGAGCAATAGCGAAATAGGATTTGTGCATTAACTTAAAAACATGAACGGTTACTTTTGATAGCACACTGGAAAACATATTTAAATACTTAATAAAGCTCTTGGTTTCTAGTTATGGCAGAAAGAAATCACTACAAAATTTATTGTTATTTTGGATACTAAATATAACCTTAATAGTTCGATCAAATTAAAACAAATTAGGTACATCTTTAACTCAACAGAACAACTTTAAGGACAGAAGAAAGTTCCAATTGATAAAGATTAAAGTGGACGCGTCATTATTTTAAAATTGGATTCATTGTTTATGCCATACCTATTAAAGCTCTACTTCCATTTTGCATCATTTCAATAAGAGCAATATAGGTAGTACTGCCACCGAAAATGAAATACCATGAAAGACAATACGTATCAAAGCCATATTTGTTCTACAAATAACATAAGGCACAAGGTTGAAAAGATCGAAAAATTACAATCCTGTTCGACATGCTCTCGTTGGCTTGGTGTGGAAGTTTGGAGAGTGGGATGCCTGCTCATCTGTCGACCTCTTCATCTGACCATGGTTCAAAATGATGAGGTGTGGTCCTCGGATCTTTCCCTTTGGGATGTATCCCGGATTATTTGTATTGCTATACAGAAAAAATTTACGTTCTGCTTTTCTACAACGAGAAATGTCCTCGCCACAAAGTCTGCTCCTCTCTGTAGCCGAAAAAACCGACTTTATCGCATTTTCTATTGGGGATGTGTGAAGAAAAGCGTACATGAAGCGTTAGAACGCTCCATGTGAATAGCCTCCTTTTTCAGGTGGAGTTTCTAATGCGCGTTTGATAAGGGATTTTCGAGCCCTTGAAATTAACCGCACTCCGAAAAATATTCAAGTCAGATCGAAACCAAAAACATGATTTCCTTAATTTTTTTTGCAATATTCGTAACTTATCTTTATGCAGATATTCCTTTAATAGTAAACATAAACGGGCGTATTACTTCGTTTTTAAAGGGAATGTCACTAATGTTTTTTGTTGACCCTAATCGAGTGTTTTAAATTTACAGCCATTAATAAAAACATTCTTTTCCAACCTAAATTTCATTTTTCTGTGTTGATAGGAGCCCGGATTTTGTTAACTTAGAAATTAATAAGAATGACCCAAGTGCCTCAAATGATATGTATCGAAAATGACGTAAAAATTTGATTGATATTCTTTTGATTGATGTGCAAACATGCGACTGTGCGTGCACACTTATTTTATGCGTTATTGTGAACTCTCCCGACTGTATTTTATGTAATAGTAGACAACATAAAACGGTTCATGTGATGTACTTAGTGCGGATATTGTGGTGGTTTTCTATCTGTGTTCAATAAAGAGTTAAATTGTCCGTCTTTCTTGAAGTATAGCTTGTCTCTATCCAACGTGTGTGATGTCTTGATGCTGGCAGACATGAACAAGGACGCTGAGCTGATGAAATATGTTGAGGCCTTCCTGTGTGTGTACATGCTAAGCAACTCCAACAGGATAACGCCATGAAGCTCTATTGGGCTGCAGATAAATACCAGACCACGAAGATGAAGGATCTGTGTGCTTTCTATTTGAAATACAGCTTGTCTCTACCCAAACATGTTTTTTATCGTGGCGCTCGCACTAGGATACCGAGATGTTGTAATTTGTGCAAAACTTCCTGCGTGTCCATGCGAAAGGACTTTTTCCATTCCAGTGAGAAAGAAGTCGATGCAAGATGACCTTCAATTGGCTAGGTAGGCAATTGAATTGAAGTCTCACTGGAGCAACACAAGGGGCTATTGGCGACGGTCCGGGATCAACCCCGAAGGGAAAGATTTGAGCACACCTTGTTATTTTGAAACACGGCAGATGACGAGGTCAACACCTGAACATTCCAAACTTCCAGACCACACCAATGAGAGGACATTTGAGGCCACTGCAGGTTTAGCGTACATTAGTTAACACGTACGTGGCTGTCTTTAGCTGGATCAAGTATTGAACTCGCAACTCTCCGGTTGTTAATCCGCTACTCATCCAACCGGGGTACCGAAATCCCGCAATTAGTTAGGGAGACCAAGCAGAAGATTTCGACGATTTAACCCTCCAGAACAGTGGATATCTCGTCATTAGCAAAACTGACCAGATGTTGGTGGACGAGATATCTCGTCATTAGAAAAAAAATGACCAGATCTTGATCTCATCAAAGGAAAAGAAATTGGTAATACCTTAATGAAACAAGACATCTCGTCATTAGAAAAACTTTTAGATCCTGATGGACGCGATATATCATTGGCTCAAGCCACTTTAGTTCTCGTTTTGAAATAAATCGGACATGCAATTGCTATTTTAAAGAGTGAGCGTAGACAATCACTCATTTTATGCGATGCAATCTGCGCAGAGAAAAATTTTCTCCTGTTGGATTGATAGGAACATGCCGGTATTTGTATGATGCAGCAAAAGAACTGATGCCACCACATTCTCTTTGGACTTCACCGAATAGTTAAATTTGTGATATATACTCTTTATTTAGGATTCATTAGGCACTTTTCTCTATAAGTCACTGTACAATGATATACACGCACTGCTAAATGAATTCAAAACCTGGGATCAATATTTTATTGGACCTCCTTTTGCACGGATAACAGCATATATGAGTTTAGGAATAAATTCTACAGGGTTCTGAAGTCCAGATAATACCATACATTGGATACCTTAAGCTTTCGCATCTTTCGAGATCCCTGTGAGTTGGCAATCGTGGCGCCTGCTAAACGGGTTTCAACTATAAGTCCTTTTTCAAACGGTGAAAAGTATGTCGTTTTATCCATTCTGCTGCGTTTCTCGTGAAGTGAACACACACAGCATATTTATACTATCAATTTGATTAGTGTCAACCACATCATAGACAAATTTTGTATAACCACGTCTGCAAACAACATTTGCTTAAATATTTAAGGGTTTCTAATTCATAGGCCATGTGTGTAGTAAGATATATAGTGTTTTTTTGACCGGCCAATTATCAATATTGTAGGTAATAATTAATTTATGAGAATTAATATGATATTAATTAGAATATTTATACGCAACATTTTAATACATTTATAGTTTTACATTTTTTAAATACGTAAATTTTGTCTCTGACGTTTTGTTTTGTATTTTCAAGGTCAGAGTGTACCGTTGGGAAACAGAAGATACATGGACAATCGAAGTATGGAAACCAGAAATTAACCGGTGTCTTGCTGAATGCGCAGCTACCATAACTTTTTGTTGTACGATATATGTGTATTTTGTAGTACGTGTCTATTTTATTTAACTAATACCATGGTATGTTTTATAAATTATACTTTTCGAATGTCAATTTGGCAAGAATGTTTTTTATTACGGTTTTTGGTAGCTGTTACATATCTACAGTAGAATCTCGATTGTCTGAACTTCTTTTATATAAAAATAAGCTTGACTGAAAGTTCTCAAAAAAAGACCTTTATTTCACATCGAAAATAGTGTTTTATAGACATTGTTGGCATTGAGTCTGAACCCTCTGTCAAATACACTGCTGGCCACCCAAATTGCAACACCAAGAAAGACAAGAGATATCACAACAAAATTTATTTTGTAGATAACATGTTGACCAAGTATCAAATGATTAAATTTATAGACTTCTGTGAAGTGTGGTTCCTGCCAAAATCAGTAGCCAGAGTAGCCGCCATTGTTGGAGATCACCGCTGCCACACGCCTCGGCATTGATTCAAAGAGACTTTGGATGTGTTCTTGGGGTACAGCAGACCAAGCAGCTTCCACACGTTGCCAAAGTTGATCTGGTGTGGCAGCTGGGGATGTATTCTGGGTCAATCGTTGAGCAACCATGGACCACATGTTTTCTATCGGCGAAAGATCCGGAGAGCGAGCTGGCCAGGGAAGCAATTCAATCTGGCGATTGACGAAGAACCCTTGGACAATGCGTGCCACGTGTGGTCGCGCATTATCCTGTTGAAATATGGCTGTGGGCAAGCCCTGAAGGTAAGGAAGGACAACTGGCTCCAACACCTCGGAGATGTAGCGCTGGCTGTTTAAAGTACCGGCAATGCGTACTAGAGGAGTGCGAGAGTGATATCCAATACCGCCCCATACCATAATACCCGGTGTTAGACCAGTGTGGTGGTGCATAACGCAGCTGTTCAGCATCCTCTCTCCACGGTGTCTCCAGATTCGAATCCGACCATCGTGGTGTTGCAGACAGAAGCGTGACTCGTCAGTAAAGACAATTTCATTCCATTCTGCCGTCCACATCCTTCTTTCATCGCACCATTGGCGGCGGAAACGTCTGTGATTCTGCGTCAAGGGTAGACGAAGCAATGGACGTCTTGCGGACAGACCACTCTGCTGTAAACGGCGTCGAATGGTACGCGCAGACACTGGATGATGCGGTACAGACTGAATGTGCTGTGCTATGGTTCGTGATGTGGCTGACCGATCCGTCACTGCCATACGCACAATATGCCTGTCATCACGTGAAGTGGTGCACTGAGGTGGATGCGATCGAACACGTCGGTCCGTCGTACCCTCCTGCATCCAACGATCACATATCCGCATTACAGTTGTTTTGTTTCGTCCAACACGACTACCGATTTCCCTGAAAGATAATCCACAATCTCGGTAGGCCACTATCCTTCCTCTGTCGAACTCGGATACTTGATCAAAAGATGATCGCTGTTTTCTACGAGGCATAATTGATCGTTTTTTTTTGAAAAAACCACAAGAAAAACACAATTGCCGTACTTGAAATCGTCGAAATCTCCAAGCCTTAAATAGCGCTTTGAAGTGGCGCCACAGGCGCGCGTGATGTGCGTCTGCGCTGAAATTCTAATCATTTGCATATCTCACCTCCACTAATGCATGTTGTAAATTTCATATTATTTGCATGCTTCCTTCAGGGTGTTGCATTTACGGTGGCCAGCAGTGTATTTTGGAAAGGACCATGGCATAAGCCCTTGGAGCTTCCTTAACCCTCCAGATTATGTTGCTCATTTATTTAGAAAGGAATACTTTGGTAAGAATCTATTGCTGCTTCATTCAGAATTGAATCCTTTGGAAAGATTTTATTGCTCCTTTATTTAGAATAGAATCCCTTGCAAAGATTATATTGCTCCTTTGCTTAGAGTAATCCTTTGGAAAATTTTAATTGGTCAAGAAAGTCAAAATTGATTAGAAATCTTGAAGGGAAGACTGCGGGATGCAAGGTGGAATTATACGTGTGGACCCCCAGAGAGTTAATAATTTGATGGTTGGGGCCCGGGGCCTCAAACATGTGGGATAAATACTACAAATATGTATACACACGAGTAATCAACTTTGCAGGGTGACTCGATGTCGCTTATCAGGTCGTTTGCTTTATCAGAAAGGACGTAAAGGCCTAGGTGCATTAAGATTTTGGATTCTAAACTTTCTATGATTGAGGCCCGCTCAAGATCTTGAGTAAAATTATTCGTTATATCGCGACTCTTTTTTCGTTTTATATCGGGCTTTCAACACCCGTTTGTGTCCGGACTTCGTGATAAAATTTGTTTAAATTGAAGTTCGTAAAACTAACGTTCCACTGTTCTTGACTAATTGGGGCTGCGGTAAACCAGTTGGAAGAGTTCCAACCGGAGGGTTGCGAATTCGGTCCAACCAAAGGCCGTCGTGTATACAGGGGCTGGTGCACGTTCAATCTGTCTTGGCTTTAAATCTCCTCACGTTGGTGTGGTGTGGAAGTTTGGAGAGTGGGGTGCCAGCTCAGATGTAACCTCGTCTACTGACCGTGATTCAAAATTACGTGATGTTGTCCTCGATCCTTCCCTTAGGGATTGATCAAGTGCCGTCGCCACTATCCCATTGTGTTGCGCCTGTGACGTTAGATACCCACCTTCTGACTAATCTACATAAATAAAAATGTGCATAGTTAAAATAATAATCAGGGTCCGGATTTCATGAACCGAAAAATGACCTGTTAAGTGATCTAAAATTTTATTAATTTTATTTCTGTCAACAAAATATTTTCTTTTTCTGACAAAGGGTTTGGCAGGTAGTTAGTTCAATTAACGTCGCACTGGAGCAACATAACGGGTTATTGGCGAAGGTGCGGGATCCTTTCCGAAGGGAAAGACCTCATAATTTTGAGTCACGGTCAGATGACGAGGTCGTCAATATCTGAGCTGGCATCCCACTTTCCAAACTTCCACACCACACCAAAGTGAGAATTGAGGCCATGACAGATTTAACGTACACGACGTTCTTGGGTTGGATCGAGTTTCGAACTCAATCTTCTGGTTGCTAATCGGCTACTCTTCCAACCAGGCTACCATGGTCTCAAGAAAGGGTTTGGTGGATTGATTGACCGAATTTTTATGGAGCAAGAATCATGTCTGGCCAAGTTACGCCAAACTATCGGTAATTAAATAAATTTTATCGTGATTTATCCTTAAATTTGAAAATGATCATCAGAATTTAACTAAGATGTAACAGTACCAAAAACACATCGTTTTAACTTTTTCATAGCTTCTACAATTTACTTCAGACGCAAATATATATACATGATGTCCATATCCATGATCCATATAATCCATTTCATATTCGCACTTCTGTAAGACACACTACAAAAGTTTTTTCTAAGGTGACTACTTCAAAAGTCATTTAAAATTATCTTTGAACTACATTTGGCTACCCGTTTTAATTTGACGTAACCTATTTTATTTTCACTTTAAAGGTCATTTTAAGATAAGAAGTTACACACGTTACTTAAAAAGGTTTCGTTTTGTATATTTTATTTATTTTTATGAAATAGAATTCTACAAATCATTACTTATTCACCAGACTTGACGAAAGGTGGTCAAAATATATATATACCACCAAGAAATTACCAATGTCTATTGATATTTTACAGAAAATAAAAATAATTAATTAAATTTAAACTCCTAAATAATATATCTGCAATATGTAAAATACTGGAACACATAAATACAAACAGAAACGAAATTCCGATCATTGAAAAGATACAGAATTCTGAAAAACGAAAGATATGACCAAGCTTGTCGAATTTTGACTTTCTGAGTATATTCTGAAATAGAGCAATTCGAAAAAAAGACATTTGAAAAATATTGCTAAAGACGATAATGATTTATGAAATTTAGAAATGCTCAAACATGACCGCAACATTTCGCTGTCTTAACCCAAATACACAAACACGAGATTCAAAAAACATTTATAAAATAAAACATTAATTCTGGCGTTGCCAGATACGGAATAGCAAAATTACGCTTTTATGATCAATGAGTTTTTCGTTTGGGCTTTTCGTATTCCATTACAAAATATAAGTTATGTAAAATCAAATATTTTAAATACCATTTTTCACCAATGAAATATTCATAAATTATTTATATTATGGGAAGAAATAAAAATATCAGTTCAAACATAATTATTAGAATTTAATTTGTTTTGGAAAAATTGTTTTTCCAGCAATACTGGAAAACAATTTTATTGTAAATTTTTTTCCCATTAATACTGTAAAACAAAACTAGTTGCGTACAGCAATCATTTTATACTCAATGTTATTCCTATGGGGATTTCGAATCGTTTTTAGCCCCCTAGGACAAATAGAAGAGGTTAATATGTAGCCTACGTTACCCGCCGGGGTCTAAAGTATGTGTACCAAATTTGGTGTGGATTGGTCAAATGGTGTAGATTTGTATGGAGAACAGACAGACAGACGCCAACTCTTTTCCTAGTTGGTTTTCAACAAGGAATATTTTATTATTTCCAATGGAAGAGGCAGGAAAAGAAAACTATTCAATACAAAAAGATAGTAACAAAAGAAAGCACAAAAGAATAGATAAAAGAAAGTTAAGACAAGAGGTAGGTAGGTTGAAGCAGTTGAATTATCGTCGCACTGGAGCAACACACAACGGGATATTGGTGACGGTCAGGGACTAGAACCGAAGGAAAAGATCCGAACACAGACATGTCCTTGTAGATTATAAGCATTTCTATTCAGAGGAACTTCTAAAAGTGCGATCAACATGTAGACTGGTAGTCACATGACTGCTCGGTAAAAAATCGAATGGAAAAATGGTCGATTTGGTATCTTATCACCTCGTTTGGCGATATATCTTATGACAGGGTAAGTGTGTGATTGCGGATTTCTATAGAGTGGAGACAAAAATGGTGAAATCGTCAAAGTCTATTACTATTAGATGATGAATCAATGGACCAATCAGATGATGAATCAATGGATGGACGTTTTTCCCGGTTCCGTGGACCAATCAGATGATGTGAATGTTAGGTTCTACCCAGCACAAGAAAGTAGTCTAAGAGCCACGTTACTATTAGTTTTGGTCACAAGATCCTGAGCACATAAAAAGTTACCATTGCTCTACTTATATATTTCCTTTATGGATCCCAACACCTAGCAATGTTGAATCACGGTCAGTTGATAAGGTCACACCTGAATTGACACCCCACTTTCCAAACTTCCACTCCACGCCAACATGAGGACGTTTGAGGCCACGACTGATTTAACATGTACCAGCCCACATGTGCACGTCAGTCTTTGGTTGGACCGAGTTTTGAACTCGCAATCCTCCGGTTACCAATCGCTTATCCGCTTTTGAACCTTGCGCCTTAAAACCCAAACTTTCAATCCAATCCGGTTGCTAATCCGATACTCTTCCAACCGGAATACCGCGGTCCTGGCAAGACAAAATCAATAGAAAAATGAGCGGTCAATCCATCCTTTAGTCTCCCTGTATCGGCCGTAGAGGTTCCAACTAGAGGGCGCAGTACAAATTTGAACGTGTCCATTTCTTAGGATTTTGAACAAAAATGGGCAGATGGGGCTGTGTTGAATTTTTGGTTGTTTAGATGATTAGGCGTAACAATGGTGACCAGTCAGAAGTCTGGTTATTGCAACACAGCTTCTGTCCTCGTGGTATCTGGGATACAATTATGGTTAATAATCTTAGGTTTACTTCGAGTTTCCACCCTGTTACGTCCATTGAACTCGTATTTCTTACAAAGACACTAAAATCCGAGTGTTTCTTATTCAAGTTTGTGTACCCAATGAAAATTGCTTAGCCTCAAATTTAAGAGAGCAGTGTTGCAAGAGTTCGATGCATAGTTTTTATCATCATTGGATGGATTGTTCCGTGTCGTTGAGGGGTTATCCGAGCCTTATTTACCTTGGAGAAAAAAATTCAATCAATTACCTTTTTGGATGAACAGAATACCAGCTCGATTATACTAAATAATTGTAGATAGGCTTTTTGGTAGCACACATGGAGACGAACGCTTGTTAAAAAATTAATATTTGTTAAGAAAACTAAAGACGATACAAAATTATAAAGAACATCGTTCTCTCGTTTTCACTCCGTCCCAAATTTTTCTAAATTCTTAATTCCTTTTTATCACATTCCATAGTTGGTTCACAATATTATCCTTTGAGCTTGCATAATAAATATAATTCTCGCATCACTTGCACGCGCTCTATAAAATTTAAATTCTCGGATCGCTTGCACTTTTTGTGGACGTTTTTGGAATGGTTGTAGGACCTGGATCACAGGCCCCCAATCTCCTGTGAAGTTGCTAGTAGCTGAGCAGAACATATGCAAGGAGTTGAAGTTGAACGGAGCACATGGCCCCGCTGGGGCCTTAATCTCCAGTCGATGGATGAGTGGCTTGATGTGGAATTGTATGGTAGAGATAGACTTGAAGAAATAGTTTATACAATGCATGTGAAAACATCAATGATTGTGGCAATTTTATCCAACGGAGTTTTTGCTTGTCGGAGTCGTTCATCCTCCGACTGAGCGAAACAGATCCGAAATAAGATTAAATAGTTCGAGGATCTCAGATGTGCCTTCCAATGGGCAGCTAGATGGGAAGGTGTCCTGCGGCTTGTAGGCGGGGTTAGGATTTCTAAGTTGGTTGACTGAGTTTTTCTGCTGAAGTTGAGTTTTTTCAGTGATTTTCTCTGTTAGAATATTGGCACAGGTGTTTTCGTATTAGGTTCTTGCTTGAAATGGTCGAGGGGATGGTATCTTGTTGGTTAAGCTGGTCCTGGGGAATGTTTTGCATCCCTTCCAGGGTGTGGTGTGGCCGGTTTCTTTACAGTTGATGCACTGAGGTTTTCGATAGTTGGCGCGATTTATTTATAATCGAAGAAGTTAAACAAAGTGAGGTTATTGATGAACACTATTTGCCACATCTACCAGTATAAAGGAAAATAGTTCTACCCCAATAAGATCGGTATTCGACGCTTCTGCGAGAGTAAAGCATTCTCCGTCTCTAAATCAGTGCCTAGAATGTGGTTCGAATTTAATAGAGCTAATACCTTCCATTCTTCATAGATTTCGGGAGGGTAAATTTACAGCCATAGCAGGCATAGAAAAGTCATTTTTACAGATTAGTGTAAAACCCGATGATCGAGATTATCTTAGATTCTTTTGGTGGAAAGATGTGAATAAAAGGAGCTAAAAATATTTCGTCATACCAGAGTAGTGTTTGGTGTGAAAAGAAGCCCTTTCTTTTGGCAGCTATAATCGAATTTCATTAGCAGAAATATATAGAAATTCTCACTATGATAAAAATGTTGCATAAACTTATTCACTCTTTTTATGTAGATAACGTGGTTACCAGTTTTGAAGGTGAGCTTGAAATGACACTGTTTATTGAAGAATCTCAAAAAGTAATGAATAAAAAGTTTAATCTCCGAGATTGGTTACGTACTGGGGATGACTTACAAACAGGAGTTGATTCACCAGTATTAGGCCTATTATGGTATTACTAGAAAGATCTTTTAACTGTGAACCTGACAATGGTTGGAAGGCTTCAAATTGATGGAAGCAACTAAGAGGACTATTTGGGCTATAGCCCAGAGTATATGACCCAATTGGTCTTGTAAGCCCTGTTCTCTTGCTTCCTAAGATATTATCGCAAAGCTTATGGAAAATGGGAATTTCTTGGGATACCGAAATTGATGAAAATACGAAAGAAAAGTGTCTAAATTGGTTCAGAGATCTGAGTCTCTTAAAAGAAATTTCTATACCCCGATGGATACACACTTACAGATATAACAAAAATTTGTGTAGCATTCACACCTTCTGCGATGCCAGGAGTAATGCTGCTGCAGTGTTCGCGAGAATTTGGTGTATCAAAATAAAGAACATTGCGTTAAAATATGTAAAATAAACTTTATGTGATACTTGTAAAAACACACAAACGCAAAATTAAACAGAACGGGAAGACGGACAGACAGACGCAACCAAGTTCAGTCACTAAATGAATGTAAATACTCATAGTATGCAAAGTTTCATGAAAATATATTCAACCGTTTGGATGTAGTACGGGTACAGACAGATGGACAGACAGACACCAAACGGGCAAGAGCGTTACCACCGAGATAACAAGGCCTGACCGCTGCCGTCATGGCGTCTCCCTAGTAGTCATACGTGCGATACGAACGACCACAGCAGTATTGGAATATTCAAAGCTTAATACAGTGAAATCCGTCTACAACGATACATAATATATTCTATATACGTCGAGACCACAGGAAAATATTGTTATACGTTATTGCAAATTATTATAGCAGTTTGTAAATATGGTTTTTCCCTAGTCAAAACTATGATAATCTCAGAATGAAACTTCCACACCCTCGCGTCTTTCTTCCTTATTTACAAACGAATCAAAGCAATTGAACTGTAAAATACGATTTATGTAGTATGTTACCTATCTGGAGGAGAGTCTCATAACAAGCTATAGTTTTCTGCTCTCATACATTTCCAACATAATCACCAGTCAACATTACTTTAACCTCAAAAATGTCAATATAACATCAGAAATAACAGATGTACTACAAAAAACTGTACATAAGTTGAATAAATTTATTCTTTTATTCTTATAAACAGATTGTAAATGAGGGTTTCCTGTTTAAACGGGGCTGCCAGTCGTGAACTGAACCCTCAGTCGCACCCCATTCGATTTTTTTGTAAAATGGAAAACGAAATTTCAAAGCAAACCATTATAAAAAATGTCAAAAATACATATAAAAATAAAATTATTTATTAGAAACAGTATCCAGCTTCCTTTTTTTATTTTTGCCCAATCTATCGTTGGATTTTTCACAATAATTTTTCAATAGAGTGTTTGTTGTGCTATTAATAATGAATTTTAAAATGGTTTCATGCTTATGATTTGCACATGTATTGAATTTGTAATGTTCTGATTCATGCAGCTGCCAGTATTTAAAAACAAAATTTATTATAAAATCTCTTTTGTAATGAATGCTCAGAAACTCATCCTCTCGTAATATTTAAGTAGTTTGTTGAACAATATATAATTAATTAAAACCACACGAACAGCACCATCTTTTGGAAACGATAAACCACCTCGATTCAAATTTTTAATTAAATCATAATTTTCCTCAACAACCATTTGCTCATCATACACCAACCCTGTTTTACACAGTTCACACTTTATGTTTCTTAAAATTTTATAACAACAATAGCCTGCCAAATAAGTTATCACTGACATTTCATGTTCAACTTGTTGAAAATCACTTACTTCGAGATGTATGTCCGGATTAAATGAGTTGTCCCACTGTTTTTGTTCTTCATAAGAACAATCTAAGTTTTCTGAAAAACTGGTTATGGGTATATTTCCAAAAGTTTGTGATGACAAGGTCAAAAGAGATTGAATTCTTAATTTTTTCTCCGATTCGTATAATTGCCTGATCGATATGTTGTACTGACCACCTGATAATTGTCTATATTTTCCAAACCGATATTCCAAAGGATCTGTTTGAAATTTTCCTAACAAAACATAATTCATTTTAAGTTCTTGTAAACAATATTGCGTAATTTCCAACATTCCATGAATTGTGTGAGAAAGAGCGGTATGGGTTTGGGGTGAAAGTTTATGAGGAAAATCACAGGATTTCCAAGTATCAAGCCAGAGAATCATTTTCCGCAAAAATAACAATTTAGGGTCATCTGGATTCTCGAGTAGAGGGGTTTGGAAATTATCTTTAAGTCGCTGTCCTTTCAATGGTGTTTTCACATTGACAATTTTCCACCAGGTTGATACAATATCTATGAATTCAGCTGTTTCTTCAGAATTTTCTATTTTCGTTCCAAATTTCAATAGGGCCTCTTTCACAAACGGATTGAAAACTTTTAAAGATAGACTGACATTCTGACGTTCAAAAGTAGTTGGAAATAATGCTTTCAGCGATAAAGAATACCCAAATTTCAATAATTTATCATGCTCCAATTGATGTAACAATATTAAGGAATTGAAATTTGCAATTTTTTTCTCACCTGTCTCGAAGTCTGGGAAGGTTAAGATCTTGTTACTCTTAGGATTCAACCAATTATTTTTTATACATTTTAGTAAATGAACAGAGTCGTACAAGAAGAAAATAGGGCGTGTGTTGTCACATGGATGTGGATAAACTACGCTTGATTGGTTTTTCGGTGAAAAATTCCTCATAGCTTTGCCATTGAGTGCATTGTTATCACTGATAATACAAAATACTTTGTAGCCTATCTCTTCTAATTTAGTGACAATTGTTCGAATACAATCAAAAAGAATGTCACTGCTGATGGTTGAAGTTGGAAATATATGAATAACTTCCTTTAACTTCGATGTGACACTGGATAGCATGAATGCGTAAGCGGATGTAGCCAAAGAATTGCCGTTAAATGCATTCCCTACAATATTTCCACCTTTGAAGTCCAAATAAGGTTGAACATGAATTTCATCCATAAGCAGTATGACATTTTTCTCATGCTCTTCTAAAAGTCTGAAAAGAGAACGTGCGTACGCGAGAAACAATTTTCTATCTTCATCGGTTGGATCGGTTAAAAATTTATTACAAACAGTTTTTATTTTTGATGGATGAGGTAAAATTAGCGAACTGTAGTGCCGTAAATATTTGTATGCATGTGAGTTTATTGAGTGCATAACGGATGAAAAAATCATTGTATTTGCAGAATAACGATATCTCTCTTTTGGAGTAACAAGAAAATTTAACTGTTCTGAAAGAAAATTGAGAGAAGCACGTTTATCAAGGTCATCACACTCTACTTCAACCAAGACATTTCTTAAATGATGTATAATTTGTTTGAAGCTATTATCATAGTTGGCTGAAGAATTTTTCATTGATATTTCATTTATAAAATTCAAACAATTTTCAATAACTTCCAAATTATTAACGTGGCAGGGTGTTTTGATTTGATTGTTATCTACAGAAATTTCTTGGCCATATAAATATGTTTCCATTTTCAGATTTGAATGTATTACAACAGTGTAATTTGTTGTAGGTCCTGGATTAAAGCAAATTTTGAAAAAAGTAACTTTTGACTCCTCAATTAGTTTAAACCAATTTTGTTTATGAGGTAATGAATCCAGAATTTCTAATAGCCTATTAAAATTTTGAAAAGAAATAGATTCATGATGAGCAATGAACTCAGATTTGCTTTCGTTGATAGCTCTCAATAAATTGGATTCCTCAGTTTCACGAATTTTATCTTCCCTGCTTTTACGAACTGTGGGACAAGTTTTCGAGAGATATTTAGGGCAATTCGGAAATATACTTGGTATAGCACCAACTTTTAAGCGGAGACGTTTCATGGAAAAGGTAGAACACTCACCAGTTTTTTTGTTGAATTTGGATACATTCCGGACGATATCATCGTTTTGAAAATGAAGTTCGCTGACTTTGCTGCGTTTTGATGGTGTAAAGTCGGCTCGTGGAATCGCCCTGAGCCATCTTTTTCTAATATTTTCATCCTCTGGAAAGGAGAAAACCGCCACTTTTGGTGCATCACCATATCCATAATTTCCAGAGCAAGAAGGTACACAGCATCTAAAAGGCATTTTGGATAACCTCGTGGTAAGCCTAAAGAAATCGGTCTGGACACACGTTAAACGTGTTGTTTGACGAAAGCCTTTAACACCTCGACACTGTAATGTTCCACAAATGTTATATAACAATATATAACTGCAGCTGTACTTACTTTCCGGTAAAATAGTATAAAAAACCCTAATTTCTTACGCTACATTAAAGGTAATCCACAAGTAGCCGACCATGCGGCGATGTTTGTTATGACTACTAGTAAGCGAGTCACGTGATTGAAACGTCACAGCGGTCTGGCCTTGTTATCTCGGTGGTAACGGCAAGAGACGGATTTTGCACTAGAAGGACCCAAAACGGATAAATAACTTGAAATGGGTCGAAAATATTCAATGTACAAACAAACACTCCATTTTTATTTATATAGCTTTCGGCAACAGAAGATGGAAGATGAGTCGTTTGCAATGGGGTTTTGTTTTTGGAATGAAACCACAAATGAAAAATTGTGACTTGGGAATATTTCAACAAAATTAAGATTAAAACTCAGGCCAAAAGCATGGAAACTTAAGGTATTTGCTACTTTTGGAGACCTTTTCTTTAAATGCACAAATTATACTAATACTTGCTTTTTAAAGCACTGATGCACAGACCGCGGGCCGCATGCGGCCCGCCCTTACCATGTGTTATTATAATATTAATAAGTCAACGAAAGGAAAATTCTAAGTTCAAAGCCAAATTAAGACTATATGTTGAAAAGATTGAAATTTTATATCAGCTTTCAAGGGTCGTTTTTCAGATTTTTAAAAAGTCAAACCGTTGCTAGAGTTATTAAACTATCATTTTTCCTGAAAATGTACCCGAATGAGTACAGCTTGAACTCACCGACAAGCAAAACGACGAGAACCTGTGAAATAAATTTAACGAAGACAATTTATTAAACTTCTATTGTGTCGGGGAACAAAAACAATTGTAAATCGTTGCTAGATAAATGCATTAAAATGCACAAGCCTCTTTGAATCAAAATATATCTGTGAACAAACCTTTTCAGTCTTGATTATTAACAAACAGAAAAATAGGAGCCTCTTGACTAATGAAAATTTGGAATCAATTTTGCTCTTGGCTACATTAACTTTCATTATCTTTCTTTGTAATAATATATGATAAATATAAAATATAATATATCATAGATAACTTTCATGTTTTTTGCGACCTTCCCATAAGTCACCATTGAATCTGTGTGGCCCTTGGTCTTAACAAGTCTGTGAATCCTTTTTTTTTATAAAACAACTTATAAAAACACATTATAAAACAAAAAAATCCCTAAAGATTGTGATAATTTATTAAAAAATTGGAATATTTAGGTAAAAAATTACGTTAATGAAAAACATTACAACTGGAAAACAAGTATATTTGCCTAAAATTTTGCATAAAGTGGCCTAAATATATAATCTACCTGAACTAAAAGGTATGCAATATTCCTTTATACTCATGAGATATAGGGAATAATGTAGAAGAAAACATGAATTTTTGAAATTTTTTCTTGGGAGACAACACTGAACTCTCTAAAAAGTTTTCCTTTCAAAATAACTCATATCCCAATTCAGGCCCTTCAAAACAAATATAAAAGTCAGTACACCAAATTTCATTAAAAATATATAGAACAGATGTATTAAATTTGCCATATCCCCGCTTCTATTCACCGTACAGACAAATTAAAAACTGTTTTGAGGAGAAAAATGTCAAAATATTAAGAATATTGAATAAAATGAAATATGAAATTTTATTCAAAAATCGATTTTTCAACGTAATCAACACTAACACTGGTTCCAGAATGAGCTCATGTAAATGATTCAATTTTGAATATTGGAATTAAATCAATGAAATTAACAGTCACAAAATTCAGTAAAAAAACTTCAAACCTTTACAATTGTTTTGAAGACCACGAAAGGGGAGGGGAGGGGAGGAGTGGGGATATTTCGGTGAATAGGATCAAATAAATCTGACATAGCTAACCATAATCCAATTGGACTTTGTCCAACAGAGGACAATAAGCGGCACAGAGCCCTCTTAAGTGAAATACTTTTTTTACAACATTGGTCGAGTATAGAATATTGAGTAAAAGTAGACAGACTATTGAGTGTGTGTGCTGAGGAATTTATGAGATCAATGCATTTGGCATCAGCCTCCTGGTTTTCCGAAAATTGCTAAGGTTGCTACAGACCTGCTGGAACATTAGCGGATTAGCAACCGGAGGGTTATGAGTTCGATACTCGATCCAACCAAAGCCCGTCGTGACGTGAACCTCGGGGCTGGTACAAATAAGATCTGTCGTGGCTTCTCATGTCTTCACGTTGGCATGGTGTGGAAGTTTGGAATGTTCAGGTGTTGACCTCGTCATCTGCCGTGTTTCAAAATAACAAGGTGTGCTCAAATCTTTCCCTTCGGGATTGATCCCGGACAGTCACCAATAGCCCTTTGTGCTGCTCCAGTATGGCGTTAATTCAAATGGTACTTCGATTGAACGGTTTCGATTTCGAATAATATAGGTTCCACTGGAGCAGTAAACCTTGGCTGCATCGCTCAATCGGCTATATCGCTCGTTTTTATTTATCCCAAATAAATTTAAGTTTGCGAATAGAAGAGATCTTAATCTGTTTATTTGGAATTCGTATTTTAAAAGTCGCCTGTTTCAACCAAGATATCTTAGCCTTTTCCTATTAACCCTTCGGCCACAATGCGAAATTACATTGAAGCATTTACAGATATTGGCAAGTTAAAATGGTTGAGGTTCTACATCAAACAGACCCCCGAAAGTAAAGTAGAAAAATCGTAAATGATCTACCGAAAATAATCTATCGTTTTGCAGATTTACATAATTTGAGATTAAAAGCGCATAATAGAATGTACGCGCTCTTGCACCATTTACTGCAAGAAGGCCTTGCAAAGAACCTTGCATCATTTACTGCAAGGAAGCCAAAGAACCCTGCGCCATTTACTGCAAGGAACCTTGTGCCATTTACTGCAAGGAAGCCTCCTTGTAAAGAACCTTTCCCCATGTACTGCAAGGAAGCCAAAGAACGTTGCGATTTTTACTGCAAGGAAGCCTTTCAAAGAACCTTGTGCCATTTAATGCAAAGAACACTTGCAAACATCCGTGCCATTTATTGCAAGAAAGCCTTTAAAAGAACCTTGTGCTTTTTTTTTGCTAGGAAGCCTTGCAAAGAACCTTGTGCCATATTAATGCAAGGAAGCCAAAGGACCTTGCGCCATTTACTGTAAGAAAGCCTTGCACCGTTTACTGAAAGGAACCTTGCAAGGAAATTTTTCTCGGCCCTCGCTATATCGTTTTCTTGTTCTCTAAGAAGCTCGATGCAGCCGAAGGGCTTCTGAACTTAGAGATTTACCTTTTTCGAAAATAAATCAAGCTTTACTCCATGGAAAAAGTACCAAACTGCATAGGTGGAGCTATTCCGCGATGAGATTTGCTACTCGCTCGTTGCCAATTCATTCTTGGAATTTCCATAGGTTTCACGTAACTCCCCTTGACTTTGTTCGCGAAGTACTATTCAAATGAAGTCACGAGAAAAGATATCCCTGATATGATAAGGGGCTTATCAATGCAAAACACAAAATTCTAGTTTCGTTCTTTTCAAAGATAACAGAAAAACTTTTCATCCAATCTCTTTGCTTACGGCATTTTTGCTATAGTCAGTTAGAACATAAACAGACCTGCCTAGAATAACCTATACTTCTGCCTGACTCTTCGACGACATGGCACAAAATACCGAAAAGGATATGTTCACTTTCACGTGGCGCATCGAGAATTTCAGTATGTGTCCTCAGAAGACAGGGGAAGATATAACGAGTCCTGCTTTTGTGGTGGACGCGTTGGACAAAACGAAGTGGGAATTGTGGCTGTATCCCAAAGGAGATGAGGATTCTGATGGTAAATATGTTTCGTGTTACCTTTCGAGAGTAAGCAAGAAAAAAGAGAAGGAAATAACTATAGGTTTCAGCATCACATTGATGAACGATCTAAAATCGTCACCAGCACTTCCAAGTATTAGTCGTACAATTAAAAAGAATGGCAATGTGGGATACAGAAAGTTAGAGTCTTTGGAGACTCTTTTCAATAGTAAAAATAGATTCCTTCCAAACGACATTCTTACTCTAAAGTGCTGCATGAGAAGAGTGTCTGATAAAAAAGAATCCACTGCAGAACCAAAAGAAATGTTCAGCTTTCCTACTACAACTCACGGCAGAACAATCCCCCTGGGAGTATTCCCTTCTTTTATGAATGATTACCGCTTGATTTCTAAACACTACCCATTTAACAAGAGCGTTCCAGGTACTGTTTGTTTTGACTCTTCTGTTTCCATAGAAGAAACATCTTCTGTTGTCAGCGACGACGGCATGTCCCCGGAACACTATCGAACTCACTGTTCCTTCCACACCCGAATCCCCGTAGAGCGGAGACAGATCACATGGACCATCAAGAATTTTAATTCGAAGCTGAAAACGAAGAAACGGATTCCCGTTTTCGTGGAATCCAACCTGCGAGAGAAATCAGCGCTGCTCTTGTCCTGCTATGTGAGTGGAGATTGGAACAGCGACGGCAGCGTCAGGATCGACATTCAGAGGAAGGACAAGGACGAAGCAGATGCTTGTCAGATGCCAAGTGTCCGTGATCACCGAGACTGGAATTGCCCATGTATCTCAAGTGGATGAACACCTGTTTGGAGAAGACTACGAAGTCTGGTCCTTCCCCCCGATCATCAAACTCAGCAATCTCGAGAACTCTAAATGTGTCTTGTTAGTTGACGATAAGTTGTCGCTGCGATGCGAATTTCTCATCTCATATAAGGGAGAAGGTATTTTAGTTGGATCTTGCCTTGAAGCAAACAATTCAAACAGCACTGATGATTTCAGAATTGATATAAAGGGTTTGTTGAGGAATCAAGGGACAACTGATATAACTCTTATTTCTAAAGATCATAGTCAATATGCTGTCCATAAAACTGTGTTATGCGCCAGGTCTCCTATCTTCCTAGCCATGTTCAGTGGAGGCAACCAAGAGAAGCAAACCAGAGTCGTTCACATCACCGACATGGACTCTGAAACTCTGAGAAATATAGTTCACTTCATATACAAAAATCACTTACCCGAACTTCAACAGGAAGACACCATGAAATTGTACTCGGCTGCTGACAAATATCAGATCACGAAGCTGAAGGAGCTGTGTGAGTCTTCCTTGAAATACAGCTTGTCCCTATCCAATGCATGTGATGTCTTGGCACTAGCAGACAGGCATCAGGACGCCGAGCTGATGAATTATGTTGAGAGCTTCATGAAAGTCCATGCAAAGGAAGTTTTCCATTCCAGAGAATGGGAGAGTTTGATGAAAGATAACATTCAGCTGGCTGTGGGGACAATGATGAAGGTTTTACGGGAAATAACGAATGCTTAATCCCAGATTGGATATATCCACCTCTTGGGTAAGTTGTCTTTTGGAAAGAAACCTGTAATTTTTTTATAAGAAACACTTTTTAGCAACTTAGAGAATATGCATCGCTTTACAAAAGTATTTAAATTTAGCAACTTGAAAGGTAATATTCTGAAATGTGACTTCAGTTTGAATGCTTATGCACATATTATAAAAACGTGAGGAGAAATATGAATTTAAGTCCTATGTCGCACGAGCCTATTCTATTTTGACGTACGTTTCGATAGATATGAAAATATACGGATTCCAGACAGCATTAATTTACAAATTCATTGACAACGTTGTAAATTTGTTAGAAATATAATCGTGAAAGCAGTATTAGAAATATAATCGTGAAAACAGCATTGGAAAAAACCTTTAATAATTATTAATCAATAATTATCAAATTATTATAGATGAATATACTTAATACAGTAAAAGTACACGTGTATATAAAAAAGTGATTCAGAATGGTTGTCTTTATGAGCATAACTATTTTAAATGGATAATCTAGTACAGTGCAATTTGTGATTAAGTTTATTGATTATTATTTATCAAGCTTTTCTTCTATTGCAAATGATTTTTATTAAAAATTTAAATTTTAGAATATAAATATTTTTGTAGTAAATAGACTTGTCACGCTATTACTACTTCTATGAGTTTTTTAAATATAATTTGGTTGGAAATATAACCAAAGTTTAAGCACTATCTTGTTTACTCACGATAGTTTACATAGGTAGCGTTGATTCGTCAGAATGAGTGATATCGGCTTGTTTTTAGAATTCGATTTCAGCACTTCGTCAATAAAGATTCCAATAAATGAATTCCGAATTGATATATGAATGTTAAAACCGCACAGTTCACAATCTGACCACCGCCGATTTTTTAAAAACTTGGCGATTTTGTTGCCCTTTCACATATAAGAAATTCTTCAAAATTTTAGCTTTCTACTTGTAATTTTTTTACTTATATTAATTTTAAATTTGAAAATTGGGCAATTTTTCTTTTTAGAATTACGAACTCGCCGTACCTCTGGAACTAATTATTAAATTGTACTGAATGAGAACTTATTTTGTGACAAATGTACAACCCTTTTGATAATTTATAACATACCTTCTTAGTGATGGTCATGTTATTGCATGGCCTTTCTGGTTTCAAGGTCATGCAATTTGACCTTTGATCTTGAAATACAAAAAAAGCGTGTCATTAATTTTTAAATATATGTATTTAGGGTTCGTTATTTATCTTTCCCTTCTGAAAGTTTTCAGATGGGTTCATAGTAAAAAAATATTCGAAGTAAATAGAATGGGGTCAGGGTTCCGAAATTTTTCAATCCAAGGACTCCTTTAAAAATTATATAAGGCCGCGGTGGCCCGGTTGGAAAAGTAACGGTTTAGCAACAGGAGGGTTGCCAGTTCAAATCCAGCCTTACACCGTTGTGTTCAAGGGGGCTGGTGCACGTTAAATCTGTCGTGACCTCAAATGTCCTCACGTGGCGAGGTGTGGAAGTTTGGAGAGTGGGGTGCCATATCAGGTGTTGCCTCGTCATCTGACCGTGCTTCAAAGTTACGTGGTGTTGTCCTCGGACTTTCCCTTTGGGATTGATCCCGTCCAACTGTGACCGTCACCAATAGCCGTTGGTGACGGTCACAGTTGTGTTGCTCCAGTATGACGTTAATTAAAAATACCATACCATTAAAAATCATATAATTTTGTGGACTCCTTGAGAATAGGGCTGCGGTGGCCCGGTTGGAAGAGTAACGGACTAGCAACCGAAGGGTTGCGGGTTCGAATCCAGCCAAACACCGTCGTGTACAAAGGGGGCTGGTGCACGTTAAATCTGTCGTGGCCTCAAATGTCCTCTCGTTGGCGTGGTGTGGAAGTTTGGAGAGTGGGGTGCCAGCTCAGGTGTTGCCTCGTCATCTGACCGTGGTTCAAAATTACGTGGTGTTGTCCTCGGATCTTTCCCTTTGGTGATCGATCCCGGACCGTCACCAATAGCCCGTTGTGTTGCTCCAGTGTGACGTTAATTGAAATACCCCCCCCTTGAGAATATAAAATTGAATAGGGCATTGAAAACCTCTATAACAGCTACAGTTATCCGTATTTTTCATCTTAATATAGGAGGTAAATTCTTTAGGTAAATAAGTAGTTTGATTAACCTCGCACTGGAGAAACACAACGGGCTCTTGGAGACGGTCTATGATCAATCCCAAAGGGAAAGATCAAGGACAACACCTCGCCATTTTGAACTATGATCAAATGACGAGGTCAACACCTGAGCTGGCAGCCCACTCTCCAAACTTCCACACCACGCCAACGTAAGTACATTTGAGGCCACGACGGATTTAAACTGCACCAGCCCCCAAGTACACGACGGTCTTTGGTTGTATCAAGTTTCAAATTCGCAACCCTCCTGTTGCTAATCCGCTACTCTTCCAACCGAGCTACCACGGCCAGTAATATTGATGGATCCCAATGGGTTCAGTATGGCTGGTACATGTGAAAACTTTAATTTCAATGAACTGTTAGTCGAAAGATCTACCAAAAAAATCTTCTTGTAGCATGAGAGGTAGATAGGTATTTTAATTAACGTCACACTGGAGCAATACAAGGGGCTATTGGTAACGGTCCGGGATCAATCCCAAAGGAAAAGTGTAGCATAAGAGAGATGTTGGTTGACAGCTCATAAGCAAATATTTGCCACATATCGCCCCCCCCCTGCAAATTACCATAACTCAAAAATAAAAATAATGAATTTCTAGTTTCATGTGTAGAAAGAGTAAATATATGCTTAAGCATACTCCAAAACTGTAAACAACTTTAGATTCATTCCAATATAGGGCAGCATGTAGGGACATGTATTTACAATTTTTCCACACATAAAACTAGAAATTAATTCTTTTAGTTATGGTGGTATTGGGCAGCCGAGGTGCGATATCACGATCATCAGTCGCTAGGAAGTACTTTTTATTTAGCTGCAAGTGCAGTTTGGAACACATAAAAGGTATTTTTAAATAATCATCGTCTAGAACTTAAAAACGCATTTTAGAACATAAAAGGTCTGAAAAAACAATGAAATATTTCTTGAGAGGTTCGCTATTTTGGCTAGTGAAATATTGTTTGCTTACCGCAGAACCCTGAAACCTCGTTGAGGACCCCTGGGGGTCAGCGGACCATACTTTGGGATGATACAATCAGCACTCATAAACACCTGTATCGTTTAACCTAATAGCGTTATCGGGCTCATACAGATAAAAGTATAACCTTTCTGATAATATATTATGTGACACTGAATGACCTTTTTGATTTCGAGTTTGCTCAATTTGACCCTCCTCCCTTCGAAACTTTGATTTAACTTTTTTTAAATATTTAAAATAAATGAAATCTTGTGAACAAAACCCATAAATACCTGTATCTTTTGTCTGATTATGTAACCCAGATAAAATGCAGTTTATCTCCTAGATAAATTCATAACCTTTCTAATGATATTGCACGATGCATTTACATTTGTTTTTTAAACAAAATATGAAATATTACAAATGCAACAATAATTGCTTTAGAGAAAATAGAACATGAGTTTTTATCGAAATTCAGGGTGAAAGGTCAAACTGAATTACCTTGAATTTCAAAATCAGTCATAGGATCAAGGAATACATCATTTTAAAGGTTAATCCTTTATCTAGGAAATAAGCCATGTTTCATCTCGATTGGGCACTCAGGTCTAAAGACACTCATGTTTATTGGTTTTGTTTACATGATTCCATTCACTTCGAATATTTTTTCTATGAACCAATGCGCATCCCAGCATGAAACGATCAGGAAACAAATATAGGTAGTATGCCTTTAACATATATTTTTTAGAAAAGAGCACAAAATACCCTTTTTGTTATTCAAAAATCGAAAGATCATTCACAGTTTTACATAATACATCTTTAGAAAAGTTATACTTGAGTGTTCCACATTGAAACTTCCAGACAACAAAGATAAGACATACCTTTAACATATATTTTTTAAATTATACACTTTTTGTAATTCAAGATCAAGTTGTAAGATCTTGAAACTAGAAAGATCACTAAGAATGTCATGTTTTACATCACTAAAAAGGTAGTATATTTATCTACGAAAACAGCTCTAATTTGGTCCAATCGAACAATTAGATCCAGAGATACTAGCGAGTTAGTAATTTTAGACTTATGAAAAATTGCCCAATGTTTCAAATTTAAAATTAATATAAATAAAAATTATCGCAAGTAGGAACCTAAAACTACTTCATTTTATACCATGGCCACATGACAAGATCAACGCCTGTGCTGTCACCCCACTCTCCAAACTTCTACACCACACCAACGTGGGGATACATTAGGTCACTACATATTCAACGTGCACCAGTCTCCACTTACACGACGGTCTTTAGTTGGACGGAGTTTTGAACTCGCAATCGTCCGGTTGCTGATCCCTAACTATACTAACGCCCATTTAGCATAGTTACGGATAGTAATGGCCTCGTTATTGTTAGAGGATATGTAATATGGGTGATGAATATGAACATGGGCATGCTAACGGTAATGAGAATATTGGTATTTGAGAACAAATGCTTGAATAAAGGCTTACTTAAAATGCAATATTGAACACGGAAAGAAGGCCACTTTGCTGTCAACAAGACCAATTGATTGGGACTTGTTGACAGCAAAGTGGATGTTTGTAAAAGCGAGCGTTAATTGCATTTGTTAAGAGTATTGTTTCAGTGAGATATAATGACGTATCAAGTCATTTGAAGCTCTAGGTGCAAGTAATTTTGATGCTCCCTGTCCATAATTGTTCTCAGATTTGCTGACCCAAGCACATTTCTGCTTCAAAAAGATAAATTTAATTGTTATAATTAATAATAAATGCTATTTATTATGGTATTTATGAATATTAAATTAATTATAAAAAAGAAAAACTGTAGGGGAAGTAGACCAAGCATTCAAATGGAAGCCTTGTGTGTTTTAATGCATTGTCCTTGAACTAATCTCTTTGGTTGAATCGAGTTTAAAACTCGCAACCCTCCGGTTGCTAATCCGCAACTATACCAACTGGGATACCTCGGCCCCTGATCACAAAGGAGCTCTTCCAAATCAATCACACGGGTCGCTAGAGTTGTGTGAACCAAATTTCTCTGTTTTATCATCCGCAGAATAAGTTTCATAATATATCCGGCACAGAAAGACTATGCATGTAGAAGGACGGAAATTTTCTGAATCGGTAGGTAGGTAGTTAATTAACGTAGCACTGGAGCAACACAACGGGCTATTGGTGTCGTTCCGGGATCAATCTCTAAGGACAACGCCTTGTAATTTTGAACCACGATCAGATGACGAGGTCAATACCTGAGCTTTTCTGAATGTGTTCGAGGTTTTATTCTGAAATCAAAGAGAGGACGATGAATGCAATCTAACGTAATTCAAGACAGTATTTCCAATGCAAACTTGTTTGTCTATTTAACCTTGGTATACCATTCGACTGATAGTTAGATGTGTTTTTTATTGTTGTAATTTTTCTACTGGTTGAATGTATTTTTAATAACATGTTTTATTTTAGAATTTAACACAGAATTCTTGCCATTCTAATGTTTTGAAGTTGCTGTTGGAGAATTGTACTCTACATGTTGCAGAGTTTTTCAAATAAAAATCTATCCACAATAATAAAAAGGTTTTATTTTGTACGAGGTATTAAGGTCAGGTTAGAATTCTTGTCATTCCAATGTTTTAACGTTGTTGCTGAAGACTTGTACTCTATATGTTCTAGAAGAGTTTCTCTGTAATTAATATGAACCCACAATAATAAAAGGATTTGATTTTGTACAAGATATTTAAGTTTTATTTTTGTAGAATAATTTATATATGAGCATTCATTTTGAAGGCGATAATGGACGACATGTATTCTATCTGCGCGAAAAACCTATTAGAATTACCATATGAAATTATTTCAGATCACATCGTCGGTTTGGAGCAGATACTTAACTGACAAATCGAATTTTTTACTCTACAGCTGTTTAAAGACTAACTGTTAGATTTTAAGTAAAAAATATGTATCATAAGCATTTTGTTAGCATTAAGTTTCTTTTAAATAGTAGACTACAGTGTATTTCTCATCATTATGAAAATAAGCATGTCGTGTCTCCGAAAAAATGCAAGTTAATGAGTTTCTGCTCTAAGCCTATGATATTTGTATCGGCTCCAGTTGTTTTTCATGATCAGATGTCCTGTATATGAATAAAAATTCTATTGTTATATTTGAATGAATCAAGGTAGTGAGCCTTAACCGATGGACTGTATATAAACAAAAATTCCATTGTTGCATTTGAATGAATCAAGGCATTGAGCCTGAACCGATGGAAGGTTGGTTCTTTGATTTTGGAGTTTTATGGCGCAAGGGCCATATTTGACCATGCTGTGCCAGACACAATAGAGATAACGTCAAGTAATGGACATAAACACACAGAAAGTTTAACTGACACACAAGAGAGGAATACATCCAGGGAGGAATCGAACGTTTTTGGCAGGATGTGTGAAAGACGGTGAAACATGCAATGCTATATCCCATATCTTAATAAAAAAAAAAGTCCACCGACCACAAATTCTTGATACCGCTTTAATTAATAACTTTTATTTACGAAATTTTTTTATTTAGCGGACAATGCTACTACCCAATGTTTAGATTCTTCGATAATGAATCGACAAGAAGACATTGGCACTTTTTTTCATTGTAACTTTTATTTCCTTGAAATGATTTATGAACATCTCCAAATCATAGAATTTGGACGTTTGCCATTTTTCTATCAAGGTAAAGATATATACTACTGTATTTGAAGTTAATTTTTGCAGTAGTGGCTAAGTTCACCTCAATACCACTCCGCTAGAGTTTAGCAGTGGCTGAATTCTAGCAGAGTGGATGAGCTTAGTCAGAATTTCAAAGCTTGCTGTATCCCTGACAGTTCCAGAATTCCTCACGTACTGAATTGAGCTCCGACTGTCTGTCAAGATCTAGATATTTCTCTTTACGACTGAAGATCTGAGGTAGCTCAGAGCCAAGTTTATAGCAGTCAATTCAGATCAAAATACTGGACTTCTTACCAATCTTGAAATCGTAATTAAAATTAAATTTTCGATTTGAGATAGGCAGACGTTTCCATTGCAATCTTCAAAGTTTAGTATCGTGTCTCTCGCCTATGTATGTTGTAAACTGAAATGAATTCGGTAATGTATCTATGTTTATGAGAGACTTTTTCTGTCAAGTTAAATATGGTGGTAGTGCTTCTGCAGGGGGAACGTGTTTCCTGTACGTATTCCGAACGTGACGTCATAAGGCCTGTTTTTCGAATACGATTTCAGCTATAGGAATTCCAGAAAATAAATTCCGAATTCATAATTGTAGTTGATTGGGTCAACGCCAATTATATTCACCCTCCAAGTCGTCTTGATGAGATATCTCGTCCATCACGATCTGACTAATTTCGCTAATGACGAGATATCTCGTCATCAAGATATTCTCGAGACAACCATCAGGAGGGTTAAACGCCAAACGGCGATAAACTGCATTTTAATTTCCCCTGAATCGCGCAATTCATGCGAGAGCATTTGGGTTGAGGAAGTAAAATATTTGCATTCAATCTGGTTTGTTTGTTTCCACTGAAGATTCCTTTTACCTTTAGCTCTAAAAAAGACTTCGCAAGAGACTGTCAGACAGACTGAGAAGGGAAAGAGAAAAGACCATTGACAAAGAAGATGAGTGTGAACATCAAAAGAGGAAAGAAAGGCTGCAAGCGCCTATGATAATGCACGGAATTTGCATAAATAACACGCACCTATCCAAAAACGATAATTAGCACCAGTATTTCTAATGAAGCTAAAAATGTTGTGGTTTCTTGTTGCCTCTCTATTCTTTTGTCTTTCACACTCATGACAGAGCCAAACGTCGACAAAAATGGTGATAAACTATATTTTAATTAACCCCGAAAGGTATGCCAGAGCATTTGGGAAACGGAAGTAAAATTTTCGCATTCCATCTGGTTTATTTGTTTGCCCCGAAAATCCCTCTTATACATGTAGTACGTGTGCTGAATATTTTAACGAATCTACAATAGATGGAAATTCAAAACAGTTCTGCTGTAACACAAACTTCAAATGTACATATATGTAAAATAAATAGATAAATGTTAGCTAGAGAGCTACACCCAGATGTACCGATCGTGATTCATGATCTATGTTGTATTAATCATTTAATTCATATTGATTCGAGATGAATAAACAAACGTGTTATTCCTATCCAGCCTTATTATTTTCCTCTAATTCCACACATTTCAATGTTTCTTCTCATATCCGACTCATTTGGGAGTTTTTAATTTTCGAAGTTGTTTCTTTACTTTTAAGAATTCAAGATGCGTTCCTACAGAACAAAAACATTCAGTCTTTATTTTAAAAATTAAACCTGTTTGAACACTATTCTTCTTTCGGAGAAACCCCGTGAGAGATCCTTATTAATCATAATAATAAAGATTCTCTTTTAGTCCACCAAAGGCCAAATATCCCCAAGGAACCGGAACAACGAAATCAAGCAAAACGTGCTCTTATTCCAACACCTTTAAAAAACGGACTAATTAATATATTTAGAACGCAATTTGGGAGTGATCGAACACTTCATGAAATCCCTTTCCTTCTTTCATCAGCCGAAATTTCAGATGCCAGTAAAAGGAAAATGGCGCCCGAGACTTCCATTGTCCCCCTCCCTGTTCGCCTCGCTTATAAATCCGCTTCTCCCACCAGCTAAAGACCTCCATTTAGCCCTGTAAACAAGAGAAGCAATCCGGGAGCCCGACTCTGACCTCCTTTCAAACGACCCGGTTCTTCGGAACGAGCTTCAAAAACAACGTTCCACACCGGAGATCGAACAAAACACGAATTGGCATTGAACTTGACTGCAGACGTGTCAGTCTCCGAGAAGATTCCCAAGAAGCAAGATGTTTCGCTCAGCGTTCAAGGTAAGCGAGCACTTCCGTGTTGCTTTGGAGTTGTTACTCTTTGAGTTCTAAGACTCAAAATTAAACTTAAATCGTATTTTAAAAAATATTGTTTACTTACAGAACAAGGAAAAATAAAACAAACGAAAATCGTATTTAAAAAAAATTATTTACTTACCACATGATGAAAAAAACGCATCGTTACACCATTAGCTTGCAAGCCGAAAAATTCCAAAACTATATTATTCCAAACTCAAATATTATTGCTATTTTCATCTGTTGCCAGGTACACTAAATTACTATTAAATGACACCAAAAATGCTTAAGTTAAAACAAATTCTATAACAAGCAAACGATCTTTTTAGTTTCGTCTCTCAATAGGATGTTACCTTCTATAGTTTCGATTAATACGTTATCGTTTGCACGAATTATAATAATTTGCACGAGGATTTTTTTTTGTTCTAAAACTATTAAATAGTATTCAAAATTTTTTAACTAATTTTTCAGATCAGATAGAACCTGTCTCTTAATATGTTACGATTGATGTTTATGTGTGAAATAGAATGTAACGTTTTGGAACAAATTTAACAAAGAAATTGAATCATTTAAAAAATTTTGTTCCAATCAATTTATAGTAAATGCTATTCTTAATAACAAAAGTGGTAGTTATCAAATTACGTAGAGAATTCTTTTCTACCCAGGAATGACATTTTGGCAAAAATATGTTCTTAACTGTAAAATAAAAAACGAAAGTATCAAAGAGCTATTTAGTTATGCATATAAAACTTTTCTTTGAAGGAAACTTTTGAAAATCGATACTTTCAAAAACAAATTCATACAAATCTTTCTAGAAATTATTGTGATTTTAGAGCACTCGATACTAAATTTTAACAGATTGCTTTCTGTTTTATATTTTGAAATTATAATTTCTCGTGTTGGCATTTTTACCAACCTTGGTAATCTGTTCATTTTCAAAATCGTATTGTGGTGGTAAAGTTTGAACGGTACGTTAGTTATTCAACTATTTTTTCTCACTTTAAAAACAAAATAAGTTAGTGTGAATTATAATACTCATTTTCCTTAAGAATCGAGTTCAATTGCTTTTACAAAAGAAATCTGTTATTGGATGTAATGATTTATAATATTTAAAGTTTTACTTTTAGAATCTGATTTGTATCTAGATTATTAACGGTGATATTGTATTCTGTGGTATTTCATATCCATAATAGTGGTAATAAATAGATAGCTAGAAAAACTACTAAGGCATATAATGGATTATTTTTGGGGAAATATATATTTATATAGAGAATAAATGCTAGTAGTATGGTAATGAATAAACGTTTGTACCTGCTAGAAAATACATCATTGAATTCTTAAAGAATTCTCATATAGCTTACTTTGTAAATAAAATTATCTGCAACAAAATGACGTTTTATACCTCTAAAAATGAATTTCACGTTATCCCTTAAGAATGTAAATGCATATTATGCACAAGGAAAATTTCACTGCATGTCTTGGAATTTTAGAGGTGAAAACAGTCTTACAGACTATCTCTCTTTCACGGAACATCTGTTAACTTTGTAATTTTGTGCCTAAGAGAAACCTGTTGTGCAAAGTACTTTCCTAGATAATTTTAAGTGGAATTTAGCTTTATTAACTTTTGTTAGATCTCAGGTCATCTACAGAACAAATTCTGCTTAACCTTGTGACGGTTATTTGTTTGGGTTTAAAAATGACAAAAACTTTGAGACGATATTTAATTTTGTTACTTTCCATTTAAGTGAGTAATTGTATGAGACAAGTATTTTTGTGGATTTGTCTTTTTCTTCATGTCTTAACTGGAAAAGTGCTTTTGCAAACATAATTCAGTGGACGGACGGATTCAAAAGCGAAAGGGGAGAAGGAAGATGCGAAATTACTTCACTTTAAATTACTAAGAGAAATTTAGTTGTTTAATAAATCAAGGAACAAATTATTTTTAATGATATTTCTACAGGAAAAGTTTCATTACATAGAAACAAGATGCGACTTGTTTCGTTACTTTGTAATTAACTATGGACATTTGCAGGAAAAGTATATGTAAGGATAAATTAACTTATTTACTCTTTCGTTTGCTCTTCGTTTAAAAGAAGTGTTAACACATGTAACGTTCTTTCACGAACAACTTAAGATGCGTGTTCTTTTTGTTACTTGCATGTCAAACTTAAGGCAACCCGAAGAATCAAATCATCAAAAATCAAATTTGATGTCTTTTTTTTTTAATTTTTATTTAAACAAAGTTTTTTAAGCTTTAAAATGCTGTATTACTTTTCTTTTATAGCTGCTCAGAAAACATTTTTTAGGAAATATTTTTAAATATATTTTAAAGAGGTAAACATTTCCACCCGTAACCTTTCAAATGCTCTTTAATTTCCAAAAGTGACTTTTTTAAAACGTCAAGTATATTTTCAAACAAAAACAATCGATAAACACTCAAAATTTGTATGAAGTAATCACAGGGCTCTAGTACACGTTTTGATGAGAGCTTTAAGGGTATCTAAATATATACACATGTAGAATAAAAAAACTTAGATCCTCTGAGTGACGCTCGATTTTCGAGTAGAGTAGTATCGTATTGTGCTTTTACCACACAACACACTCAATGACTAAATATCTACATCTATTGGTTGACAGAATCCATGGATTTTTTCAACCTTTGGAAAGATACTTTTGTTCCTTTCAGGGGAATAAAATCTCTTGGAAAGATTCTGTTGCTCCTTTCCTTAGAATAGTATCCATTAGAAAGATTCTGCTGCTCATTTCCTTAGAATAGTATCTTTGGAAAGATTCTGTTGCTCATTTCCTTAGAATAGTATCCATTAGAAAGATTCTGCTGCTCGTTTCCTTAGAATAGTATCTTTGGAAAGATTCTGCTGCTCATTTCCTTAGAACAGTATCCTTTGGAAAGATTCTGTTGCTCATTTCCTTAGAACAGTATCCTTCGGAAAAATTCTGTTGCTCATTTCCTTAGAATAGAATCCTTTCGAAAGATTCTGTTGCTCATTTTCTAATAAAAGAACAATTTGAAAAGATTTGGTTGCTCAGTTATTTAGAATAGAATCCTTTAGAAATATTATGTTGTTCATTTCCTTATAATAGAATCATTTAGAAAGATTCTGTTGCTCCTTTCCTTGGAGTAGAATCCTTTGAAAAAGATTCTATTGTTCATATCCTTATAATATAACCTTTGGGAAAATTCAATTGCCCATTTCCTAAGAATAGAACCCTTTGGAAAGATTCTGTTGCTCATTTCCTTATAAATAGAACACTTTGAAAAGATTCTATTGCCTCTCACTTATTTAAAATGGAATCCTTTAGAAAAATTATGTTGATTATTTATTTGGAGAGGAATACTTCGTAAAGATTCTATTGCTCATTTACTTCGAATAGAAGCCTTTGGAAAGATTCTATTGATCAAGAAGGTCAAAATTGGCCAGAAATCATGCAGGGAAGATTGCAGGTGGAATTATACGTGATTCCCTCTCTCAGTGAGTTAATGCAATATTGCAATTTCTGTGCACTCTCGTTCCGTGCGAAGGTAAAACACACTCAGATAACTTAAGAAGAGTAACCTATCGAAAATATTAAGTAATATTTTATTAAATCCATTCCAGTTATTTACGTATTCAGAGCAGTCGAATCTGCTTTCCAATACAAAACACCCAGAGATGGTATACACTATGCTCTGCCCATCCAGTTTTCTGTATTTGGTTTGGAATTTAAGGTAAGTAGATGAACCTACGTTGCATGGCGCAACACGACGGTCTACTGGCGACGATACGGGAACAATCCCGAAGGGAAAGATCCGAGTATAACACGTCGTAATTTTGAATCACGTTCAGATGACGAGGTCAACATCTGAGCTGGCACTCCACTCTCAAACTTCCACACCACTCCAACGTTAGGACATTTGATGCCACGACAGATTTAAAATGTATGTTTTGGATGCGGTTGGATCTAATCTCGAACTCACAACCCTCCGGTTGCTAATCCACGACTCTAGCAACTGGACTACCGCGGCCATGGTATTTTAAAAGTTATTTAAATTCAGAACGATGACACAGGAGAAGGTAAGTGCATATACAGGGTTAGTATAAATGAATGACCTGATTTTAAACATTTATATTTTCAAAACTATCACATATAATATAATCAGCGATACTTGAAAATAAAGAAAAGCATTCAAAGTTTTTTCAGTTACAAATGTTCGATGTGTGAACCTTCCTTAAACGGCAATCATAATCTGCAATCAAGTTCGTTCCACACATGTTGCAGTTTTACACTGTCAACGGTTCTTATTGCAGCACTGATGCGTTCTTTAAGTTCATTGAGTGTTTTCGGCAATGGTGGTTTATAAACAAGACCTTTGATGTAACCCCATAAAAAGAAATCACATGGCGTAAGATCAGGGGATCGTGGTGGCCATGTGAATGAGGGTAATCATCGTCACTCGCACGTCCAATCCAGCGTTGTGGAAACTCCTCGATTTCTAAATGCACGCTACACAGAAATAACGGAAGAAACCCTTGCATATTCTAATACACAAAAACTTTTTATTGTTGCTATTTTCAATTTCAATCACCGCGTTCTAGGGGCGTGCTGCCATCTATTGAGCTATGCTGAAAAAAACTTGGAATGTTTTTCTTTATTTTTCATGTATTACTGATTATGTGTAATAGTTTTGAAAACATAAATGTTTAAAATCCGGTCATTCATTTATGCTAACCCTGTATATCGCGCTTAAGGATAAAAAATAAGTTTTAAATATATTCTTTTGTTAAAGAAGTTTGGCAGTCATGTGTCGAACACGGATGGGTCCACTCCAATTACAACAAGCAGCTTGTGTTTAAGACAATGGTGGTCATGGCCAGACTCTTTCTACACCATATGAGTTGTGTGTATAACATACGAGTATTTGTGGTATGAGTTCTATAACGATAGGGTCTTAATGCTTGGTTGGTTTGAGAGTTTTATGGCGAAGGGCCATATTTGGCCATGCTGCGCCAGACACCAGATATACCACATCAAGTTATAGACACGCACACAATGAAAGTTTTCCTGACACAAGAGAGAAATACACCCAGGGAGGAATGCACCTGACATCAGGTCTTAATAGAAATTCGGGAAAAATTATCTCTGAGACAGTAACATTCAAATGAGAGTGTTGAAATGGGAAGAAATGAAAGGTACTAAATTATTTAAGCTGGATTGAATGGGAAAGGTTTCATGAATAACCATAGAAAAATAGTTAAACTCTAATTATATTAAAAAATCAATCTTTACTGCTAAAACGAGACTTTTTTGATAGGGTAGAAAGATTAAAACCAATATCTTTGTAAAAAGGAGCATATCTGACACTTGAATGGACGCATAATATAGGAATATTGTGAAGTAAAGTCTGGTTGGCAAATATTACTTAAATATTTTATTTAGAATTTTTTTAGCATTACCTAGCAGGCCCTAGAACAGTCTTTTGCCAGTTGTGTCTACCAATTCTACTATAAGTATGAAATTGGTTCTGTATTGTTCTGTGTGGTATGCTCTTGGCCTGAGATGGCGTGATGATTATTTGGTGTTTTGGTTTGGATTATTTGAATTTGAGAACAGTTTAGTCTTCGATCAGATGGCAGTAATCATCTCTTTTTGGAGTTGGAGTTGTAATTTTTATCACTTAAACAAAGAAGTTTTGTTAGTCTTTAAGTTTGTTGGTGTTTTATTAATTGCCGAACATGAAATTTATTCGAATTAAGAGATGTGTGCTTTTAATTATAATTTCAGAATTAATGGTAAAACTTTTTTGAAAATTACTTTAGAGATTTCATTTATACTAAATTTGTAATCGTAATAATCGTTGTAATCGTAATTGAGTAATTTCTTGCTGTAATGAAAATATGAAACGTTCTACTTTACCAACTTTAAAAGTAATTATTTTAAACGTTTTGAAAGATGTATGAATTCTAGAATTCTATTAGAACTCATTTGTGGTACTGAATTAATGAAAAGTTTCTTTGTTGTATTAAACGTTCAATGTCCTTATTTAAAAATAAATAAGAATACTGGGTAATAAAACTGGACAAATCTATAAACGTTAAATCGCGGGAACTCCTTTAGCTCGGTATGATTTATAAATGTATTCAAATTTTTCAGTTAGCTGTCAAAAGATAGTTTTCAACGTCTAATTCCTTTCAGAAAAGTTCTAATTTTCAGTACTTTTTTATTACTTAAATAACATCTATAAAATTTGTTTTCCATTCCGAGAGAAACCATTCTTCAGTTCTCTTAGAAAAGCATGCATCAAAAATTGGAATAAAACCCTTGAAAAAAGGTTGATTCAGGCACAACTCAAATTATTTTTAATGTTTGCTTAAACTGTTCTAATTTTAGTACAAAATACGATACTTCAAAAACTCGAAAAATATTGATTAAATATTTAACCATAAAAACAACAATTGTAATCTTTATCAAGGTTCATGAAAAATATTCGTGGTTCTTATTTTCAAATTCTAAAGAACTACGGATCATCAAATGATCAAATCAATGTAAAATCAAATGTTCTATTGAAATCAAACTGGTTTAACGGTTTATCGTTCTTCATTTTCAGTTACACGGAGCTAAATTAGACCAAATTGTATTGAGGATTTAGAACTGACTTTTTAGGTGATCATATAGATTTAAGTCATCTATTTCAATCTTTGATCTCATTATATTCCATTTTTGTTCATTTCTTGTTTTTAAAGACAAACACAGATGGAACATCGTTCTTCAAAACTTAAAATTTATTTCTTAGAACTGAAAATCCTAGTTTCTGTCCATTTCTTGTTTACAAAGATAAAAATAAAGATGAAATATCATTCTCAGAAACTTTAAAACTTCCTCTGAAAAGCTTAAAAATCCCAATTTTTATCCCATTTCTTGTTTTCAAAGGTATAAATAAAGATGGAATATATCATTCTCAGAAACTTGAAACTTCGTCTTTTCGCTTAAAAATCCCAATTTTGTTGATAGCTACTTTTCAAAGGAGAAAAAAAGATGGAATATCATTCGCAGAAACTTGAAACCATTAAAATCCACAGTCAACTTATTAGTGTGCATATAAATATCAAAGTGATCGCTTATAACCGGATGGAAGGTATTATTCTCCTGACAATTAACCTTCATTTCTTATCAGATTGGTTTAAAATAACAAGTAGGAAATCATCTGGCATCGAGATGGTGAAAGACGATAATCGTCTGCTCAATAAAAAAAAAAGAAAAGTAAATCGAGAGCCGGTCACGAAACTATAATAGGCAACCGCAGCTGAAAAGAAATCGCTGAGGCATGCACAAGATGTATCGTCTGCCGATGCTGCTTCCGATGGAAGCTAACCCGGATTGGAATGTTGTCCTGCTGACACCATAACCTAGAGAGCGGAACGGAAGGACAAGAAGGATCATTCACCCCGACAGTTACGGCTACAGACACACACGCGCATGAGGCCAACGTTTTTAATTCTATTTTTCCCCCGTTTCGGGCTTGTGGAATTTGAGAAAAGAAGTCGCTTCTCCGACCTTGACCCGAAGATATTTCGGAGTTCGAATCGAACAGAAAAAAAAAAGCGTTCCCCGCGCGTGTGAAAGTAGGTTAAAATTATTGTTTATAATCGTCTGCCTTCGGGGCCACTTCCGATGTTCGTGGTTCTGTTCTTTAATGCAGCCTTCGGAAGGAAAACTGTCACGTGAGAGGGGCACCTACGAGGGTGACAGGTCGACCAATTACAGACAGTCCCTGAGAAGCAGGACGAAGCGAACCTTCGGTATTTAAGATAGCAAATGAAATAACAACCAGGGCGCTGTGGAATGTGTGTCAGTGACCTACACATTCCATGTTCCCGTTCTTGGGAATGTGAATCCGATACATGTGTAATAGAAAATTACGTGGGTCACAGGTGGGTAGAACGTTCGTCGAACTGATCACGTGTTCCCCACCCCGTTCGGACTCCTCTCTTGAACGGAAATTACGCCTTGGTTCACTTCTGATAGGATTCCTTGAAAGATATTCCTCAAAAACGGGTACAGAATCGATCTTTCATCTCTCGATAATTTGGATCGATCAACAGAGTGGATCGAAACATTCTGGTGTAGACATACCGTGAAATCCGGGTTTCGAACCGGCATCCGTTCTAATCGGGTCGAAACTTTTCCCAGGAGATGCTAGTCCGATATCAAGTTCATTGAATTTCGAAAGCGGACCGATACCAAGTTGTTCCAATCTGAAACTTGTCCATATCAAGTTGATCCAATCTGAATATGGTCTGATACCAATCGATTTGTACCGGTACGGGGATCGATACTCCTAAAGTACTCATACCGTCAAAACCCGCTATCGAACCAGCATTCGTTCGAATCAGGTGGGACCACTTCGATACTTTTCCTAGGATATGCTAGTCAAGGTGAAGCAAAAAGCATTTTTGCTGGTATCGAATACCGATACTTTACGGATCGATACTTTTTGTCCGATATTTTGACTGTATCGATTCTACAGGCTTCGAAACGGATCGATTCAAAATATCGATTACTTTGACCAAAAGTACCCATTCCTAGTACACAAATAATCTGGAAAGTGTTGCATTCTGAAGTTGTGTTCCAATTCAATAAGGCTGACCCCAGATCAAACAGCACAGAAAACTTCCAGTTCTAGAATAAGGAAAACTGAAAAGCACTATTTTTTATTCCAGCCAATGAAAACTCTACACTGAAATGCGAGAATTATACAACATTGGTTGGTATTTTATTAACGTCGCACTGGTGCAACACAACGGGTTATTGGCGACGGTCCGGGATCAAACCAAAAGGAAAGATTCTAGGACACCGCGTAATTTTGAGCCACGGTCATGTGACGAGGTCATACCTGAGCTGGCACCCCACTCTCCAAACATCTACACCACGCCAACGTGAGGACATTGGAGGCCACGACAGATTTAACCAGCCCCTTTGTACACGACGGTCTTTAATTCGAACTCGCAACCCTCCGGTTGCTGTTCCGTTACTCTTCCAACCGGGCTACCGCGGCCCCATAGACAACATTGTGTAGTAGAGAAAAACACTGAGTATTTTTTCAAAAAACTGACTTTGAATTTGTTTAATTATTTTTAAATAAAGATCGCTTTTCTGTGTTGTAGGTAATTAAATTTTGAAAAGAAGGTACATGAAGTAGTGTTCATTTTAACATGGGAAGCAACCGCCTGTCTGGTTTTGTGGTCATGACGCTTGTCTGCCATCCAGTAGGTCCCGGGTTTGAATCCCGGTTTGTAAAAACATGGATGCTGGTGATTGTACCTGTTAAGAGTAACGGAGGCTTACGCACTGAGTGACCCTTCACGAAGGGACACCAGTTTGCCCTTTATAGTGCAGAAGGTTGCAGGTGTCAATGATCAGCCATTGGAAATAAAAATGAAACATGGAAACTGTGGGGATAACGCTAAACTTGGAGTGACCTTAAGCAGGAAATACTGACGAAACAAAACATAAAAACGTACAGCTAAACTATAAATATTTAAAAATATCTATGCTAAGAAAATGTAATAAAGCCACAAAAGCTAAACTAGAAATGTTTTCTATGCAAAAATAATAACCGTTTGAGGGGTTAGCATGCATAATTTAACCTTGCAGTCTTCCTTGCATGACTTATAACCAATTTTGACCAATAGAATCCAAAGAATTACTCAAAGGGAAGGAAAGGGCAGATCGAATCGTTCCAAATGATTGTATTCTAAGGAAAGGATTGATAGAATATTTCCAAGGGATTCTATTCAAAGAAAAGGAGCAATAAAATATTTCCAAATGATTCCATACTACAGAATGGGACAATAGAATCATTCCAAATGATTTTATTCTAAGGAAAGGATTGATAGAATCTTTCCAAGGGATTCTATTCTAAGGAAAGGGGCAATATGACCTTTCCTAATGATTCTATTCTACAGAGTGGGCCAATACTCGTAGAATCGTTCGGAATAATTCTATTCTTTGGAAAGAATCGATAGAATCTTTCTAATGGTTAGAAGATTCCATGGATTCTTTATAAAGATGTGGTTATTTAGTTAAGTGTGTTTTGGGGTAAAAGCAAAACTAGACTACTCGGAAATCTAGAGACGTCCAGAGGGTTAACTAACCTAACCACACCATCTACAACTTTTAGATAGGCCTGTGTTCTGACCACTATGATCCATAAACCTCTACACCCCAAGCCTACTAATGCTAAATGAGAATGTTCTCTCATTTGATCTTGAAGTGCTCTAGATGGGTGGTGATAAATATAAGGGTCCAACCATCTACCCCTCAATGAAACTAAACTTTTGTTATGTTAAAAATTCATTCACATAAAGTGATGGGTAGTAATGGTAATTAATTAACACACCGGGCTACTCCCCAAGGGAAAGGCCCGAGGACACCACGGTCAGATGACGAGGTCACACCTGAGCTGGCAACCCACTCTTCAAACATCCACACCACGCCAACGTGAGGACATTTGGGTCACAGCAGATTTAATGTGATCCAGCCGCCCTGTACATTACGGTCTTTGGTTGGACCTAGTTCCGAACTCGCAACCCTCCAATTACTAATCCGTTACTACCACGGCTCCTATAAGGTGATAAGTCTTCACTCCATTAACTTTTTCATAGCCCTTCACGAGTTAACGATATTGAATCGGATATATTGGATTGAAATATATATATAAATATATATTGGGCCGTGGTAGCTCGGTCGGATGAGTAGCGATTTGGCAACTGGAGGGCTGCGAGTTCGAAACTAGGTCCAACCAAAGACCGTTGTGCATGTGGGGGCTGGTGCACGTTGAATCTATCGTGGCCTCGAATGTTCTCACGTTGGCATGTTGTGAAAGTTTGGACAGAGGGGAGCCAGCTCAGGTGTTCTCGTCTTCTGATCGAGGTTAAAAATGAGCATCCTCAGACCTTTCCCTTCAGGATGGATCCCGGATCTCGGCAACTGCCAGTTGGGCTGCTGCTCGGCAACTGCCAGTTGCGACGCTAATTCAACTACCTACCTGCTAGGTTTTTATATTTGTCTAGAAGATATTAACCTTATTAACCAATTGCATCGTGCGGCAAATGACTCACCAATAACGCTATTTTCTTTCCTGTTGTAGATTTTACTCACCTTCGGCGTCTGGGCGGTAGTCCTGACCACGTCCCTCTCCTCCGAAATAGCCGAAAACCTGACCGAGACGGACGAGGCCGAGTTCCGACAGGGCGGGATCGCCCAGCAGCTCATGCCCAGCTACCCAGCCATGGGCATGGGCGGAATCTACAGCGGCAACACGGGAGGGTTCCAGTACATGGGCAACGCAGCCGCCAGCGGCACCGGGAACGGGGGCTACGTCAACATGATCAGGAATCTCTACAGGCCCTCCTCGCTCGGCCTGACCGACAAAGTCCGCCACTGGGTCAAGTCCTTCATGAACAGGAGGCAGTACGTGAAGCCGTACTACAACCCGTCCATGGGAGGCCTGTCCTACGCCCCCAGCGAGTTCGGATCCAAGCCCATGTTCGCGGGCGCCAACGGCTACAAGGCCATCTCGGTGCCACTCCGACAGCTCCAGAAGTACTACAAACCCTACTACGCAACCTCTGAGGGCGGAAGCGCACAGTACCTGCAGTCCGCGGGGGGTGCAGCCCCAGGATCCGCTGCGGCGAGTTCGTTCGTCAACTACAGTCCCAGTGCCGGCGGCGTGTCCGGTAACAGTGGACTGTACGCCAGCGAGAGCGCCAGCAATGGCCACTTCGCAGGCGGCAGCGGCGGTCTGTACGGTTCGTCCTCCGATGGAAGCAGTTCTCTGTTCGGAACAGGAGCGGGCTCGAGCAGCCTCTTCGCATCCGGAAACAGCCCGTCCAGCTTGTTTTCTTCAGGCGGCGTCTCGGGCGGTGGTCACTTCGGTTCGCAAGGTGGATCCAGCGGAATTTTCTCTTCCAGCGACGGCAGCAACAGCGGACTGTTCAGCGGCCCGGGCGGTCTCTCTGGCGGAAGTCTCTACGGCGCCAGCGGCAGCCCCAGCAGCGGTCTCTACCACGGATCCAGCGGCGGTGCATACTCCGTGGACGGCGGCAACAGCGGCATCTACGGCTCAGACGGGAGCAACCCGTTCTTCGGTGCCAGCAGCGGTAGCAGCTCGTACGGATCCAACGCCGCAGCAGCCAGCAGTCTCTTGGCGTCTCTGAACGGCGGTGGATCCAGCGGCGGCAACTACGGCGATCTCTACGCCAGTGGTGCCAACCCATCGGCTTCCCTCTACAACCCATCCTCAGGAGACAACGCCCGAGGCTACAGCGGCTCCAACAACAACGGACAGAAGTACGGTGCCAGCAGCAGCGCTCTCTACATGCCATCCTCGGAAGACAGGAACACCGACACGTATGCCTCCAAGTCTTCCAAAGAACTCACCAACAGCTTCAACGTAGACACGTCGAGGAACAACAACCAGGCCGAGGCCTCCTACTCCGTGTCGTTCCAGCCTGCCCAGTCCAAATCCTTCAGCTCGTCCTACGACAGTGCCGGTTTCCAACCCGTTTCGTTCTCGTCCGAGTCCGGAAACGCACCGGTATTCCAAGAAAAGAGCTCTTAAACAAAGAGTCGCGAAATGAGCAAGAACACACTTTCTCAACAACGCCGAGGAAGCACTGGACTCAGTTCTGCGTGAACATCTTAGGGCGTCCTGTGTCAACTTCTAATTCCTGGTATTAAGCTTTTCTGCAGGGAACTCTTGACGTGTGAGAACACGGGAATCAACTATTTAAGAAGCAATTCCTACCACCCGATTATTAGATCCATATTGAATGGGCAACTTGTCAGCTGGACTGGCATTTGATCGTTAGTTAAGCAGTACAAACCCTATAGCTGCTTTTCCGGACTCTTTTCTATGAAAAGAATTCTACGTTCCTTCCTTAAATGTATTTTCATTACAGCCATCACAATTTCCCGATGCCTTTAATGGGATACATTTAAGGAGGTAGATGTCATTCGTATACGCTCAATTTAAAGTGAATAAAATATTGTACATATACACATTTAATATATATATATAACTCTAGTAATTTGCATATTTCAGCAAGACAAGTATACACCGTCGTGGAATCATAAAGAGCTCATCACGACGGCGTATTCGGGTATCTTGCTGGTATGGCATTCAGGAACAAAGTTTTCTTACTATTTTTCTACGATGTCTTTAACGAATATGTAATGTTTGGTATTTTTGAGATGAAAAATTCTGTTGTACAATGTAAACAGATAATGCTTATTTATTTATTTATGTTTTTGAATTCTGTTGTCTCTCTGTCTTCTCTATTTAAAAGAATAAATAATATACTTTTATGTTTGTTCACTTCTTTTTACAAGTGCACTTAAAAATATCATTATACATGAATGTACACTGGTGTTCACCTCGGCTGTTACGCCTCGCTGTAATGGACAAATATCGATCTTCGTTGGCCGTCGTGGCTCTTGGACGACCTTGCCCAGACATTCTGTCTACAGATCCTTAAACTGTTTCCATAAATTTGACACGACTCTGAATGTTACATTCAAGTCTCTAGCAATCTGCACTTGAGACTGCCCTGCTTCCAGTCTCCCGACGATTCGCCACCTCATTCCATCATCCAAAGGTTGGTGGTTTGGTCGTTTTAACTGTTTGCTTTTGAATTTCACCGAATGTTGCAAAAAAAACCACCACGAAATTCGCCGAGGTGTGCGAGCGAACGAAGTGCGGAAATTGTCATGTGCGCCTAGAAAGCTTGTTCCTCTAAATGTACCCCACGCACGTGTACGCTTATGTATACGACACTAAAGATTTGCCCCATCTTTACAGAGGCTGTTCGGACATTTTTTGAACGATTTTGATGAGCTGTAAAAACAATTGTATGCTACGAAAGAATTTTATTTTCACAGCAGTTAAATAGTTAAAGTATAACTTATCGTCTGTTAACTCAGTTTTGTTTACTTTCAAAATGGCGCTTTTAAATAATCCTCTCCTTCCGAAGAGAATTATGCTTATTCAATTATTCAAAAACGCTGTAAAAGTCATGGTTTTTCGAAACTAAAGGTACGATAAGTAATATTATTAATGAGAAAGGAAAAAAACCGTAAAAGTGGAAAAATACTTCCATAAAAGTATCCAAAAAAGAAAAAATTACTGAGAATATGTGTAAGGTAAGATCTTTAATTTTAAAAGAGAATCCGCCAAGTCAAAGGACTATAGCAAAGTGAACGTGAGAACTTTCTCTAAGATATTTATGATTGTTGCCGGTTTTGCATATAATGGAAAATTAAAAGTAAAAAGAGGGGGAAAATGTAAAAATCAACTCCCACATATTATCGAGACCCTATTTTATCTCCAATATTCAAAAAAGAAATACCATATCTTTACCCACAGTGCCAACAATCAGTAGAACTGCATCAGGATAAAGCAAGCAGCCACACATCTAAATCGACTCTTAAATTCTTGAAAAAAATGGAACAAGAAACTGGTATCAAGTCAATACTCTTTACTGATATTCCTGCTAAATCTCCAGATGTTTCACCCATGGACTTTTGGCCTTTTAAAAAGAGCATTATCGAAACGTCGACCGAAAACCATTAAAAAAAAAGTGGAAAACTGTGGAGCAAGAATGGACAAAATACCTCTGTCGATACTACAAAAGTCATTATTATCATGGAAATTAAGGTGTAGAAAGATAGTTAACAATAAGCGCTATCAAATGGAACATTTAAAACACAAAAATTTCATGTAAAAAATTGAGCTTCAGTCCATTAAAATCATTCAAAAACTGTCCGAACAGCCTTTGTATTTGGAAACATTAGTTTTACCTTTCGTTCACAGTACTTTTTAGAAATTCGACAAAATATGTAAATTCTCTTAATTTTGAACACCATTGTAGAAACCATAGTAGCCAAATAACAAATTAAAATAATCCGAGCATACACGAAAGGCGATATTTATGAAACGAATTTGGTTTCCAAGTCTCAAAAATAACAAAACAGCAGACAAGTTAGGGGGAAGTTGAATTAATGTCACATTGGAGAAACACGACGGTCCGGGATCAATACCGAAAGGAGGTACGAGGACAACTCCACGTAATTTTGAATCACGGTCGAAAGTATGGTAGGAAACACATGTACATTTGTTGTTACTTTAAAGGTGAGGAATGCAGTATAATGCTAAACCTCTCAGAAAAGGCCCTACAGTCTACTTCATTGGATGAGCATTGTGTCAATGAAATAATTAACGTGCCATTTAAAGTTGGAAAACAAATGGCGCTTTCTCTTGTCAAGTTCTCGAGTTTTGAGAAACTCTTCATTGACTCGACAGCCCAGTGTGGGCCTTGGCCTTTTTGGTGATTTGAGGCCACGACAGATTTAATGAGCATCAGCCCCCCGTATATGAAGATCTTTGGCTGGATCAAGTTACGAACTAGCAATCCTCTGGTTCCTAATCCGCTTCCAACCGGGATACTGCGGCCCTGAGTCAAATTAGGAAAGGAGCAAATCAAATTAGAATGGATTTCACCTGAAGATTTCCCCACAAATAGTTTCGTTAGAAAAAAAAATGAATGCAATACAAATACGATTCTAAAAATTGGAGGTAGGTAGGTATTTTAATTAACGTCGCACTGGAGCAACACAACGGGCTATTGGTGACGGTACGGGATCAATCCCCCCAAGGTAAAAATTGGAGATTTGCTTTGTTTCTTTCCTTATTTCTTTATCACTCTAGCCCTTCACCCATTCGGTACAGCTGTATTATACGCCTCGTTTGGTGGCAACGATCTTGGCGCAATTTTAGTAGAGTTGACAGGTGAAGACAACCCATCTTTACTAGGTTTTTTTCAGTTTTGTATTTTTTCCCGTTAATTACTTTCCGCTAAAGCTTATTATTTTCCGTTTAAAATAACGATTTTTTTCTAATTCTTTCCTTGCGACATAAAAAGTGCGCCAAAAGATGCATCAAGAGTTCCCACCAAAGAGGCGTATGATACACCTGGAAGATTCGCGATAATGCCAAACGTGGAAAATTCCCCGGACCATATTTCAGGACTGGCCACACCCAAAGTACTTGTGAAATAGTAGCATAAATATTTATAAAATAGTAGCAAGTCTCTTAAACCTTGTTTGTAGCAATTTTAGTTGCTCAGATACAAAGTGAATAAAAGACAAAATGTGAAATATGAAACAGGTTGGAGATGTCGCCACGAAATATAAATCTTACATGAAAATTCTTAATATTTTCTTAAGGTTTTTATGACAATCTATTAACCAGATTCCGATGCTTTTCTTTTATGGTTGGCACCAAAACTTCGAAATTGGCGTCCTCTGGAAAATTTTCAACCAAAAAGGAAAATCCGAAAAACATTTTTTCCATCCGCATTTTTTTAAGGACAACTTTAAAAAAGTCGTTAAAATTTTAAAATCAGTACTTTGAAGACGATTTTACTCAAAAGATTCTCGTTGTCAAAGTTGAAAAAAATAGCAAAAAAATCGCGTGGTGGCAACTCTGTATTTTACTTCATTGTAAGAAAATTACAAAAAGAACGGTCATAGCCTTTTCTAAATATATCCCTGACAACGAACACGAGTGACTTAATGAGTCAAGCTTTAAAAAATAAATCCCATACAAGAGAATTTATCCAATTTCTAGTCAACTAATAGTTTTAAAAACAAGACAGGCAAAGGTCACAAACGATGTCGGAACCATAAGTCCCAAAGCACGAAACAATCTCAAAAACCTATGGCCTGAATTACAAGTAAAATGTATTAAATAAATTCTTATTACTTATCTTACAATACTAAGGCCAAGCTGAAACTTTTTCGCATTTATAATACAGTTAAGTCTTTCATCCTGAGTTCAATATACACTGCTGGTCACCGTAAATGCAACACCCTGAAGGAAGCATGCAAATAATATGAAATTTACAACATGCATTAGCGGAGGTGAGATATGCAAATGATTAGAATTTCAGCGCAGACGCACATCACGCGCGCCTGTGGCGCCACTTCAAAGCGCTATTTAAGGCTTGGAGATTTCGACGATTTCAAGTACGGCAATTGTGTTTTTCTTGTGTTTTTTTCAAAAAAACGATCAATTATGCCTCGTAGAAAACAGCGATCATCTTTTGATCAAGTATCCGAGTTCGACAGAGGAAGGATAGTGGCCTACCGAGATTGTGGATTATCTTTCAGGGAAATCAGTAGTCGTGTTGGACGAAACCAAACAACTGTAATGCGGATATGTGATCGTTGGATGCAGGAGGGTACGACGGACCGACGTGTTCGATCGCATCCACCTCAGTGCACCACTTCACGTGATGACAGGCATATTGTGCGTATGGCAGTGACGGATCGCTCAGCCACATCACGAACCATAGCACAGCACATTCAGTCTGTACCGCATCATCCAGTGTCTGCGCGTACCATTCGACGCCGTTTACAGCAGAGTGGTCTGTCCGCAAGACGTCCATTGCTTCGTCTACCCTTGACGCAGAACCACAGACGTTTCCGCCGCCAATGGTGCGATGAAAGAAGGATGTGGGCGGCAGAATGGAATGAAATTGTCTTTACTGACGAGTCACACTTCTGTCTGCAACACCACGATGGTCGGATTCGAGTCTGGAGACACCGTGGAGAGAGGATGCTGAACAGCTGCGTTATGCACCGCCACACTGGTCCTGCACCGGGTATTATGGTATGGGGCGGTATTGGATATCACTCTCGCACTCCTCTAGTACGCATTGCCGGTACTTTAAACAGCCAGCGCTACATCTCCGAGGTGTTGGAGCCAGTTGTCCTTCCTTACCTTCAGGGCTTGCCCACAGCCATATTTCAACAGGATAATGCGCGACCACACGTGGCACGCATTATCCAAGGGTTCTTCGTCAATCGCCAGATTGAATTGCTTCCCTGGCCAGCTCGCTCTCCGGATCTTTCGCCGATAGAAAACATGTGGTCCATGGTTGCTCAACGATTGACCCAGAATACATCCCCAGCTGCCACACCAGATCAACTTTGGCAACGTGTGGAAGCTGCTTGGTCTGCTGTACCCCAAGAACACATCCAAAGTCTCTTTGAATCAATGCCGAGGCGTGTGGCAGCGGTGATCTCCAACAATGGCGGCTACTCTGGCTACTGATTTTGGCAGGAACCACACTTCGCAGAAGTCTATAAATTTAATCATTTGATACTTGGTCAACATGTTATCTACAAAATAAATTTTGTTGTGATATCTCTTGTCTTTCTTGGTGTTGCAATTTGGGTGGCCAGCAGTGTATATTGAGGATTTTATAAGTCAGACTTCGTTAAATATTATTTGAATATACATTCGTTTTTTAAAATAAAGCACATTTAAAAATAAACACTAGTGGTGGATTCCCCATATAGAAAAGACGAATGACTTATTTTTTCAGGAGGGCCACAATTAAGCGAGTTCCGTGAATTCTATATTCTTGAATTTTTTCAGATTTAGTTATCAAAATAATAATTGAAATAAAATGACGGATTATTCCGCATGTTCATATTCAAAACATATCCTCTTATAATAACAAGGACGCGATAGCCCGGTTGACAGAGTCGCTGATTACCAACCAGAGTTGCGAGTTTGAAACTGGACCAAGCAAAGACCATCGTGTGTTTAAATCTGTTGTCTCAAATGTCCTCACATTAGCATGGTGTGGAAGTTTGGAAAGTGGGGTGTCAGCTCAGGTGTTGACCTATTCATCTGACCATGGTTCAAATTTATAAGGTGTTGTCTTTGGATCAGGACTGTCGCCAATAGTCCGCTCTGTTGCTTCAGTGCAACACAAATTCAACTACCTCTCTCTCATGACATTTTTTGTGTTGTATAGTAAAATCAACTTCTCTCATGGTAAACTTTTCATTTACCAAATGTCAAAAGTATTCTTTAAAATTATTAGAAACAGTTAACTTTACCAATCACAAAAAAATCAAATATGTTATTTCGGAGCGGGGGGATTTCAATTAACGTCACACTGGAGCAACGCAATGGGCTATTGGTGACGGTCCGGGATCAATCCCAAAGGGAAAGATCCGAGGACAACACCACGTAATTTTGAACCACGGTCAGATGACGAGGCAACACCTGAGCTGGCATCCCACTCTCCAAACTTCCACACCACGCCAACGTGAGGACATTTGAGGCCACGACAGATTTAACGTGCACCACCCCCCTTTGTACACGACGGTGTTTGGCTGGATTCAAACTCGCAACCCTTCGGTTGCTAGTCCGTTACTCTTCCAACCGGGCCACCGCGGCCCTCTATTTCGGAGAAACTGATTAACTGACATTTTTCGGGGGGGGGGGGGGGGTATTTAAATTAACGTCACACTGGAGCAACACAAAGGGCTATTGGTGACGGTCCGGGATTAATCCCAAAGGGAAAGATCCGAGGACAACACCACGTAATTTTGAACCACGGTCAGATGACGAGGCAACACCTGAGCTGGCATCCCACTCTCCAAACTTCCACACCACGCCAACGTGAGGACATTTGAGGCCACGACAGATTTAACGTGCACCAGCCGCCTTTGTACACGACGGTGTTTGGCTGGATTCGAACTCGCAACCCTTCGGTTGCAAGTCCGTTACTCTTCCAACCGGGCCACCGCGGCCTGACATTTTTCGGACACTAAACACTCATATTCACAATCATGACAAATACACTATCATACTGTAATCTGTTATATTGAGTAAGATACGTATATAATACTATCAAGATTTAAATTTCTATTTTTTGACCTAAAACTAGTCTAAAAACAGCTATATAGTAAAAAATTTGTTTTGATTTGAAAAATGCAGTTAGGTGAAAATCGCCAAAATGCAGATTGGTGCCTTTGGCGTGGTAGTAACGATGATTGTTGCGAAATGATTTTCAGTTTATCTAGTAAAGGATCAAAATTTATCTCCACGAGGAAACCGGCTGCTTTGGGATTTCTTTCTTTAATTCCTTCCAGCATTAGCACCTCTATTTCTATGAAGGATTCATTAAAAAAAGTTGTGATTTTCACAAGTTAGCAAAAGCAGTAGACATTTAGTGATGAGTCGACATGCAGATAACTGTTCTGAAATCTGTAGTTTCCTCTGCATGACTTCAATCCTGTTTTGACCTTGACAAATAGAATCTTTCCTGAGACTGTTTCAACCAATAGACGTGGTTATTTAGTCATAATATGTGTAGTGATGAAAAGCAATTGTACACTACTCGGAAATCTCACAGGGCTGAGAGTGATGGTTGGTTTGTTGGGGTTTTAAGGCGCAAGGGCCATATTTGGCCATGCTGAGCCAGACACAAGACAGAATATCAAGTAATAGACACACAACGAAAGTTTTACTGACATAGAGAAATACACCCAGTGAGGAATGCACCTGACAGGAATCAAACTTAAGAGTGATGGAATTCATTAATGAGATTTTAATGATCCATTCATCGTCCCCCTGAATGCAAATTTCAGTAAGGCATTCCACTCTGAGAGGCAGAAAAGAGACATGTGGTTGATGCACGATGCAGCCCCAGCACGGTCCGGCACTTCTTGAATGCCACATATCCCGCACGATGGATCGGACGTGGCGGACCTGTGGCTTGGCCTCCTCGCTCACCGGACCTCACCCCATTAGACTTTTTCTTCTGGGGGCACATGAAATCTTTAGTGTACCAGACGCCTGTGGCTGAAGATCTCGTAGCAAGAATCGGTGTTGCCGCAGACAAAATGAACACAACACCAGGAATCTTCGAGAGCCAGTTATTCCTTCGCCGGTGTGAACTGTGCAACGACACGCCACTTTGAGCACTTGCTGTGAGTTTTTCTCTGATCAATCAATCAGATTGTGCAACTTTTGGTATCGTTCATTCGCTTTCCCAACACTATTGTAAGTTCATGTTGAAATTCTAATTTGACTCTTTTCTGCCTCTCAGAGTGGAATGCGACCCTATGTTCCATGGTAATTATTGCTCGTCTGGATGGCTACTATCACCCCTCTTATTTTGTAAAAACAATTTAGACTCACCCTGTATATTGCCTAGGTATTACATACAATGCCTAGGGAAAGTATATATAATTTTAAAATAATTCGGATATTCCATACTTTGCCCTAAAACGCCAAGCATTCTATACATACACGGCAATGTATGAAAGCAGTATACCCAGGTATACTGCTTTCATACATTGCTGGTAAGATAAACAATGACAAATGCTGGCAGTTTGAAAAATGTATAGCATGTTTTGCCATGACAAGAAAATAAGACTATGAAATTAGTTTCGAGTTCTTCTCAGATTGAAACAGAAAGATGAGTACAATTAGCAATTATGTGGTGACTTTAACATTAAGCAATACACATTTCTGGACTTGATCATTCAAAATTATTGTATTGGATAGATCAGATCAATAGTAACCAACACAGGCGCATTTATTTTTCTGTAGTGTTATACGAATCTTATGGAAGTTGTAAATTAAAACTTAGAGGCTAGTCTTAGTTTTAATACATCTTAAAAATTATATTCATGTAAAATGGTGAAATTTCCTCAACTATGGTAGAAATTGCTGTCTCTTAATCATAACAAAACTACTATCAAGATAAAATTCTGGGATGGTTGTTTTCGGGTCTTATGGCGCAAGGGCCATATTCGGCCAAGCTGCGCCAAACACAAGACAGACTACACAATGATCGAGGAAGAAAAAGCAAAAAGGTAGGCAAGGGTAAACATGAAAAGGAGGAAAGATCACTCTGGTACCTTGGAATTTTAAAATTCTGGAAACTGTTCTCTGGAATATTGTTTACTCTTATACACTTGGGAATTTATATCATGCACTTTTGGAAATCATATGGGTGGATTTCTTGAGGTTTGACAGTAAATTTGCATAAAATGTCAAAGAGTTAAAATTCAGAAGTTAGGCATCAAATATGACGACAGGGTCTAAATTCAAAATAGTCAAAACAAAGAGTCAAATTAGAGGTACAAAGTACGACTAATGATTGCTAATTTCGAACCCTGACGTTATGTAAAAACCTTATTTTTCAAATAAAAGAAATACAATGAGTCACAGGCTAAAGCTTTTGGTCACTTTTATTTCTCTTAAATAAAAACAGACATATACTGTCTGTCTACCACAAGAATTGTTCCCACCAAAGTCTACGACTTGTCTGTTGCCATAGAAACAGATATTATCCCATTTTCAGTAAGCGATGCCTGAAAAACAAAATCAAGTTTGCCGCACTGTTGCATTTGATAAAGTTTTTACTTGTTGCCATGAAGATCTAGAGAGGTAAATTACCTCTTTCATCTGCAATGCTCGCCCAAAACGAAGACATACTCTTATCCCTCATACTCAAAATGAACGAGTCCTGTTCCTACAGCAACCACCACCCAGACTTTGTGGCAAGAGCAGTTATCGTGATAGACAGAGTAATAAAATAATAGAAAATAATTTATCTTAATAAACACATTTTGTTTACTCTTCCAAGAGCAGACATAGAAGGTAAAAAAATTGGCTGCTTCTAATGACTAGAGCATCAACGAAATTCCCACGGGCATTAGCTGGAAGAAAAAAACAATACTTTTGTCACAGATGTCCTTCCAGTGTTTGTCTTATGTACATTCTCAAGGATAATAAACGACATTTTGTTTTACAAATTCTCACCCACACAGAATGCAAAACTGTACAGAGCACAAAAATAGTATTAGGACTACGAGTGACATTGCACACTTATAAAATGAACGCAGTACCAGATGGAATGTCTGAACCACAGAGAGATGATTTGTTTCCTGAGAGCGAGATATTCAGAGTGGACACAAAAGCCAATGATGAGATGAGTACCCAGGCAAGTGCACTTTAGATATTGGTTCCGATGCAGTTCCTCAGTAGTTCTGATATTTCCGTGAAGGAGGGCCGGTCTTCGGGTCTGGAAAGAGAAAGGAGAGCATTAGTGCCAAGTGCTGATTCATTCGTTCAAACAGATTAATCCATTAACATGACAGCACAAAGATAAATCGCACACAAATAGCAGGAAACACGGTTCCTACTCTTTAAGCTAAACAAAAATGAGTGCCTTTTAAAGGCCACATTTTGCATAGGTAGTTAATTAACGTAGCACAGGAGCAACGCAATGGGCTACGATGTTAATTAACTACCTACGACCTACCTATAGACGGTCTGGGAACAATCCCGAAGGGAAAGATTCAAGGACAACACCTCATTATTTTGAACCACTAAATAAAATAGGCAGTGTAAAAAGTAAAATTTTTTAAACAAAAAATAAGGTTTTTTGACAAAAATGAAGGTTTTTTAGGTAGGTAGGTAGGTAGGTCATTGAATTAATGTCACATGGATTGATACAACGGGTAATTGGCGAAGGCCTTGTCATTTTGTACCACGGTCAGATGATGAGGTGAACACCTGAGCTGGCACCCCACTCTCCAAACTTCCACAACATGCTGCCGCTGGTCTAAGGTACGCCACACATTGGTCCAACATCAGTCCCATGACACTAAATTGGATGAAATACTCATGCGAATTTACGTCGCACTGGGGCAACACAGTGAGCCACTGTTGACAGTCCGGGATCAATCCCGAAGGTAAAGATCCAAGAACATCTTGTAATTTTGAAACATGCTCAGATGACAAGGTCAACACCTGAGATGGCACCCCACTCTCCAAACTTCCACACCATGCCAACAAGAGGATATTTGAGTCCAGGAGAGATTTAACATACACCAGTCCCTGCATACATAATGGTCTTTGGCTGAACTGAGTTTCAAACTTGCAACCCTCCGGTCGCTAATCCATTGCTCTTCCAACTGGGCTAAGGTGGCCCCACACACATTTTGCATAAATCACATTAAATTAAGCTGAAAGCGCACAGGTGAAGAAACTTTCACGAGCACAGGTCTCATGAATCCAATTTTAAAAATATCAACTGCATTGGCATTATGTGTTACTATAACTGAGTACCCTTGATGAATAATTATACACACAGCTATACATCTCGCCTGGGCTCGAGGACTCTGCTACTGGACACTTGATAGGTAGGTATTTTTATTAACATCGCACTGGAGCAACACAACGGGCTATTGGCGACGGACTGGGATCAAACCCGAAGGGAGAGATCCAAGGACACCACGTAAACCAGTCGGTGGGAAACTTTCAATTACTTCCCTACTTGAAACAAGTAGCCTGATCTGACAAGTTGCATTTCCAACTGCATGGCAGGGTTTGTTTAGCTGGCATCCAATGGAATTCCTGGAATCTCTTAAAGGTGAACACTAAATGCGCAACCTTTCTGATGAGAAACAACTGTTCATGTCCTGCATTCGTTCTGATGGGTTAGGCCTCTTCCAACAGTACAATGAGCCACTACACAAATCTAGGCATGCCAAATTATGGTTAGCCAAATTACGCATGGGACTTTGGGGTCTTGCCATTTCCTCCTAAGTCACCAATATTACAGAACACATGTGGGATGCCATGCACTGTGTTGTGGACCCACAAAAATCCTGCATTTTTGAATATAACTGAATTGTGGACCACTCTGCAGGAAGTATGGTGTTCACAATGCCTACAGAATACTTCCACACGTTCATGGAGTCCATGACCCATTGTATTTCTGCAGCTCTATACTCCTATGGGATGCTCACTAAAAATTAAACTAGTGTACCACTTTTTCTGGCACTTCAGTGTATGTGTATATGTTGTGTATGCTTTTATAAATACATATACAATTTTTTTTTGACAAGTTGTCTAATAGGAAATATTTTGGAAATCAATTACATGTACAGGTTGTTTACAAGCATTTTTATACCTTTCTCAGGTCAAAAATCTTGAGCCCCATGATCACAAACATGTAAAGAGCTTTAAGTGCAGTCTGAAATTACTAGGGAAGATAAGTGGGTATTTTAACTAACGTCGCACTGGAGCAACACAACGGGATATTGGCGACAGTCCAGGATCAATCCCAAAGGGAGAGATCTGAAAACACCACCACGTAATTTAGAATCACGGTCAGATGACGAGGCAGCACCTGAGCTGGCACCTCACTCTCCAAACTTCCACACCACGTCAACATTTGAGGCCATGACAGATTTATGACCCTTTGTACATGATGGTCTTTGGTTGGATTCGAACTCGCAACCCTCCTGTTGCTAATCCGTTACTGTTCCAACCGGGCTACCGCGGCCCTTGAAATTACTGGGAAGTGGACTCTCTAATTTGTACCCCAAATACACCTCCTGTGTTTTAAAATGAATGGAACCTGATTTAATATCACATATTTATGATGAATATATGCAGTCAATGAATATAATAGATACATACAATGGATAGATAAGTAAAGAAAACATCACTCACTTGTAATACCAACACTTCCTCATCACACTGTAAACTGAATCCGGGCAAGACTCGGGTTTAGCTAGTCGCTCGTTACGTTCAAACATTCGCAAGATATCACTCCCGACCATTCCCTGAAGAAATGGGAAGAAAACACACATGAAACTAACTTACAAGAATTTATAACTCAAAGCAAATCATGAAATATATGTTTGAGGAAATACACGACTTCTTAAAATGTCATTATTAAGGTTCAACTTGCAGTTGAGCCCATTGCGTCTCATGTAAAAATGAGTAATTGAAGTATATATTTAATTTTCAATGCCTAGGACACAACAATATCAGCAAAAGATTAAGTACAACATACAAAGACAAACAGTAAAAAGATTTTAAAAATTAGTACAACACACAAAGAGAAACAATGAAAAGAAAGACATAGTCATTGCAAAAAAAGTTCCCGTCTCCTAATACCTAAACTCAGAAAATCTGTCGAGGGTTCTATATCGAAGCAGATGGTTTGTGTCCATAACTTCTCCAGAATTAGAGGAGGCAGAAAGTCTTGGTGGAGACACCCAAATTGTGCTTGAAGATCGTGCTGGTATTTTGATGTCATGGGAGTGTTTTATATGAGTACTATTTTCCATACAGAAATCTTGCCATTTGGATGCTGCAGCAATTTTGAACCCCTTTTCAGCAAGAAAGTATGGTGCTGATTTCCGTAAAGATTGAAATGGCCTGGATGGATGTTTGGGTTTTATGGTGCAGGGTCCATAAGCGGACAAGCTGCGTCATGCAATGGCCTGGCATCCATTATAAAACTATTTGTTTCCCGACATTAAGGACTGCAGCAGTTCTTTGCATAGAAGAATCTGAGATAATAGTGGGGATTCATAGGAACCAATAGATTGGATAGCTGCTTGGTAGGTATTTTAATTAACGTCACACTGGAGAAACACAAAGGACTATTGATGACAGTCAGGTATGAATCCCAAAGGGGAAGAACCGAGAACACCACCACATAATTTTGAACCGTGATCAGATGACGAAGCAACATCTGAGCTGGCACCCCACTTACTCCAAACTTCCACACCACACAAACATGAGAACATTTGAGGTCATGACAGACTTAACATGCACCAACCCCCATGTACACAACAGACTTGGTTAGACCTAGTTTCAAACTTGCAATCCATCACTCTTCCAACTGGGTTACAGATGTTCACCAAGGAAAGGACCAATAGAATTGTTCTAGAGGTTAAAAGAATCCTTGGATTCTATAGAAAGATGCAGTTACTTAGTCATTGAGTATTATGGGATAAAAGCAACACTACACTACTAGAAATGCTAAAAGGGTTAAAAAGACTAAGGACCCAGCAAAATTATGTGTGCCTACCTGGTAGGGTTTCTCTCCGTAAGACAATGATTCCCAAAGTGTAACTCCGTAGCTCCAAACATCAGACTTGCTGCTGAATCTGAAGTAATAAATGCACTCTGGAGCATACCACTTGAGGGGCCATTTGCCAGCAGTCTCCGCCTAAACGAAAAGTCTTCAATTTAGATACCTTCATCACAAATTTACTTGTGAACTTTACAATAATTAACTTATACTATATTAGGTCGATGCAAAAAGTTCGTCCCGTTTTTTTGACAAAAATTAAAGAAAAATTGTATTTATTAAAAATTACATTTAATCAATATAGTATGTGCCGTTCTGTTCGATGACCATTCTCCATCTCTCCAGTAGCTGCATCATCCAGCGCTCATAGAAGTTCTGAGGTTTCTGGCTAAAGAACTGATCCAGGTGACGAAACTTTCAGAACCATTTAAAGCATGTGGAATCGTTCAATGGTACTCTCACCATACACAACATATATCTTCTATTGCATCTGCAAAGCATTCTTACCTTTTCGGAAATAAAAAAGCGTATGTCGAAAATGCTCCTTATTTTCTGTCATTTTTAATGCTTAACAAAATTTTAAAAACACAGCCAAATAACACAATATTTTCCCCAAGTACTCACTGAAATTCCTTCTTTCAAACAGCATTGAAACTTTACACGTGTGAAGTAGATAACACTTCCGTTTTGCGATGCAATGCCATCTAGTGCCAAAAACAGGACGAACTTTTGCATCAACTCAATAGTAAACAATTTACAGTCAGAATGAACTTTTTGGTAGATTGAAGTTACCATGAGTTCACTAGAGTGTGGTACCATGCTGTACCACACTCTAGTGAATATTGTTTCAAAAATGTTTTGTAAATATATATTTGAATTCCTTATATTTTGACTGAAATATTGGGAACTTTGGGATTATTTTTCCTATTTATGAAAGCCTGTCATGTACTTATTTTATTCAAAGAGGAAATTTATTTAGTTTCCTCCTCATGACTTTTAATACATATTTTAGTATATAATATATATTATCTTTATTTAAAATATAATTGGCCTTAGGCAAAGAAATTTTGTATTCACACACGTTTTATAACTTAATTTCTGTTCACCAGTGGATTTCTATAATTTATTTACAAAATTTTATAAAAGATATACCATGCTTCTAATTAAATACAACATGTTTCTGCAATAGAATATTTCAGGTTTTAAAAACCGATGTGTGTATTAGTCTTGGATATAAAAATATATCAAACATTTTTCACTTTTTTATAATAGGATGATAAATTTAATTATATAACTGATATTAATATATAATTTATAATATAACTTAAAAAGATTTCTGACAAAAAGTTTTCTTTGGTTCTGAAGATGTTATGGAAAAATAAATGGATTTCCAAATGTTGAAATATTTGTTACTTTTAAGTAAGGGATAAAATATTTGAGCAACTTAAGTGCTATTTAACCTAATAAGTGTATATTTGCATTTGAAACATATTTGCTTACCCTGTAGTATTCTTTGCCTAGACCCAAAGCTCTCGACATTCCAAAGTCACTGATTTTCACAAAGCTTTCATTAACTAAGAGCACGTTCCGTGCTGCCAGATCCCTATGTACGAACTGTTTGCTTTCTAAGTATTCCATAGCTGATGCCACTTGCAACATAAGCAAAAGGACTTCCGAGAAACCGATCTCGCTATAAGTAAAATAGAACGAATAATCAATATAGATTATGCATAAAAATATCAAGTCTCAAACTTATGCTTATATGTGCTTATAATACTAATTTACTTAGACAGTAAATTTGTATTATAAGCATTGATTTCTGAATTCTAAATCCTATAATTTGAGAAAAAAAGACTAATAACACCATAAATAGGACTGTTGGTTGTTTTGGGGGGTTTTGTGGCACAAGGACCATATCTGGCCAAGCTGCACCAATATGACACAGACAACGTCAACTAATGAACATACACACATAAGGAAAGTTTTACTGACAAAAGGGGTTTACTCTCTTGTATCCCTTAAGCTTGATAAACTTTGAAAGCTTAACTGGTTGAGGAATAAGCAGCAACCAGGGAGGAATTGAAACTGTGCCACTTAAAACTTGTAGATTGCTAGTGCAGCGGATGAACCCTCTGCCACGATAACCCTTACAAACAGGGCGACACGAGACAGGCAACATCAAGTAATGAACATACACATACAAGGAAAGTGTTACCAATACAGAAGAGAGAAATGCACCCAGGGAGGAATCAAACCTGCGCCACCTACAACTCACAGGTCAGATTTTTAAGATTTTAATTAATTGATTGGCCATATAAGTTTAAACTCATTGGACATGAGATATATACAACTTACAGTGTAGTTTCTAGATCGTCTTGATTTATGTTATTTAAACATTATTATGATGGTTTATAAACATAACAGGGCAAGTGTTTGAAAAGTTAAAACAATTAAAATTATTCTTGAGCCTAGTTGCATTTATTCTTTCATTTGAATTCATTTCATGATACAAATCCATAACACTTAATATTTTAAACAAGAGATGATTTAATTTAAAATTTTACTTTTTAATGCATGGGGTGAAACTTAAGTAGATGTTCAAAATCTAACTGTGGTGTGTGTACTTTGGTTGGAAATAAGAATCAAGACAAAAGCTGTTTCAAATTCTGTCGAATTTTATCTCATTTGGAGGTATGAAATGAGCACATTGTATTTATCATAAATGGATTAAATAAGCTATCAAATGTCAGTAATGGCAGTGCCATCAATAGGTAGGTATTTTAATTAACGTCGCATTGGAGCAACACAACAGGCATTGGCGACGGTCCGGGATCAAACCCCCGAAGAGGAAGATTCAAGAACAACACCTTGTCACTTTGAACCATGGTCAGATGACGAGGTGACACCTGAGCTGGCGTCCCACTCTCCAAACTTCCACGCCAACATGAGGACATGGCAGATTTAACGTGCACCAGCCCCCTTTGTAGAAGACGATCTTTGGTTGGATTCGAACTCGCAACCTTCCTGTTGCTAATCCGTTACTCTTCTAACTGGGCTACCACAGCCTCTACCATCAATAGATAAGCAATAAAGAAACTTTTGAGCAGATGCTATATGCAGGACTGCTATTATAAAAACCACCATTTTGGTATACATTGAAGTCATGCATAAGGGTCACAATTTAAACCACATAAAGTGATTATAAAGTAAATACTAGTCATAGAAGAGCACAGAAACATGTGTTTCATTTATACTATAAATTATGCACTAATTTTACCTGTGAAGTCTCAGGTATTTGCTAAGAGGCCCTAAAGGAGCCAGTTCCATCACTAACATAAAAGAATTTGTGTCCGAAACACCTGCAATAGAAAAACAATGAGGGATATTTTTAAAAGAATGAATTCTGTAAGATACATCAAGTATCAAAGTAACTAGCCTTTAAAAAGTTTCTAGAAGCTAAATATAAATTAAAGTATTTGACAATTCAGTGCACTTTAAAATTATATTATTTTACTTAATGTAATTGACAAACAAGTCAATATTCATTTTAACCATATTGAAGACCATGTAAAAATATTTAGTGGAAAATAATGCCTGTTGAATTTTATTGCATGTATTATGAAAAAACGGATATAGTATTCAAGTTTAAAAAATATACTTACCAATTAATCTCACTATATGCGGATGGTCAAGAGCAATCATTGTTTGAGCTTCCTTCAGAATTTCACTCTGAAAGAAATAACCTGGTAAGAAATGACATGTAGCACAAATTTGAATTAAAGAACAATCAAATTGAAAGTTGTGTTTCTTGCTTAGGAATTCTTTACAGGAATGAATATTTTAATTTATCCCTTTATAGACATTTCTTGCTAAACATGGGTTCATAAGAACGAAAGCTATTTTAAAAACAATTCTATTTAGTGACCTACAAATTATTGGCTGAAACTCTTTGAATCCTTAACTTTTCATTACCAGATACAATATTAATATCCTAATAATGACATGAAACTTAAAAAATCTTTGGATGCATTTCCTTTTAAAAGGCCATGTTTTGTGCTCTCAACGTTTGTGTGAAGAGAAATTTATAGCTTTGCCTCCTTTCCTAAATAATACGATTGCAGGTGGCTATGTGAAAGGAAGAATTGGAGAGCATATTACTGGAAAACACTTGTAACAAGGACAAAATTGTACTTAAAATTATAAAACTTTTTCTTTTCAAGAAAAACCCTACAAAACTTTTAATAATTATTTTTGAAGTAAACTTTCTTCACACATACTGCTACGAGTAACGTCCATTTAAGATTCCTCATTATAAACTAAACGAGTAAACCAGAGTCTTACTTTTGGATTAGGCACACTGCTGCTCTTCAGCATCTTTATTGCAAATTGCACTTCAACTGGTCCAGAAGAAAAAACGCCTCTGAAAACATCACAAAAAATGCCACTACCTGTACAAGAGAAAGAAATCAGTTACCATGTGTATGCAGGCACGTAATCAGAAAATAATTTCAGAGGGCAATCTTCTTGGGGTTTTATACCAAAAGGACGTAACACTAAATGAACATTATATTTAATGATTTTTTACTGCTTTCAGACATCAACATACACTTAACCTCTATTTGCACTGATTAAATTAGCTACCATGTATTTTTGAATGTTTTTAACATTCAAAATATGTTGAGGAGGGCATAACATGAACCTTCCCTCTTAATGCGTACCTGGTCATACATGTCTAGGTGAACAGACAAGATTTTCATCATCTTGTGAACATTGCCCTTCCTATTTAGACATGCATCTAGTACATAGATAGATTCTGTTTGCTTCAGCAGACATATACTAAAATGAGCATTTCATTTGCAAATAAATTTGCTATTTTCAGATGTCAGTGATTTTTCTATTGGGCTTAATAAAATTTCTATTTACATTAATTAAGCTGACTTTAGCATTCATTTTTATAACATCAGAAACATTTCAAGGAGTGCACGATATTGAAAAGGTCCCTGCTTCGAAGAAAATCAATTGCTTTTGGATATACTAAACATAATTGAAGAGCGGTAAAGTGGTAAGTATAACCCAAGTGGTAGTTAATTGGGTAATAACTTCAGAAGAGTAAAAGAGTAGATATCAGATGGGATTATTTATTCTTCAGTAAATAAATGTTGGGATGACATTCAGTTTTTACTTCCATCAAGCATACTAGTTAATGGCACTAAAGCTTCTGTCTTTGCATATGGCTTGGAAACTCTAACTTGGGAAGCGTCTTGACAACACTGATGAAGATATAGTGCAGCTATGATGAGAAGGCTGCCATAAACCTAAATCATTTGCGGCAATTCCCATAGGTGATTATTTAATTTGCCAACTCATTATCACTGCTCATGCTTCCAGCACTGAGCTTGGAGCCAGAATCCGAGGTACAGAAGCCAACTGCGGAAGTGCATTGTTTACATTTAACTGGCCCTCTAATCGAACAGACACAATTAGATGATTGGAAATGTCTCACAAAACTATGGGCATGTGGGCTAGCAGCTGAACTACTAGCTTGTGGCCACCTAACAACTAAACTCTTTCCCATCACTAAGGAACTGCACATCTTTTCACTTCTCCACCAGCAGCAAGATTGCTATATGTATGTTGCTTATTATTCATTATACTTTCTTGTCAAAAATTAAATAACCTTGTCTAGAAAAATAGACTTTAGCATTTTAATTAATTTATCTGAAGAAATGGACCACTGTGATGTAGAACCATAACACAATTCTCCACTTACACATGTTCATGTAGGTCCTTTTCTATATTAAACAAGAAATAATTTATACATGTCCCATAATTTGAAATGACATCACACCACTATTACAGCTTTCTTTATTTCACAACTTCTTCAAATCCACACTGGGGCCATTGTTGCTCAGTGGGTATGCAGACTGCACTAGCAACCTTCGAGTTGTAGGCAGTGCAGGTTCGATTCCTGTCAGGGGCATTCCTCCCTGGATGTATTTCTCTTTTTTAAAACTTTCATTGCATGTGTCTATTACTTGATATTGTATGTCTTGTGTCTGGCACAGCATGGCCAAATATGGCCCTTGAGTCATAAAACCCCAAAACCAACCAATCAAATCCACACCGAAGTCAGCTGTCCTCCAGGAAAGGCTCTGTAGGATGGTCAAAATCAAAATGCTTTCCACTGTTCAATACCAACAACCAGACCCAAACGAAACCCATAACAGTCAAAAGGTAAGTAAAAGGAAAGGTATACACACCTATCTTCTCCTTCAGATCTATCGCTTTCTGGTCAAGATTCAGAGGACCTCTCTGACACTCTCTCAATGTAAGATAAGCCAAATCAGATTCCTCTCTGGACAAGGTGCTGACATCACTAATACCTGAAACAAACCATCAAGACTTGATACACAATTCGTTAATCAACATCAGCAGGACTCAATTTACAAGATGGCAGTAAAGAATATACAGAATACGAACAAGGGGAATTTCTAAAGTTTTGGGAATTGTGTTATAAATTTTCGTGTATTTTACACAATAATTTATCAATAAAATTTCTGTTTATCTGCATCCACTTATCCCAGAGCAAAACCAGTCTTTTAGGCTATCTTAAAACTTTTGGGGAGTCTCTTTTATCCATTCGTTCCATACCAAGGCAACGTGAGGTCATTTGCAGTCAAGACAGATTTAACATGCACCAGCCCACATGTACACGAGTCTTTGGTTGGATCGAGTTTCGAACTCTCAACTATTCGGTTGCGAATCCGCTATTCTTCCAAATGGCTTACAGCATTTGTAAGAAATGGCTCTGAGAATTTCAGCACCTTTCATATTTGCACAACTAACACTTAACAGATGCGTATTCACCAAGTGGCTAAGTTGCACTGATTGGGTTCTTTCGCAATTCGTCAACAAGCCACAAATTTTAAAGCTGAAATTGAAGCCATAGCCCAAGTCATTTCTAGACTTCTTTCCATCACTTCTTATAACAAAACAGTCATTCTGGTTGACTCACAGGTGGCAATCTTGGCCTTATGGTCCTATAAACAACCTCACTGCGTTCGCTTGGCCAGAGATTGTTTAATTGCCAGTAACTTGGGTTGATCATTGCCTTCCAAGCCATTGCGATATACCAGGCAATGAGTTAACAAGCAAGCTACCTAATACCTAATGGTTGTCTTCTACCCCAGCCATCCAGCCTTTTCCCTTACCTCCGTACTTGCAGGTTGGTAGAGCGAAAGACAAATAAGTTTGTCTGCGACCATCAAAAGCTTAAGGCCATGGACAAAACATGGAGCAAGCTTTTGTCTGATTTAGTTCCAGCTAATTTGCTATGGCAAATTTTCGAATTTTAACTGGACATGACTTTTGAAGAGGACACTTACACCACATTGGTGTGCATGCTTCTCCTGACTGCCCCTTTTGTTCGACGGGGAGCTTTATGGATTTTAATCATCTTTTATCTTGCACTTTTTTATCTGACGATCACATTTTAGTTGATGACCTTTTTAGCAGATCTGATTTATACTGAGCTGCTCATAGGAAATAATGGTCCCTGGACTTTTCCTGACGTAGGGAAAAAAACATTTGCTGATATATTTGTCAATTTTTGAAGACAAATCCTTGTAAAAAGATAAGTGGTACAGTGCTAGTATTGTTGAAATCACTTGACATACATACAGTAAACATTTACCTAAATCAACTAAAATACCCTCGGGACACTGATTCACAGAAGTGGAAGACGGTGGTGACGGAACATCATTGCTAAGCAGGCAAATAACATCACTGCTCCCACTTAGGGTCGCGTACACAGAGTTGTCGAATGGTGAGGACAATTCATTCACGGTGCAGGGGGGAGAGTTGATTCTTCCATTGGAAGAGAGATGAGAGTCTAAGAACAGAGTGTCGTTCAAGTCACACAGTGAGGGCACAGTCTGAACCACCTCGGGGTTTCGAGCGGACACAGTCTCGTGGTTCGGTCCAACCAGAACACAGTTCGGGCTGTTCCGATCCACTTTGAGAAAGGGTGCCCCATCTTGCACAGCGTCTCTCTCTTCTGAAGCGATATCACTGGGGAATATGTCTTCACTGAAGGATTCCAGTCCAAACTGTAAAGGAATATAACAGCATTAGTAGAGAAATTGTTGGAGAACAATTATACTGTCAACGTTTACGAAAAATGTCCACAGCATCAAACATTTAGTAATTACACTACAAGCATGAAGGTGGTAAGCAGGTCCTGTGGTATTGGAGGTTTATATGAAAACCTCAACAAATCATCCACATCCTATCTTTTAAGACAATATTTTACACAGGTCATTCTCAGGAAAATTGGGAATATGTTTCCACTTTTCACATAAAAAGTGATGTTTTAAAACTTTATTTTTGTTAGTAAAAAATCTTCATATTACTGATGAAGATAATGATATAGAAGTGCTAAATAAAGATCAAAATGTTTTCTTTACTGAATAAAATCTCCCATAGAATGTGATTTATCATGTCAGTGGATTGTCACTATTTAATGTTTACTTTATATTGGTTAGATAGTTGTTTTGGGGTTGTATGGCACAAGGGCCAAATTTAGCCAAGCTGCGCCAAACACAAGACAGATTTATCAAAAAACCTTTCCAGTATTTTCAACAAATTTATCACAAATACCTTTCCACCGAAGGAAAATACAAGAATCACCTGATCATGTCTGTTGATGAAACAGATTTTTTAAAAAATCGTCAATATCCCAAAACAATTCATGACTTCAGAAGCATTTTTGAACATGTCAAAAATTTGCAATACTGCTAATAAAATAAGATTTACTCAGTTTATTTCTTTTTAATTCCTTCAGCCATATGATGGACCAAATTGTTATAGATATTACTTTTCCAGTTAAAACCAACTTTAAAAAATTATATATGTTTAATCTATGTATTAATTAATATAACATCTACCTGGAAAGCAAATATCTAGACATTTCAAAAAATTATTATTCTTAAAAAGTTAGGAAATTCCCAATTTTCGTTAGCCCACATTCCAAATGAATACTTTGACAAGTGCCTTTGAACAAAAATGCTTTGCGCAAAAGTAAAATAATTTACTGGAAAAATATCAGTGTTAGGATAATGAAGACTTAATTGACACAATTAGACATGTGTTCATAGTTTCACAAATTAAGAAAAAGAAGCTCAAATAAAAAAAATATATAAAATGAAATTACATAAAAGTTAAAAGTAAAAATGCAAGAATCATTCCTCAAACAAACATCGCCGAGTCTCACTCACCAACAAATCAAACTCAGAAGTAACATTAACATTTGCAGGTAAAGTTATTCAGCAGGTCTTCAAGCAAAAGAAAAATTAGGGTTTTTTCAAGGCTATTTTATATTTTTTAATGCCACATTTCCCAAAGATCACAATAGATTAACTCACGAACACAAAGGTGAAGAAACTTTTAATGAGTGCTTGTTTGGGTCTCACCTGACCAGTTAAAAAAACTTTTAGCTAACCTATAAAAATATTATGTCCTAGATTTTTTTATGTGACTTTAATTTGAACACGCATCATTTATCTTAGTTTTTGAATGCAGATGAAATTAAATATGCAGTTTTCTTGAAAAAAATTAAGGTTTTAAAAATTAATAGATAACTTTCAGCAAATATCAAGGCTTCACAAGGGCCCTTAAAAATTAGAATGAAGAGTTTTTAAAGGCTTGTGGGACTATGTAGGGTTACCACTCTTCCTGAAAAAGAAAAATTAGGACCTTAAAAAGGACCTGATATTTCATTTTTTTTTCACTACACTACTATACTTCATATAGATCACAATAGATTAACTTATGGTGTAAGCTTGAAACTTTCACAAGCACTATGTTTAGGTCTCACGGAACCAGTTTAAAAATTTAAATTTTTAGCTTACTGTTACGATTTATATTTTATTTGTTTATCTGTGCAAATGCAAGATGTGCTCCTAGTATTCTAATAATCTGCTAAATGTATTTTAACTTATTACTTAACTTACAATGATTTGTATGTTTCCTACTGAGTTACTCGTTTTGCACATATATCTGTGTGATCCATTTAGAACATCCCATGTAAGTAAATTGAAAATACAATTGTTAAATAAAGCCACTTTGACTACAACACTTACCTACAAATATTATGCCATCGATTTTCAATGATACTTGACTTTGAATGATTAACCCACATCCCAAACTAAATTAAATAAAACATGCATTCAAAATGCTTTGTTAAAATTAAGGCATTTTGAGAAATTGAGGTTTTTAAGAGCCCTTTAAAATCTAAAATGAAAACTTCAACCTTCTTAAAGCTTTTTAACCACTTAACGCATTTACCAGTGTCTGACGCGGGCGAAAGTTACCGGCAAATTTGCACAAGCCCGTGTCTCACACGGGAGCTCTTGTATCTCGCGTTATTTTATTTCTAATGCCCCCACAACTGAAATTGCAAAATATAACTTACACTATACCTCTATATATTCATTTTCTGTCAAAAAAAACTCGATCATTTTTTACCAGTTTTTCCAAAAAAAACTTGTGCTTTAAGTGGTTAAGGCCTGTAGAAACCCTGCAATAGTTGCTAATTTAGAAAAGTGGTACATGCCTATCAGGTTAAAGGCTGGTTGATTCAGTTTATGGCAAAAGGGCCATATGCGGCCGAGCTGTATTAAACACAAGACAGCAATATCAAGTAAATGGCTATGCATTCACTACAAAAGTTTTACTGACACAGAAGAGAGAAATATTACCATATTTAGAATAAGAAATCAAAGAGAAACAGATAATGTACCTCTGAAATTTCCGTTAATGTGGGAGAAGTGCTACTGTCTACAGAGGCACAAGAATCGCAGCTGGTCTCCGTCCTATTTTCCTGCACAGGCAGCTTTTTCCTGGGCTTTGGCACAGGATGCACTGCTCCATTGGAGTTCAGCTGGTCGTTCAACGAGGATGCCCGGCAGCCCTCGTCGATGACTGCAGTGCAGGAGAGGATGGGCTCGCAGCTACCCCCTTCCGAGGTTGACAGCCGCGTTGGCATGGATGACAGCTGGGCCCGTATCTTCGAATGCGAGACGACAGATGGCGAAGAGGCACTTCGAATAAATGGCTGAGGAATAGGCAAGCCATTGTGAACTGTTTTGCTGGATACAGTTTCCTCCATCGAAGTATTCTCACCCAGGCTGATGGACCGGCCGGTCGTCGCCAAGGCTTCCCGGTTTGCATAGACCGGTCCACTCCTCTTACAGAGTTTATTCGCCAGTGATAAACGAGGTGCAGGTACTGGTATAGACTTGTGAGGTTTCTTGGCAGCATCCGAGACCGCCTTCGACAGACTGTGGATAGTGGTGCCGTTGCAGTTGATGTGGCCGTCGTTCGTCTTGTCTCTCTCGATCTTGGTTTTCCTGTGGGATGCCTCAGGGGTGCCCTTCTTGCCCTTGCGGTCAGTCGTCACTGACCCGTCACCATAGATGAACAAGGAGAGGAAGGCCGGCAAGAAGTCGAAGCTTGAGGCCTTCTGGATGTTTCCTTTCTTTCCCTCCTTGAAGGTGCCATTGCTTGCGAAGGAACTCTTGCGGGAGCAGGTGGGCGGGGTCGAGGGGTAATTGCTGATTAACTCCGGAGAAATTCGCGCCCGCACTGACCGCGCTAGGTCTCCCCCTTCCAAGTTGTCATCGCTCAGCGATGGGTACAAGCAAGTTCGTACATTGGACGTGGATGGATTCGAGTGACTTGCGTTCTGTGGAAGAGTCTGGGAGAACTGGGGAGCGACTGTTGAAAAGAGTTTAGAAAACAGTTTGCGCTGGTTCAGGCTGTTCAAAAAGCGGCTCGCTTTAGAGGGCGGAGATCCAGCCTCTATGTTTGATACCCCCTGGCCCTGCCGGAGGGTTGAGGACTTATTGCGCTCTAAAGTTCCACTGTTGCCACTCGATTGATGATGATTACTAGTCCTAGTTTCCGACACTCCGTCTGAACTCCGCGACCTGGATTGAGATGCACTGTTGTCACTGGATCTACGAGGGGGAACGATACACGGATCTTGCAAAGAACACCAAAGACCATCGCTGAATAAAGTGTAATGACTCACAAGCTAGAAAAATGTGCAGAGCATATTAGAAACATATTCTATTTTTAAGAAAACAAGAAAAGGAACAAAAAATATATAAATCTGATTGTGCAAATTTCAACGTAACTATTAGCGAAATAAGGCTGGGCTCAGCTTTGCCACTTTTTAAATACTTTTTATAAATGAGTATCCTCTATAGGAATATCTGTATTTGGTGTGTGCTAGGAAACTAATTCAGAGGACTATATCTAGCCTGGGGTCTGCTTGAACTTATTTAGAGAAGTTAAGGTCTGTTGGCTGGTTAACCCCTTCAGACAGCCATATCTCGTCTGTGGGAGTGATGCAAATATTTGGAGGGCAGTAATTGGTCTGATAGCCCAATTTAAATATTTCAAGGGCTGTATCTGGCTGTGGGCCTGATAAAAAATATTTTGAGAGCCGTAACTGGCTTGAAGGTTAAACTTGTCCAGAGGGCCATATCTCATCTTTGGACTGGGTAAACCTATCCTTAGGGCAGTATCTGGTATGCAGGCCTGATACAAGACCATTTCTGGCCTGCAGGCTGGATAAATCTGTCCTTCGGGCCATATCTGAACTGTGGACCAGTTAAACCTATATCTTGAGAGCCATATCTGGTCTGCGGGACAAATAAAAATATTTGGAGGGCCATATCCGGTCCCTGGGCCTAAAATCTATCTATTTGCTATAACTGATTTATCTTACATGTATAGTTTTTGTGATAGGCTGGTCATCCTGATGAGAACAGCTATTTCTCAAATAGCTTATAAACTAAAGCCTTTTAACCCTACATAGTATCATGGTCAGAATTTAACATTAGCATACCAGAACCATGTGGCTTTGATACTTCTTTTCTAAGGCATGATTAGTTTTACAGTTACCAAGAAAAACACTTAAAATATTTTTAAATGTACAATGGACCAAATTTCAAGCTACAGAAGTAAAAGACAATTAAATTAATTTGTTGGTTGTTTTTGGGTTTCATGGTACAAGGTCCATATTTGGCCAAGCTACACCAAAGACAATGTCAAGTAATTGTGAAAAGAAAGGATGGAGAGAAGAGAAAGTTCACTTGGGCATTCTGGGGTCACGAACCTAATGTTTACCAGAGGCATTAAACCCTATGGGAAAAGAATAGATCAGTAGGGTATCTCTGGTTCATGAAACCAATACACACCTAAAGATACACCAAGAGGAAATTAATTTAAGAGCTACTAAATTAATGTAAGAAAAGTTTTTAAAAAAATCTGAAATGAAAGTATGCAATAGAATTCAGTAAAATTCGAAGTTTAGAAATTAAATTTAAAACATTTTTTATTTCTCCTTAAGTAGATTCGAAAGGCTAAAAATAACTTTTAAAAAATGAGATATTATAAAAGTTGAATTATTACAGCCATGATGCTTGGAAACCTCTGTCCATCTTGAATTGCAAACTCCCCGGATGGTAAAACATCAATTTTGTAATGTTTTATTCGTCCCGAGTGACTTAAACACAATGCATAGCTGCTGTCATCACGTTCGCGTACTCTGAAAGGAAGTATTAAAAATATGAGCATGCCTAAGTTACTAACCCATTTATATACGAAAAAGAATATTTTTTACTGTTATACACAAAATACATAAATGCCCGCTATTTATTATGCTATTATTTAGACAAGTGTAAAAGGAATATGTGAATAAGAAAACTAGAACTAAAATGGTAAGGTAAAATAAAACTATCACCAGCATTTGACTCAAAACTTAATGATCTATTTGAGAAAAAAAAAATTGCGCAATTTAAAGACCTAATGATCAGAAAATTTATATCAACGCTTTTAGATCAATAATATTTTTTTAATATAAACATTCCTGTCACATCAAAAGAAATACAGCGTAATAAGGTAGGTAGTTACTTAACGTTGCACTAAAGCAACACAACGAGCTATTGCCAAAGATCCAGGATCAATCCCAAAGGGAAAGATAGGACAACACATAATTTTGAACCATGGTCAGATGACAAGGTCAACACCTGAGCTGACACCCCACTCTCCAAACTTCCACATCACGCCACTGTGAGGACATTTGAGGCCACGACAAATTTAACATACACCAGCCCCTGTGTACACGAAGGTCTTTCGTTGATCTGGTTTCGAACTAACAACCCTCCAGTTGCTAATCCAATATTCTTCCATGGCCCCAGGGTTAATAAGAATTTTAAATAACTGAATATTTCCTATACATGTAAATATTTTCATTTTGTAGGAAGCTTTAATATACTATTTTTCAGATTAGATTAAAAGTACAAGAATGAAAAGTTTTTAAAAGGAGCTCACAAAAACTTTCCATCTTTATGACCACTGTCTTCAATGCTTCTCTCTGCTTCCACTCGAGACAACAGCCCATGAAACCAAGGTTGTATCTCATGTAAAGTCTTTGTAATAAGTAGTTTCATATCACTGTAGCTTTCAGTTAGATTAGTGTCTAATTTATCCTCCTGAAATAAAAAAAGGCATGCTCTAAAAACAAATACCAAATAAAAACAAATATGGTAACTCCTCAATACAAATATGCTTCTTGGGAGACAAGAAAAAGAATATGGCAAAGGCAAAAACCCCTGCTTATTATAGAAAAATAAAGGCTCATCATACTTTAAATGGTTGTTATTTCCTACATGCTGGCTAATTAGTCTTGGACCTATGGTTTAAGCTTATGCTTGTGATGGTGCAAATGCTGTACTAGCATAAAAGTTAAAGTGCTCACAATGATTATCCATGCCAGACCCAGATTCAAACCCAGAGCCTGTTGAAGTAAGGATCAGAGCGTTAACCACTCAGTCAGCTAGAGATCTTAGCAGAGAATATTCTACAAACATTAAAATTTGGAGAATATTCAAGAATTTTCTATTTGAAACCTCATTTTTCGGAAATTGGAAATCATCGATTGAAGAAATAAACCAGTAGTTTATTTCATGTATCACTCACAATATATGTAAACACTTTTATACAAATTATTTAGAATTGTTAGTTTTTATTCAAAACCATGATACATTTTTCATATATTACTGATAACGCTGTTCCCATGGTCAACATATATCCCCATATTTCTGCGCATAGTTGTTCCGAGTACATTAAACTTTTTGGATGGGAATACATTAAAAATGAACTCATTGAGTGAATCAGAAAATAACTACATGTATCTATTGTTATAGAAGAAAATAATTCACACCTTGAGCAAAATTGTTGAACAGAGCAGAATACAAAATAACTAAAATGTTTACTTCTTTTCTTTATTTCTAATGTTAGACTTAGAAAATTACTAATTTAAACTTTTTTTCATTTTATAGTCATTCATCGATTACAAAATATATTGCATGACGTTTTAAATTTTTTATACCTTTAGAAGAAAATTTTTGATTTTTCTCCAAAAGATTATTACCGACAACTTCACATCTGTATGGCTGGCTTTTGAGACTCAGCATTTTTTTTAAATTTTATCCTATGCCCATCTCTGGCCAATTGGCAATCAATCGATGAGCAACCCAATAGTTCTGAAGTGAAAAATACGTCTTAAAAGCATTATCTACAGTATTTGTAATTCTATTGTCAAGAATTTTAGGGAGTCCTTGAGGTGATCTCCAGTCATTTCATCCCGTTTGCAAAGGGGACAGATAGCTAATCTCGCTACTCCTTAAGTGTCTTTGTAGGTAGTCATGTCCAATAAAATGTCGAAAGCAAGCGACTCCTACATCTCTGGGCACAGAACCCCAGAATATGAGCTACTCAGGTAGGAGGTATTTTAATTAACATGGCACTGGCACAGCAGGCTAATGGTGACAGTCTGGGATCAATCCCAAACGGAAAGATCGAGAACACCACCCCATAATTTTGAACCATGGTCGGATGATGAGGACACCCCACTCGCCAATGTGAAGACATTTGAGGCCACAACAGATTTAACTTGCACCAGCCCCCTTTGTACATGACGGTTGCTAATCCGTTACTCTTCCAACCGGGCTACCATAGCCCAAAGGAAATACTCAGGAAAAAGTGAATCAAATATGCATCGTCAAAATCAATAGTGCAATAACTGATCAAATAACGAAACAACTTACATCTATGCCCCATTCTTTGGCTTTCCTCAGTATTGCCTTCCTAATGGTCTCCTCCGTGACACCCCAATGGGTGAGTGGCAGGACAGAATCCAAGGATTTGTTACAAGGCAACGTAGGCTTACAGGCTAGGCCCTCGACACCCTGAACGAGCTCTACAGGTCCCGCGAACTTCTGACGAGGCACGCCGCACAGACCCACCTCGCCAGTGCTAAGTTTCTTGATTCGATAATGGAGAACGCTGAAAAAGATGCAATTGTAATACGTAATGTTGATTAAGGTACACTATATACACTAAAAATCATGAAAATCGACCAAAATATCGATTTTGTTTTTATTGCTTCAAAATATTTCCCAATTTCTGAGCTTTTAAATGATATCAAGATCTTCTAAATATTCTGAATACTTTTCTAGTTATAAGGATTTCTTGTTAGGTACTGTCACCAGCACAAACATGTTTCCAAAGTTTTAAGCTCAATTTCTGAAGAACTGTTTTTGCAATACAATGATTTGTTCAAACAATGATAACTCAATGATGAATTTATCTATTACAATTATTTTCATATCATTATAATCTATATGAGGCAGTGGATGTTCTGAACTTCAGTCAGAGTTTTTAGATAAGAAATTAATTTTTAGTTGATTTTCAAATGTTAAAATTTCTGAAAAAAATCTCGACTTTTTAGACTTTCTTGGTAAAAACAATCGTAAAAATAACTTATTCCCTCTAGCAGCTTGATGGAGGGTCAAAACATGAAGAATATTAGGGATAATTTCCAACAGGAATTGGCTTTCTGGACACATTAGAATTTGAGATATCACTGTTCAAAACACATGTTAATCAGCTTATTATATTTAATTAGATAATTAATAATTAGCTTAATCTGATTTTTCTCACTGAAATTATTTTAAGCATAAGCCAATGACTTGAAAAAAACTGGATTTTTAAAGTCAAAATGAAAAAACAATCTACTGTATATGTACACCTCAAGTTCATCGAAGTTAGGTGATTTCTGTTGACAAGAATTCTATAAATTATCATTTTCCAAATGGGTTTCCACAGAATCCTGGAGTTCAATGGAAGTAAAAACTAAGGGTACCATGAAAAAATTTTAAATATATAAACGATTGTTACACATAAAAACTTTAAAATATCGTAGGAACAATTATATTTGAGATACTTTGGTTTGGTTTTTTCCATATTAGCATAAGTTAAAAAAATAACTCTAGAGATGCATTACTTTATCTCTCTCTCTCTCTCAATGCCTATTTCAAAACACCAAACACCCTATATACACAGAAAAATATCAAGTTAGGTTAGAAATCAAGGTTTGATACATTTTAATCCTTTAAATAAGAATTGTCCTCACAAAGCTAGTTAGTTACACATAAATATTTATATATTACAGAAAGAACTATTTATACAAAGGTCTAGAAACTATTGGTATTCTGGATAGTCAACGACTAGAGCAAAACTCAAGAATGGTATTTTTCCCATTAGTAATGCTGGAGATTGATAACTGAAGCGTTAAAATATCTTATTTTCAAACTAAATTGTACTTTTAGTCACATCAGGAAATATCATTTGTCAAGAAAAACAATCTCGCCAGATACCAGATACATTATAAATATATAATTAACATCTTCCTCATGTGAAAGAAGTATACTCTTGAGGTGGCACAACTAAATAGTGCAGTTAGCCATTGAGTTACAATGACACCAACTAGAGGAAATTGTTATAAGGGCACTACATAAAACCCACTTGTTTTTCATGGTTTTTTTTGACTCATACAGATACCAATATCAGAATATTTATCCCTTATGGAGGGAGCAAGAGGCCCAACCATAAAAATATTATCATTATACATACGTATAATATATTGGGTTGATGCAAAAGTTCATCCAATTTTTGGCTCTAGATGGCATTGCATCACAAAACCGAAGTGTTATCTACTTGCCACATGTAAAGTTTTGATGTTCTTTGAAAGAAGGAATTTCAGATAAGGAGATAAAATAAGGAGAATTTTCGACATATCATGGTTTTTTATTTATTTTCGAAAAGGAAAGAATGCTTCGCAGACACAAAAGATATATGTGGTATATGGTGAGGGTGCCGTTGACGATTCCATGTGCTCTAAGTGGTTCAGAAAGTTTCATCACCCGGATCAGTTCTTTAGCCAGAAGCCTCAGAACTTCTATGAGCATTGGATTATGCAGTTGCCAGAGGGATGGAGGAAAAGTCATTGAACAGAAAGAATGGCACATACTATATTGATTAAATGTAATTTTTAGTAAAAAAATTGTGCTTCAATTTTTATCAAAAAAGGACAAACTTTTGCATCGACCTAATACATATATTTAGTTAGACATGTGTCACCTTTGAGCAAACTCATTAACTAACATCTTTAGGATAGCCATTTTTTGACACTAAACGATTATTTTTATGATGAGAAATAAATCATAATCGAAATAAATTTCAAACCGAATACAATAAATGTCATATTGTATTCGGTTTGAATGAAACTACCACTATAAAAATGTTTATAAATTTAATTTGACTTAAAAGTAATAGTTAGTCTTCAATCGGCTGTGCTGTAAAACTTAAAGTTTTGTCAGTTGATGAGTTTCTGCTCTAAGCAGACGATATAAAAGCTTATTGAATAATAAAGTTAATGCTTAATGAACAGAAATGCAGAGGATTTACAAACCTTTTTTGAAAACAGAGGGACAAGACGTAGTCTGAGTTGCTCTCCCTCAGCAAGTACATGCCGTCTCTGCAGCCCCGGTCCCACAGAATCCACTCGGCCGTCTCCCTCGAAATGCTGCCGTAGTAGTACAGCATAGATTCCACGGGTACGGGTAGAACGGTTACTTCGATGGGAACACTACTGTCATTCATATTGCTCACATCTTTGCAACAGAAACCGAGTAGGGATGCCAGGCGTGAAACTGCATTGTAGCCCGTTTTGACCCTGCACAGACATCAAAGGAAAACGGTGAGAGGTATGCCTGATGCGATCACAGAAGGAACTTTATAAGAAACTAAGCTCGCTCTTACAAACCCCTCTCGAAGCCAGGAAAAAGTTTATGAAACAGAGTTAGCTAACCCTCCACGTGGCATGCTTGGACATGACTTGGAAAATTCAGTTCAAATACAGCCCTTAAAAATTTCCACATGGGAAGCGCAGACTCAAAATATTCAGAAATCTCGCCTGGACCCAACATCTTGCTCCTCAAAACATTATGGGTCTGTTACCTCCACACAGAATCCCCCAGCTGTACTTGGGGGTGTTTCTTGGAGGGTTAAAGGGACATTAATGAAAACATTTCAAAAATACATTATGCCCTATTAACATGGAGTGCACAACTTGATGAGTGCTGTGGACTGGATAGTGGAAATGGGCTACAAGTATCAGTTGGTTGTTTGGGGGTTTTTGGCACAAGGACTATATTTGGCCAAGCTGCTCTAAACACAAGACAGACAACTTCAAGTGATGTTGTGTAAGAGAAATAAAAGGGATTGGGAATATAGAATAATGGAATGAAAGCAGAAAAAGATTTCTTGGGATACCAGGAGCGCGACCCTCGTGTTTAATAAAGACAGTAAACCCATGCGAAAAGAAAAGGTCACTAGAGGATCTCAAGTCCATGAAGCCTGTACACACCTAAAGGAGATGTGCCCCTGAGGGCTGTATTAGTTTGAAGGACAAAGGTATCAGGTGAGGTTGGTTGGGGTTTTATGGCGCAAGGGCCATATTTGGCCATGCTGTGCCAGACACAAGACATACAATACCAAGTAATGGACAAACACACACAAAGAAAGTTTCACTGACACAGAGAGAGAAATACCCCAGGGAGGAATTGAACCTGTGCCAACTATAATTCGCAGATTGCTAGCACAGTGGGCATACCTACTGTGCCACGACAGCCCCTGAGTGAGGAAGGAACCGACAACAACAATTTGCACTTCTAGGGGAATTATTTAAAATCAATGTGACATGTCAAATTTGTTTTCATTAAGACTTTTAATTGGAAGTTTATCCTGTAGTAAAAATCCTTGATATCCCTAATTTCTCATTTTTTTAATTGCCCCTAATTTATATTTACTTTGCTTCATAATTGAAAGTTTAAGCACACAAACGTGCTTCAAAGATATTTAACATTTTCTGGGCAATTGCTATCAAATTTTTAAACATTCCAGGATTTTACAGTATTTTTTGTGTTTTCTTTAAACTTCGACTTATTTATAAGTCATTGAACATCGAAGATCAGTTATCTCTAGTTGGGGCAGTGCATACCTGGTTAGAGAAATGCTGGTTCCTTCTAGGTTGGATGGTTTGATTGGATTTTATGGCGCAAGAGCCATATTTGGCCATGCTATGCCAGATACAAGACAATGTCAAGTAATGGACATAAATACACAAAGATAGTTACTGACACAGAAGAGAGAAATATACCCATGGAGGAATTGATTGGTTGGTTGGTTTGGGGTTTTATGCAAGGGCCATACTTGGCCATGCTGTACCAGACACAATAGAGACGATGTCAAGTGATGAACATACATGTGCAAGGAAAGTTACTGACACAGAAGCCAGAAATATAACCAGGGAGGAATTGAACCTGCATTGCCAGTTCTTCAGGGGAAAAAATTTAGCTTTCTTAGACATGTCATGCCTGTTTTATTGAAAATCAACTTATATCTTTTACTGGGTTAGCAGCAAGTGGCAACAAAGGTACAAACATTACTTTTATTTAACATGAATAATTAACAATAAAACAAAACAGACATAATGAACATGGAATTAGGGCGCGCCTACTTTTACGAACTACCTCTGATAAGAACTCAGCAGCAACTGAGGTTGATGCAAGTGGTTAGTGAGGATAGTAGTGTGTGGGAGGACTTTAGACAGTAATGACGTAATCCGTAAGGGAAGAGAAAATTAGTATTAATTTCCAACACTTTTCTTTATTTCATTGACACTCTTTTCTGCCATTTGGAAAAATTTGGCCACTAAATTACAATAATTAGATGAAACTTAAAATAATTTTCTCTGGTCTAGTTTAGTATTAACAGATGTAAGACCTCGGGCTGAATAAAAGCAACTTGTATGTTGTGCATCTCTGCTTTATACATGTACAAAATTTTTATAAGTTTGTTAGAAAATTATGGTTTTGAGTAAGTTTAATGGCAAATTTGTTAGCAAAATTCAAAATTTAATTAAATCTAATTAAATACTGCATTTAATATTTTTCTACATTTCTCCATTTAACTGACGGTTGGTTTGATTTGGGGGGGTTTTATGGCACAAGAGCTATATTTGGCCATGCTACCCAGATGCAATACAATATCAAGTAATGGACACAAGATATACAATATCAAGTAATTAACACCACACAGTGAAAGCTTTACTGACACAGAAGAGAGAAATGCACCCAGGGAGGAGTACACTTGGCAAGAATCGAACCTGTGCCGCCTATAACTCGAAGATTGCTAGTGGAGTGGGAATACCCACTATGCCACTTAAACAGTTTTCCATGTTTAAAATGTTTTGACAATGGTTTGACAATTACCACTTCAAATGATTTATCACAGAATTACTCGGGTAAATCATTTTTATGCAGATATTTCTGCAGCAGTATGGAAGGATGAGGAAAATATAAGCAAAAACATATTTGGCAGGACTACCAAAGGAGTCAGTTACACTCATAGATCATTCAAAATGGGCAAGTTTTTCATGTTATGCTAATTATTTTGTATGGGAAGCAATAGCCAATATATCTAAGAACACAGGTTCAATGTCTTCCTTCTGACTGTGACAAAATGACAGACAGGCCAGAACCCAGGGATGCATCTTTCAAATCTGTATGTATGGCAACCATAGATGATGACATAAAAGTTACACATGGAAAATAATAGTATGGTTTCGTAAGTCCTAAATAGAGTGAGAAATTCATCATTATTTAGTCCTTATTCCTTAACTTTTCAGTTTAATATATCATTTACATATTTAACCTGTAAATCTAAAATAAAAATCATAATCTCAGTTATGGTTAAAATTACACCTCAGTTTACATGTCAGCGAACAAATCAAAATAGTCATAACTTTCCTAAAAATACTGAACTAGAATAAAATGACATGAACTCCTTAAGAGTAACATTCTGTAGAAAAGAAACTTTTCAGGCACTTGATAAAACTTTAAACCTTAAACAGTATTTTCCATAAAAAGCATTATTTGTGGGTTATTTTTTAGTTTCCATTTCTTCACTGAAAACAATCAAACCCTTGCAAAAATTCACAGCAACAAGTATTTGTGCTAAAGCAGAGAAAAAAAGATTGGACAAATGATTGCGTATTTCTTAATATTTTGCACAAATCTATCTAAACTTTTCAATATATTTTTCCTTCATAAACTCATAGCAAAAATATACAAAACTACAATTAAAAAAAGGAAAGAATAAACAAAAAAATAATAATGCTTAGAGAGAACTAAGATAGGAAAGAACTAAACTATGAATGAAACTAGGGTTGTGGGAAAACTTACATCTTTACGTTTGGGTTTATATTATTCGCAGCACAATCCTTCTCTTGTCCGTAATGTGCCGTTTTCTAAAGAATGTTACATACAGTTAAGTGCAAGGAAACATAACAAAATCATAATAACATGAAATGAAGGTAAAGGCAAACAAAAATTTAAAACGCTTAAATAAAAACATTGAAAAAATAAAGTTTAAATATTTTATGATTACCATGCATACACCTGTGCAATTGACCCTCATTCTGATAGTTGCTTTTAAATAGCTTTATATGAAAATAGAATTATTACCCAAGAAATTTTGGTGATAAATTGTGATGTTTAAAGGAAGATATATTGCTAGTTGAAGTTTTAAAGCAGTTTAAAATATCTTTCAGAAAGAAGCTTTACAGTATAATCAGATCAAATGTCATAAATAACTTTTCCGGAGATTACTGTTTAAGTATTTAGTAAAAGTTTTTATGAAAAAAATTCATTCATTTTCCTAGATTATTTCCTAGATATGAAATTTTTATTACCTTAGTTTATTTACTTTTCTGTGCAAAAGTATGATTTACATATTTATACACTCATATAAAACATAAAATATAGACTAATGTGACAGTTTATAATTTTGTATTTGAATAATCAAGAAGCAATTTTTGTTTCATGCATATTAATTACATAAAGTTTATCCATAGCAATGGTTATTTTTGTCGGACATCCTTTGCCGTTTCAGGGTGTCAAATGCACTTTTTAAGGACTTTCAGCAAATATTAAGGATTTTTAAGGGCCCTTAACAAAAATGAAAGATCTGATCTTACGGCTTTTTAATGTCAGTGGGAATCCTGATATAAATGAAATATGAAACTAATACTCAAAAGAGATACATAATTCCAAAATGAATATTTCCCAATAGTCCCTTTTGGATTTATCCATTGGAGTTAGTCACGTCTTTTAAAATCAAATGTAGAGGTACTTAACTTTTTCTGCTCCACTTGGATACTACAAAAAATTCTGATCATTCTACTAATTTAAATATAATTAGATGTTAAAAGTGAATTTGACATTTCCATAATGTTTTCAGACCCAGTTATCATTTTTGACGTCTAACTTTTCTGAATATTTTTATGAAGCTTTATAAAATACACTATAAAATCTCTGAAAATCACATCTACAGGTGGATAACGCAAATTCATTACCCTAACTGGGATAGCAGTGAAAAGTGTTCCAGAGTGAGCTACTAATAAATGTTTCACTTAGATCATCTGTCAATCCTGATTTAGAGTTTTACTATTTGGAAGGATAATCAACAGAAAATTTTACTTTAAATAAAAATAGAAAATGCAAAACTGACCCAGAACAATCCTGAAGTTGGTTGGTTGGGTTTTATGGCACAAGGGACAATGTCTGATACAAGACAATGTCAAGTAATGAACAACCCTGAAGAGAAAAAAGCCTCAAAAAATGCGTCAATGCAGGTCCTAGTCTGTACATTGTACGTTTATCACACATCCACATATAGAAAATAAACTTGAAATTGCATCTAAATAAAATATTTTGGTAATGGAAGAAAACTGTTTAAGCGCCATTGATACCTGTTGTATTCCACCTGATTTCTAACTCTGGTTTAGAGGGTTTAGTTGAATGTACAAATCAACAAAAACAATTAATAACATCCCATTAATTTACAATATTGCATTTAAACTATGGCAAAAAATCAAATTAGCCATAGGAGGCCTAGCTTATCAGACTCGAGAAAAAATTCACCAAGTTAGATTTTCGCAAGTTAGTGAGATCCTTGAGCACTGTGTTTTGATTTTAAACAAATGGTTTGATGATGATAGGTTCATTGCTCTACAGCAGTTTCCCAAAGTGGGTGCTTGGAGGAAATACTGGTCTCAGGGAAAATACAGGATGCTAAGGAGTATAACTGAAATATCAGAGTTAAAATTGAAATTCAAAAATGGGTACCAAGAGTTCTGGTTGCAAAAGCAAATACCCACACTTTACCCTGGAATATGGACTGAGGCAAGAAATATTTTTTTAACATTTCCATCATCGAATGTAGATTGAATGTGGTAACAAGTCTTGTGCAATTTATTTTCATTACTTTATTTTGATAAATAGCTTTATAATTTTAGCTCAGCCAAGTTCTTTTATATCTGAACTAATTTTTGAAATTCTAAAATTGCACACATATCTACATAAGTATTTTGATGAAATTTAAAAGCTATAGGCACAGCAATCACTTTCATTTTATTATTGTTTTAAATACTTTTCCAAAGGGATGGATAAAAAAATGTATTTTAAAAGGAGCATTGAACCAAAATGGTTTGGGAAAAACCATGCTCTACAGTCATAATAAGCTACACAAGGGTTAATTAGATGGAGACTTGCGACTTAAAGTGGATTCTGAACCACTACGAACATCCACATTACCAGGATTTGAACAGATGACCAGAGCACAAATGGTTTTAATTATAGTCACTAATTTATTTAGCATCAATCCGCCTTTAGTTTCGTGACATCCAGTCTATTTCCTTTCTTCTTAAGTCACTCACAGTATTAAAACTATGTTCCACCAAATATGAACAGGAAAATAGAAAAAGCATCTTACAAAGTTTTGCCATCAACTGTTAGCAGAAGCTTTATTTTGGGCTTAAAGTCACTAAGAATGTCAATATTATATGACATCTAATGACTTGAGGAAGAGATGAGGTTCCTTTACAGCTAAATATCACAAAATGTAATTTAATTTTCAAGTGCAAACTTCATGCACAAAATTGTTGAAAGTTTTTTCTAGAGCAGTTGTTCCCAAACTCTTCAGTCCAAGGACTCCTTTGAAAATTAAAAAATTTCGCAGAGATTATAAAATTAAATATCATAAAACATTAACACTTCACAGTAAGGATTAGTGATGACAACTTAAAGTTCTGAAACAGAAAAACTAGAGTTCTGAAATAAAATAAACAGTTAATATTATACAAAAACTCATATTTATTAATTAAAAGATATTAAGTTTATTAATTTATTATTTATATTTATTATTTAAATGTATTATTTATTATTTAAATTTTTATTTATTATTTAAATTTATTATTTATATTTATTAATTAAAAGATATTAATCAAGACAGCATACAAAATTACAATATTAGCACAATATACTTTAATCTTATTGTGAACAATTAACCTGCTCTTTAACCTCAAAACGTTATATCAAAATGGGTTTTAATAGTAAATCAGTGGTATTTGCTCTAATGCGAATTGCTTCTGGGATGAAGAGAACAAGACGCTTAGTTGGCATGTGTATCCAGAATGCTATATTACGTTCCATTATTTACAACATATATATTATATATCATACAATTTTATATTACATTTGCCACAGGCACATTAGATAATCAATCACTTTGGATTATCAAATGCTTATGAACCTCCCAGAATTGCATCATGACAATAATTTTAACCCTGAAGCCTTTATTAGTAGTTATGTTTGAGTCATGTAATTTTAAGGTGGGTTGGCAGGTTTCTCAATTGCCAATACGATGCTGTTAGGGGGCTGCAAATGATATATATAATTTTGTTTAATACGTTTTAAGGGCCTACTGGACAATGTGGGCAATTAATCATGTAGTCAATCAAGTGTCTCAGAAATAATATATATTAGAAATAAATACAAACCTAAGCTTTTTCCATCCACCTATTTTTCTTTTTGATGCATTCTTGGGCTTCGTTTGAATATCAAAGAGCAAATAATTGAAGAAATGCATTACCCTATCACAAAAAATTATATTTAAAACATTGACATAAAATTTACATGCATTTTAATGTAATTATTTTAGCATAAAATCAAAATTATTACACTTATACCACATAGAATAATTTAATTAAATTGTACAAAAAGGAAGAGAGTATATCATGCATAAACAGGCTGACCATATGTACCATTTTGAACCGGACAAAACCTTTTTTTCATATTTCTCAGCCATCCTGTTGTTTTTATGAAAATGTCAATTTCGCCCCATAGATACATTTTTTAACCTTCCTAGTGACTGTCCTGATGAGGTATACAATCATAAGCAAAACTATAAGCAGATCTTGATGGACGAGATATCTCGTCATTAGAAGAAAACTGACCAAATCTTCATCTCGTCATCAAAAAAAAATTGGCAATATCTTGATGACAATATATATCGTCATTAGCAAAATTGGTCAGATATTGATGAACAAGATATCTCGTAGAAACCATTTGGAGGGTCAAATTAGGCTCTTTCTGGCCATGACCACTATCATGCAAGAAACAGAGACGAGTTGCCTGCTGTAAGGTACAATTCAACTTAAGACAGCAAACATATTTCTTTGATAAAATTATCTAGTTAAAGTTTAGTCATGCATGATATATATCACACACACAACACATACGTAACAAAAGTTAAAAAAACGTAGCACAAAAGTATTAACATTTCCATGATATTGAAATAGTTCTGTGCAGTTTTAAATTGTTCAGTGCATTATATTTAAATAACATTTAACCTATAGAAAAATTTGAATATACAAGTGCAAATTATTTAACAAATGTTTTCTTATACACACATCATGCATATAAAAAAATCTCAAAATCTATTCCAAAGTTTCTGCATTGTACTGAAATGAGAAAAATAACCTCCCCATAATAAATAGACCAAGGCTTTAAGTAAACCTTAATTTGCAGGGATTCTTTACTTGAGGTTCTCGTTGGATGCAACAATATATATTATGATCAGATATCACAATTATCAAATAGGTAGTACATTTCTACACATATGAATATTGTTTTCATTATGACTCAAGCTAAGTATAGGATACTTGCAAAGGGGATAAAACTGGACTATTGCACCTTTTAAACAACTTTCATAGATTCATCTGACTAAACTTTATATAAAAATAATATTTGTTGAATTGATTAAAAACTATTTTGTTCAAATTTTATAAAATAAACTATGTATTTACAAGAGTACAGAAGATTTGTACATTCACATTGGAAACATTCCCTACAAAATATTTTAAATTAATAGTTAAATTTTTTAAGTACAGTAAACTCTCAATATGTAGTCCATTTAGCTATCACGCTTTTTTATTTGCCCTGATGAATTTTCGCTTTGTCATGCAATGGAAATCTCAATCTATTTAACTATTTCTTTAGAACTGGGAGATTCAAAGTCATTTGTTACAAGCAGTTGTTCTTAACTGAATTGGTACAAAAGATTTTGAGTCATGCATCTTAGGAGGAATTTTCAAAAAAAATTTACTATACTTTGTTTCACTTCAAAAGGTTCTGGTATCAATTTTGTTTGACCTGTAGTTTTACAAAATTTTAATTAAAAAATGTTTGTAATTAAATGCAAAATAAGTGTTTTTTTTATTTTCAAAGCAAGTTTTTGTACACTTAATGAATTGCTCCCCCTCAGTATATCGCATTTTTTCTTGTTTCGAAAGTGAAATTGTGGGATAGCATTTCCTTAAGGTTATGTATATTCAGTTCTAAGTGCAATGTTATGAAGTCTTCATTTAACAAAATGGGAATACACCACTGAACGTAAATCATCAATTTATTCATATGCAATACAAGGGATGTTTACAAAGTTCTGTAAGATTCGATCTGGCTTAATGCAGGGATAGACAAGTCCTGATAGGTTTCCCAACAGCAATAGTCAATGCCAATCAATATGATTGAGCTCCTTGGCGAATACAAATGCGCTTTTAAGTGTTGATTTTGCAACTATGGACACTGCAGATTCTCAAAGCTGTTGTTTTCCTTCTATGGAAAGAGGGTGTTAAGAAGGTTGGCTGTTTTGGTGTTTTATGGCACAAGGGCCATGGGTACAGCTAGGATATCAGTCCGGAGGGGGCTCAATTGATATCATAAACACTCCATTATAGGGTATAATTTGAGATTATTAAAATGTTGTTATGCGTAGCATTAATGTAGGGGGTTGATATTTTGAAATATATTTTTAAAATGTACAGGAGTCAGAGCAAATGCTACCAGGAAAGTTTTTTAAATGATTCTCCAATGCAGATAGATTGATTTGGTAGTCGAGTTGTTTATGCTCTGGCCATTGTTGTAAACAGGGTATTCCAGCTAACTACAAAAGTGCTGGATAATGGAGAAATGTTTCTTGATTGGGGGAAGGAGAAATGTCAAAAGCACCTTTATAGAAGATTTTTTTTTACGAACAAACAATCAAATAAATAAGGATATTTTTGCTTTCTTTATGTCCGGGGGGGGGGGGGGGGGCTTAAGCCCTATCTGTCGGTGCGCCCCTGCAAAGACCATATTTGGTTTGCCATGTGCACCAAACACAAGTCAATGTTAAAGGTGTTAAGAAGGGGTTAGGAAGATATAGAAGAGGGGCAACTATCATCTCTTTCAAGGATTAAAACCTCTACATGGTATGCGATTTCAGGACTTAAATGATGTTAATGAGTTGTAAGCTAGTGGATAAAATATACTTCCAATAAATATTTTACATGGCCCAAAGAAACTAGTTTCGTGCTGGGAAAGTATACACAGTTTTAAATAAATGATATTGAAAAATTACAATGATGTAAGAAACAATTAAAACAAAAAAAATAAAACAGAATTTTTGAAACATCCTTCATAGTTAATCCTAACTGCATACATGACAAGGGAAATATGTATTCCTTCATTAACTAAAAACAAATCTCCTGACCAATAATATTTATTGATTTAAGAACAGCAACCCAAAACTATTTTGGAACATAAAATAGCAAATGTGAGATAAATGCCCCAATATTCAAAAAATGTATTCATGAATTTTTGTACAATATACAAAACATGATTTGCAAAGACATAATTGATCATTATTTTACTGTTCAAGCACAAAAAAATAACAGAACTTGGCATCAACTCAGAAGCATAGATTACAAAATTTAAAATAGAAACAGCATACATTACAAAGAAGCAATGAAAATACTTACATTACTCAGAAGAAAACAGGTGGAATCTTATTATTCCTGCATATGCCATATTTTACATTCTAAAAGAGACACACATATTGTAAGTTTTGCCTGTATATTAAACTAAAAAATGTCTACATGAAAATATTAACTAAATTCAAGGAGAAATACAAAACTAATATCAAAATCAGTTTTCATTGAAATAGAGAGCAGCATAGCTTGTGTATTACATCATTTTAGATTTTTACAAAATTACAGTAACCACCTTGATGTATTGTGGTTCTTGAGTTGGTTGATTGTTTTCAAGCTTTATGGAGCCAAGAGCCATACTTGACCAAGCTGCACCAAACACAAGACAACATCAAGTAGAAAATGTCATGAATGAATAAGAGGGAATGGGGAAGAGTAGTGGGATGAAAACAAAACAAAAATCGTGGGTACCAGGGAGCACAATTCCAGTATTTACTGAAGACAGTACACACCATGAGAGAGGCAGGTTTTAATTAACGTCGCACTGGAGCAACACAAAGGGGAATTGGCGACGGTCCAGGATCCAACCTGAAGGGAAAGATCCAAGGATAACAGTACATAATTTGATGAGGTCACACCTGAACTGGCACCCAACTGTCCAAACCACACCAACCCCATGGGAGAAGAAAAGATAACTGGAGTACCTTGGACACATGATGTCCATACACAAAGATGTGCCCCTGAGGGCTGTGCTTCTTGAGAACCAGAAAAAGAGTGATCTATAGAGGGTCAAGAAAAACTTACACACGAGAGGTATTTTCTGTCAAGCCAAAGACAGTTGATGATAATGTTCCTGTGGCGATACATATTTCCTGTAAGTACTCTGAACATGATGTCAGTTGGCTTGTTTTTCTAATATGATTTCAGCACTTTGCCAATAAAAATTCCAAATAATAAATTTCCAATTGATATGATAATTGATTGGTCAACAGCAATTAGATTAAATGCCAAACGTTTCCAAAATGACAATGAACAATATTTTAAGGTAATCCCGATATGTATAACGCAAGAACATTTGGATGACATAAACAGATGTGAAATATGAATATTTTGCTTATTTGTTTACACTGAAAATCCCTCATAGAAAAGAGGCACAAATTGTTAATTAAATTACACATTTTTCATTTAAAATTACGTAATACTACAAGTTATATAAAGGTCTAGGTTTATATACATAGGTTTTGATTGTCAAACCTTTTAAAATAATACTAAGTATAGTAGAATAATTTTGAAAACAGAAAATTCTTCTCATCCACACCAAAATCTTTCATACCAATAGTTTAAAAAATTGCTTGAAGCGAGTGATTTTTGAATTCCCAATTCTAAACAGATTGAGATTTCATTCGTTGTTAATAAAACAAAAATTCATCAGGGGACAGTAAAAAAGCCAAATGCCAGATATAGCCAAATACTCCAATGATGTAATAGTAATATTTTATTTTCATTTGGCAGATATTTCATTTTGAAGTTATTAACTTTCTACATAAGCTGTTAAGGGGACAGTGGACTTTCAAAGCAAACTTTTGCAGGAATTATCCAATTGTAATAAAATTTGTAGACTGTTGTGAGGCAGTTATTACATAACATGTCAAAAATTTTGATAAATTACCAAAAGTTGATCAATCCCAAGCACATTAATTTTGCATGTATTGACAAAATTTTAATTCATGTTATAATTTGTATATATAATCAAATTAATTCCTCATTTGGTAAGTGTACCACTCAATTGTAAAGTAAAAACGTTTTGTACTAAAACACCTAAAAATAAGCGAAAAATGTTTAGGTAAAGCAATATTGAAAACCAAAATTTGGAAGCATAATTTTCCCATAAGCTCTTACACATATGCAACAGGTTACAAGAATTATCCAAAATAATTTCAAGGAAATAATTTAAACCCTTATGTACAAGGAACATTTTCAAATCAGAATGTCAAAAAATCCCAATTGAAGAAAAGGCAGAACTATAGTAGACTTCTTTTCTTGTCAACAAAATCTTTGTTGTTAAGAAATGTTGTTGCTACATGTAACTCTTAAAAATTATCACAATTGAAAATTTATTTTTGTTATCCAGTGTGATATCAATTAATTTTAAACATTAAAATTTAAAAAACTGTTGTAAAAAGCTATTGCTGAGCAGCACTTTAAAAACAGTCGAAATTACAAACAACCCCAAACGATACACTACAGAAAAATTGATTGGGTACAGTTCAAAAAAGGATTAAAGGATATATTTAAAACATGCAGATTTAAAAAATTCACCATTTTGTTAAATGTCTTGAAATAAGCTTATTAATGTTTGCAATTTGATTCTTGCATATGGTAATATCTGGATGGCTGCCTAGGGTTTCCTGGCTTTTTCAACTAAACAGGCAAACACAGTCCATTTTCTCCTTTTATCTCCAGAAAGGCATGTGGAATTGTTTCAGAAACAATTTCATTCAGTTTAAATAAAAATTCTTCAGAACCATCGTGGAGAAGCAATTCAGATTCATTTGGTACCAAGTTGAGCAGATTAATCGAGGTAAAGGGTTCTTAGGTTAAATGTTTCTTTCATTCAAAGCCTCTATACAATATAACCAGCGAGAAGTGGACGAGCCTACTTTGGTTACCAGTCTAACTCAGTGGAACTAACCCAAAATATAGTTATAAAATTTTCAAAAAAGCACTCTATTTGAAATTGGTGGGTTTTTCTAATCTTGAAGTATCTTCAATTAGTATCAACTTCAGTACATTAATTTGAAAATTTATTGAATACATTATTAATTTGTTACGCTCAATTCTAGTTACTTGCACATTTGCCAAGTTGGCGTCATATCAGCAATGCTAAGTATTTCCATTTGGCATGGCTTGGCAACAAAAAATTGAAATCAAGCCAAGACTGCACCATTAACTAGGATTTTACCATTTGCTAGATATGAAATATTCAAAACAATAGTAAGCAAATACTGAAACAGCTATCAATTGCAATAAAATTAATTAAATAAAGTAAATATAGTATAGCAAGCATGAGTATAAAAACATGTATTTACTTATTGTAGGCTCAGGGCAGAAACTCATTAACTGACAAAACAAAATTCTATTATTCTGGTGTTTAAAAATTAACTAATAAATTTTAGGTAAACAAAAATTAATAAGCATTTTAATAGGACTATATATCTTTTAAACATATTACAATATGAAAATGTATTTCTTGTCATCATGAAAATAAGCATTTAGTGTCTCCGAAAAAATGAGCTTCTACTCTAAGCTGACAATATCAGCATGAAAATAAAACACTTGATAAACAAAGGTGCTGTTTCAGATAAAATTCAGCAGTAATTATTTAGTTTTCTTTTTTTAACTTTTTCTTTAAAATATTGATAATATTTGTACCAGTAGGGAAAAGTTGCTTATCAGTAAAATATCATACAGGTGCTTGATGTCACTCACCCATCTTGTTGTAACACTGATCTAACTCCTCTAGCCATGACCACTCAAGCAGATAAAATCCCATTAAGGACAGGATGTGTAACAGTCACAATAAAACAAATATTTAGCCACTCATGAGACTCAAGGCACAAGTTCTGGTGGATAGCTCAACATAATAGTAATACAGTTTAAGCAATCAATTTAAGTAGCAGTGTGCAAGAACATTCTATATCAAGTGTTCATTTTCCCTTACATTTAATTCCAAGTTAACAAAATTAGCAGTGCATTCCAATTGAATTAAAGCTTTCTAACAGTTTTATCAACAAATGGGATTATATTATATTTCCTATTCACACAGACTAAGGCAACAGTAAAGCAAAACCAACAAAAAGTCAGCAATTCAATATTTGGCTGCACTTTTAACTGCAAACTTGAAGATGGGAGAATTTTTTATTTTTTTAAGACTCAAATCTTGTCTGTCACAATCTATCTTGTGAGAATAAAATAACAATTTAATCCACAAGCAGCATTTATTTTCTATACAAGAAGTTTCCCAAAGTAGGTATTTATGTTCAAATGAATCTAGGTTCAACAAAAACTGGTTATTTGACATTTGGATTTAAACATTAATCATATCAGAAAAGCAATACTTGTGTTTACTTTTATGAAAAGAAAACAACACGACATAAAATAATATAATGTACAATGATAGAATTACGATTGTTTAAAATGATTTAATAGATATACTTATTGGAAAAGGATAAACAGAGCCAGATCGGTGTGAAAAAATTAGAAGAGAAAACACAAATACAATTTAACCTGAAAACACAGAGAATACGTTTATTTTCTGTCATTAATAAAAGTCATGGCATTTAATGAAATTCGTCGATAAAAAATTTCCAAAAGCTTGAATGCAATTGCGATTTATAACTCCTAAATGATGTTCGAATGAGTAAAATGGAGCAATTTCTTAGGCGATATAAACAAAGGAATCGATTACGAAATGAATTTGAAATATTTCAAAGCCACTTGAAAGTCTCCCACGCTCGGTTCTTTTAAAACATAAAAATTATCGAAACAGCACTAACCAGTGTATACGTTCTAGGGAAAAAATAAGTATAGCATAATAATCCACCACGCGTTTTAAGCATTTTTATTCCTTCGAAGTATCACGATAGAAAAAATTTCACATCAAAACAAAAGCAAACGATCAACGAGTTTCAAATTTGACATTCCGAACATAAACAATTTTAACTCCTGCGGGCAGCAACAACGTTATGAGCGAAAATACCGAAACCAGGGGAAATGATCCCCAAATCCAAACCCAGCCCAAATCCCCTCCAAAAATTTCAGGAATTTAGCAGAACGATCAGAAAGAAATCTTTCTTGATAACTGACGGCGATTTTCTCGCGTCCAGAACCAAAATAAAAAAATTTCAGACATGTCTACAAAGCATCTAACATCACGATTAGCAACAATTTTTAAACTTTTCCCCCCGCTAAATCCGAGCCACCTGAGTGTCCCAGGAATCTCCCCAGTCGGAAAGGGATCGAGGAAAAGGTTGACAAATGAGGCTATAAATAGAAAATAGGAGTAAAAAGCGACATGTTTACCTAATGACTACTGTCTTGGCCCGACTGCCATGATTGTAAATATGATCACATGGGGTGCAGGGCGCATGATGTCACAGACCATGGAACAGACGCAGCGCTTGCCACCAGATCGATATCATTTACTTTAACTCTTTTATTGACCGCGTTTTCTGGGGAGGAGACGCTCGCTCGCCGAGATGACACCTACTTCCGGTCGCCAAGCGGAAGTTCCTCGGTTGCGAGGCGATACTGAAACCAAGACTTCTTCGCGGGTGCTTAAGTACTGAATGAGAAATTACTGACTACAATCAGTGCCGTGTTTTGGTAACCCGGAATTTCGCGCCATCCTCATTGCTTACCATTTTAAAATGAGCTATTCTTTTACATTTTCATGGGAACTAATTTTTTGCCTATTCATTCATTGGATAGTCGAAGATCATTTAAACCGAAAAATCATTTTTTTACTTCGGAAACAATTTTTTTTTCTGCTGATATAATCAAAATACGTGATACGCACTGCCAATTTTTTTTTTTTTTTGCTTTTCTTAAAAAACATGATTTAAATTTTCACAAAAGATTTGTTTGAAACGTATTATGCATCAAAAATTTCAGTGTTTTCCTGGGGTAGTTTTCAAAGCACATTATGTGCTAAAAAAATAATTTTGAAAAATAATCCATTGAAGAGCTTTGAATGGTTTCAGATAGAAATGTTTACATTTTAAAAATATTTTTCAAATATGCGTTCCGGGCAGTTTCTAAGAAACGAAGTTTGTCATTTTAAAGCAACTACTTAATTATAAATACAAAATAAATTATCAAAATTTATGTTTTTGACGAATTTGCTCTCCGGATTACCTTAACCACATGAGCTCACTGGGCAGTTGCCAAGGGTTTCCAAAATTAACTATGGAATTTTTTACAGCCCATATATTAAAATTTTCAAATTTTATTTAAATTATTTATTTTTCCTTCAATTAAAAATTTTTTAATTGTTTTTCATTATTTTAATTATTATTATATTTTTAGTTCTATTTAATCGGTTTCAATTTTCCCTGGATGAAACTTCGATGTGACGGATACAACTTAAGAAAGAGGCGGTCATCCATTTTCTGGGTAACTTGTCTGTTGCGATTGAAAAAAGATAAAAAAAAGTTTGAGTTTTGTGGTAATATATCTTTGTCTCGACAGGTGTTAATTTCATAAAGTGTACAGAGACGTATACGGAAGGAGAGGTCGGGGGGGGGGCGAACACCCCTCGAGATGTAATCGATGTTACAAAAATAAATCCTGCGGTTAGCGTAATAGATGTAAATGAATTTTTATGTGTTTTCACAACATTGTCAACTCTAAAACCATTTCATATACAACTGCTGTGCAAAATAACAAGCACACACATCACTGAAAAGAAAGGAACTAATATGGTATCACCGAAAAGTTCAAGCAAGGTTACTAATGTGTTTAAAAAGTGCCGAACACATGGGCGCACCCATAATATCACTCTGGAAAGGGCTACATTTTTATCGTAAGCTTGTTATTTAGGGGTGATTTTTGAAATTCAAAAATTTCTTTGAAATATAGACTAGTTTTTGCGTGCGTTCTCTAGTTTTAGAGTGTGTTATCTAGGGAGTAGTTTTAGAGTATGTTACGGAGTAGTTTTAGTGTGACTTAGAGTCTAGTTTCAAAGTACATTACTTGTGACTAGTTTTGTTGTGTGTTACCGAGACCAGTTTTAAAGTGACTCTTCCAATACGAATAGAAGCTGGATATTGAAGGGAAAAGGTACCAACTTTTCAATTATTTTATCCAACCCCAGTAAATGAGGAATGAAACACTTGTAAATGGAATAAAAGCAATGAATAAATATTAGTTGACTGCAAGGTAGGTAACTAACGTCGCACTGGAGCAACACAACCGGCTATTGGCGACTGTGCGGGATCAATACCCAAGGGAAAGATCCGAAGTTGACTGCAAGGAGAAAATATCAAAGCACCTTCGCCTGCCATGAAAATAAAAGCACTAAAATGTATGCTCTGTGCAGGATAGGTAGGTATTTTTATTAAGGTCACACTGGAGCAAAACAACGGGCTATTGGTGACGGTCCGGGATCAATCCCATAGGGAAAGATCCGAGGACAACACCACGTAATTTTGAAGCACTGTCAGATGACGAGGCAACACCTGAGCTGGCACCCCACTCTCCAAACTTCCACACGACGCCGACGTGAGGACACTTGAGGCCACGATGGATTTAACGTGCACCAGCCCCCTTTTGCTCTGCGCAAGAAATATGTCTGAGAAAAGTGATTAGCAGACAACCTTGCATCTGTAAAAATGCGACAACTGAATCGAGACTTTATTATCGAATACTCAGCAAAAATATAACTAAATAAAATGTCAAAATAAAATATTTTTTCATTGAATTTTTGTTACTTTGCAATTATTAATCTTTTTTTGATAATTTGTTTATTATTTTTCAATCACTAATTCCACTGTTACCTGCATCAAAAGGGAAAACTCACTTTTTTTATGAACAACCCGTTAATAATTAAAAGAGGCTGGTGCACGTTAAATCTGTTATGGCCTCAAATGTTCTCACGTTGGCATGATGTGGAAGTTTGAGGAGTGGGGTGTCAGTTCAGGTTTTGACCTCGTCATCTTACCGTGTTCAAAACTACGAGGCGTTGTTCTTGGATCTTTCCATTAGGAATTGATCTCGGACCGTCACCAATACCCCGTTGTGTTGTTCCAGTGCGACGTTAATTAACTACCTACCTACCATCCTTCATTGACAATCTCATTTCTACCATCACTAACCTAAAACATTTAACATGTTTTCCATCAGCCATTCACAAATCACGCATAGATATTTATTGATTGTGGAAACCGCTCCATCATGCCAGCATTGCCAGGAGCCCCTCTCCAACAATCAAATTTTAACGTCTTGTACAGGTCTAAGACATTTTTATTGATGCATTTTTAATATTTCATTAATTTAGTGTTAAATTATCTTCGGGGTGTGAATTTTCATTTTTTCAACATCTATATTGTCGGCTTAGAGTAGAACCCCCTCTCCAAATTTCCACACCACGTCACCGTGAGGACATTTGAGGCCACGAAAGATTTAACGTGCACCAGTAACGACGGTCTTTGGTTGGTCTGAGTTTCGACAGTCGCCTCCGGTTGCTAATCAGTTACTCTTCCAACCTGGCTACCGCGGCGCCTAGAATTTGATCGAAATTAAAATATGATGTACTCAAATTGCCGCTTTAAAGTAATTCTTTTTGTGTTGCTATTCAGGGATAAACAGTTTTCGTTTTGTTTTATAGTATAGCTCCCGTGACAAGGCCGTCGACCTACCTAGTGTCAGTTTATTTCTGAATAGGTAGGGGGCTAGGAGAAGGCTGTCGTGCGCAAAAGCATGGATGACGATCGCCGTGGATATTTTCCCTCTGAAAAGTCATTATCAATGCGAACACTTTTGGCTCGGAACGAGAAACTTAGAGCCAGAGACAGCGCCAAAGACGTCAATTGTGGATTGGTTTGTTGGGGTTTTATGTCGCAAGGGCCATATTTGGTCAGCCAATTGTGGAAGGAATTTTGTAAACGTTTCAACTTATTACCTAATTTAAAGAATACTAAGATTAGTTCAAAACCACGTGACTCATCTGCCTTTCCGCTTGAGCCACCCTACACTTATTTTTTATTTGTAACAATGTTTACTTGACCGTTTCAACTTGGCGTGGTGTGGAAGTTCGGAGAGTGGGATGCCAGCTCAGGTGTTACCTCGTCATCCGACCGTGGTTCGAAATTACGTGGTGTTGTCCTCGGATCTTTCCCATGGGGATTGATCCCGTACTGTCTCCAATAGCCCGTTGTGTTGTTCCAGTGCGACGTTAATTAAAACACCAACTCGACCGTTTTAATGTAAAAGCTTTTTGTATTAATACCCGTCAATTGCTCTTCATTTGTCCAGACATTCCTTGGAATGCCAGGAATAATAATCGAGTTCGTCATAAGTACTTCCAATTTTAGATCTCTAACCTCGGTAACCCTAGCCTCGGAGAGCAAAGTACATAAACCCGAAGACATCGACTTAAAGTTAACTATAAAAATCTATACAAAATTAAGATTCCAAATCGAATGTTTCAATGTTGTGTCCAACATCAATACATCTATAAATTTCACATGCACAAAACATGGTTTCATTTTAAAACTTTTCATACTCCACCCATCTTGCCCTCTTCGGGAGGCGACCTATTAAATGGGGTGATCAATCTAGAAGTTTTACACTGTTCTTAACTTGGGGTATGTGTGCCCCTGAATGTGCGAGAAAGCATTTCCAGGAGTGCGAGAGAAGTTTCGATGTACGAAAGCGATTTAATACAAGACGATATTATTGAAATATGAGCCAATCACGTATTCAAAAAGAAATTTGAAAAACTGGTCTTAGAACAATTCTGGTGTACACGGTTAGAACCTTATCCATAGCTGACAAAAGCAGCATTGCAGACACTTTTACCATTTGCCACCACCTACCTGTGTGAAATGGGATTTTCATCGCTTTTGCACATAAAAACAAAAGCCAGAAATCGCTTAAATGCAAGTGATGACTTACGCATGGCTCTGAAAAAAAGAGCCTCGCTTCAAAAGTATTATGAATAAATGACAACGTAGTCATTAAAAATTGAGGTACTGTTTTGTATGTATATGTAAATGTATGTGTTTATTTTTCAATAAATAAATTATCTTGCAATAGAAGTAATTTCCTAAATAAAGAAATAGAAACATATTTTTCAAGGGGGTGCGAGAAATTATTTTTAGATTCAAAGGGGGCTGATCACTAAAAAGGTTAAAAATCACTGTTCTGAGGGGGTTCATGCTCAAAATTCCACCGCGACACCTGACAAAGAGCTGCTGCAGTCTTCCTCCATGACTTCTAACCAATTTTGACCTTCTTGAACAATAGAATTTTTCCAAAGGATTCTGCTCTAAGGAAATGGGCAATACAATCTTTACAGAAAAACAGTAAAAAATTATATTAAACGTAATGTCCATTTAAGATTACGACCTCTTGATGAGAATAGAAAAAGGGAGAGAAGATTAGGCCCCACCGAAATTATTTTTTGAACATGTGCTCTGATTTATATTTGTGGTGATCCTAGCCCTGCCAATCACTTCCAACAACTGTCCGAAGCCCTGTGATAACCGTCACTGCTTCTATTCCTATAACGGCTTCACTCTTCGTTAACTGTCAGCATTCTCTCCACACAGCGCATCACGCTGGACTGCCAAAGGCAACACAGAACAGTCCACGGTCGAAATCATCCATTGCATGACCACGCATACAGAAGCACACCTGTGATCTTAATACAGCTCTCACGGCCCACGCTATCGGAAACTTACCAACTAGGGTAGCATCTGCCTCTCAGAGTGGAATGCGACCCTATGTTCCATGGTAATTATTGCTCGTCTGGATGGGTACTATCACCCCTCTTATTTTGTAAAAACAATTTAGACACACCCTGTATATAGCAGTATATCTTATCTCCCACCATGAAGTCCTTTTTGATTGACAAACTTGTCTTTCACGTCCTGCTGAACATTGATTAAACTAGTTCCAGCGGTGTTTGTAATCATTTTCTTACGTTTAATCGTTAGACAAAATATATTTCGGGGAGGACTCGAACCCAAGGGTTACTCTCTTCGAATACATCCTTTTTAACGTTCAGGGTCAGGGATCAACACATGCAGGTTTTACACTCATCGCTGATCGTAAATCTCGTTCTATCGATCGAGACTTCTTTCCCGTTCACACGGTTTTTAACCCTTCAAGTGGTTTCGACGAGATATCAAGATCCGACTAATTCTGCTCATGACGAGGTATCTCGTCTTCAAGATATTATAATTTTTTTGATGATGATGATATCAAGATCTGGTCAGTTTTCTTCTAATGCCGAGATATCTCGTTCATCAAGATCGGGTAGGTTTTGCTAATGACGAGATACCTCTTCGAGACAACCATCAGGAGGGTTAAGGGGTGCACGTATGCCCTCTTTTAATTGATTGTCCTTTGGGGTTCCAGTTCTGGCTTCCGGAAGAACCCCAACTCAAAAGCTGGCTAGCAGCAATCAATTATTCGACGTTATTTGAGCGTGTCACCAACTGTGCAATGAGCATCTCGGAACAAGAAAACATGACTTATTAAAACTTAAAAATACGGATAAATGAATTAATATCAAATGGTTTCACATGCGTACGGATAAAATTTGCGCTGCATACCGGTAGTCAAAGAATTCTTAACGTGAACAGCTGTAACGGTATAACACAAATTCTAGAGATCTTTTTAAATGTTACCAGTCCCTCAGTGTCAACTGGAAGAACGAGAGGAAATTTCAAAAACTCAACTGGGCTTTTTTTTGCGTCGATTCCATGCTTCCTTTTTACAGCGCCCTCGACCTAGGGACACAAGTCCCAGATTAATTGTGAAAATAATGTAAATTTTTGTGTTAAAATAGGTAGCCATTTTAATTGTATTTATGGCTGTGTCGTTGTTTTCAACACAGCACTCGGCCCACTGCGTTTCACCCATCGTCTTGGCGAATGGACAAGATGCTAAGCAGGCATCTATTTTTCTTGCGATTTCCATTTAAACAGTCTCCCGGAGCAAATACATGGTTTCTTCGCTCGCTTTGCAGCGACCGATCGAATTGCTATATTGGTATTTTGTTGGCCGATGTTTTCGACTACTTTCAGGCTCGTCTACATTTTTCGTTCTCATGGGCTTAGCAAAACTTCCGATTTGCATAGATTAAATCAACTTCAGCATTTATTTTTGCAACATCAGGAGCATTTCTGGGGGGATGCCCCCCTCTGAATGCGTCCATGCCGTGATTCTAAATCAACTGCAGCTCGGGACTGCAAACTTTACTTCGACCGCAGCAAATGGAGCGTTTGCGTTCCAAAACTTTTTACAAAACAAAAAAAAGTTACCAGAATGCAGCAAACACTGCTACACTCTGGGTCTAACTGCCGCAAGAACAAAAATCCGTCTTACGCATTCATTTTGTTCGAATCTCGCCTCCCGCTGGACTTTCATCCCCCCTCGAGGGAGACCCCCCAGCGTTCCAAATCGGAATTATTTAGTTTTTGTCTTAAAAAACCGGCCCTTAAGTGAAACAACAACGAAAAAGTGTTAGTTTGAATTGCTTTCGGATTGCGCCCTTGGAAAAAAGAAGCACCAGAAACATCGCCGTGGCTCTGGCACCGTCCCAAAACTGCTTTTCTGTATGTTTTTAAGCACATCCTATATGGGTCACTTGCCAAATGAACAACACAAAAAATGTTATGTGTGTCACGGAATCATTTTCTGACATTTATTTCTGCCTCATCGCATGTTCTGACACGAAAGGATGAAAATCCCCCCTCAATAAATGAAGGCCTATGAAAAATCCAGTTGCCATTTTCCGCCAAATGGAAAATTCTCCGTCATTATTTAGTGCATTAAGATTCTCTACTGTTGCAACTCGATAATGTTGAAATGGATACGTATCCATTTTGGAACTCAATAATCCAACTCGAATAGATTTTGAAAGAGGGAAACCTTTTAGGGGATTTCTTTTTCGTTATTTCGTCCCTCAGATATTTGTTCTTATTCCAAAAACGAAGGGGTGCTAGAAGTCTTGCCAAAAGAACAGCTCGAATTTATTGCGTTATCGTTGCGCTATTTCTGTTTTTCGAATGTTTATTTCTGTTGGAAGAACAGAGCTTGAGGACAATCTTATGCTAAATTTGAATTTTATAAGGATGATAAGGGAATCAGAACTTAAAATATTGTTGCAAAAATTGCAAACATAAATTAATCTGTAAATATCAATGCACTAGAACCTCCGTTTAATGAATGTTTGTTTGTTTATTTCTCTTGTTGACGAATTTTCGTAAGATGCTGAAGTTCATTTTCCTCCATCTATTGGGCATCGAAAAAGGAGAATACATAGGAACTACTATAAAAAAATAAAACAGGAAGCACTATTCTATAGAACAATTAACAAGCCGAAGTGTTAAATTTTACAAAAAATTTTGAGGATTGCACGGTCGGTAGATAAGCGGATTAACAACCGGAGGGTTGCGAGTTTGAAACTTGACCCAACCAAAGAGCGTCGTGAACGAGGGGATTGGAGTACATTAAGTCTGCCGTGGCCTCGTGGCCTCAAATGTCCTCACGTTGGCGTGATGTGGAAGTTTGGAGAGTGGGATGCCAGCTCAGGTGTTTACTTCATCATCTGAATGTGAATCAAAATTGCAAGGAGTTATCCTCTGGTCTTTCCCATCGAGATTGATCCCGAACCATAGCCAATAGGCCATCGTGTTGCTCCTGTGCGACGTTAATTCAACTACCAACCGACTAAAAGATATTGTTTTCTAGAATTCAAATGAACGAAAACATTAAATTTCCAACAATTGGTTAATAAAAGGATAAATAAAATTATCAATACCTTAGAAGCACTTTAAAATTGTGAAAATATTTTCCTCCATATATATCGGGCACCGAAAAAGGAGAGTTTATCGAAACTATTTGATATTTAAAACCAGGAAAAAATATTTTATTGCGAACAATAATCTGCAGAACAATTAACACTCCAAGATGATAATTAATCCATAGAACAGTGTTTCATAGCTTTTTAAAAGAATGAAAACATTTAATTGAATGCCCATCTCTAAAAATCCGGTTATTCTTGAGTAGGCTACATAATAATATAAATGTTCTACCAAGCACTTAAAATATAAAATAATTTTCTCCGTCTATTGAGCACCGAAAAAACGGAGAATTCATTGAAGCGTTTCCAACGTCAAGGTATTAAGTGTCCTAAGATTGTTTGCTTGCGAAAGACAATGTGCGGAAACGTTTCTTTTAACTTATGTAATTCTATTGATCTTCTGTGTGACTTTGGGGTCTTTGACGGAGGAGAATTCATCGAAATTATTCGATATTTAAAACCAGGAAAATGTATTTTATTGGAAACAATAACCTGCAGAAGAATTAACATTCTAAGATAATAATTAATCCATGGAATAGTGCGTAATAGCTGTAGAGAGAACAAAACCATTTAATTGAATGCCTATCTCTAAAAATCCAGTTATTCTTGAGTAGGCTACATAATAATAATAATATAAATGTTCTAAAAGCAATCAACCCTTACGAAAATATTTCTATAGAATTCCATAAAAATTGCTATAGAATGTGATCTATAGAATCCTATAGAATTATTGTCCGTTTTTTAGCTCTATAAAGTAACCTCTATGGAAAGTCTATTGAAACCTCTATAGATTCTACAAAAGCTCATTTCTTTTGTTTCGACTTTACTTTTCCATAAAACTTCTCTATAGAATTCTATTGAATCAGCTCGTTTTAGAAATCTCAAAAGAATTCTATAGAAATTTTTTTCTATGGAAACGAAATTTCGTTTCTCTCCATAGAATTCTATAGAAGTCTTAAATTTTTTCGTTTGGGAAAATATAAAATATTTTTCTCCGTCTTCGAGCACCGAAAAATGACGAGTTCGTCGAAGCGTTTCCAACTCTAAGGTGTTAATTGTCCTAAGATTGCTTCCGAGAGCTTACGAAAGACAATGTGCGAAAACGTTTCTTTTAACTTATGTAATTCTATTGATCTTCTGTGTGACTTTGGGGTCTTTGACGGAGGAGAATTCATCGAAATTATTCGATATTTAAAACCAGGAAAATGTATTTTATTGGAAACAATAACCTGCAGAACAATTAACATTCTTAGATAATAATTAATCCATGGAATAGTGCGTAATAGCTGTAGAGAGAACAAAACCATTTAATTGAATGCCTATCTCTAAAAATCCAGTTATTCTTGAGTAGGCTACATAATAATAATAATATAAATGTTCTAAAAGCAATCAACCCTTACGAAAATATTTCTATAGAATTCCATAAAAATTGCTATAGAATGTGATCTATAGAATCCTATGGAATTATTGTCCGTTTTTTAGCTCTATAAAGTAACCTCTATTGAAACCTCTATAGATTCTACAAAAGCTCATTTCTTTTGTTTCGACTTTACTTTTCCATAAAACTTCTCTATAGAATTCTATTGAATCAGCTCGTTTTAGAAATCTCAAAAGAATCCTATAGAAATTTTTTTCTATAGAAACGAAATTTCGTTTCTGTCCATAGAAATCTCTATAGAAGTCTTAAATTTTTTCGTTTGGGAAAATATAAAATATTTTTCTCCGTCTTCGAGCACCGAAAAATGACGAGTTCGTCGAAGCGTTTCCAACTCTAAGGTGTTAATTGTCCTAAGATTGCTTCCGAGAGCTTACGAAAGACAATGTGCGAAAACGTTTCTTTTAACTTATGTAATCCAATCGATCTTCGTGACTCTGAGGACGCTAAAACTCTCTTACTCGGGGCGGGACAACATTTCCCGCGCTTACCCATGGGCAGAATACATTTGTTCCATCGAGACACCACTTAAAACAAACACACTAATTATTGTCGCGTCTGAGGAAGAAAAAACAACTTCCAAATTGAATGCCGTGTGCTGTCTTCATAAGAATGGGAACTTTTATCCCAAGGTTTTGTGGGAAGGGGGTTGGACCGATGCCTCCCCCCTCGCAATTATGTCGTTTGGATGGGAAGAGAACGACGTTCGCTGGTCACGTAGAGCAGCGGACGTTGGTCTTCGGTGTTATGCAGAAACAAAAGTTCAGCGTCCTTATAAAAACTCTCAACGATGTCATCAGCTTGTAGTTACATGTGGGGGTTAAAAAAAAGAAGTGCTAATTATTGTCTCAGTTACCTGCCAGCACGCCTCATTGGTTTGTCTTTCCCAATGTGCGCCATTTTTCTGTGTTTGTGCTACCGAGAGGTCGAGTTTCTTTTTATTTTACGATGTAGTCGATAAAACGGAAGAATGTTGAAGGTAACGCGTTTATCGTAACCTGAGTTGAGAAACGATTAACCTTATTATAGTAGCGTAGCAAGGATTTCATTTCGCACGGAGTCTCCAAAAAGTTAAAAATGACATTTTTTTATGCGACGTCAAGATGTTATCACATTTTTCAAAAGTTCTTTTTATGTGATTTGTAGTTTTACCAGGCAATGGATTTTAAAGGAATTATTATAAGGCTCCATGCATGAAAAAATGCAAATCTCGGTTGATATAAGTACACCCATGAGTCTAAAATAATTGCTTCGCAATGATTTTTTAAATAACTCATTAAATAGCGCTGAGCAAGTATTAAATTCGTTGTTTAATGGAAATTTCGTTTATCTTTGTACCATTATTGGTGGATTGGCATGAAAAGTATATACGTACATGAAGATGGTTGAAGACAGCGTACAGAAACCATAACTATTTCTCTCAAACTTCAAAATGAATACCAAGTCATTAAACGATTACATGATGAATTCATAAAATAATGATTATTTTAGGAATAAAATAATTTCATGTGTTCAACCCTCCTGGTGGTTGTCTCGACGAGGCATCTTGTCATTAGAAAAACTGACCAGATCGTGATGGACGAGATATCTCGTCATTGGCAAAATTGGTCAGATCTCGATGGACGAGATATCTCGTCGAAACCACTTGGAGGGTCAAATACTTTATTTGTAGAGCTATTTTAACAATCAGAACCCAACACTTGGGTGGGGGGCAACTCAGACCCTAAGAGCCCCATCTATCTACCCCAATGATTAGACCTTTATTGTCAAATAGAGACCTCGACTTTATTAGATTTTTAAAAGTTTAATTGAAAGTTTTTTAGCCTCACATTTGATCTCCAAACTAAATTTGAAAGTAAATGATTAATGTGCAAGCATAGAAAACGACGTATCTCAGTTCATCCGAATACACAAGTCATTTTACAATGGTCGTGTTTGCCAAATAATACTTGCAATACAATAACACTATAAACAAATGTTCAAATTTTGTTCCTCGAAATTCATTTCTTATACATAAAATAGTTATGTCACCAAGAAACACATTCATAATCTTCATATTTTTGCACTTTTAGTGGATACATTTAATGAAATGTTATTTATTAACTATTACTTTATGGAAGGAATATTACAAATAATAATTTCTAATAATTTAATTGTAGGAAAACCCACCAATTTAGGGGTGGTATAGCCCTCTACCCTCATCAAACATTAGGTAATTCAATTGATTTAGTTAAAGACAGTTTTTAAAACCTTTGAAATTAAAGGATATGATAAAATTTTTGATGTGATTACATCTTTAAAATCGGAACAGTCTTTGGGTCAGTGTAACTTTGAATTGCGAGGAGTGAGAACTCCGTAAGTGGTGTCATTCGAAATCTACGCTACAATTGTTATTGGACAACAACAATCTCTCAACAACAATTAATATCAAACTACACTTTAATCGTTCAAACTGTAAATTAATTGTTGAATATTCACAATAAACAATCCTTCAAACTTCCTAAGTCTACTTCATTCATTCCACAATCCAACATCAGGCCCGAAAATTCATGTCAAAACTACAGCTTGACATAACCTACCAATTTCTTACATTTTTCTGTAAGCATCAAAGGCGCACTCATATTTAATTCGATCTGTGTGCCCATTGGAGTTAAAAAGTCTAGACTTTTTGAAAAATAACTTTTACAGCAACAAATTAAAGGTAGCCATTCACCAGATTAAGTTGGGCGACTGGTGTCCCATCTTTTTTAAAGCATCCACCTTGGTGTACAATTATTATAGGTGTATTAAGGCTGCTAACGGTATATAGTTATTTTCTCACTTTTATATTCTGATGCCTTAAATTGCTCTAGATGGGCGATGGGATCTTAACACCCATTAAAAAACTAAAAATACCTAAATTTTTTGTGGGAAAAATAAATTTATATAAGAGGATATAGATCTTTATCCATAAAGTTCTTATCACCAGAAAATTACTCTAGACCTAAACTGTTAAAGACCTATTTTAAATAAAACTTTTCAGTAAAGTGCTGTTCAGAGGAGCAATGCCAAACGTAGAATAAAATGATGTTCTTAATATTGTTCCCAAAGGCTAACCAAAAATCATATCAAACGACATCTGGTGTTGCCAAACGAGAGCATTTTATAAATCAAAACAAAAATCAATGTTTGCCGTTGCCAAACGATATCATTAAATAAAAGCGAAACAAATTCATGGTCTGGTGTCGATGTTGCAAAAGAGAACATTAAAACCAAAACAAATCCATGATGGGAATCAAAATAAAACATTTTTACAAAATTTTCGCTGACATTTCATGTTACAAATTCAGAATTACAGATACAAATATTAATTTTTAATATGAAAACTTTAAAATAAAACACGTGTTGGTGGAGAAACCTGTAACCTTAATAGCGAATTGAGATTCTATTTTCTCAGGTAATTCCAATTAGATAAAAGAACACTACGAAAAAGTGTACACGATGGCATTAAGTGTCGCTAAAAGAATTACAAGAATACGTGTTGTTTAATTTTCCTTGGGAATTCTTCAACGTTCTTAAAAAACGTTCCTAATTTTTAGGTAATTGCAACGGAGGTATAAAACAAAATACAGGTGTTCGAACGATTTAACAAATTCAGTGGGCGTCTTAGCGGAGGCTTCGAATCGCCTACGCCCTTGGTTATGCCCTGAGAAGAAAAATTCCGATTCTGTTTGAAAACGAACATCTGTGTTCTATTTGCAATTAAGCAGGGATTTTTTGACGTGTATTTTAGTATTTTCTATAATCTTCTGAGTCTCAGCTGTTTGTTTTCAACTATTTATTTCTCAGGTAAGTGTATATTATGTTTATTTGCTTTGTCATAGTTTTAATTAAGGCTTGAGCATTTTAGTTACTGAGTGACAGGTTTATTTTGTTTGAGGATTATCGACTGGTTTTTCACATTATTTCTTGACCTTTTTTGGTCACAAACATTATTTGTTGTACTTCAACGTTTCTCAAACTTTTTCATGATGCGGACCGAAATTTTTAATGGCTTACTCTAATAAATACAGCTTTTTACTAGAGATGGGCAAAGCTGTTATTTTACAATAACAGTTTTAACTGTTCTAATTTGCAATAACAGTTAATACTATGCTAATACTAAAAGTTTCGTATAGTACTTAGCATCAATGGTTAGTGAATAAACAGTTATTATGGATTAAAACGGTGGATTAAACAATAATAGCTGAAATTATTAATAATTTTAGCCTTTTTTCTTACATTTTTAATAAATTTGAATATTTTTCAATTTAATTTATTGATTTTTGTGGAAAATTTAGTGATTTTAAAAGCCACTTTTGAACATTATAGATAATAGTTAATATTTTCGACAACAGTTGCCTACTGCTAATTTAACTGCTATCGGAATAACAGCCTTACGCCATTAAAAACCAACCAACCATCGGAATACATAACAGCCTATCTCTAATTTTTACAAAAAAGTAACGTTTCTTTTACTGTCCACGATTTTTATCAGAGGGTTATTAATAAATTATGCTGTATTATACAAATTTGCAACATAAAATTAAAGATTTATTTACTTGTAAAGGAAAATTAATAAAATCAACACAATGAAAAATGAGATAATTTTTAACAAGTTAATATGAAGGTTAATGTTATTCGGTGTCAGTTAATTATTATCAGGGACGCATTCAAAGGACAGATCCTAGAACTCTCTGAATTGTTTTCCTGATTTTATAAAAAATACATGCTGAAGTTGGCTTAATCTATGGAAATCGAAGTTTCGTGAAACCCATAAGTAGAACAAAGTAAACAGATCTGAAAATAGTCGAAAACACTGGCCAACGAAATGTTCATTTGACATTTTAACAATTCGATTAGTTGCTGAAACAGAGAACCCATGTATTGTAATGTGGTGGGCAGAGTGGTGTGTTAAAAATGACGGCATAGCCAGGATACAATTAAAATACAATAGCTATTTATTCAACGCAGGAATTTACATTATTTACATAACTAAACAGGTTAAGGCATGGATGTTTGTCTATCTAGAATGCATGCGTGTGGCCTCTATAAACGGGAGATGTCACGCATGTGCGGATGTAAGTGAAGTGTAAAGTGGACCCTACCTCGTGGTGCACCAGGGTACACAATGGTTCACAAATCCGTCCAAATGGTAAGTGGTTCACAAATCCGTCCAAATGGTAAGTGGTTCACAAATCCGTCCTTGCAGTGCCTAATGATTAAGTTCAATCAGCCGAGCATTAGGAAAACAAATACGGGTACAGCTGTATCATGCGCCTTGTTTGGTGGCAACGCTCTTGGCGCACTTTTTATGTCGCCAAGGAAAGAATTTTAGAAAAAAATCATTTTTTTAAACGGAAAAATAATAAGCTTTAGCGGTTAGTAATTAACGGAGAAAAATACAAAACTTTGAAGAAAAAACATGTTTTTTTATCTGAAAATAATTAGCACAAATAGTTGGAAAATAGCGGTTAAAATATCTTTTTATTTTTTAAACTGTTTTAAACTCCTACCAATCTAAATCTCTAACAATTTCTACGAACTTGTAAAAGTAATTAATTTTTAAACAATAAAAAAGGAATAACCCTAATAAAGATGGATTGCCTTCACTTACCGTAACTCGCTACTAAAAGTGCGCCAAAAAAGCGCCAAGAGCGTTACCACCAAACGAGGCGTATGATACAGTTGTACCCAAATTTTCAGGGATTTGTGTCCTTTGAATGTGGACACTGAGGAATCGACTCAAAACGGCCAGCGACCGCACACCAAAAAAAAAAAAAAAAAAAAAAAAACGTCCGCTTGTTTCGGGAGTTTGAAATCTTGTCTTGTCCCTTCAGTTGACATTGAGGGACAGTTTTAAATAAAGAGGGGGGCCTTCGTGCACCCTTTAAAAACTATCTGGACGGAAAGGAGATCTTCCCGATATGTAGATTAAGATTTACATTTGTAATCAGTGGGAAACATAACGGTATTGACCCTGACCCCGAGCAGTTACTATGGACGTTACAGTTTGTGTGGGATGATTGTCTTTAGTTGGAACAAGAAATATAGCTTCATGGTCGAATAAACGCAAGGACGTAATCAAATTGCCCTCCTCGAAATATGTTTTATGCTAAAAAAACAATTACAAATACACACTGAAAACCATTTAAATCATTGTAAATAGGAATTTGGTAAATCATATAACTAAAAAGTACTACAAGAGAAAAGACTGAACCACCCTATAAATTATTTTGTGAATACGCCTGTCTAGTATATGAGTAAAAAAAGTAATTTCATTCTATATATAGAATCGCATTTGATATCCAATGTATTACAATACATGCTTTTAAGGTTTCTAAAGCAAAGTTAAGACTCCAGTTTCAGCGCAAACCCGTTGTTAGTATCCATAGCCAGAATTTTATTACGAAGGGTAAAAAATGGAGTCTTATGCAAAATTAAGATCCTGTCGGATTCTTAAAAATGCATTTTAAGCTATTTCTAGTTACAAGATATATGAACTTTAAAAAGTATGTCCGAGGTCTCAGAATGCTGGTCTTATTTTGACCTTTTGAGGTGTTCACACGCACAATTCCACCTTGCAAACTGCAGTCTTCCCTGAATTACTTCTAACCATTTATGATCTTGGCCAATCGAATCTTTTCAAAGGACTCTGTACAAAGGAAAAGAGCAACGGAATCTTTCCAAAGGATGCTATTCCAATGAAAAGATCAATAGAATCTTTCTAAAGGTTGGATGAATTCATTCTTTCTGAGGAGGGTTCTGAGAGGATTCTTTCAACCAATAGATATGGTTATTTAGTCATTAAGCCTCTTGGTGGATGTCTCGACAAGTTATTTCGTCATTAGCAAAACTGACCAGATCTTGATGGACGAGACACCTCGTTTTTAGAAGAAAGCTGACCAGATCTTGATCTCGCCATCATAAAAAAATCAGCAAAATATTGATGACGAAATATCTCGTCATTAGCAAAATTGGCCAGATCTTAATGGACGATATATCTCGTCGAAACCACTTGGAGGGTTAAGTGTTATTCAGTGTGGTGGGGTAAAAGCAATAGTACACTATTCGGGAATCTCGTGAAGCTCAGAGGGTCAAAAACGAAAACCCAGATGCTCTTGAACTGGTATATTATTAATCGTGATCTCCTCCGGATGCCTTTTGGTCTCGGACCGTCGCCAATAGCCCGCTCCAGTGCGACGTTAATTAAATACCTACCTACCTACCTCCGGATGCCTCATCTATCGTGTCTATCTTCATACATTAACTTATGTTAAAACGAAAAGGGCCAATTGGATCCTGAGAAATCTAACTATCACTCATTTAACCATTCTGTGAAACGAAGTCAAGAGACAAGTGACTCAAAAGCTTCTTGGAAAATAGTTTTCCAAGAAAAACCACAAGACTAATAAAAGTGCTTGAAATGCCACCCCTCTAAAATTGGTGCCGCTGACCTTGTCAACCACTTATCGCGCCTCTAATACACAAATCTGCCAATCATCAGGATCTCAAAATTACCTGCGCCTGGGGCCCCAAAATGACTCCTGGTCCCAACTGGTAAAGTGCGGCTCCCGCGACAAGGCAGTCAAGTCACAAGGTTTGGAACAGGTCTGTTTTCTCTAAATAAGACTTGCTGAATTACCCGGCGTTGCTCGGATTGAATTGTTTATAATTCATCGTAATATCTCAATATTATTCCTATGGAGATTTCGAATTGTTTTTAGCCCCCCTGCAGGCCAAGGACAAATCGAACGGGATTAATATATAGCCTGTGTCCCACAGAATTCTACAGGATGAATGTACCAAATTTAGTGTGAATTAGTCTGACATTGATCGTATAAATTCGAAATCCTATGAGGATTTCGGATTGTCTTTAGCCCACTGTACCATATCGACGATAAAAAAGACCACTTTCTATAAAAATGATCTTATATTATCATAAAAATTTACATTCTAATAATCAAGCTAGTTTAAGAATATACCAGACGGAATACATAAACGAAATGATACTGAACGATTTTTAGCGCAACTGCACCATACTCTAAGATTCTAAAAACCCCTCAAGGTCATTTTGAGAGGCGACTCCTGTAGATATTGACGCTGACGTCATCTGCACAGACAGACCGGGAGAGAGCACCCTGTCCAGGATGACGGACGTTGCACCCCATCTGCACACCCAATACAAATAGAACGGGGGTTGATATGTAGTCTACGTTACCCGCAGGTTTCCACACTTAATAAAGTGTACCAAATTTGGTGTAGATTGGTCAAACGGTGTAGATTTGTATAGAGAACAGACAGACAGATGTCAATTCTGCTTTATATGTAGTTTACAGTAAACAATCGATGCATCATGCACATTATAGTTTGGCTCCTGAGAGTTGGCAGTTGAATCATGATTTTGGATGAGTCTATTCTTTAAATGAGGGAACTGGTGGTAACGCTGGTGGCAGAGTGCTTCCACAACTGGTGTCTTTAGCAGGAATGCTGGTTCCAAGTTTATCAGTTAGTGACAAAAGCAATAGGAGGGATAACAAGTTGGCGAGGGAAACCAGCCACAGCAATCATCATTCATGTTCTTGCATCTCTTCTAAAAAAAGAATATGTTTAGACGATAGGTTGGAATGTAAACAAAGAACTTCCACAATCGGCGTCTTTAGCACGGATTATGTCGGAAGTTTATTGCTTGGCGCCGAAACTGTGAAAACAATGATGAGTTGGCTGAGGAAAAACCACCCACGGCGATCGTTATTCATGCTTTTGCGTCTTTAAGCCCTTCTCCTAAAAAAACCTTTCACGCCTATTCAAAAATCGACTGACCCAAGGTCGACTGCCTTCTGTCCGCAGTCGCACTTTTCCAGTCATTTACGACCCTTGGGTGCAAAATAGAGAAGCGGGTTCCGAGTACTCTACAGCAGTGCTATTGAACCGGTGGTACGCGTATCCCCGAGTTACCTGAAGGGTCCGGGGCCGCGGTAGCCCGGTTGGAAGAGTAACGGATTAGCAACCGGAGGGTTGCGAGTTCGAATCCAACCAAAGACCGTCGTGTACCAATAGGGCTGGTGCACGTTAAATCTGTCGTCGTCTCAAATGTCGTCACGTTGGCGTGGAAGTTTGGAGAGTTGGGGTGCTTGCTCAGGTGTTGCCTCATCTGACCGTGGTTCAAAATTACGTGTTGCTGTCCTCGGGTCTTTCCCTTTGGGATTGATCCCGGACCGTCGCCAATAGCCCGTTGTGTTGCTCCAGTGCGACGTTAATTAAAATACCTACCCTGCATTTTATTTATCATCTGGCTTTTAAAGAAAAATATTTCCGATAGTAGAAAAAATGTTTTAGATGCAAAAAAAGGGGCAAACATTAGATATTAACGGTTGGAACAGGGTTCGTTCAAAGCTCCTACAAGAACAATTTTCAATGTAAACAAACCACCGGTTTTATGGCCAAAGGGCCATATTTTGGCCTAGCTCCGCCAAAGTTAAGGAAACGAATATACGCAAATGGAAACTTTTATTCATACAGAAAAGAGAAATACATCCAGGGAAGAATTGAATCGGACAGGAGTCGAATTTGCACCACCTGCAATTTTCGGGATGCTAGATCAGTGGACAAATACAGAGCCATGGCGACCCCAAAACCTAAGTGTGCCCCTAACTTTAAGTGCGCCTAAGCCATTAAGTGTGTTGTGGGGCAAAAGATACACTTTTATTCCACAACACACTTAATGACTAAATAACCACGTCTTTCTAAGCAATTCAGTGATTCCTTCAACACTTAGAAATATTCAATTGATCCTTTCCTTGGAATATAGTTGGCGTGGTGTGAAAGTTTGGAGACTAGGGTGCCAGATCAGGTGTTGCCTCGTCATCTGAACGTGGTTCAAAATTACGTGGTGTCCTCGGATCTTTCCCTTTGGGATTGACCCCGGATCGTCACCAATAGCTAAAGCGTGACGTTAATTAATATACATACCTACCTACCTTGGAATATAATATTTCTTTGGAACTATTCTATTGGTCCTTTCCGTCGAATAGAATCCTTCGGAACGATTCCATCGATCCATTATGTAGAATAGAATAATTTCAAACGATTCTGTTACTCCTTGCTGTAGTATAGCATCCTTTTGAACGATTCTGTTACTACTTTCCTTAGAATAGGCACCCTTGAAACGAATCTGTTGACCCGTTCTGTAGAATAAAATCCCTTGGAACGAATCTGTTGAACCATTTTGTGAAATAGAATCCTTTGGAACGATTCTGTTGCTTCTTTCCTTAGAATAGGATCCCTTGGAACGAATCTGTTGAACCATTTTGTGAAATAGAATCCTTTGGAACGATTCTGTTACTCCTTTCCTTAGAATAGGCACCCTTGGAACGAATCTGTGAACCCACTCTGTGGAACAGAATCCTTTGGAAGGACTCTGTTGATCTATTCTGTATAATCCTTCGGAACGATTCTGTTGATCCTTTCCTTAGAATAGAATCCCTTGAAACAATTTTGTTGACTCGGTCTGTAGAATAGAATTCTTTGCAAAAATTATGTTGGTCCTTTCCTAGGAATAGAATTCTTTGAAAAGATTATATTGATGAAGTCCAAAGTGGTGAGAAGTCATGCAGGGAAGACTGGAGGTTGCTAGGATGCGTGTGAAACCCTCAGAGGGTTAAGAAAAAATAGGGAACATAAAATTTAACCGTATTGACATTGATATATATGTCCGCAAGTGCCACCCGCACCGCATGTGCTCGATGGACTGTCTGGGGTGGACTCAACCACGATCATCCGATTTATAATATATTGATTTTTTCCTCTGGGGATACCTCAAAGGCCCTTTTACATCCGAATCTGACCTCGTCTCAAAAGTCGCGTTATCGCGGCTGCAACTATCAAGGACAAGAAATTTTGAACATGTGATGCAATCCATACGTCGATGCTGTCAGGCATGCATTACTTGGTGTACTCAACTTTGAGCAACTAGCGTGAAACTAAGGCAAGCCACACATTGATTGGGAGGCAATAAAATGGCTGAAACACGCATTCGCACCTGCATGTTTTTTATAGAAGAAGGGAGTACACATGCTCATGTTTTGTCGCATACCGTTCTAGTGTGGACGGGCAAAGTGTAAAACTACCGTTGAAACTTTAAAATTAGGATTGATGAAAATGATCTTTGCTTGTTGTCCATCATATCTGCACCTTACGAAAAATTTCTATAGAATCCTATAGAATTATGACCCGTTTTTCTATAAGTCCAAAAAGTAACCTATAGAATGTCTGTAGAAACCTCTATAATTCTATAAAAGCTCATTTGTTTTGTTTCAAGACTTTACTTTTCTACAGAACTTCAATTCTATAGAAATGTATTTCTACAGAATCAGAGCTCGTATTCTCAATAGATATCTCTATAGAACTGTTTTTCTATAGAAACGAAATTTCGTGTCTTGATAGAAATAACTATAGAAGTCTATAGAGTACTATGGAATGATATAAAATGTTTACGTAAGGAAGTGTACCCTTTAGAACATCTGTATGACGTTTGTGTGCGGCGACGCCGGTCAAGGCTATTGAGAACAGATCATGTGATACAGCATTACAAGAGCTTTTACAACTGATCTTATTTGAATTACAAGAACTTGACGACATTTGGTACAAAATAGATATGCGCAGAAACATACCCGCGTGTGTATTCTGGATGCGTACTATATTCTGGTTCGCCAGAGCATTCCCAATGAGAGAGCCGAACGGTGGAATATAAAAATACAAAAAAGCAGAATAAGAATAAACATTCTGATGCTCGACGTTGGAAAAAAGTGTTACATATGGTTTTTTAAAAGAGAATGACCATGTTTTTGTATTTGAGTGTTTATCGTTGTTTTTTCCGTCGAAATATATATTTTTAAAATAAAAGTTGAAGTTCCCTTTCATTCTTTACAGACTGCACCTGCATGCGGACATCCCTGTGAATACGGTTTAATTTTGTTTGCCACATTTTTCGGCAAGGCATAATTAATCTTCTTATAATCAGCGAGAAAACACAACACTAATACTTAAAACCAACTCCCTGGGTTCCCTCCTTTTATACTGCTTACATAGAGCGTTACTGGCGTACATGATTTGAATATACGTTGCTGTGCTACTTAATCATTTGCATATCCTTCCATGATCTATGCATCGTACAGATTCAAGGCTATTGGATGCTTCCTTCATGCAGTTGCATTCTCGATGATGGCCAGAGCTGTATGAAAGAAAACAAGTGATTTGCTTAAGATTAAAATTTCAGTTCGAAAACAAGAGTGTTAAGCAGATACTTTTCATGCGAGAAACGCGTTTACGCCTTTTTCGTTTTATTTTTTGCCTTTGGAATTTGTTGACAGTATTCCAAAAGACAAGGCGGAGTCAAGGTAGCTAGGGTTGGTTGAATTCTTTTAATGACGCATGGGCCAGACACAGGTCAAGTAATGGATAAGGTGGGTAGTTAATAAACGTCGCATTGGAGCAACTCAATGGGCCATTGATGACGGTCCGGGATCAATCCCAAAGGCCAACGCGTCGTAATTTTGAACCACGGTCAGATGACGATATGGATCAGGAAACAAGGAAAGTTTTACTGACGCAAGAGAAATACACCCAGGGTGTTACAAGAATCGAACTTATGCCAACTACAGCTCGCAGGCTTCTGTTGTGTGGGCAACCCACTAGACCAATGTCCCCTAGGGACACTAATCAAATTTATCTTAAATTTTTCTAACAGTATTAAAAAGTAGTGTGTGGGAACATCGGGATATCTACCTCTGTAGGAATAAACAGAAAATTTGAAGCATCTAAAAATACAGCGGTTTGAAAGAAATATTGTATGGAACAATAGCCACGAAAGTGCTTTTTTTAATTTTTATCTCTTCAAATTAAATATTATAAATACACATAAAACTACTATTCCTCAAAAGAAATATCTTAAATGAACTAACAGTTTAATTTCTTTTTATCATTCAGCAGAAGTATAAAAGGTACTAAATAAATTTCGAGAAATTATATATAGATTTGAATATTGGTGTGACGTTATTTTTTGTCATTGCGAAAATTCGGTGAACACAACTATTCTTAGGTGGTTTCTGGTCTGGAATCTATCAAAATGACATCAATTTTTAAGCATACGTTAAAGTCTCTCTTTAATGTGACGCACAAAAAATTTTAGCGAAACTTATGAGATTCAAATATCACTTAAAAATAAAAAATGTTTTTCTAACTTGGGACCCATCAGAAACAAATCCTGGCGAATCTACCGATGTGAAGCCTGTCAATTATCGTAGTTAATCCCACTTTGGAGTATACTCTTATTGCATTAAATTCAGAAGCAATTCCTGTAACACGAAAAATGCTTTACTGTACAGAAAACAACTGTTTAGTTTTATCGTTACAAGATGGCAGCAGCAGGTATTCGCCCTAGTCTACGAGAGAAAAGAAAATAATTCCCAATTCCAAAATTAAACTATTCTCCGATATTTTATTTAATCTATCCAGATATTCATCTAATTACCAAGTTTCTTCTACAAATGTCCAACAATGAAAATTCAACTATTACTCTACAAGTATTAACTTATTCTCTACATTGAAGATTCAACTTTCTATCAATACTTATTAAATGTCTGTCTGCTGTTCAACCAAGTTTTAAACGTCTCCCCTACAAATGTTCAAAGTTGAAAAATTAGTTCATACTCATTGTTGATGATTTAACCATCCTTCAAAGTTTATTCAACGTTTAGGTATCCACTTATTCTCTACGTTGAAAATTCAACTGTCTATCAATGTTTAATAAATGTGGGCTGTTAGGCCAATTTTAAATGTTTTTTTTTTCTACCGTTTACCGTTTTTTCTTCTGTTTAAGTTGGAAAAACTGTTTCACATTCAACGTTGAAAATTTAATTTTCCTTCAAGGTTTAGGTTACTCCTTGCTCCATAAAACCCAACCAATCAAAAGGAGTGCAGGATTGAGGTCTCACCTAAAATTTTAAGCTTTAATAGTCCTTAATTACATGAAAATTAAAAACTGATCGGTCTTTTCACAGGACATTTCATAATAAGAGTGTTAGCAAGAATGTATTAGCGCTCGTTTCCGACTTACGCATGTTCTTACTTTTGTAGCGGCAGGAATTTGTACCATGTAGTTTCAGTTTACTGTACAATCCTATAAATAGGTAAGACTTAAATCACTATTGGACTGAACTGTGTGACAAACCGTTATACGTTTGGTGAGCAGCTACATAAATATTTTGGTAAAATTAAAAAAATTATAGACACACTTGCAATTTAGTATTAGTTGAGACAGTTTTCCTCAGGAAGGCCCCGAAAAAATTATCTTCGAAAAGGGAGCCAAAAAAGTTTGAGAAACTATGTTCTAATGGATTGTATGAGCGGAGTCGCTGTCATTAGATCTCAGGTCGCGTGGGGTTGGGAATTGAAGTGGGCCGATTGGCTATCGAATTGCAAACTACCATTCAATTTGCCCTGATTTGTGTTTTCACCCGGAAATCACAAACCGAGTGATCGGGGAAAATAATATGAAGCTGCGTGCACATGCTCCATCATTAGAAGGTCTATGTACGTTCTAGCGAGTGTTTTCCTGCATTAATCAATTATTTATTACAATTGTTGCATTTATTTAATAAATTGTCGATTAATTTTTAAAATTTTACTTCTGCATTTAAGACTATATATCAAGAAAAGGGGAATTCCATAGCTCCTGGAAGCAGAACTTGATAACACCACTTAATTGAAGTGTTCGTTTTTGAACTAAAAATGTGGTAAGCCTATCTCAGAGAACCAGTATGAAATAAACTGAACATTTTAATTTAAGTGTTATCTCTTGCACTACTTTCAAGATGCGCGCTTTGGTGTTGTCAAAGGGTAAGATTTTAAATGCATCTCATAACACAACTTGCATTCTGAGACACTTTATATAGCTGTTAGGCAAACCACACATTGAACTAACGTCATTCCTGACACTTAATTGGCACTAATACGCGTGCATACCGACTTGTTTTTTGTACAGACACGCAGTACGCATGTCGTAGGTTTTATGGCATGCTTCTTCAGTGTTTCGGGCTTAGAGAACACATTGCACAAATGAAAACCATATCTGTGAAAAGGAATCACGGATGTGGTTCTCATTCACGACCTTTTGAGCATCTGCAAAATTCTTATATACAGTGGTGCCTTGGTTAACGACGGTAATCCGTTCCATGATTAGTCATTAACCAAAACCGTCGTTATCCAAGGCGCGATTCCCCATAAGATTTAATTGAAAATTGATTAATTTGTTCCAGCTTCTCCCCACAACCTTAATACATATTAAAAATGCAGATAAATTAATTTAAAATGTCCTACAAATGTGGTAAATACAATTTATTATATTTGCTACACAAAAAAAATTAACATTAATAAAATGAATTCTTCATGAAAAGTTTTTAACTCTCAATCTTCACCAGAAGGACAATTGGCTCACTTCGGAGGTTTTTTTGACAAATGGACCTGTAAAAAACATGTCTAAGGCAGCCTCTTTTTTAAAAATGTTTCTGAAAAGCTGCATGGACTTTTCATTAAATAGATCAGAAGTTTGGATCTCAGATTTGTTTGGATTCCATTTCATAGCAACATTTTGAATTTCTTCCCACTGTGCCAAAACATTTTTGATTTCAGAGGTCGTAATTGGTTCTTTCTCTCCCCATCCTCATCTTCAGATAAAATTTCTATTTCCTTTTCTTCACATTGCTGCTTGGAAAATTCTTTTAGCTCATCAGCGGTCAGTTCTTGATGATACGTCTCCAATAATTCTTCAACATCTTCCAAGTTAAGATCATGAACAGTTGCCACAATATCCTTTACCAATTTATGCCCTTCATCTGAAGTTTCCTCCATGTTGCTTTGAGACATTTCATTGCTACTTGCCAAAAAATAAATGCTTAAATACTCATTTTCATCATAAAACGCATTTATAACCACAAATTTTATAATAAAGCACAGTACACTATAAGAAAAGAAGCGGTAAACAGCTGGCTATGATGAGGTCAAACATGAGCTTTTACAGTTACGCCGCGTGGCTGTTCTCTATTAGACAATATCTCCCCGAGCGTGGCTGAGTGCGACCGGAAAATTCCGGTTTTTTAGATCGGATAGAGGTTCACATAATCAAGAGTCGTTAACCAAAGCCTGAGTCATTAACCAAGATATTTCTTCCTTACAGTCACTCGTCGTTATCTGAGGCCGTTATTAACCAAGGCACCACTGTATTTCTATTTTATAAAACATTCATACTAATGTATTGTTTAATGAATACAATTTCTTTCCTTAGGTTTCATTTGACCACCTTAAGAAATAAGTATTTCTATTTTATAAAACATTCATACTAATGTATTGTTTAATGAATACAATTTCTTTCCTTAGGTTTCATTTGACCACCTTAAGAAACCACAAGCGATTTACTGCAGTATCGATAAACCTGATATTGGAATTTAGAGTCATCAGACAAAATGAGACGTAGAACAATTTACTTTTTCTTTATATTGTTCATCCTCTGCCTGCTGTTATACCTAAGCACACAATATGTGAATGTGGACAGTGCGGAATTTATCAAAAAATATATCATAACAAGTACGGAAATACCGGTAATTGTTCCAAGCATCGTAGTGTACGCTAAAAAGAGATTAGTGAACACGAGGAAAAAGTGTTCTCAAAGGTATCGGCCAAATAAAATCTCTATACTGTGGAGTAACACGTGGCAAAGGTTGGGAAATGACTCTAATCTATTTCTTTATTCAATGTATGTGGATGGAAGGTTAGCCGATAGTAATTATCTACGAGTAATAGCTATGTCCAATGGATTATTTTCCGAAGATATTTTTTGCAAAATTTGGTTCCAAAAATCAACTTTAGTTGTGGCAGTAGATTCTCAAGAGTTGTGGGTGCAAAACTGGGATTTGGCCAAGCCTGACGAATATTTCAGACCGCTTCTGCTGTCTTGTCCATTCCCGAAATCCTCCACCCCAACCGCTGCATCTATAATTTCTCAACCTTGTGGACAACCAAGAAATATTTTCAACTTCACCAAAACTCAACCAAGGGCTTCGTCTAAGAGAGACTTCGCCGTTTGCGTCAAGCCTTTAGACTTCGGGAAGGACATGACCCACAGGCTTTTGGAATGGTTGGAACTGCAGTTCATCCTCGGCGCAGAAGAGATCACGGTTTACAAGTACCACCTGCCCCCGAGGACACTGCGAGTCTTGACGACCTACCAAAACTCTGGCAAAGTGACCCTCAAAGAACACACCTTGCCTGGGGACAGCCCCAAAGAGCGTCCAAGAAGCAAAGTGTGGCAGAAACGTCGCCACGAAATGGTGGTCTACAACGATTGCTTTTACAGGCACATCGGAACGCACAGATACGTCGTCAATTTAGACCTCGACGAAGCAATCATTCCACTGGTGGACAAAGACTGGAAGAGTCTTCTTGAACACATGAAAGCGAGGGATCCGAAGATCTTACAATCGGCTGCCATCTCGGCCAGGAATGTTTACTTCTTCGATTCGTTCGGGGTGGAACCCGACGGCAGTGTCCCAGAGTTCTTCCACATGTTGCGACATCTCTACAGGTCGGCTAATTTCACGCCACCTGGTTTCGCGCAGAAGAGTTTCTGTTCCACCAACAACACTCTGAGCGTCACTAACCACTACGCCCTGAAGGCTCTGTACCCGCGCGTCAGGATCAGCAGCGCTGGTGGAAGAGACTTAGTGCAGATGCACCACTACCGTCGCAGCTGCCCGCCGAAGATGGAGGTGGAGTGCGAGGAGAACTACATGAAGTTCCTCCAAAAGGACAAGGCGATCCTGAAGTTCAAGGACAGGTTGATTCTGAACGTCAGCTGCAAATTGAAAGAGCTTAATCTGACAGATCTCAGCACTACTTGATGCAATATCAAGAGTAAAAAAGCTAGTCATGATGATACAGATGTAGTCTTAGAAGGAAGGTGACAGGAGCACAAAAAGCTGAGATCACAGCCGTAAATAGGCTGCGGCTCAGGATCAAGTCAATGTTCCAGGTAGATAGTTGAATTAACGTCTGGAGCAACACTACGGGCTATTGGCGATGGTCCGGGATCCATCCCTGAAGGAAAGATCAGAGGACACCACCTCGTCATATTCAAGCATGGCCAGATGACGAAGTCAACACCACGCCAACGTGAGGACATTTGAGGCCACGACAGATTTAACGTACCAGCCCCCACGTACACAACGGTCTTTGATTTCTACACAAGTTTCGAAGTCGAAACCCTCCGGTTGCTAATCCGCTACTCTTCCAACCGGGCTAACGCGGCTCCCCTTCAGGTTTTCTGGAGTAGTTTTGAAAGAGAGAGAGTTTCAGATACCTCCACAAAAAAAAAATATCATATTGAGGCCAAACCCCCTCTACACGGCATTGTTCACATATATTTACGTGTCTCCTGAAAATTTATTTTGCTTTCACATTTACCAATGTTGTCTCTTGGCAATTTTATGTATTTGGTAAATTCTGGGCACCCTAAGAGGGTAGCACGTTTGAATTTCTGATGCCGTAGGGGCTTTGGTTTCACCCAGTTTCCTAAACTTTCTTAGCAAAAAAAACTTCCCATTTTCTAACGGGCGAAACCGTTCCATCGTGCCGAGACTTAACATACGCCATATTTACTTTTTTACCTTCGATTTTTTTAGCACTTCACATATTTTAGCAGACATGTTGGCCACCCCCCTGAATCTGGTGTGCTACCAATTTGTCCATGAGGCTAAATTTCCATCAGCAGCATCCACAAATCTTCAGTCAACTATTTGCAGTCGTTTCCCCTTTTCAGTTAAAAGAATCAAGGACAATGCAGTATAGTGAATGTGTCTGAATGATCAAGTGCATATATAAGTGTTTGCTTAACACTAAATTTACCGACCTTTCGCAAATACCTATTTTTATTGAAACGGGTTAAATGACCCATTTCCCATTTGGATGCAGGTAACGATGGAATTAGTGCTTGAAATAATTAAAACTATCTGTAAATAAGTTTGATTATAAACAAAAATTTAATAATCATATTAGTTTGACTTTTTATTCAGTATTTTTTCTTTTTGAGTATTCGACAGCAAATTCTCGATTCATTTGTCGCATTTTTTACAGCTGCAAGATCGCTGTTAGACACTTTCCGCAAACCTTTCTTGCAGAGTGCAGATTTTTATAGCAGTATCTTGTTTTGGCACTTCTTACGCACATTAGAAAACTGCTTGAGCTTGCCGATGCCACATTAGTTCCATTTTGTTAAGAGCGGCGTGTGTGCTCATTATTTTGCACATCAGTGCATATGGAATGATTTTAGAGTGGACAACGTTATAAAAGCATAAAATATTAAACCGGCCAAATGACCCAGCACGGCAAAAGTAGGTATACTTCAGAAGTGTGTCGGATGCAGGGAGATGAAGAGAAATATATAATTAAATTAATTTTATCAACATTTTAGGAAAAGTTTTTAAGTCAATTGAGGAAAAGCAATAAAATCGACCCATTACCACTGAGAAAAATTGTGGCATTGGGCTTTTTAGAGATGCGTCCGTGCGTTCCCCTGGTGCTTTATCTTGCCGTTGAAAATTACCTGTACTGCACAGCCTATGATGTAAAAAATCTGTTCCGAGCTGTCACCAGTTCCAAGCAAAGAACAATCTGTTTTCCTACTAGGATCTCCATTCCTCTGGAGAAATAGGGCAGTTTTGTCTCGACGAGATATCTCAAGAGCAAAATTGATTAGATCTTGAACGAGATATCGCGCCGAAACCACTTTAGGAAGATTAATAAATGATAACGTTAAAAAATATATGTATGTATATAACAGAAATTATAAGCCTGCAGTAGTGACAAGAGTGGTATAAGGCAACCGGAGAGAATGATCCATTGGTACTGAGTGTAATGTTGATTCCACCAAATGGAGAGGCAAAGTTCTACAACTCTTTACTACTTCAACAAGTGGTGACAATGCGTGGAGGTGTTGGGGACGGCTGTGAGAGCTCCTTATTCTAAGGGGCTCGTGGAAGAATGAATAGTTTACAATATAATCGCTAAAGGGATAAGGAAAGATGATTGGACCAGGGGATCTATCAAGAAACTTCATTGGCAGAAGTCGGTGGTTTAACGAAGGAGTAATTTGATCTTACATAGGCGAATTGAAAGGTGGAGTTAGTTGGAGGTCAAAGTTAATGATGGCTTGAGTTCAAAGGTGAAAGGAGGTGGCAAGATATATTGACCACATGGACAAGGAGACGAAAAGGGGAACGTTAAGGGACTGATCTCTGGTGAGAATTGTATTTAGAGGTTAGTTTTAGGTATTGTTTCATGTATATTGGAGGCATTTTTATCCAGCCAAGGAAAGACTGAACATTGAGGTGAGAATTACCTAGGGTTCCACTCTAAGTTTCAGAAATCAGGACCTTTTGATTATATTTCAGTTTGCAATAGAGTAACCCAAAATGATATTGATTAATTTCAGGTGAAGAAGCTTTCATTGAACGCTTGTCTGAATCTCACGGGACACGGTTTTAAAAACAATTTTTAATAAATGATTATATCATCAATATTTGATGACACTTGATCTTGGTTTTTGAAAGCATGCGAAATAAAATATGCCGCGTTCTTGGAAAAGCCGAGGCTTACATGACAAAAATAATTATGGTAAAAAATACGAAACCAATAAATAAAAATACTTCCAAAACATTTTCAGCTGTTTTTTATTGAAATATTTCCACATTCAAAATTTAAAATGACAAAACTGTATCGAGACTATTTACTTGGATGGAGAAAAGATTGAAAAGTAGTAAAGAAACAGTTGTTTCACATTAATTTTGTGCTGCTGAAATGTACAATTTACAACCACAATTCAATTATCGAGTGAAAAATAAAGTTTCCCATAAACAGAACTATTCACATACTTATGAATAAAGATAAATTGTGGTTGAAATTTACAGTAATTTTTTTGAAGGATAAAATTCTTACAGAGCAGCACTTAATCAATAAGATTCAGGATCAAGGAAAATTATTTTTAATTTTTTTGTCAACATATGAACTCTAGCATACTTTAAATTAATACACAAATTCCTCTTTTTGAATTAAAAGAAAGTTATATCATAAATAAATATGCAGGATCTATATTTTATATATTTTTCAAAAGAGTTTTTTTAAATTCCAACTTTGTAGGGTATCTTAAGACAAAATCACTTATCCAATTTTATTTAGTTAAAATTATAGCATGACACCATCACAGAATCATTTGTCTTATTGGGCTGTATTGCAAACTAAATTTATTTAACCGTTGAATATAATATATAAAAAATATAAAACACAAATTTAATAAATAAAATGTTCTTTATATATACTCTATATCAATTCTTCTACTTCTGGATATGTACATATACAAGAATCATAAAATATTTTGGTGCAAATATCCTTTTTCATGTCCCCTTGAAACCTGGTTTGAATTTGGAAAATAAAATATCTTTTACACAGAATGTTTAGGATACTTAAGTTATTCAAGAAAACTTCCTTATTTCTTTTGCGCGATCCTTGTTTTTCATGTTAGACACATCACCATGACAATTCATAATGGGAATGATTACATTAGGACATGCTCAATAGAGTTGAACAATGCATGTTTCTACAGATGGACATTTTTTCATCCGATTTACAAGGGCAGTTCACAGGTAGTCTCAGCGAGTACAGTACTCGATTCTATTAACAGTCCGAATGTTTGATAAAATTATGGAATTGACAAATGTCATACTATGGGTACAAAATACAATATATTTTTCTAACAAGGGCCTGGATTTTGTTAACATGTCATTTTTTTGTTAAACTTCGTAGACCGATTAGATAGAAATTCCATCTATCTGATTCTAGAAATGTAGTTTGGTTATTGTTCGGTATTTTTGATTTTAAGGTCATTTTCAGAGTTGTAGAACAATGTTTTAGTTTAATCTCTCTTTTAATCAACTGTTCGTTGAAACATTTCAGTCGCTATACTTCCCAGTAGTTTCGTTTTAATTACAAGCACATTGCTACATCTGCTAGCTCGTTACAACTGCCTACCATTTAGTGCAAAACAGATCTTTTCTATGATTTTCTTTACTGGTGGGTGAATCGCAATACTGGAAACAGTGAAGGTTTTTTTCTTAGTCCGACCAAAACGAAAGATCTCTCGCATACTTTTGGATCTCCGAGTTGTTAATCAAAGCATTTAAGAAGGGCACAGTACCTTCAAGCATTCAAATAAGGAGGAAAAACAGCCCAATTTCGATCAACTATATCTTAAATTTACTGTGTATCATAATAAAACCTAAAACAGTTTATGTACACTCTATATATCCAATAAAGAAAAATTAGGTTAATATTTTCAAATTAAGCAATATTTTATACTAATTTACATTACACTCAATCTAAAAGACAAAGGACAACCTGTGCACAACTTTCTGAGTCTTGCATTTTCTACTGAAATGAACAACATACTTGTATTTTAAATTAAAACCGAAAAATGTTTTATTTTGAAGCTTTAACGATAATACAACTTCATTCTAAATTTCATGTGTCGTAAGTTTAAGAGTTATAGTCAGTGAAGTGTTGAAAATTTAAGTTAAGCTGAGTCAAAAGTGAAATAGGGGTGTCAGAAAAATCTTAATTGTGAGCAAATTAATACGAATTTTTAAGCGTTTTTTCCCACCAGAATCAGAACATTTCAGACTTTCTAAATTCACCGAAATTGAAAAATACCTTTTTTAAGTTTTAAAGGTATTGTGTGTGCTCCATTAAGGTGCAATGTATACACTATAACATTTTTTTAAAATTTTGACTTTAAAAGTCTAGTTTTTTCACAATAGGTCATTGGTTTGTGCTTAAACTCATTTTAGTGTGAAAAATTCTGATTAAGCTACTCATTAATTATCTAATTTAGATATAATTAGCATGTTTTTTGAACAGTGATATCTCAAATTCTAATGTGTCCAGGAAGACAATTCCTGTTGAAAATTATTCCTAATATTATTCTTCATGGTTTGATCCTCCATGAAGTTGCTAGAGGAATACGTTTTTTTACAATTTTTTTTTCACGAGGGAAGTCTAAAAAATCAAGATTGTTCAGGAATTTCAACATTTAAAAATCAACTAAAAATTCCTTTCTTAACCAATAACTTCGACTGAGGGTCAAAACATCCACTGTATTACATATATTATAATGAAACAAAAGTAATTATAATAGATCAATTCATTATCGAGTTATCACTGTTCGAAGCATCCTATTGCAAAAACAGTACTTCAGAAATCGAGTTTAAGTTTTGGAAACATGTTTGTCTAACATAAAACCTAACCCAAACCCTAGTAACTTGAAAACTATTTTGAATATATACAACATCTTGGTATCACTTGAAAGCTAAGGGGTTGGACAATATTTTGAATTATTAAACAATAGATCGATATTTTGGTCAATTTTCGTGATTTCTAGTGTATACATACACCTTAATAATGCCAAAATCTGAAGCACCCAAAGCACGGTTTCCCAAACGGTAATCCGCGAGCCAAAACCAGGCCAAATGAAAACAGAAAAATGTCTCGTATCGAGATTGATAGCAGTAGTATAGCACCGGAACACATCGCGTATAATCCTGTGAAGGATTGTCTGTTTAGGTGGTGGTTGGTTGGGTTTATGGCAGAAGGGCCAAGCTGCGCCAACCTCAAGTAAATGGACAGACACAGAAGAGGTAGGTAGTTGGATTAACATCGCATTGGAACAACACAACGGGCTATTGGCGACGGTCAGGGATCAATCCCGAAGAGAAAGATCCAAGGAACAACTTGTATTTTCGAACCATGGTCAGACACAGAGAGAAATACACATAGGGAGGAATTGAACATACGACACCTACAACTCGCAGATTGCTATCGCAGTGGGCGGCCCCACATGTTTAGATGACGACTTCTGGTCATTGCAAGAATATTATTGCATTAACGAGATATATAAGTGCAAAATCACTATTTCACAGGACTTAGAAAAAGAAAATATTTTGCTTATAGACAATATATGAATTAATTAGTAGGTATTTTACATTTTTAGGTCAACAAAATACAATCTTTGGTTATAACATTAGTCTCATAAGAACCATTCAAAGGGACAAGAGTCAGAGAACACATAAATAGCCATAATTGGATGCAGATGAAACAATGAAAAATTTTTTACTGTGGGCAATCAACTATCCTAATTATCCAACAAGTTCAAGGGAAGTCCTTTTCGTCGTAATTAAACATTTGCCTTTTCCCAAACCATATAGGGCGAGGTGGACAAGTGCGAACCCAAATATTTCAAGTTCATATGGAACCAATTTCTAATCTGTCCTACCACTTCCAGACCCTTTATGCTATCTCTTATTTGTTTTTTACCAGATATAATTAAAAAATACCTTTGAATGTTAGTTCACGTGGTCGCACATGCCTCAAATGACGGGGCAAGTGCATACCATAAGCTTTTTTTCTTGATTGCAATGTAGGGCAAAAAGCCTATCATTTGATTCCTGCACTTCTTTGGTCTGCGCAACTTCCCTGCCGAAATTCAAAGCTTTCTAGGGGTGAAACTAATCTATAAGCTGTCATCAGTTAGGTACTACGTAATTGATACGTCCGTTCCGTTTTGAGGGTAATTTTAGGCATCCACGGGAGTTATTTCAATAACACGCATTGGCAAACCTAGTCAGAGGCAAATTTCAATTGAGTAAATTGCAGTGATTTTAATATGAATGTGTGAGCTAGGGTTAAAAAAATCGGTAATGGATTAGTGGTTTTGGATATTGGTGAGAATTACCATAACAGAAACATCAATACCGGTTTTCTTAGCTGCGAGATATATTACTATTATATTTAGCTTTATTTTAAAGATACCTTATGGATCAATTTCTACGACGGTCTAAATCAGCAGTGAGTGCTTTTCGATATCCAAATGTGGCTTTCGGCTCAATACGTAAAGGGACCCCTGTTTTAATTGGGCATTTGGTATCTTCTATTGGAAGTGAAAACTAATCGCTTCCACTTTTTCAAACGAATTTTCGGAAGGAAATAACTCACTACAACAGCAGAATATTTCACTACAAAGGCAACTGCTGTCGTTTCAGAAATGTTCTTAATAGCTTGCCAAGGGAACAGGTAAAAACCGATATTGAAAATTTCCGTCTGAAATTTACCAGTAATGAGAATATTAGTAACTTGCTAACTCTAACATGATGGGCTTATACAGCTTGTGTGTTTAGTGATTATCAATTTTCCTTGTTTGAGTACTTTGCTGACCGAACTCCTTGCTCTGATTTCCTTACTTTTTCACATCAACCTTTGCAGAACTGCCACAACCAAAGGACTTGTGAAATAGTAACATAAATTAAAAGAAAAAGAGTCTCCTCTTAAACTCTGTTTTAGATACCCAAAATTAATCATCTAAAACACAAAATGGGCAAATTGAGTATGAAACAGACGTTGAAGATCTCACCAAGAAATTTAAAAATAAAAACTAAACACTTTCAAAACAAGGTCTTCATGACGATTTAACAAGATTCCGGTGTTCTTTAATGATTGCCACGGCTTGGCACCAGAACTTCGAAATTGGCGTCCATTGGAAACATTTTCCCCCGAAAGAAAATTCCGAAAAATATTGTTTTCGTCCGCAGTTCGGTAAAAAAGGTCTAATTTTCGTTGATCAATGTTGAATTAAAAAATCGCTAAAATTTTGAAAATAGGGGATTTTGGGATGTTTAAAAGTTATCCCTAATCGCCAAGGTTGAAAAATAGTAGCAAAGAATCGTCTTTTAGTCATCTCCGGCAGCCCTGCCTTTGTCATATAGGGGTGTATTATCTGTCCATCATGAGAACTGTTCCTGACATCAGGTCTAAGTGGTGGCAGTTGCTGTAGAAACAGGACTTGTTCATTTTGAATAGGAGTGACTTAATTCTTTATTATTATTTTCTATTAATGTCGGCGGCAGATAAAGGTAGTTTACTAGAATAGATCTCAGCAACAAGCAGAAACTCTTAACATTTTCCACCCAATTTGTCATCAAGTGTGACAACTCGAAAACATTTCTTCAAGCACCCCTATAAAAATAGGGTAAGGTCAGTTTCTATGGCAACCGATAGGGAGAGACTTTGCGTCTCGAGTTGTTCTCAAGGTAGACAGACAAAACTTAAGTCGTAGGGCTCCTAACATTTGAGATTAATCCTTCATAAAGTGTCTCCGATAATCTTTCTGCAACCCTACTATACTGAAATACAGGTTTTCAAACAATCCTTATTTTCAAAGAAAACATATCACTAGCATCAGCCTTTGATTGAGCGCTTCAAAGAACTATCAATAAGTATACAAGTAAAGCACTTACCTATTTACAATACACTAAACACAGAAACTACAATAAAACCAAAGTGCTTTGGAAATATGGAGACTCAAAAGGTATGAGAGCTTGAAACAGCGACTAATAACAACGTGTTATGTACAGAATACTTTATAGTATAGCTTAATTTCAAAGGTGGAAATCTTAAAACAGAAAACCACACCATATACATAGAAGTTTTTACATTATCACATTTACACAACAAGAGCAATGCAGCAGTTTAAGTACTTTGTACTAGCATCGAAGCTTAACAAGGTCGTAAATGATGAGCAGGTAATTTTTTTTACAAACTAAATACCATATTTACTCACATAGTTTTCACACTATTTTTTTTTCAAACGAGTACACACAAAACTTTTTTCAATCCTTTCATAACTTTTAGATTTTTCAGCAGTGCTAAATGAGACTAGAAAAATCAATCTTGCACACCTGGCAATTTGAAAAATATTGTAATTTATGAGTGCATGGCATGCAAACCCATGTAATGTATAATATACATTTCTAAAGCACCCACATATACATAAATCCAAAAAAACATATTACATTATATTTTAAGTACTTATAATGGCTTATTTTATTTTTCAAGAAATGGTGCCAATTATTTAGGGTAAGGTGGTTTTTAACCCTCCAAGTGGTTTCAATGAGATACCTTGTCGATCTGATCTAATCTAATTTTGAAAATAACGATGGTTTTTGGATGATGACAAGATCAAGATCTAATCAGTTTTCTTCTAATGACAAGAGACAATGAGAACTTGATATCTCATCCCTCAAGGATCTGGTCAGATTTGCTAATGACGAGAAACCTCATTGAGACAACCACCAGATGGTTTAAGAAACAAGAGCCAGATCTGACCAAGCAATGCTTTTCTATCAATTAAATGGACATACACATACACAAGGAAAGTTTTACTGATACAGGAGAGAGAAATACCAGGATTTTCACTTTTCAAGCGAAAGAAAAATTAGGGCCTTTTCAAAACTGTATTTCATGTTTTTATAGCTACACTTTTCATAGAATGCAATACATTAACGAGCGAGTGCAAAAAAGAAACTTTCATGAGCTTACTGCCAGTTCAAAAACAAATTTTTAGCCAACTTACAAAAAAATGCCCTCGATTTTTGGTCACACTTGACCTTGGACAAGAGATATTGCTCTTAAATATGGGTGAAATAAAATATGCAGAGTTCATGAATAAATTAAGGCTTTTTAAAACATTTTAAGGACTTTCAGAAAATGTTGAGGCTTTTTAAAGGACTTACAAACTGCAAAATCAGTCCTTGTTAAGACCGTGGCAATATATAGAGTGGACAAATTAGAAATGCAAAACAGCAAAAATTTAATTCCTTGTAGAAATTTGGAAGAATCCGTAACAGTGGCAACTCTAAACTTACATGCAGATATACATATAGGGTTAAATATATAGTTTAAGTCCAGCTGCAGTAAAATTTGCATTTGAATCACATGGTTTTGGACAAGTCTATTCATTAAATTAGGGAGGGGTTAAATGTAAACAAAGCATTTCCATCACTGGTATTTTTAGCGCAGATGTGATTACTGTACATGATTTTGCATATGGCAGTCCTTTCTTTCATTTGATGATCCCTGCCCCCTTTGTAGGAATGGACTTCTCCAATGTCATGTGCATTCTCGCTGGAATCGCACTTTAATGTATTCTTATTTACTCCAGGGTATCAAATTCATTCCAGCATGCTGCAATTTTAAGTCTATGATAGTTGTAAATTTTAAAATGCATGTAATATGTACAAGCACTTTCGCAATAAAGACGGCATGAACGATTTTTCTATTTCTTGCATAATTTCCGAAAAATTCCTTCTGAAAACCTCCCCCATAAGTGTGAAAAAATGTTTGAGTAAATACAGTAACTAAAGCACAAGTACTATTTCCTAAAAAAGAATATACTACCATTAAAAAATGACTATACATCTGCCTGTCTTCATACAACACAATCCTCACATAACAGGTGCAGATGTGGAATCTCGAATAAAAATTAACAGCTGCAGCTATTAAATTCTCGTATACCTAATTTATAAAATAATCTGAATATTTCAATATTTTTATACACAACTGAGTATTTTCTAATTTAAGAAATGTAATAAACAACAAACTTAGTACAAGTAACCGGTATCGGATCCACAGCTGACTAAAATCTATAACAATTCTCAACCACAGTTCAAATAATCAATGCAAAGAATTACAATTGTACAGGACTTATATACAGGGTACTTTGCAAAATTATGCTTCGAGAAGCAAATAAATATATTATGATATGCTCAGTAAAATACTAAATACAAAAGGAAATGAGGAATACAACAGTTTTTGTTGAAGAATATTAGTTTTTAAATTATTATTCCAATGGTGAATGACAAAGTCAAATGGCTTTTGTTTCAGTAAAATAATTCCAGCAGAAAAATATTAAATGAGTTTGGAGAACAGGCTTTTATATTTATAGAATTTTAATGCTCTTATATGTGTGCTAGAAACATTTAAAATATAATCAAAATATGAAAATAATACACTATTAAAAACTATCAAGTGCGCAAAGAGCTACTGAGTCCTTGATGAAGTTTGCAAAGCAGTACTTTTGTACTTAAAGAATCTGCACATTTTCAAACCCAGGTTTTGAAATACCAAACTTGAAACTGAAAACAGGGCTACTACAGCCAAAGCACTTGTGAAATAGTAGCATAAATGCTTGAAAATAGCAGCGAAAAAGTCTCTTCTCAAATCCTATTTTAGTTGCACTGATACAAAATGAATAGGCTAAAGCTTATAACGTGTTATTTAAATATGAAACAGAAGGCCAAGGAATTTAAAATTAAAAAACTAAATATTTTCTTAATAAGGTTTTCATGAGAATCCATATACTCCGAAGCAACCATGTTCTGGTGTTTTTCATGGTTGCCATGGCTCGTTAGCCAAAATTTCTATATTGGCATCACTTGGAAATTTTTTTTCGCTAAAGAATAATCAGAAAACTATTTTCCTTGTCTATGAGATAAAATTAAGGGACTAAATTTTTGTAGGTGAATTAAAAAAAGCTGCCACAATTTTTTCAAAAATAGGAGTTTTGAGACGATTTTGCCTAAAATGATACCCCTAATCACCAAGGTTGAAAAATAGTAGCAAAAAGTCACCTTTTAGTCGCTGGTGACAGCCCTGTGAAAAGCACCTAAATAACACTATAAATACACTGACTAGAGGATACAGTCGAAATGTGAAAGATATGTACACAATAACAGCAAAGCTAAATTAAAACATTGAATGAACTGCATTAAGGTAGTCATGATTCGATGAATAAGAAATTATACTGAAGGAAGAACAAAATAAGTATCAAGTGACCGAAATAATTCAATACCAAAAATTTAAATGAACAAAAAATATTGAGATGTAATGCACTGTGCCAGTAAAGGAATTGTTTTTGGTATTTTATTTGCTAAGCATAAAACAGACCTGCCAACCCAAGAACATAAAACTTTACTATCAGAACAAACCACAATTATAGAAATAACTTTTATAGAATCAAGAGTTCGTTCTTTATAGAACTTTTTTTTCTAAAGAAACGAAATTTTGTTTTTCTATCGAATTCTATAGTTTTATGGAACTCTAAAAAATTTTCATAAGGGCTGTGTTGAAGCTTGAGGAAGTCTTTTCCAAAGGCAAGAAAATGAAGGGAGAACTACAAACCATGGCAGCATCCATCGGAATATTTTCATATTTTGTTTTTAACTCTTCAAATCGAAATCACTGATTTTAGATACAATAAATGGAACTATTTACAGTGGATGCTTACAATTTTCTCATTCTGTTCCTCAACTTGAGATAGACTATGGTAACAGTTGGCAAGTCTGATAAAATGTATCGATCTATAGTTTTAGGAATGTTCTAGTTGTTCCTTTAATCCCTAATGTTCCTTTAGTTAGCTACTAAAAACCTAGTTTAATCGGACCTCATTTAGCAAAAAACGATAAACCAAACTATTAAAAATCATAACTACAGATATTTTGCAATAGTTGGCAGGCATATATCTGCATTTAACAGATGAGATATTTTATTTATCTATTCCAGCTTAGCTCTAAAAATGTAACTAGACTGACTGCAATGTAAAGATATGTGTTCTAATATAATATCAAATTCTCATCAAGAAAGCTTCATAAAAGCAAGTTCAACTTGTGCTACCAAAACAGTGCTTTTACTTGCAGAGCTACAAAGGACTCCCTAGTTCATAAAGGTAAAATAATTTTTACATCTTTACAAATTTTATGTTTAACATTAAAAATATATACTTCATACATAATGCAGAATTTACAAGCTCTTATTTACAATCTCAGTTGAATTGATGAATAATTTCATGTGATTTTAATTTCCACTTAACGAAACGAAACTTTTTTTACGCAGAATTCCTTTTTCTTTATAAAAATATAAACTGGCTAAGAATTTTGTAATACAAATGAAAACATAATTAAACTACTTGTGAAAGTAGTTTTATGAACCACTGCAAAACCTTTCAGAAAGTGATGAAAATTATAACTTTTTTACTGATAACATAGTTGATATTACGTGACATAGTATAACTCTATAGAATGTCGCACATTTACAGAAATGGGAGAATTGTAACATGCAGATATAATCCATTTTAAATTAGCAGCACTGAAATGGCAAAGCCAAAGTATAAAACACATCATTAACAAATCAAAATTTCAGAATAGAAGCAAAACCCAAATAATCAATAAAGCACTATTTATAATTTTCAAAATAAACTGCACTAATGTGGAGGTATGATGTCTGTATGAGGTCTGATATAAAAACTCATCAAGTTTAAGATCACTTGAAATCCTCAACTAAATACAACACAGCACAACTGATAATGGCTCAATGTCAGAGATAATTTTGATTTGACAGGACTGATTATTATGGACAAATGGTTGGTGTCAACAACCCATAATTCTGTATTCCAACACTAGAATCTTCAACCTCCTAGTGGTTTCGACAAGTGGTCCAAAAAGATCTGACCAATTTTGTTAATGGTGAGATATCTTGTCATAATATATTGCCAATGACAAGGTCAAAATCTGATTAGTTTTCTTCTAATGATCGTGTTTCTTCTTATGCTGAGATATCACATCCAACAAGATCTGGTCAGATTTGCTGATGACGAGATACCTCATCGAGACAACCACCAGGAGGGTTAATACTTAAAGGGTACAGCTGTGTCATATGTCTTGTTTGGTGGCAAAGTCTTGGCACGTTTTTTGGCGCACTTTTAGTAGTGAGTTATGGCAGGTGAAGGCAATCCTCTTAATTAGGGTTATTTCCATTTATATGGCAACCTCGGCAGCAGAAAGTTTAAATTTTCATTTAGAATATTCTAGAATGTTTTATTCATTTCCATCAAATTGTCCTTTGATTTCATTGGTTCTTTAAATTTTTTTTTCCATTTAATGTATGGAAGAATTAAAACTTTCAGTTTGATTTTAGTCAGACCATTTTCCAACTATTTTCTGATAAAAAATTGTTTTTTGAAAAGTTTTGTATTTTTTCCCATTTTTTAATTTCCACTAAAGCTTATTTTCCATAAAAAAAAAAACCCGATTTTTTCTAAGAATTCTTCCCTTGGCAACATAAAAAGTGTGCCAAAAATGCACCAAGAGCGTTGCCACCAAACAACGTGTGTAATACAGCTGTACCACCTAAAATTTTATAAAGATTGCAGGGTATGTGCAATCGGGTTACACGTACATTTCATCCATATAACCTCCAATATAAAGTGTACGGAATCGAAATAAGTATTCAAGAGTAGAAAGCTAAGTTGCCAATCATCGTAAGATTGCGCCGAAAAAGTAAACATATCACAACACTACGCAAGACACAAACTGCTACACAGTACATACCACCAACCCTTGAAGTTTCGTCATCAGACCTCACACGGAAACAGCAAACTCGTAAAAAGGAACAACAAAGTGCGGGGACAGCAAAAAGACGCTGCAGACACCAGATCAAAACGGGGTTCAACAGTCAGATAAATATTATTGCTCGGAAAATATCGCATACCTTGCAGCAACTGATATAATAGGGATCAATATATAAAATAAATCTCTTCCAAAATATATTCCACGATTTTTAAAAACATACATCTTAATGTATTAACTTAAAGCACCAACAGAAGTGTGACTTAGAAGCACCTGTACACAAAAAAACAGGGGGAGGGAGCGTCAACCCGTCAGTGGATGCAGATCCACCTTCACCCTCTCGTCGCTGCTCAGCATTCCGACAGTCGGATAGAAGCCGCCTTTGGGTATGCACACATCCTTCTGGCCGACGGTTTTGCCGTTGCGCGTGAAGAACACCTGTGGTCAGAGAAGGCATTTAGGAATTTTTAATTAATGTCGCACTGGAGCAGCACAAGACTATTGGCGACAGTCCGAGATCAATCCCAAAGGGAAAGATCTGATAACACCACATAATTTTGAACCACGGTCAGATGACGAGGTCACTCCTGAGCTGGCAACCCACTCTCTAAACTTCGCCACCACACCAACGCGAGGACATTTGAGGCCACAACAAATTTAACGTGCATCAGCCCCCTTTGCACAAGGCTGTCTTTGGTTGGATTCGAACTCGCAACCCTCCGGTTGCTAATCCGTTACTCTTCCAAACGGGCTACTGCAGACCTTGTGGTCAGAGAAAGACCAACTTTAGAAATACCTCATGCTCTGTATACAGGGATGCCATAGAACTTGTAAAATAGTAATAATGCAAGTTTGTCCCATTTTTGGCATTGCATCGCAAAACCGAAGCGTTATCGACTTCACACGTGTAAAGTTTTGATGTTGTTTGAAAGAAGGAATTTCAGCGAGTACTTGGGGAAAAAGTCGTGTTATTTGGTATTGTTTTTTAAATTTTGTCAAGAATTAAAAATGGCAGAAAATAAGGAGCATTTTCACACGCTTTTTTTATTTCTGAAAATGCAAGAATGCTTTGCAGTCACAAAAGACGATATGCGTTTTGTATGGTGAGTGTGCCGTTGACGATTCCACACCTGGATCAGTTCTTCAGCCAGAAACCTCAGAACTTCTATGAGCGCGGGATTACGCAGTTACCGGAGAGATGGAGAAAGGCCATCGAACAGAAAGGTGCATACTATATTGATTAAATGTAAAAGTTTTAGTAAATAAAATTTTTCTTCAATTTTTGTCAAAAAAAAAACAGAACCAACTTTTGCATCAACCTAATAGCAAAAATTTTTTTAAATAGCTGCTTAAATCCTATTTTAGTTGCTCAGGTACAAAATTAATTGGCAAAAACACAGAATTTGCTAATGCAGTATGAAACAGACAATGAAGATTTCACCAAGAAATTTAAAATTTCAAATTAAAACTTTTTAAAAAAAATATTTTCTTAATAATGTTTTGATGATTTCAAAATTTGTCTCGATTATGTGCTCCCTATTTCTACAGAAAAGAAATTTCTTTTGAACATTAAAAAAAATTTAAATTATCCCCATGAAATTTTTTGAACTACCCCATTAAAAGGGTTCAACAAAATAAACCACTGTCACAGTTTTAGTTTTTTTGTTGATATCTTTTTAACATTAATTCTGCAGATATTTTCATACCATAGTATAACTTTTTTAATAAAATTTCAATACCCTTCCACAACTGCACTTTTAAACAAGTAGGTTTTCCAGGCACGTTAAGTACAGTATCAATTCTACTTGGATGCAAACACTGTTTATAACACATATACTTTCATTTTAGTTTCTGCAAATAGTAGCACATTCGTCAAACATAATATTGCACTTAAATATTTTCAGTGCCTTAGAAACAGAAAAATTGCCACGACTGTCCGTTTTGACTTCAAAATTGAAGGTTATCCAAAAAGATAAAGGAAATTTTGGGAAATTCATTACATTTGAATTTAGAAGTAATGTAAATAAAGCAAAATTTCGATAATTGGTAAACCAGCAATCATAACGAAATACAGTAATTAGAAAAATACTCATCTGCTGGAAGGATGCAAAAAGATTGCAAATCTATCTAATGAGAACTTTCATAATAATTTCACTATTTGGCATCGCGAAAGATGTAGTCTGTAATCACTTCGAAAATCCCATAATAGTTGATTTAAAGACATTTAACAGAACATAGAAGCGAAACCGGCACCTGTATTGCTATGCCAGTCTCCACATTCTCTTTCTCCTTCCACCATTCCTCGTCTTCGGACTCGCTGAGGGAGCCCGAGAAGTCGTCCTCAAAGTCCAGGTTAAGAGCTGACGGAGCGTTGTTCTCGCAAGACACGTCCCAGTCAAAGAAGCACACAAAATCTCTGGGGAATATTATTCCACACCCCATTATGTCACCTAGAAGCATATACTTATTTAGGTTTCAATGGCAATATAAACTTCATACCACACAAACACAATAAGGATTCTATAATTGGTGAATGCAATCCTAACAGCAATGAGGTCCTGGAAAATCACGCTCACCCAGCATTCATAATTCCAACAGATGGTTGTTACATCTTATTAAATTATAGAATTTTAAACTGGATAGCAGTGTTTCTTAAAAATATAATTTTATTAATGTTTTTATAAAATGGTTCAGAATCCACCTAAGTCAAAAGTATCAGTCCACTGTAGCTCTCATGTAGCGAATAACTACTGCGAAACAAGACACCAAATCAATCTTTAGATAACCAGCTGAATTACCAGATGCTGCTCAGGTTGAATTGTTAGTAATTCATCATAATATTACTTAATGTTATTTCTATAAGGATTTTGAATTGTCTTTAACCCCCTGTACCATATCGACGATAAAAAAGACCACTTTCTATAAAAGAATCTTATATTATCATAAAAATTTACATTCCAATAATAAAGCTACAGTTTAAGAATTTACAAACGGGATACGTAAATGATGATACTGAGCGATTTTCAGAGTAACTGCACCCATCTGAATTGCATCATACTCTTAAGATTCTATAAAACTCCAAGGTCATCTTGAGAGGTGACTCCTGTAGATGTTAACTCTGACGTTATCTGCACAGCCAGACTGGGAGAGAGCGCCCCCTAGCAAGTGCTGTCTAGGAAGACAGGACAATAAACCCCTCTGCACACCAAAGGCAAATAAAACGGGGGTTAATATGTAGGCTACGTTACCTGCAGGGTTCCAAAGAATAAGTGCACCAAATTTGGTGTAGATTGGTCAAACGGTGTAGATTTGTATAGAGAACAGACAGACAGATGCCAACTCTACTTTATATGTATAGATTACAGTAAACAATCGATACATCATGCACATTATAGTCTGGCTCCGGAGAGTTGGTAGTTGAATCATGATTTTGGATGAGTCTATTCTTTAAATGAGGGAACTGGTGGTAATGCTGGTGGCAGAGTGCTTCCACAACTGGTGTCTTTAGCAGGAATGCTGGTTCCAAGTTTATCACTTAGCGACAAAAGCAATAGGAGGGATAACAAGTTGGTGAGGGAAACCAGCCATATCAATCGTCATTCATGTTCTTGCATCTCTTCTCAAGACTTCCATACCTGTTCAAAAAACAACTGACCCAAGGTTGACTGCCTTCTTGTCAGAATTACACAAGATTCTTGTTTACTTGACCACCATTGAATTTAAAGTTTATGTCCAGCTGAGGAAATCTCAATCTGTTTCTTTGGAATTGAGAGTTCAAAGGTCATCTGACTCCAGTGGTTATCTTCAACAGATGAGGCAGAGTGGATGAGAAAGAATTGACTTTTCAACTATTTTTCCAATTTTGTTTCTGACTTGTTTGTGCTTCTTTATTTCTAACTGAATTATTTGGATTGTTGAATTGTTTACAATTCATCACAATATTGCTCAATATTATTCCTATGGAGTTTTCGAATTGCCCCCTGCAGACCCAGGACAAATCAAACAGGGTTAATATATAGTATTATGCTGGAATTGTTGTGTACAATAAAATAATATGATGGTTTTACGTTGAAGTTTCAGATAGAAATTATATACAGATTAGTGCTTTTTAGCAATTACAGCGTATGATTATGGAAGTTTATAAAGAAACCGTAATGAACACTTGCCTTTATGACAACGAGGTCCGAAAGGATCACCTACACCACTGCCAACAAAAATTTTTCCATCATCTAGACATAAAATACAGCATAGTTTATGTATGACATAATATGTATACAATAGATAGTTGAAAAGAAAGAGAAAACAAAAAATAACAGTATTCAGTCCACATCAAGTGACACATGTTCCATGAAAACTCTTAAAGTAGTTAAAGACTTCACAAGTACTGAAAGATATTCGTGTCAATGCAGTTATAAAGATATGGAATAGAATAAAATTCTTTTTACTAATTAATGCTATTAGTGTGTTCACATTAGGGATATTCAACCCAGAAATGAATTACCAGGGCTAAAATTTTATATCTTGTTTAACAAGACAATTTTATATTTTGAAGGAAAAAGGCATTATTAAATGAATTCCCCACAACCACCAATTTTCAGGTTGTCAAGGAAAAATGTAACTTGCAGTGAACTTTAAGTAGACTGAATATGAGTTTATTTGAAATGTAGTTTGGATTCAGCAGAAGTGGAAAGGAACTTTTTATAGTTTGAAATTTAGTTGAGTCTTTTTCTGAAAATGTACATGTGAGTGCACAGATGAAGAAATCTTGAGTGCTAGGTATAGGTCTCACGGATCCAGTTTTAACCCTAGAAAGACAGGAAGTTGCCTTAGACTTAGAAAGACGGAAGAAGTAAATTTGGCCCCTAGCTCTTATTGAGCATTAGATTATATTACAGCTTTATTTAGGTTTCAAATGATAGATAATAAGTAATAGAATATATACTAGTATTCAAATTGAAAATTTATCACACTGACCAGCTTTTTAAAGCCTTTTATTTTGTTCATTCGTTGAAGCAATCAGCACATTTTACTTTTCTCGATGAGCATTTCCTGCCTACTGCCTTTTTGCAATTCGCGCAGCTACTTTTTGTGTGGCTTCCCATGCAAAATCTCCGCACTTCAATCTTTTGTCGGTGATGTCTTCTTTTATAACACCTATGACAAAATCTGAGTATTTGTTGCATTAATTTTAGATGCCACATATGGAGTACAAAGCTGCAGGATGAAATTTCTCTTAAGTTTCTGCTTTCCCATCACTTCTTTATACAAAACCCAAGCATTTATCGCAGACATGTCTAAAATATTAAATAATACTTGCATAGGCCAGCGACGAGATCCCGATTTTGTAGTGTACCAACATACCATTTGGTCGACGATGTACTTAATCTGGATATAAAAATACACATTTTCTGGTGTCTTCTTATTATTATCGATGGTAGCAGTAGGGTGAAGAGAACTTAATAACAAAAAGTTTTGTTCATCTTTCCCTGATAAGCAGTAAGCATTAAATCTGAGCCTTTTCTGAACAATATCGTGGAATGAAGAGGTTGTTTTCCAACTTTGCTGTTGGTGACACCTCTCTGCAGTTTTTCTCAGTGTTCCTACGAGGCTTGTGCATTTTGATTTTAATCATTCACACAATTTTAAGGATATAAAATAGTTATCTGTGTTTATATTTCTCCCTTTTCCCAAAGTGTGTCACCAATCACTACTAAATCACATTCATTGTGTTACTAATCTTTGCTCACAGCTGGAGAGGGCTTTTAATGCTTGTAAAAAGGATGTAGAGGGGACCACAAAATAAAACTACTTTCAATGTTGTTACAAGGTAATTAGAGCCATCAATCAGAAAAATCTTGCGCTATCACTGCGAAATGCGCCATTTTGGCTACTTCCCGTTTTTCTAGGTATACGGCTCATTATCTCTGCTTCTATGACAGCCAGGCCAAAGTGATTAAATGCACATTAAGTATGAGATAAATAATTAAAAGTCATGAAATACCAACTTATTCAATCCATGAGCAAGGGAGTTACAGGGAGGGAAACAAAGCAAGGGGCCAAAAAGGCCCCATCCGTCTTTCTAGTGTAAAAAAACACCAATTTTTAATATGTCATATAAATATTATTCCCTTGATTTTGATACTTGACCTTTGACAAATATCATTCATTTTGGTTTTAAAATGCAGGAGAAATAGTGTTCTTATAAATACTAAGGTTTAGAAAGTTTTTAACAACTTTTGGTAAATATCAAGGCTTTTGAGGGCCTTTAAAACTAAAATGAAAAATCAGGGCTTTTAAAGGCCTCAAACCGACTAGCTGAAGTCACTACGGATTTGGGGAAGGCCCCCGAGAAAATCTTGTCTAGGGTCTCGACAATTATTGGTGAGAATCGCTTCTCACATGGTCATGAAAACGAAAATCAGACATAGCTTGCCTACGGCAGATTGGCAAGATTTTCATTACCTGCATGATATGCTATAGATCCTTTGTTCCAGCCTGGATGCCTATATTTGGGATAATCCTAAAAGAAACATACATAGTACTTTGAATTACAAAATATTAGTCATTACACATAAAAGTACCAAAAGTCAGCACATTAAACTATCAAAATTCTATACCTATAAATGAGTTTTTCCTAAAATGCTCAATTCCAAAGATTTTGAACTTGAAAGCGAGCAGAACTTACTTTTCTAGCCAGACCTATAGCAATGTAGCAGTTTTCTCCTGGGTCTAAGATTTCGATTTCAAAATAATGATGAGTAGTGTCCAATGGATATTTGGCTTGAGCCAATCCTACATCTATGATGCTTTTTCCTCGACCTGCATATTCAAGAATCTAAACAAAAAAAATATATATAAATCCGCTTGCACGAATTTCAACGTAGGTACTATAAATAATGCTAGCTCCGATTTGCTACTTCAAAAAAAAATTATTTTTTATGAATGAGAATCCTCTAGGAATATTTGGTATATGTAACTGGTCATAAACTTATTCTGAGGGATGAGCCTGGTCTGCAGCCCTAATCAAAATATTTGGAGGGCCGTATCTAGTCTTCAAGCCGGGTAAACCTGTCCAGAAGGCAGTATTTGATCTGCGGACTGGGTAAACTGAGCTTATTTATTTTACGTGTAGGGTCCTGAATCATGTGTAAGGTTTTAGTGGACGAGCTGGTTAAGCCCCACACTGATGAGAACAGCTATTTCTAAAATAGCGAAAAGAACATTAATTATCACAATTTATGCATATACCATGAATCATTTAGGATGATTTTAATATAAAATAGAACTTCATAATTTGTTTTAAGTTGCAGTTACACCAATGTGTTTTGAGCATCTTTTAATTTATTGGAGAATCAATTCCCTCATTTTTATTTTTAGTCATACATTTTAGAATAAAGGCATACATTTCAACATTAATAAATCATTACAACATACATCAATAACTAATTGGATATTCAAATATCTGTCTATATTTCACTACTGTGCGTAGCACCGATATCGACACTATTAGTTTATTGTTGAATGGCAACAAAGGGTAAACCTGCCTAAAATAGCAATATAAATTCGAATTCCGGAATTTCTTTCATCAATTTTGCTGCTTAATTTAAATATGCTTCATTTGAGTTATGCAGCTACGTAATATTGCCAAAACTACATGAGAGCACACTGTTCTAATGAAAGTTTTCAGCAGTCTGATGACTGGAAGATGGAAAAGTGCAAAAAAGAAAATGAACAAATATAGGTTTTGAATGAAACATGCCGAATCGCCTATGAGCAAGGGGAAGGGAAGTTAAATTAAAGTCGTAATGGAATAACACAATAGGCTATTGGCGATGGTCTGGGTTCTATCCCAAAGGGAAAGATCTGAGGACAACACCTTGTAGTTTTCAACCAGTCAGATGACAAGATCACACCTGAGCTGGCACCCCACTCTCCAAACTTTCACACCATGCCAATGTGAGGACATTTGAGGCCCAGATTTAACATGCAACAACCTCCATGTACACAATCTTTGATTGGATTCGAACTCACAACCACTCTTCCAACCAGAGCATGGCCCTTTGAAATTTTAGTACAATCTGCCTAAGTTTGAATTGGTTTAATTTAGTTCTGAAAAAGCTGCTTTGGGAAAAATCATCTTCTAATTCGGAGGTCAGTTTTTTATTTGTAACATTTTTCATCTTAAAAAGACTTTTTTTCCCAAGGAATTTTTAGGGCATAAATCATTTGAGCTCTGCTAATAAGCATTCAAAAAAGAACCTGCACTTACGGCTCCATTCAATTTGATGTCGTGCAGCCTGGACCACTCTTCCTCGTTGCTGTCTATGCACATGGACATGTCCTCCTCGGGCATCCATCGCATGTCCAGCGTCAGCCGGACCTCCTCCCCGATGGAGTGGAACCCCACTGCAGGAAACAGAGCACCGGTGGTATTGGAACAGATTGTTGAGCCAAACTACAAAACAAAATTTTCCCACATTATGGCATCCAATACATAGTAACCCTCGATATATTGCGATTCTTAGGAGGACAAGAAAAATGTAAAGAGGGACGACAAAAATGTACTTATTGAAAAAAATAAAGTGGTTGAATCAACATCATACTGCAGCAACACAATGGGCTATTACTTATGGCCTTCTAATTTTGAATCACGGTCAGATGAAGTCAAGCACTTGAGCTGACACCCCACTTTCCAAACTTCCACATATGGACTGGATGTATCACTTACGGAGCACAGGCTGCATAACAGCTCATCTCCACATCAGAAAAAGATAAAAATATAAAATAAATGCTAATAAGATACGGGTTGATAATAAAAATGTCGATCTAAGGTGTAGAAGAAATTAAATGCTAAGAACCATAAGCCCTGCCCAGCCGCGAGATGGGGGTCACCCTTCCATCTACTGACCGCGACTGAGGGTGCTTAGGATCTGGTAAAAAAGTTGGCACTGGGACGAATCCCCTAGACTTGCAGCACGTTCGCACAGAAGAGTGCCAGCATTAGATAAATAAAGGAAAGGCAATTAAACTTAAGGAGAGAAATTACGATTTAAATGTCAAAATTTAACGATAAGTTATACAATTAGTGGTCCAATCGAGTCCATAAAAATCCCTAATTATTGGGGCACAGAAAAGTCCAAGCAATAGGGGAAAATTAATTGGGGAGAGAATAAATGAAAGTGAAGTCAGACTTCAGCGTCCAAACAGAACACCCAGCATCGGCGTTTAGGCTTTTACAGGAAGGTATTAAACTGTTGATGCATAATAGCTCTAGGTCTTTTCTGCGAGCTAAATTTCCACATCACATCAGCATGAGAACATTTGAGGCCATGGCAGATTTAACATGCACCAGGTCCAACCCAACACAAATTATACAATACACAGCAGTTCCCGAAGAACAATGAGTGGTATTCATAAATTTATTCAGAAAAATAAGAATATCATTCAGGATTAATATTCATAACATGTGAGGAGCTTTGATGGTAATGAAAGTGAGCTTTTAATAATTTAACAAACAAACTTTTAATAATAACATACAAACTATGATACTTTTAAATGCCATTCATGCTGGTGTATCTAAAATAATTACCCCATTTTACAGATGCATTGTCATTCTTTTGGGACAGTGATATCTAATTTAAAATCAAGAAAAACTACAACCCAGTAAAATAGTCAAGTATAACATTTCATTTACGGTTTTTCTACATTCACTTTTGGGTTCGTCCAATGAAGAATCAGTTTGACATATGCCCTCCTATTAAGAATCATACTTAAAATAGAAAGAAGTATGGTATTTTTATGAGTATGTAGAAAGATGTATGGTCGCACTGGAGCAACACAATGGGTATTGACGAGGGTCTGGGGTCAATTCCAAAGGAAAAGATCCGAGAACACCACCACGTAATTTTGAACCATGGTCGGATGAGGCAACACCTGAACTGGCACCCCACTCTCCAAACTTCCACACCATGCCAACGTGAGGACATTTGAGGCCACGACTGATTTAACATGCACCAGCCCCCTTTGTACACGGCGGTCTTTGGTTGGATTTGAACTCGCAACCCTCCGGTTGCTAACCTGTTACTCTTCCAACCGGGCTACCATGGCCCTAAAAAGTAGAAATACCTAAGCATTTACAAAAGTAAAATATTGACATAGTATCATGCCCTGCTGATTGTTATATTTTCTAAATTGTAATACATATTAGTATTTAACGTAAATCAATTCTACAACATAGAGACAATATGGTGACTTGTCTCATGTCTATCAAGTTACAACCTACATGGGCAACGCATTAATATCCCCCTTATTGATTCAAATCACAAAAATCCCATTTTTGTTAAAGAAATGTTTCTTCACACCCTGTATGGAATGCAAGATGCTAATTTAGGATATGGTACATTATATGAGTTTTATTTTCATTTGACAAGCAGCAAAAAAAGCATGATTACCTCTTTTCCATTGTTGGTGAAAAAGACGACACAATAGTTTTGCCGATTGTTCTGAGGGGAGGCGGTGTCAAATTTAATTCCAACTCCTATGTGATCCCCAGCTTCGCACATGGGACCAAAAGCGACACCTTTAGGAGCATCTCTGTACAAACTAGAGAAGAAACAAATGGGATTGAGATTAAATTTCGAACACAATACCACCAAAAAGTTATAGAATACTGTAAGGATTAGACCAAATGTTTTGAAAGCTTAATTGGTGCTTCTTATGATCCCTATAAAAATTCGATGTTTAAAATTTTATATATTAGAAATAAATTAGCACACCTATGCATAGCATCTGTACTAAACTTCCTTAATTGCGTATATCTATTGATGGAAAAGTGTTGTTACTCACATTTCATATCTTATTTCAATAATTTTTAATCCATATTCTAAGGAAATCAAAAACACTTGTTTTATCACAACACTTCTAGAAAGTTGGTAGGTATGTAATTTGAGATCTCTTGCTGCACTATTGGTAAGGCAAATTAACAAAAAATTCTGGAACTCACTTTAGTCTAATTGATTATGAAACTAAATTTATCTTTCTTAAAGATATCAGTAGATTACTTAGTAAAAGTTTCTTAAAGATAGTAGATTACGTAGTAAAAGTTTCTTAAAGATATACTATGTAGATTATTCAATGAAAACGACATAGTAATAAATATCTTTAAAAAATTCTCCTATTGATTCAAAATTAGCAGTTTAGTTGTATTTTTCACTTGTAAATTTCATTTTTGACATTTTAAGTCATTTTTTTCTGGTTCGTTTCATGTGTTCACCACAAATTCTATCCAATCACCATTCATTTGACATTACACTAAGTTCATACATAAGTATGAAAACAAAATTTATTTAAAATTGCACACAAGTTGAGTATTTTGGTGATGAGGAAAATGTTTAGATGCCATTGATGCTTGACTTTCTGTCCTAATTTATCTTTCCTTTTCTCACATGATTGGCAAATATTTTTAGAACATATCGTTACCAACATACCAAAGGCAGATATCTGCAAAATTGACGTTTCTACAAAATGCGTTCAAAGTTTTGATGCTTCGGAAAATATATCAAGTTACACCTCAAAGGTTGTTTTCTCATGAATAACGGCATCATTTCCAATAAGAACCAAGATGATTCGTGCTTTGTCATAATTTAAAACATGAAATAGACTCAAAAAATGCAGTCAGATGAAAATCACCAAAATGCAGATACATGCCTTTGGCAAGGTAGTAATGATATATTTCATCACACTTTGCTAAATAAAAAGAACAACGGAGGACATTTCAGTCCAATCTTGGTTGAATGATTTTTTTTATGGCACAGGAGCCATATTTGGTCAAGAGCACTACATCAAATGAAGTCAGTAAATGTACACAAAAGGAAAGCTTTACTGACACAGAAGAGAGAAATACATCCAGAGAGGAATCAAAACTGCACCGCCTACAACTCAGATTGCTAGTGCTGTGGCCAAAACAGAGCCACTGCAACCCCCAGTCCAATCTTGGATTGAAGTTTAAATGATTAACTGCTTTTGCTGAACAAACAATATTCCACTATACTTCTAACAGAAACCCCGAATTCCGTCAACTTTCCCTAAAATCAATGTCAACCAACCTCTCAAAAGAACATGATGCACCTTAAAAAATGGATGACGCATGATATAAAATTTTATTTTCCAAATCTAAACAGGGTTCAAACACATTTTGTGAGATTAAATCTTTTCCCCCATCAAACCCCTAAATAACTATTTATAGAACTGAAATTCTGAAATGAGTCAACTATTTCAAAATCAAACTGATACATATTTTTCCTATTTTAAAAAATTCAGAAATCATTAATTGTATTTTAAATATGGTCTACAACAGTTTCAATGGATATCAAAATAGATTACTGTAACTTATGAAAATCACATAGCAACAAGGGCATCGGAAAATATTACGTTAAACTAGAAAGTAAGAAATTCAAGGACTTTTCAAGGATGCTTTTCCTTTCCAAGTATCTCGAGAATTTTCAAAGAACTCACATGAACCATGTTAACTATTTCCCCTTGACATGATGTCACGCATAAATTAAAATGTGATCAGCATGCATTTTTAAATTTGTATTAATATGTTTTATATATGTACTGATCTTTGGTAAGTCTCAACCAGAATGGAAAAAAGTCAAGAAAGCACTCATTTAAAATAATCTTACCTTCCATCCCCTATGTGATACCCAATGGAATCTGGTATCCAACCTGGATACTGATCAAGGGGGTGTTTAGCTGAAACTAGGCCAACAACGATGCTGCTGTCAATACCAGGATCAACAACTTCGATTTGAAAATAGTTGTGTTCTGGGGTAAGTGGCTCGGCTGCGATGTACATTCCAACATGACCGAACTCGTCAGGGGCATAGCTAGAAAAATGAAATGGTAGAAAAAATGTTAAACAAACCTGTTAATTTTGGAAATCATACAATTTTTATAAGCTCATGATTTGTGGACGTGTGAAATGTATACATTTTTAAAGCACCCAAGATATACATAAAATGATACCTAGAATTAACTGCCTGATTTATTCACAACAAATAAGTCCCTTGATGACTAACTCCCTTTTTCTTCTCTCTTCACCTGCTAGTCTTTGTCTTACAGCTATAGCCAACTGCAATGATCATATGGCTCAATACATCTTGTCACCCATTTCATGTTTGAGCTTTGCTCGCACCTTGATAACAAACAGCCTAGCTCACTCAAGTTGTTTGTTGTCTTTCCTATCAGATCACAGGAAGGTATTTTAATTAATGTCGCACTGGAGTAACACAAAGGGCTATTGACGACTGTCAGGGATCAAACCCGAAGGGAAAAATCGGAGGAAAACACCACGTAATTTGAACCACGGTCAGATGACGAGGTCACACTGGAAGTGGCACCCCACTCTCCAAACTTCACCATGCCAACGTGAGACATTTGAGGCTATGACGGAATTAACATGCACCAGCCCCCTTTGTACACGATGGTCTTAGGTTGGATTCAAACTATCAACCCTGCAGTTGCTACTCTTTTACTCTTCCAACCGGGTTACCACAGCCCTGTTTGGATAAGGAACAGGGAACTGTATATCAACCTTGTTTTTGTGACACTAACATTATATCCAATCTTTTTCTCGTTTTTTGAATTTTTGGTGACTTTTATTACCTGGTCTGCAGGAGAGGCCTTTTCTGCAAAACTAAATGTAGATGGGATTAGTGTTAGAATTTGCTTCCTGTACGTATTCCCTTTCTTTCAGCTTGTGTTAGTTAATTTGTGAAATTAGCAATAACAAATTTTGTTCATCAGTTAATAAAGAGAAGAGTGGATACCTGATAAGGTCCCCATCGATGGAGATCCTTTCCTGTCGGACCTTTTTGATGTGCTCACACAGTCTATCGAATGCGGGCCTTCCATACAAACGGTGAGGTTTGGGAGTGGGACCCGCTAACAAACCTTCCATCTGAAGAGAACAAAGCACACTGAATACAACTATGATATATGAAGGTAAGACTTAAAACAGCACAATGAAGAACAGTGGTCTCAAATTCGAGGCCCACGTGCAACCTTGTGTCACGTTTTGCAGCTTGCACAAATGACAAAATAAAAATATATCTTTTTCAACTACCATAAATTCTAGAAAATAAATATCCCTTTGGCTTGGGGGAAAATTTGAGTAGCATTGTCAGGTTTTCTCTCAAAAGCTGGAATTAAACAAATCCCAACCATAAGCCTCTTTACCCAAATAAAAGAATGAAAATTTTACCAGCTGAAGTTTTAGTAAATGAAAATCGTTATTATGTAATAAGCGAGCTAAATGTTAAATTACTTTCTTAAAACTCTTATAATCACAAATTTTCTTTAAAAAACCTTATATTTGTAGCCTCAACTAGCCGAATGATCAATAATCATGCCAGAGATTGCAAAAGTAGACCTACTGTCAACTGATTTCATAAGCTGACAGCACAATGAAACTTTATTTCTTCCTGGTAGTGAGCACCTGTTTGTTTGCATTGCTAATTTTGCATAAAAATTGGGTACAGCTGTATCATACGTCTCGTTTGGTGGTAACGCTCTTGGTGTGTTTTTGGCGCCCTTTAGTAGGGAGTTATGGTGGCAGGTGAAGGCAACTCATCTTTATTAGGGTTATTCCCGTTTTTATGGCAAGAGGAAAGTTTAAATTTTCATTTAGAATATTCTTTTAATTACCATTAAATTGTCCTTTGATTTCATTGGCTCTTTAAAAAAAATTGGTACTTACGTATTAACTGCATGCCATTGGCAAATATCAGTCAAGTTTTGTTTCGAGCAGAAAATGTTTAGCAATTGCCCTTAGGATGGCATCAAACATATCATTATACACTGCGAATAGGGACTCAATGTTTTTTATTTCGCCATTTTGCACTTCCCCAGATGTGTTCTATATTCTGTGTGGGCATGCCAGTTTCAGAATCAATGAAATTGTATTTGTGGTTCACTTAGCAGTGAATATAACCAGATAGTTCCAGTTCTTCCATCTTATACCCCTTCCAACAGTCGGAAAAAATGGTCGATCCATCTTTAAGTGTATTTTTATTTCGTTCACTAATGTGGTAGCACTATGATCGGGGATCATAACAAGAAATGTTTCGTGACAAATGCCCCCAAATATCCATTGGAATGGGAATATTCTTCCAGCATTATTTCATAACTATCAAGCGTTACGTAAAAATTTACTTTGATGTAAAAACAGAGAAAATAGAACACGAGAATCTAATGCAACTACGCACCGGACACTGAACTGTGGTTCTAGAAAAAGTTTTGCAAAACAATCAGAATCAATGAAATTGTATTTGTGGTTCACTTGACAGTGAATATAACCAGATTGTTCCAGTTCTTCCGTCTTATAACCCCTTTCAATAGATTTAGTGATTAATCGCTGGCATGCGGTTAATACGTACAGATTTGGCGGTTAATACGCAAGTACCAAAAAATTTTCACCCCAATTCTTTTCCATTTAATGTATGGAAGAATTCAAATGTTTGATTTTAGTCTCAGTCCATTTTCAAACTATTTGTGCCAAAAATTTTCCGATAAAAAAATGTTTTTTCAAAGTTTTGTATTTTTTGCCATTAATTACTTTCCACTAAAGCTTATTATTTTCCATAAAAAAACGCTTTTTTCTAAGAATTCTCTCCTTGGTGACATAAAAAGTGCTCTGAAAACATTGCCACCAAACGAGGCGTGTAACACAGCTGTATCAAAAATTGCATCTCATCAATATGTGCCTATGAATTACTTACAAACCAAATGGTTTCAACTTCAAACCGTTTTCATGCCAAATTAATGATAAACAAGAATCCGATCAACTTGGCACTTCATTTCCCAATACTGTATTCTGGGCCAAGTATCAGGTTGAGTGACAAGCCCCAAGAGTGCCCTTTTATTATTTCTAATAATTTTGGGTCTCACAGGCCACACAATATTATCAAATTAATCCACCGTCACTCACACTAGAACCGACAGGTGTATAGGACTTTTTCCAATTTTGCGCAATGAAAAGGTAGGTAAGTAGTTAATTAACGTCGCACTATAGCAACACAATGGCTATTGACAACGGTCCGGGAGCAACCCCGAAGGGAAAGATCCAAGGAAGCTTCATAATTTTGAATCAGTCAGATGACGAGAACACCTGAGCTGCGTAATGAAAAGGTAGAGCTATGATACACGCAATGTTCGGTAGCAATTTATGGCAGGTGAAGGCAACCCATCTTGATTAGTGTTATTGCTTGATTTCATTGGTTCTTATAAAATTTTTTATTTGGCTGAGTATTTGTTTAGAAATTCGTGTGAAGGTAAAAAAATTTATTACTTTATGAAGTTCTTAGAAATTGTTCGTTAGATTGGGAGGAGTGCATAAAAAATAAAAAGGGTACAGCTTTGATACATGCAAAACATATTTTAAAAATGTTTTTCAACTTTCCTGTTAAGTAGTTTCCACTAAAGCTTATTCTTTTTCGTTAAAAAGACTAATTTTTCTAAGAATTTCTTCCTTGGAGACATAAAAAGTGCGCCAAAAGCGTTGCCATTAAGCATTGTGGATATCTTAGCTGCACCAAAAAGAATAACTAAAAATGCATTATTAACAAATTTGAATAACACATATTTTACAGTTAGTTTTTTAATATGTCCTGAAATATACACATATTTTTTAGGAATAACTGATTCTTAGAAAAAAAGCGAGCACATCATATACATTGCGATCTCATTTCATAAAAAAAAGAACTGGGACTAATGGAGAGTTAACAAAATCTGAGACATTTAAAAAGGATTTGAAATCAATTTAAAGCAACATACCCCAAACATAACATGTAAATACTTCAGAAATTTTCAGATGCGAAACATTTGCCACATATTATTGGTATTACTTTCAAAACGTAATTTGAAAATAAAATATTCAGAACTTGCTATATTGAAAACCCATAAAAGCAGGATATTTCTAGTAAGCTCTATGGCAATATACAGATAAATAATAATTATAAACCAACTACAAATATACTTCACAAACATGACAGTAAACAAAAGACCACTACGTTAGGTTTTTATTAACGAGGGTTGCATAATCATACATAAATACGTAAGCTAAAACAACTGAGATTTTGACAGATGTCAAACGTTTATATTACTTTTCCGTGCACTGCTATTCATTGATGAACGTAAATAATTTAAAATGATATTGTCCACAAAATAGGAAACATAATATTTTCTTTCAAAATAAGACATACAGCACTAAGCATCATCACAAAAAGCATAACAAAATAGACTAATAAACATTTTAAAGAATTTTTACCACAGTTCGACTTAATCATTCAACATAAATATTTATATCGCTAACCGGAGTAGTTTCGATTTGGATTCGCAGACGTAAATTCAATCTATCAACATAATTGAATGAGATAACTAATATTTCTGAAGCAGTTGCTGATAAATATTACATATATTTGATTTTGTAGAGTCAACAAGATATTTTAGAGGAAAAATCAATTACCGCTAATAAGAAAACTTATTTATATTCCACATTTTCAAGAAACATCCTGATTTGATACAAAAAGCAAGTTTTGACGAAACCAAAACGTAAACGATGACTTTCTTCGGACAGTTTTCTGTTTAGTTGTTGGGTAAACTGTAGATCTGAAAGTAAACTTCCAAGAGCTTAGACCGATGTCATTTCCTTTTGAACTCCATTTGACCGAGACACGAAAGATTGAAGGAAAAGGTTGTTTACGATAGGGAATATCATTATTTTGCATCATTTAATTTTTTTTCTGTCTATTTCCTACTCGAATTCTTTAGCTTACTGAAATAAGAGGTCGTAGGAGTAGGAATGAAAGTACTCAACTCGTCTTTATCATTCATTATGTGATTACAGACAGTACTTTTCTCGGTAATAAAATATAAATGCATGGAAGGCGGAGTTATAGATTAATCTTATGTTTCGCAAATTTCCATTTTGTTGAAAAATATGCCAAAACCATGAAAAAAATTCAAATGCATAAATTTTCACGAAATTCTGTTGTTTCAAGCGAACAATTGCTGTTGAGAACCTGTCAATTATGATAGTTTGTCAATGCATTGTCAGAATTAACCAATAAGAGATGAATTTCGTGGTGGGCGGAGTCTATAAAGTAAAAGAAATGTGCTTTCTCCAACAGTATGAAGTGACTTGTTTACTAAATTTTGCAGAAATGAAAATTTACCACAATCCGTCCTTAAGTTGAGTGCAATTTATGCAATAGAATATTAAATCTCACCTTGACAGATTGATGTGTCTGAAATAAGATGCTGTTAAAACCAACACAACAAAACATGTTTGACAGCTGATAAACATGTTTTTATGAAACCTGCGGATTACCAAGTCCAGCAATGGCAATATTAAATAAATGTAAATTTTGCAGTCCAGAGAATGAGAGTGTTCCTATTTTAAGGGTAAAAATAATTTTTCCAAGTTCTTCATTTGAATACAATGAATTTGAATACTTTTTCTCCCATTTGCTGTCAAGTGTTATAAAAACAAATGCCAATCAAAATTAAAGTTATAGATCTCGAACCATATGCCCAACATCAGAATTTTGAACAAAAATAAACCTACCAACTGATCATTTGATTGGCTCCCAATTTTTATACATAGGAATCATATTTTCATTTTAAAGAGGTTTACAGTCATGCTAACTACCAGATATATAAAATTTCCAGAACACATGCCTACTGATTTAAGTTTCGTTCTGTTCTTCCAAAAATATTTTTATGCCAAAAAATACTGAAGTTCTTTTTACATTTGGCTAATTTTACCACAAAAGCATTTTGTAGATTTCCAAATCAGGCCTGAGGTTGCAGTAACTCAATATGTTTATGAGTTATGGGCTGTGCAGGTTTGACTCCTCTTGGGGGTATTTCTCTCCTATGTCAGTTAAACTCCTTGTGTGTGTATCCATTTACTTGATGTTTGGCGAAGCTTGGCCAAATATGGCCTTTTCACCATTATGCCCATTCCAACCAAACAAATGTGACCATACCTTTACCTATTTGTGTAAAATCAATGAAGATCCTGTTTGCTTCATTTTATCCAACTTGATGAATTATTTCACATGTAATAAGGATGTGAAGTATGTAGAAAATAATCGCAAGTAACCTGCGTTACTATGCAAAAATGAATCTAGAGGAATTTGATGCAAAGTTAAACTTTTCTCTACAGCATTATGTAAAAAGTCATTAAAAGATTTAATAAACAATAAGAACATTAACAAATTTATATTTGTAAACAATTTAAATTTGTTGATTTTGTACTTATTGTTTATGAATCTTTTTATGATTTTTTGCTGAATACTGTAACTAAAAGTCTAGGTTTGTATCAAATAAATTTTTTTAGATTTAAATCTTAATATACAGGGTAAAATTCCTTGTTAATGGTGGGCTCTTGGAGTAATATCAATTTTTTGTAGTTAAGCCATGCCAACTTGGTGGATTTTGGAGACTGGGACTCACCAATGCAGGAAATATATTTTTTAACATTATTTTGTTGGGTTACTAAAGGAACATTAATTTCTTGTACACAATATCGTGCCAAGAAGCCATTTATGTGCCAAATTGGCTTCTATTGTCAAGTTTCAAAATCTAATGTATTGCAGTGAAAAAAAACAAAATAGTTGGTTTGTTACTTTTTTAGTTGAGCCTCTTAGAATCTAATATAACTCAAATATCCCTATGCTAATGATGCTTGCTGTTTCTGAGCAATAATTTATTTATTATCATTTTAGTCATATTTGCCTGGGGGATATGAATATACAGTGTGCAGTTTCGATGGAGACAGTTCTCACTTTAAGACGAGGCTTCGGACAAGTGGTAAAAATCAAGATTATGCTCGAAAATGGCTGGAAGATTTCCACATGCACTCAAAGTGTACAATGAGGGTAGAGAGAACCTACCCTAACAGTGGAACAAAAAATGTTTTTAAAGTAAGTTCTGTTATCCATTTTAGCTTAGAACAGTGTTTTCCAACCTTTAAACTTGCAAATGAAATACCAACCCCTATTAACTTTGTATTTTGTCCTCCTTAAAAATACTTTAACTTTTGTTTTCTAACTTAGGTCCCTTGGAAGTACATGAAAAACATTTAATTTAGTCCTTGAAAAGCTGTTGAATTTCCCCCGACTTTATGCTTGATGAAATTTGTGCGAAATTTACAATCACAAAAGCAACTAATTTTACTCTTAAATTCTTTTAGGTTAAGAGTAATTTTTAGGTATTTCCTTTTTCTGACAGCATGTATTAAGTCAGAAGAAGGTAATCTTTCTGGGCACAAATCGCATATATTCTTTCATCCTTCGGGGCTGTGGTAGCCCTGTTGGAAGCGTAATGGACTAACAACCGGAGGGTTGCGAGTTCGAATCCAACCAAAGACCGTCATGTACAAAGGTGCACTTTAAATCTGTCGTGGCCTCAAATGTTCTCACGTTGGCGTGGTGTGGAAGTTTGGAAAGTGAGATGCCAACTCTGGTATGACCTCGTCATCTGACCATGGTTCAAAATTATGTGGTGTTCTCTGATCTTTCCCTTCAGGGATTGACCCTGGACCATCGCCAATAGCCCATTGTGTTGTTCCAGTGTAACGTTAATTGAAATACCTACCTACCTTTCATCCTTCATTGACAATCTCACTTCTACCATCTAACATCTCAACGTTTTTTAACATGTTTTCCATCAGCCATTCACAAGTCACCCATAGATATTTATTGATCATGGAAACTGCTCCATCATGCCAGCATTGCCAGGAGCCCCTCTCCAACAATCAAATTTTAATGTCTTGTACAGGTCGAAGACATTTTTATTAATGCATTTCTAATATTTCATCAACAATTTTATCAGACTTATTGGGTCACCTCCACATGCATTGCTCTTTTCCTTACATCACTGCTGCTTTTTACCATTGTTATAATTCATCATTTTTTAATTACATTTCATATTAGAATTTTAATAGTCTAAGATGGAGATACTCTAATCTTATTGCAATTTCTTCAGTATAATGTTTCAGGCTTCATAATTTATTTTACCTATGGTGACCTACTAGCAGTCGATCTATTATCCTGCACCTTTTGTATAATCTAAACTACATATCTGTACAATAAATATATAATTTTTATTGTTGATTAGACTATTTTAACCTTTTACTTATTTTTACGTGTGTGCATTATCTTGCATTTGGCACAGCTTGTTCTTTGGACCTTGCACCAAAAAACCTCAACCAACCTTACTACATAATTGTTTGAGCATTTAATAAAACAATACAGTCAATCCTTGTGAACGCGAAACTGAAGGGACAACTGAAATTATTTCGTATCAACAGAATTTCATGTCATCAAACGAGATGAAAGTTCCTTATTTTCCCCTTGAGAGGAATAGAACAGATAAACACATAACAAGATTCAAAGCTCAAGTGTACATGAGTAATAGAATATTTATTAAACTATAAATTTAAATGGCAAAGAAAATTAATCTAACTAAATTAAAATGATTTACTGTGTTATTTCTTTATCTACATTGTATTAAATAAAATGTTATGTGTCAAGCATTCAGTCATTGTCTAAAATAATCATCTATAGTAAACTTCCATCTTCTGCATAGAACAGCTTTTCCAGAAATTTTTCAACGTCTTTTCGAAGAGAAGAGGTGTTCTCATATACTCCATAATGAAATTCTGCATAATATGGGTGATTTACCTAATTCAAGTTGAAAACCCTCTTCATCTTGATTGATTTTTCATGTAAAAGAATTAATGTTAAATGTATATGTTACCACATTGCTCCAGCCCTGTGACAGGACCAAGCATTCATTTTCCATTAAACAGAATTTCGGTTTGTGAGATTTGACTGTATGTCATTCTTAAGATTTCTGGACTGAGAAATGGCCGTCTTTCAAAATGGTTTATGAATCATGAAAGCAATTATTGAAATTGGAATGTGTTTCTTAAGATGTTCCAAAGAATCATTGTAGTTAACACTTGATGTTTACTTAAGAACTTTCTTCATAAGTTATACATCGATAGCACTGCATATTAGGCCCTAAACATTTATGTGTTAATATTAAAATTTTAAATTAAAAACCCGTCCTTAAACAATTTTTCATTTAAAAGAATTCATATTTAATGTACAGTGGTACCTCGGTATACGTCCTTAAACCATTCCAGATTCTTGGACTTGTACCAAACAAATTTTTCCCATAAGAAATAAAGGGAAAATGATTAATCCATTCCCATGAAAAAAATCCTATTGTTATTGGCATATTACATATTGATGAGGTTGTATAAAATAATTTAAACACTGCTTAATACATAAATACAAAAGCAATTTGATGACATAAATGAAAATTTAACCTCGCTTTACCTTGCTGAGAAGAGTCGAGTGCCTACTAGGATGGTGCTGAGAAGTGAGGAGAAAATGTTGGGAAGGAGAATCTGCTTCAAATGAAACTTCAGGAATCTGAAATTCTGGTGTTTTTTCTCTTTCTCTTTTCTGTCTCTTCCCTACTTGGACCTGGTTGCAGCAGCCAAGTCCCGGATATGCATGCCACCTTTATACTTTTCAACAATCTCTTTTTCATCTCCATGGTGATCCTAACCATTTTCTTCGTTGCTTGGCTCTTCTCATTAACTTTCTTAGAACTCATGGTTAATGAATTTACTACAAATTTACACAAAAAACCCACAAAATCACGTGAAAATTCAGAGAGTTATAGCGCAGGTTGTTCACTGAATGGTATCAACTGGCGTACTGATGCTCATGGGCAGTTGTGGCTTTGTCTTGAGAGAAGTAAACAAGGGTAGTGTGCGCATACAAGTACGCAAGTTGTATTACAAACAAAGGTCGTATACCAAGGAAAATTTTTCGCGTCCATACAGGACGTATACCAAGTTGGACTTATTCTCAAGCGGACGTATACCGAGGTACCACTATATATGTTACCATATTGCTGCAGCCCTGTGTGACAGGACCAGGCATTCATTTCACATTAATCTTTTGACTACTGCCTGGACAACAATCGTCCCATGTTCAGGTAGCAGAATAAAAGCGCAGTAGTGTAAAGGTTAAGCAGAATTTCAGTTAATGAGATTTGACAGTATATCATAAAATTTCTGGACTGAGAAATGGCCACTTTTCAAAATGGTCTGTGAATCATTAAACTGCTATTAAAATTGGTATGTGCTTCAAAAGATGCTTAAAAAATAATAATAGTTAGCATTTAATGTTTGCTTAAAGAACTTTCTTCATAAGTTATACATGATTCTTATAGCACTGTGTATGATAGTTTAGGTGCAAAACATTTATGTGTTAACCATCCAAGTGGAACCCACTACACCTATCCTTCAAGTCCCAGCCAGACTCTAAAAGTTCTGAAAAACTCACTGCTATTTTGATAGATATTAACATTCATCAGAGAGTGAAGGTCCACTGGCCCAGGTTCTCCAGAAAAGAAACTACCCTTGCCATCCAGGTGGTTTCAATGAGATATCACATCCATTAAAAGATCTGACAAAATTTTGTTAATGATGAGATATCTCGTCAAGATAGTGCTAATTTATGCATGATCAAGATCTGGTCAGTTTTCTCTAATGAAAGGTACCTCGTCTATCAAGATATGGTCAGTTTTGACCAAATCTAATGAATGACGAGATGCCTCGTCATGACAACCACCAAGAGGGTTAATATTCAATCTCGGTGTTTTGTGTAGTAATATTCAGCCTCTTATGTCATGAAAATGTAGTTATTTTTTCTTTCAGGTTGCCACTTGGCACAAAAATCACACCAAGGCTGCACCATTAACTATAATTTTACTGATTTGTTTTGCCAATTTCAATGTAGTTTCATCTTGTTTCTGCTTCTGGTGAACAGTGCATATGACAAAAGAATAACATCAAGTACATTTTCTGATGGCTGTTTTATTGCAGGTTGATTTACGGTGCCAGCACAACACTCGGCCCCGCAGCGAAAAAGTGCGAGAAAAGGAGTCCTGCAAGAACACTGACTGTCCTGCCAAGATGGGAATTACTATCAAGAGGGTGGTTACAGAAAGGAAAAGCAGGTTTGTAAAATTAATGCGTAAAGTGTGCTTTCGTAAAGAAAAGTATAGTAAGACTCACTCTAGTTTGCATTTGAGTCACATGGTTTTGGACAAATCTATTTGTTAAAATAGGGGAAAGGTTAAATATAAGGAATGCTTTCCTGCTATCACCGCCTTTAGATAGGTTTCTAGCTCCTAGTTTATTACTTGATGCCGTAAGTGACTTCTTTGATTAGAAATGTTTGCAAATATGCTATACAAATCTCGAATTTGTTATCAACTTTGCATATATTTTGATTTGACTCTTCATTATCTTTAGCGATTCCAGATCTCCCTTAGAAGCAATAACAAATAGCAACTCAAAATGTGCCCAAGATGTCCAATCATTTCTATACTAACTCATGTGCTTGGGGAAAAGGTGTACTCTTCAGTGAATTCCCACACATGTGGAGGGCTGCAGTAGCCCGGTTGGAAGAGTAACAGATTAGCAACAGGAGAGTTGTGAGTTTGAAACCACCCAAAGACCATCATGTACAAAGGGACTGGTGCATTTTAAATCTGTCGTTGCCTCAAATGTCCTCATGTTGGTATGGTGTGGAAGTTTGGAGAGTGGGGTGCCAGCACTGGTGTTTCCTTATCTGACTGGTTCAAAATTATGTGTCTTCTCGGATCTTTCCCTTTGAGACTGATCCCAGACCGTCGCCAATAGCCCATTGTGTTGCTCCAGTGTGATATTAATTAAAAAATACCCACATATGTAGACATTGAAGGAAAGGAAGTTGCAGATCAATTGGCAAAGGAAGCCGGGAAACTAAATGCCGAACAAAACCAATAACTCTTACTGATGCTAATGCTTTGGTAAAATTCAAACTCATATCACAAAAAATTAAAATAAAACAACAAATTTATGAAATTCACACCAATAGAAAAACCACAACATTCAGACAGACCACAGGAAATTTTAAAGGCATGAAGATTAACAGTGAGGGAGCCAGAACGCATAGACATTGTAACTGTTTGGGCGTTGAACTCACCTAACCATATATTCACCTGTCCTACAATAGCAGCTGCTCTTCATGCCAGATATTCTCCTGTTCTCTTGACTGTTTGTAAACAGTCTTTCACTTCAGATCATATCATTCTTGATCGATCATATCACAGAGTGGGTAGCTACGCATGCATAGCTATTTGCTCTGTGGATCTGATCTTTCAATAAATATGTAAATCAGGCCAGTTTTACATGTGAAACGCCCCTATATTCTGATTGATCTAAGACTGACATATAAGTGGAGTCGTTTTTATCTTAAGTTAGATTCTACAAAGTACTCTTCATGTCCTTTTGTTTGTGAGCTGTGTTGGCTCCCGTTTCTAATTTCCATATAATGTTTCATGTATGGTTTTTGATGCTGGTTTTTGATATATTTTATTTTAATTAATTTTTGTTTCACCATGTTATGTTCATTTTTAACTGCTAAACCACACATTTTCCACTACAACCTTACTTTGCTAAATTGTTAGCCTGCTAAATTAACACTTCAAACCATCGATTACCCATTCTGATGAACAGGCTTTTCTAGCTTTACAGTGAGAAAATAATCAACATTGCTAAAACTGCAAAATGCACACAGCGACATCTGACTCAGAAATGGACACAACAACAATGACATACATGTTGATCTGTGATTGTTCCATTTTAGATCCAAAGATCCCCACTTGCCTGACTACCCTACAGTCATTCAAATGGACTTCTGCCACAACCATGCCATCCTGACCCCAGAGATCTTGAAGCACCGCAGCGTCCTTCCTGACGTCAAGGAGAAGATCCTGTCCCTCTTCAAACTGGGGCACAACCCTGCCACTGCACTGGACATGCACAAGTTTGACCTTCTGCTGGAACATGGGGAAAACTTCGAAAAGATCTGCATTGATCGTGCTCTGCTACCCGACCCTCAGTTCTGCTACAGGTAATTAACTATTCACATTTTGCTGTAAAACGTTAATTGGCTTTCACTTAACTCTTTGGGGTCAGGTAGGTTAAAAACTGTCCCAGCTTTTGCTTAGCTTTTTATGCATGGTGGGATATTTTTTAACCCACCTCAAAAAGTTATTACTCATAGTCATGCAGTTTAATATTTTATTTAAAATTTTTCGTTGAGTTGGCAATGGTACGAACTAATGCTCAATGTGTAAATAACTGAAAACAAAAATTTACACGTGTCGAAACGCATTAGTATGTTGTTGACACTGTTGTGATTAAGGTTGTGGTGCAGTCAATTTTTGTCAAATTGTGTGGTGCAGTCAATTTTTGTCTTTCGCAATGGTAAATGTTTTTCATAAACATTTATTATGAGTGAGTAAATTGTTTTATAATTAAAAAGGCATGTTATTTTATGTTTTATACTAATTTTGAAGCTGAATAAGTGAATAAACAATTCTGTGCAACTTGTTTTTTTCTTTAAAATCGTGTGCCTCAAAGTGGTCCTAACAGTGACTCACCTAAACTTGAAAAAATTGAATTATCCAGTGGTATCATGTCCTCAGGTGCACATCTCCTTCAGATGTGTACAGGCTTCACTGACCCCAAGGTACTTGAGTGATCTTTTCTTTTCCCATGGTGTTTACTATCTTTAGTAAACACTGCTTACTCAAGTGATCTTTTTTCTGCTTTCATCCCACTACACTGTTACCCAATCTCTCTTTTTTTCCATTCATGACATTTTTTACTTCATGTTTGATGTTATCTTGTGTTTGGCGCAGCTTGGCCAAATATGACACCTGTGCCATATAACCCCAAAACCAACCAACCAGTGGCAGCACATATATATTTGACATTTTTTGGAACAATTTATTTTCTTTAAACAGATAGTGATTGGTTTTATGCGCTTGCAGGTGATTGGGTAGTTGCATATCCTTTTATCCAGTCAGTTTTCAACCATTAAAATGGAAGTACATGCTCACCATTTGGAAATTTGCATTCTGTGCTTAACTTTTGGAAGGTAGTGTATTTACCTTACTGCTATCCAAAATGGTATTGTTCCTTCACAAACAATTGATATTGATGAAAATTTAATTTATAAATTATTTTTATTTTTCAATTCATCTGTTCAGGTTGGTTTTAGGTTTTATGGCACAAGGGCCATTTGGCCAAGCTGTGCCAAACACAAGATAATGTTAAGTATTTGTGAAAAGAAAGGATGGAAAAAAGAAAGTGAGAAAGATTGCTTGGGAATCCTGGGGTCACGACTCCCATGTTTACCAGAGGCAGTAAACCCCATGGGAAAAGAATAGACCAGTAGGGTACCTGGGGTTTATCAAACCCTTGCACACCTAAAGATGGTCCCCGAGAGAATTTTATCCTATTCAGGATAAAATTCAAAGTGATAAATCGCATTTTGAAATGTACAGTACTCATATTGTGACTTGCTGCTTAAAAATTAGAAAATGAATTGAAATGAAAAAAATTAGAATTATGAGTAAAGTAATATGTTCATTTTCCTTAAGACATAGAATTAAATCTTGAATTTGAAGAATTTGTTATATTGAGGTCTACAAAATCAAGGCCCCACTGTATTCTCAAAACGATTTCGTTTTCAATTCCTATTCTAAATAATTTAATAGACATATTTTGTATCATAATTTTTTCTTTTTAGATTGTACTATAAAATTGTCCGAAGACACGGCGGCTTGGCAAATGAAGAAAACCCTGATATCGATTGCTCACCCACATCGATTCTGTGCTCAGACAAAAAGACTCTAGCGCCCTTGTCCAGTTGTGAAAACTCTGCTTCCCTCAATTCCAATCAAAATAACATTATGCAATTAACGGGTCTTTCCCAGGACTCGGCTTCCATGAGCAACGAAAAGAAAGCAAAGAGGAAGAGGAAACTGGAAAGTTCTGCAGTCGACAAGAAAGAGATGGCTAGTCAGTTGGAGGATGTCCTCTGCAAGTTCTGTGAGAATGGAGGATTTGCTGGCATGCAGCTGATTGAGCACAACACCGTCATGGCACTATGCACCCCACTCATGCACCGAGTCCATAAACTGGTCAAGCAAAGTGGGGACTTGGTTTTTGTCGACTCCTACGGCGAAATGGAGGAGATTAACAATTGCCGTGTCCTCATGTTAGTGACCTATAGCTCCATTGGAGCCATGCCTCTTGGCTGTTTGGTGACAACGTCTGAAACAGCCCCTTGCATCAAAGCTGCTCTCGACCTGTGGAAGCAGATCCTTCCTGATGGTTGCTTCCATGGCAAAAATGAAGGTCCAGACATCTTCTTCACCAATGATGACGAAGCCGAAAGGCAAAGTCTGAAATCCTCATTCCCTAAATCCCATTTACTTGTTTGTCTGTCACATATTCTTCAAGCTTCCTGGACTTTTATTTGGGACCGGAAAAATGGAGTGAAAAAAGATCATCGGTCAATTTTATTTTCAAAAATAAAGATGCTCCTATTTTCCCAGACTGTGGAAGAACTGGAGATGAACTATGCATTTGCAATTGGTGATAGCTTAGTGAAGTCCTATTCGTTATTTCTCCACTATCTGGCGCATATTTATGACCACCGCCATGATTGGTCATTGGTGTACAGTCGTCACTTGATCCCTCGAGCTGGCGATGTCTCCTTCTTTTGGGAATCTGCCATGATCATTCTGAAAGATCCCATCCTGAGCCGAACACGAACTTACAATCCACTCCAGGTGGTAGACTTTCTATCAAGATTGGACACCTACTACGAAAGAAAGCTTATAGACCTAGCCAACAGCCGCTTCGATTGTGTGCGATTGTCTCGGTTCCTCTTCATCGAGCTTCCACGAGAAGCCTACACCATAACTCAAAACTCAGAGAGTGAGTACGAGGTTCACAACGACACCAAGGAGACGACTTACCAGATAGACATAACTTTAGGAATGTGTGAGTGCAGGACAGGGAAGGGTGGAGCTCCATGCAAGCACCAACTCCTGGTCTACCGAAACTTCCCCGTCCCCATCTACGACTGTGTTCCACCCAGCAATCAGACCGAGAAGAACCTCCTCATCCACTTGGCAACAGGCCAAGAAATCGAGGTCGAGCCCGGCCCAGATTCCATCACCAAAGCCGTTCAGTCCGCCATGCACGATCCGTGCTCTGCAGAGATCAGCATCCATGACCTGGATCCCTGTGTAGAAAATGATGACTTCTTCCTGAACGATGCTGGTGCCTGCGAAACTCTTGCCTCTGCAGGCATGACTCATTCTGTGGTGCTAACTCAGCAGAATTCCTCTCTGACCATGACTTCTGCGAGCCCTCTTGTTCAGACCTCGCAGGTCCTGGAACAGGTGTCTTCAGTCGACCCCCAGGATGTGGTACTCTCCCAACACTCCTTGCTCTCACAGCTCGATCACAATGCTCAACAGACGTTAACTATCGACGGCCATGAAATGAGCACACAGATAAACCAACATCTGTCCACCATGAATCAAAATCCATCCGTCATTCCCCACAATTCTGTGGTCCAAACTTCCCAACCCCCTCCTCCACCCCCACCACCCTGCTCGTCCGCGGTCGATCCCCATCCGGACATGCAGACGGTCATGGACCTGTTGAATCAGATCTGCACAAAGCTGAAAGAGAGAACAACGGTCTCCCCGCAGATTTTCAAGCCCGCTCTGGGGACTTTCCTGAAGAACTTGGACAACCTCTCTGCTGACTCTTCACTCGAGTATGCCTTGTACTCGTTCGGCAAGTTTTCGAAATCGGCGACACCGCTCTTCAAGAGGAAGATTGTCGACAACAAGCTCGTTGGCTTGCAGTCAGCGGGAGAACTGAAAAAGAAGAGGCCACTGCCGCTTAAGTGTCCTAAAATATTTCAGAAACAATCTTAATACCATTTTCCTTAGCTAAATGTGTATTTATAACAGCAGAAATTTTCCCACAAGTTCATATCCCATACAACTACATCATTTTACGGAGTGAAGTCCAAAAGTTTCTAACCCTAGGGTATTAATCCTCCAAGTTGTCTCGACGAGATATCTCGTCCATCAAGATTTGATGAATTTTGCTAATGAGATGAGATGTCGCGTCTATCAAGATCTGATAAATTTTGCTAATGCCGAGATATCGCGTCCATCAAAATCGGATGAATTTTGCTAATGCCGAGATATCGTGTCCATCATGATCGGATGAATTTTGCTAATGAGACAAGATATCGCGTCGAAACAAAACTGCCCTATTACACCAGAGGAGTGAAATTCCAAGTAGGGAAACATTGCCCTTTGCCCAGAACTGGTGACAATTTTGAGCAGGTTTTTGCATCTGTCTAGCCACTATAGGGCAGTTTTCGATACGTTAAACCACCAGATAAGTTAAAGAGATAGAATCAAGCAATTTTTATTTTCGAGAAAAAACACCCTTTATTTCAATACATATTTTAGAACAGCTGATTAACTTTTCTATACCATTAAAATATCTGAATTTTTGTCCTTGAAATGGTCTAAAACTACTGAAGTTACTTCACATAAATTTTTTCCCAATCAGATGTCAATACGAAGAAAAAATGAATGAAAACTTTCTGACCATGTGATATTTAAGTTTTAGTGTTTTAAAATATGTCACCTAACTGGTATAGTGGTGATAATGCTTGACCTAGTAGGTTGCAGGTTCTAATCCCAGTTTGTAAGTGCATGGATGTTAGTGATTGTCCTTGTTAGGAGTAGAGGAGTTCAGTGGTAGGGCTTGGAAAAAAGTTTTAAAATATTGGGTAATCGCACTTCTCTATCTTCGACACTAGCTGGAGTGCTACTGATGCTAGAGCTACAAAATTTTAACTACTGGGCAACAAAACATAGGAAGGGGAATTGATAGAGTTTGACTTGTCAATTCGTGTTCTAATATGTCTAGGGTTGGTAACTTTTTGACTTTACTACATTTTTTTGTTAAAATTTGTTCTTGTTTTCTGTTATATAAAAAGCTTTTCAATAAGATACAAAACTACTATTTTATGAACTGGCTCTCAACCTATGGGTCTGCGGATAGCCATTTCTAATGATCATGGTATTTGTTTTAAATTGTGAGGTATTCAAAATAGTTCCGAGTTCATTGATTCAATATAAATTAGATATAAATTGCATTATGTAATATTTACTTGTATTATCACAAGATAAGTACTATTTTTTCTCCCCTGTGCCTTGATAGCCACCAGCAGGATATTATGGGGTTATAATGTAGATATTGCACTAATTACACACAATTTATAACTAAATATTGCCTTGTATACATTTTTGAAACTGATTTTTTTGTAGTTTCAAAATTGTACGATTGTTCACTGTATATTTTTAAATGGTTGTTGCTTCATGATTATTCTGCATATTTTAGTGAAAATGAGAAGATTGTGTATATACCATTGCATATTTATTGGTCTTTTGGCACTATTTGAACCCTGTTTGTCTATAGCTCATTATAGTTCCCTTTCATTTCCAGATTTAAGGAATGTTTCTTAATTTTGTGTTCTTGATATGAAAAATCCTGTCTGGTTAAAAGGAAAAATGTTAACTATTACAAGCTAAGATCATTGAATAAATGGTAAGATGAAGGACAATAAGTATTGTGGGTTTATGTAAAATAGACAATAAGTTTTGATTTTTTTTAGTTTAGTAGGAGGTGCTAATATAAAAATATTCATTTGTCTATTTCCTTATTGTCTTTTGAAAGATATGTATATAGTTGTACTTAGAATGTTGTTTATTTTTTCTTTTCTATTATATATTTATTTTTTCATCATATTAAACTCCACATATTTGGACTAATTGATACCAAGTGTTTGGGTTAGGTGCCAATTGTGATTTTAAAGTCTTAACTTTTGTTTCAATAAATTCATCAGGATTCCCATGTGTCTTAAAAAAAACTTAATATCTGCTGAGAGTCCTTAAAATTTTAAAAACCTTAGCTTTTACATGAATACTGCATACAGGCTGCCACAGGCAACTAAAAGGCGACTTTTGCTATTTTTTAACCTTGGCAACTAGGGATATATATCTTTTAAGCTAAATTGTCTCAAAAGCTGTGGAAAGAACTGTTGAACCAAACACTTCAATCTCATTTTGTTATTTTAAAATGAATTATCAGGTAATAAAAGATGTTTTAAGTACTGCATCTTGAAAAAATTATGTTTGCAAACATTTTAAGTTTAACAATAATTTTTTTATATACATTTCTTACCAATGTTGATAAAATATTTTAATTGTATATTGAGATTCAATGGGGGGGGGATAAGATCTATTTTGTAGAAAAAATTTTATTTTCTGAAAGATATATTATAAAAATGTGTTTTATGCATCCAATAATTTAAGAAATTAGCATTTGTTTATACTTTAACAATCCTCGGTTCTATTTATTCAAAATTTAGATTAGTTGATATTTATCCATAAGAAATATTGAGACTTATTAAATGTGCTTTCTGTTCAGTTTTGTGAATTCAAGTTTGATGATTCAGTCTTTGGGATTGTTTAATTTTATTAAAATTTTAAGGTTTGTTTTTAGGTAATAAATAAAACTAATGAATATGTTTATGTCACGAAATGTTTTTAACATTACTTCCTTTATTAAATCAACTACTCTATTAACCTAACCTTATAAGAAACCCATTAGTCCCAAGAGATTTTACACTATTACCATAATTTCTATCTCTTTTAAGTTCATTCTTGTTAATTTTTGGAGTTTCATCAACTTGCATAAACCTTTAAACTTCTTTACATAACTACTATTAAAAAGAAGATAAAGAAAAACGTTAGAAAAACTTTATTTACAGGAATAAAAAAGTTATACTAAAAGTCCTAAACAACAATTTCATCTGTTATTTTCTGTCAACTAAGAAATAATTATAGAATTGTCATGCTAAAGAAATGCGCATGTAGATGTGTATCTATGTACTATACAACCCTTAGAATCAAATATCTTAGACACGTTGGTCTTGAGACCTGATTACAGATATTAATATTTGCTGAAAGTTCTTAAAAGATTTTAATCATCCAAGTGGTTTTCACGAGGTATCACATCCATCAAGATCTGACTACTTTTCGCAATAACACTGCATATTTTATTTCACCATTCCAAAAAACAAGATCAAAGATACTTGTCCAAGATCGAAGATACTAGTCCAAGATCAAGAGTCATCGAAATTCAAGAGTATATATTATTTAAAGGTTTGCAAAAAATTATAATGTTATGTAAACTAGGTCTAAGATCCAAACTTAACACTAGTGAGATTCCTCACTTGTTCACGCACAGGTTAATCTATTGCGATCTGTGTGAAATGTAGCCTTAAAAAGTGGAAAATATCTGAAAAGGCTTTAATTTTTCTTTTGCTTGATTGAGAACGCTAAGAAATTAAACTTTAAAGTGTAATTTTCCTTAACCCTCCTGGTGGTGGTCTCGACCACCACCAGTTTATCTCGTCATTAGCAAAACTGACCAGTTTTTGATGGACGAGATATCTCGTCATTAGAAGAAACCGACCAGATCTTGATCTCGTTAGCATACAAAAAAGCAATTGATGGACGAGATATCTCGTCATTAACAAATTTGGTCGGATCTTGATGAACGAGATACCCCGTCGAAACCACTTGGAGGGTGCGATCTGTGTGAAATGCAACCTTAAAAAATGGAAAATAGCTTTGAAAAGACACTTTTTTTTCCCTTGAGTGAGAACTTGACGAAATTAAACTTAAAAGCTTAATTTCTCATAATTCCGAAATGCATCTCTTATGTTAATCAAATATGAACTTTCACTTTTCGTGATTTATGTAAATTATCGGACATGCTGCTGATAGATAGACCCGTAGTTTGAGAACCAATTTTTACCAACGTCGAAAATAGATTTTATGGGTTCAATTGTTTTTACTAAAATAATGAACAAATGTTCCGGTCTTTTTGCCTGCATAATCATGTCAAAGTAATGTCTGCATTTTTTAAATAAGTTTTGTGTGAAGCAACGTTTGTTACCAGGCTTTACTAAAGTGCTTTTTCGCTGCTTGAAAAACCAGTTCATGTCGCAAATGTCCTTTGTTTAGCAACAACGAAATATATTTTTATATATATATGTATGAAAGTCCTGTTTTCCTCGTACTGTACCGAATAAATAGAAGTTATATCATACTTGTGTTCCATCATTTTTATTCCTATTTCTTACTGAATGTTCAGCACATTATATTCAGGTTTTTTGTATAAAGATGGTTCAGTTCATTTGTCTACCATGAGAATTGATCCCCCTTCAGATTATAACATTGAGTAAGTCATGTAGACCTGCATAAGACCATAGTGATCCTTCTTTACCTCAATATAGGGAGTAAAATATTTAGACCTGTGTTATAAATAGATTATAAAACGTTAAAACTCCAAATTAAGAATCAGTCATGACAATTTAAGCCCTCAGGGGCATATCTCCTTCAGGTGTGTACTGGCTTCACGGAGCCGAGGTACTCTGCTGATCTTTTCTTTTCACATGGGGTTTACTGTCTTCAGTAAGCACGGAGGTGTCGCTACGGAATACCCAAGCGTTCTTTTTCTGCTTTCATCCCACTGTTTCCCAATGCCCCTTCCTTTTAACGACATATTTACTTGACATGGTCTTGTGGTTGTCGCAGCTTCACCAAATATAGTCCTTACGGTAGGTAATTAACGTCGCACTGGAGCAACAACGGTCTATTGGCGACTGTCCGTGATCGATCCCGAAGGGAAAGATCCGAGGACAATATCTCGTCATTTGAACCACGGCCAGACAATAAAGTCAACACAAACTGGTTCCCCACTCTCCAAACTTTCACGTCAACGTGATCTGATTACAGGAGTCTGAAAAATCTGGAAGATAGAAATCTGGAAAATTAGGGTGAGAAAAATAGGGAATTGTCTGAACAAGTGAATGAGATGAAATTGAAGTGGGCGCTGAGAAGCTTAATGTAGCAACCATGTCGGAAGTGCGAACTTGCCTTGTATTTATCGAAAATAGCAATTAACACCCGTAAGAGAACGTTTCTATTAAAATGTAAACAAAAAAGTGGTAGTTACATGTGATGAATAGGAATTTATATTAACGAAAGCGGAAGTTAGTTAACCAATTCAACTCGAGTAACGCCGGGTAGTTCTGCTAGTGCCATTCTATACTTTTGATTCATTGTATTTCATTTGACCTTATGAAATGTGCATATCGATGCTTATATTCATTGTAAATGGATTTAAATAAGATATAGACTGAGTATAACGACACTGCCACCAATAGATATTAACAATTAAGGAACTTTTGATACAGATGCTATGCATGTGTCTGCTCGTACTGCTTTAAACGGTATTTTTTTAAACATCTTTTTCAGCATAGACCACAGGCGATTACTCTGAGAATTGAGGAAATCAGCTTGTCAAATTTAAAGACAAATATATCACTTTACAGTGGATTCCTGTGCACTGCGAAGTCTATGGTAATGAAATATGGCTGATAAGTTAGCTAAATTGCCAATCACAATAGATCCAGTTCCTTTGTCAGCAACTATCTCTCGGTGGGTAGGGTCAGGAGAGACTCGATTACTTCGGTGTATTTTATGGAGGAACACTGGAATGAATCGCAATCTTTTTTAATTCCAGGAGTGAGCCTAATGACCTCCATTACTTCAAAAAAATCCCCAGAGCAGTTGCCACTTTTTTCTAAAGCCAGAATAGGCCAGGTAACTCAGGCCTAATTGAATCGTTTTCACCTGGCTGACTCCAAGTGCCTTATCTGCCTGGATGAGAAAGACGAGCATATATTGTTCGACTGCACCGGAGAGAACATTTTAAAATTATTTTTTAAAGACAGTTTGTGATTCATCTTCTATTCTTACTGTTTTTTCTAATGTTCATTTTATGTATATTGCTTAGCTGGTTTACAGAAGGCATAGTGAAATCATACGCCGCACTCATGTATCAAGATGTAATGTAAAATCTAAGAAGCTGGTAGGGGGGCTGCGATAGTCCAGTTGGTAGAGTATCGGATTAGCAACGGGAGGATTGCGAGTTCGAAACTCGATCCAACCATAGACCATCGTGTATGTAGGGGCTAGTGCACGCTAAATCTTCCGTGTCCTGAAATCGTTGGCGTGGTGTGGATGTTTAGAGTGGGATTGCAGCTCATGTGTTGACCTCGTCATCAGACCGTGGGACAAAATGACGAGATATTATCATCGGATCTTTCCCTTCGAGATTGATCCCGGATCATCGCCAATGGCCCGTTGTGTCGCTCCAGTGCGACGTTAATTCAACTACCTATCGAGGCTGGCAGGTGGTTACATTTCCCGGCACGAGCCAGTCCATATCTGACAAATAGTATTCATCCATAGTCGTTTGAAAGCTCAAGTAGTTTTATTAGTTTTATTTTATGTTCACGTTGCAAAAATATTTGTTTTCTACGCTACGAAATATCCCCATTAATGTCAGACAAAAGAAAAGCTCTTCTCATTTTTGCTCCGATTTTACGGGTTTAAAATCCGACGAACAGGTTGCTAGCCATGTTTTAGGAATTTCATACTCTTGAAGAATGGTTAAGGCCTATGGCAAATGAAATTATGTTTTTCAACATCCAACGAGACTTGAATGTCTGTAAATAGCGTTGTCATTTAATTAAGTGTAGTTATTGTGATTACAGTTTAAATTCGACAAAACGCCTAGAAGTGCCTTCATTTAAAATATCAATTTCTAAGTTTTCCTCGTGGTTGAGAACAGTTGCTTTGTTTCGCTTTCTAACAGGACACGATTACCTCAGTATCCATTTACTTAAAATCAGACTTAGAAATTCACCTAATTGTGCTTTATGTCATTCTGGACGACCAAAGAATAGCGGACATTTAGACACGTGCACCGTACTTAATGGTTTTAATTCTATTGTTCAGAAATATCAGGAAACAAGTAGACTGGGCTTGGTTGTCAAACGCTTGGTAAAAATTTGTAAATATCTTTGGCTATTTATTGCTTTACCAAAGATCACTCGCTATTTCATTACATGGTCCTGCCAACTGGATTTGGTTGATACCAAATTAGGGTCATAAAATCTAGGGTAGCAGTTTGATTATTTTGTGCCAAATGCACAAGTGGTACTTATTATCCTACGTAGCACAGAAACGTAGAGGAATTTGGTTGATTAACCATTAAAAATCATTGATTAGCTTTCCCTAATTTCATGCGGATATGTTACATGAAATCAACAGTTGATTCGTCGTTGAAGGAAAAGGATTTTTCAACGAACCTAGCTCTTTTACAGTGTTGAAATAATATAATTTTACTGGTGTTTTCGACGTTAAAATTTGTGTGAAAAAACATTTAGCTTTCGTTAAATCAACGTTATGTTTCATGGATTCCATAGTGTTGCTTATTCCTCCAGGTGTAGCCGCCTGCTAGACCAAGTCCAATTAGTCATTCATCCTCAAAAAATCATAAGGTCCTCTGGATTCTGGAATAAATTCGAAGGGCTCATATCAATGCAGAAAAAGATGTGATTACCTGAGGCGTATTCCCCCATAGACGTGAAATTTAAGTAGACTGAGCATTGCAATCGAGAGGAGCTTCAAAAAATGTGGCAAACATGTCGACTAGTTGTCACATGCCTACTCTGAAAAATTAATATGGTTAGGTGATTTGGCATCTTAACGCCTCATTTTACGATGTAGCACATCTTATGACAGGTGTGAATGAGCATCTTATAGAGTGGTGAAAAAAATGACGAAACCGTCAAACTCTATGTCGCGTGGACCAATCAGATGATAATCAATGGATGGTCGTCTTCTCCAGTCCCGTTGACCAATCAGATGAATGTTCGTTTCCGCCGGCAGACGAAAGTAGTTTAAGGGTCACTTTACTACTAGTTTGGGTCACATGATCTTGGGCGCTAAAAAAAGATAACCATTGCTCACTTGTTTAAACGTAACCAGAGATTTAAACGTATAATCTGTTTAATAAACTTCAGTTTCCTTTAAAAATGTTACACAATGTACCTTTATATTTCCTCTTATGGTTCCCCTTGCACTTAAAACAAATTTGAAAAGATTTTTTGACCTTTCATGAATTTGTTGCTCATAAGGTGCACATTTCCCAATCTAGACAAAGCCGTTTCAGTCTCTTTCCCCTTCGACAAGGACGGACCAGATTGCTTCAACATGGGTACCAAACATTAAAAAAATGTTTGGTACCCCTGTTATTTAGTCGAGGTTTTAGTTTAGTTTTTGTTAGTTCAACGTTGCTATGTTTAGGTAAAGCCCTTTTTCAGCTTTGAAATCTGATTGAGATCACTACTATTTATCAATTAAATATATTTAATCCTCCAAGTGGTTTCGATAAGATATCTTGTCCATGAAGACCTGCCCAATTTCGCTAATGACGCAATAACTCGTCATCAAGATTTTGCCAATTTTTTTATGGTGATGAGATCAAGATCTGGTCAGTTTTCTTTTAAGGACGAAATATCTCGTCCATAAAAATCTGGTTAGTTTTGATAAGGATACGTTATCTCGTCTAGACAACCACCAGGAGGGTTAATTGATATACATCGAAAAATAGGGAGGTAGGTATTTAAATTAACGTCACACTGGAGCAACACAATGGGCTATCCCAAAGGGATCCATCCCAAAGGGAAAGATCCGAAGAAAACACCACGTAATTTTGAACCATGGTCAGATGACGAGACAACACCTGAGTTGGAACCCCACTCTTCATACTTCCACGCCAAGCCAACGTGAGGATATTTGAGGCCACGATGGATTTAACGCGCACCAGCCTCCTTTGTACACGACGGTCTTTGGTTGGATTCGAACTCGCAACCCTCCGGTTGCTAATCCGCTACTCTTGCAACCCTCCGGTTGCTAATCCGTTACTCTTGCAACCCTCCGGTTGCTAATCCGTTACTCTTGCAACCGGGCTACCACGGCCCTCGAAAAATAGGAAAATGAGAAAGTATTGGATCTTTTGGACGAGTCTTATTTACCAAGAAAGGAGGGGGTGTAGGGATTTCGTCATTAGCCCATCCCATAGAAAATTTCTGGCTCCGGTACTGGGAACATTTATTGTTCAGTAGTAACCAATTCCAGAAATTCTGAGAATTTTTTAAAAGAAAGGCAGTAGAACGAATTAAAGACCATAAAAACTGACAATAGATTTTATTCCAATTGCAGAGAGGAAAAGTGCCAACAAAACAAGATTACACCCAACCTTCAGATGACGACACCGCATTCTTTTTCAAAGTGACCGACATTCCAGCGACAAAAAAACCTCCCTAGAAAGTTCCATTCGTTTTTTTCTCGAGTATGATAATATTCTATTTTAATTCTTTTTCTCTCCCTCTCGTGGAATAATATCGAAAAGGCGGCGAAGAACAAAACATTCCGCGGCAACGGTCCAGCGGTCAAGTGATCCAGACGAAGAAGGGTTCCAAACAGCAGCGGGTTTCTGAAAGGTCGGCGCATCGGTTCGGACGTCTTGTAAATGGAGCGGAGCAAGAAGCACCATTCCGCTGAAGACTCTGGAAGAGCCTGGTGTGGGCAAACAATTCACGAAACCACTGAAACGCGGAAGTCACGTGTCGAGGCATCGCTCTGTGAAGTTGGCCATGGCAGACAATGTACCACGAACAAACAAAATTTAAAAAATCGGGTGTGGTCTCCAGAAAACTCACGTCAATGGAACACCCGAAAGGTTCTTTGCCCTGAAGATCCGCAATTCCACCGCGGTTTTCATCTTCTTACGCCTTAGATGTTACTTAAGTATTAGAACGACTCGGCACGTGACAAGAGTTCTTTCGCTAGTGTCGCCGATAGTGTGCGCCATTTTGTTATCGTCACCCTCTGGAAGGATTATTACTTGTTGGAGAGTCAGTGAAAGGTAAGTGATCGGATTAGATGGAGATTCTATCTTGTACTTAGGTGTGAACTCTCTCCTGTTCGTTGTGAGTTAGGCTGAATCTTGCGTTTGAAAGATGTCTTTATCAAAAGCAGTTGGAAGGCAATCCGAATGAATTACCTCGATAACCCGAAGTTTGCAATATTAGTTATCAGGCACGTATTCAGAAAAGAATTTCGGGGGTAATTCATTCTCTCATGGTATATTTTATGTGTAATTAATGTATCTATGTATGTGTTACTTGTATGATTAACCCTCTGAGCTTTCCGAGTAGTGTACTATTGTTTTTACCTCACAACACCATGACTAAATGACCCCATCTATTGGTTGAAAGAATCCATGGATTCTTCCAAAATTTGGAAACATTATATTGGCTCTTTCCTTAGAATTGAATCCTTTAGAAAGATTTTATTGCTCCTTTCCTCAAAATAGAATAATTTGGAATGATTTTTGTTGGTGCTTTCCTTAAAATAGAATCCTGTGGCAAAATTCTCCTCTTCTCTAATTTCCTTATAATAGAATCCTTTGGAAAGATATATACTATTCTTAATCCTTTTCTTGAGGTAGAATCAGTTGGGAAGATTTTATAGCTCCTTTCCTCAGAATAGGATACTTTTGAATGATTCTGTTGATACTTAGGACATAATCCTTTAGAATGATTTTGTTGATGATTTCCTAAAAAAATCCTTTAGACAGATACTATTCTTAGTCCTTTCCTTGAAGTAGAATCCGTTGGAAATATTTTATTGCTGTTTTCCTTAGAAAAGGAACCTTTGGAATGATTCTGTTGATGCTTTCCTTAGACTATAATCGTTTGGCAAAATTCTGTTCATTTCCTTAGAATAGAATCCTTTGTAAAGATATCATCCTTAGTCCTTTCCTTGAAGTAGAATCCCTTGGAAAGATTTTATTGCTCCTTTCATTAGAAAAGAAACCTTTGGAAAGATTCATTGGTCAAGAAAGTCAAAACTGTTCAGAAGTTCTGCAAGGAAAATCGCAGGTTGTAAAAAAATTACGAGCGTAAGTCCCTCAGAGGAGTTGACCAAATTTCAATTTACTTTGATTCGGCGTGTATTCTCACAATTGTTTCTTTTTAACATAAAATATATTTTGGAGAGGGATGAAACCCGATAGGCGCTTAACTTGAATACGTTCCTGCGTCTAGAAAAGGTAAGTCTAATTATTTTCCTTGTCTGGTTCCATCCCTTCCCGTTAAAAGGCAGCCACCCACCACATGTGTTCTTTGTTCTCTTCAGTCGTTATCATACAAGTAAATATTTGTAGATACGTTATTCACGTAAGTAAAACTTACTGTGATAGAGAAGATTGGGCCACCCCAAAAACTATTTTCTTAATCCTCCTGGTGGTTCCCGCCACGAGGTGTCTCGTCATTAGAAAAACTAACGGACCATATCTTGATCTTATTTGCAAGACTTATTAGCAAAACGGACCATATCTTGATCTCTGCATCATCACAAGATTGGCAATATCTTGATGACGAGATATCTCGTCATTAGCAAAATTTTTCAGACCCTGATGGACGAGATATCTCGTCGAAACCACTTGGAGGGTTGAAACTGCGCTATAGCTACCATGAAATCCTGATCTCTCTTTACATGTGTCCAATATTTGAATGTTAAGGGAGCGAACACTTCGCCCTAATATTTTTATGATTGGGGTCCGCTCCCTGGAACATGAGAGATAAATATTGCAAACATGCAGATTGTTTTACGACAGTATAAATTTTTGTGCAGACTGGTATGATAAACAACACATACTACGTATAAAGCAACTGAAGTATCCTTTGATTTCATTCCACCAATAATTTCCCCTAGGTGACGCCCCAAGCACGAATAGATTTTTATTATATTGAGTCTTAGGACGACAGGGCTGAATGATTATACCGCTCTTCGAATTTTTTTTAATGTAAACGGAAATATTCGCTCTGAAATGAAATGTACCTAAAAGTATGTGCATTGAAGGACATGGGTAATAAATTATCGATGGTGTTTGGGCGAAAGGTCGTTATCCCCTAATGAATATTATTTTTGTAGTTTTACAAAATTATGTATTTTATAAAATTTTCCAGATGTGGGTAGGTAGGTAGTTAATTAACGTCGCTCTGCAGCAACACAACGAGCTATTGGCGACGGTCTGGGATCAGTCCCCAAAGGAAAGATTCGAGGACAGCACCTCGTAATTTTGAACCAAGGTCAGATGACGAGGTTAGCGCCTGAATTGGCACCCAACTCTGCAAACTTAGATTACACCAGCCTCTGTGTACACGACAGTCTTTGGCTAGACAGTTTCGAACTAGCACCCCTCAGATTGCTAATCCATTGCTTTTCCAACTGGACTGCCCGGTTGGAAGAGTAGCGGATTAGCAACCGGACCGTCGCCAAAAGCCCATTGTGTTGCTCCAGTGCGACATTAATTAAAATACCTACGGACCTTCCAACTGGGCTACAACGTCCTTTTTGGCTAAAAGAATCGCTGCCTTGCTGTTGGCATCTTCACTCTACCTTCCATTTGATAAAGGAAAATATAAAAGAAAAAAATGTGCGTTCATTTGTGGAAACTGAACATTGAGTCAGTTCTTTAATGGCGGCGTGCGTTCTTTGAGACCACACGAGACACCCACGTACTCGACAGCTTTGATTTGGATCGAGTTTCGAACTCACAACCCAACCGGGCTATTGCAGATGTGGGTTACGACCTTCTTTCAAAACACCATTGATACAACTAATGTTAACAAAATATTCCATGAGGTATGACAACGTCATATTCTAAAATGCAAGTGAGTCAATTTAATGACTGAAATTCTACGATTTACTTAATGAAATATATTGCATCTAAATTAGCCCTCTGGGCTTCACCAGATTTTTGAGCAGTGTAGTATTGCTTTTCCCCACAGCGCACACAATGGCTAAATAGCCACATCTATTGGTTGAAAGAATCCTAGGAAAGATTCTATTGGTCAAGAAGGTCAAAATTAGTGAGAAGTTATGCAGGGAAGACTGTTGCAGAACGGATATATACGTGTATATGCCTTCTTGGATCAATATAATCTTCTTGAATCAATATAATAAAGCAGGGATGTAAAACTGGCGGCCCACGGGCCGCATGTAACCCCCGAGGTAATTTTTTGTGCCCCACGATGCTCTGAAATAAAATGAAAACAAGACAATGTGTTTTGAAGAAAATAGCACTAGGGCAGATCGAGGCAATACCGTACACACAATTTCGTCATGTTAAAAATATGTGAGCAACTATTTTCGTCCATGAAATTAAATAAAACGGCCTACAAATCAAGATTAACTGCTAAACATCTATCTGCCATAATGAAGATTGTCTGTTCTCAGTCTTTGAATCCAAATATTGGAAAACTAGTAGGAGGAAAGCGCTGGCAAGTTTCCGGTAAAAAAAAGTTAAGTTTAGTTTTATAAATACATTAAATTAAATAAACGTTTGAATAAAAGCAATTATATAGCAATATTATAAATTATTACCCTAAAATCACTTAATTACATAATGTGTTTTAATTATCCTATCCATATTCCTGAATCCTCACTTCAAAATATAATTTTAAGAAAATTTGTAAATGTGATGTGGCCCGCGTGAATCTTACCAGTTGCATTAAATGGCCCGTGTTTTAATTGAGTTTGACACCCCTGTTCTAAAGGATTATATTCGAATGAAAGGAGCAATAGGATGTTTCAAAAGGATTCTATTCTCAGGAAAGGAGCAACGGATATATACGTGTCCTTGACTAGAATCTTTCCAAATGATTCACTTCCAAGGAAAGGAGGAATAGATTTTTCAACGGTTGATGAATCCATGGCTTCTTTCATCCAGTATATTAGATATTTAGTCATTAAATGTGTTGATGAGGAAAAAGCAATACTACACTGAAATCACGTGACACTCAGAGGGTTAAAAAACAACTCTTACGAAAAGTTTCTATAGAATTCTATAAAATTTTTTATTGAATGTAGTCTATAGAATTATGACCCGTTTTTCTATTAGCTCTATAAAGTAGCCTCTATAGAATATCTAGAAACCTCAAAAGAATTCTATAGAATATCTAGAAACCTCTATAGAATTCTATAGGATATCTAGAAGCCTCTACAGGAATTTTATAGAAGCTCATTTCTTTTTTTCTCCTTCTTTTCTTTTTAACTTCTCTATCGAAATACATTTCTATAAAATCTCAGCTCGTTTACTCCATAGAATTTTTTTCTTCTGTTCAAAATTTCGTTTCTCTATAGAATTCAAGGAACTCTATAAAAATTTTAGTAAGGGAATTCATCTGTAAAAACATTCCAAATCATTCAATTCTACATTGTCAGAGAAAATATTCCATCGACCAACGCATCTTGTAACAGGCGTGACATTTCAGCGTCACTTTCACTTAGATTTAATAGGATGTGACATCAACCTAAAAGCGATTACAATTCATCGGGCCATTTTTTTTTATCGTGATATCCTGGAGATGTAGCTGACATTGTTCTACTGCTACTCAGGCGAGCGCTTCGATAGGATATTTGGTCCAAGGTCGCTCCACTGTTGGCCTGGAACTTTTTATTCCATAGTTCGCTTTGTTTCATTTTTACGAATCTGATATTTTACAGCGATGGCAACATTCCAAGCGACTATTAATGGCTAATAGAGTAGCGCTTTTCGATCTGTGTTCTGTGGAATGCTAGGGTTTTATGACCCTTCTGTGAGGCTGAGAAATGGATTCTATACTCATTCTTCGAAAACTAAAATTGTGAAGAACATTTTCCCATTGAGTTATTTTTCCATGAAAACGTTCGATTCTTTGATTGTATTTTTTGGAATATGGAAGTAAAATATTTTAACATCTTTTCATAAAGCTTTTCGTGTGTTTTAGCAAAACAAAATGGCGATGTTTCCTTTTTTATTATATAAAATTAAGAATACAATAATGTTTCAAGAAAATTGGCATTTGTTTTGTCAAACATTTTTTTTTATTTGGTATTTGAAAATATTTTCTGAAAACGAAAAAGATAAGGAGAATGTTTTCCAAGACAAAATAAATCAAACGTAAGTAAGAGTATGCGAGAGAGAGAGAGAGAAAATCGTTTTCTCTAATCTTATTTTCATTAAGAACATACAAAAAATTTTTCCATATTCTTATTTTCATTAAGAACATGCACAAATTGTGTTGTACATTCTAATATCATTAAGAATATGCAAAAATTGTTTTCCATATTCTTATTCTCATTCAAAATAAACAAAAATTGTCTTGTATATTACCTTTTCCCCAAAAACTCTCGTGGTTGTGTTGATTGGTTGGTTTTCGTGATTGTGTTGTATATGAGAGGTTTTCTTGTACAGCTAATTGTAGATGGCTTTAGTGTTTTTGTGGTAGAACGTATTTCCTTTACTCATTCCGGAAGTGAGGTCACTTTTTACATGTTAAAACTACGCTAACTGCCGAGAGAGAGCATTGGGTAACCGAAAGTAAAATCCTCTATTTCTTTCCACTGAAAATTCCTCTCATTTGACTTTATTTTCCATTGGAGTATTTTCGAAAACAAAACTTTGGTTTACCTACAAGACAAAACTTGGTTGTCATTACAATTTTCAGAATTTATTTTCTAAAGGTAACATTCCCTGGGGTTTACAGATAACACGATTATGACCCATGCAATTTATTTCAAATACTTTAGTATTCTTAACGTCGATCAAATCTTATCTAAAGTAACGTCTGATTCGGGAGCTATCACCAAGATAGTTTTTTACATTGATATTAAAACTGAAATTCGACACAAAAACCCCAGACTACACCCTCCCCATATCTGCAACCCATACAACCCGTACCCCAGTCCAGTTCATATGACGGGCCCCTCATAATTTTTTTACTGTATATTAGGACTGAAATTTTTAATTTACACAAATTGCTCCTTTCCCCTTTGAATACTAGACTGTCTTAGCTTTCGGTCTCAGTAGCCTCGAGTAGTAAAACAAGACAGTGAGATAGTTGCCATTTCAGTCACGCGGTTACGGATGAGTCTACGTGTTTTATTGGGGGAAGGTTGAATGTAAATAGTGCGTTCAAACGTTTGACGTCTTTAGTGCTGATTCTGGCTCCTAGTCATCGTTCGGTGTGGGAAGCGATATCAGTAGTTAAAAATTGGCGAAACAAATAATTAGACGGTCGCCATAGTTGATATTTGTGTACCGCAGACTTTCCTACATTTTATCTCTCCTCTATAGTTTACCACCTTCTTATAAGTGGTTGGTTTCTGGAAGAGTAGACTTCTGATAGGAGAACCTGACCCGAAGGCCCCATCTCCGGGTAACTGAACGGCATCGAGCTTGCAGAACCTTTTTGTAGTCGAAGGGGACTTGGATGTCGGGAGCCAATAGGATCACGGGTTCTGAAAGGTGTTTTATGGCGCAAGGTCCAAAATAGGACATGCTGCGCCAAACGCAAGATAAAATAGAAGCACTAAAAACTATATGAAGATAGGATGACTTTAGCAAGTGGAATTACTCAAGATCAACTGCCTTCACACCGAAGACACAAAAGTTGTATAACTTCATTTTCAATGCAATGAAAATACTAAAAAATAAAATTTCACATAACAGTACTTCAAAGTTTCACTTTTTTGGCCCTCTATGGGACTTGGTCCCCTGTACCATAGTACTAAGACCACCTTACAGGGGACCCTGGCAGCCTAGGATTGAAAGTTAAACCCCTTATTCTTACACAGGGTTTTCCTGTTCAAACTTTAAGGGGATGTAGGAAACGCAAATTTAAACTGTATACTCACAGAAATATATATCCCTAAAGATATATATTCTTATATGAGTACGTTGATCCTACACTTGGCCACCCCGATTACCAGCACACCACAATATAAGTATATCCCACTTTCAATCAAAATATGATTAGCCTATTTTAAAATGATCTGGTAAAAATAATATAGTAGTCCTACCTACTGCTTTTTTGAGACCAACTCAAACTTTCAGCATCTTTACGCGAAAAGTCTCATATACTTAAGGAAATAAGGGCAGTGGTAGTCAGGTCGGAAGAGTAACGGATTAGCAACCGGAGGGTTGCGAGTTCGAATCCCACCAAAGCACGTGGGGGCCAGTGCACGGTGAATCTGCCGTGGCCTCAAATGTCCTCACGTTGGCCTGATGCGGAAGTTTGGAGAGTCGGGTACCAGCTCATTTGTTGACCCTGTTCAAAATTACGAGGTGTCCGAGAATCTTTCCCTTTGGGATCATCGACCTCCTAATGAAACAGACGTAGCAAGTGGGCGGAGTCGTTGTCGTTGAAGTGTAAGTCACGTGAACATACTAATCGACTAAGCCGATTGGCTATGGAAGCACAGACTCGTGCTTTTGGTCACAGTGGATAATCACTTTAACAAATCAGTAATTTAGGATTCACATTTACCCACAATCACGTGACAACTGGAAGAAATAACATGAAGGTGCTGGCACATGCTCCGTCTATTTCATTTTAAGGTCGATGTTTGGGATTGATCCCGGACCGTCGTCACAATAGCCAGTTGTGTTGCTCCAGTGCGACGTTAATTCAACTTCCTACCCTTGGGAAATAATAAATCGTCATTTATCCGTGATGGGAAGTGCAACCATGCTGAGGTGCTTTTATAGCCTTTACCATTCTCGTTTGATTTGCGAAACTACTGAGCCGAATTCAAGTGTTAGACTCACGCTAACGTTGACCCAAACTCCAGTTCGCCGAAAAAAATGTGACACAAAAACACAGATAAATGTCGATATTCAAAGGACATTCGTCTGGGTCGGATATAGAATCTGTGACTCTCCTGACCTCTGGAGTACGAGTGTTCTGTTGCTACAAGAGCAAGAACTAGACTTTCATTTGTGCCCTTTCAACGCATTCAAGATATTCCCAAACACCTTGAAATCAAAGCATCTACATTGCAGTTGTCGCTTTTAAAAAGGTAAGAGCCGTTTTTAATGTCCTTTGTTACTAGGTACCTCCAGAGGACCGCTGTAGCCCAGTTGGATTAGCAATCGGAGGATTGAGAGTTCGAAACTCGATCCAACCAAAGAGTGTCGTGTACTCGGTGCTGGTGCGCGTTAAATCTGTCGTGATTTCAAATGTCCTGGCGTGGTGTGGAAGCTTGGATAGTGGGTTGCCAGCAGCTCAGGTGTTGACCTCGTCATCTGACCGTGATTCAAAATGAAGAGATGTTGCCCTCGGACCTTTCCCCAGGGGACTGATCTCGGACCGTCACCAGTAGCCCGTTGTGTTGCTTCAGTGCGACCACGGTCAGATGACGAGGTCACACCTCAGCTGGCACTCCACTCTCCAAACTTACACATCACGCCGAGGTTGCGACGAGATACCTCGTCCATCAAGACATGACCAATTTTTATGATGACGAGATCAAGATGCGGTCGGTTTATTTCCAATGACGAGATATTTCGTCCATAAAAGTCTGGTCACTTTTGCTAATGGCAAGATACCTCGTCCAACCAACCTCCAGGAGGGTTAACCTACTATAAAAATAATAAATTCTTGGGCCAGTCTTGTACAAATCCATTGTATCGCAATATATTTGGTCCTCAGTCGCCGATCTTTCTAGTTCTTTCTACTTTCCAGTGTTTGCTTTCCTTTTGCTTTAGATTTGCGAGTGTTTTAGGAACTTAAATTTAGTGTCTTAAGTACTCACACTTACCTAAACTTCAAAACCGTACTTCCAGACCCACCTCCCCCCGGCTCACCGTGAGGTGTAGAGCCCTTGGGAGGGGGGGGGGGTGACCACCAGCCGCACGAAAGAGGCAACGAGTCACCCACTCGGACAGCATTTATTTCCGAAAAAAACGATAAAAAAACACGAAAAAAAACCAACAGGGTCTAACAAAAACTTGAGACAACCAGCACAAGCTGGTTTACAAAGGCGTTTAGCTGTTGAAAAAAAATAAAACATTGACATAAATTTAAAATATGACATGAATTTTAAAATCTGAAATAATAAAGGGTAAAATGTATAAAAATTTTAAAAGCTATAAAATGGGGCCGGACATAGTCCTAGGCCCCTTACTACCGCGCAGGCCGACCACCAGAGTAACCAGTTTTAGTTGTTGTGGGGTGCGTAGAGCCCATCCGCCACCCCTCCAGCCGCCAACACGCAGTGGCTGATTTTATTTCTTAAAATTTTAGATGTTAAAACACCCTTCAGCCACTGCGGACCAAAGTTACCTGGTGGTTTTAGGTGGTAATCTTTGGTAAGTGGGCAGCAGAAGAGGTAGTGGTCGGCATCATAACCGTACTTAATCGTTGTAGACAGAGAGTACTATCTGAATACAACGAGAACTGCTCCCTTCTCAAAGTCTGCTTTTAAATTGCCATAGAAACGAGCCCTACTCTCTTTTCCGTAGTGGACGAGGGACCACCGTGGCTCTGTGGGTTTGCCCATTGTGGTAGCAATCTGCAAGTTGTAGGAGATGCAGGTTGAATTCCTGTAACTTATCCTTGTGTTTTTCTCTTCTGTATCAGTAAAATTTTCCTTGTGTGTGTATTGGCCATTAGTCAACCCTCCAAGTTCTTCCGACGAGATATCTCGTCCATCAAGATATGACAATTTTCCTAGTGACGGGATGTCTCGTCATGGAGATAGAGCCGATTTTTTTTCAGATCCAGATCTTGTCAGTTTTCTTCTAATGACGAGATTTCTCGTCCTGTATCCTCATCCATGATCTGGTAAGTTTTGCTAATGACGAGATAGCTCGTCCAACAACCACCTGGAGGATTAGGCCTCCTGGTGGTTTATCTTCGCATCGAAACCACCCTGTAGTGGCGAGTCTGAGTCAAAAAACTTATTTCAAGCTCATCAATTCTAGACAAGAGATAATTCTAGACAAGATAGATAATAAGTTTATTCTACTTGGATCTTCATTCTCCCTTGGATTAATAGGGAATTTTTGTTTCGTCGAGGTATCTCGTCATTGGCAAAACTGACCAGATCTTGGACGAGATATTGCGTCGAAACTATTTGAAAGGTTAACCATGTCTTGTGTTTGGCGCAGCTCGGACAAATATGGCCCTTGCATCACAAGACCCAAAAAACCAACCAATCCAAACCCGTTCTCCAACTGCGCTAGCCAAAATGACTCATGAATCATCCTTCCAAGTTCTTTTATAATTGAATATTCCAAGATCTTATGCATATGTAAATTAAATTCCTATACTTCTTTCTCAACTTTTGATTTCTCATTTTTTTGCATTTAACATAACGCTGCTGTTTGTTGTATAATTATATTCACCAAATACACACACACAAATATATATATATATATATATATATATATATATATATATATATATATATATATATATATATATATATAGTAGACGGTGCAGGTTCGATACCTCTACGGGTGTATTCCTCTCTCTCTCTTCTGTGTTAGTAAAGCTTTTTGTGTATATGCAAATTACTTGATGTCGTCTGTCTTGTGTTTTTAGTAGCGTGGCCAAATATGTCCTTGCGCCATAAAACCCATTCATAATCAGGACCCATGGAATGTATGGGGTCCCATTTGATGGAATCGTCTTAAGGCCGGCCCTGACCATCGTCACCATTATAACCATTCCCATTGTGTTCCAGGTCCCCCGAGCCATGAATCTCCTGTTCCCCATGGCGCTCCTGGCGTCCCATCTGTCCCTGAGTCTGTCCCAAGGCGGGGGCTCCCAGACTGTCACCTTCACGATGCGCAAGATGGCCTTCTCCACCAACCAATTCGGCATCGACCTCTACCGGGCCCTCAACGTAACGGACGAGAACGTGGCCTTCTGCCCCTTCTGCATAGGTTCCTCCCTGGCCATGGTGCTGCTGGGGGCCGAGGGCAACACGGCGATGGCCCTGCGGCAGGCCCTCTACCTATGGGGCCTGCACCCGCAGGAAGTGCACCTGGCCTACCACGACCTCATCGCTCACTTGGGACTCAACCTCACCCCTCTCGACGAGGTGTTCCTGGGGGCCAAGAGGTCCCACGGCGACGACAACGTGCTCAAGATCATCGACAATGTGTACATACAGAGACATTTCTCCGTCCACTACCCTTACCAGTTCCTGCTCAACAGGTGAGGCACTTAGTTCTGACATTGTTCTTTTATGTGTGTCAAATCATGAAGGGCTACAGGTCGGTAGAGTCGTGGATTAGCAACCGAAGGGTTGCGAGTTCGAAACTCGGGCCAATCAAAGACCGTCATGTACGTGTGTGCATAGCGCACAGTAAATCTGTCGTGGCCTCAAATGTCCTCACTTTGCGTGGTGTGGAAATTCGGAAAGTGGGGAGCGAGCTCAGTGTTTTTCTCGTCATTTGACCGTGGTTCAAAATTTCGAGTTGTCCTTAGACCATTCCATTCGGGATTGATCCCGGACCCTCACCAATAGCCCGTCGTGTTGCTCTAGTGCGACGTTAGTTATCATTAATTAACGATTGCTGTTGCCGGCTGTCCGGGATCTATTCCGAAAAGAAAGATCCGAGGAAAACTAATCGTAACTTTGAACCATGGTCAGATGACGAGGTCAACTCCTGTGAGCTGGCACATCACTCTCCAAACTTCTTCACCACGCCAACGTGAGGACATTTGAGACCGCGGCAGATTGAACTTGCACCAGCCCTTAAGACTCAGAACGGTCTTTGGTTGAGCCGATTTTCGAACTCGCAACACCCGTTGCTAATCCGTTACTCTTCGAACTGGTCTGCAGCGCCCCAATAATACGTACAATATCATTGTTTTCAGAAATAGACTCATTACAGTACAAGGTTTTCGTATGATTATTGGTCCCCCTTAGAATTTGGATTCCCCACATTAGGGGTCCCCACATTAGGGGGGACCTCTAATGTGGGAGCCCTGTTAATATCTAGGACCCCTAATGTGGGGACCCTGTGTGGATCTAAATAATGGCAGGGAAAATGACTAATATGAATCCGTCGGCTTGCAAGGTGAAACACATTGCCAAAAATTTTAAGAAATAAGTATCTTTTATAGACTAGAACGTGATGATCTTAAGATTGGTAAAGTGTATGTGTCCACTAAGTCATGCATTTTTTCTTTACATGCAGGCTAAATTTCTTCTAGATAAACACACTTAGTGAATTTAGATCAGTGAGCAGAATTTTCCCTCTTCGTTTTCTCAGAACTATGTTTTATGTCATGGTGTGCTTCACTTATGAACCTACGATATTATAAGGAAGAGTTCTTGGTGATGGCATAGACTCTATTCCCAAATTCAATTAGTTCCCAAACACGTCCGTCGTAAATCTTTACCGGCGTCAGGTAGTGCGAGAATTCATTTATTAAGCGATCATTTTGTTTATGGGCAAGCCTTAATGGCCGCTACGATAATTAATTCCGGGTGTATCATTACCGATACGGGGATACCGTGTGATGAAGCCGTTAACATACTCACCAGCATGCAGTAATTCTAGGATATTTTCGTCTTGTGTGTTAAAATATTAGCTTGTATGCTAAAATATTTATCATGAAGCTAATTATGGAAGTTTTGGAAAAGGAGATTGGGGCTTCTGTCCTCTTCAGGTATTAGTTGAATGAAGATTGTAGGATTGGTTTAGTGGGGGTATTCCACTGTCACGTATGACACAATTGCATAGATTTTAGTCATAAAAACATCCGTATCTTTTATTATTTATCAAACCACTTTCTTGAACTTAAAGTTTCTTCTCTTCAAGCTTGTCCTAAACTTTTGGGTAGTGGTGGTAATGGTAATTAATTAACGTCGTACTAGAGCAACACAACGGGCTATTGACGACGGTCCGGGAACAATCACGAAGGGAAAATTTACTTTTGGGTATAGGGGAGAGTTGACGAATTTGATCCACCTAAACACTTTTTCATGTATAGGGAAAAGAAGTATTTTTACTAAAAAGGTAGATATTTTAATTAACGTCGCACTGGAACAACACAACGGGCTATTGGTGACGTTAGGGATCAAACCCGAGGGGAAGGATTCGAGGACAGCACCACGTAATTTTGAACCACGGTCAGATGACGAGGTCAACACTTGAATTGGCACCCCACTCTCCAAACTTCCACACCGCTACAACGTGAGGACATTTGATGCCACGACAGATTTAAAGTGCGGCAGCCCCCTTTGTACACGACGGTCTTTGGTTGGATTCGAACTCGCCACCCTCCTGTTGCTAATCCGTTACTCTTCCAATAGGGCTACTCCGGCCCCTTTTAATAAAAAGGAAGAAGTGGGGAAAATGTTAATATTTATGTCTTCAAAATAATGCAATTTATTTTTGAAAAATACAATTTAGAACAGCGAAAAATCTCCACTTTAAAATTGTGTCATCTGTCCAACCAAAGAAACTGGTTTCCTAGGATGGACCACCAATTTAATTAAGCACAATTGAAGCAAAAGTACTTTTTGATTTTCAAACTCACCCCAGTGCACTGTGTATGGACCCAAGTGTGACATTTTACGCACTGTATCATCTCTTATTCCTTTGTTTCCTCGCATATAATACAAACCATGCAATTTTAGTTTTTATTCTTTGTCTTTAATCCAACATTTGGTTATTTTACTTTATTAATTTTGCTCTTTGGCTTGCTCTAATTCAAATTTATGCCGATTACTTGTTATTACACAACAGCTTTCTGCGCTATTCCTCCAGCTCGAGAAGACGAAAGACCTCGCTGTGGATTTCGTGTAGATGGTGCAATGTCGTGAATAATATCCTTAAATGTTTTAATTTCTACTGAGGTTCATAATCAACAGTAAAATCACTGTTACTGCTTTCACTGTCACTTGGCGACACATATATTGGTTGTCTCAGGCGTATTTAATTCTATTCACTGCAATTTCAGCAGGGCTTTCAAAACGTTGCAACAGCCATTAACAAATCACTTTCGGACCAATGTCCATATGTCTTTTAGCCGTATCCGTCCTGAAAAGAGATAGAAATTTTTATTCGAAATATTACACGGAAATTAGACCGTCACCTGCATTGGACCGATTGAATTAAGGCAACTGCTTGTGGTCCAATCTGATCAACTTTTATAAATATTTAAAAATGTGTCATCTCACCTTACATTTGAACTAGATTAATAAAACAATCATAGTAAATTGTAAACAGACAAATGCACTTTCTGAAGACATAACAATGTTTGCTACTTGCTTTAAAACAGCCTAAGGACTATTGGTCTTTTGTTAAAATATTTAACTGATGATGGCCAAATGTCAACATCCCTTCACTAGCTGCAGCCACGAGGTGCTCTCTCTTAAAAATGATTGCAACAGGCAAGTTTGAATCCATGCAACCTAAATTGCCTATTTTACGGCGCAAATGTCTTAATACAGGTCTAGCTAGGATAAGGGTCCAACCTAGGCGCTAGTCCAAATTCGGCAACTCTCTCCTATACCTATCATTTCTTTCTATAAAAATATATCAAGCCGTCAGGTCTGGCACATCTCAATGATACCAGCTATTTTTATCGAATCCAAACAAAGACTGTTGTATACAAAGGGGTGTTGCACGCTAAATCTGTCGTGGCCTCAAATGTCCTCACGTTGGCGTGGAAGTTTAGAGAGTGGGGTGCCATCTCAGGCGTTGACCCCGTCTTCCGAGAGTAGTCCAAAATTACGTGATGTTGTCCTCGGATTTTTCCCTTAGGGTTTAATACCGGACCGTCGTTGTGTTGCTCCCAGTGCGACGTTAATTAAAATACCTATTTTTATAGGGGGGAAATGATGGATATTCCCAAAAGTTTGAGATGAACTTTTTGAAGAGAGGATAGTTTAAGCTCAAGAAATTGTTTCGATTAATTGAGAATTAGATATTTTCATGGATGAAATCTGTATGTGATTGTTCCCTTCGACTGCATGGATTAATGCAATTGATACATAATACGCTTCTACTGTTGAAAACACCCAAATGCACAATGATCGATCGTTTTATGTGAGCAAAGAAGCTGAATAGACAGCCTAGCTTAAACGGATTTCAGTGACTCGTCCCCAACAGAGTGCATCATCCCAAGTGCATTAGCATAACGAAGGCTCCAAAGATAAGGCATTCGCTTGAGGTGAAGCAGACGGATCGATACTGCATAGTCTTTGATCCAGGGCAGTTCCTAGGGTATTAGTTGTCCATTGTGCGACCTCTCCTCTTCTCCAAAACATTTCTTTCTGGGGCCGCGGTAGCTCTGTTGGAAAATTAGCAATCGGAGGGTTGAGAGTTCGAAATCAGGTCCAACCAAAGACCATCGTGTACACAGGGCTGGTGCACGTTTAATCTGACGCGGCTTCAAATGTCCTCACGTTGACGTGGTGTGAAAGTTTGGAGAGTGGAGTGCCAGATCAGGTGTTGCCTCGTCATCTGACCGCGGTTCAGAATTACGAGGCGTTGTTCTTGGATCTTTCCGTTTGGTATTCATCCATCGCCAATAGCCCGTTGTGTTGCTCCAGTGCGACGTTAATTAACTACCAAACCTACCTAAAATTCTAAAAGAATAGTTTGGATAATTTTCGTAACCACCCAATTCTTCGTTTAGTGATTATAACGACTGTTTTAAGATGGGTAGGTATTTAAATTAACGTCGCACTGGCATTTCCGGACAAATATAATTTTAATATTTAAAATAAACATTTTTTATCCAAAATAAACATTTTTTATCATGGAATGCGTGTCCGGAAATGCCGCGTTCAGGTGGTTGAGGATGCTGTTTAGGTCAGTCGATAAAACATCTTTTATTGGCGTAAGGTGTCATTCCCTGCTCTGATTTTCAACGGCATACATCGCTACACGAATTCGGAGCTCTCAGATATGCATCTGATGTATGGATCGCCAACGGAAAGGGACGATTGTTTACCCTTAAAATGTTTTTAAAATAAAAAAATATTTTTAAATTTATTAAAATGTTTATTTTGGCCCCCTCTACCACCCTTTACAATTTGGCCAGATATTTTCGAAACACCCTGTATTTGATAACTATTTCATTCCAACATGTTTAGGAAAAGATTCGAGCCCCATGAGATACCCCCTTGATGAGTGCTTTTTGAATATTGCGATGCAATAAACAAATTTGCAGATTTTCAGTATCTTTTATTATAATCGCATAAGGAACACACTAAGAACGAATATGTATGGAATAAATAATGTTGGAAAATTTATTGTTAGACACTTTTATTTCAAGTGGAGTAGGTAGTCGGTAGGTAGTTAAATTAACGTCGTATTGGAGTCACACAACGGGATATTGGTGACGCTCCAGGATCAAACCCGAAGAGTAAGATCCTACGTCAACACCACGTAATTTTGAACCACGGTCAGATGACGAGGTCACACCTCAGCTGGCACCCCAATCTCCAATTTCGAGTGGGGTTATACTGCGCCTGTCTTTCGTCCGGCCTTACTTAACACTCTTTGGTTAACAGTTGTTTTCACGTGGTATCTCTTCCTTAGGTCTTTATGGACGAGATATCTCGTCATTAGAAGAAAACTGACCAGATCCATCGACCTTCTAATGCAATAGACTGACCATGTGGGCGGAGTCGCTGTTGTAAGAACTCTGAAGGGTAAATCACGTGGACTTACGAATCGCCTTCGCCGATTGGCTGTCGAATCGCAGACTACTGCTTTTGGTCATGGTGGATAATAACTAACAAATCAATAATTTAGGATTCATGCTTTTAACCACAACCACGTGACAGATCTCCATACCGAGCTACTGGAAGAAATAACATTAAGCTGCTCGCACATGCTCCGTTTGTTTCATTTTAACGTCGATGACTAGATCTTGATGTCGTTATAAAAAACTCGGCAATATCTTGAAGAGATGTCTCGTCATTAGCAAAATTGGTTAGATCTTGATGGACGAGATATCTTGTCGAAACCACTTGGAGGGTTAACTCCTGATGTACGTGCAAGTGCACCCCCAGCACTAACTAACACCATTACACACTCCAACGCCTAGTGTCATGAGACACTATTAGTTTAAATAAGTGTGGTTGTGATGAATAGAGCATGCCACCGAGGTGGCATGTCATCCAGAATGTCAGAGAGCATTAATTACAGCTATACATTATCACACCTGAATAATGTTACATCTATACAGAAATTACATCATACCCTGTATACGGGTGTTTCGAAAGTATCTGACCAAATTGTAAAGGGTGGTAGAGAGCCCAAAATCAACATGTATAGAGGACATACATTCATGCCTTATCCCGGATTCGAACCAGGAATATGGAAAACATAATGTCGCAGAAACACTGCCTTCACCTATGTCTAGCCCAACAGAAAATAACTATCATACAGTTACAGAAAGGTATGACTGTAGTTAGGTACAAAGATATATTTAGAAGTTATAAAAGTTAGTTTTTATTATAATTGTGTGAACGACAATGGACGCGGATAGTCATTGGATTCGGTTAAGTCGAGGTAATTGTCCAGGTAAGGTCGTCTAGTCGAGGTAATTGTCCAGGCTACTCCGCATTGAATCACGTTGTGGCTGTGTTTTCATCTGCGCTTTAAACAATGCTGCAATCACATACGCAATATCTTTTTCATCTACATAATTTTGAAGGAGACGGGATTATTTTCCTTTGCGATTACCTTAGCCAACCTAAGCCCTGACAGACCGATTAAAAAGATCGAATCATGTCGAATTTGACTGTTTCGTAAACAGCAAGAGATCTGCGAGTCTTTCGCAAGTCACCTTTTGGCTAAGAGGAAGATGGGTAGTTAATTAACGTCACATCGGAGCAACAGGATATTGGTAACTGTCCGGGATCGATCGCCAAGGGAAAAAGATCCAAGGACAACACTGCGTAATTTTGAACCACGGTCAGATGACGGTGTCAACATCTAAGTTGGCACTCCACTCTCCAAATTTTCACACTACGCCAACGCAAAAACAGTTGAGACCACGACAGATTTACCATACACCAGCCTTCGTGTACACGAGTCTTTGGCTTGACCTTGTTTCGAACTAGCAACCCTCCGATTGCTAATACGTTGCTCTTCCAACAGAGCTACCACGGCACTTTTGGCTGAGAATCGCTTCTTCGCTGTTGACATCACAGTACCATCCATTCCCTTAAAAGTAAATATAAAAGAAAAAATCCGTTCCTTTGTGCAAGTTAAACATTGAGTCAGTTCTTTAAAGGCGCCGTGCGTTCTTGAAAATGTGAATCACATTGGTGATACAAGCCCCCCGCGAAAGATTTGATATCATACATTAATACGTTTTCAAGCCCGGATGGAAGAGTAGCGGATTAGATACCGGAGGGTTGTGAGTTCGAGTCCAACCGAAGAGCGTCGGGTACAAAGGGGGCTGGTGCACGTTTAATCTGTCGTGGCCTCAAATGTCCTCACGTTGGCGTGGTGAGGAAGTTTGGAGAGTGGGGTGCCAGCTCAGGTGTTGCCTCGTCATCTTACTAAAGATCGTCGTGTACTGAAGCCGCGATAGCCCAGTTGGAAGAGTAACGGATTAGCAAACGGAGGGTTGCGAGTTCGACACTCTGTCTAGCCAAAAACTGTGGCGTACGTGTGAGCCGGTATGGGTTAAATCTGTTACGGCCTCAAATGTCCTGGTGTGAAAGAAAAATAATATATTAGTACTACCTATTTGTGCTTGTTCGAGGGCAACTCGGACTTTTAGGGAAGGTGTCATTTCCTTGGGAAATAAGTGCCGCGGTAGTTCGGTTGGAAGAGTAGCGGATTAGCAACCGGAGGGTTGCGAGTTCGAAAACTCGACCCAGTAAAAAGACCGTCGTGCACACGGGGGATGGTGCACGTTAAATCTGTCGTGGTCAGTCCTCAAATGTCCTCTTTTTGGCATGGTGTGGAAGTTTGGAGAGTGGGGGTGCCAGCTCAGGTATTGACCTCGTGATCTGACCTGAGTTCAAAATTGCGAGCTGTTGTCCGCGATCTTTCCCTTCGAGATTGATCCCGGACCGTCGCCAATAGCCCGTTGTGTTGCTCCAGTGTGACGTCAATTCAACTACTCCACAACAAGAGCATATCAAGCGTTAATAGCCCCTAGCAAGCATTAATAAACCCACAGCAAGCGTTAATCAAATACAGTATGGCAAGAGCACAAACAAGCGGATAACGATCAGTAAATAAATATTCGCACTTTTCTCTCCTGGACCCCTTAAGTAAAATCGTTTAAATACCCCCTGCGAATCCACGAGTGACCGACTTGGCATAGACACAGGGAAAGCTACTGTCACGAGAAATTAGAATCAAGTGTATCCGTTCTGCGTCACGCCACTGAAAGAACGACCCTGAAAACCGATCTCTTAATTACGACATTGAAGGGAATCCATTACCGGCGATCATTCCGCGTGTTTGTCAGGCGCGTGCGTTGAAAGCGGAAAGTGCGATCGAATTTCATTTTTGAGGGATTACTTTGTGGTCGTGCCTGGCAGTTTGATTTCTTTTTCAACTCTTTAAGGTGCACGTATACACTAGAAGATTTTTTAAAAATTTGACTTTAAAAATTCAACTATTTTACAATAGGTCGTTGGTTTGTGCTTGAACTCATTTCAGTGTGAAAAATTCAGATTAAGCTAATCACTAATTATCTAATTTCGACATTATTAGCTAATTATCATGTTTTTTTTCAACAGTGAAACCTCAAATTCTATTTTGTTCAGAAAGACAATTCCTGTTGGAAATTAATGCTAATTTTATTCTTCATATTTTGACCCTCCGTCAAGTTGCTAGAGTGCATGGGTCTTTACAATTTTTTTCACAAAGGAAGTCTAAAAAAATCAAGATTTTTTCAGGAATTTCAACATTTAAAAATCAACTAAAAATTCATTTCTTAACTAACTAATAACTCTGAGGGTCAAAGCATCGACTGTATTATAGATTATAATAATACAAAATAACTATAATACACTGCTGGCCACCCAAATTGCAACACCAAGAAAGACAAGAGATATCACAACAAAATTTATTTTGTAGATAACATGTTGACCAAGTATCAAATGATTAAATTTATAGACTTCTGTGAAGTGTGGTTCCTGCCAAAATCAGTAGCCAGAGTAGCCGCCAATGTTGGAGATCACCGCTGCCACACGCCTCGGCATTGATTCAAAGAGACTTTGGATGTGTTCTTGGGGTACAGCAGACCAAGCAGCTTCCACACGTTGCCAAAGTTGATCTGGTGTGGCAGCTGGGGATGTATTCTGGGTCAATCGTTGAGCAACCATGGACCACATGTTTTCTATCGGCGAAAGATCCGGAGAGCGAGCTGGCCAGGGAAGCAATTCAATCTGGCGATTGACGAAGAACCCTTGGACAATGCGTGCCACGTGTGGTCGCGCATTATCCTGTTGAAATATGGCTGTGGGCAAGCCCTGAAGGTAAGGAAGGACAACTGGCTCCAACACCTCGGAGATGTAGCGCTGGCTGTTTAAAGTACCGGCAATGCGTACTAGAGGAGTGCGAGAGTGATATCCAATACCGCCCCATACCATAATACCCGGTGCAGGACCAGTGTGGCGGTGCATAACGCAGCTGTTCAGCATCCTCTCTCCACGGTGTCTCCAGACTCGAATCCGACCATCGTGGTGTTGCAGACAGAAGCGTGACTCGTCAGTAAAGACAATTTCATTCCATTCTGCCGTCCACATCCTTCTTTCATCGCACCATTGGTGGCGGAAACGTCTGTGGTTCTGCGTCAAGGGTAGACGAAGCAATGGACGTCTTGCGGACAGACCACTCTGCTGTAAACGGCGTCGAATGGTACGCGCAGACACTGGATGATGCGGTACAGACTGAATGTGCTGTGCTATGGTTCGTGATGTGGCTGAGCGATCCGTCACTGCCATACGCACAATATGTCTGTCATCACGTGAAGTGGTGCACTGAGGTGGATGCGATCGAACACGTCGGTCCGTCGTACCCTCCTGCATCCAACGATCCCATATCCGCATTACAGTTGTTTGGTTTCGTCCAACACGACTACCGATTTCCCTGAAAGATAATCCACAATCTCGGTAGGCCACTATCCTTCCTCTGTCGAACTCGGATACTTGATCAAAAGATGATCGCTGTTTTCTACGAGGCATAATTGATCGTTTTTTTGAAAAAACCACAAGAAAAACACAATTGCCGTACTTGAAAGCGTCGAAATCTCCAAGCCTTAAATAGCGCTTTGAAGTGGCGCCACAGGCGCGCGTGATGTGCGTCTGCGCTGAAATTCTAATCATTTGCATATCTCACCTCCGCTAATGCATGTTGTAAATTTCATATTATTTGCATGCTTCCTTCAGGGTGTTGCATTTACGGTGGCCAGCAGTGTAGATCAATTCATTACTGAGTTCTCACTGTTTGAATAAAGCATCCTATTGCAAAACACAGTTTTTCAGAAATCGAGTTTAAAGTTTTGGAAACCTTTTTGTATTGGTGACAGTACTTAACCAAAACCCTTGTAACTTGAAAACTATTTTGAATATTTACAAGATCTTGGGGTATCGTTTGAAAGCTAGGGAGTTAGAAAATATTTTGAATTAATACAAAAAGTATCGATATATATTCTGGTTGATTTTCGTGATGTTTAGTGTATATACAGTGTGAGTCTAAATTGTTTTTACAAAATAAGAGGGGTGATAGTACCCATCCAGACGAGCAATAATTACCATTGAACATAGAGTCGCATTCCACTCTGAGAGGCAGAAAAGAGCAAAATTAGAATTTCAACATGAACAGTGTTGGGAAAGCGAACGAACGATACCAAAAGTTGAACAATCTGATTGATTGATCAGAGAAAAACTCACAGCAAGTGCTCAAAGTGGTGGCCACGCGTGTCGTTGCACAGTTCACACCGGCGAAGGAATGACTGGCCCTCGAAAATTCCTGGTGTTGTGTTAATTTTGTCTGTGGCAGCACCGATTCTCGCAACGAGATTTTCAGCCAAGTCCACAGGCGTCTGGCACACTAAAGATTTCATGTGCCCCCAGAAGAAAAAGTCCAGTAGGTTGAGGTCCGGTGAGCGAGGAGGCCAAGCCACAGGTCCGCCACGTCCGCTACCGACCAGGCCATCTTGCTTAGGAGATATGCTACGTATGCAGGAACAAAACGACGTCAGAGGCGATGACTTGTTCATGCTCGACGCGTTTCGACTTTACTCTTTTCTGCGTCTCAGAGTGGAAAGCGACCCTATGTTCCATGGCAATTATTGCTCGTCTGGATGGGTACTATCACCCCTCTTATTTTGTAAAAACAATTTAGACTCACCCTGTATACATTTTAACTCCATACGAGCACTAAGGGCGAGCCGTTCAGAGAGGCAAAAAAATATGTTTTTCGAATTTCAATCTGCAATATGGGGGAAGTTGCCTCTTGCCTTCAAATATAAGCCTATATTAAAAAAAATATTTTTATTCAATGTCTTGATCCCTCTACCCGCTTTCCGTCATCTGACTGTGGTTCAAAATTACGTGGTGTTGTCCTCGGATCTTTCCCTTCGGGTTTGATCCCTGAGCGTCGCCAGTGGCCAGTTGTGCTGCTCCAGTGCGATGTTAATTAAAATACCTACCTCTACCGGCCGAAAGCTATTTCAGCTGAAAAACTGTCGTTCCATAAAAAATGTTACAAGTCCAAAAATATCAAAATTGTTTAAAAAACCTTAAATAAAATTTTGCAGTTTTTGCAATGTTATATAAAGAACTAGCTGAATTACATTACCCGGCGTTGCTCGGGTTGAATTGTTTGAAATTCATCGTAATAATACTCAATATTATTTCTATGGAGATTTTGAATTGTTTTTAGCCTCCCTGCAGACCCAAGACAAATCGAACGGGGTTAATATAAAGCCTGTGTCCCGTAGAATTCTACAGGATGAATGTGCCAAATTTAGTGTGAATTGGCCTGACATTGATCGTATAAATACGCAATGTTATTCCTATGAGGATTTCGAATTGTCTTTAGCCCCCTGTACCATATCATCAATAAAAAATACCACTTTCTATAAAAGTAATCTTATGTTATAAAAAATTTACATTTCAATGATAAAGCTACAGTTGAAGAATTTACAGACGGGATACATTGCATATTTATTTTTACAACTACTAATGTAGAGTGGTGGATATAAAATATTATGTATGATTAAGCTAGTTTATATAATTAAATTTTGGAACAATTTCGTGTTCTTATCTTACCTCGGATAAAGCTATCACATGCTCCTGGTCCAATAACAGACATTTATGCCTTTATCACCAATTTTTGGGGCCGTTCTGACTCAGTGGGTATGCACACTGTTCTACCAATCTTTGAGTTTTAGGCGGCGCAGGTTTGATTCCTGTCATGTGCATTCCTCCCTGGGTGTATTTCTTTTCTGTGTCAGTAAAACTTTCATTGTGTGTGTCTATTACTTGATTGTGCATGTACTGTATATTGTATATCGTGTCTGGCGCAGCATGGCCAAATATGGCCCTTGCGCCATAAAACCCCAAAACTAACGGACCATTATAACCAATTTTACGCATCTTTTGATCACCTGTGTGACAAGGGTAGCGAAGGAACTGAAAAGTTTGTGTTGAGCAATTTATGACTGTTCTTCATTTGAAGCGTTTCTTAAAATAGTGAGCTACTAAATCACATACACTTGTCAATTAATCAGTTTGGTGATATCAATCTCATCTGAGTTTTTTTAATCTTAAAAATTATTTTTTGCCTCTTTATCACTCAGAATTCTCCTTTGTTCCAATTCTCGAATATGGTGGTGTTCATCACTGATCATTGCAAGGAGCATATTCTCGGGGTGAAAGAAGTATGCATTTTAACGACGGGGTAAACAACAGTTTTTAGTTCGTACAACGAAGATGCATGCATCGTTTTAAAAACGTTCAAAGCTCCATCCTTGCAGGAAGGATGGTACTTTATCAAATACCACATTAATGCATACACACTTAAAATAAATGATGAAATAATTTTTAAGTTCACTGACGATTCTTTCCCGACACGTAATATCTTAGGACGAGATTTGCTATTGTAAGCCATCGAGCCTGTGATAATTCTGCAGATTGACAATTAGTTAAATTAGAAGAACATTGTTCAGGTGATATAGCTTTGCAAATTGTGCATAAATATCGTTAAACTAAACTTATATCCTGTTGGTCGACATCGGATGGATCGCTAAAAATTGTCAGATTGTACATTTTTTTTACATTTGGTTTATGATTTCCCGATTGCTTCCGCATATTTTTAGGACTTTCAGATGTTCCATCTAAGTTTAGAAATAAGTACTTCAATTCGTTCAGAATCAATTCGTTGGCCATCCGGAAAAGAATATTAATCACACACCCTTGTAAAGCGTTCAACAAAATCTATTGAACCTACTAACATTTATCGTAATGTTCTATGGTCAGTTCTGGTTCTTTAAGTCATTGGTACCTTTTGAATCCTCTTACAAGAACATAACGGAAATAGAACACATTTACATGACGCAATGTCAAACAAGGTCTTAGATGGTCTTTAAGAGCTTTTACTTTCTAATCATAATTTATGTTTCACTTTTGGGTGTCTTAAATGAACTTTCTGTTACAGAACCTACTTCCCGTAGACCAATCAGATGATGAATGTTGGTTTCCATTCGTTAGACTAAAGTAGTCTTAGGATAACGTTATTACTAGTTTTGATCACATGATCACGGACACATAAAAGGTTACGATTTCTCACTCTACTTTTAGATTTCCTCTATGGACCGGGGAAACCATTCAAGGCGATCACCTTTCATGCTTTTGGTATGGCAGTCCTTCTCCTAACGCACTTTCACTCCTATCCAAAAATTGACCAACCCAAGGTCGACTGCCTTCTCGTCGGAGCCGCACTATACAGTGCCTTTTTCTTCTCGACCCTCTCCCATCGGACTCACCAGAGAGTCTGTATTGGAAGGATGGGGAAAAGGGTATTTCCAGCACTAAGAAGCCCAACCGGGCTGAAACCTCAAACGCAGACCCCCCCAGGGGTCCAGGGGTGATATTTATTTAATAAAATTTTTATCACCCGTGGCCCCTGCTTGTGCGGTTTCGGCCCGGCCGGGTGGTTTCCGGTCGGGCCCTTTGTGCTGGAAGTGCCTTGTACGGTATACTGACTTATTTTCCTTCGTTCCCCAGGTACTACAACACGAGCATCTACCCCCTGGACTTCGTGATGAACGCTGAGCAGAGCACGCGCTACATCAACCTGTTCTTCCAGCGCAACACGGAGGGGCAAGTGTCCCAGATCCTGTCCCAGCTGCCCTCGCCTTCCACCAACCTGTTGCTGCTGAACGCCATCTACTTCAGGGGCACCCTCGACATGAACATGGCCCAGGTGGAGGAGAGCCGATTCGTGGGCAGGGCCGGAGAGGACCCCTTCATCATGCTCGAGGCCCGCAAGGCCAGGGTCAGGTGAGAGAGAACACCTGTTCGCTTTTTCATTGCTTCTCGTGTCCCCTGTAGGGTCTCTTGATGTTCAGCAAGCTCGTGTGAAACAGTGCAGCTTTGTCTACTAATAAGTACTCCGTGGTAGAGTTGGGTTGCACTGCTATATACAGGGTGAGTCTAAACTAATAATACAAACTTCAGGGGGTGATAGAACACAACGAAACGAACACTTTTCACCATAGAATGTATGGTCGCAAGCGCAGCGGTTGGCCGCTAGAGAGCGCTTTCCATTTCGGCACAAACACACGGTCCGGCGCAAGTTGAAAAGGAGAAGAGGCATGAAATATGGAAACAACGCTTTAGTGTCAAATAAACATCAATAACTGCTTGACAAAACGAAATAATACAATTATATTTGCATAAATTAAAGATGGAAATGAAACGACATGTACAAACATCAGTCAGTAAGTACAAAGCAAATTCACAATTACAGAAGCTGTTCAAAATGTCGACCATCGCCGACGTAACGCTTTTATACAAGCGTTTGACTGCACTCTCTAGCGGCCAACCGCTGCACTTGCGACCATACCTTCTATGGGGGAAAAGTGTTTGTTTCGTTATGTTCTATCACCCCCTGAAGTTTGTATAATTAGTTTAGACTCACCCTGCATACACTATTGTAACGTAAGTTAATTTTTGTAGTGGTTGCTAAGTTCGTCACAATACTCCCCCTCCAGAATTTAGTAGTCGAATTCGATAGATGCCACCACTAGTTGAGTGATGGCCATTTGCGTGGGACCGTCAGAGCTCATTAAGATCACGGGTGTACTTTCGCATGAGTGGTGAAGCAATTTTTAAGATCGCGATCGTAATTGTCCTGCGTTGCCTTTAGCAGCCAAGTGTGAGTCAGCTTGTGAAGAGAAGGCTGAGTAGCAACAAATGGTGTGAAGCCGTGATAGGAATATGAGCAGCGTCTGCTATCATAGAGCCTCGGGCGGTTGTTGAAAGTGATTAGCATCGCATTGGCAACTCAATTACTCCATCCATCGAAGTTTATAAAGCTTGCGTGTTCAAATCACGTCCGGGTCAGCAATTTAGCAAGCTCGTATGAAACAGTGCAACTTTGTCTACCAAAAAGTATTCCATGGTAGGGTTGGGTTACATTGCTATATATAAAGGGTGTCCCAAAATTCACGCAAGAAGTAATTTTGATAGAAAACACAGGTTTATAATTAAAAATTGTAATTTTTTTTGATTCATAAAGTAGACAGTATAGGGTTATGTATGGAATAGCATATCGGGTAAATGGCCTCCACGGCTTTGCTGGCACATACACACTCTTTTGTTGAAATTTTCCTGACCGTTTTGCATAAATGTGGCTGAATTTCGTTGATACAGCGCTCAATTTCCTTTTCCAAGGCGTGGGTGGTCGTGGGCTTGTTGGCATAAACCTTAGACTTCAAAAAAACCCGAAGAAAAAAATCCAACGGCGTTAAATCGCATGATCTGGGCGGCCAATTCTGATCATCAAAACGGGAAATTACACGACCAGGAAATGACTCATGCAGTAATTGAATTGTTTCTCGGGCTGTATGGCATGTGGCACAGTCTTGTTGAAACCATATGTCGTCCATATCTCTATCTTGCAATTTAGGCACAAAAACTGGATTATCATGTCACGATAGCGAGCACCATTAACTGTTATTGCCTGACCAGCCGCATTTTAATAACCCTGAACTGTCCATTTTTAATAACTGTTCCATTTTTAATAACCCTGAACTGTCAGCTGTCATTTTTTATCGTTGGCAACACTTTACCGCACAAATGGCGCAAAATTCAAATTTTGCGTGAATTTTGGGACACCCTTTACTATTGTATCTTAAGTTAATTTTTGTAGTGATAGCTAAGTTCGCCACAGATGCATGATAATAAAGAAAAACCATCCTAGAAACCTCTACAAATAGACAAGATGTAATATCTCCTAAGGAAAAAGACTGAATATCTAATTAACACAATTAATTAAATGCATTTTTACAAACGCGTATTTTAAGTGCAATACTGTTTAATCCACTAAGCGTCGCGAGATTTCATGTAGTGTAAATGTTGCTTCTACACCACATCACATTTAATGATTGAATAACCATATCTCTATTGGGTGAAAGAATTCATTAGGGCCGCGGTGGCCCGGTTGGAAGAGTAACGGACTAGCAACCGAAGGGTTGCGAGTTCGAATCCAGCCAAACACCGTCGTGTACAAAGGGGGCTGGTGCACGTTAAATCTGTCGTGGCCTCAAATGTCCTCACGTTGGCGTGGTGTGGAAGTTTGGAGAGTGGGGTGCCAGCTCAGGTGTTGCCTCGTCATCTGACCGTGGTTCAAAATTACGTGGTGTTGTCCTCGGATCTTTCCCTTTGGGATTGATCCCGGACCGTCACCAATAGCCCGTTGTGTTGCTCTAGTGTGACGTTAATTGAAATAAAAAAAAAAAAAAAAAAAAAAAAAAGAAAGAATTCATGGATCCATTCACCCAAACCAATGCAGTATGAATTTCATGGATCCATGAAATCCATAGTGCATCAAGAATCCATGGATTCTTTCACCTAAAACCAATACCCTATGGATTTCATGTATCCATGGAATCCATAGTGCATCAAGAATTCATGGATTCTTTAAGCTTTAGAAAGATTATGTTGGTGAGATTCTATTGCTCATTTCCTAGGAAGCGAATCATTTGCAAAGATTCTATGGGTCCTTTCCTTAGAATAGAATTTTTTAGTAAGGTTCGGTTGCTCCTTTCCTTAGAATATAATCCTTTGAAAAGATTCTATCGATCCAAGAAGATGTAAACACGTAAGAAATCATACAGGAAAACCGCAGGTTGTAGAACGGATATAAGCGTGGGAAACCCTCAGAGGATTAATTCTTAATCAGCAGTGTTATCAAAATGCAGCAGTTGAGTTGGACTTTTTTCAGTTCGATTATTCCGATGTTTAAACTAAAATTAAATAAAGGATACGGGATTAAGAAAGAGCAGGTGTCATTGGTATGTAAACAGTTTTCCTTGGTTGTTCAAGATGATTTCGAATTTTATTTGTTTACCCGGATGCGATAAACACGCATTGAAAAGACTAAAGCCTGCATAAACCATTTGCATTTTGGGAGCTCTTTTCTCTAAGGGTTAGGGGGTCAGTTTAATATTTTATGTCAACTTTTTAAATAAAAGTAAACTTTTATTTTGTTTATGCTTTGAAATTGCAACACTGGACTGGCATGGGAGAAAAATGAAAACATTCAATAGGACTCATTCAGGGAACTGTTCTCTCACAGTTTCGAATAAAGAACTTACGCGATTCACTTACAAGATGGACTAATACCCACATCTCTAAAGAATTCATGAATTCTTTAAACCTTTAGAAAGATTCTATTGGTCCTTTCCTTAGAATATCATTTTTTTCAACGATTCTATTAGTCCGTTCCTTGGAATATAATCTTTTAGAGATTCCGTTGGTCTTTTTCTTAGAATACAATCCTTTGGAAATATTCTATTGCTCTTACAATAATCCTTGTGAAAGATTATTTAGGTCAAAGACGAAACTGGTTATTGCTAGGACAACAGGTTTCATGGTGGAATTATACGTGTCAACCCCTCATAGATTTAAAGTAATAGTTCATATTATATAGAAAATATTTTTCATATCAACTGGTATCTATAAAACGGCGATAACAGGTAGTATTCGATTACAAATGACTTATAAAGCTGTAATGTTTTTTGTGGTGTAATGACCTATAAATTTATAAAATATAGCAGCTAAATTAGCCCTCTATAACAAAAGACAACCGTAGTGCGACAAACCAAAACCCTTAAAGATAGTTGAATTTGCATAGCCTGGCGCAACACAACGGGCTATTGCCAACGGTCCGGGATCCATCCCGAAGGGAAAGATCCGAGGACACCATCTCGTAATATTGAACCACGGTCAAATGACGAGATCAACACCTGAGTTGGCACCCCACTCTCCAAATTTCCACACCACGCCAACGTGAGGACATTTGGGGCCACGACAGATTTAAACGTGCACCAGCCCCCACATACTGGATCTAGTTTCGAGCTCGAGACCCTCTGTTTGCTAATCCTCTACTCTTCCAACCGGGTTATCACAGCCCTCACCCAAACCCTTAAAAAACAGTGTTCCAAACTCCAACAGTGCAAAATTCACGCTGCCTTTTCTTCTGTAATGTGTCTATCTGACTGTTCTATACTACACCAAAGATATACTCAAGCACCTTCTGAAGATATTATCTATTACATCACACTTACACATCTGTGCGGAACTCTCAAAAGTCTACAGTCCAGTACGATTTTCTGGATGTTTATCACACTTATCGATTACTTAACTTTGCGCGAAAATGAGTTCCCATGCTATTTTTTAAATCCTAAATTGCTCTTCGTACTTTCATTTTCGACAAGTTAGTCGCAAGATTACATGGTTTCGTATCTGCTTCAAGGACTAGTTATCGCTTATCAGCGAGCACCATGTTTCTTTGCTTTCAAAAAATGTTATATTACTTTAGACGTTGTAACGTTTCCGGTCTCTAATTAGGCGTAAGACTGTTTACAGCACATTAAAATATTTATTTAGAATAGAGAAATTTGAAGATTATTTACATATTGTTAAGATTAATTGAAAAGTATGAGGGCACAGCTATTAACCATCGAATCTGCCATGGAGCCAGGAGGCTCGCCACAATCTGAGAGTCTGAAGGATGCGACTGCTCCTTTGGTGGTTTCAATCTACTCTGTCGTGATCTTTTTGAGGGGGAGTTCGTCTCAGTCTTGGAATGTTAATCCCGGTGTTTCCACGCCATCTGCAACGGAAGGTCATGAGAACCTCCACGACTTCCCGACCCTAGGACAGATGTAATGTCTTTCGGGTTTCCACAGAACTGTAAACAAGTGTTTTCCTGGGGGTGACCCGTCTGCATTCCTCTCATGGAGGGCCCAAGATAATTTAGGTGTTGACAACTTGTTTTGCAGTCGAGGGAGATCTGAATTTCAGATGTGGGAACGCGCCAGACCGACCGGTACAACGTGCATGTTTTAGTTGTAATGCGTTTAGTTCCTCCAAGGACAAAAGTTATCGCCATTTCATCATACTGATATTTCTAAATCCAAAGTATTAGTCTCGTGATAATCTTTTGTTTTATATCAGAAACGAAAAACGAGAACCTTCTGTTTTTGTTATCTTTGTTTATAGTTACAGTAACACTTCGATATAGTCGGGCTCCCACTAGTTGGTAGGCGAGTCACGTGGATTTTGCCAGTCTAAGTTAAATTAGGGAACTAAAGGTAATGTAAACAAATCACTTCCATTATTTCAAAGGACTACGGTAGCCCGGTTGGGAGAGTAACGGATTAGCAACCGGAGGGTTGCGAGTTCGAATCCAACCAAAGATCATCGTGTACAAAGGGGGCTGGTGAACGTTAAATCTGTCGTGGCCTCAAATGTCCTCACTCTGGTGTGGAAGTTTGGAGAGTTGGGTGCCAGAACAGGTGTTGCCTCGTCATCTGACCGTGATTCAAAATTACATGGCGTTGTCCTTGATCTTTCCCTTCGGGATCGATCCCGGACCGTCGCTAATAGCCCGTTGTGTTTCTCCAGTGCGACGTTAATTAAAATACCTAAATGTCATCCATTTTTCAAAGTTTAAATTTGGTTAAGTCATTTGTTCAACGTTGATTTACTTAATTCTGGCAATTTTTTAACGTTTAAATTTGGTTAAGTCATTTGGTTCAACGTTGATGTTCTTAATTCTGGCAATTTTGTCGACGCTTAAATTTTGTGGGTCGTTATGACTCAGTGGGTTTGCCCACTGCACTACCAATATGTGAGTTGTAGGTGGCACAGGCCCGATTCATTTCAGGTTCCATACCTCCCTGTGCGTAGTTCTCAATTGTACAACAGCAAAAGTTTCCTTGTGTGTTTATGTCAATTTACTTTTTTATGACCCAGGCCACCCAGCCAACAAGGGTTTAAGGCCGGATAAGGGGTGGCCCGGTGGGGACTCCTGGCTCCACAGAAGCCATCTCCAGAGTCTACGTCGGTCTAAGAAAGTTATACAAAGATACATTCAAACATGAAACATACATAAATATTTACAATCATCCGCTGCAAGCGGGTACAGAATAATGGAAATTATAAAACTTCAGAATAAAAAACCTCTTTCTAAAAATGAAAAACAAATTTGAATAAAAACGAGGATAAATGCCAAAACTTAACCAATTACTACACTTTTAAACACGCACATAAAAATTTTAAGGAAAGACGAGGACAAATGCCAAAACTTAATTACTTCTTTCTTATCCAGTGTTTCTTCAGTGTTTAAAAAAACAAATTACACTAAGTCATTGAGTCTGCAAAAAAAGATTTGGGGCCATGGCAGATGGGTACTCAAAAATGTCTTCATGTATGACTCCGATGCGATTCAGGATGTGTGAGGGAGGGGCTGGTAATAAGTTGCACTCTGTACAGTTGGGAAAGGATTTATGACCATTAAAGAATATCATCTTTTCCAAATGGCCAGATCGGAGCCTGGCAAGCATAGAGAAATTTTTCCGGAGCTGATCTGCGCAATTGCTTCTTAAGTACGCACAGGTGGTTGTCCTCTGGGAGTATACTTTTGCACGAGTCCATGACATGGGTAGAGCGCGTCTGCTATTGATCATAAGATCTGGGTGCCATCTCTATAGCAGTCCGACATAGCCACCTGTTCACCTTCCTGTTAGCCGAGTAAAGCAGCACAGCCTTCACCCCTTGGGTGGCCCTGCCAGGAGTATAAACTCCCCACGTACTTCGCCTGTGCTACCCGTTTCACCCTCTCGCCCGATGAGATGGTAGGATAGGACTTTGAGAAAGACTTATTGAAGTATCACCTATACAATCAAAAATTTTGAAGGTAGGTATTTTAATTAACGTCACACTGGAGCAACACAACGGGCTATAAGCGACGGTCCTGAAGGGAAAGATCCAAGGAAAACGCCATGTAATTTTGAATCACGGTCAGATGACGAGGCAACAACTGAACTGGCACCCCACTCTCCTAACTTCCACAGCACGCCAACGTGAGGACATTTGAGGCCATTTAACATGCAGCAGCCCCCTTTGTACACGACGGTCTTTGGTTGGATTCGAACTCGCAACCCTCCTGTTGCTAAACTCTTCCAGCCGGCCTCCAAAAATTTTGAAAAAAGACAAACACAAATGCATAGATTAAGTTATAAATAAGTGTGGAATCAACATACATTTAAATAAACGATATTAAAAATAATATAGATATAAGATATACAGAAAAGATATCCTAGTGGGATGATAATATGTACAGGTTTGAGAGACCTCTACCCATCTCCAATTCCGGTCTTACACCACACTGTCCTCGGCAGCGGAAGCGACTTGGACACACTCCCTAATCCGCCAGAGATTGCTTGTTGTTAATGACATTATTTAGCCAAGTTAATTTGTTTTCGAATGTTGGTTGAGTAAGGTGTAATTCTTTTGTAAGCCCACAGGCGTAGTGGTTCGTATCGTCCACACGGACAGAGGGCAGTTTATTTAATTTTAAATCTATTTAGATGCGATAGGAATGGACCGTGGTCTGTTGAAAAGAAAATTAAGTATCTATTTAAGAGGAAAAGTTAGGAGAATGGATGGCAATTTTCTTGACGCAGCTTGGCCAAACAAGGCCCTAAAACCTAATCAACTAACCAACGTTTAAATTTTGTTATTTAGCCATTTGTTCAACGTTGATTTACTTAAATCCTGTCAGTAGCTACGGTGGTAATGGTAATTAATTAACGTCGCACTGGAGCAACGCAATGGGGTATTGGCGACGGTCCGGGATCAATCCCTGAGTGAAAGATACGAGGACAACACCTCGTTATTTTGAACCGCGGTCAGATGACGAGGTCGATACCTGAACTGACTCCCCACTCTCCAAACTTCCATACCAAGCCAACGTGATTGTCAGTAGCTAATTGTAATATGTAATATAACATTTAGTCACAATACGCGTCTCAACACGTTATTATTGGGTATATGATTATGGTCGGTAGGTATTTTAATTAACGTCACACTGGAGCAACACAACTGGTTATTGGTGACGATCCGGGATCAATCCCAAAGGGAAAAATCCGAGGACGACACCACGTAATTTTGAACCACGGTCAGATGACGAGGCAACACCTGAGCTGGCAACCCACACTCCAAACTTCCACGCCAACGTGAGGACATTTGAGGCCATGGCAGATTTAACCAGCCCCCTTTGTACTCAACGGTGTTTGGCTGGATTGGAACTCTCAACCCTCCGGTTGAAAATCCGTTACTTTTCCAACCGGGCCCATATGATTATGGTAACTGGTAATTAATCGTACTGGAGCAACATAATAGGTACATGTTTATAACGCGTCCTTTCGTGTACGTTGCTTTTCTGAGCCGTATTTCCTCTTCCAGGTACGGCGTGCACGAGTACCTGAACTGCACTGCCGTGGAGGTGCCGTTCCGCGGCGGCCTCATCTCCCTGGTCGCCCTGCTGCCCAACGACCCCGAGGGCATGGCCATGCTGGAGACCCGCATCAGCGCCCAGAGGCTCTCCGACATCATCAACTCCATGCAGGTCAAGCGGGTCAACTTCCAGGTCAGTTCCCATCTTCTTCCTTCCGCCTCCTCCACTCCAGTGGACGCCACCCTGCGCACCACGCATCGCCTCTTTTCGTAGAACCACGCCCGTGTGAACCGTTACGGGCGGTCAGTTGTAACGGAGAAGTTGTCTGAAACAAAGGATGGTTGAGATGCCGTGATGTGTGTTCGTTGTTGGGAACCGTTACACCTCAACGACAGCGGGATAGGATAATTTGGTTTTCTTTACATTGTACCTAATATCGACAAGTTAGAGGCAGGGAAGTGAATTTCTAAAATGCGATTGTTTTAAACCAACAAGTGGTTTCGACGAGATATCTCGTCCATCAAGATCTGACCGGTTTCGCTAATGACAAAATACCACGTCGAAATAAAGCTGCGCCTGCGCACTTGGTCCGAATATCAGCTTATGTACGGACCAAGGCCACTTAAGGGGAAAGGTAGGGATCATCAAAGTGGTTTTTGAAGAGGAAACGTGACATCACTCGGAGGAATCGGCTGATAAACAGATACGGTTCCTCCATATAAAACCTATGAATGTCAAGCAGATTGTTTTGTTATCTGCTTTCGTTGTAAAGTCTTAAACGATGCTTATTAATATCGGGTTTCTTGTGTTGTCGACGAAGAGTTGTTTTTCAAGATTGATCCTCTTGTAAATGCGTTAGTCATAAATTAAAAAGAAAATAATTAAGTTCTAAAAACAACTTACCCCATGAGATGAACATTCTTCCAACAAGTCGACAATTATCCTTTCATGTTGCTTTTGAGATTTCTTAAATTTTTGCCCTTTTTTCTCATTTCGTTTTATAGCGGCATAGTTCATATATTTGATTCGGAAAAAGTTCTTGCAAAAAGTTCGAGAGCTGAAGCATTTTGCGTGGGAAAATTTTCCTGTTTGTGAATTTATTTATTACACCTTCACATTTATTTAATTGCACAGGTTCATGAAATTGCATGAAACACTTCTCAAGTTCTTTCACTGTCTCAAACCAACACTCAGTTGGTAAAACTAAACCATCCCGAGATGAAGCCCCAATCCACGTTTGATTATTTCCCTTCTGAATATGTACAATATTATTTCTCAGATTTTTATCATGCACTTTAAAAGCAATGTAGCAGGAAATAAATCTTAATGCTTCGTTTGAGCAGTCTTCTCTTATGTTAAAAGATGATTCAACTGTTGAAGCTCCAGTATTTTCTGATTGATTTTGAACATTATTTTCAATTATTGAGTTCAATGACTGCACTGTATCGACTTCAAATGATGTGTCCCTTTCTTTTTCTTCAATCGCGGTTAATTCATCAACTTTAACAAGAGTTAAATAACTGGACGCTAAAAAACTCGTCATCATCACTTGCATTGTTAGTTATGGCACTAGATGAAGGTAGTGGGAGTTTATTACACCTTCACATTTATTTAATTGCACAGGTTCATGAAATTGCACGAAACACTTCTCAAGTTCTTTCACTGTCTCAAACCAACGCTGAGTTGGTAAAACTAAACCATCCCGAGATAAAGCCCCAATCCCACGTTTGCTTATTTCCCTTCTGAACATGTACCGTATTATTTCCCAGACTTTTATCATTCACTTTAAAAGCAATGTAGCCTGAAATAAATCGTAATGCTTCAGTCTTCTCTTATGTTAAAAGATGATTCAACTGTTCAAGCTCCAGTATTTTCTGATGATTGAGTTCGAACATTATTTTCAATTATTGAGTTCAATGACTGCACTGTACCGACTTCAAATGATGTGTCCCTTTCTTTTTCTTCAATCTCGGTTAATTCATCAACTTAAACAAAAGAGTTACATAACTGGACGCTTAAAAACTGGTCATCACCACTTGTATTAGTTATGGCACTAGATGAAGGTAGTGGGAATTTTTATTGCACAAAAGAATTCGTCGCAGTCTGTATTTGAAGTCGATGGGTAGAGGATAGTCGTAAAATTTTCCTAAGCCTCTTATTTGGCTGAAAAGATTTTCCAAATAATCTTGGTTTACTCTACAGGTTAAAATGTATTTCTCAGTTCAGCCTATTGACTAAACTTTAGAAGTCCAATTAAAGATGAAATGGAGACTAACCATCCTTTTTGGAAAGGTAGCATGTTTGATTTACCGACAACTCTCATCTCTTCAATATAATATTTTGCACTGTGCAAAACATCCGTCTGGACTCTGGTTTAGCCCAAATCCGCATCGTAAATTTTTGTCTGAGTACTGGAATTGAAAACATCAAAACAACCATCAATGATAGATATGAAATTCTTTGTTTCTTTCTCACTCGGAAAATAATAATCTAATGCCTTTTCAACATGATCCGACAAAAGTGGTGCGGTCATTCTCACATTTTGCCTTTAATTTTTTCTAAATTGAATATGCCTCAAGATAATTTTGGGCATACTTTCAATTCGCCCGAATCGGCTTCCAATAACTTTTCAAATACAGATTTGTGAATCACTTTATCAGAGGGTAGTTTTATTCCGCTATCTAATATATGGTTTCTTAATAACTTTAAAAGATGAGGGAAATCGGCAAAAATCCAAATGTTTCTTGTTTTATCCATTGGATTTGAAAATGAACTGTTTGTTGGTGTTATTGATAATTCCTTCCAAATGTGGATGTTTCTCCCACCTAAATCTGACACGATACCTAACACCTTAAATCCAATTTCTTCTAGTTTTCCTATTAACTTAAACATTAATACCTTTGTCATTTGCTGGCCAAAGTTATAATAAATTGGCTGCTTCCAATACTTAATGAAATCTTTTGCATGACAACTTGAACATTGCTGTAAGGCCCTACTATTTTATTCCTTTGCTGAATCGTAGCAAACACGAGAGTCAATATTCATTTCATCGAAACAAATAATTGTAAATTTTTCAGCTTCGGTCATGTTGCAGCTTTTAGTCTTCATGAAACTTAGAATTGGGGCTAAAACTCCTTCAGAAAAGTCTAATCTCTTACACCATCTTTTCAAAGTTGTAATGGACGGTAGTGGCATTTCCAAATGATTTCGAAGATAGATATATGTTTTATGAGACATTGCTCTCAAAGCCAATGAATGACATTGGTAACAGCTTCCTCGTTCCATTTCTTAATGCGCTTGCAGTCCATCAAAACTTGAAGTTGCGAATCTGAAAAACTTTCCTACTATTCTTTTTACTTCTCTTTTTAATTTGTCTTTAAAATTTCGTTCTAAATTTCTCTATAAGATTATTTTTAATAAACATAATCTTTTCTCTTTACAGATTTGAGTGTGATTTTTCCAGTTTCTTTTCCTACCGATTGCAAAATGTTTAGTTTCCCTTAGTTTTTGATTCTCAATTTGCAGTTCTTTGATTCTTTTCTGGCTTACAACTTCAGTTACGAATCTTTCTTGAAGTTTCTCATCCGAAATTTCTTGATTATTTAATGTTTTCAGTTTTTTCGGAGATAGTTGAAGGATATTTTCTAGGGCTCGCTTGCGAATATTTCGGTTTTCTAATCTGTATAATGAAGCTCGGTTTGAAATCAGCTTCAAACGGAAGATTTTTAGAAGGTATGGCAGTTTTACATTGAGTAAAACTTTCCTGCCATGAAATCCCAAAAGTTCATTCCTCAGATCACTTTCATAGTCGTTTTCCGTAAAATGAACAGAACAAATTCTCGAGTACTGAGGCTTGATGGAATCTTTTCTTTTGCACTTTGCGATCTATACATTTTTGTAATACTCATCGGTAGGAAATCTATGAAACAGCACATCCGGTGTTTTCTTCCTGTAATTTTTACGAGTTGCAACTGCACAGCTCGACATACTTCAGGAGACCTGTTATATAGAGCTCAAATAGATGTAGAACTATCCTGTTTACCGTTGAAATAGATGTAGAACTATCAACGGCTCTTAAAAGAAAGATAAAAAAGAAAGGTAGTCGAAAAGGTCTATTTACCTCGAAATATTTAACTCTGTAGACTATGTTATATAGATCTACTTTTCAAATCGATATAAAACTATGAAAGGTTCTTAAGACTGAAAAACAGTAAGGGAACTTCAAGTACTCTAATAGCAATGCTTTCCACTGAGTGACAATGACGAGACACTTGCTCGCTGGAAAAAACTTTCCTCCACCTGAAGTCATAAGACCACCCCTCTTTTCGCGGAGAAAGGGACAAAGGTGATGGACCAACCTGTTTCCTTTACTAGCTTGGGTACGGGGGCATCCTTTGCCTACCCGACGCTACATTTATCTTCTGGGTGTTTCTTCTAGTTCTGAAATCATAAGACAAAATAGTTATAACGCTTTTTTGTAACGCTCGTCTTTTCATGTATGCCCCCAATACTGTTCCGATTTTAAAGACGTATTCACGTCAAAAATGCTATGAGAAGTTTATAAATTATAAACTGGAATGCAGACTGAACATTTTTATAGTCATAAGAGCTTCTCCGTTTCAATTCTGAATATCCCGTTGTGTTGCTCCAACGTGACGCAATTCAACTACCAAACAACCGTTTGCATTCTGTGTTTTCCGCGTTCAAACACTCGGTGATGAGAGGGATTTTTCAGTGTGAGGAAATCAGACGCAGATGGCAAGCAATCCAAACGAAACCAACCTATATACACAGCATGTAAAGACCGTCAATCCTAAATGCTCATAGATTCTACCTTCTCGACTAGAACGGACGTATCCTGGCATTTTGTTGTTGCAATTGGACATCAATGCATGTATTTAATCAGTTCCATTGACGTTTTTCCCTTACAGATCCCACGCATCACCGTGAAGCAGACGCACGGCAACCTGAGCAAGGCCCTTTTCAACCTGGGCCTGGTGGACTTGTTTACGCCCGGATACGCCAATCTCTTCGGCATCAGTAACTTCGGCTGGCTGCACGTCACCAACGTCACGCACGCCGCTTACGTCGAGGTGCGCGAAGGCCTCACCTCCGGCCCCTCCCTCAACGATAAGGCCGACCAGGACATCTCCGTCATCCTCGACAGGCCCTTCCTGTGGTTCATCATGGACAACGTGGCCGGCCTGGCCATCGCCATGGGAAAGATGGTCAAACCTTCCGACGAGATGTGGACTGACGCGGCCCACAAGCAGTCCGGATAGGCTTTTGGACTCATAAAGATATCTTCCTATTGCTGGCGGTGTATGGAGATAACTTGGAACGGTCGGAAGACTCTCCAGAGTTCAAATGTAACGTTTTGTATTGACTTGAACGAACAGTTCGTGGCTTAAAACAGTCAATTGTAAATAGATTTCTTTTTATAAATTCAATAAAAATGAGAATGACAGTGGATCATACCAAGTAACATTTCAGTTGTTTGAGAAGTATGGGAGGTAACATATTCATGATTGAACTTGCTAAGTCATTTCATGAATTTCCAAGCCATTTCATCTGACCATGGTTCAAAATTACGGGGTGTTGTCACACGTACGATGTTGTCACAATCACATTCTTTCCTGCATTGAAATGAGCCATTCAGATTTATTCCAGAATCCAGAGGACATGATTTTTTAGGACGAATGACTTGTAGGACTTGGTCTAGCCGACGATTAGACCAAGAGGAATAAGAAACAACACAACTTACGATAATAAAAGAAAGAGTTTATTTGATCTGGTTACTATGTGATCACAGATAGCAAAACATACAATTGAACTCTGAGCTTTATTAACAAGAGAACAAAACTAGTATAATGCATGTGTAGAACCTTCAAGTATCGCATTGTTTCATTCTAGAAAACTTTGTCGATTTAGAAACTGAAGTAACAATTTAAAACACTTTAAACTTTTGTTTCTTAAAAAACTTTATCTTTAAACTAAACACTCTTTTAAAAAGTTAAGAGTTGTTATGCAATAGAGTAAAATATACCAGGAATATACTCGTATTTTAACAAACGTTATTTATTCCAAAGTAAAAATTCAGATTTATATTTTACTAGCAGAATTACCCGGCATTACTCGGGTTGAAATGATTAACTTCCACTTTCGTTAATAAATTTAATTCCTACTCATGACATGTAATAACTACCAGACTCTAATAAAGGTACACAATTGTTAAATACATAATTTCATAACTAAATAGATGTCATATTTGACATTTTACATTTTTGTAGAATTTAAATTTTTAGTAAGAAAGTCTCTAGAGTGTGCCAATGTTACCCAGAATGCATAGAATAGTTCAGAGTATGCATACAAATGCCTTATATGTCATTTAAAAACAAAAATGTTTCCCAAAAATTTCATACAATGATTAAAAATGTTTTTAAAACTAATTAAACCATTACTTACCTTGACTACAGTTATTGAACGAAAAACATCAAATTGAAAATGCAGAAATACATTTTAAAACAGATTTAAAAAAGCTTCGAACGAAAAGTAATAAATGTATCTGTTTTTTCAATACAAAATAAGATTCTTGGAATATAACGGACACAAATTTCAAAAAGCAAACTATTCAAAAATACCAAGGTTTTCGTATTAGCTACCCTCAGAGTAAAAGATATGCGAAGCTATTTACTCTGTGTAGTTAACCAGTCCTATTTTAAAAAGTTTTGTTCTGTATATTTTATTTATGATGTTTTATTCTTTTATCGTCTGTCCTAAATATTCAGAATTTTTTTTATATTTCGTAAAGAAAAATATGGCTCAAATGAAATAAAGTATTAGAATTTAAATTCCGTAAAAATAGTTTTGGGAAAAATAATTGATTTTTCAGCAGCACTTCTAAAACAATCCAAGTAATTGCAATGCTCGATATACCTTCCAGCTACTCCAAAACTACCAAATTATGGTCGATTTAAGTATAGTTACTCAGATGTTTTAGAATGAAACTTGTCTAGATAAGTAAGTAAAGGAATGTAAGATAACGTATTCACTAAACTAAAATACAATGCATAAAATAAGGAAATTGCATTAAAATATATGTTAAATAAATTTTATGTGATACACTTGTACAGACACAAAATAAGATATAGAACGGGAAGACGGACAGACTAACGCAACCAACTTCAGTCACTAAATGAATGTAAGCAATCACAATATACAAAGTTTCATGAAAATATGTTCAACCGTTGGGACGTAGTACGGGCACACACATACAGACAGATGGACAGACAGACACCAAACGCGTAAGAGACGGATTTTACATCAGAAGGGCCCCAAAACGAATAGAAAACTTGAAATAGAGCGAAAACATTCAATGTACAAACACTCCATTCTTATTTATATAAATTAGAAGACAATTATTCAGTTTCTAGTTGAAATTTAATTTGTATTGCAAATGATTTTTATTGACTTTTTCCCTTGTTTTCTGAATTAAATTTATATATTTCAATTTCTTTCTGTTTCTTTGGCTATATTGGCAGCAAAAAAGGAGTTTCCTAGAGTCCTTTGTATTCCTAACTCAATGGGTTTTACTGCTAGTAATTATATATTTTACAAATATTTATGGGCAAAATCTTTGGGAATAATAATAGAGCTGTTTATTTGCAAGTACTTTTCTCAACACGAATGACGTAGGAGCCTACATCCTTCAGTTACGTAGTTTTCGCCCCCGTCGATAAAACAAAATTTTTAAAATGCTATACTCTTTACGGTTATTTTTGGTTCTATATAGAAAATATTTCCTTTATCGGAAAAGCATTTTTCAAAAGTGGAGTGAACTGTTTTGACAGATTACGCATATCTTATTTGAAGTGGAGCCAAAGAATTCGAAAATCAAAAATCGCTCCTTTGAAAGATTTCGCTCCTCCGTCACGCCTTTGAGCCATTTCGTTTGGAACAGAATCAAAATATGTGTTTGGAAGAATAGTTCTATTTGGGACCTGAATGGGATGAAGCCCCAAAGCAGCTAATCTATCATCTCGCCATGGAATATATTTTAGTGCATCGCTAACATTAAAGAGACGCCATTTTAAATTTAGGTCATTGGGGTAAATATATTATTCACACTAAAAGGAAATTATGCAAGAGAGCTGTTAAGTTTCATAAAAATATTCTCAAATTCTACCATTTCTTTGAAACTTGTTTAAGTCACAAAAATGAAAAATGACAAACTTCTTAGCGCAATTACTTATTATAACTATACACTAGATGATTTTTAGATTTTTTTAAGAACTTTTGAAAAGCAATAAATATTCTGCTTATACTTGGGAAAAATTTGCTAAAAATATTTTGCTCTTTTAAGAAACCTTTTTGCACCAAAACGAGAAACAAATATTCTGCTTTTGATTGGAGACTGGAAATTGATATATATACTTATATAATAAGTTATAAGGCAAAGTTTTGTCACTAGGAAAGATCAATGTTCTTTTATTCAAAAATACTGCTTTTGAAAGAAATACCTGACAAAAAGATTTCAATGGGACAACACTACAATTTTTAAAGGAAATTGAAGTTTGTTAAACAGATGATACGTTTAAATCTCTAGTTACGTTTAAACAAGTGAGCAATGTAATCTTTTTGTGCCCAGGATCATGTGACCAAAACTAGTAGTAACGTGACGCAGACTACTTTCGTCTCAGGAAACGAACATTTATCATCTAATTGGTTTACGGGACGGTAGAAGACGCCCATCCATTGATTCATCATCTGATTGGTCCACGCGACATAGTAGATCTTAGAATTAGTTGGATTTAATGGCACAAGGTCCAAAAACGGACAAATTGCGCCAAACGCAAGAATAAAACAATAAAATCGTAGTATATCTTAGGGATTTCACCATTTTTGTCGTCACTATAGAAATGCGCATTCACACACCTGTCGTCTCATCTCTACATATAAAGCAGAGTTGATATCTGTCTGTCTGTTCTCTATACAAATCTACACCGTTTGACCAATCTACACCAAATTTGGTACACTTATTCTTTGGAACCCTGCGGGAAACGTAGGCTACATATTAACCCCCGTTCTATTTGTCATGGGTGTGCAGAGGGGTGTAACGTCCCGTCATCCTGGACAGAGCACTTGCTAGGGGGCGCTCTCTCCTGGTCTAGTTGTGCAGATGACGTCAGAGTTAACATCTACAGGAGTCGCCTCTCAAGATGTGACCTTGGAGGTCTTTTAGAATTTTGGAGTATGATGCAATCACAAATGGGTGCGGTTGCGCTGAAAATCGCTCAGTATCATATCATTTATGTATCCCGTCTGTAAATTCTTAAACTGTAGCTTTATCATTGGAATGTAGATTTTTATGATAATATAAGATTATTTTTGTAGAAAGTGGTAATTTTTTTATCGTCGATATGGAGGCTAAAGACAATTCGAAATCCTCTTTGCAATAACATTGCGTATTTATATGATCCATGTCAGACCAATTCACACTAAATTTGGTATTTTCATCCTGTATAATTCTACAGAATACATAGGCTACAGTATATTAACCCCGTTTGATTTGTCCTGGATCCGCAGGGGGCTCAAAACAATTCGAAATCTCCATAGGAATAATATTGGGAAATTTTACGATGAATTACAAACAATTCAACCCGAGCAACGCCCGGTAATTCAGCTAGTATATTATTCGCCAAACGAGGCGCTGAGATGCCAAATCGGTCAACCAAGCCAATTTTTTAAAGCACTCACGTGACTACTAGTCGACACGTTGGTCACACTTTTTGAAGCTCATCGCAATAGCAATGCTCAGTCTACTTACATTTCACGTCTATGCTCGTAACAGTCACCAACGTCCATGCACTTAGAAATCAAGACTCGAACTCAGAATCCATTGGATGGCAAACAAGCATTATGACCACTGTACCATTTAGGCGCCAACCACAAGAAAGTTTATTTTTGTATTTAATCATTGAAATCATCATAAAATTAAAAAAACGTATTTATGATTTATTTTAACCCTTAAATGGCCACTTGAATGCAACCTTCACAAAGAGGATTCATCCCTTCAATCGAGTGACAGATCAGCAGAGGCCAATAATTGCCATTCTTCTAAAAGGGTAGGTAAGTATTTTAATTAACGTCGCACTTTAGCAACACAACGGGCTATTGGCGACGGTCCGGGATCAACCCCCAAAGGGAAAGATCCGAGGACAGCACCACGTAATTTTGATCCATGTCAGATGAGGCAACACCTGAGCTAGCACCCCAACTCTCCAAACTTCCATACCACGCCAACGTGGGGATATTCGAGGCCACGACAGATTCAACGTGTGCCAGTCCCCTTGCACACGACGGTCTTTGGTTGGATGCGAACTCGCAACCCTCCTGTTGCTAGTCTGTTACTCTTCCAACCGGGCTACCGCGGCCCTCTTCTATAAGGCCAGCAATTTTTTTTAAAGTTTAACAAAAATATTTCCGATCATAAGGATACGAATGCGTCATTTATGTCGCATGCCTTATTTAAATATTCGACGTGGAGCCAAATTGCTGTTTGGCAGGTGGTTTGATATTTGTATTTCATACTTAAAGAACGTTAAGATTTACCCAATAAAATCTCAGCCTGCGCTCGCCTTTTGGAAATTTGCATTCCGTGATTCACTTTTGGTAGGCAGTGCAGAAAATTGCTGATTCAGTAATTCTCCGATATATAGCAAGGTTCAACAAAACGTGTTCAAAAAAAAGGAAGGAGCTCAGATGATGCATTAAATTAAGGTATCTGCCTGCCTTCAGGGGTCATTTTTTGAAATTACTAAAATTGTTACTTCTAACTTAAATTTTATGATTAAATACAACATAAAACTAGAAACAGCATATAAAATATAAGCATCTGATAATTCGTTCATTGCTTAATAGAAAAATAAGGTAAAAATTGCAGTAAAATATGCCGATACGCAGAATGATAACTCCAAAAGTAATCATTATATCTGTTTTGTAAAGTTGATAATGTTTATAATGAACTTCTTCAGGGAATAAACTATTATCATGGTGATCACACATATATCTCTGAAGTTATGGAAACTCGATTACAACATTTTGAAAAGTTCCCTAAACTTTTGCGCAAGCCATGAATTAAGACTATAAATCAGAAAATAATTAATATTTGACCATGGCTGTAGTCTATTCCCTGTATATATATTTGTGCAACATGCCTACAAAATTTCAAAGCATTTGAACTTTAACTTTTTGAGTTATGCTAAGTTGCGTAAAGCAAAAACATGTAAACATCAATTTTGAGAAAAATGGAAAAATATCTTTATGTACATGAAGAACTACAGCTGTGTAGTAATATAAAAACAGCCATAACTCCAGTTCTAAATTACTTAGAAACAAAATTTTAACAGAATTTGAAAGAAAAAAAGTTCAGACTACAATACTAGACGAATTCAGACTACAATACTAGACTATTTTGACCAAAATTCATGTTTTAAAGGCAGGCACATACCTTAAGCAGTTTTTATTTAAAATTATGTAAAACCAAGAGTTTAATTAATGGTTCAACTTTTAGCCCTCTGAGCGGCACGAGATTTCCTAGTCGTGTAGGCCTGCCTCTCTCCCACCAATAGGGACACAGTAGCCCGATTGGAGGAGTAACGGACTAGCAACCGGAGGGTTGCGAGTTCGAATCCAACCAAAGACCGTCGTGTACATGGGGACTAGTGCACGTTAAATCCGTCGTGTTCTCATGGTGGCGTGGTGTGGAAGTTTGGAGAGTGGAATGCCAGCTCAGGTGTTGACCTCGTCATCTGAACATGGTTCAAAATTACATGGTGTTGTCCGCGGTCTTTCCTTTGGGGGGTTGATCCCGGTCCGTCGCCAATGGCCCTTTGTTTTTCTCCAGTGCGACGCTCATTAAATACCTACCTACCTCCCACCAATACGCTTAATGACTAAATAACCACATCTATTGGTAGAAAGAATTCATTGGATTCTTTCGAACCTAAGAAATATTCTACTGATCCTTTCCTCTATAGAATCCTTTCGAAATATTACATTGGTCCTTTCCTTAGAAACCTTTGGAAATATTTTATTGGTTCTTTCCTTAGAATAGAACCTTTAGAAAGATTCTGTTATTCGTTTCCTTAGAATAGAACCATTTAGAAAGGTTGTATCAGTCCTTAAAAGATTTTAAACAGAATTATTTGGAAAGATTGATCAAGAAGGTCAAAGCTGGTTATCAGTCAATGACGGTAACAGTCAATGCAAACGACAAGGTACTGTCTGTCTACCACTAGAACAGCTCCAGCCACCAAGTCTGGCTGGTGGGCGTCTCTGAAGGAACAAGGCCCGTTCATTTCAAGTAGGTGGGCGTCTAAAAAGCTGGTTATCAGTCAATGACGGTAACAGTCAATGCAAACGACAAGGTACTGTCTGTCTACCACTAGGACAGCTCCAGCCACCAAGTCTGGCTGATGGGCGTCTCTGAAGGAACAAGGCCCGTTCATTTCAAGTAGGTGGGCGTCTAAAAAGCTGGTTATCAGTCAATGACGGTAACAGTCAATGCAAACGACAAGGTACTGTCTGTCTACCACTAGGACAGCTCCAGCCACCAAGTCTGGCTTGATGGGCGTCTCTGAAGGAACAAGGCCCGTTCATTTCAAGTAGGTGGGCGTCTAAAAAGCTGGTTATCAGTCAATGACGGTAACAGTCAATGCAAACGACAAGGTACTGTCTGTCTACCACTAGGACAACTCCAGCCACCAAGTCTGGCTGATGGGCGTCTCTGAAGGAACAAGGCCCGTTCATTTCAAGTAGGTGGGCGTCTAAAAAGCTGGTTATCAGTCAATGACGGTAACAGTCAATGCAAACGACAAGGTACTGTCTGTCTACCACTAGGACAGCTCCAGCCACCAAGTCTGGCTGATGGGCGTCTCTGAAGGAACAAGGCCCGTTCATTTCAAGTAGGTGGGCATCTAAAAAGCTGGTTATCAGTCAATGACGGTAACAGTCAATGCAAACGACAAGGTACTGTCTGTCTACCACTAGGACAGCTCCAGCCACCAAGTCTGGCTGATGGGCGTCTCTGAAGGAACAAGGCCCGTTCATTTCAAGTAGGTGGGCGTCTAAAAAGCTGGTTATCAGTCAATGACGGTAACAGTCAATGCAAACGACAAGGTACTGTCTGTCTACCACTAGGACAGCTCCAGCCACCAAGTCTGGCTGATGGGCGTCTCTGAAGGAACAAGGCCCGTTCATTTCAAGCAGGTGGGCGTCTAAAAAGCTGGTTATCAGTCAATGACGGTAACAGTCAATGCAAACGACAAGGTACTGTCTGTCTACCACTAGGACAGCTCCAGCCACCAAGTCTGGCTGATGGGCGTCTCTGAAGGAACAAGGCCCGTTCATTTCAAGTAGGTGGGCGTCTAAAAAGCTGGTTATCAGTCAATGACGGTAACAGTCAATGCAAACGACAAGGTACTATCTGTCTACCACTAGGACAGCTCCAGCCACCAAGTCTGGCTGATGGGCGTCTCTGAAGGAACAAGGCCCGTTCATTTCAAGTAGGTGGGCATCTAAAAAGCTGGTTATCAGTCAATGACGGTAACAGTCAATGCAAACGACAAGGTACTGTCTGTCTACCACTAGGACAGCTCCAGCCACCAAGTCTGGCTGGTGGGCGTCTCTGAAGGAACAAGGCCCGTTCATTTCAAGTAGGTGGGCATCTAAAAAGCTGGTTATCAGTCAATGACGGTAACAGTCAATGCAAACGACAAGGTACTGTCTGTCTACCACTAGGACAGCTCCAGCCACCAAGTCTGGCTGATGGGCGTCTCTGAAGGAACAAGGCCCGTTCATTTCAAGTAGGTGGGCGTCTAAAAAGCTGGTTATCAGTCAATGACGGTAACAGTCAATGCAAACGACAAGGTACTATCTGTCTACCACTAGGACAGCTCCAGCCACCAAGTCTGGCTGATGGGCGTCTCTGAAGGAACAAGGCCCGTTCATTTCAAGTAGGTGGGCGTCTAAAAAGCTGGTTATCAGTCAATGACGGTAACAGTCAATGCAAACGACAAGGTACTATCTGTCTACCACTAGGACAGCTCCAGCCACAAAGTCTGGCTGATGGGCGTCTCTGAAGGAACAAGGCCCGTTCATTTCAAGTAGGTGGGCATCTAAAAAGCTGGTTATCAGTCAATGACGGTAACAGTCAATGCAAACGACAAGGTACTGTCTGTCTACCACTAGGACAGCTCCAGCCACCAAGTCTGGCTGGTGGGCGTCTCTGAAGGAACAAGGCCCGTTCATTTCAAGTAGGTGGGCATCTAAAAAGCTGGTTATCAGTCAATGACGGTAACAGTCAATGCAAACGACAAGGTACTGTCTGTCTACCACTAGAACAGCTCCAGCCACCAAGTCTGGCTGGTGGGCGTCTCTGAAGGAACAAGGCCCGTTCATTTCAAGTAGGTGGGCGTCTAAAAAGCTGGTTATCAGTCAATGACGGTAACAGTCAATGCAAACGACAAGGTACTGTCTGTCTACCACTAGGACAGCTCGAGCCACCAAGTCTGGCTGATGGGCGTCTCTGAAGGAACAAGGCCCGTTCATTTCAAGTAGGTGGGCGTCTAAAAAGCTGGTTATCAGTCAATGACGGTAACAGTCAATGCAAACGACAAGGTACTGTCTGTCTACCACTAGGACAGCTCCAGCCACCAAGTCTGGCTGATGGGCGTCTCTGAAGGAACAAGGCCCGTTCATTTCAAGTAGGTGGGCGTCTAAAAAGCTGGTTATCAGTCAATGACGGTAACAGTCAATGCAAACGACAAGGTACTATCTGTCTACCACTAGGACAGCTCCAGCCACCAAGTCTGGCTGATGGGCGTCTCTGAAGGAACAAGGCCCGTTCATTTCAAGTAGGTGGGCATCTAAAAAGCTGGTTATCAGTCAATGACGGTAACAGTCAATGCAAACGACAAGGTACTGTCTGTCTACCACTAGGACAGCTCCAGCCACCAAGTCTGGCTGATGGGCGTCTCTGAAGGAACAAGGCCCGTTCATTTCAAGTAGGTGGGCGTCTAAAAAGCTGGTTATCAGTCAATGACGGTAACAGTCAATGCAAACGACAAGGTACTGTCTGTCTACCACTAGGACAGCTCCAGCCACCAAGTCTGGCTGGTGGGCGTCTCTGAAGGAACAAGGCCCGTTCATTTCAAGTAGGTGGGCGTCTAAAAAGCTGGTTATCAGTCAATGTCGGTAACAGTCAATGCAAACGACAAGGTACTGTCTGTCTACCACTAGGACAGCTCCAGACACCAAGTCTGGCTGGTGGGCGTCTCTGAAGGAACAAGGCCCGTTCATTTCAAGTAGGTGGGCGTCTTAATTTTTTGTTTGCGAATATTGGGGTGAGAAGAGGCAGATTACTAATATACATCTTGCAACAAGTTCACCAAAACACGTGTATTTCGAATTAGTCACAATGTGACAAATGTGACAGTATTTCTTCAAACATCCCCTATGGAAAGAGGTATAAACCTTCTTCTACGGGGGAGAGTTGAATTAACGTCGCACTGCAGCAACACAACGAGGTATTGGCGACGGTCCGGGATCCATCCCAAAGGGAAAGATCCGAGGATAACACTTCGTCATTTTGAAAGGTCAGACGACGTGAGCTGGGCACCCCACTCTCCAAACTTCCACACCGCGCCTACGCGAGGACATTTGATGGATTTAACGCGCACCAACCCCACATAAGCGACGGTCTTTGGCTGGATCGTGTTTCGAAGTCCGGTTTCTAATCCTCTACTCTTCCAATCGGGCTACCGCGATCCCTCCTTCTTCTAAGGCACCAGACGGGACCTGACTTTGTGGCGAGTGCACTTCTCGCGGTAGACAGTGCAGGTGCATGTGCTGTTGAAAATACCTCAATTTAAACACGAAGGATATTTAAGGAACAGGTAATACTCTTTTTCCGCTTCGCGTTCCTTTCAGATTTTATTACTGTATGGTGGGTACTAAACGTGTTTACACAGAGTCAAAGTTCCCCAAACCTCATGCGGCAGAGAGTTATTAAATGTTCTGTAACCTCGGAATCTCAAAAGCTGGGAGATAAAGATGGATTTATTGCCGCGAGCGCTATAAATCAGAACCTGATTGTGCCCTTTTTGTTAAAACCTCGCCCTCGTATCCTTTCCTTTCCTATCGCAGCTGTCTGTCTCATTGTCCTTCAGCACGACCTCATGATGTCATGGAAGAAGCGCGATGGGGATTCTGCTCGTTGAAAGCCATTTTTTCTGGTTAGTGAAAATGGGATCTTCCAAACCGGGGCCCAGACTGAGGGAAATACCCCTTACGCGAAAATATTCTATATAGATTTCCATAGAACTGAAGAGATTTCTATAGGGGAACGAAATATCGTTTCTATAGAGAAAAATTCTAAATTCCTATTGAGGTAGGTAGGCTGTTGAATTAACATTGCACTGCAGCAACACAACTGGCTATTGGTGATCAATCCTGAAGGGAAAGATCCGAGCACATATCTAGTAATTTCGAATCGCGGTCAGGTGACGAGGTCGTACCTCGCCATCTGACCGTGGGGCTCCACTCTCCTAACTCCCTCGAAACGCCAATATGAGGACATTTGAGACCAGGAGGTGTTGTCATCGGATATTTTCCTTCGGATTGGTTCCCGACTGTTACCAACAGTCCTTTGGGTTGCTCCAGTGTGACGAAAACTCAACTATCTACCTACCATTTTCACTGGCCGTATGAATGATTGGAACCAGGCCATCCATTTTCTCGATATCTTTGTTGTGATTGGAAAAAGATAAAAACGAACTTTCTTTTCAATATATCCTTTGCTTGTAACAGGTGTCAGTTTGCTGAACTGATTTATAATTTGTCATTTAGGAAGGAAGTGTTTGAAACAACGCCACACAACGGGCTATTGACGACAGTCCGGGATCAATCCTGAATGGACAGCACCTTCGTCATCTGACCGTGGTTCAAAATTACGTGGTATTGTCCTCGGTCTTTCACTTCGGGGGTTGATCCCGGACCGTCGCCAATATCCCGTTGTGTTGCTCCAGTGCGGCGTTTATAAAAATATCTATCTACCGAGGACATCGCCTCGTCATTTTGAACCAAGGTCAGATGATGAGGTCAATACCTGAGCTGGGGACCCCACTCTCAACGTCTTTACTACAATTGTTCGCCGTCTGGCTGCACTGGGTAAGGTCAAAAAGATGGATTCTTGGGTGGCTCATGAGTTGACAATTGCTCCTTTCTAGGAATGAAAGAGAACCTCTACTGCAGCGAATTGTTACCTGCGACGAGAAATGGATCCTTAATGACTATCGGAAACGATCTGCACATTGGTTGAGCAAAGCACAGCCTCCTGGACGCAGTCTCAAGCCACCCTTACATCCCAGGAAGGTTATGCTTCTTGTATGGTGGTCTACAGCTGGAAGAATTCATCGCAGTTTCCTGCCAAGTGGCCAAACCATCACTTCAGAACGATATTGTGATGAATTACGACAAGATGCGCAGGAAATTGACGGTGAAACAACCGGCTTTGGTAAACAGGCATGGCGTTCTCCTCTTGAAAGATAATGCCCGTCCTCATGTCCCACAACGGACGATGCTGACACTACGTGAGTTGAGCTATGAAGCGATGTCTCGTCCCCCTATTCCCCTGACTTACCACCTACAGATTTTCATCTACATATTCCCCTGTTTCGTCACCTTTCAAATCGCTTTCTGTCTGTCAAACGGTTCACCCAAGAGACGGAGGTTCACCGTGCAATTGATGACTTCTTCGCATCCCAGCCACAAGACTTTTTTCGTTCCCGCATCATGGCCTCGTCAGACAAGTGGCAACATTGTGTCAATTCAGAGGGAGATTATTTCGAGTAGGGGTCAGGTACTTTATTTTCAGTTATCGCTATCGAAGTGTGATGGTCATTTTCCGGACATTTCATTCGCACCAACCCAATAGATTTTTGGGTTTTATTGCCTTCTGGTGGTGATAATTTATAAAAAAATATTGTTTTTACTTTGATGTAGCCATGTAGACCGGATATAAATAAACTTGCATCCCGTCTAAACTCCCGCAAATAATTTTCCCAAGATTTCTCCACATTTCAGAGCAATGTGAAGAAAATATTTAGTGATAGAAAAGATGGCTGACAAAATATTTAAATTCTTGTTTCTATTCATGAATATTGATCCACCCGGACTGCATGAGCCATAAAAAAGTCTGTTAGAAAAGCCTTTTTCTATTGAACCTTTAATGGCGGTGGTAGACCAGTTGGTAGAGCAAAGTATACAAAATATTTAAATTCTTGTTTCTATTCATGAATATTGATCCACCCGGACTGCATGAGCCATAAAAAAAAAGAGTCTGTTAGAAAAGCCTTTTCTATTGAACCTTTAACGGCGGTGGTAGCCCAGTTAGTAGAGCAAAGGATTAGAGACCGGAGGGTTGCGAGCTCAAAACTCGGTCCATCCAAAGACAGTCGTATACACGGAGTCACGTTAAATCTGCCGTGGCCTCAAATGTCTTCACGTTGGCGTGGAAGTTTGGAGTGACAGCTCAAGTATCGTTGTCATCTGACCATAATTCAAAATTACAATGCGCTGTCTTTGGTAGGTAGATATTTTAATTAACGTCACACTGGAGCAACACAACGGGCTATTGGTGACGGTCCGGGATCAATCCCAAAGGGAAAGATCGAGGACAACACCACGTAATTTTGAACCACGGTTAGAGCGACGATCTGGGATCAATCCCGAATGGAAAGATCCGAGTGAACCTCCTTCCCCTTCCTGACCCTCAACTCCTCACTCGCCAAATGGTTTAGAGCGTATAACGGTAGGCAATTAATTAACGTCGCACTAGAGCAACACAATTGGCTATTGACGAGAGCGTATAACGGAGAGGTGAGGATAACCAAGGACACCTCGTCATTTTGAACCACGGGGCCGAGGTCAACACCTGAGCCAGCCCCCTCTTCTAACTTCGACACCCTAACAGCAAAACATTTCAGGCCACGGGAGATTCAACATGCACCAGCTTCGGCGTACACGAGACGGTCTTCAGTTGGATCGAGTCTCGTACTCAATCCCCTGTAATTAATCCGTTTCTCTCCCAACTAGACCTACCGCGGCCCCGTGAAAAAGGATGGAGACCAAATTCAAAAGATCAGCAAAAACTTACCTCTTGCTGGGGCAAAGGTCCATACAAAAGGGACAGACTAGTCTTTAGAGCAGCGGGAAATTAATTATGTTCAGTCTGGTTCTGGCATAGGATGAAATATAGTGTCGTCATACCTCTACAGTGCATTGAATGTATTGATGGATTTTTCTTAACATACTGCGGCTCTTTTAGAATGGCTAGATCTGAGTTTTACTTGGTACTTCAAAATTTCGTGGAGTACATTGAATTTTTTAGCTCTATTTGCTGGTAATTTTTTTGCAAAGGAAGAATGAATGCATGAATTCAGGATACAAAAAGTATTTGGTATTTTCAATTAACGTCACACTGGAGCAACACAACGGGCTATTGGTGACGGTCCGGGATCAATCCCAGAGGGAAAGATCCGAGGACAGCACCACGTAATTTTGAACCACGGTCAGATGACGAGGCAACACCTGAGCTGGCACCCCACTCTCCAAACTTCCACACCACGCCAACGTGAGGACATTTGAGGCCACGACAGATTTAACGTGCACCAGCCCCCTTTGTACACGACGGTGTTTGGCTGGATTCGAACTCGCAACCCTTCGGTTGCTAGTCCGTTACTCTTCCAACCGGGCCACCGCGGCCCAGGGATACAAAAAGATCCAGTTTTTCTGGAGGCCACGGTAGCCCGGTTGGAAGAGTAACGGATTAGCAACCCGAGGGTTGCGAGTTCGAATCCAACCAAAGACCATCATGTACAAAGGGGGATGGTGCATGTTAAATCCGTCGTGGCCTCAAATGCCTTCACGTCGGCGTGGAAGTTTGGGTTGCCAGGTCAGGTGTTGCCCCGTCATCTGATCTCGGTTCAAAATTACGTGGTGTTCTCGGATCTTTCCCTTTGGGATTGATCCCTTACCGTCACCAATGGCCCGTTGTGGTTTTCCAGTGTGACGTTAATTAGAATGTATACATACCTGTTTTTCTGGTGAAATAGAGATGTTATTTTGACGTAATTATAGTACCCGAATGCTGATTATTTTAATTTTTCATAAACGTTGCATCAAAATTTGTTCCAATTTAAAAAAGTACCTAAAATAGTTTGTATATTTTTTCGAAACGAAAAAATAACTTCCAATTCATAGAGGGGTATCCATAGTATGCCCACTGCGCTAGCAACCTTCGAGTTGTAGGCGGCGCAGGTTCGATTCCTATCAGGTGCATTTCTCTCTTCTGTGTCAGTAAAGCTTTCACTGTGTGTCAATTACATATTGTATGTCTTGCGTCAATTATTTGATATTGTATTGTGTTTGGGGCAGTATGGCCAAATATGGCCCTTGCGCCATAAAAAACCCAAAACCAACCAATTCCATAGATGTGTGTACTATGTAAATAATATATTTTTTATTTCTCTAGATTGGTTGATTTGAGGGTGTTATGGCGCAAGGGCCATATTTGGCCATGCTGCACCAGACAACATCAATAGACATACACAATGAAAGTTTTACTGACACAAGAGAGAAATACACCCAAGGAGGAATGCAGCTAATATTTGTACTCTACCCTGTTGGAAAAAAAGGATTCTCACCCCAAAACAAGATGACTCGCGTCTTAAGGGGCCGCTGTAGCCTGTTTGGAAGAGTAGCGCAAGCGGAGGGTTGCGAGTTCGAAACTCGATCCAAAAAAGGACCGTCGAGGGGGCTGGTGGACATTAAATCTATCGTGGCCTCAAATGTTCTCACATTGGAGTGGTGTTGATCTCGCCATCTGACTGGTTCGAAACTACAGCGTTGTCCTGAGATCCCATTTGTGTTCTGACTCGTCCCTTTGAGTGGTTCTTATAACAAATGTTATTACCAAAGCTTGTATTTTGTTGACCTAAACATTTTTGAAACCTTTCTCTCATTGATATATTTTCGATAAGCAAAATATTTTTTTCAAAATCCTGTGACTTGATGTTTTTGCTCATCTCTTTATTGCAATATTATCCATGTGATGACCATAGCCCGTTGTGTTGTTCCAGTGTGACGCTAATTAAAATATCTACCTTCCATGTAATGACCAAAAATCCCCATATAAACTGGTGGAGCCGCGCACTGCGTTAGCAATCTGCGAGTTGCTGGTACAGTAGCTTCAATTCCTCCCTGTGTATTTCTCCTTCTGTGCCTGTTCAAAATTATAAGGTTTTAAACCACAACAGAAATGGAAGTTTAATTTTTTTTAATTAAAAAATTGGAAGAAAATGCAAAACACTGACCTAAAACAAAAAATATCCTGTAGAGAACACTCCAAAAGTGCAAATGTCATCCATGTCCGGAATTAGTAAAAAAACAAGCATTACCTATCTGATAAAAATAGACAAAAATTTATGGTTAAATACTTCCAATTTTGATAGCCAAAAACAGCCAACCGAATTTAACTTAAAAATAAGTCACCAATGCTGTTTGCTTTGAAAAATAAACGTAAGATCCCCAAACAAATAATATCTCATATATGAAACAGTAATAAAAACTGAATTCAAGAACAAACTTTAATTTTAACTAAGATTGGAGAAATTACAAAACACAATATATTTGTATACATAATGTACAAATGACTTATAAAAAATAACAAAAATCAATTAAAACAACAAATTGGTGTTAGTAAAAAATCAAAAACTTGCACTGTTATTGAATAACTGTTGTGTTGGTAACAAAGAATAATCCTCATTTAACAATTAGATATATACACACATATATTGTATATATATTAAACATGTTTGGCACAAAGACACAATACACTAAAGTTGAACAATGCAACATTTGCAAAACACATAAAGCAAGAGCAGCAAACAAAATGAAATTATAACAATTTTGTTGCTTTAATGCATACAAGTGACAAAATTGTTGCATAGTATGACACATACAGAATAAATTCACATCAATGCATAATGGCATACATTTTGAGGAAATTCTAACTAAATAGGCACAAGGTAAAATATGTAATATATTTTAGTAGATCCTTAAAACACTTTGAAATAAAGTTAAAAAACATGACTGGCTTGAAATCCGACACCATTTTAGAATATTTTTATTAACTGAACGAAAAATATAGCTGCATTAAAATAGTGAGACAGCAAACATTGAACACGAACTAATCTAATATTGAAAATTAAAAATAACAGATGTACGGAGTCGCATAATAATTAGACCAATACAAATACAATATTTTTTGCTTTGGTTTGTTATGAGCAGTGAGTGAAAGGCAGCACAACTTTGTCTACTAAAAAGTACTTCATGGTGGAGATAAGTTACACTGAAGCAACACAATGGGGCTATTGGCGATGATCCTGGTTCAATCCCGAAGGGAAAAATCTGAGGATACCTGAGCTGGCCCTCCACTCTCCAAACTTCCACACCACGCCAAATGTGATGACATTTGAAGCCATGACAGATTTAACATGCACCAGCCCCTGGGTACACGGCAGTCTTTGGCTGGACCAAATTTCAAACTCACAACCCTACGGTTGTAATCCATTGCTCTTCCAACTGGGCTAAAAGAGCCCAATTAATTTTTATAAAGGTGGCTAAGTTCACCATGATTCTCCCCCTCCAGAATTTAGCAGTGGCTGAATTGCATACCACTTGCTCATAGCTTGGCAGTAGAGTGAGACCGATATTAAGATCACAGGTGTTATTCCGTATGTGTGGGCATGCAATTGGATGACAGTGGACTGTCCTATGTTACCTCTACCAGCTGAGTTGCAGTTTTGAAAAGACTGAGCAGCAATGGAGAGTGAAGCTGTGACAGAAATAGAAGCAGTGTCCGTTATCATAGGGCTTCAGACAGTTGAAGTGATCGGTATAGCATTGGCAATTTAAATGTTTACTGTGAACCATCTTTCAGTGAGCTGATTGTTGCGAGTGCCATCTGTCTCAGAAGTGCCAATATGCCTGTTTTTGAAAGCGTGTGTGTATGTAATCATGTTCTCTAGTCACCAATTTAGTAGAGCATGTGAAAGGCAGCGCAATTTTGGAGTGGTGGTAAGTTCATCCCATGTCGCTATTTGATCATTTTTTGCTACACAAGGGCTCAGTGGTGCAAAAAAGGGGATTTTCCTGTGCCACTAACCACACAAAGCAACACAAAATAAATGTTCATTGACATAACAGTACCAATTGAAATTTAATAGATCTGCTAAAAAATTGCTCAACAATTTCTACTGAAAGGTTATATTAACGGATAGTTAACTTAAGCTATACTCTGTTCGTTTCAATGTCTAGTAGTTTCCTATTGGTTTCTTTGGATAAGTACTTGACTGTAGGAAATAAACCTAATTGTGAGGGGACAAATCACCAATATAGAGGTCCTCAATCACCAATATAGAGGTCCCCAATCACCCCTCCCCTAGTCATGGTGTGGTAAAATTGCAATTTTTGAACGGTACAATAAAATAGACACACCAACATAAAAATAAAACACTTCAACATTTATAACATTTGCACAGGGATTACTCCTAGTTAAATCTAGAGCACAAAAATATTACTTTACTAAATGAAAACCAAGCTGGACTGGAGTCATTTTCAATAGGATCGTTTAAGTTGGGATAAATAGTATAGAAGTGTGTGATAAGGGAACTACTTACTGTGTTGAAAGTTCAAATATTTGTACCTATATATGAAACAATATATTCTAAATAAAACTTGTGCAGGTAATGGCAGTGCATACAACCACCAACAGTTAACAGAAGTGCACTTCATACAGAAATGGAAGACTGTCACCACAAGTGTTGCAATTTACCCTCCAACTGATCAAGCACTTTAGCTGCGTGTGACTTGCGATATACTTCCTAAAATGGGTACAGATGTATCTAATGCCTCGTCTGGTGGCAATGCTCTTGGCACACTTTTTGTAGCCAAGGAAACAAATAGAAATAAATCTTTTTTCAAACGGAAAGTAATAAGCTTTAGAGTTAGCCGAGGTTGCCATAAAAACAGGAATAACCCTAATAAAGATGGGTTACCTTCACCTGCCATAGCTCGCTACTAAAAGTGCACTAAAAACACACCAAGAGCGTTGCCACCAGACGAGGCGCTAGATACGTCTGTACCCTAAAATGCTAAAGATGCCCTTCATATTAGTTAGAAGTCACAAATGGTAGCTTAAGTTGAGGGTTAATTGTCTTGTGATGATCAAAAGGCTCGAAAATTATCTGACTATATTTACTTTGAAAAATGCAGACATAAAACGTAACAATTAAAAAAGAAGCCGTTAGCACCTCTTTTGAGTTAATTTTATATAAAAAACCAGATATCTGATAAAAAAAAACAATAAATAAAAAAATAAAGAAATCATGCATTGTTTTATAACATGCAGTGCAATTTTGCTTATAAGGCTTGTTCTTAGCCCCCTTAGTATATTAAAAGCAATTAGAGAATATGGAATCACAATTAATTTACATTTAATGACCATTAGACTAAATTTGCAATTGCTGTCACTGAAAGTAACATGGAGTAATGTGGTACATTTATAATCTTACAACATGGGAATAATTCTAAGAATTTTGTATTATGTATAATATCTAGCTCAAAATGCTACAACACATAGTCAATTCAGATAATTTTGAGTTAAAGGAACATTCTTCGTTGGCTATTTGGTATCATTTCAATGTTAAACTTGCATAATTTAAATACTTGTGTCAATACAATTAAGTAATTTGTTTATAGTCAATCCTTAACAAAATACTTCACACAACAATACTGTGGCATAAAATGGAAAGAGTACTTCAATCTAGCACAAAGTACTTCATGGTTGAAATCAGGGTCAGACATTACGAGCAGGCATCAATGGTACCTAAACAATTTTTCTTAGTAGCCAAATCGTTCTATAGGGGAGCAATTTTAAACTTGTTTTCGTGGACGTGTATAAACACAGTGCAATGACTAGAACCTAGACTTTGGCAAGCCTTTTATGAAGAGCAGATGGTTAGAAGGATGAATAAAGGGTTGATTGGTTGGAATCTGCATCAAAAACAAGTAAGCAAATCCAGAAAATTAAGGCGTTGAAAATGACGACTACATTCAAACACTAGGTTGTCAAACTGAAATTTACCTGTACCAAATATGACTAATGACCACAAATTTCAAACCCTAGTTGCTCTCTGCTTCCTATTGACTTAAGGAATGGCGAGTATGTTTCCTGTAGTTTTGCAATGCTGAATTCTTTATATGCTGAAACCCTAGCCGACCCACAGGAAATTGCTTGATATGATTAGAGATGTTGGTACAGCCTTGATAAAAACAATTTTTTTGTGGCAATGCTTTTTGTAATGAGTTGTTGCTGGCAAAGGGAACCCTGCTTTATTAGGATTATGGCAACCTCACGGCTATTTGAATCTTAAGTTTTGTAAGTTAGTATCTTTTTAGTTTTTCCATGTCTAAAATAACTAGTTTTCAAGAATTAATTTTTATAACATTCATATAGTGTAGCCTAGTTTCATTAGACTTAAAACTAACAAATTATTTAACTTGGACAAACTTCTATAACAATATTTCTGTGTAAAAGTAACGTTTTTAAAAGAAAATGACCAAGTAAAAAAAAGAATCAGTTGTGTGGATTTTTTTTTATCTATTTTTAAAATACTTTTTGTTAATTTTTTAATTATATTCCGCTGAGCATAAAATGATATTTTTTCTTTTGGAAATTCTTCCTTGGCAATATAAAATGCACTGCCATTAAAGTCTATCAAAGCTGTACCTCGTAAATTAACCATTACAAAAACAACATCAAGAAATCAACATACCACAATCTTGATTTGAAAATAACAGTAAAGTTGTGGAGATTTGTGAAAAATTGACTGCATCGAATTTACACATAAAACAAAGTATAATAAAATAGGGATCCTTCTATTCATGATAAATTCTGTTAAGTTTCTGTTTCACAGAACATAAAATGAAGATTCCTTATTTTTTGATTCATCATTAATCCATGCAAAGCTCATAGAAATAGTACCAGATTGAGCTAATTGGCTTAGATGATAAAATTGTGACCAATATATCATAAAAGATAATAATTCATTTATATACAACCTCAAAGGAGAAAGATTTCAAAATTTTATAGACCTAGATAAATTTGTTAAAAATATACGTAAAAAAGTATAATTTCTTTTTTTTTAAGATAAATTTAAATTTGTCAGCATAAAAATCTATAATTTATCAACTGTCTAATATTTTTAGTAACAAATATATATATATGTATACCTAATTTTTATTATTTTGACAAGAAATTAAAAATCCTTGCTTAACACTTGATTCAAGGTGTCTAGGAATATATTGGCATGCTTATTTTCAAATACCAGGGCCGTTCTAATTCGTAAGGTTTTCAACCCACTACCGCCGCAATGAACGCCTCGCTTGTGCAGGGCTTTTACAGCCTTATCACGAGCTTCAGGACTCATGAAATCCATTGCAGCAAACGTACCCCGTCCTCGCACATTGAAAAGCTTACCAGCATGCTTATTCTGAATATCCCTCAAACCCTTAACCAAGTGCTTTCCCGTAGTCTCCATGTTTTTTAGAAGGTTCTGCTCCTTGACCACCCTAATGACTTCCTGCAGTAGCACCATCTTGGAAGGATCCCCCAGCCAAGTGTTGAAAACCCTGTAACCCTCCCTTGGTCTGAATTCATCCCGGTAGAAGTATCCCCCGGTCAGCATCTTCTTGCTAAAAGTGACTACATCCGGAGGGACATCGAGCCCCCAGTGCTCATGCGCCCAGAACTTCCCAGTTGGTCCGCCACCTGTTTGAACCTCATCACATATAAATGCCACCCCTTTGTCCAGACATAACTTCCGCAGCTTCCTGAAGTAGCTGTCAGAAGCGTGGTTGTCACCTCCTTCGGCTTGGATTGGCTCAACGATCAGGCCAGCTACAGGACGCTTCTTCTTGTACACTTCGATCAAATCCTCCACATGGGCCAAGGACTTGGCATCCTCGGCTGCATTCTCTTTCTCGAACTCCTCCAGTGGGTACCGGTATTTCGGGAAGTCGGCAATGGGCCAGTCGAAGGAAGGCACGTCCAACTTGTGGATGGCCTTGGAATGGGTAGTTGCCAGGGCTCCGAAGGTACGCCCGTGGAAGCCTCCCATGAAGGAGAGGATGCTCAAGGTAGCGGCTCCTGGAGCCTCGTTGACCATACAGGACCTCAGATCCTGTTCGGTCGGAGGCTTACCCCCACGCTCCTTGTACATGTACCAGAAACATACTGCTTTGTACGCGTTCTCGTTGGAGCAGGAGCCGCAAGCCATGGTTTGGACCTCCTTCAGACCCGGTGGGGCAATAGACATGAGACTGTTGTTCAGTTTCTCCACGAAATCACTCGGAGGGAGGACTCCTAGTGCCGGTCGATTGACGAAGGCATCCATGTTCGCTGGATTCCTGACAGCATCTATGAGAGCGGGATGATTGTATCCGAGAGGCATGGATGATATCTGGTTGTAGACATCGAGGTACAAGTTCCCGTCCACATCACACAGGTAATTACCATGCGATTTGTTGTAATCGATGAAGAGCTGGACAGTTGCAGTGTTCTGCAAGTTTCCCAGTTCGTTTTTCAAGGCGGTGGACTTCGGACCGGGGATGTCTTTGGTGACAATCCGCGGGGCTTCGGGTTCGCCGGCCGTATGACATGCCGACGAGACAGCGAAGTGCCTGGAATGGATGGCAGATTTGCATTTTCCGAACACCGATTGCTTGAGAAAACCACTGGTTGCGCATCGAGTGCCAGAGAGAGCGATTGACACGGCCATTTCTCCCCTTTTTTTTCGACGCACTTCTTGTCAGGAACGATAAACAAAACAACTCGTCTCCTCCAAATTTTTTTCTTCGTTTCGTCCGGTTTTTCACTGTGGAGGTGTTGAGGTGTACTGCTCCTTCTTAGGCCATAATAATTGATTAATATATTCCGAATAACATAAGTTAAAGTCACTTTAGGGCCACGGTGGCCCGGTTGGAAGAGTAACGGACTAGCAACCGAAGGGTTGCGAGTTCGAATCCAGCCAAACACCGTCGTGTACAAAGGGGGCTGGTGCACGTTAAATCTGTCGTGGCCTCAAATGTCCTCACGTTGGCGTGGTGTGGAAGTTTGGAGAGTGGGGTGCCAGCTCAGGTGTTGCCTCGTCATCTGACCGTGGTTCAAAATTACGTGGTGCTGTCCTCGGATCTTTCCCTCTGGGATTGATCCCGGACCGTCACCAATAGCCCGTTGTGTTGCTCCAGTGTGACGTTAATTGAAAATACCAAAATACCAATACCATACTAAAGTCACTTTGAACGAATTTTATTTTTCAAATCATCACGCGCATTACTTTTATACAAAAAGAGATGGTAGGAAGGTATTTTAATTAACGTCTAACTGGAGAGACACAATAGGCTATAGGCGATGGTCCGGATTCAAACCCGAAGGGAAAGACCTAGGACAACACGTAATTTTGAACCTCGTTCTTTATACATAAAGAGTACTCACAAAAATAAAAGTTTTTTTGTTGATAATATATTGTTGGTATCAATCAAAATTTGGGCCGCAATAGCCCGGTTGGCCGAGTAACGGATTAGCAACAGGAGGGTTGCGAGTTCAAATCCATCCAAAGACCGCCGTGTACAAAGGGGGCTGGTGCACGTTAAATCTATAGTGGAATAGTATGTCCTCACGTTGACGTGGTGTAGAAGTTTGGAGAATGGGGTGCCAGCTCAAGTGTGACCTAGTCATCTGACCATGGTTACAAATTATGTGGTGTTGTCCTCGATCTTTCCCTTCAGGTTTGATCCCGGACCGTCGTCAATAGCCCGTTGTGTTGCTCTAGTGCGATGGTAATTCAAAATATCATACCATACCATTTTGAAGGTAATTGAAATTTTAGTGTTGGTATGGCCACTTCTGGATCTCGACAAAGCCGTCTGCGAATTTCGATCGCATAACACCTCCAAAGCTTTGTCCTCGGATCTTTCCCTGTGGGATTGATCCCGGACTGTCACCAATAGCCCGTTGTGTTGCTCCAGTGTGACGTTAATTAAAATACCTACCTACCTATAAAGCTTAGCCTGGGCGAGTTCCCCCAAACCAATCATGAGTAGGGGGAGTTCTCCATATATCCACTTGATATTAAAATCACGAGCAGATCTTGTTTTGATTCAGTTACAGAAAAAAAGATGTCAACAGCTAGCGTTCGTCTAACAATGCGTTCTTCATATTATAAATAAATTAATTCTGCAAGACCAGTCGTTCATTAATTGTCACAGAAACCTTCATACATCTATATCAGGGGTCTCCAAACTGCGGACCGAGGGCCAGACCCGGCCTGCGAAGGGTCATTGTCCTTACCGTGGATACCAGGTCGATGCAGCATGCAATTTTTCGTAAAATCATAGATCGTAAAAATAATTCAAATTCAGTCTCGGTAGGTTCGATGTTCCGTTAATTCGAGCAGGTTTCATGAAAAATAAACTATTACAAAATATTAATAAATGACTTTCGTTACTGAGCGCCTTCAATTTAATAACGCTTTCTGCTTCTCATTAGAGCGTTTGCCTTGCATTCTTTACTAAGGTAAATAAAACGCTTTCTAAACTTCAATTAGATCTAAAAAAATAAAAGGCGTTACCACAGATGGAGGTAAAAGTATGTGTGGCGGTAAAACAGGATTAGTAGGGCATGTATGCAATGCTATTCAAAATGCTGGAGGTGAGAAACCAGTGGTTTTTCATTGCATTATCCATCAACAATCCCTGTGTGGGAAAAACATAAATGTGTCGGAAGTAATGCAGGTCGTTGTTAAGACAGTAAATTACATCCGATCCCACTCTCTTAAACACCGGCAGTTTAAGAATTTTCTTTCGGATATTGAAAGTCAGTATCCAGATGTCCCATATCATTGTGAGGTACGTTGGCTAAGTAGAGAAAAGGTGCTCCAAAGGTTTTTTGAGCTGTGCCAGGCTATTGACATTTTCATGATTGAACAGGATAAGCCTGTAGAAGAGCTTTCAGATCATCAGTGGCTGTGGAAGCTTGCATTTGCTGTTGATATTACCACTCATCTTAATTTTTTTAATTTGAAACTTCAAGAAGAAAAGTCCTTTATAAACGACTTGTTCCAACATGTGAAAGTTTTTAGAACAAAACTTGCTCTTTTTGAAGACCAATTGGGAAAGACAATTTTGGACCACTTCGAAACTTGCAAGAAGTTTGCTAATGAAACTTGTGTGCCTTTCCCATCACGTGCAGTACAAACTATCACAAAACTCCCTGACGAATTTGAAAGACGCTTTGCAGACTGATTATGCAGCTACAGCAGAAAAGGTCAAGCTATTTGAAAATCCATTCCAATGTGAAATCGAAAATGCGCCAATAGAACATCAACTTGAATTGATAAAACTTACGTCAAATGAATACTTGAAAGAATATTTCAAGGAATGTTACAAGAATGTGAACCTTCTTTCATTTTACAAGTGATTATATTTAGTTTATTTTTATTTTTAATTTTAAAACAGTAAATTCTGACAGTTCCTTTCCTTGCAAGTCATTGGATGATGATTTCAAAGAAATAAAAAACTTTGCAACATCAGTGCTTTCAGTGTTTGGACCGACCTATATCTGCGAGGAGACATTTTCAAAAATGATCTTTGTAAAATCAAAGTACAGGGCTAATTTGTCAGGCGAACACTTGAAACCCATTCTAGTGATAGTATAATCGAAATTTGACCCAAAATGGAAAGACATTATATGCCAGAAGCAACTCCACACGTCCCATACGTACATAAGAAAGCCAAAGAATATTGGTTTCAACATTCAACAAATTCATAGGAATATTGTTGAATGTTGTTTTTTCCTTAGGTCAACTTATGTGTACATTTACATTTATTTGGAATCAATTTCATTTCTTTGTATAAATCTACATTTTTATTTAAACACCTATTTTGTTAACTAGTTTATTTCGTAAGCTTTAAAAAACTGACGTTAACACAATGTCCATCCCCACACACATACACACACGTTTATATATATATATATATTTATTTATGTGTGTGTGTTGTTGGCCCGCCTGACTTCCAGGATTTTTCAGTCTGGCCTCAAATGAAAAAGTTTGGAGACCCCTGATCTATATCATTGCTAAAATTGTGACTGACGTGATTATGAACTCATGCACTTAAAAAAAAACCTGATGGCCTTTCTGAAAGACGCTTCCAACAATCCATGCACTTCAACGGATGATCCACAGTGAGCAAGTGAATTGTCGATGCGATGCCAATCACTTGCTACAACTCTTTGAAGCCCTGTGTTAACAGAGACACTGCTTCTTTCGCTATTATGTTGTAGCTCAGTGTTCTCTTTATACGGCGCCTCACACTCGGCTGGTAAAGTTCCAAAAAAACATTTAATTTTTGTAGATCGAACAAACCGCTCTTCATGAGAATGTTTTTGAATGTTCTATTGTAAAGTAATATTCACCACATTTGCACTCCAGTTCCCAGTACCAGTTTAGGTGACTGGACCCTCATGGAATTAGAATGTGTATCCCAATATAGTATATAACTTTTAAACCTAGAAAACAGACTTTGCTTACAGACAGTCCTTAGAATTTCTCGGAGATTCCTTAACCCTCCTGGTGACTTATCTTCGGGTCGAAAGTGTCTATAGTGGCCAGCCTTTGATGTAAAAACCTGTTCCAAACTCAAATTCTAGGCAAGGAACGATTTGTTTTGACTGTTTGGATCTCCATTCTTCCCTGGAGTAATAGGCCAATTTGTTTCGACGAGATATCACGTCATTTGCAAAACTGACAAATCTTTATGGACGAGATTTCTTGTCATTAGCTAGATTAGATCTTGAAAGAGATATCTCGTCGAAACCACTTGGAGTGTACCTCGGGTACCAGAACCACAGTGCCTGTGATCCCCTTCCCCCTCTCTATGTGTAAAATACTCACCAAATGTGAATAAATTCGTCTGTTTGATTACAATTGGAAAAGGAATTTAGCTTAGGAAATTAAGTATAAATATAAACTATAGAAAAATTTATTATTGGACATTTTTTAAGCTGGAAGCGCACATAAAACGTCTTTCGACCGTCCCTATCTTTTCTGATGACGTGCAAATTAGCTCCTAGCACACAACTCAGGAACGAGCCCGTGTGTGTGCTGGGTGATTATCATTAAATGGGATTAGATTGAACCAGACAAGAAAAATATTGAGCTTCATGCATGGATTCGTGTCCATCCATCTGGACGCTGGGATGTATTCAAGTGACTATGGAGCTCGAAAATTAAAATCTATGGTCCTTTACTTCTCTCCTATCTGTTTTACCACGATAAAACTTTAAAATACCACGTTTCGAAATGCTTCAATAGTTTTTGATGTAAATTTTTAGAATAAAAACAGATGATTGAATTTACTTTAAGCTTGAGCAATGCATATTTTAGTACATACACTGGCTAATGAGTTAGAAACCAGTAAATATTTATGCAAATGTTGGTTAAGGGTATGGTTATGTGAATTCCGTCTATGACGTGGGTGATACGCAATCAAATTGGCGGTAAAAGTATGCTGTGCATGTTCATTTCACGAGAAACGAAGCAGAATGGGGAAAATGACAGACCTTTCACCTTTGAAAAAGAACTTGTTGGGACCCGTTTGTCAGGAGCCACGATGGCCAAGACAGAACTTACTGGGTTCTAGAAAGCTGCGTTTTCGAAGGTGTTTAAAAGTTGGAAACAGAACCCACAGTCCTTGTCCAAAAGAAGTAACTATGGATCGGCCTAAAACAATTAATGGAGACCACGATCGGCGGCGTCTCAGTCGGATTGTACGGCAGAAAAGGGATTCCACTCTGCTACAACTGACAGAAACCTTTAACGAAGGTTCGTCCCAACCTATCTCGGTGCGAACAATTCGCAGAGAATTGCAGAGGATCGGTACAGGTAGTCGCATGCCAGAGAGGAAACCTCTAGTTTCTGCGATGAACGTCAGAGTTCGCTTACAATGGTGTCGACAAAGACGTAACTGGACATCTGAACATTGGTAAAAGATGATGTGGTCAGATGAATCACGCTACTCCTTGCTTTGCACCAACGGAAGGCGTAGAGTTTGGCAAAGATCCACATGAAACCATGAACCCATCTGGCCTTGTTCGTACATTTCAGGGATTTGGTAGGAGTATCATGACGTAGGGCATATTCTGCTGGTTTGGAACTGTTCCCCTGGTGTTTCTGGGAGTCAGTCATGCAATACTTGAACATCCTCGCGGATCAAGTGCATGCCTTCAGAGTGCAATGTTACATTTGTACTCTGAAGGTAACGGATATTTCATGGAGGATAATGCAACCATACATCGTACGTGCAATGTTCGAGAGTGGTTCACGGAACATCAATCTGACTTCCAGCATTTTCAATGGTCGCCGCAAAGCCCGTATCTTAACCCTATAGAGAACGTTTGGGACATGTTGGAAAGCCGCATCCAACAGCAATATCCTCTGACATCAACCTTACAAGATCTTAGGTCTGTGTATCCAATTCATGATATTCTCTGGACTTGTATGTCCTTCAGAACCTTGTAGAATCTATTCCTAAACGCATAAATGCTGTTATCCGTGCACAAGGAGGTTTGGTTCAATAAAATATTGATCCGAGGTTTCTAATTCCTTGGCCAGTATGTATAGATATACCAAAAAATATCTCATATGATACTAGCAGAATTACCCGGTGTTGCTCGGGTTGAGTTGGTTAAATGTTGATTGAAAAGTGATTAGACTAATCACTTTTCTTTCATAGAAAAATGCAAACATCATTTAAGTGTACGGAAAATAAATTTTCAACGTCGTTTTAATTTTTTCATCGCTTCTACAATTTTTACTTAGGACGCAAATACGCATATCCATTCATATAATCCATTTCATATTCATCGCATTCCTGCTGTAAGAAAAACTACAAGTTTTTTTTAAGGGTGACTATTCCAGAAGTCGATTTAGAAATATCTTTGAACGTATGGCTACCCGTTTTAATTTAACGTAACCTATCTATTTAAAAATAATTTTATTTTCACTTTACCGGTCATTTTAAAATAAGAAGTTACCCACCTTACTTAAAAAGGTTTTATTTTGTATATTTTATTTACTTTTATGAAACAGAATTATACAAACCCTTACGTATTCAACCGAAGATTTAAGCAAATAGAAACGAAATTCCGATCATTGAAAAAATGCAGAATTCTGAAAAATGAAAGACATGAGCAAGCGCGTCGAATTTCGACTTCCTGAGTATATTCTGAAATAGAACTATTTGAAAAAAGACATTTGAAAAACATTGATAAAGACAATAATGATTTATTTACAAAAGAACACAAATTTATAAAACTTAAGGGGTCCCTAGACGGTCAATAATATTGTCAATAGTATTGTCAATGATCCTCATTGAAGCAACCAATTGATCGTGTAGGAGGCGATTGACGCAATCGTCCATCGATGGACGGACATTGATAGAAATTTTGATTGAAGGACATTGACGGGTGGCCATTGACGAGCCGATTGATCGTGTAAAATACGCAATTGTCAATCGTTCGGGCAGTTTCGCTCAAGACAGCAAACATGACGGATGCATCGAGCCCCACGAAAAGCGATTCTGTCGGGGAACGGGAGTTTGTGACGCGTTTAATTACTTTGTATCGTGATTATCCTGAGTTGTGGAAAGTTAAGTCAAATGAATATTTAAACAAAAACAAAAGAGGTATTGATTTGCAAAAAATGGTTAATGTGTTAAAACAATACAAACCAGATTATACTGAGGAAAAATTAAAACAGAAAATTAATATTCTGCGTTCGAATTTTAACAAAGAATTCACCAGGACAGACAAAAAGAAGCGATCAGGTGCATCAGTGGATGACATACCGGTATCCAGGTTGTGGTACTGCAACGATCTTCTTTTCATCAGGGATCAAGTTGAGATCGCAGAAACTGAAAGTTCGAAGGTGAGTAAAAGACTTTTCCATTCAAGTATTTATTTATTTATTTATTCTACACTTTCATTTCAAGACAACTGTGTGGACACTTATTAGCTAACTACAAAGTTGACTCAAACTTGACTAATAAAGTGAACTACGAGTACAAACTTTAGTTTAGACTAATTCAAGCATTTGTTTTGCCACGGAATTGAACCAGAGGTGTTGGAAATACTCGCAAAAATCATCCCTTATTTTCTTTGCTTCAACTGCTGAATTGCATCTGGTTCTTTTAAGATTTGTCAACTGTTGTGTTCCCTGTCTCCATGAACCTTCTTCGATTGTTCAAGCAGCTGTATTTTCGTAATCAACATCACCGCGTTGAATATAATATCCACTATTTTGTGTTGACAAGGAGTTATGTAAGTGACAACAAGCCATTACCATTTTTCGAGCTTTATGTGGTGCAAATGTAATGTCTGTTTGAAATATTTTAAACCTTGATGTTAAAATTCCAAATGCATTTTCAACGATCCTATGTGCTCGGGACAATCTGTAGTTGAAAATTCGTTTTTCATTTGTCAGAAGAGCTCTATTATAGGGTTTCATAAAATTCGGCATTAGTTGGAAAGCTTCATCGCCAACCAACACGTAAGGAAACTTTTTATTTGTGCTTGGTAATTCACATGGATCAGGAATGTTTAGTTGGTTCTGAGATAACTTGTCCCAAAATATAGTGTTTTTCATAACTCCACCATCTGATACTCATCCATTGGCTCCAACATCAATCATCATGAATTGATAATTTGCATTAACAATAGCCATGAGCACAATATTGAATGTGCCTTTATAGTTGTAATAGTAAGAACCAGAGTCGGAGGGTTTTTCCACTCCTGCATGTTTGCCATCAGCACTACCTATACAGTTATGAAATTTCCCTCGTACTTCAAACCTCTGTGCCACTTGTTTCCATTCCTCTGCACTTTTTGATACCTGAAAAAATAATGTGTTTCGTGCTATTTTGTTTTTATTTCATAATTCATAACAGTTATAAATGATTGTAAATGTATAAATATATATAACTTCACTCTTTTTTGTAATTTATTATTCTATTCACATTTTAATTTTGTTTTGTTTCAACAACTGACTCAACCGGAGATACTATCTGGTGACCAGCCTGGCCCACCTTCTCAAAGGAGAAAGAAACAAACTACAAAGGATACAACAGAGGAACTCGTGGGCTTAGCTGCAGCATATTTTAAAAGACCTGAAAGTGAATCGGACGTACTAAGGTGTGGGCTATCAAATTAAGCAGATCAGCTCAAGACCAGAGACGGTATGCAGAACAAATTATTAATGATACACTGAAGTTGAAATGGGAACTTTAACAAGGAACGGAGTGCGTTTTTTAACGATATCTCAATCCATGCTGTCACCTTCGCCTTCCTTGTCACCTGCATACTCTACTCCAGCATAGAATCCTATCCCTGAGACATGCAGATTATTACCTAAGTCATACATTTCTTCTGAACGTCAGAGGGCAAGCCAGTTCATGGGTTTGGACCAAATACAAGGATACTCCACCATCACCATTGGTCAGGACTCTGAAGACATTAATGAAGGGTGAAGTGTGGCAGAATACTCTACAAAATTTTCTTCATTTTAATTGAATGATTAATTACCTCCGTTCATTCCAGTTTTATTGTATTTACTTCACTTTTATTTTACTTTACTTATTTACCTTACTTAATTCATCCTTAAATTTACTTTGTACTTGCCAACCTACAAGTAATAGAATTATATACCTGAATATTGCCTTTCATTGTCTCGATTATTGCCTCACAGGTTTTCATAATGATATCTTCCAACGTCTGAGGGGCAATAGAACACATGAACTTCAAGTATTCCAAATCCATTCAAGACGCTAAGTATCTCAATGTTATAGAAAGTCTCTGACTAGCAGGGATTGCTTCAGTGTCTTGTTTTTGGCCGAATTAGCTGTAGTAAGGTATCAAAACCTTCTTGGTTCATTCTTAAAAAAATTTTGTAGTCTTCTGGTTCAGTATCTTTTTAGAAAGTTTAGTAAATGTTCGTGAGTAAAGCGGCTTCTCAGTTTATACCCTTCTTTGGACAGGTCTTTTCTTCTTTTCTTTCTTCCGATTGCAGACAGCCAAAGTCAAGGCAAGAAAGCCCAAATCTGAATTTCAAACCATTTTGACACTCAAAAATGAAATACGTCACGTCCCTTCGAAAAATACTGACCGAATGAGTTTGACGGGTTGCTTGTAGCTATATTGAAACACCTATCAATCGATTGGGTTTTCGTGTTCCATTACAAAATACGTATAAGTTATGCGAAATTAAATATTTTAAATATCCTTTACATCAATCAAGAATTCATAAATTATTTATATTATCGGAAGAAATAAAAATAAATTCAAACATAGATATCAGAATTTAATTTGCTTTGGAAGAATTGTTTTTCGAGCAATACTGTAAAACAATTTTATTATAAAAGTTCTTTTCTATCAATACTGGGCTAAAACAAAGTGAGTTGCTTATCTCAATCTCTTTATACTCAATGTTATTCCTAAGGGGATTTCGAATTCTTTTTAGCCCTCTGCACACCTAGGAGAAATAGAACAATGGTTAATATGTAGTTTACGTTACCCGCAGGGTTCTAAAGTATAAGTGAACCAAATTTGGCGTAAATTGGCCAAACGGTGTAGATTTGTGTAGAGAACAGAAAGACAGACATCAACTCTGCTTTATATATAGACTAGCTGAATTGCCCGGCGTTGCTAGGATTGAATTGTTTATAATTGATCGTAATATTACTCAATATTATTTCTATGGAGATTTCGAATTGTTTTTAGTTCCCTGCAGACCCAAGACAAATCGAACGGGGTTAATATATAGCCTATGTATTTCACAGAATTTTAAAGAATGAATGATGTACCAAATTTAGTGTGAATTGGTCTGACATGGATCGTATAAATACGCAATGTTATTCCTATGAGGATTTCGAATTGTCTTTAGCCCCCTGTACCATATCGACGTTAAAAAAGACCACTTGCTATAAAAATTATCTTATATTAACATAAAAATTTACTTCCAATAATAAAGTTACAGTATAAGAATTTACAGACGGGATACAAAAACAATATGATACTGAGCGATTTTCAGCGCAACCGCACCCATCTGCGATTGAACCATACTCTAAGATTCTAAAAAATTCAAAGGTCATCTTGAGAGGCGACTCCTGTAGATGTTAACTCTGACGTCATCTGCACAGCCAGACCGGGAGAGAGCGCCCCCTAGCAAGTGCTCTGTCCTGGATGACGGGACGTTACACCCCTCTGCACACTCAAGACAAATTGAACGGGGTGAATTGAATAGTGACACAAGTAAATAAAATCGAATTTTCAGGTTTTGATGGTAAGTATTTCAAAAAAATAATCTCTATTATTTGGAATAATGACGTTTCGCGTGTTGCACAAAATAGCCAATCCATGGCAGAAGTGTCGGTTTGTAATTTGGCGCGAACGCCATATTGTTTATTGAGAACAGTATCACAATAACCAGTTGGAATCACACATTCAAGAAGTTAAGTTATGATTTTTGTATACAGTCACATTTCAAATAAAATCTGTTTTTGGCTGGAGGATATATCTAGAATAGTGACACATTTTTAAGATCTGTCACTTTTCCATAAAAATACACTGCTGGCCACCGTAAATGCAACACCCTGAAGGAAGCATGCAAATAATATGAAATTTACAACATGCATTAGCGGAGGTGAGATATGCAAATGATTAGAATTTCAGCGCAGACGCACATCACGCGCGCCTGTGGCGCCACTTCAAAGCGCTATTTAAGGCTTGGAGATTTCGACGCTTTCAAGTACGGCAATTGTGTTTTTCTTGTGGTTTTTTCAAAAAAACGATCAATTATGCCTCGTAGAAAACAGCGATCATCTTTTGATCAAGTATCCGAGTTCGACAGAGGAAGGATAGTGGCCTACCGAGATTGTGGATTATCTTTCAGGGAAATCGGTAGTCGTGTTGGACGAAACCAAACAACTGTAATGCGGATATGGGATCGTTGGATGCAGGAGGGTACGACGGACCGACGTGTTCGATCGCATCCACCTCAGTGCACCACTTCACGTGATGACAGACATATTGTGCGTATGGCAGTGACGGATCGCTCAGCCACATCACGAACCATAGCACAGCACATTCAGTCTGTACCGCATCATCCAGTGTCTGCGCGTACCATTCGACGCCGTTTACAGCAGAGTGGTCTGTCCGCAAGACGTCCATTGCTTCGTCTACCCTTGACGCAGAACCACAGACGTTTCCGCCACCAATGGTGCGATGAAAGAAGGATGTGGACGGCAGAATGGAATGAAATTGTCTTTACTGACGAGTCACGCTTCTGTCTGCAACACCACGATGGTCGGATTCGAGTCTGGAGACACCGTGGAGAGAGGATGCTGAACAGCTGCGTTATGCACCGCCACACTGGTCCTGCACCGGGTATTATGGTATGGGGCGGTATTGGATATCACTCTCGCACTCCTCTAGTACGCATTGCCGGTACTTTAAACAGCCAGCGCTACATCTCCGAGGTGTTGGAGCCAGTTGTCCTTCCTTACCTTCAGGGCTTGCCCACAGCCATATTTCAACAGGATAATGCGCGACCACACGTGGCACGCATTGTCCAAGGGTTCTTCGTCAATCGCCAGATTGAATTGCTTCCCTGGCCAGCTCGCTCTCCGGATCTTTCGCCGATAGAAAACATGTGGTCCATGGTTGCTCAACGATTGACCCAGAATACATCCCCAGCTGCCACACCAGATCAACTTTGGCAACGTGTGGAAGCTGCTTGGTCTGCTGTACCCCAAGAACACATCCAAAGTCTCTTTGAATCAATGCCGAGGCGTGTGGCAGCGGTGATCTCCAACAATGGCGGCTACTCTGGCTACTGATTTTGGCAGGAACCACACTTCACAGAAGTCTATAAATTTAATCATTTGATACTTGGTCAACATGTTATCTACAAAATAAATTTTGTTGTGATATCTCTTGTCTTTCTTGGTGTTGCAATTTGGGTGGCCAGCAGTGTATTATATTAGTTTGCTTCCGCTTTTTTTAGTGTCGAATAGTGCAATATTTAGTGTTATGTCATTATTTCCCTTCGGTAATTTCAGTGGATTTTCAGTTCTGCCAATATTCTATAAAAGTTTAAGTCATTTGTTCAATGTCAAGATGAAGGATTTTGAATTGAGCCATTGTTTCTAAAAAGTTTTGCTAACGCCTTGCCTGTATTCTGTTTTAGTCCAGTGTTTTGCGCACTGGGCGAGGAAAGTTGCTATTAACACTGGTGAAAGAGGGTCAAGTTTTATACGGAAGTGGAACACAGCAATGGAGAGTAAAAAATGTGCTGGAATCAGTTGAAAGAACTGATGTGATTGCGATTAATGAAGGAGAGACGACGTCGAAGCTTTTTCACTACAGCCTACTACTAAGACACCTTTAAATACTGTACCAGATAGGTAAGCTGTTAGGGCTAAAGAAAAGAGCTGTGAAGCCACCATGTGATGCTAAATGTAAGCTGAAATGTTCAGAAAAATTTAGTGAATCTGAAAGACAAGCTGTGTTTCAATCGTGTTGGAAATTGGGATGTTTAGAAGGTCTGAGCAACTTTCTTCGGCGGTTCATGGAAACTTTGATCTCGAAATATCAGTATAAAAAAGAACGAAGCACACGTAGGAACAACCAAGCATTCTTCCTAAGGAAAGGGGAAGAAAAAATTCTAATATGCAAACAATTTCTAAAGAACAGACTGGATATTAATGATAGAACTATGCGTACAGTACTGGAAAAATCCGACACGACAGGAAACGCTGTTCTAAAAGATGCAAGAGGTCATCATGGAAACCACGCCACGATTGCTGCTCCATTAAAAGAACGTGTTCGCCAACACATTAACTCTATACCCAGAATTCCTAGTCATTATTGTCGCTCTTCTTCAAGTACATTGAAGGGGTAAAATCAATAAGCAAACTTTACAGGGACTATGGCCAACAGCAAAAAGACAAAAATAGGATTGTGTTAAATATTTGATCTACTACCAGTATTCAACTACGAATTTAACATTGCATTTTATAATTTAAAAAAAGATCAATATGATCAGTGTGCGATGTATGAAAACAGTCAGGACGATTAGAAAGAGAAACTAAGAGAATCCCATGAAAATCACGTGCTGGAGAAGGACTTACCGCGTCAGAAAAAGAATGATGACAAGAATAACTCTTTGAACACCATTGTTGCAACCTTTGATTTACAAGCTGTTCTTCAGTGCCCCAATGGAGGCAATTCTTTTTACTATGTTTCATAACTGGCAGTTTACAATCTAACGTTTCACAGGCTTAAGGATGGCGTCGTGACTTGTTACGTGTGGAATGAAACAGAAGGGAAAAACGGGGAACTACCGGAATAGGCACTTGCATTTTCAAGTTCCTAGGAAGACTAGAATGTGAATCAGGTGTTGAAGGGTTAGACGTAATCCTTTACTCAGATAATTGCTGTGGTCAACAAAAGAAACAACCATAGTAGCTCTGTGTACGTCGAAGCTTTAAAACTGCTGAAGTTTTTAAATAGTATAGCACATAAATTTTTAATAAAGGGACACACACACATACAATGAAAACGATAGTGTTCACTCCGCCATTGAAGGCCAAGTCGAGAGATCTTTGAAAAATGGCCCTATCTTCCATCCATCTTAGTATGTGACCTTAATAGTTGTGCGAAAAAAACCGACAACCCGTATAAAGTCATCGAACTAAATCACTGATTTTTACGGCTTCAAGGCGTTACCTCAACCATTTTTGGCAACATTCAAGGTGAAAGACTTAAAAGTGATCAAATTAAAAGGTGGCGAAAACGTAATGTTCACAAAGGAGTCCTATGAGGAAGATAGTTGGACAGAGGAAAAATTAGTTGGGTCTGGAGAAAGGACAAGGAACAAAAAAGTGAGAAGAAATTGAAGGAACTATCCGGGGGCTAGGCTGCCGTTTAGTGAAAAGAAGGGACTCATAGACCTTCTGAAAAGGTCTATCATTCCTCAAGTTTACTATAATTTTTATGTCATTGTAATTTTTGCATTTTTTGTAATTTTTTTGTATTTTAATAAAATGTTTTTTTTATGTGATGTGTGTAAATTTTTTGTACTTTTACAATAATTAAACGTCTTTCTTCTAAATCTAAAGTAGCGTGATCAGTTTTTTAATAATAGCGTCACAACCCAAAGACCTCCTAGTGTTTGGCACAAAACTACAAAAGTTTAAAATTTTTCGAAAGGATTCATTGTGTCAAAAACATAACTGAATTACACATTTTTTGAAACACTTGCGGCGAACACATCTAAAATAGTCTATGAAAGAAAAAATAATTGCTTTGCGGAAAAACTTTGAAGAGCTCTCCCTGTAAAATTGCGTTTTTTTAATTTTGGGACTATTCAATTAAGGCGACGATGTAGCCTACGTTACCCGCAGGATTCCAAAGAATAAGTGTACCAAATTTGGTGTAGATTGGTCAAACGGTGTAGATTTGTATAGAGAACAGACAGACAGATGCCAACTCTGCTTTATTTATATAGATTTGGATGGTGTAGATGGATCTAGTAATTTATTTATCTGAAAAGTATCTGTTTAACCCTCCTGGTGGTCATCTCGACGAGGTATCTCGTCATTAGCAAAACAGACCAAATCTTGATGGATAAGATATCTTGTCATTAGAAAAAACTGACCAGGTCTTTTGATGATCTTGATATCGTCATCGAAAAAAATCGGCCTTATCTTGGTGACGAGATATCTCGTCATTTGCAATATTGGTCCGACCTTGATGGACTAGATATCTCGTCGTAACCACTTGGAAGAGGGTTAAGTGTGGTGAACTAGAATATAGTGCGAATCAGAACTTCGCATCTAGAATGCAGAGCGGTAGCTTTTGCGTATATCTATTTTGTATTTATGGAGCAGTTCTTGTTCTCAATGACCCATATGGAAACGTCTGATGTTGACAGCTAGCGTTGATCAGCAATGTAATTCTTTCAATTGTAAATAATAAATTAAATATGGGACAAATATAGCTTATTAATTAGTGTAGCAACGTTCTTACACTTACATCGTCGACTAATAATCACAAATTTCATGTATAAATAAAGAATTTTAAACTTATTTTTGTTCTTATCAAATATTAGGAGCAAATATGTTGATATTTTTTCCAATAAAAATTGAATGATTTGAGCTACATCAAAGAGTTTATCCTTCCTAATAGTTTTATCAACTTCGTTTCAAAAATGTTTATCTGGAATGTGTTGAATTCCATCTGAAGTTGGGCTAGTAGGTAATTTTTTGGGGGTAAAATATTGGAAAAACAATGAAATTCCTTTAATGTTTCTTTCTGTTTGGACAAAATACAAGAACCAATTTTGACGAATGCTATTTGTATAGTTTTGAGGTTTGCAAGTTATATCAGAAATTAATTACTCTAAAATAATAAAATTTTGCCATTTATTGCAGAGCTCAATATCTATTAAATGACCTATAAATTTTAATGATCGGTTGACAATTTTTCACCTCGTTGTTTTACGTATCGGAATATAATAATCACAAAAAAGTGGAGAATTTTAATCTAAGATGTTGAGTACTGTCCTTTTATAACAAAAATTATGGCTTAAATTGGAATTTAAAAGTTACCTAATCGATGCACCATAATTTGAGCTATCTTGTGGACCTTAAAAATTCAAAACCAGTATTATGGAAAAAATTGCTTCTATACTTTTACTAAGAAGCACAAAAAGATAAACTGCTAAAGCATTAAATTAATATAATTTTCAACTTAAATATCCATACTCTAAATCTAATAAATTTGAAAGAATTCCACTTAAAAAATAATGAGATGCAATAATCACTGCAGGGCGACAAATAAAAAAAACGATTCTCTGAAAAACGGCAGAACTATTGGAAGAAGCAAACAGAAAATAAATTTTATTTCAACCAACTATTTGCCATTGGAACCCATGACGTCAAGAGATGCAATATATCACTTGAACTATTGAAACACTCGAATGACTTTACAGTTGTATTTCTGTTTCAATATTAAAACGTAGGTTCTGGTCTTATTATCCCCGTGTAGCAAAAAATGACTGCAGGGTGGCAAATCAAAATCTTAACAGTAAAACATTTTTCAAACGAATTTTAACTGTCGACGCTTTGTATATACACACTTTGGTTCCAGTGGACGAATAGCATCCACATCCACAAATGTTTAACTTTTTCATGGCCGTTGTCTTTTATAATTCTGATTTTATTCTCATCTTTGTTTATCTGCTTTCATCCATCATTTGATTTTACCACATTCTTAAAGCAAAAATTACATCTTTAATCTTTTCACTTTTTAAAATCAGATTAAACAAAATATCTCACAACACGTTGGCAAAGGTTTGTTCTATCAACGTGCAGAAAAATTATTATTTTTTAAAAATTGCATGTAAAAAATATTCTTATTGAATTTATTGAATTTGGAACAGATGCCTTTAATCCCCAACTGACCCTGCCGACTTTTTTTAAGGATCCCTCAGTTTATTTAAGCAACTCAAAATCAAAACAATTTTGCAAACAAAAATGATTTTTGATTTTCATGGATAAATATGAGATGCAAATTTCGCATTTCGGGAGAATAATTCCAATTTAAAAACATAGATGGCGCAACAGGCCTTAAATTTTAAATTTCGTTCTGTTTTCACCAGAAAATATTTTCTTTTTATGCTTGAAAATATTCTACATGACATTGATTGAAATCGAGATACGTGACGCTGTAAACACATTGTAATCCTGTTTTTTCCAGTATTTTCAGCTTTTTTATCGCGTTAATAAATCAGCAGATCGAATTATGCTTTCATTTTATAGTTTTCAAAGCGGAACACTCCGTTCTGAAAATGAATAATAAATTGCGACATCTGTCAAAGGAAATATATTTTTGCTGAACGTTGCATTTTTCGTTGTTCGCATAGATGTCCTGAGCAAATCGAAACTGCATCGCTTGTATTTAATATGTTCAGCAAAATATTCATTGTTTCTATTTCGCTGGAGACAAATGTACCTGCATTATAAGCAGGAATAATAAGTTTACCAAAGGGTTTAAAAAGGGAAAATTAGGAAGTAAGCTTATTTTAGACAAACGAACAGAACAAATACGAATTCCTTTCAAAGGGGAAAAATATAGATTTTTTTTCCTAAGACAGATTTTTTTGTTTCTCGTTTGGCTACATTTTTCTTTATTGGACATCCAAGGTTCTCACTCATTTGCATAAGAAAATTGAAGAACTTTTGAAGGATATTTTCAGAAACGAATATAATTTCTCAGAGAATACCAACACTAAAAATTTGCTTTCAAATCACGTCATAACAAAAAGGAATCAAATAAAATTCCAGAGACTGGAAACTTCAAAAAACGTAGCACACGAATAGTCACATATTTTCATATATTATTCAAGTAAATTTAATTAAATAAATTTAATAAATCGATTGTCATAATACGATAAAATGGAGGAAAATATCGAAAATGTACGAATCGGAAAAGATTTTGGTTCCAGGGAAATTTTGCTTTAAATGTCTCGGATAGAATTCATATACCTTTCAGACTAAACGATAATTTGTACTTCACAAATTTATTAATCACATATTTTTATGGATTACCATGGTCCGTATGTAACTGACAAGCCCTTACGATAGCGTTTCGGTCAACGATACCTGGTATCGAACAGCAAGAACAGAATTATTATTTTTGATCGGATAGTTATCAAATTAGGAGCAAATAAAGAATAAACACCGAATGATAAATTGACTCTTCGAGTTCAATACTGATAAACAGGTCCTGGATTTTAACGAATTTTCCATCTTTTTTGGCAAGACTGAAACGTTATGTGAGTGAATAGAAATTGTTTTATAAACACATTAATTTATTTAAGTGCCTTCGTTAGGTATTTTCTTACATTTTTCTTTTCACATAAAATTTTCTCTCAGGTCTTTCGTACATTTTAAGGCATTTTGTTGGTACTTTGAATAATTGCTGACCAAATCATTATTTTACATATTCTGGTGTTCGCAAGGAAAAGTGTGACTTGCCCATACTCGTTCGGCATGCGGAAAATGTTATCACCTTTCTTGTTCCGTTTGCGTATGTGTTTCATTTTTGTTACATTGCTTCTCGAAATATTCAGGAAGATAAGCCTACTTACAGAGGTTTCTGAACTTTACATGCTGTTGTGTCGAGGCCCAAGTATTCACGTAGTTTTGACGTGAATACTCGGGCCTGATGTTGGATTGTGGAATGAATGAAGCAGACATAGGAAGTTTGAACGATTGTTTATTGTGAATAATTAACAATTAATTTACAATCTGAACGATCAAAGTGCAGTTTGATATTGATTGTTGTTGCCCAATAGTAACTGTAGCGCAGTTTGGTTCGAATGACACCACTTACGTAGTCCTCACTTCACGTTATCCAAAGTCACACTGGCCCAAAGTTCGCCCTGCACAGTAGAATTTCGACATATTTATGACCCCCTCCCCGAGCTTAGCGTACCTGCGCACTCAATTCGAAGGTCATGTCAGGTACTGACATCCTTTGTCTACACGACGTTATATTTATCTTCTGGGCGGGTTAGGTAGTTAATTAAGGTCGTACTGGAGCAACGCAACGGGCTATTGGCGACGGTCCGGGATCATTCCCGAAGGGAAAGATCTGAGGACGACACCACGTAATTTTGAGTCACTGTCAGATCACGAGGGAACACCTGAGCTGGCACACCACTCTCGAAACTTCCACACCACGCCAACGTCAGGACGTTTGAGGCCACGACAGATTTAACGCGCACCAGCCCCTTTGTACACGACGGTCTTTGGTCGAGCTCGCAACCCTCCTGTTGCTAATCCGTTGCTCTTCCAACCGGGCTGCCGTGGCCCCTATTATCTTCTGGGTATTTCTTCTAGTTCCGAAATCACATTAAATTTTATATTTATTTAAATTCTACTCAATTGTTACCAGGACTTTCCGTGCATGTCTCCTAGTTCTGTTGCGATTTTAAAGAAGTATTCACGTCAAGATTTTTGTCACTTAATGACTCTTCGCTCTATAAAACAGCGCTCTGTACTTACGCTTCTCAACAGATGGAAGAGTATACTGATTAAACAAGTATTCTTCATCACTTGCTAAACAGGATTTCAAAGGAATCTATGTAAAACATCCTAATTTAAACCACAGAGCCGATACCTCCCTCTCATTTACCCATTGTATTTGACTAAAGGTTTTACTTGTATGTCATAATAACAGAAATCACAAGCCAGCAGTCGTGGCAAGAGTGGTATAAGGGAACCTGTGGGAGTATCCATTGGTACTGAGTGTAATGTTGATTTCACAAACGGAGAGGCAGAAAATTCCATAACAATTATTTATTATTTCAATAGACAAATGGCGTCCATCATAAGGCGTGGAAATTGTTGAGGGTTGGGAGTTTGGGACGGCTCTTAGAGCTCCTTATACCAAGGGGCTCGTGAAAGAATGAATAGTTTACAATGAACTCTCTAGAGCAGTGATTCTCAACCTTTTTTTGTCACGGTACACTTTTAATAATTTAAAAATTTGGCGGCACACTAACAATAAGATAAATTTAAAGGAATTTTACTTAGTTAATTGATTGGATGTACCTAAAAATATATTTTGTAAAAATAGCATACGATAATAATTTTCAATGAAATATAAAATGAAATTCCATTACAAAGTAAACAAAATGTTTATTTAATGATAAATTACAAATTACATTTAATGCAAAATTTGAGCTTGGTGTTTTTTGATAACTTTATTTGCGTATATTTGGAAAAATAATAATAATATTCTCATTTCGTGATCCAGATTTAAAAGTCTGGATCTTTTTTTCGTTTTTATGTTGGTCAAAGCCGAAAATCCGAATTCGCACAAATAAGGTGTGGAAAATTGTAATAACGCACTTAAGGCTTTTTGAGATTGTGGGATAATCGTATCTAAGATTAATCCAGAACGAATTAATTGATTCTTCTGAATGTTCGCAGTGGCGGCACACTTCAAGTATCTCGCGGCACACTAAATTGCCGCGGCACAGTGGTTGAGAATCACTGCTATAGAGCAATGGTTCCCAACTGGTGGTACGCGAGAGCATTTGGGGTGGTACGCAGAAGGATTCAATTATACAAACCAAATGTATTGGATTAAATCTTTATGAATGTTTCATAGAACTAATCAGTGACAGTTCAATGAAAGACTCTCAAGGAGAAAAGTCTTGTTTCTTTCTGGATGTCTACAATAAATGAGTATCCTGCTCTTTTTAGTCGGGCACTAGAATTTTCAACTCCATTTGTAACAACGTATTTACGTGAACGTGGGTTTTCAGAGCGAGTGTATGTGAAAAACAAGTACGGTAATAGACTGTGCGTGGGAAACGACTTAAGATTAAAGATAAGTACTATTGAATCTGACATAGAAGCTCTAATAAGAAATAAGCATAAGCAACAGCAAGTTTCTCATTAAGCCTCCTGATAAAGACATTTTAGTGTTGGGAAATTGTATTTGCCATTTGTTAATAACAATTACATACAAATGGCTTTTCTAGTTTTATGGATTTATTTTCTGTATTTTATTTTATTTATATTTAAATACATTTTGTAAAGTTATTCATATGTGTATAGAATTTATTTGACACCCTCAAAAGGTTACAACATAACCAGTGGTACGCCACGACCCTACAAAATTGTCAGGTGGTGGTACTCAAGTATAAAAAGTTCGGGAATCACTGCTCTAGAGGGATAAGGATTACGAGAAAGATTATTGGACCAGGAGATCTAACAAGAAAGTTCATTGGTAGAAGTCGGTGGTTTAACGAAGGAGTGATTTGATCTTATATAGGCGATTTGAAAGCAGGAGAGTCCGTGGGAGGTCAAAGTTAATGAGATGGCTTGAGTTCAAAGGTGAAAGGGGGTGTCAAGATATATTGACCACATGGTGACAAAGACTACGTGAAAAGAGGATCGCTAAGCGACTTTTCTGTGTTGAGAATTATATTTAAGGGATTAGTTTTAGGTATAGTTTCATGTATATATCCGTTCTGTAACCTGGACTTCCCGGCATGCCTTCTTAACATGGGAGACAAGTAAAAATGAGCTATAAAGCAGTACAAGCAAAAAATCCACATGAAGTGCAGGAAACGTTTCCGAAATGCAAACGTCAATGCTCAATTTCAAATCGAGTAATCTATTGCATAATGATTATGATTATCTCTCTCTATCTAAGTGTTCTAGGAAACAGTTTTCTTTTTCGAACGAAACTGACGATGCACAAAATATTCTCTACTTCCCATTTCCATATTAGATCAAGAAATACAAATATGTTTTCAGAATACTCAACTTGCTCGGCACGAAGTTCAGTTCCATCTTTCTTTCTTCTAAACACTTCTAGTTTAAAAAAGTATGGTTTGATTGTGTCGAGAAGACAGAAACCGTAGTTTTGACGTGAATACTAGGACCTGATGCTGGATTGTGGAATGAATGAATCAGACACGGGAAGTTTGAACGATTGTTTATTGCGAATAGTCAACAATTAATCTGCAGGTCGGACGATTAAAGAGCAGTTTGAAATTAATATTGAGGAATAATTTTCTTGATTAAAGGCCTGTGAATGTAGCTTAATTCGGTAGCTTTCGAATGACACCCTTTACAGAGTCCTCACTCCATGCAGCTTACACTGTCTTCTCGACAAAGAAAAAGGGACCATAGGTTGTGTGACGCTCAACCTAACATTAACCTTTGGAGAATCTCTTACCCTCTCCAAAACTGTATGTGGATATTTGGTAGCCCAAATCCTCAGATACACACACGAAACTTCCTGCAGACACATTTTAACAACGCATTCTTCCCTCAGAGGACCGGAGGGTTGCGAGTTCGAATCCAACCAAAGACCGTCGCGTGCAAAGGGGCTGGTGCACGTTAAATCTGCCATGGCCTCGAACGTCCTCGCGTTGGCGTGGTATGGAAGTTCGGAGAGTGGGGTGCCAGTTGTGCTGACCCCCGTCATCTGACATTGGTTAAAAATGACGAGGCGTTGTCAACGGATCTTCCCCTTAGTGTCTGACCCCGGAGAGTTGCCAGTATCCCTTCTTGTTGCTCCAGTGCGACGTTAATTCAACTACCTACTAACCTTCAGTGGTTGGCATGATTAAAAAAAACAGAAAAGATTTATCTTTCGACTTTTTCATTAAAATGAAGTTTATTTGGAAATGCCTTGCACTAAAAAGTATCACATGTATGCAAAGTATTTTGTTTATATGTTACCGTGAAAGACCGAAATTGGAGAATGTCGACTTTCACCGGTGAATGTCGACACATACTAAATACGTCGGTGAAAGATCGAATATTTCATTACATTCTTGTACATTCGGACCCTCACCGGTGTATGTCGACAATCACAGATATGCTCTGGTGGAGGTCGAAAAGAGAGGAGCCGAGGTTTTTTTTCCCGATACCCTAATTTATACTGAATGGATACTGCAGTGAATCGTGATCTTTTTCTTGAAAAGTTAAATGCATTAATTGCGGGTAAACGAGAAGACAATTGTTTTTATTTTTCTCAAGAAAAGTACTCTAAAATACTTTCTGAAATGTTACGAACCTCACAAAAACAATTTCCTCCTGCTCAAATTGGTGATACTGTACGAATACAAGTCCCTGATGTCGACCGTGGTCGTACAGATAGCCGAAATGTGTTAGCGGTTGTTGTTGGAATAGAAGACTCCGACTTCTATAAACTGGCAAATAAAAATGGTACCCTCAAGCAGCTTTACACACGTAATCAGTTCGAAATTTGTAAAGAAAAGTTACTTTCCATAGATGAGATTTCTTTTCAAGAAATGTCGCTGAGAGAAGCAGCTGCAGCTAATTCGAGAAGCGGGGGAAAGGCTATACACGCTGTCATTGCAAAAGGAAGTGTTCCACAAATAAATGCAGTTGTAAAAGCAAGGGACTCTTGTGCAATTCAAAGTGTCATAATAGTTTAAGTTGTTGTAATAAATAAGATTTGAATCATATAATTAAGTAAGTTTTTTATTACTATTATTTTATTTTCTCATTTAGAATGTACTGTATAATTAAGTAAGTTTTTAATTTCTATTATTTTCTTTTCTCATTTAGAATGTACTGTTTGTTTTAAGTTCTTGGTCGCTCCTCTCAGAAAGAGAGGCGAAAAAGTTACGTCACCCTTGTGGCGTTTTATCGCGACTGAAATACGGAGAAGAAAATATAAATCTCCGACATGTTCAACATTCACCATTAGTGCATGGTGAATGTCGACATTTGCCGGTGTAAGTCAGAAATAAGGGTATTTAGCAAATATTTCGGACATACACCAAGCGACTATGTGAATGTTGACATTCACCGGTGAAAGTCGACATTCTCCAGATTTCGGTCTTTCACTGTAACATATATACATAACTATCAGAAGCTATCGGTAAACTCCTCCCTTGAATACATCAATACTATTTTGCAAATCTTATCAGCATTGCTCCAGCTTTTAAAACGTGCACCAACTTTATCTTTCTTTATCAAAATGAATTTGAGCACATTGCATAGAATTGTTTAAGTAATCGGTTTCTTCTCAATGTGAAAGTTTCAGCAGGACTTCTGTCTCATGGAAAAAAACACGTGTTTCATATTTATTATCATCACTTTAAAAAATGACGTTTTTCCTATTGTCAAAGGCTCTTCAAAAAATCTTGAAGGCCGAATAGATATGTAATGTAGAAATCAAATATTCCTTTTCGCCCTCCGGTCATCCATTTCACAAAGGGCCGTTTTAATGGGGCGATTTATATAAACTCTATCAAAACTCTTGTAACAATTGCAAAACTATAGCTGATCACTCATATCTTTTTATATAAGTAACTTAATTTTGACATGAGCATGCGATGCATATCGATCCATTGTTTCCATAGAAATGGTCATCTGTGTTTCCGAAAATAATGTTTTTGGTAACAGCTGAGGGGCCTTAGGGGAGCGAACCTGTGTTTATGAAACACCGCCTTTCTGGGGACTTCCATACTTCATTACCATTGACCTTCTAAGGGGTTCACACTCTTAACTCCACCTTGCAGCCTGCAGTCTTTCCTGCACGATTTCTAACCAATTTTGACTTTGACCAACATAATCTTTCCTCCAAAGGATTCTATTCCAAGGAATGGAGCAGAAGAACCATTCCAAAGAATTTTATTCTAAGGAAAGGAGCAATAGAATCTATCCAGAGAATTCTTTTCTGCAGAATGGGCCAATAGAATCGTTCCAAAGTTTTCTTTTCCAAGGAAAGGATCGAGATAATCTTACTAAAGTTTGAAAGAATCAATATATATCGATTCTTCATTAGTAATACTATTATGTTAATATGTTATCGTTTAGTTATTGAACTGGAATGTGAAATTTTATATTGAAGTGTACTAATTGGAATCCTTTGGAAGAACTTAACTTGGAGTAATTATAGAAATATTTTAACTGCTACCAGTTGTAGTAGCAAATTATTGTAATAGATCGGCCTTTTGTTATATATTGTATAGTTATGATATAATAGTTTTATTAATACTAGAGATCGATGTATTGCTTTATGTATAATTTACGCATTGTTTGTATGAATTTATGTATTGTTTTATGTATAAAGGTATGTATTGTTAATCTTATTAGATATTTAATTTCTGTGAAAATTATAAGAGCTGTTGCTGTTTCATCATGAATGTAAATTGTAAAATAGGACCTGTAAAAAACTGTTTATGAAATAAAGGCGTTTTCGCTGCTGGATGGGATTGCGACAGCAATCCCACTATATACCGAATGGCTAAGGCCGGGACGGTATGCAAATTAGAACTTATATCGATTCTTTCAACCAATGGTTATAACTATAGTCATTAAGAGTGTGTGTACGTGTTGAGTGAAGGGTTGCGAGTTCAAATCCAACCAAAGGCCGTCGTGTACAAAGGAGGCTGGTACACGTTAATCTGTCGTGGACTCGAATGTCCTCACGTTGGCGTGGTGTGGAGGTTTGGAGAGTGGGGTGCCACCTCAGGTGTTGACCTCGTCATCTGACCTTGGTTACTCAAAATTACTAGGTGTTGTCCTCGGATTTTTCCTTTCGGGTTTGATCCTGGACCGTCATTAATAGCCCGTTGTGTTGCTCCAGAGCGACGTTAATTAAATACCTACATACCTGCCAAACACAAAAACGGAAGTGAAGTGGAAAGAAAGAGCTTGACATTTTCAACTGCGGATGCTATGCTATGGGTAACAGAAGAGGTATACTTTTATGTTTTCGTGAATTGAAAACTCATTTGAAAAGAACCCTATTCTTTAATTTAAAGTAAGGGATACAGATCACACACAACAACATTCGATATGATGACCAAGTGCGAAGTAAAGCCAAGTGCAAACTCTATTTATAAGACACCGACCACTGACCATTGTTCTGTCTGCACATTCTGATTCCTATCGTTGTTCCAGTTAAAGAATCAAGTGGATTAAATTTTGATCAGTCTCGGAATCAAACTCCACAACGTTTGGTGGTGGTGTCTTGTATTTGGGGCATCTTGACCACAAATATGTCTGGGGTCGTCGTGGCTCAGTGGGTATGCCCACTGCGCTAGCAACCTTCGAGTTGTAGGCGGCGCAGGTTCAATTCCTGTCAGGTGTATTCCTCCCTCGAAGTATTTCTGTTCTGTGTCAGTAAAACTTTCATTGCGTGTCTATTACTTGGTATTGTATGTCTTGTGTCTGGCGCAGCACGGCCAAATATGTCCCTTGCGCCATAAACCCCAAAACCAACCAAATTTTTATTGCGCCATAAAACCCCAAATCCCAATCAACGTTCGGCGGGAATACGAAAACCTTTTTCCAATATATCAGGGGGCCGCGGTATCCCGGTTGGAAGAGTAGAGGATAAGCAACCGGAGTGCTGCGAGGTCGATACTCGATCCAATCTAGATTGTCGTACACGTTAAATCTGCTGTGGCCTCAAATGCTCTCACGTTGGCGTGATGTAGAAGTTTGGAGAGTGGGGTGCCAGCTCTGGTGTTGACCTCGTCATCTGACCGCGGCTCGAAATTACGATGTGTAGTCTTCGAATCTTTCCCTTCGGGATGGATCCCGGACCGCCGCCAGCGTGTTGCTCCAGTGAGACGTTAATTCAACTACCTACCTTTACATTCGACCCCGTTTCCTTCACAATCGTTCATAATCCTTCTGATTGCAGTCATGAAGTTGTCCATCCTTACTCTAGCATTGTAGCTGAATGTGACTTCGTAAGGGAAAGACGTATTGAAGTTTAATGAAATGAGCACAGTTTCATGCTATTTCTTCCGCTCCTTCGGTTTTGAAGATCTGACACGTGGTCATGGGAAAACGCAGGAAACCTGATGCGGGACAAATTATTGTTTTGGGGTAGTTGAATTAACGTCTCTCTGGAGCAGCGCAAAGGGGTATTGGAGACGGTCCGGGATTAATCCGGCAAGGGAAGATGCGAGGACTGCACTTCGTAATTTTAAATCACGATCAGATGACGAGGTCACACCTGAGCTGGCACCCCATTTCCCAAACTTCCACACCCCGCCAACGTGAGGACATTTGAGGCCTCGACAAATTTAACGTGCACCAGCCCGTTACATACACGACGGTCTTTCGCTGGATTGAGTTTCGAACTCTCAACCCTCCGGTTGCTAATCCGCTACCGCGGTCCCATTGTTGTTTCAGCTGTGATTATCCAACGTCATTGAAAACACTAGTCTGCGCTTCGAAAACCAATCATCCCAAGTCGATTCATCAGCCCATGTAGTTTGCCCTTCTGAGATCTAACAACAGCTACTCCGCCCACAAGATCTGTCTATAAAACACGAAGGTAGATGAAGACATTATCGGCATCATTACCCAAATCTCAAATTTCACAAACTATGCATTAATGCACAAATTATTCAAGTGGATTGCTCTTAAAATATCATTTCTCCATATCAATTGAAAACAAAATATGCTTTTTCCATATCAATTGTAAACAATCTTTTAAACAGCTCTCTGAACTACCTCTCTCGATACATAAGTTGAATGATCAAAAATATCATTCAGTCCTTCAAAACCTTTTGAAGAAATGAAACGAAGCCATTTCTTGTTCGGCATTGGCATTTGATATTTTATTTAAAACGATGGCCAATCAGAGATTGCATTCACACAGAAAAGAACGCAAGTCTTACATGAGCACACCGGAAACGGAACAGTATCAGAAATCACCTGGTCACGTCTGGAACATAAACCTTTCATTGTTTCCAAATTTCTGTTCTGAATCTTGTTCTACGAGGAACATTTTGAGTGGAATCAATCACATTTGAGAGTTACGAGCTGTGCGTGGTGAATAAATGGAGTATACTTGAAAAAATCATTCGATGTTACTAGGTATGAAGAAAAAGGTTCCGAGCAGTACACTGCTCTGTAGATATACATTTTCTGCAGAAATGTTTCCGAATTCGATTCTTGCTTACAAATATCTCCATCTTCTTTAACAATAACACTGATATATGTAGATAATCTACTATTCCCCATAGCAGCTAAAATCTAACTAGTTTCTAATGTTTGAAGTTTTAGTTGACTACTGGTATTGGAAAATAACAGTTAGCAACTGTTATGAGACTTTTCCTGAAAAATTAAACGTAGGTGGCGTTAGTGTATTTGAGAAAGAACGCGCTTCCTGCAGGTAATCCGTATTGGGTAACCGGAAGTATAATCCTCCGCTTCCGGTGGTTCGTCGCCTATTCTGAAAATCTTTCTTATTGATAACGTTAACAGATTTTGATAAATCTGAAAAACAAACTTTTAAAATGACGGAACAAACTATAAAGTGAATAAGTTTTATTAAACAATATTAAATTTTTTACAAATTTGGTAAGAATAAATGTCGAAATCAAACAATTTCTATTTGTTTAAATTAACCGTTAATATCAATTTCTAACTGTTAATAACTTAAATTTATTCACGAGCTGTTAGTGTTAGTACTGTTAACGAAGGTATTCATTTTAGCAATTAATAACAAGTGTTATGTATCGCAAATTAGAAATAATAGTATGCACATTTGCTCATCTTTACTACATTGATGCACTGCTTGTATATTATTTCTGAAGAGTTGTAAAAATTCATTTTTGCGAGTTTGAATGTTTAACATTTATTGTATATGAACATATTTTTATAATCGTGTCATTTACTGTCCGATCTTTTTATTTGTTATAAGCAGGTTTTTCTCGACCCGCGATGTATCACTCCCCTCTGTATATCACGCTTTTTCTTGCCACCCAAGAAGTGCAATATATCGATGTGGTTATTGTATTTCATTTGTAAATATTTGGAGAGAGGGTTTATCCTACATCGCTGATCTTTTCTTTTCCCATAGGGTTTAGTCTTTGTAAATACGGAGATCACGCTCTCGGGGCACCCAAACGATCTTTTCCTACTTTCATCCCACTACTTTGTTCCAAAAATCCCTCTTTTTTCCCCTTTCACGACATTGTTTACATGACGTTATCTTGTGTTTTGCACGGCTTGGCCAAATATGGCCCTTGTGCCTTAAACTCAAAAACCAATTAACCTGGCCGTCCTCCCGTGAAAGATTAGAAATAAATTTAAAAAAACTTTCTTATGAATAGTTGATTTTATAACAGAAATCATAAATAAAGTAGCTTCAGTAGGAACTTGATTCTCTGAGTGGACCAGGTCATCTCGGATAACCAGGTAGGTAGGTTAGGTATTTTAATTAACGTCGAACTGGAGCAACACAACGGGCTATTGGCGACGGTCGGGGATCAAACCCGAAGGGAAAGATCCGAGGATAACACCACGCAATTTTGAACCACGGTCAGATGACGAGGTCACACCTGAGCTGGCACCCCACTCTCCAAACCTCGAATAATCAGACTCGGATAATTCGGACGTATTAACACAAAATAGCCTATATGAAATTCCGAAACAAATTACTGCACTACATCTTTCTTCTGATAAAGATACATAAGACCAAGATTCCGAACAATCTACACTGGTATCTGTGCCCCAGTATTGTATTTATTGTGAAAACAACAATAAATCTGGACTTGAGTTACGTACCTTTAAAAATTGCTTGCAAAATATGGCTCTTGCGCCACAAAACCCCCAAACAACTAACCAACCAGGAAAAACACTTCACGATTAAATGAAAGTTACGAATATAGAAGCTTAAAAAAACAAGTTTCTATTCTACGCCATCTTTGTTTTGAGCTTCAACGAAAAAAACGCAAAAGAAACTCGGTTCGTTGGGCGCATTAGCTGTTTTAGTTTAGGCGGTTTATGGAACACTGGGTTTGCAAACGAAAAAATTGGAAGATTGATCGAATATTTAGTTAGCATAACTAGAGCAACAGGTTAACGTTTACGAACGCGTCCTTTTTCTGTTCGTTTTCATGACGTCTTTTTAGAAAAATAACATAGATTTTTTTCCTCATTCCCGTTTGCGGAAAGGAAAATCGAATGCTGAATAAACATCGTCTCTTCTGTTTTCTGTGTCATATGTTTTTATTTTTGAATAAACTATTCTATTCCTTTAACCTAACCCGTCTGAGGGCATAGAGGAAACATTTCTATCTTTGCACATTTTAATTGAAGAGTTATTTTTAATCACAGTTTGAGTGGTTGGATGTTGTCTGATTCTAGATGTAGAAGGCTGTATTTGATGCTCTCCATAAGGGATAGTTTCTTTATGGAGTATAAGGTCATTCATCGATCTGTCTTCGCAGTTAGAGGGAACCCTTACGAAAAATTTCTATAGAATTTTATAAAAATTTCTATCGAATTCTATAATAATTTCTATATAATTCTATAAAAATTTCTATAGAATTTTATAAATTTTCTATAGAAATCTATAAATTTTTATCGAATTCTATAAATTGTTATAAAATTATAAATTTTTATAGAATTCTATAAGAATTTCTATAGAATGTGGTCTATAGAGTCCTATAGAATTATAGTCCGCATTTCTACAAGCTCTATAAAGTAACATCTATAGAAACCTCTATAGAATTCTATAGGAGCTCATTTCTTTTGTTTCACGACTTTACTTTTCTATCGAATTCTATAGAAACACATTTCTATAGAGGATTCTATAGAAATGTATTTCTATAGAAAGTCGTAAACGAAATTTCGGTTCTCTATAGAAATCTCTAGAATTCTATGGGATTTTTTCCTGTAGAAACGAAATTACGATTCTCTATAGAATTCTAGGAAATTCTTTCGTAAAGGAAATTTTGATCTCAGCTGTATCCGAAGGCTGCAATAAAAACTTGTACGTTGGAAAAAACTTTCACTTTCTCCACACTGACAGATGATGCTTTTTTGGTGAAATCTGTTTTAATATTGACGAGACTTCGTGTTGTGTTAATATCTAGTTGAAAAAAAGTTGTTCAAAATTATTTTTTCATTGACAATTGGAGAAAGATTGACGTTTTACTTCCTTTTGCAGTCTATCCTTTTCTACAATTCATCGATGAAATTCAATTAAGTTATGCAAGTTATGTTTCTGTCAAGCCAAATAAAGGTGGAAGTCATAGAGGAGATATAAAAGTAGAGTGAGCAATGGCAACCTTTTTATGTCCCTATGATCATGTGACCAAAAACAGTAGTCACGTGATCCTTAGACTTCTCTCCAACGCGCATATGGTTTGCGCATTCCTTCTTCCATAGAAAATACATTGAAAGTGAAAGCTAACATGGTTCTATCGTGCTGTATATATGGATGTAATTCCAAATGTATTAAAGGTAGAAACATTTCGTTTCACAGGCGAACGATTTACTTGTATTTTACATTTGCTTTTGTGTTTTTCAGTATTTGCTAGTATGATAAAAAATAGAGGTTCTAACTTTGGAATTCTTAATACAACCTGCAGACATTTCCCGTTCTATTAAAATGATTTCATAGATTTGCAATCAATATATATCTAAAATAATGTTTAAAATAAAACAACTGATATTTGAGTGTGTTTGTTATTGTAAATTTTTCATCTATAAGAGGACTTAATATTAAAAATAATAAACCAAACTTTAAAAACTTGTGTGAAATCGTTCTCTGTCTTGGCAATGATTTTTTTTTGGCGCCAACTAGGAGCATTATATTCTTTCGTGTCTTACAAGATAAAAAGTTATTAATTGAAAACATGAACTTAAGTGCATAATTTAAATTGTTATTTCTTGCTGAACAAAATTGTTTTGTATCCACCCATCTGTGGAATTACATAAGAATAATAATTAAAATAAAAGATAAATTTTGAAACTTTTAAGAATTATAAATTAAATAAAATCAATTTGTTAAAGATACGATTAAATCATTTCATAAACCGTATTACAAATGTGAACCACATTTATGCGCTTCAGGGAACCTTTTTGTTCATGTTTTAAAATATATTCAAAATCTTTCATTATAAGATTGCATTTGACAAAAGAGCTTTTATTGCAAACTTCCCTTGAACTTATAACTTTCTACTGGAATGGCGAAAAACAAATTGCCGTTCTCTTATGTGAAAAACAAAAACAGTGCTTGAACGGAAATTGAAATACTGTATCTGGAGTATTTTTATTCTTGTTAATGAAGCATACAACATAGCAAATTGGAAAAACAAAAAGTTTAGAGAACGAAATGAAACTTTTGTTGTACTAATTCCAAACAATCCGCGCAGCTGGAAAAAAGTTCCTTTTGTAAAAACATCTGCTTTTAACACCCTGAATTTCTTTGCTTAATGTTTAAATAAACCTAACATTAAAATTTAATTATTTTCCACTTTTAATCCAGTTTCATCTTTATTCCTTATATAATTTAATCTTGAGATAAATCATACTGAATTAGATTGTTTCGAACAATATTTGTGGACATTTCAATGCTTATATCGTTCTTTAACTCGATAAAAAAGCTTGGTGGTGATAAAAACACATTCCACAGCGAAATGAAATCCTCCACTCTTGTTTTCTACCGGAAAAGGAGACACTCTTTTTGATTTCTTCTCTCTAAGTAGAGTATTTGAACGAATTAAATATATTTGTGAAAATTTATGCACGCATAAACATGCTCCTCCAATCTAGCGAAACATTTATTTCCTACATTTTGTAAGCTGAAAAAGAAACTATTTTTTTTAAAGTATTAAATTTATGATAACAAACTTTTAAGGTATTGTTCTTCAAACTATAAACATAATTTTGTATTTATGATTTAAAGAACTATAAGTGAAACAATTTATATTTATACTTGCAATAAGGACTTGTAAAGATGTGTACCTGTTGAAAATTCATTTATTCAGTTCTTATGTATTTAAAATTATTATTTTGTTCCATCTATTAGTTTTCCCAAAGATGAAGAAAGAAGATGGCTAGCAAATGGCTACATGTGTTACGGCCAATGAGAATTTGAGCAAAAGAGAGCGCTGTGCGCGCCTCTGAAGTTTTGAAGTGTGTAGAGAATTGGCCGGAAAAGTTGTGCTGAGAGATCATGAAATGATGATGTAACAAGTTAACTGTAAATGTCTTAATGTCTGTCCTTGTTGTGTGGCAATAAATGTGGCTGTAAATCGAATGCTGATCTTTCCAAATGAATCCACATCAAATAATAATTTGAAAAGACGTCAATTTTGGAGCGTCACAACATGTTTCTATGAGTTTTGTTCAGAGAATTTTAAAATGTGATGAATGTGACAATAAATTTTATAAGTTTACTTTTTCCTATTTATCTTTCGTATTTATAAAATATTGATTTCACACACACAATAAGTAATATAAATTTAATATTAAAAATCCTGCACGATACTTTTGCACACACTTCAAATCATAAAAATTGTCAAGAGTTATTTACATGATCACTTTGATAAATTTGAAATCCAGATATTGAAACACAGGTGTAATTTGTTTAGCTTTTGAACCAGAAATTTAAAATTAGACAAAATAGCTAACAACTTCAAGTATACGCGGTTATAAAAGTTACCTTCCATCTTATAAAGATTATATGTATAGTTTTTCATGTCAATATTTTTATGCCTAACTGTCCTAAAATAAATTTGCGTTTACGAAAACAAGCAATTAAGGATCCATAATATAAATGAAAGCTTTCAGTGATGACCGGAACTTGATATTTGAGCATGCTACTTTATCTGTTTTCATTATTTTTATTTTATGCATCAGTAAAAATGTTTATTGAAGCAGTCATTTCCAAACATGCGCATTTATTTTTCAATTTATTCCAACCTGCGTTGACCTCATCAAATTTAAACAAGGAAGTTTGAATTATTTTCTGCTATTAAATCTCAAGGATAAAATAATCTTAAGGATATAAGATAATTTCCCCAACACTTATACAGGTTAAAGAAAAAATATATAATGTATTGAATTAATTAAAGAACGTCAGGTTTAGGACAACTATTTTATAGAAAATTTTAATTAGTGACGAAATACTCGTGAACATCCCCTACCCCCTATGACATGTGCTCTTAATATACAATAGCAAAGGTAATAGTCAAATCAAACCTGTACTTATTGCGCCGATCTCAACGGCGGGCCAGGTAAAACTGTCCTGAGGGCCATATCTGGATAGAGGGCAGGTTAAATCTTTCGGGTATATCTGGTCTGCTGTCCCAATAAAAATATTTGGATAACCGTATATGGATTGTGAGCCGGGTAAACCTGTTCGAAGAGTCCTATCTAAACTACGGTCCTGATAAAAATTTGGAGGGCCGTATCAGGTATGCAGGCCGGGTCCAGGTCTGCATACCAGAAACAGGGTCCAAATCTGCCCGCAAGACCGTATCTGAACTGCGGGTTGGTTAAACTGATCTGCGGGCCCGATAAAAAATATTTCGAGGGCCGTATCTGGACTCCGGGCCTGAGATCAGTCTATTCGCTACAATCTTTATCCTACGCGTACGGTTTTTGTATACGTGCTAGTTAAACTTGATCCTACAGCTAATTATATAACAACTCAAATAGCTAAAAACATTAAAAAGTAACACAAATTCAAGAAATATTCAGTAGTTTGTATATTCGCATCGCTAACAATGTTAAAACGTAACTCAAATACAAGAAATATTCAGTATTAGACACATTCGCATCGCTAACTTTCAATAAAAAAAATGTTATGTCGCCAAGAAGAGCGATAAAAAGTCAAATCAATCAACCAAGCTGAATTTTCTCGTAGAAATCACGTGACTACTAGCCACACGTTGGTCCCACTTTGTAAAGTTCTCAATAGCGATGATCAGTGTACTAATATTTCACGGCTTGGTGGAAGTACTGTTTCTTCGGCTATACGTGTTTCTTGTACGTATTCTGAGCGTGGGATCACTTGGCTTGTTTTTAGAATACGGTATTAACACTATCAAAAATTCCAAAGAATGAATTCAGAATTGATATGTGATAGTTGATTGGTGAACACCACCCAAACATTTGATTTTTAACATCAAAATTAAAACCTCATGCAATATAACTTACAAAAAAGTGAGAAGAATGAAACAAGAACTCGTTTAGCAATTTCATCATTATTTTATTTGTATTCTATTCTCTTTATGTCAATAAAAGGAATAGAATGGCATGATAATTTTATTTCCCGCCAACTATGATTTTTCTGTTCCCTGTGTGAAGAGAAAAGAAATTGTTGAGATTGCTGCAATTTAAATCAGATAAAAATAAATGTTATCACTCGTATCAGGCATGTACAGAAAATAAGGGCTTCAAGAACTCAAGCCTCGGCCCTTTTTCGTCTTTTACTTCATTGGCGAGGTTTTTTTGGGACTTGGAACAGATGAGACTGATGTCTCCTGTCCAAAACAAAATGGATGTTTTCAAAGTGCAGATAATTTGGATAAAATATGCTAGTTCGTACCACATTAATTTTGTTTATGTTCCCAATAATATCCAGTTCGATTCCTCCTTGAGGGTATTTCTGTCTTCTGGGTGAGCAAAGCTTTCCTTGAGGTGTCAGGTGTTGATCTCGCCATCTGATCGTGATTCAAAATTAGGAGGTGTTATCCTCGAATCTTTCCTATTGGGTTTGATCCCTGGTCGTCGCCAATAGTCCGTTGTGCTGTTTCAGAGTGGCGTTAATTAACTACCTGTCTGCCTTGCAGTATCCATTTACTCGATGTTGTTATGGAGCATGCGCCATAAAACCCAATCAACCCAATTATATTCCCATTGTTCCCCTTCGAATTTTTCACTTTGGGATTGATCTCGGACCGCAGCCAATAGTCAGTGTGACGTGGATCTAACACCACCAACCAACTCCTACCCATTATTCCCCATAATATTTCCAATTTTTATTTTCATTTCAATTGTTTATTGACTGCATAAAAAGTAGTAAAAGGCCGAACTTTTTATCGGCTCCTATAAATGGGTTTACAAGACTCCATGCTTATAATTAATTTCAAAAATTATTTAACATTTCAATCTGTATTTTTGTCGGCTCCGATGGATTGCATCTTCTGTGAGACGTGAACAGGCTTGTAGGCCTTGCAAAACTTTGATTCACATTGATTAAATTAACATTTGTATTTATTTTTGTGGCAACATAATTTTCGGGGGGGGGGGGGCTCCTCTAATTATTCCATTCCTAACTAACGTGTGAAACCCGAGAACACAAAAAAATACTTCCACGAAATGCTCAACTTCATAAGAAACGAACGCGGAATTGAATTAAAAGCACTCCAACAGAAATTTCTTCGCTGAATCCTGAAATCGAAAAAAAAATAAAAAATTGCACTCGTAAAAGTACTTTACGAGCCTGGCAACAAACAATCAAAAAACAATCACCCTCAAAAACGCATTCGGTAAACACATTTCCCCCCTTTACTGGAAACGCAAATCTCGAGAACAATTAAGAGGAAAATTCTCAACGCACGCCCGCGCGAAACTGGTGACAACAAACAAAGCACTTTCCACTGCGAAGGCCATTTCGCAGATAGCGTGTGGCGGCCTTGACATCCCTACGTGTGCCGAATCCGAACTCTCTCCTCAAAAAAGAGACCTGTACACACGTGCTAGGAGGAAATGACAGATGATAGACTCAAACGACTTCCTCATTAAACATTCAGTAGAAGCGGGTACTTTTCATTATCGGCGGAAAGCACAAACCGCTGCCAGTCGATACAACACAAAGTGTATTCGATATTCGAGCTCTCGTATTGATCATTTTTTTACGAATTGATTTTGTTTTTTGTCCTCGAGCACGTGTGTTGCGTGGTCGAATAACGCTGTTTACATATTCATCAAGTTTCCTGGATTTTGTCGCGATTGCAAAGTTTCATAACAATGGCTCATCGCATTTTCTGTTCTTCGTTCGATGCTGTTTATTTTTCAGATTGCAGAGAACTACGTTTCATATATTTTGTTTCTGGAAAGCGTTCGTTGATACGCATTTTATCAATAGATGGCGCTGCCTGGAAGTAAAGTTTGGAATAAATTGGCTGTTCAATCTTAACACATAATTATATTCCGGGCTTCTGTTGCTTTCTTTTGTTTTTTAATAATGGCGACTGGAAACGATCGCAGCGTTCTTAACAATTCAAATTATGAGCTCCGAAGTTTTTCTCCTTTCCGCTCGCACAAAAAAATGGCGTCTAGACTTGTGGCGACACATTTGGAATACCTTTAACTTCAAATTCTGAGCCTTAATTGTTCTTTTGTCTCAAACATTAATCTGCCTCGATCCATTAGTTACTTCCCGACACGCATCTCGACAGCCCTTGAAGAAACATGGGCTGCCCTGTTGTGCATGAGTGGCAATCGTCCCAATTTAATTAAAGAACCTTAAATTACCATATCCGTTAGAGCAATCGGAATTTCGTCTATCGTGGAGCATAACACACTTTCTTCAGTACAATTTTGAAAATATAAAATGAACAGTTCCGTCACCAGTAAGGTCGGGTTTTGTGGACACGAAAGGTGTCGGTTTCTGATTTTTTGAAATATCTTTCCAAATAAAATGCTTTGAATGCATGGAATGCAATTTTCCGTTCTTCAAAAAAAGTAGTTTTTTCTTAATATTCTGGGCCGTGGTAGCCCGGCTGGTAGAGCAATGGATTAGCAATCTGGAAGGTTGCGAGTTCGAATCCAGCCAAAGACCGTCGTGTATACAAAGGGGGCTGGTGCACGTTAAATGTATCGTGGCCTCAAATGTCCTCAAGTTGGCTTGGTGTGGAAGTTTGGAGAGTGGGGTGCCAGCTCAGGTGTTCCCTCGCCATCTGACCGTGGTTCAAAATTACGTGGTGTTGTCCTCGATCTTTCCCTTTGGGATTGATCCCGGACCGTCACCAATAGCCCGTTGTGTTGCTCCAGTGTGACGTTAATTAAAATACATCTCAATATTCTCGGAAATTGTTTATTATTTAATACAGGAAACTATTTATCTATCATGTTCCTTATGGATAGATTCCTCCCTGGTTGTATTTCTCTCTCTTCTGTGTCAGTAAAACCTTCGTTGTATGTGTGTCTATTACTTGATGTTGTATGTCTTGTGTCTGGCGCAGCATGGCCAAATATGGCCCTTGCACCATAAAACCCTCAAACCAACCAACCTTGTGGATATGAATAAAATTAGTGATGGGCAGAATCGAGTACTTTTAAGAATCGAATACTTTTCGAGTACTTTTAAGTATTCGAATACATATACAAAACGATTAATCGATAGTAAAAATCAGAGAACTACGATATATGGTACTTATTTAAAAATAATAGCTGGTTATTGTTACGTTTTTGGTATAGTGGTTAGAGCACTGGATTTGTAACAATCCGGTTCACGGTTCGAATCCGCTACAAGAGGAATTTGATGGATTTTTTACTGCGTATGGTAATTTTTTACAAGACAATCAAATTTATTCTATTTTTTTAATATTTTGATCAAGCTGTGATTAAAAAAAGAATTTATTTTTCACAAAACTCAAATTTTTTTTCTGTGTGAATTACATTTATTTTTTTTTCTTTTCCGAATTATTTATATAAATTTTTTAAAAAAGATTTAAGTATAACTACTATTATCAATCTATTTGAACTAGACAAATTGTATTTTGAAGAACAACAAAAATGAATCCCATGTGCAAATTGCTCAATTTTCTGGTCACGCAAATATTTTCTGCAATTATAAATATGTGTCAAGTATTTTTTATCTTGATTTTACAAATCATGATTTTTAAATTTTAGTTTTCATATTGGAAAGATTTGATTTTCTATCATATTTTGAGGAAATCGTTAATAATCACTTTTAACTGGGAACGTAGCCAGAATTTTATTTTGGAGGGAGCCCAGAAGATAAGAATGAAATTTTTATATAAAACCCTTTAAAGAAACTTTTTAAAAGTTTGTATGAATGTAAAAAAATATTTTGATACCAGGATCTGAAAATTCAAAATTATTTATCTAAATTTATCATACAAAGTGACACATCTCGGCTGTTCTAAGTACAAGAATGGTTCCGTAAATATTTACAAAATAAATTTGCATTAAATTATCAAATCTTGTTCCTGGAAATTTACTTTTTATTTTTGCAACCACTGTTTGGAGTACGAAGATATGAGAGGTAGAGTCAAAGCAGAAAAAATATTCATAATCATTTTACTATCGTAATAAAGATTTTGTCAGATATTTTAAAGATAATTTTAGTTATTGTCAGATATTTTAAAGAAAATAACAGCCACATCTTAAGAATGAGATAACATTATTTTACCTGAAGAAAAAGAAAAGCACATCAATCATTATGTATCTTATTTGAGATATATTTTAAATGCCAAAAATAAAGCTTGAAAATTAAATTAAATTAAAAAAAATTAAGTGTAAATAATTAAAAATAAAAGTATATAGTTAAAATTAAAATTGAAAAATGAAAAAACTGATTTTAAAAAACAACAGGCAAACCATTGCGTAATTTACTGATAATTAAGCCTGCCTGTTCGGGAAATTGCTTCCAGAAAATTTCAAATCCAATCCCTTAATTAGATGGAATTTTTCGACACTTCACGTGCATTTTCAGGACATGTAAAAGAACATGTAAAAGCAAAATCAAGAAAAGAACATAACACTATAACGAGAACCATGCAATCTGACACTGCTACTTAAGATTAATACTCTGGTATTCGAATACTACTACTACTAGTTGTATTCTATACCAGATACTACTACTAGTTGTATTCCTTCACTTTCTTTTGTGGCTTATGTCGGATGTAGAGGGACCCGACATAAGCCACAATAGATTGTGAGGACAGGCCCTAGAAATACATGTTAATAGTCTCGATAAGTGGGAGCAGAAACACGTGTCGACGTTTGGACCCGAAGGTCATTTCCACGAGGCCGACGCCATAAAAGCAATGTCTTTAGTAATAATGGGAGAACGGCGGGAGCTCCCTCCCCAAGCCGACTCCAATAAAGATTCATACGGTGCCTCGTGCGAACAGAACGACTCATTGGTATACCGAAGTATACAGGGAGGTCTGTTGACAAATATGCACCTATCATTTAATAATAACCTACATGCAAAAATGCGTGCTGGCTGTAAAAATTTTTGAAAACTGAGACATACTGGTTTGGCGTCTCGTAAAAGAATGAGGCCTATAAATAACCAGTCTCCTGGGCGCTGCCTTTGCTGGAAGGACTTTTAATAACCGACCTGCATTTGCATTACATCAAAAGGATAACCAGCAAACCTTCCATGGTTGGGCGAGCAGTGACACTGGGTATGCTCTTGGTGGAACCCCTCACCGACGGACCAATCGAAGTTTGGAAGACGGCGCCAAAATACTGGGCCCTTACTAAGCCAAAATCGGACACATGGGGCTGGGGGCCTCATAGAGGGTGATCAATCCTCTAATGACCGTTCAGAGGTCGTTCTATTGGCCGGGAGTTACCAGTTGACCAGACCGACAGAGCTCCCGTAATCAAACTTTAAAAGATCGTCGGCGGACGTCCCCACATCACCGACGGTTCCAGCAAAACCACCGCTTTGCCCATCCGCCCCCACTGAGAGGCCAGAAAACCGCCAGAGCAGGCAGCACTCACCCCGGTTGATGAGGCCTGAGTTCTTAGTGCGAACCTACTCCGGCATGACCGAGTAGTCGGGCAGCCCCCTTCCGCCGGCCATCCCCAGGGCGACCAGACAAAATTTCGCATGCCGACAGATTTTAGCCTGGCGGAACCCTCGGCCAAGTGATTCCAACCAGTTACCAGCAACCACCTCGAGGAGGCACCTGTAGCTCACTTGACTCGGGGAGTAGCCCATCAATACTACTATAACCCCCGAGGCCTGCCAATCGTAAGCATTCAGTTAACGAGGCACTCATACACCCCAAGCTTACTCACTCAAAATCGGCTCTATCGCCGGTATTCGAATACACAAAGTGAGTACTTTTGGCATCCGAATACCTAGGATGGGTACTCTTGTAACCGAATACCATGGATCCGAGTACTTTTGTAACCGAATACTTGTATCTGAATACTCTTGTATTCGAATACCTTGGATCCGAGTACTTTGGTATTTGAATACTTTGGGAAAGAATCGAGTACAACGATTACTTTTAAGTATCGAGTACATGAGTACTTTTGTATTCGAATACCCCCATCACTAAATAAAACAGAAACTTGCTTAATAGAAATAGAAATGCGAGTGTTTTGCACTTAAAATTATGTGAAACTACAAATTTCAAAACTAATTAAACAAAATGTTGATAGCAAAACCTTTCAAAATAATATTAAATACATAGGAATAGTTTTGAAACCAGATTCCTTCTCATTTATACTTCCGAGGTACCCAAATCAATTTTACCAATTCAGTTCCGGGTAATAGCTTGATGGTTGGTTTTTTTATGGCCACATTTGTTTACGCTGCCCCATACAACATCAAGTAATGGACATATATTATAATATATTATACATACACAAGTAAAGTTTTACTGACACAGAAAAGAGATATGCATTCAGAGATGAATCAAACCTGCGCCGAAGACAACTAGCAGGTTGCTAGCGAAATCGGCTTACCCACTGAGCCACGACATCCACAATAACAGTTTGAAACAAGCGATCTTTGAACTCCCAAATCTAAAGAAATTTAAATTTCCTATGCCGTCCTCAAACAGAAAATCCATTGGGGGAAAGTAATTAAGAGCGATATATCCCGAATGTTTTAAAAATCGAGAGGGACTCGATCACTTCCTTAAGATATCGGGAGGGAGGGGGCAAGACGGTCGAGCCTCTAGGGCTTGGCTCAGTAAGGACGGACTAGTAGCATTCTTTCACGAAGAGGAGACAAATGTAGCAAGGAAAATCTAGAACACAGACGTGAAATATAAGTAACTAGACTAAGCACTGCTTTGAGAGGAACTTCAAAAAGTGTGACCAACATGTCGACTAGTCATGTGAATGCTGTGTGGAAAATTGACTTAGTTGGCCGATTTGGTATCTTATCGCCTCGTTTGGCGATACAACCTCTTATAATAGTGTAGATGTGTGAATGCGCATGAGTGGCGACTAAAGTGGTGAAATCGCCAAAGCCTACTACTTTCGGATGATCAATCAGTGGACCAATCAGATGATGAATCAATGGATGGACGTTTTCTCCCTGTCAATCGGGTGATGAATGTTAGGTTCCACCCAGCAGGCGAAAACGGTCTAAGGGTCACGTTACTACTAGTTTTGGTCACATGATCCAGGGAAAATAAAAAGGTTACCATTGCTCACTCTTCTTTTATATTTCCTCTGCGATCTCGAACCCTTGATTGTTCAATCTTTAGCCTGGCTGATATTATGCCTTCCTCTGGATAATGTACCAATCGGAGATGTTCGGTGTAGTGGCAGTAGCGCAACGGTTCCCAAACTGTTCAGTTCAAGGTAGGTGGTCGAATTAACGTCGCATTGAAGCAATACAACGGGCTATTGGCGACGGTTCGGGATCAATCCCGAAGGGAAAGATCGAAGACAACACCTCGTCATTCTGTGCCACGGTCAGATGACGAAACTACACTTTGCGAACCACTGACCTAGGGCTCATGTAAACACAGAAGCCGGGTAGAAAATAATTGTAAGTTAACGGCTGAACCAATGAAGAATGAACCATTAACAGAATGTAAGAAACGAAGTTTTTTGACACCGTTTCCTTTCCCCTACCACCTATAGATGCTAGCCTCGGTCCAGTTGATGCACGCAGTTGGAGCAATTTCATTTGTTTAAAACAAATCTCACTTCCCAATCCTTCAAGTGATTCAAAATTGCCCTCGAATATTTCCCTTCGGGATTGATCCCGGACAGTCGCCAATAGTCCGTTGTGGTGCCCCAGTGCAACGTTAATTAACTACCTACTTACCCAATTCTTCAGAGTTGCACGCAACAATCACGTACTGATATATCTCTCAAGGTACGAGGGATTTCCTTGGTTGGTAGATGAACCTCGGTGAAATAATCGAAGCACCCCCTTTGAATCACTGCAAAGTTCATAGAAAAGCAAATTCAATCTTGGCGGCATCTCCAGTTTTAAAATGTTGCCCTATGCTACTGGTTGGTGCTGTCACTTTTCAAAGAGGGCGGTTCATGAAAAAAATTGGTAGTTTGTGTCGTGGACACAAACTGTCGTTTTAATATGAATGCTCGGACCTGAAGTTGGATTGTGGAATGAATGAAGCAGATAGGAAGTTTGAAAGGTTGTTTATTGCGTGAATACCTAATAATTAATTTGTAGTTTGAACGATTTAAGTGCAAAATTGAGTTTTTATTACTGTTGAGAGATTGCTGTTGTCCCCAATATTAATTGTTAGCGTAGTTTGGTAGCTTTCGAATTACACCATTACGTAGTCCTCACTCCAAGGAATCCAAAGTTATCCTGACCCAAAGCTCGCCCTTCACAGTATAATTTCGACGTATTGCGGACCTGCGCTAAGTGTGCCTGAGCACTCGTTCCGAAGGTCATGTCAGGTACTGACATCCTTTGTCTACACGACGCGACGCTATATTTATCCTCTAGATGTTCTAGTTCTGAAATCACAACGCAAGAGTTGTAACGTTCGACTTTTTATGCATGCCTCCAGTACTGTTCTGATTTTAAAGACCTTTTTAGGTGAAAAGTAGAAATTAGTGATCTATTTGCTTGCTTCATGACTGAAATTCCACTGACAAAAGAAAACAAATAGTGGTAAATCGAAAGGTAGGGTTAACGCACTTTCAGTAAAATACGTTAATTAGTTGCTTTCTGTATACTTTCAAGTTTAATTAAATATTTTTACAGATGGGAAAAAAACCGATCTTGTCATTGCGTGCGATGAACAATTGTTTTGCTAACAGAACTGAAGAAATGTTATCATTTGGTAACAACAGATTGCTTTCGGTTATTGTTTTCGTTTGGAAACATCAGATGATTTCTCTTAGGAATTATTCTAAATTACCTTAAACTTGTTGCCTTCATTCTTTTCCTCACTTTCGCAATAAAATTTTATAAATGTCAAGGAAGTTTTTCGAAAGTCAAGCAGACAAAAAAAGTTTCCTAAATAAATTTTGCTCCTTGCAGAATATAAATAAATTTTGCTTTAGGTATCTCTTCAAAAGTCGATTTTTGACAAAAATTCCATGCATCATTTTATTTAATATTCTTACGTTTTTCTATACGAAACTGATTTTATTTTGTCTGTAAGTTAAATAGAAGCGGAGATACAGCAATTTGAATAGATCTTGACGGCAGTTTAATTCATTTCCAAATATTAAATTTCATTTTTTCTCTGATTGTGATTATGAGCAAAATTTTTACACGAGAAACGCTATAATTAAAAACTGAATTTATATTTGCTTTGGAAGACCTGAAAACTAGAATATAAGAAAGTTTTCTTGAAAGGAAAACTTTTTAGAGAGATTGCAGTGTAAGGAAACATTTCATAAATTCATGTTTTCTTCTACATTATTCCCCACATCTCATGAGAGGAAAGAAATATCGCATATCCTTTAGTTCAGGCCCTAACTTATATTTAGGAGACTAAAATTTTAGACAAATGTACTCGTACGTTTTCCAGTTGTAATGGTTTTCTTCAACTTTTTTACCTAAATTTTCTAATTTTGGTATTAAAATTTTTATAATTTATTAAAATTGCCAGTTTTTTAATAAATTATAAAAATGTGTGTGACTTTTTGTTTTATAAGTTGTTTTACCTTAAAAAGAAAAAGTAGTATTATTTGAACATTAAAAACAGACTGACTACGACCGTAGTCAGATACCTCAAAGAGAATAAATTTAGTCTACAAATTTACTCTTGTAAAATATTCAACGAGCATACAAATTACAATGTCTAAGACTATTTCGTGCGAATCACGGCATCAAATTTGCACCCCTGATAATCCTTTTCTGTTTATTTTGAATTTATTTTGCTTAATAAATCGGATTAAGAATTCTTCAGCCTCTTGAAGTCGCGTAGTATAGCAGAATTTAGTTTCCCGTTCTACCAGAAAAGAACAATTCAGATCAAGCTATTCTAGGCTACAACGTCATTCCATATTAATGTCAATCGGAATTTAATCTTTCCAGGAACACAAACGAGGCTACACGAAAATATTACCCGAAGTTCCGAATTCCGATAAGTTGTTGAGTGTGCCCTCATACAAAACGAAAAACGGTGTCATCCCGCATGCTGAAAACGAAGCTATTCCTAGAAAAAGTAGAACAACGAACTCTTTCATTGTCGTTTCGGAACATTCTTCCGACATGTTACTGCTCCCGCTGAAACTCGAGTCCTATTCTCCTGCAAGATGACTTCTTACTACGCTGCCATTCGGCGGTAATAATTTCGTCGTAATACCAGTCAAATGGTTTTGTGGCATTGTTTTGTTCTCCAAGAAGTTTGGCGAAAGATTTGCTTAGAATTTACAGAGCAGCTTTTGTTTATCAGAAAAGTAGTACTCCAAACTTGCAATTGGAGGAAGGGTACACCCAGGATGTCAATCTGAAAGGGGGTACATTTTTATCGTGAGCTCTTTATGTAAGGGATGATTTTAATACTTAAAAATATCTTTCAAATATAGAATTAGAGTGCGTTAACGGGACCGAGGTTGCCCGTTTGGGGAGTAACGGATTAGCAACCGGAGGGTCGCGAGTTCGAAACTAGGTCTAACCACAGACATGGGAGCTGGTGCACGTTAAATCTGTAGTGACCTCAAATGTCCTCACGTAGGAGTGGTGTGGAAGTTTGGAGAGTAGGGTGCCAGCTGGTGTTGTTCTCGTCATCTAACCGTGGTTCAAAATGATGAAGTGTTATTCTTGGATCTTTTCCTTCGGGATTGATCCCGGACTGCCGTCAACAACCCGTCGTGTTTCTCCAGTGCGACGTTATTTAACTACCTAACCTAACCTAGAGTACATTAGCTGGAGACTACTTTTGGAGTGTGTTACTTAGTGACCAGTTTAAAAGTGACTATTCCAAGACGAATGGAAACTGTATTGAAGGGAAATGGTGCCAACGTTTCAATGAAATATTAAAATTTTAAATTATTTTATAACCCCAGTAAATAAGAAATGGAGCACTTTAATAAGTGAGCTAAAAGTAATGAGTAAAAATTAGTTGACTTCAAGAAGAAAATATCAAAACACACCCTTATATATGATTTCAAGAAGCAATCAATTAATTAAATAAGGATATTGTTTGCTTTTTATATGATATGGAAGGGGCTTAAGCCCCCATAACCCCCACCGTAGGTGCTCCCTTGATTTGAGGTATTTCTCTGATCATATGAAGTTTGAACTTAGCTGTTAAGTTAATTTGACCCAGGTCCTACTGAAAGAAGATATAAGATTCATAAGAAACTTTTGGGGCAAAGGGATATTTTCCAGAATGCTACCAAGACAATTGATATATTCACAATTGTTATAAACTAATTTGGTCGAACACATCTTATTCAAAGAAGATATGATCAGACTTCATTAGAAATTTTTGTGTCAAAAGAGTAATGAGAAATTGGAGTCTTGCTTACCTGACTACAATGAAGTCAGTTGAGATTTTGAACAAATTCTCATATATGTAGTAAAAATTTGGGGTAACAAGTCCAACTGAGAGAAGATAAAGAACAAGAAACTATTGAGGCAAAAGATTACTTGCTAGATTGGCTCTGTAATATTGATATCCACCTTTATAATATTTATATCCAAGGTCAATTACACTTTTACGACACACACACACACACACACACATGGCAGTATCTATACATTTAAATACATTTATTCAAAAATGTTCCATACATAAATATTTATAATCATCCTCTGCAAGCGGATACAGGATAGTAAAAGATTTAAAGCTTCAGGTATTGGTATTTTTAATTAACGTTGCACTGGAGCAACACAACGGGCTATTGGCGACGGTCCGGGATCAACCCCAGAAGGGAAAGAACCGAGGACAACACCACGTAATTTTGAACAACGTCAGATGACGAGGTCACACCTGAGCTGGCACCCTACTCTCCAAACTTCCACACCAGGCCAACGTGAGGACATTTGGGGCCACCACAGATTTAACGTGCACCAGCCCCCTTTATACACGACGGTCATTGGTTGGATTCGAACTCGCAACCCTCTTGTTGCCAGTGCGTTACTCTTCCAACCGGGCTACCACGGCTCTTAAAGCTTCATGAAAAAGTGACTTTCTAAATAACAAGAGCAAAAATTTTGAAAAGACTAGCATAAATGCGAAAATTTAATTAATTACTATACATTTAAACATGCACATAAAGAATTTTGTGGGAAGACAAGAAGAAATGTCGACTTAATTACTATGCATTTAAAATAATACAAACAAAAATTTTGGAAAAAGACGAACACAAATGAAAAGACTAAATCATTAATAAAAGATATCGAACAGAATCAACATACATTGAAATAAATGATATTAGTAAGAAGTATATATTCAGATGAAGTATATACAGGTCTGCTTGAATAAGTTTAAGATAACTGGTCTTAACAGATGGACCTTTAAACTCCTAATTCTAATGAAAACAAAATTGGGATTTTCTTTTATGTTCGTCAACTTAAACTTCACCAGAACAAGTAAATATGAGCGATATAGCCGAATAAGCGATACGTCATGGCGTAATATAACGATGGGTTTCTGTTCTTTCAATATCTCATGTTACTTTAATCCTCTAAGCGTCACGCAATTTCCGAATAGTGTAGCATTGCTTTTTCTCCCCAACACACATTAGGACTAAATAACCACATCGATCGGTTAAGAGAAGTCCCAGAAAATAGATTCTGTTGGTCAAGGTCAAAACTGAGTAGAAGTCATGCAGGGAAAATTACAGGTTATAGAACGGATATGTGAATTTAAACCCCTCAGAAGGTTGTCTAGAGACAACACAATGGAACAATTTTTAACCAACTGCGTCTATTCAATAGCTAATTATTGATAGTCCAATGCCATTAACCATCTTTCAAGAGCAAACGCGAGTGGAAAGCCTGAGTTTATGAACAAGTAAAGATGGGCTGCTATTTGACAGCAGTTTAAATAACAGTTATTGAAAAATAACAGTTATGAACTGTCATCGAAAATGTTAATAGTTGCCCATAAATGGTACTAGGATAGCGGTGAAGCAATTCGAATCGAATTGAACTTTAAATAAAAAGAATACATTTTAAATTTAATTAATAAATTTTAAATTAAAATTAAAAAATTGGAGATTTTTTGATAAAAATAAATACTTGAATTTACTTATTTTAAAAAATTACAAATGTCTAGTTTATAACAATTAAAGTACATTTTTAACGGTTTATAATAACCCTTAAAATTAGTTGCTAAGTTAGCGTTTGTTGCTAATCGGTAACACAACTGATTGGTTGGATTTTATGTAGCGCAAGGGGCTATATTTGTCCAAGCTGGGCCAAGCAACTTCAAGTAAATGGTCACATACACAAGTAAAGTTTTACTGACATAGAAGAGAGAAACACATCCAGGGTTGAATCGAACCTGCTCGGCCTACAACTCGCAGAGGGCAAACCCAGAGTCATGGCGATCCCCCAAAACTAAATATTAGCAGTTAGTGTCATAGCAAAGTGACAATAACCGTTAAAACGGAAATCGAGAAAAGTTTTGCCTATCTCTATGAAACCCAGGGTTCACGACTGACGACTCAAGAAATGAGGTAACAAGGCTCCCGGATATGCTGTAGCCTTCTACAAGCCTAATTTCGAGAAAGTAGTAACGGTTGCATAGCGGACGAGAATTGCCTTGTTGCTGTTGGTGATTTTGACTTGCGCACACTGTATTCAACAAGTGCTTCATTATCTGCAAAATTTCGCTGCCCTTAACCCTTTTAGTGGTGTTTCGATGAGGAATCTCATCATTAGCAAAACTGCCCAGATCTTGATGTAAGAGATATCTCGTCATTTAGAAGAAAAAGAACGAACCTCAGATCTTGATCTTGTCATCGTCAAAAAGTAGGCCATATCTTGATGACGAGATATCTGATCATTAGCAAAATAGGTCTGATCTTGTTGGATGATATATCTCGTCGAAACCACTTTGAGGGTTGATCTATTGAGGGGAAGTTGAAAAAATAAAGTAGGATCAGTGATGATCCGAGAGCCTAGTGCTTCTAGGATGCTAGTTGGGCTTTCAATAAAACAATGTAGCATTAAACAATTAGTTTATTTCATACAGTCATTTAAATGTTTCCTATTAGAAGGACAGTGAACTTGCATATATGCAATGATTTCAACTTCGTATATCATAATACGACTATATCGTTAGATTTCTCTTGTAGTTAAAAGCAAAGCTGATCGTGGTTGAATTAGGTGGTCAAACGATTCTAGGCCTCGATTGAAAAAAAGATGATATCGATGCAACAATTTTCTATGGTACTGGTCTAGATATGCCACGTCCATAAGTTCATAAGTATGGACTACGGGAGTTTCAATAATTCTCATTTCATTAAATCTGTATTATCTTAAAATCTAACTTGGATCTATTTTGTAATGTGTTTTGCTAATATTGAATCAATGGGTTTGACTATAACAAACGAAAGCCATTTCACAAGATGACTATAGAAAAGGTGTTATTTTCTCGAATTAATGTTGCTAAAAGGATAGTATTTTTATTCGGTGTAAAAATCACTTGGAAGATTAAGACCATTAGAGCTATGGGGCACTATGAATCCCAATCCCCATGAAAAGGCAAAACAGATCGTAAGCATGGTCGACAACGAATATCTGTTACAAAAATAGTCTACCATATTATTTTTAAAGGCTTTATCCCACATCTTTTTGTTTAACTTGCAGTTTTACATTATATTAAAAAACACTCAATTTAATATGTAATGTATATCTTTTATTTCAGATGAACAAGCTTTTCTTCTCTCGCTATATTGCATCTCTGTTTCACAAACCTTTTATCGCCTTTGAAGAAGCTCGATATATCAAGGGGTTATTGAACTTTAAAAAGAAATCAAGCACGAGTAGAATATAAATAAAATTGCAAAGCAATGAAATCTCTCAGAGTAGTAAAATAACAAACGAAAAATTCAGAGGTTCACGGTTTCGTTGACGTATAAAACGTCCTGTTTCAATTATTTTATAGATTTTTCAGAAAACTAATGCATTTAAAAAACAAAGGAAAAGAATGAGAATTCTCTTTTAATTATTTCCTCAATCCTTCCTTGAATCCTCATTAGTTTTGATGATACAATGAAATGTCGAAATGGAAAAGAAAACTCAAACAATTGAATACGTAGTTGCACTGAATTCCCTAATTTATGTTTACTTTATTCTACAATGAGAAATATTCTTTATTTTGGAAGCAGAGGTGCACGGCATACAACTTTGTTAATTGGAGTAGGTTTACGAAAGTTTCTGTGTTAATTAATAATAATGATGATTGTTTTGAATTAATACATTTACGATTTAAGGGATTGCACTGCTAGATGTACTATATAGCTGTCAATATCTTACATTTCTATATGTGATATTTGTCCTCAGGGGTACATCTTTAAGTATGTACGGGCTTCACGGACTCGAGGTACTCTGATCTTTTATTTTCCCATGGGGTCTGTCTTTAGGATGAAGGAAACAAATGCCATGACTTGAATGTACATCATTCGTCTTTAGTAAACACGAGTATCACACATCTGAATATCCAAGCTATCTGCTTTCTGCTTTCATCCTATTATTCTATCCCCAATCCCTTTTTTCCCCTTTCACAGCATTTTTTACTTGCAGTTGTCTGTCTTGTGGCTCAGCTTGACCAAATATGGTCATTGCGTCATAAAACCACAAAACAAACAACTAACCTATATTTTATGTCTTTTTTAGGACAAGAACTGCACGACGATGAATACAAAATTGTTCGTATATCGCAAATGCGGAATAATTTCATACATTGAAAAAAGAACTCAAGTTTATTATGAACACAAACACACAACCCGATCGAAATATCCGATGCATCAAGAAAAAAAGAAGAAAACGAACAACCCTTAAAATTCACACATACATATATTGTCATTCAGGGAGAAAGGAATTTGCATGTACTAACTAGAAACATAAGCATAAATCTCTCCTCCCTTACGGCACAAATAATACGGAATGCGATACCGAATAATCTTCTAGTCCAAAAACAAAGTCAATCAAAGAATTCTTGATACGAACAGTTCTGAATAAGAACACAAATTCTGAAAACCAACAAAAATATATATGCGCAGAAGTATGCGCGCGTGTTTATTCTGGATGCGATATTCTGGTTCAACACACACCCATCAAGCTGTTTTCATCAGGCACGTGAAGGTCTTATATCTGTTAACACTTGTCTGGACTAGAAAAGTTGTTTTAATTCGGGATTAAAATAAAACTTAGGGGGTTAAATTTTCAAAAAGGCGGCGGATACATGATTAACCGTGAAATAAGAAGAAATAGGTGTGAAAATTGAGAAGCCGCAAAATGGACATTACCATACATGTCTGAAAAAAATACAAATTTCTTTTCGTAGAAGGACTAGGGTTCAGCGTTTCGAGGACCGATGAAAACTGCCTTCCAACTGGAGATAATTGATCCTCAACAACATATAGGGCATAATCTATAAGGGTCATTCCATGTCAAACCACTCAGTCCAAAACCCGACCAACTCCGATATTTTTCGAACTCGGCTAATTTTTTTCCGTCATATAAAAGAAATTCTGGAAATTTTTAGCTTCCAACTTGCAATATTTTTTTATGTTCTCGAATATTAATTTCAAGTTTGAAAAATTGGACAATTTTTCATGATTTTAGACTTACTAAAACTCCTGTACCTCTCTCTCTGAACCTAATTGTCCAATCACACTGAATGAGAGCTTATTTTATAGGAAAATGTACAACCTTTCTAATGAAGTATCATATGACCTTTACAATTTCAAGGTAATTCAATTTGACCTTTGACCTACAATTACAAAAAAAATATTATATTTATTTTTTTCTAAAAATTAAAAGTCAAAGATACACTATAAATAGTATATCTCTAACTTTCTGAAAGCTTCTTTGCTTTCTGAAAGCTTTATAGTGGGACACTCATGGGTTCATAGTTAAAAAATAATCGAAGCAAATAGAAGTATGTAATCAGTACCCATCAACACCTGTATCTTTTGACCTGTTTGTCCAATCAAGATGAAAGAGGACTTATTTTATAGACAAAAGTATAACCTTTCTGGGAACATGGAATGACTCAAGTCATTTACGTGCATGGCACAGAAATCGACGTTATTCGTTTATTGTCGAATGACAACAATAGATATAAACAATATAAAACCAAACGTTACAGGATTCAACCCCAAATTTTGACGTTTATTTTAAATAAGTTCGATTTTAGCTGTAGAGTTGCATAATATTGTTAAACCTACACCAAAAGGCTTGCCACTCTACTGAAATTCTTCGGCACTCTGATTACAGAAAAACAATGAAAGATCTGAAAAATAGATATCAGCTCGGAAACAAAATACGAGCGAAAATAAGTCAAAAAATGCCGAATCGCCTTTGAACAAAGGAATGAATAGAAACCGACGTTGGTAACAGGCCCGAGGTGTGCTTTTTGCCATGCATTTTATTGGAAACAAGAATTGACATTGGTAAAATTGAACGAAATGCTCTTAGGAGTATTTCCTTTAGGGTTATGAAATCTATTAATGTGAATCTGGGTGCTAGGAATCATTATAAATGGATATGAAATGTGAGCTACAACACTTTGCCTTTAATAGATATAAGCAATTAAGAAAGTTTAGCGCAGATGCTAGTGTTTAGAGAACTTTGCTTATATCTATACATATAAAGCAGAGTTGGCATCTGTCTGTTTGTTCTCTATACCAATCTACACTAAATATTACCACTCTACCAACCAATCTACAACAAATCTACCACCTATTCTTTGGAACCATGCGGGTAACGTAGGCTAGATATTAACCCCCGTTCTATTTGTCTTGGGTGTGCAGAGGGGTGTAACGTCCCGTCATCCTGGACAGAGCACTTGCTAGGGGGCGCTCTTTCCCGGTCTGGCTGTGCAGATGACGTCAGAGTTAACATCTACAGGAGTCGCCTCTCAAGATGACCTTGTTTTAGAATATTAGAGTATGGTGCAATCGCAGATGGGTGTGGTTGCGCTGAAAATCGCTCAGTATCATATCGTTTATGTATACCTTCTGTAAATTCTTAAACTGTAGCTTTATTATTGGAATGTAAATTTTTATGATAATATAAGATTATTTTTATAGAAAGTAGTCTTTTTTTTATCGTCGATCTAAACACAATTCGAAATCCTCATAGGAATAACACTGCGTAGTTATCCGATCGATTTCAGACTAATTCACACTAAATTTGGTACATTCATCCTGTAGAATTCTACGGGACACATAAGCTATATATTAACCACGTTCGATTTGTCCTGGGTCTGCAGGGGGGCTAAAAACAATTCGAAATCACCATAGGAATAATATTGAGTAATATTACGATGAATTATAAACAATTCAACCCGAGCAACGCCGGATTATTCAACTAGTTGGTACTATAAAAGGGCGCTGTCCCATTTATGTGTGGATAGGTAAATAGGTAGTTGAATTTACTTCGCACTAGAGCAACACAACGGGTTTTTTCAACACACTCAACATTACATTAGCCGTAACGAATAATTCGAACGATTTTCCACACCATTCGTGTCGCGTCTGTGACTTTGATTTCTTTTCTTATGAATTATATACAACCAATAAAGAATTTTTATTTGCAAAGAAGAAAGGTGTTTGTTTTCTGTACTTTCCTCTTCTGCATAATAATGTCGAATGGTTACCACGGCAACCTTCTATCAGTGACAAATTTCTTCAAAACCTTCCCCCAATAAAACTAATTTAGTCAATTAATAATTGATTTAATAAGTTTAGCATTTCAATTCAACTAAAATGTTTCAGTATAATGTGTTTGCTCTACAATTTAAATCAATGCGCAAAACAAAAATGCTTCATACAATTTTTGGTAATTGTATAACGCGTTATCCCTGCTAATAAAAGTCATATTTCGGAGTCACGGATTCTAAAAGTCTTCTGAATACAATCGATATACGTAGGTTAGATGGAAATCACTAAAATTTACACAATCTAAGTCAATGTCGTATGATGTATTTGATGAGACGCCTTCAAAATTTTTATTTATTAAGTGCATAAAGAGCTCTCAGAAAACAACAATTCTGAGATGAAGGTGAGGCACAACGAAAAAATCTTGATTGTCGCGAAAAGCCGATTTTACTGAATAAAGGCTATTATAACTCGCTCTATTGAACGCGGGAAGTACTTTATTGGTAGTTTCGTAATTTCTTAAGTGACTTCATTATTATATAATGATGGTTCTCAGAAAATATTGGATTCATCGGAAATCTTTATGGAGTTGCGACTACATTTTGTCTCGTATCAGGAAATGCAATTCGTGTTCAGCACTGTTATAGTGGTGAAATTTGATTTCAGATGGACATTAATACATTATTTCTTGTTAAGTATTTATAAAAAAATAACTTACAAATATTTGTTGGTGTAGGGCAGTGGTCGACAAACTCATTAGTCAAAAGAGCCAAAGATCAGCAGTACAACGATTAAGATTTCTTTTGAGAGCCAAATTTCTTTTCAAGAACCATGTTTTTAGGAGTCGGTTTAAACTAGCTTACAAAAAACCAGATATCATAATAATAATAATCTTATTGACAAAAAATATTTTTACATTAAAATAAAAATGTGACAAAACACGCATTTAATGTGAACAATGACCCTGCATTTCCTTGGAAAGTTTGGTTAAGTCAGGTTTGTATGTCGTTGTTTTTAATTTCAAGAGCAGGATTCCAGATGGCGATGATAAAAAGCTTTAGCTACAATTGTGTTGACAATCTTGATCACCAATTCCATAACATTGCAAATTTCTTCTGGAAATGTCTGCGCACCACAAAGCGCTTCTTGATGAATGATGCAATGGTAAACAAGTATTCGTGATTAATTTTTTCCTTCAAAATAGAAACAAAACCTTTTCTCACTCCGGTTATACTTTTTGCTCCATCTGTTGAAATTGAAACAATTTTATCGAGTGGAATATGATGTTTCTCCATGCATTCAATGACAGCATTTGCAATATCCTCGCCACTTGTTTGACCTTTCAGTGGCAATAATTCTAAAAGTTCTTTAGGACCCGCAGACGAAATAAATCGAACAAAAAGTGAAACTTGCGCTGCGTCATTTATGTCACAAGATTCGTCAACAGCTATAGATAAAGCTGAAACCAATTTAAGATCTTCGATTTGCTGATTGGTTATATTCGAAGACATTTTGACTGTTCTGTCATTTTACTGTTTTAGCAGACAGTAGTAACTTTAAATTTTTTAAGAATTTCTGCCTTGTTATTAAAATTCCGGAATAGCTCTTCGGATGCATTTATAAAACAACTTTTAATGTATTCGCCGTCTGTGTATGGTTTACCTCTCTTAGCAATCTCTTGACTAACAATAAAGCTTGCAATATTAACATTGTTGGAAGATTGCACCCAATAATTAAATACAGAACTTGATTTTTCTTGACTCTTCTGAAGTTCCTCAACTGTTTTCTTCCTCGCATCACCGGCGAGGATTATTTACTGCTAAATGACGCGTGTTTAGTTGTAAAGTGTCTCTCCAAATTTGATTTCTTCTTATGCGCCAAATTTTTTTTGACAAATAAGACAGGTCGAAAGGCCATTTGAGATTTGTATAAACGCAAACGATTCGGTCCTTTCAACTTTAAATTCACGGTTTTCGTCTTCCGTTTTTCCTCTTCTTCTTTATAGCCATGCCAAATAGGTGGCACCTAATAACGTGTTTCGTTTTATAACAATAAAAGCAGTAACACAAAGTTATAACAACTTATTAAATTGATGCCAAAAATAGCTGTGAGATCTGCAGCTGGTTGAAAGATACAAGTAGCTTAATGCGTGGAGTAGGTACTCTCGTCGCCAGTCACAAGCTGTGACTGGCTCGCTCTCGCTCAACTCGTGCGTTATTCGCGTGTGCATCCTCCGCGCCGCATATCTCTCGCCCGCCTGCGCTACGTCAACACGACCGACACCCTGGCTCGCAGTCGAAATCGATTCGTGGCAGAGCCGCACTCATGTGGCTAAAGAGCCGCATGCAGCTCGCGAGCCGCGGTTTGCCGACCACTGGTGTAGGGGAATGACTTCTATGGAATCAAGTCATCCGCGCATGTCTTCAAAAGTTCAATTCAAAAATATTATAGTCAATTTTTCTAAATAAATTCATCTACCCCTTTACACAAGAACAATTTACATTTTACAAGAAGGCACAAACGAAAAATTCCAAAGAAACATAATTCAGCTTTCAGGTGATAAATTCTAAAATAAAGCCAACGCAGTTGCTTAGTAACGGGAAAGAGTTGTTCTGTGGCCACGCTAGTAATTCTGCTACTAGTCCGCGCGTCCACAGCGTTGTGAGAACTTACCAAAATATAAAGACTGTATGTGTTACAACACACGTTTCCAATATTTTTCTAAATAAATTTATTTCCTTTTTTGCACAAGAAAGCACATAACGAATATTCCAAAGAAACATAATTCAGCTTTCAGGTGATAAATTCTAAAATAAAGCCAACGCAGTTGCTTAGTAACGGGAAAGAGTTGTTCTGTGGCCGCGCTAGTAATTCTGCAACTAGTCCGCGCGTCCACAGCGTTGTGAGAACTTACCAAAATATAAAGTCTGTATGTGTTACAACACACGTTTCCAATATTTTTCTAAATAAATTTATTTCCTTTTTTGCACAAGAAAGCACATAACGAAAAATTCCAAAGAAACATTCAGCTTTCAGGCGATAAATTCTAAAATAAAGCCAACTCAGTTGCTTAGCAGCGGGAAAGAGTTGTTCTGTGGCCACGCTAGTAATTCTGGTACTGTCCGAGCGCCCACTGTGTTGCAAGTACTTTCCAAAATATGAGGTCTGTATCTCACAACAAGCACCATGTTCTTTTTTTCAAACCAGGATACTTTTATAGAAATGGTGTGATCAGTGCTCACACTGGTCCTGGGTTTAATAAGCTCTGGGTTCGAATATCTTTAACCGTAAGTCCTGGTCTAATTGTGTAAGGATCTCGTGTAAGAAAAGATGACAGTAGAGCAGTTTTTCAGACTTTTTTGGCTCAACCTTGAGTTCCCTTTTCAGAGGTTATTCTCCCTCAATGAAAAAATATCTCAAGTAGTAATAAATTGCAACTGTAACTGTGCCTTTAATTTTTGAAATTTACAAAAATAGTTATGTAGATGTCCGAGAAATTTCAGAATACCAAAAACTAGTTTGGAAAAACAAAACAACTTGGAACTCTGGAACTATAGTTATTTATTAAAATGAAATAACAAAAAAATGGAACGTAAATACACTCGAGTCCTCACTATTTTTGTAATTAATATCAATAAAATTAAAAAATCATCACAAACGAGAATGTAGGTAAGTTGAATTGACGTCGCACTGGAGCAACACAACGGGCTATTGACGACAGTCGAAGGGAAAGACTCGAGTTCAACACTTCGTCATTTTGAACCACGACCAGGTCAACACCTGAGCTGGAATCCCATTCTACAAACTTCCACGACACGCCAACGAGAGGACATTTGAGGCCACGACAGATTTAACGCACACCAGCCCCCTTTGCACACGACGGGCTTTGTTTGGATTCGAACTCGTAACTCTCCTTTTGGTAGTCTGTTACTCTTCCAACCGGGCTACCGCTGCCCGAAATTTAATTGGGAAACGCAGGGCTATATACAGAGTCAATCCCAACCACACCTAACATTTCAAAATATTTCCTCATCGTATTTCAGCCTGCACATGAAACCAAAGAAATGGCGTCATTAACATTTTCGAAGAACTTATCTCGATTGTTTTTGTTCTTGAGAATGCCCTCCGTATCAGCGACCATGCTTTTATGATCGAATATAAGGAAGGGTTTACTCCTATTTCGCTGGAGTCATCATTCGAAGGGCAACGGTTTCCTTGAAGGCACGAATTTAGAACATCGTTAAAAAAGATCGTTTATTTATGAATCTATTGAGGATACACATTCGCCGTCAGCGCGTTCTTTCAACTTCATAAAACGATTACTGACTGCTCCAAGTGTTGGTGTGTGCCATCATTCATGTTGCCCTAATTGCTCTTTAATACACCATGCCATCGCCATTTTTTTCTTCGGGAATTCATGAGGCATACTTTCACCAATTGCAGCAAGCCACGCTATATATAAATACGCTTTGTTTACTAGAGAAAATTAAGTGTCGATTCATTTTTGGTTGCTTAAATAATGCAGTGTCTAAAGTACCGTAATAAGCTCAATTGACATTGGATTACAACAACAATTTTCTTCGTTAATTCGTTATGAAACGTGACTTATAAATCAATCCAAGAATTATTACTTCCGCAAGCAAGTTTAATTTTATTGCCCGTTGCTTGTTCCCGTTTATTTTATTCCGTTATTTTAGAGCTATAAATAATATCTATTAATAAAAACAATAGATACTTTCGTGGGAGCAATAATTTTATAATCAATTGAGGTATAAGAGATAAAAAATGTTTCCGTTTAGGAAAGATTCCTTTAGGAAATATATAAAATACCTCCCTACATAGTCAATGATTTTTTTTCAACTGTTTTCTTTTCAATTAAACAATTTTTGACCTAAATACGTCTTTAAAATCGAAACAGTACTGGGTTGGATGCATGAAAAGTCTAGCGCTAGAAATATTTTGTGTTATGATTTCAGGTAGGTAGGCATTTTAATTAACGTCGCACCGGAGCCACACAACGAGCTATTGGCGACGGTCCAGGATAAAACCAGAAGGGAAAGATCCGAGGACAACACCACGTAACTTTGAACTTAACCACCGCGGCCCACAAATGATTTCAGAACAAAAAATATGCGGAAGATAAATATAGCGTCGTGAAGGACCACGAACGTCCGACCCTGAAATGACCTTCGGGCCGAGTGAGAAGGCACACTGAGCGCGGGGAGGGGGTCCGCAATAGGTCGAAATTCTATGGTGCCGGGCAAGCTCTGGGCCAATGTAACTTTGGATTGCGTGGGTGATGTCTGCGCAAGTGCTGTCATTCGAAAGCTACCAAACTACGATACAATCACAGGCCTTTAATCAATAAAATTGTCCTCCAATATTAATATCAAACTTCACTTTAGTCGTTTAAATCGTAAATTAATAGCTGTAGCAGAACCTCTGTGTTTTTCTTATCTCCTCCCCAAAACGGAACGAGGAACTGTTTATCAGTTGAGTTCAAGGATCCCTATTCTGCGCATGTGCTTCGTTTGTTTTTCTGTTCCGTTAAAAGGCGAATGCGTAGTCGTTCTGTATTCCGTTTGGAGATGTATACATGTTTCGTTTCTTGTCTGTCAATAAAAGTTGTGTCTCGTCCTGAGATTTGATTTGATTTTATGTAGCTGACAAGTGAAGTTGCTATATAGTTGTGAATATTCACTATAAACAATCGTTCAAACTTCCCATGTCTTCTTTATTCATAACACAATCCAATATCAGGCCTGAGTATTCACGTCAAAACTTCGTCACGTTCGTGTCGTCGACACGACCTACCAATTTTATCAGAATTTCCAATGAAATAAAAATTCCTATTCCTTTTGCGAACATGGAATTTCAGTTTCTGTACTTAACCAAATTTGTCACTTGTTATCGTTATTTCATGTATTAACTGGAAAAATTTATATTCATCCAATTTTGAATTGCCTATTCACGTAGAATGGAACAGAAAGGAAAAACTAAAAACTTTTATAGCAATCGGTATCATCATTAGCTGAATGACAATCTATTTCAGAACAAGAAATTTTTGAAGACTATGGAACTTCATTATAAAACTGTTTATAACGGACCTTTCATTCCTCGCTCATAGATGGCAGTACAAGCAACTTTTTACTTTTCAAAAACAAGACCAGAAACTGACGAAGGTCACTAGCATGCGTATGTGTATGGCGACGCAGTGTTCGGGATTCGGGAATTAAAATACTTCTGCAAACGTGTAATTCTATGTCCACGTTTTTATCGCCCGATAAAGGTTTGTGAGTGTTAAGAGAGTCTGTCCTTGTCCATTAGCTACAAGAAAAGATTTTCCACACCATCACATGTTTCAAAACACATCAAAATCAAAACTGATTGTTCATCAATTGAAAATTTTCCCATACATTCAAGAAATGTGTTCTTGAAAATAGTATTGGGTCATCCGGAAAGTTCTGCGGTTTTTTTATAAATATCAACGAAGCAGTACAAAAACTTAAGAAAGTGTTATTGAATCACATAAGCACCATTTTGTTCTATGACTTTTTCGGCAGCTGGAAAATTCCTTTTTTAAAAAAGTCATTAGGCTTATCTGTAAAGAAGTTATCGAGGTGCTGTTTGACAGTCTCCAAAGAATTGAACTCCAGGCCGTTCAGAGAATTTTGAAGTGACCTGAAGAGGTGAAAATCCGAGGGGGCAAGGTCTGGTGTATATGGGGGTTGACACAAAACACCCCAGCTATACTCAATAAGTCTTTGTCTGACATTCATTGTCACGCTGGAAGACAACACCTCGACGATTGGTCAGTTCTGGCCGCATTGCTTCGATTTCTGCTTTTAATACTGTCATTTGAGAACAGTATTTTTCCGAATGTATTGTCTGATTTTGGGGCAACAATTCATGATGAACAATTCCTTTGTAGTCCCACCATACACAAAGCATTACTTTTTTGGGATGCAGCCCCCTCTCGATGTTACTTGGGGAGGTTCATTTGGCTTACCCCATCATCTTTTTCTTGTAATATTATTGTATAGTATCCACTTCTCATCTCCAGTAATGAGCCGTTTCAGAGAAGGAGCTTCTTCATTTCTTTTCAGCAAAGAACCACATGCCGAAATTCGAGCAAGCATATTCTGTTATGTTAAAGTATGGGGCACCCATACATCGTAGCGGCTTACATACCCAATCTTCTTCAGATGATCATGAACTGTACTTTTGGGAATATTTAGTCTGTGTGATAGTTCCTGAACTGTGTAACGTGGATTTTCAGCGATGGCATCTTTTAATAGGTCCTCGTTCACAGAGGATGGTCGTCCAGAGCAGGCATCATCTCCGAGGGTGAAATTTCCGCGCTTAAATTTATCAAACCACCTTCGAACTGTGTCATCAGAAACAGCACTTTGTCCATATACAGCACAAATTTTACGAGCAGCCTGACTAGCATTTTTTCCTTTCTTAAAATAAAAGAGCATAATATGACGAAAATGAACTTTTTGGTTCTCCATTCTTAGCACTGAAGTGAAACAAAAATTGTGCCACAACACAAGCTAGAATTATGCAATGAAAGCAGAAAAGACCGAATTTGCACATCTGCTTCAATCAAGGTCACTCCTTATCAGCGGTAGCAAAATAGTAATAAGAAAGCGCGCTTCGATTTGAAAAACCGCAGGACTTTCCCGATGACCCAATATATGAAATGTTTCTTTTACAGAATAACAAGACCTGCTGAAAGCTAATATATAATATAATATTTTTATCTTAAACTTTCAGTTAAAATCCTAATGCAGTTGGTTGGTTTTGGGATTCTATGGCGCAAGGGCCATATTTGGCCATGCTGTGCCAGACACGATCAAGTAATAGACACAATATCAAATAATAGACACACATAATGAAAGTTTTACTGTCTCAGAAGAGAAAAATAAATCCAGGGAGGAATACACGTGACAGGAATCGAACCTTCGCCGCCTACAACTCAAAGGTTGCTAACGCAGTGGGCATAGCCACAGAGCCACGACGGTATCCTAATGCAGTGGAAAAAGGGAAAAAATGCAGAGAAGTTAACTAGATATTTGCAAATTTATTTTTATACGAAATGACATCTTTGTCAGTTGAAACAGACTACGGGAGAACTCTGAAAAACAATGATGAAATGTTTTTCACACAGAATAAAACCTCTTTGAGGAAAGGGTTGAAGTTTTGCAGTCATGCAAAATATCTTTCTGAATTGATTTCCAAAATAGTCAAAGTTCCTATTCATGTTATCCTATTCATGTTATCAATATTAATTTTATAATTAATGTGTGCTAAAAATATTAAAAAAAGAAATACCACATAGATTGTTTGGTTTCTTTGATGGTTATATAATGAAAATGTAGAGTGATAAGAAAATTATTGTGAAGAGAAATGTATAAATCTGGAAAAGTAATTTATTATAACGATTTCTCTGGGTAGCGTGGTAGATTCAAATCTACAAAGAACAGTCTAGCTTAAATAATAAACATTAATTTTATTCAGAAAAATTTCTTGACTATATTAGGGTCTATGTACAAGGCACTTTCACGAATTCGATGCCTCTGCTAACGGGATGCGACAGGTTGTCGTAAACTCAGGTACGCACAAAAGTCTCTGAGTGGGAGAAAGGTCTCTCAATGGTCTCGGGGTCAGACTCTACTCGTCGGGTGACGATTACACAAGATCAGCACCGGATCCTCACGGGATGACGGGTCGATTCAGGTTCCCTGCCGGACGAGAAGTCGGCACCGGACTCTTCGCAGGTCGACGGTTCGCAACAATCAGGGATCGGCTCCACTGGGGTCGTCGGGTCAGCACAAGACAGGCACGGCTCCGCTGGGGTCGTCGGATCAGCACAAGACAGGCACGGCTCCGCTGGGGTCGTCGGATCAGCACAAGACAGGCACGGCTCCGCTGGGGTCGTCGGGTCAGCACAAGACAGCACGGCTCCGCTGGGGTCGTCGGGTCAGCACAAGACAGGCACGGCTCCGCTGGGGTTGTTGTATCATCACCAGACAGGCACGGCTCCGCTGTCGTCGGGTGAGCACAAGACAGGCACGGCTCCGCTGGGGTCGTCGGGTCAGCACAAGACAGCACGGCTCCGATGGGGTTGTTGGATCATCACAAGACAGGCACGGCTCCGCTCGGGTCGTCGGGTCAGCACAAGACAGGCACGGCTCCGCTGGGGTCGTCGGGTCAGCACAAGACACGCATAGCTCCGCTGGGGTCGTCGGATCAGCACAAGACAGGCACGGCTCCGCTGGGGTCGTCGGATCAGCACAAGACAGGCACGGCTCCGCTGGGGTCGTCGGATCAGCACAAGACAGGCACGGCTCCGCTGGGGTCGTCGGGTCAGCACAAGACAGCACGGCTCCGCTGGGGTCGTCGGGTCAGCACAAGACAGGCACGGCTCCGCTGGGGTTGTTGTATCATCACCAGACAGGCACGGCTCCGCTGTCGTCGGGTGAGCACAAGACAGGCACGGCTCCGCTGGGGTCGTCGGGTCAGCACAAGACAGCACGGCTCCGATGGGGTTGTTGGATCATCACAAGACAGGCACGGCTCCGCTCGGGTCGTCGGGTCAGCACAAGACAGGCACGGCTCCGCTGGGGTCGTCGGGTCAGCACAAGACACGCATAGCTCCGCTGGGGTCGTCGGATCAGCACAAGACAGGCACGGCTCCGCTGGGGTCGTCGGGTCAGCACAAGACAGCACGGCTCCGATGGGGTTGTTGGATCATCACAAGACAGGCACGGCTCCGCTGGGGTCGTCGGATCAGCACAAGACAGGCACGGCTCCGCTGGGGTCATCGGATCAGCACAAGACAGGCACGGCTCCGCTGGGGTCGTCGGGTCAGCACAAGACAGGAACGGCAACGCTGGGGTCGTCGGGTCAGCACAAGACAGCACGGCTCCGCTGGGGGTCGTCGGATCAGCACAAGACAGGCACGGCTCCGCTGGGGTCGTCGGGTCAGCACAAGACAGGCACGGCTCCGCTGGGGTCGTCGGATCAGCACAAGACAGGCACGGCTCCGCTGGGGTCGTCGGATCAGCACAAGACAGGCACGGCTCCGCTGGGGTCGTCGGGTCAGCACAAGACAGCACGGCTCCGCTGGGGTCGTCGGGTCAGCACAAGACAGGCACGGCTCCGCTGGGGTTGTTGTATCATCACCAGACAGGCACGGCTCCGCTGTCGTCGGGTGAGCACAAGACAGGCACGGCTCCGCTGGGGTCGTCGGGTCAGTACAAGACAGCACGGCTCCGATGGGGTTGTTGGATATTAACAAGACAGGCACGGCTCCGCTCGGGTCGTCGGGTCAGCACAAGACAGGCACGGCTCCGCTGGGGTCGTCGGGTCAGCACAAGACACGCATAGCTCCGCTGGGGTCGTCGGATCAGCACAAGACAGGCACGGCTCCGCTGGGGTCGTCGGGTCAGCACAAGACAGCACGGCTCCGATGGGGTTGTTGGATCATCACAAGACAGGCACGGCTCCGCTGGGGTCGTCGGATCAGCACAAGACAGGCACGGCTCCGCTGGGGTCATCGGATCAGCACAAGACAGGCACGGCTCCGCTGGGGTCGTCGGGTCAGCACAAGACAGGAACGGCAACGCTGGGGTCGTCGGGTCAGCACAAGACAGCACGGCTCCGCTGGGGGTCGTCGGATCAGCACAAGACAGGCACGGCTCCGCTGGGGTCGTCGGGTCAGCACAAGACAGGCACGGCTCCGCTGGGGTCGTCGGATCATCACAAGACAGGCACGGCTCCGCTGTCGTCGGGTCAGCACAAGACAGGCACGGCTCCGCTGGGGTCGTCTGGTCAGCACAAGACAGCACGGCTCCGCTGGGCTCGTCGGGTCAGCACACGACAGGCACGGCTCCACTGGGGTCGTCGGGTCAGCACAAGACAGCACGGCTCCGCTGGGGTCGTCGGGTCAGCACAAGACAGCACGGCTCCGCTGGGGTCGTCGGGTCAGCACAAGACAGGCACGGCTCCGCTGGGGTCGTTGGATCATCACAAGACAGGCACGGCTCCGATGGGATCGTCGGGTCAGCACAAGACAGGTACGGCTCCGCTGGGGTCGTCGGGCCAGCACAAGACAGGAACGGCAACGCTGGGGTCGTCGGGTCAGCACAAGACAGCACGGCTCCGCTGGTGTCGTCGGGTCAGCACAAGACAGGTACGGCTTCGCTGGGGTCGTCGGATCATCACAAGACAGGCACGGCTCCGCTGTCGTCGGGTGAGCACAAGACAGGCACGGCTCCGCTCGGGTCGTCGGGTCAGCACAAGACAGCACGGCTCCGCTGTCGTCGGGTCAGCACAAGACAGGCACGGCTCCGCTGGGGTCGTCGGGTCAGCACAAGACAGCACGGCTCCGATGGGGTTGTTGGATCATCACAAGACAGGCACGGCTCCGCTGGGGTCGTAGGATCAGCACAAGACAGGCACGGCTCCGCTGGGGTCATCGGATCAGCACAAGACAGCACGGCTCCGCTGGGGTCGTCGGGTCAGCACAAGACAGGCATGGCTCCGCTGGGGTCGTCGGATCAGCACAAGACAGGCACGGCTCCGCTGGGGTCGTCGGGTCAGCACAAGACAGCACGGCTCCGATGGGGTTGTTGGATCATCACAAGACAGGCACGGCTCCACTGGGGTCGTCGGGTCAGCACAAGACAGCACGGCTCCGCTGTCGTCGGGTCAGCACAAGACAGGCACGGCTCCGCTGGGGTCGTCGGGTCAGCACAATACAGCACGGCTCCGATGGGGTTGTTGGATCATCACAAGACAGGCACGGCTCCGCTCGGGTCGTCGGGTCAGCACAAGACAGCACGGCTCCGCTGTCGTCGGGTCAGCACAAGACAGGCACGGCTCCGCTGGGGTCGTCGGGTCAGCACAAGACAGCACGGCTCCGATGGGGTTGTTGGATCATCACAAGACAGGCACGGCTCCGCTCGGGTCGTCGGGTCAGCACAAGACAGCACGGCTCCGCTGTCGTCGGGTCAGCACAAGACAGGCACGGCTCCGCTGGGGTCGTCGGGTCAACACAAGACAGCACGGCTCCGATGGGGTTGTTGGATCATCACAAGACAGGCACGGCTCCGCTCGGGTCGTCGGGTCAGCACAAGACAGGCACGGCTCCGCTGGGGTCGTCGGGTCAGCACAAGACAGGCATGGCTCCGCTGGGGTCGTCGGATCAGCACAAGACAGGCACGGCTCCGCTGGGGTCGTCGGGTCAGCACAAGACAGCACGGCTCCGATGGGGTTGTTGGATCATCACAAGACAGGCACGGCTCCACTGGGGTCGTCGGGTCAGCACAAGACAGCACGGCTCCGCTGTCGTCGGGTCAGCACAAGACAGGCACGGCTCCGCTGGGGTCGTCGGGTCAGCACAATACAGCACGGCTCCGATGGGGTTGTTGGATCATCACAAGACAGGCACGGCTCCGCTCGGGTCGTCGGGTCAGCACAAGACAGCACGGCTCCGCTGTCGTCGGGTCAGCACAAGACAGGCACGGCTCCGCTGGGGTCGTCGGGTCAGCTCAAGACAGCACGGCTCCGATGGGGTTGTTGGATCATCACAAGACAGGCACGGCCCCGCTCGGGTCATCGGGTCAGCACAAGACAGGCACGGCTCCGCTGGGGTCGTCGGGTCAGCACAAGACAGGCATGGCTCCGCTGGGGTCGTCGGATCAGCACAAGACAGCACGGCTCCGATGGGGTTGTTGGATCATCACAAGACAGGCACGGCTCCGCTGGGGTCGTAGGATCAGCACAAGACAGGCACGGCTCCGCTGGGGTCATCGGGTCAGCACAAGACAGGAACGGCAACGCTGGGGTCGTCTGGTCAGCACAACACAGCACGGCTCCGCTGGGGTCGTCGGCTCAGAACAAGATAGGCACGGCTCCGCTGGGGGTCGTCGGATCAGCACAAGACAGGCACGGCTCCGCTGGGGTCGTCGGGTCAGCACAAGACAGGCACGGCTCCGCTGGGGTCGTCGGATCATCACAAGACAGGCGCGGCTCCGCTGTCGTCGGGTCAGCACAAGACAGGCACGGCTCCGCTGGGGTCGTCTGGTCAGCACAAGACAGCACGGCTCCGCTGGGCTCGTCGGGTCAGCACACGACAGGCACGGCTCCACTGGGGTCGTCGGGTCAGCACAAGACAGCACGGCTCCGCTGGGGTCGTCGGGTCAGCACAAGACAGCACGGCTCCGCTGGGGTCGTTGGATCATCACAAGACAGGCACGGCTCCGATGGGATCGTCGGGTCAGCACAAGACAGGTACGGCTCCGCTGGGGTCGTCGGGCCAGCACAAGACAGGAACGGCAACGCTGGGGTCGTCGGGTCAGCACAAGACAGCACGGCTCCGCTGGTGTCGTCGGGTCAGCACAAGACAGCACGGCTCCGCTGGTGTCGTCGGGTCAGCACAAGACAGGCACGGCTTCGCTGGGGTCGTCGGATCATCACAAGACAGGCACGGCTCCGCTGTCGTCGGGTGAGCACAAGACAGGCACGGCTCCGCTCGGGTCGTCGGGTCAGCACAAGACAGGCACGGCTCCGCTGGGGTCGTCGGGTCAGCACAAGACAGCACGGCTCCGATGGGGTTGTTGGATCATCACAAGACAGGCACGGCTCCGCTCGGGTCGTCGGGTCAGCACAAGACAGGCACGGCTCCGCTGGGGTCGTCGGATCAGCACAAGACAGGAACGGCTCCGCTGGGGTCGTCGGGTCACCACAAGACAGGCACGGCTCCACTGGGGTCGTCGGGTCAGCACAAGACAGGAACGGTATCTTTTCGGAACTCCAGTACGTTCCTTTGTTTCTCTAGGTGAGAAAGCAACTCCAAGCTATTTGCAGACTAAGGAGTTAGACCACTCGCAGGGTCGCTGGTTCGAATCTCTCGAACGAGAACAAAACAAGAACTCGAGATAGGCAGCCTACGCCAGGCTACAAGAACGCGTACTCTCAGGGTGAGAGAACCGTCTTCCAAGAATGAGTTTTCTCCCTAAGGAGTAACCGCTCAAAGGGTCGCTGAGTCAAGCCTCTCGAACGAGAACACCGGCAAGAACTCGACGATTCGACTCCCTTCTTTTCTTTTTGAAACCTCGCAGCCTTTGTTCGCTGGTGATTGTTTGATTGGTTCGCTCTGGATTGGTTATTGCTTTTGATTGGTTGTTGCTTTTAATTGGTTGCTGCTTTTAATTGGTTCGCTTTTGATTGGTTTCTGATTCGGCGGCGACTGTCTGACGTAAAATGGGATCAGCTACTTAGCGCAAGTGGCTTAATTATCTGGCATGTGGGCTTAATCACCTGGCAAGTGCACTCCTAATCACCTGGGCGTTTTTCGGAACGAATTCTCTTTTGTACGTCTTCGGTACAAGTTCAGACCGTCTGGTGCAAGAGAGATGGAAACGCATTGTCCGTTTTTTTACGACTCTGTCGGCGAATTTGCCTTGGGAGGGTAAATTGAGGGGTCCATCAATGAATCCTCACATTATATATAACCCTTCTCGTGGTTGTCTCAACGAGGTATCTCAACAAAATGACAAGATCTTGATGGACGAGATATCTCGTCAACCACTTGGAGGGTTAACTAAAAGAGCTGATATAGATTCGAAATTCAGAATCAAAATTAGGTATTGGTATTGGAAATTATGAAATTGATACACAATGTGAAAAAGGCTAGATCAAATGTTATTTTACAGCACTCCACTTCAGAGTCTGTTGAAAAAGACTAGAGCACTAACTATTCGGCTATTAGATCGGCAACTTTGAATTTGCTATATTTTGAACGATTTCGTTGTTCCATAGTTGCAGGTAGGAATAGAATGGGAAATGATGGCACAAGACTAGAATACAAATCAAATGTTATTTTACAACACTTAAAATTTGTAACAACTTTTATTCAATAAATTGATAATAAATCTGGCTGCATGAACATGATTCTTATTCTTAGATAGATTTACAATTGTCATAAGATTTCAAATTGTGCAACAAAGAATTTTAATTAAAGTAAATTTTTGATAAGTAATTTGTCTTTTGTTTAACATTATATTTTAAGGGGGTTCAGAATCATAATTACACCTTGCAACCATTCTTTTTTCAAGACTTAATCAATTTTGACCAATAGAATTTTTCCAAAGGATTCTATTTTAAAGAAATTAGTAGTATAATCTTTCCAGGGGATTGTATTCTAAGGAAAGGAATAATAGAATCTTTCAAAAGGTTGAAAGAATGCATGGACTTTTACAACCAATAGATGTGGTTATTTAGTCATTATATGTGCGTTGTGGAGTAAGAACAATATTATTACGCTTCTCGGAAATGTCACGATACTCAGATGGTGTATATGATTTTGTAAGTTGTTGAGGGTTGTATATTTTGTACAATTTTTATTATTATAAGTGTATTTCAAATTTATAGAAGCATTTTATTCAAACTTTCATGTTTGCATAAAATTTAGAGAATTTATAGAAGCATTTTATTCAGACTTTCATGTTTGTATAAAATTTAGAGAATTTATAGAAGCATTTTATTCAAACTTTCATGTTTGTATAAAATTTAGAGAATTTTTACAAGCATTTTATTCAAGCTTTCATGTTTATATAAAATTTAGAGAATTTATAGAAGCATTTTATTCAAACTTTCATTTTTATATAAAATTTAGAAAATTTATAGAAGCATTTTATTCAAACTTTCATGTTTATATAAAAATTAGAGAATTTATAGAAACATTTTATTCAAACTTTCTTGTTGATATAAAATTTAGAGAATTTATAGAAGCATTTTATTCAAACTTTTATGTTTGTATAAAATTTAGAGAATTTATAGAAGCATTTTATTAATTTTTCTGTCTGTACATAGTCGTGTTGTAAAATGAGGAACAATAGAGGTAATCAGCCCCTTTGCTGAAGCATAAACTACGAATGCATAAAGCATAGTTTTTCTAGAAGTTTTAAGTTCTCGTGAGTTTCAGCCTGATTTACTTATCGTAAGAAATGTCAAAATATATATTTTACACGCGACATTCTCTTTAGATTTTCACACCACGTTTTCTAAAATATTGTGAATATTGTATCGTTTTCGCATGATTATTTTATTAATTTTTATTACTTATTATCAGGTTTAAAATACTTTCTTATAACATGCAAACCTGATTTTTTTCAAAACATTCCATCCGGCATGCGTTTTTGTTGCGTCGTTCTCTTTTAAATGTGCCCCGAACACGAAAATTTCAAAACTCGTTCAAAAGATTCTTTATTCACACGTGCCTTTCGTGTTCCGGAGCAATTTAAGTTCGCTCTTTCTTCGGTGGAAACATCAGCAAAGGATGTTTGGCAATCTTTCAAGCGTGCTTCATTAAAATCTCATGCGGACTGGAACAGTTCATGATTCATGAGGGCTGAAAGGTCAAGCGCAAGTTTCTAAATGTTTTGTTTGACACTTAATGGAAAAAACTGCATTAAGAGATAAAGAATTAGTGACAAAAATTTTAATTGTGTGACGCTGTTATGTGTACTCATCATGATGTCTGCACATATATGAATTTTTGTTCCTGTATGTCATGTCATTAGTTTATGTATGTCATGTCATTTGTTTATGTATGTCATGCCTTACCATTTTCATTCATCTTAAATCTTTTATTGTTATATCTATTTTCGCCTTTATTTCCTCTTTTTCGCACGCCCAGTTTTTAACCTTCTCATTTGAATATTACTGTCTCGGCGATATAATTGTCACATCTCCAAATAAGGCCCACGGTCCGAGGTAGCCCGGATGGAAGAGTAGCACCGGAAGGTTACGAGTTCGAAACTCGATCCAACCGAAGGCGATTGTGTACATGGGTCACGTTGAATCTCTCGTGGCTTCACTTCATCATGGTTTGGAAATTTGAAGAGTGAGGCGCCAGCTCAGGTGTTGACCTCGTCATCTGACCGTGATTCAAATTACGAGACGTTATCCTCAGGTCTTTTCCTTCGGGATAAATCCCGAACCGTCGCCAATAGCCCGATGTGATGCTCCAGTGCGACGTTTAATTAAATACCTGCCTACCATTTCTTACAGCGCCAACAATCTAGGGACTCAAAACTCTTTAAAAAATAAATATAATATAATATGAATAAAATAATAATGTGTAAAAATGTGATAAAAATGTGTAATAATAATAACGTGTAATAAAAAATAATGTGAATAAAAATATATATTACAAGGATTTGGCGATGTAGTAATTTATGGTCCATTACGTTGCAAGGGCTACTGTAGCAATTGAAACCGTGGACTGTGCAGACGTACTTTTGGCGCGCAGTCGCCGGCTATTCTGAGTTCGATTCCATTATCCCTCTTTACGACATCTCCACCCTAGGAACACAAATCCCTGATTAATTGTCACGTTGGGGTGGTGTGGAATTTTGGAGAGTGGGGTGCCAGCTCAGGTGTTATCCTCGTCATCAGACCGAGGTTCAAAATTACCCTCGGATCTCTTCCTTCGGGACCGTCGTCAATAATAAGCAGACGTGTAGCTCCAGCACGATGTTAATTCAACTACCTACCTACCTTAATTAATTGTCTAAAAAATGCAAATTCCTGAATACAGAAATATTTGAATCGCATTTTGGCTGTGTCGTCGTTATTAAAACACCTCACGACCCACTACGTTGAAACAGCTGAAGGTTACCGTGCAACTTCTTCTTTCCTTCACACTCGATCCCCCTCATCACGGTTCAAATTAGCATTCAGCGTTTCAATCGCAACCTGCAACATCGGCATCATTCCGTGACGCAGGTTTCTCCTTACTACGGCACCTGTTCACCTTGTTTGCAGGCCACAACAATTCCAATGAGTGAAAGGAAGGCAGACGCAATACCTTGCGTAACCGCTGACCCTTCTGCCCCCCTCTCTTCCTACTTACTACTCACTTTCCTTCGGTTGAATGTGGAAGGATTGTTGGCGGTGGATTTGTCTTCGTTGTTGTAGCGGTTTCTGGAACATAACGGAATCGGTGACAAGATCCAAGTTCGTTGCGTTTTCACTCGTGAATGAGTGTTGCGTTGCTGGTTGAAACGTTTGACATTGTCTTGTCCTAAAAGTTCGTTTGATTTTTAACCCTCCTGGTGGTTGACACGATGATGTACTCGCTATAAGCAAAATTTACCAGATCTTGATGGACGAGATACCTTGAAAACTCAACAGATCATGATGGACAATATATCTCGTCATTAGAACAAAATTTACCAGACCTTGATGGACGAGATACCTTGAAAACTCAACAGATCATGATGGACAATATATCTCGTCATTAGAACAAAATTTACCAGACCTTGATGGACGAGATACCTTGAAAACTCAACAGATCATGATGGACAATATATCTCGTCATTAGAACAAAATTTACCAGACCTTGATGGACGAGATACCTTGAAAACTCAACAGATCATGATGGACAATATATCTCGTCATTAGAACAAAATTTACCAGACCTTGATGGACAAGATACCTTGAAAACTTAACAGATCATGATGGACAATATATCTCGTCATTAGAACAAAATTTACCAGACCTTGATGGACGAGATACCTTGAAAACTTAACAGATCATGATGGACAAGATATCTCGTCATTAGAAGAAAATTTACCAGACCTTGATGGACGAGATACCTTGAAAACTTAACAGATCATGATGAACATCTCGTCATTAGAAGAAAATTTACCAGACCTTGATGACGAGATACCTTGAAAACTTAACAGATCATGATGGACAAGATATCTCATTATTAGAAGAAAATTTACCAGACCTCTCTCGACGAGATATCTCGTCAATAGAAGAAAACGTACATGATCTTTATGGACAAGATGTCTCGTCGAGAGATGAAAAATTGCCCGATCTTGATGGACGGATATATCATCATCAGAAGAAAACTGACCAGATCTAGATGGACGAAACATCTCGTCATTTGTTGGAAATTTACCAGGTCTTAATGGACGAGATATCTAGACATAAGAAGAAAACTGACTGGAGATAATCCGGGATCAATCCCGTATAGTATAGATCCGAGGACAATATTCGAACCACGGTCAGATGACAAGGTCACCTGAGCTGGTGCCCCACTCTCCAAACTTCCACACCAAGCCAAAGTGAGCACATTTGAGACCACGATAGATTTAACGTGCTCGGCCCCCACAAACATGATGGTCCTTGGTTGGATCGAGTTTCAAACTCGCAACCCTCTGATTGCAAATCCACTTCTCTTCTAACCGGGCTACCTCAGTCCGAATTCCCTCAGAACAGAAGTACATAACTTCATGGGTGCTGAGGGCTATGAATGAAGGTTATGAACAAAGCGGGCCGCGATATTAGTTTGAAGGAGGGTGTCAGCGACGTATAAAGAATGGTGGGGACGGGCAATCCCTCGAAATATTCTATGTTATTCATAAATAAATGCTGGTTATCTTAATCTATGGTCGCCAATAGCCCGTTTTGTTGCTCTAGTGCGACGTTAATTAATTACCAATTACCAACAACTTAATTACCAATTACCAATCTTGATTGGGTTGTGGTACAAATGCCTATTTGGCCAAGCTGCGCAAAACAACGTCAAGTAAATGGACATACATGCACAAGGAAATTTTTACTGGCACAAAAGAAGGGATGGTAGGTAGGCATTTTAATTAACGTCGCACTGGAGCAACACAATGCGCTATTGGTGACGGTCCGGGATGAAACCCAAAGATAAGATCCGAGGACAACACCACTTCATTTTGAACCACGGTCAGTTAACGAGGTCAAACCTGAGCTGGCAACCCACTCTCGAAACTTCCACACCACGCCAACGTGGGGACCTTTGAGGCCACGACAGATTTAAAGAGCACCAGCCCTCTTTGTACACGACGGTCTTTGATTGGATTCGAACAGAAGAGAAGCATACACACAGGGAAGAATCGAACTTGCGTCGCCTACATCTCGCATGTTGCTAGCGCAGCCTACCAATCCTCTGTCCCATGGTGACCGTTGAATAGGAAGGCATGGGACAAAGAAAGAAAAATAGCTTCATGCGTGTATTGTCCATTTGCATATATTCAGACGCATATCTTCGGCTTAGAGCAGAAACTCATCAACTAACATCTTTGTCGGATACACTAAATGCTTATTTTCATGATAACGAGGAATACGTTTTCATATTGTAATCCGTTCAAAAGATATTAACGCTGTCAAAATGCATATAATTTATATTTCTTGACTTAAAAGCTAATAGTTATTCTTTAAGCAGTTGTACAGTAAAAAATTCCTCTTGTCAGTTAATGAGTTTCTACTCTAAGCCGATGATATATGGGATATATTCATTGGGTTACCCATGGGGCTTGAGCTCTCTTCGAAAAATATTTTATATTGAAAACAATTAAAAAAACAAAAAACAATTTAATAAGTGTAAATCCAAGTTTGGTAAATCATACAACTAAAACATGTCGACGCGTTAATTATACTAGTAAAATAAACTGTGAAAGAGATTGCCTCTCTAAAAATAATTGCTTTCTAAATACATGCCTGAAAAGTCTTGGAAGGAAATAACAAGAATCTTTAAAGGGAAATTATTTATTAAACATCTACATGTGGTTATGTTACACTTTTCTACATTTACCAGTGCATGTAGTCGGGATTTAATCCTGTTGTAGAAAACCTCAAGGGAGGTTAATTTTAGTTTCACTTAGATTTTCTCTTATTTCTAGTTTTTCTTACCCGCAATCGAAATTATTTTGGTTCATAATTGGCTGGTTGTTTTCGAGTTTTATGGCCCAAATGCCATATTTGGCCAAGCACAAGACAGACAACACAATGAGGGAGAAGAAAAAGCAGGAGGGTAGGCGGGGTAAAATAAAATATCATTCGGGTACCTCTGGATTGTGATGTCCGTACACACCTAAAAAAGATGTGCCATTGAGGGTGGTTCATAATTGAAAAGGTTTTCTACCACACAAATGCGCTACCATAGTGCTCATCATTTCCTGGACAGTTGCTTTGAAATTTTCCACATTCCAGGCTTTTGCAAAATCCTATTTAGATTTCGTATACGATATGGTCAGTCAAACCTATCCGGAGAGCAGTATCTGGTCTACGTGCCTGAGGTAAACCGCGACAATTCATATACCTTACGGGTACGGTCCCTTATCTTTACGGGTACGATTTTTGGTGAACGAAATCTGACTCCAACGAGAACATCAGCTACTTCTCAAACAGCTAATGAGAAAACACTACTTCTCAAACAGCTAATGAGCAAAGCGGGAAATGAGGCAGGTGTAAAACGAGAGTAATTTGGAAACAAAGCTAAGAGTATTATGCTACGGTATTCGTACGGTTTTATGGTATCCGTATTACTGTACGGTCTTTGCGGTATCTTTACTGGTACGTTTATACTTTACTATTCAAAGCTAAGGACGCTCCGGTATTCGTACTGTCTTACGGTATTCGTATTAATGTACGATACTCGTACGGTCTCTGCAGTAACTTTATTGGTACGTTTTTTGGTGGACGCCATCTGACCCCAAAAACAACAGCTATTTCTCAAACAACTAATAAGAAAGAGTAAAGCGAGAAAGGAGACAGGTGTAAAACGAGAGAGTAATTTGGAAACAAAGCTAAGAGGATTATGCTACGGTATTCGTACGGTTTTACGGTATCCGTATTACGGGACGATACTTGTACGGTCTTTGTGGTATCTTTACTGGTACTTTTATACTCTACCATACATAGCTAAGAGACGCTACGATATTCGTACGGTCTTACGGCACCCGTATTAAGTTACGATACTCGAACGGTCTTTACAGTATCTTTACTGGTGTACGTTTTTTGGTGGACGCCATCTGACCCCAACAAGAACAACAGCTACAGTGTTCGTATGGTTTTACGGTATTCGTATTACGCTACAGTACTCGTACGGTCTTTGCGGTACCTTTACTGGCATGTTTACACTCTACCACACATATCTAAGAGACGCTACGATATTCGTACGGTCTTACGGTATCCGTATTAAGTTACGACACTCGAACGGTCTTTACAGTATCTTTACTGGTACGTTTTTTGGTGGACGCCATCTGACCCCAACAAGAACAACAGCTTCGGTATTCGTATGGTTTTACGGTATTCGTATTACGGGACGATACTCGTACGGTCTTTGCGATATCTTTACTGGTACGTTTATACTCTAGCACACATAGCTAAGAGACGCTACTATATTCGTACGGTCTTACGGTATCCGTATTAACTTACGACACTAGTACGGTCTCTGCGGTAACTTTACTGGTACGTTTTTTGATATACGCCATCTAACCCCAACAAGAACAACAGCTACTTCTCAAACAGCTAATGAGAAGGATCAAAGCGAGAAATGAGGCAGGTGTAAAACGAGTGAGTAATTTGCAAACAAAGCTAAGAGCGAGAGGAACAGATAGGGGAGAAGAAAAAAGAGCGACATTTTCATGTCACACGTCATAAACACAAGACAAATTGATCTCGAGTCTGATTTAACCCTTTCCCCGTGACGCACCTAATGCGAAGCCCAACGTAAGGCTGGCCCAGAGCCAAGGGCTGCAGCGGCATGTTTACTTATGAAGCTTCGGCTTAGAGGGGCTGTTGTGGCGGGAGGCATCGATAAGAATCTGCTGGCGCTAAATATAAGTGGCACGGATTGCATATGCATAAAATTTGCATACTTTGGATTCGGTCTATTTAAGTGGAGTACATTTCGACACTTACTTCTGGAGGTTAGTAAATGCAAGTTCGCCAGCCAATCCCTAAGTTCTCACATTTGCGATCCAAGCTAAACAATGGGCCGCGCAGAGTAACAGATTAGCAACAGGAGGGTTGAGAGTTCGAATCTCGGTCCAGCCAAGGCGCCGTGTACGTGGGGGCTGGTGCCGGTTAAATATGCCGTGGCCTTCAATGTCCTCACATTGGCGTATTGTGAAGTGGGGTGCCAGCGCAGATATGACCTCGTCATCTGACCGTGGTTCAAAATTACGTGGTGTCGTCCTCGGAAGGTAGGTATTTTAATTATCTTCACAACGGGCTATTGGTGACTATCCGGGATCGATCCCAAAGGGAAAGAACCGAGGACAACGCCACGTAATTTTGAACCACGGTCAGATGACGAGGTCACGGTTACGCTGGCACAAACTTCACACCACGCCAACGTGAGGACATTTGAGGACACGAGGGATTTGACGTGCTCCAGCCCCCGTTGTACATAACGGTCTTTGGTTGGATTCGAACTCGCAATCCAACTTTCTAATCCGTTAATCTACCTACCGGGCTACCACGGGACCATTATTGATACAGGAGAAGGACTGTTATGGCATCAACAGCGGTCCACGTTTATTTAATTGAAAAAATATTGTAAATATTTTTAAATAAATTTATTTACCTTTTGATAAGGACAATTTACCTTTCTACCAAGAACGCACATTACAAAAAATCCCCAAAAGAAGCATTCGTCTTAATGCCGATAAATTAGCTAGTAATTCTATTACTAGTCCTCGATCTCATAGCTGATAACTTTCCAAAATGTAAAGTCTATCGCACTACACACTCGCTACTCGTTTTCCCTTGACTGACTCCAACAAGTGGCTCATTTGTCTCGATGAGGAAGAGACTCTGGAGCATATCTCCTTCGACTGCACTGGTGAGAACATTTTTAGAATTCTCTAAAAGAAAATTCGCGATTTGTCTTCAGGTCTTACTGTTTCTTCTAATGTTCATTTTATGTATATAGCTTCGCTTGTTGATTGACGACATCGTGAAATCGGCCTTAATACTCCCGACTCATGCATCAAGATGTAGTAATCCTGCTTCTCTGTTCCCGAATTCCTTTCCCCCTCGTCATTTAACAGTGATTCAAAATAATGAAATGCCCTCTGATCTTTCCCTTCGGGATTGATCCCGGAGCGTCACCAAAAGCCCGTTGTGTTCCTTCAGTGCGACGTTAATTCCTATCTCCTTTTCCTTTCACGACATTTTTTACTTAACTTTGTCTTATGTTTGGCATAGCTTGACCGGATATGCTTCTTGAGCCAAACAACGCCAACCAACCGACTACCTGTACGCTTTTAATATTTATCGCTAGCATTTGGTGTCTCGGGTCCCAACCAAAAAATAGCCCGTTGTGTTGCTCCAGTGTGCCGTTGATTAAAATACCTACCTACATCCAACCAAAAAATATTAGAGCGACTGTGTTTGCTAGGTAGGTATTTTAATTAACGCCGCACTGGACAGCAAAACGGGCTATTAGCGGATCTATCCCAAAGGCAAAGATCCTAGGACATTATGTAATTTCGAATCAAGGTCAGATGACGAGGCAACACCTGAGCTGGCACCCCACTCTCCAAACTTCCACACTACGCCAATGTGAGGACATTGTAGGCCACGACAGATTTAACGTGCACCTTCGTACACGACAGTCTTTGGTTGGATTCGGACACTCCGATTGTTCGTCCGTTATTCTACCAACCAGGCTACCGCTGCCCTAGGGTCTGATAGAGAGACGACGAGAGAAGATTTCAGACTCAAACCATGCTTTGGAGTCCGTTTTGAGTCAATTCAATTTTCTTTTCAGAGCACCCACAACCTGAGAAACACAAATCCCTGACTTGAATGTGTAAATACTGTACAGGTACAGTTTTGTGTTAAAATAAATCGAATCTTAATTTGATTGTGTCGTCGTTTTTGCGCAGTACTCGGCCAAATACGTTTGCGGCATTTCCTTCCCCACACGCGCTTTGCGTCACAGAAAGAGAACAGTCCAAATTAAGTCACGGCGGAATTGCCAAAGCACACATTTCCCGAGGTGTGGAAGTGTTTGTCAATTCTACATGTACCGGTGTTTGCGGAGTGTGTCCTTCACCTTCCATTGTGTGCTCCGAAGGGCGTTGGTCGTGTTTGGGTTTCTGTTTCCCCCTCTTTTGTCTGTGTGTCGTGCAGAATGTGGATGGGCTGCGGTTTTTATCCATACTGCAGCGTCATAATTCCCCGAGTATTCCCACAACCCCACCTTCCAACAGGTGTAATCTTCCAACAGATCCATAATCAGGAAATTAAAATTACGTAGTTTCATTTGATTGGAAAGTCGGCATTTGGATTAGCTTCGCATTGGATCAACGCAACGGACTATTGGCGACAGTCCTGGTAGTCCGGTATCTTAATCAACGTCGCACTGGAGCGACACGACGGGCTATTGGTGGCAGTCCGGGATCAATATCGAAAGGAAAGATCCAAGAGCACCAAAAGAAAGATCCAAGATCCACCACCACTGGGGTTCGAGCGCAGGTGTTGTCCTCGTCATTTTAGAACCACGGTCAAATGACGAGGTCAACACCTGCGCTGGAAACCCACTCTCCAAACTTCCACACCATGCCTGAGGACATTTGTGATCACGACATATTTAACGCACGCGGCGATTTTAGGTGTACAGCTGTTTAAGGTATTAGTTGTTAGACAAGGTATTAGTTCTTAGCGAAAAATAAAGATTATAAGCGTTGTGATATTATATATCTTTTAAGCAGATTACAATACGGCAATTCATTTATTATCATAAAAATAAGCATGGGTTCAAAGAAATACCAGTAATTGAGTTTCTGCTTTGACGACTATATACAGGGTGAGTCTAAATTGTTTTTACAAAATAAGAGGGGTGATAGTACCCATCCAGACGAGCAATAATTACCATGGAACATAGGGTCGCATTCCACTCTAGGAGGCAGAAAAGAGTCAAATTAGAATTTCAACATGCTTACAACAGTGTTGGGAAAGCGAATGAACGATACCAAAAGTTGCACAATCTGATTAATTGATCAGAGAAAAACTCACAGCAAGTGCTTAAAGTGGCGGCCACACGTGTCGTTGCAGAGTTCACACCGGCGAAGGAATGACTGGCTCTCGAAGATTCCTGGTGTTGTGTTAATTTTGTTCACCACCAATTTGGCAACACCAATTCTTGCTACGAGATCTTCAGCCGAGTCCACAGGCGTCTGGTATACTAAAGATTTCATGTGTCCCCAGAAGAAAAAGTCCAGTGGGTTGAGGTCCGGTGAGCGAGGAGGCCAAGCCACAGGTCCGCCACGTCCGATCCATCTTGCTTTGGAGATATGCTACGTAGGCAGGTACAAAACGAAGTCAGAGGCGATGACTTGTTCATTCTCGACGCGTTTCGACTTTACTCTTTTCTGCCTCTCAGAGTGGAGTGCGACCCTATGTTCCATGGTAATTATTGCTCGTCTGGATGGGTACTATCACTCCACTTATTTTGTAAAAACAATTTAGACTCACCCTGTATATTCGAAAATATCAGGCCAAATTGTAAAGGGTGGTAGAAGGGCCCAAAATAAACCTACTTTGTCTGAGAATGTGTGTCCGGAAATGCCACTTTCGGTGGTAGAGGGCGCTGTTTAAGTTAGTCGACAATACCGTTTTTGTGGCGTGAGGCTTCATTCCCCACTCCGATTTTCAACGGAATGCACAGCTACACTAATTCGGAGCTCGCCAATTTGCATCTCATGTATAGGTCTGCGAATGGGGGTTGAGTTAGTTTATTGTAAGACGCAATTGTCGTATTTGGCCATGTTGCGCCAAACCAATACAAAAAAAGTCTCAAGTAATAGACTCACACGCAAGGTAAGTTTTACTGACACAGAAGAGAGAAATGCACCAGGGAGGAATCGAATGTGCTCCGCCTACAACTCGCAGGTTGTTAGTGCAGTGGGCATACCGTCTCGGGTTGCGAACGGAAACAGATGAACTGCTCGAACGTTGTATAGTGGTCGGAATGGTGCTTTTGGATTCAAATATTCCTGGTTCAAATCCGGGTAAGCTCTGGATGTTCGTCCGACCTCAATCAATGTGTGTCCTCTCTCTAAATGCTTATATTGGTTCCTCTACCACATCCTTTGTAATGTAGTCAGATATTTTCGAAACACCCTGTATAAATCTAAGGTGGGTAGTTAAATTACCCGTCACACTGGGGTAACACAACGGGCTATTGACCACGGTCCGGGATCGACCAAGATCCGAGGACAACACCACGTAATTTCGAACCACGGTCAGAGGACGAGGTCACACCTGAGCTGGCACCCCACTCTAAAAACTTCCAAACCACGCCAAGGTGAGGACATTTGAGGCCACGACAGATTTAACGAGCACGAGTCCCGAATTTATAAGTGTAAGGAACCAACTCTCGCGGGGAGTTTTGGATCCAATCCGGCTACTCCAATGCGTTTCACATTTCCAAGAACTCACGGCACCGCAGAAGAACTGACTCAATGTTTAACTTGCATAAACGAAGGCGTTTTTTCTTTTATATTTTCCTTTATACAATGGACGGTACAGCGATGATGTCAACAGCAGGGGGAGACTCTCAGCCACGAACAGACTGGCGAAAGACCAACACATCTCATTTACGAAACAGTCCCATTCAACAACATGATTTGATCTTTTTGATCGGTCCGTCAGGGCTTAGGTCGGATAATGCAATCGAAAAGGGAAATAATGCTATCTTCCGGAAAATTACGCAGACGTTAAGGATAATGCGCATGGGATTGCAGCATTGTTTAAAGCGTGGATGAAAACACAACCACGACGTGGTTGAATGAGAAGTAACCTAGACAATAACCTCGACTTTCGTTAACCCAATGACATACAATCCATTGTCGTTCACATTATTATGATAAACTAACTTTCCATGACTACTTAATATATCTTTATACGTAACTATAGCTGGGACAGCGGTAAGTTGGAAGAATATCAACTGGAGGATTGCGAGTTCGAAACTAGATCCAACCAAAAACCGTCGTGTACGTGGGGATGATGTACGTTAAATCTGGCCTCAAATGTCCTCACATTGGAGTGGGGTGCCAGCTCAAGTGTCATCTGACCGTGATTCTGGTGTGGTTCTCGGATCTTTCCCTTCGGGTTTGATCCCAGACCGTCGGCAATAGCCCGTCGTGTTTCTTCATTGCGACGTTAGCGCATCTACCTTCCTACGTATACTGTAGCGTCGTGAGACAAATTTAAATGGCGAGGGGTTTCCGACAATTGAATACTTCACTTGCAAAATCGATTAACTCCACTTTCTGAATTTTATTAAATTTTAATGTCAAAGCACTTGATTAACTCCTAACTGTATATATTCAAAACAAATTTCTCTAATAATAAGTATTAACACCACTAAATGACAATTTTTTTAGCCATTGAATAATAAATAATTTATTTCAGAAGCCAATCTGATTAACTCCATACTCTAATGTAAATCGTAATAAAAATTTAGTTAAAACACTTTTTAACAAAGCAATTGACTGCTTATATACAGTGAGTCAAAGTAAAAACCGAACATCAAAGAAAATGAAAGGAATTTGTACGTATAGTCCGAACAAACACAAAAATTTTAAAAAGTTATATATAAATTGAAAGTACATTAAGAAGTGTTTATTACATAAATTTTAAAATTTGTTGTTAAGGTAATATTTAGTTTAATGAAATGGTAAATAAGTTTTTCTGTAATAAAAAAGTAATTTGAAGATTGAATTTGAATTAATAAATTTCTTTCACTTGCCAAATCGATTAACTCCCTTAATCACGCAAAAATTGCAGTAATAATAACGATTACTCCAAGGATATTCTATCTTATACTTTCTATATGTCGTTAGATAAAAGATACATCTGCAGTAATACAGTCTACATCGTTTATTTAAATTTATAATTTAAAAGGAATTTTAAAAAACAATGTATACTATTTCATAATTTTTCTTAACTTTTTGTTTTATGGAGTTAATCGATTTGGCAAGTGAGGCATTCAATTGAGAACGGCTTTAAAACAAACGGCACATTTAATTAGATTAATTTAACAGTATTTACAAAGTTAACGATTCAAGGCAATTTGAGGCTAAATGAGTGAAATACAAAATGGTTAGTTTGTGGAAGTTTGGAGAGTGGTGTGCCAGCTCGATTGTTCTCGTCATCTGACCGTGATTCGAATTTACGAGGCGTTGTCCTTGGATTCTTCCCTTCGGGATTGATGGCGAAACTGTTGCCAATAGCCCGTTGCTCCAGTGCGACGTTAATTAAGAACCTACCTACCAAAAAACGATTCATTTTTCTTTCAGTCAATTGATCGATACTTATACCACTGATAGCCTTGAATACTACTTTCAGCTTTTATCTTACTTTTCCACGCAAGACTCGAAAATACACTAACACCTCGATATATCGTGCCTTTGAGGGTCAAGAAAACAAGATACAGCGAGGGAAGGGATGTAGCGTGGAATGAGGAAAGTTTACTTGTCCGAGAAAAAAAGCGGTATGTAGTTGAATTAACGTCGCACTGTCGCACCACAACGGGTTGTCAGCGGTCCGGGATCCATCCCGAAGAGAAAGAACCGAGGACAACACCTCGTCTTTTCGAACCACGGTCAGATGACGAGGTCACAGCTGTGAGCAGGCATCCCGCTCTCCAAACTTCCACACCACTCCAACGTGAGGACATTTGAGTCCAATTGATAAATCACGACTCTACCAACTGGGCTCGAGGAGCGATTCAATAAGAGATTACGGTATTTACTGCTGACGCCTACAAATGCCCTATACTGTTATTATGTCTTAACTTGAGACGAGTTTTGTATTGGTTTGTCATTCTATGATCATTTACTGATTCGCGAGGATTAAGTAAACCAGGATCTCGAAACGAACTCAAACACGGAAAAGACGGACTCAAATTTAAGACTCAAAGTAGATTCCGAGCCATTACGAACATTGATGCCAGGAACGACATCCGAACCCAGAGCCTGTTGATCTGAGGGCCATAGGAGATGATTAGTTGGTTGGGGTTTTATGGCGCAAGGGCCATATTTGGCCGATCTGCAGACGACGACGTCAAATGGGCATAAACACACAAGGAAAGCTTTACTGACAAGGAAAAGAAAAACACACCCAGGGTGGAATCGAACACGTCAGGAATTCAGAGAGGGACTAAAGAATTTAATTCCATAAAACATTATTTAATCCGGGCTTATGGGATTGAAACCACATTTCTTTTTGATTTTGTAGTCTAATAAACACCCTGCCAAATACGATTATTTAAAATCCATGGAAGCCTAAAACACCAAACAAAGCGACCTCACATACATCACCATCGGAGATCCCTAAATACACAAAACCCCTCTCCGTCAATTAGATCAGCACTCGCATAACGGTTATTCGAAATGCGGGTCGGCAGGAACAATTAGGAAAAAGAGAATGCCCCCCGTCGTTGCTCCATTGAGAAATACTTAAGCAGACTATTTCGAGCACGTTCGATATGTAGGTTATTTCCATTTGGCCCCAAGGTCACGGTGAAACTCTGCCGCAAATAGAGCCCGGACTGGCTCAACGTGTGAAAGCTTCTCCAGAGGATCACAAGTTCCTCTGGATGGATTCTTTTTTGCGGTTCCTCTCGTCTTGCGGTTTCTCCCGGAGGGGCGAGGTCTGAGGAGAACATGCAAGCGGCGCAGTTTCGGTGCGAGGACTGGCAGAGGCGGACTTCTTCCGTCGGAGCAAGAATCCTCTGTGACCCAGATGGATTAGTGTCACTTTATCTCTAGTGGAGCCGTGCGTTTGTCTTGGAAATGCGAAGAATGAAACGCGTCGACTGCTGTGGTCCTGAATCCCTGAACACTTAGGCCCCGGTTGGAAGCGTAACCAACCGGGGCCCAACCAAAGACCGCCGTGTACAAAGAGGTCTGGTACTCGTTAAATCTGTCGTGGTCTCAAGTGTCCTCACGTTGGCGTGATGTGGAGAGTGGGGTTACCAGTTCAGGTGTGACCTCGTCGTCCGACCATGGTTCAAAATTACGTGGTGTTGTCCTCAGATCTTAGGGGGTTGATCCCGGACTGTCGCCAATAGCCCGTTGTGTTGCTGCAATGCGACGTTAATTAAATACTACCTACCCTAAACACTGGTTTCTGAGAAGTGTAGGTAGGTATATTAATTAATGTTGCACTGAAGGAACACAGTGGGCTATTGGCGACAGTCCGGGATCCATCCCAAAGGGAAAGAACCGAGGACAACACCACGCAATTTTGAACCACGGTCAGATGACGACTGAGAAGTGTAGGAGTGTTTCATTGAACACACGGGAAATTCCCATGAATTCTTTCAACTTTAAGGAAATTTCTTTTGCTCCTTTCCTTGGAATAGAATTATTTGATAAGTTTTCATTGTTCCTTTTCAAGAAATAGGAATTCTTTGGAAAGTTCCTATTGTTTCTTTTCTTGAATTACTTGGGAAAATTCTATTGCTTCTTTCCTTGGAATTGAATTCTTCGCAAAGTTTTAATGTTTCTTTCCTTAAAATAAAATTATTTGGGGGGGTATTTCAATTAACGTCACACTGGAGCAACACAACGGGCTATTGGTGACGGTCCGGGATCAATCCCAAAGAAAATTATTTGAGAAAATTCTATCTATCGTTTTACTATCGATTCCTTTAAAAAATTCTATCGGTACTTCCCTGAGAATAAAGTACTTTGGTAAGATTAAATGGATCGTTTCCTTAGAATAGAACCCTTTAGAAAGATTATATTATCACTTTTAGAATAAAAGGGTCGCGGTAGCCCAGTTGTGATGGAAATGGTAATTAATTAACGTCGCATTGGAGCAACACAACGGGCTATTGTAACCCAGTTGGAAGAGTAGATCGATCCAACCAAAAGACCGTCGTGTATGTGGGGGCTGGTGCGCGTTAAACCTGACGAGGCCTGAAATGTCTCCTCACGTTGGCGTGGTGTGGAAGTTTGGAAAGTGGGGTGCCAGCTCAGGTGTGACCTCGTCATCTGACCGTGGTTCAAAATTACGAGGTGTTGTCCTTGGATCTTCTAATTTGATCCTGGACCGTTGTCAATAGCCCGTTGTATCGCTCCAGTGCAACGTTAATTAACTACCTTCCTATCTACCATTCGGCAGTAGCCTATTGAAGGTAGGTAGGTATTTTAATTAACATATTAATGTCAAACTGGAGCAACACAACGGGCTATTGGTTACGGTCCGGGATCAATCCCAAAGGGAAAGATCCGAGGACAACACCACGTAATTTTGAACCACGGTCAGATGACGCGCCTATTGAAGAAGCGTTCACGGTAAAATCTTTGATCGGATCATACGTTACCATAGTCCGCCCCATACATTAGTTACATGCCAGCCATCTCGTACTTCGTGTAATCTTCCATCAAGTACCAAATCCTCGTTGTAAATGACGAAGTTTAAAAGAGAACGATCGACAAACAATTTTAGGGTACGATCGATGAATAAGCTCAGCCCTGACAACTTGACGCTGTCCTTCGAAGCTTCACATTGTGGCTGAAACGCCCCACAGTAAAGGGGTAAGATAACTGTTTCAAAAAGGTGGCCTTCGAACTACCACTTCTAACAAGATTGATAGTTTCTCTGCTGTTAGCAAACTTAAAGTTCAATCGGGGACAAAATGATATAGCCTTATGAGTGAACATCGACATGACGTGCAGGAAACGTTTCCGAATGAAAAGGAAATGCTTTTCCATTCTATTCCAAATCGCATAATCAGTTACATAATGATTATGGTTATCTCTATCTTACCGGTGTCTAGGAAACTTTTTCTTCGAACGAAACTGATGACACGAACAAAGTTTTCTCTACTTCCATTACCACATTAGATCATGCCAAAACTGCAAATGTTTTTCGAATACTCAACTTACACACAATGCGTTAAGTTCCCTTCTTTCTTATAAACACTTCTAGTTTAAAAAAATGATTGAATGAAAAATGTGAAATGAACGACACAGACAGGAAGTTTGAACGATTGCTTATTTTGCGAATATTCAACAATTCATTTAGTTTGAACGATTAAAATGCAGTTTCATATTAATATTGAAGAATCATTTTATTGATTGAAGGGCTGTGATGGTAGCGTTGTTCAGTAGGCTTCGAATGATATCAGTCCTTAATCACGCAATCCAAAGTTACACTGGCCCATAGTTCGCCCAGGACCGTAGAATTTTGATATATTGTGGATCCCTCTCCGCTCTCAGTGCGCCTGCGCACTCGGTCCCAGGGTCATATCAGTTACGGACATAATTTGTGTGTACGGGGGAGAGGTTGGAAGAGTAACGGATTTGAAACCGGAGGGTTGCGAGTTCGAATCAAACCAAAGACCGTCGTATACAAAGGGGGCTGATGCACGTTAAATCCATCGTGGCTTCAAATGTTCTCACGTTGGCGTGGTGTGGAAGTTTGGAGAGTGGAGTGCCAGCTCACAGATATAATCCCGTCATCTGACAGTGGTTCAAAATTACGTGGTGTTGTCCTCGAATCTTTCAATTCGGGTTTGATCGTCGCCAATAGCCCTTGTGTTGCTGCAGTTCGACGTTAATTAAAATACCTACCTACTTTTTACAGTTCTTAAGCGTTGCCATAGCGACGTCTCCGATGTTGCCGCGTGTCTCCATAAACTGGATAAAGCTTACTCCGAAACTAGTGTTCGTGATCTAATTCGGAACGAAATTCAGGTGTTAAAAGAGGCACTTATTTCGGGACAGAAAGCACTAATTAGTTCAACTAACTTTCTAAAATAATGTATTGTGTTCGCCATATTAATTATCGAAAAGATGGCCTTTGTTAATGACTCCTGGAAATGAATGCACAGGACGGAAATAAGAAAATCCTCCTTTCTTGTTTTGTAAGGAGAATTTTATGGCTTTGTCTCTTCTCTCCCGCCTGAATAACGTGAAGGTCTCTTTCTAAGAGGAAGAGACCTTCGTGTAATTCTTTAGAGCTTAAGAGTGAATTATTACTTTGTGATCTCTTACGGAGCCATGGGAAGTTAGGAATTCACTCTTTTAAGCTTTGTGCTCTTAAGATGGAGCGCAGAAAGCTTTTTCTAGACACATATAACTGGATAGGTAGGTATTTCAATTAACGTCCCACTGGAACAACACAACGGGCTATTGGCGACCGTCCGAGATCGATCCGGAAAGGAGAGATCAGACGACACCATTTAATTTTGAACCATGGTCAGATGAGGAGGTCACCCCACTCTCCAAACTTCCACACCACTCCAATTGTAAATGATAGGAGTTAAAAGTATGATAGATCATGGCCAGATATGAAAATATTTTAGAATAAGAGGAGAGGTATCAAGAAGTAAAAACACAAAAAAAATTAAACTTTTACAGAATTCTTTTGTTCTCACCTCCCTTTAGCCCTCCAAGTGCTTTTGACGAGATATCTCGTCAATCAACATCCAAAAAAAATCAGAACACACGTTAAGATGATTCTAGATCGCGCTCGCCTTTCCCCGTCTGGTGGGTGTCTAGACGGGGTAACTCGTCATTAGAAAAACCATTATCAGATCTTGATGGACGAGATATCTCGTCACTAGCGAAATTGGTCAGATCTTGATGGACGAGATATCTCGTCACTAGCGAAATTGGTCAGATCTTGATGGACGAGATATCTCGTCGAAACCACTTGGAGGGTTAATTATCACGGACCTCGATGAATTCTCCACGATGAACGGTTGAACTGCCAGTGCGAATGATGCCACTTCCGAAAACTGTCTAAAGTCATATGATTACAGAACGTGCTTCTACTCCTGTCACGGCTTTACTCTTCGGTGCATGCATCACTTAGCACGGTGCCGCCTCACACTTGCTCGGTAGCAATATGATAATTAACGATCGCAACGCAATCATTCATTACCCGTATGACAACATATACGGACGTGTACCTGTTTTCTTAAGACAGCTCTCACATCAGTCAACCAGTGCTAGCATCTATCGAATTGAACTGCAGCAAAGTTCTAGAGGTACTGTGGTGAACTTTCTACCAGTACAAAACTTAATTTACAATACAGGGTGTTTCGAAACCGGTTATCTGACCAAATTGCAAAAGGTGGTAGAGGGGCCCAAAATAACATTTTTTGTTTGTTCAGAAATGCAGCGTTTAGGTGGCCAGTCGGCAACATCGTTTCTGCGGCGGAAGGCCTCATTTCCCGCTCGTATTTTCAACCTGCAAGCTCCGAATACGTGTGGCGATGTATGAAGTTGAAAGTCTGAGAGGGGAATAACCCCTTACTCCCCATTAGTTTATCGACTGATCTAAACAGTGCCCTTAACCACTAAAAGCGGCATTCCCGGACACACATTCTTTTACAAAAGATGTTTATTTTGTGCCCTTCTACCACCATTTACAATTTGTCCAGATGTTTTGGAAACGCCCTGTATGTAAGCATATACAGAGTCAAAAAGGTATATATGTTATCGTGAAAGACCGAAATATATATATATATATATATATATATATATATATATATATATATATATATTAGAGAATGCCAATATTCTCTGGTGAATGTCGACACATACCAAATACGTCGGTGAAAGACCGAATGTTTGTTTATATTCTTATACATTCGGACTATCGCCCGGTGTATGTCGACAAGCACAGATAAGCTCTGGTGGGGTCGAAACGAGAAGGCGGAGAGGCCACAGCCAGAGAGGCCTCTCCGCCTTCAGTTTAAGTTGTTGCAATAAATAAGATCATATAACGTTAATCACATAATTTATGTGTAAGTTTATTATTGGTATTATTTTCTTTTCTCAATTAGAATGTTCGTTTTAGGTTCAACAGTTTATTTGCATGTGTTGTTACTTAAGCTTTCTCCTATTTTGACATATATCATATGTTTTAATAATAAAGTAGGATTTAAAAAGTTGCATTTTTGTCTTAACGTGACAAAAATATTTTTATTCACCTTTCACCATCAGTGCATGCTGAATGTCGATATTTGTCGGTGTATGTGAGAAATAATGATCTTTACCAAATATTTCGGACATACACCAAGGACTATGTGAATGCTGACATTCACCGAAGAATATCGACATTTGCCCGATATCGGTCTTTCACAGTAACATATATATAATAATATACATATTTAAGTAATATAATTTTTCTGAAAATATATTCTTTTTCGTAGTCGTAAGGCATAAAATGTCTTACGACTGAGTGAAAAATGACAAAACTATTAAAAAAGAAATAAGAAATTTTGTATATTTTGTATTCGTAACGAAAATAAAGTTCAAAACAGTATTGGAGTAACTTAAAACTGAGAGTTTTTAAAACCGTTCATGATAAAATTAATGTCTTAATTGGTGTAATTTAAGTTCGTTGACTTCTCTCAATTTACCTGGTCTTGATTTAGAATGATTTTCGCAAACATTACAGGTTCTATTTTCCCCATATTAACCTATGTAAATGTACAATATTTAAATAGGTTAAAACCTCATGTCAGAATTCTAGTCTAAATGAAAGTTAAGGGAAAATGTTTTCAGCCCCGTAATTCCGGAACAGAGCAGCTTTGCGTTGTTTTAATTTCAGAACTTCAACGGATCTCTGTCAAGGGGTCAGAGATGAAGATCACCGCTCGTCCAGTTCCTCGTTAAAGAAGGGGGACAATTACCACGATAAAGAGGACTACTGGTCACCCCTTTATCCTCTAAGTGGTTTCTAAGAGATATATATCTCATCCATCAAGATCTGTCCGATTTTGCTAACGACGAGTTATATCGTAATCAAGATATTGCAGTCTTTATATGATGACGAGGTCAAGATATGTTCAGTTTTCTTCTTATGACGAGAGAACTTGATGGACGATATATCTCGTCCATCGAGACAAACACCTCATCATTTTGAATCACGGTCAGATAAAGAGGTCAACACCCGAGTTGGAACCCCACTCTTCAAACTTCCACACTACGCCAACTTGAAGGCATTTGAGGCCTCGACAGGTTTAACCTGCGCCATCCCACTTTTTGTGCCCACTTTTTGCCCCACCACACAGAAAAGGTTCCACTTTTTGTTTTGGATCTTTTTTACTCCTTTCAGACATTCTACAAAGAACGAATTCGCAAAATTTGAACATTTTTAAATGGTCTGAAAATTTTATTTTTCGAAACAAAAATACCCCCATTTTACGCATATAAATTTGATGTTCTATGCTACATTCTATTTAGAAATGAAGCGCTGTAGACTGACTTAAAACAATTAAAAAGAAATAAATCAAAATTGTTTTTGTTGCACAAATATACCCAATCTCATTTCCAACTGTGAAATTTTAACAAAATAAATAATAGATTTTTTCTAATCCAGAATAGAATTTTCGAGCGATATCCGCCGACCTAGAAATCCAATTAGCAGCGAATAATTTTTTTATTCATTTCTTAAATACATTCGCAATTTGTGCTACAATAGAGGAACTAACAAACAGCAAATTGGGATTAAAAAAAAAGAAAGAAACGAGAACGAAAAGATCCACTGTTCAGTCTCCACTTTTTCTGTCATTATTCTATTCCAGCCAGTAAGTCAGGTCGATAAACAGAAGCTTTTAGCTAGATTGAAACTTTCTCCTAGCACAGAAACCGAAAAATTATTAGAGCGTTTTGCGACTGAAGCGAGACGGCAAAAAATAAACAGGTGTGTTATATTTATTCGTGACACATAAACAGCGGCGGGAGTGAAAAACTACTCTCGAAACACCTCCAGATTGGAAAATCACGAGATCTCGCGAGATTACGTGTCGTTGCGTCACGAGATTTCTGTTCGGAAGGTCCCATTCTTCCTTTTTTTATTCTTTTCTCGCTCATTTCTCTTTCAGCATTCTCTTTGCCGTCCTTCGACATAATGAACGATGGCAAAACTCTATTTTTATTTTTATTACTACACTCTCCCCAGCGCCAATAACGCGGCGCGTTCGTAAAACGAAACGGAATACGAATTCGAATTTTATTGCCTAATTACGGACAGTGAGGCAATTCCGTTCGGATTCAAGATCGTCTGACGTTCGTCCGTCACGTATTATATTGTTCTATTTTTTCGCCGTTATTGCTTGGGAAGGGAATGGCATCGATTTGATAAAATAGCCTAATCGTTTGCATGCATTAATGAACTTGGAACGTGCAACAGAAATGGCGGCGGGTGACAATGAGAAACAAAAGCGACGTGACGTTTACGAGCGGCTAAAAATAGAATGCAATTTCTTTTTTAAATCGAAGAATGGTATAAAAACTCAAAAGATGGCGATTTGTATAAATTTCTATCCCAGGGTTACTGTACTTATGATAAACTCCATTGTCCCAAAAAAAGATTTGTCATCCCAAATGCAGCGCTTGAATAAGAGCTGCGTAAAAAGTTCAGGTACGTATTTTTAAATTTATGGCCGATGCATCTGAATGGACATCGTGCGTTCGAATCCTAATAAAATGGAAATATTAATGCTACAAATAAATAAAAAAATAACATTGTTCGAAAATGGTAAAATGCTTCGCTTTCTGTAGAATATAATGTTCTGCATCCTGTATAAATTTGAAGGAGCTTATGTTCTTAAAATTTATTACAGGCGTGCATCTGGAAGTTATGACGCACATAAAAAGGGTAATAAAAAATGATGCGATTTATAACAAGTAATAACCTTTGTAACAAGTGAAGTAGTATATTATAAATACATTTATTGTATACCATTACATTTTAATGTAACTGAATTTCGTATTGTTTCATAAATTTTTCTTTTGGGGATAATTGTGCATTGGACTAAGCAATATTCAAGTTTCGACAAGTTTGTAAGTTTTAATTTTTTAACGCATATCCTACTAGCTTAAAAGCACTGCAAAGATATGAAAGTTTATACGCACGTCACAGATAACTACCAAGATATTAGAGTTTGTTCTGTAAAACTAAATAAAGAGGGCGCTAGTGTTTTGTGGTACTATGTACTTCTTGTTTTATTCCAAAAGTGACGTTATTTTACTTGTTTTTGGAAAAAGATTTCAGCATATCGCTTATGAGTTTTTCAGTGCGAATACAAATTACCTGTAGAAGACAAAATATTGGGTCATCCGGAAAGTTCTGCAGTTTTTCAAATCGAAGCGCGCTTTCTTATTACTATTTTGCTACCGCTGATAAGGAGTGACCTTGATTGAAGCAGATGCGTAAATTCTGTCTTTTCTGCTTTCACTGCATAATTCTAGCTTGTGTTGTGGCACAATTTTTGTTTCACTTCAGTGCTAAGAATGGAGAACCAAAAAGTTCATTTTCGTCATGTTATGCTCTTTTATTTTAAGAAAGGAAAAAATGCTAGTCAGACTGCTCGTAAAATTTGTGTTATGTATGGACAAAGTGCTGTTTCTGATGACACAGTTCGAAGGTGGTTTGATAAATTTAAGCGCGGAAATTTCAACCTCGAAGATGATGCCCGCTCTGGACGACCATCCTCTGTAAACGAGGACCTATTAAAAGATGCGATCACTGAAAATCCACGTTACACAGTTCAGGAACTATCACATAGACTAAATATTCCAAAACGTACAGTTCATGATCAACTGAAGAAGATTGGATATGTAAGCCGCTACACAACAGAATATGCTTGCTCGAATTTCGGCATGTGATTCTTTGCTGAAACGAAATGAAAAAGCTCCTTTTTTGAAACGGCTCATTACTGGAGATGAGAAGTGGATACTATACAATAATGTTACAAGTAAAAGATCATGGGGTAAGCCAAATGAACCTCCCTAAGTAACATCGAGAGGGGATTCATCCCCTAAAAAAGTAATGCTTTGTGTATGGTGGGACTACAAAGAAATTGTTCATTATGAATTGTTGCCACAAAATCAGACAATAAATTCGGAAAAATACTGTATTTAAATGGTAGTGTGATATTAGGTGACTCAAACAATTCTCATCAACGGTGTGATTTTAGAATTTTAATGGAATAAAATACATAATACGATTATTTACAAGTCACACAACACCACAAATAAAACATTAAAACAATTACAAGGGAAATATATACTTATAAGGGGGAATTCCTAGCCGTACGTGTTCAGTGCTCGGGCGATGGGGTTAAACTGACTATTTGTCTATTCTACATAAGTCTCTATTACGCCCATAGGTGGCAGTAGGAGTACTGTGAGGAGAGAGTTAGATAGAGAGAGTGTCACAGTAGTATTAAAAGCAGAAATCGAAGCAAAGCCGCCAGACCTGACCAATCATCTAGGTGCTGTCTTCCAGCATGACAATGAATGTCAGACAAAGACTTATTGAGTATGGCTGGGATGTTTTGTGTCACCCCCCATATACACCAGACCTTGCCCCCTCAGATTTTCACCTCTTCAGGTCACTTCAAAATTCTCTGAACGGCCTGGAGTTCAATTCTTTGGAGGCTGTCAAACAGCACTTCGATAACTTCTTTACAAATAAGCCTAATGACTTTTTTAAAAAAGGAATTTTCCAGCTGTCGGATAGATGGCAAAAAGTCATAGAACAAAATATGATTCAATAACATTTTCTTAAGTTTTTGTACTGCTTCGTTGATATTTATTGCAAAAATACCCGCAGAACTTTCCGGATGACCCAATACTTCCGATTTTGAACTAATTTGATAAATCGTCGTTTTGGCGATGTTTGGCTTGAATTACTAACGTATTCGTGGAAAAATATTAGAGCAACACATGTATTACACATTTTTTTAGTTTAAAATAACGACTACAAGGAATTGTTAAATTTGTGATCCATTGATTCCAATTAAGTGATATGCAGATATTGCTTTGTAGTACCATGCCAAATTACGTCATTTTCTGAATGAAACAGGAAGTACTAACCCTCAAAACACTAGTGCCCTCTATATTTAGCTTTATAAATTATGAAATAGATTTTTTTTAAGTTTTCCTTAAAATTTCAACTAAATCATGTTCAATACATGCGTTGCAAATCGCTGTTTCATGAAATCTGACTCTAATTGTTTCTTCACGAACAATTTAGTGAAGAATAAAAATTAAGCCCCAAACATCGACAAAAGGGCGATACATCAAATTAGTTCTTAACAGGAAGTATTTTCTTATTGAGGTGGTTTGTTTATGTTTACATTAAGAAATTCTATCATTCAATAAACTCTGTATGAGAAGGATTTTCAATGCAAACAAACAAGCCTACGAAGTCTTCTGCTGTCCAAATGCTCCCGTATGATACATATGGGGTACTTTCAAATGTAGTTTATCGCCGTTTTTGGATACGTTTGGAATTTAACCTAATTGGTGTTGATCAATCTCAATTACCATACATCAATTCTGAATTTATTCTTCGGAATTTTTATTTGCGAAATGCTGAAATCGTATTTAAAAAAACTGACGTCATGTTCAGATTACGTACAGGAAACCCATATCGCCGCCGAAACGGGCGACGGTAGCCCAGTTGGAAGAGTAACGGAATAGCAATCGGAGTGTTGCGTGTTCAAAACTAGGTTCAACCGAAGACAGTAGTGTAGGCGGGGGCTGTTGCAAGTTAAATCTGTTGTGGAGGTTTGGAGAATGGGATGCCAGTTCACGTGTGACCTCGTTATCTGACTGTGGTTCAAAATTGCGAGGTGTCGTCCTCGGATCTTTCCCTTCGGTATCGATCCCTGACCGTCGCCAATAGCCCGTTGTGTTGCTCCAGTGCGACGTTAATAAACAACCTACCATATTGATTTTTCCAAATTACACATTTGCTAATTTTTTACTTATCAATTAATAGCAATCCTGAAAAATATGAACTAATTTTTATAGTTCCGTGGTTCCTTAAGTAGGTATTTTAATTAACATCGCACTGGAGCAACACAACGGGCTATTGGCGACGGTCCGGGATCAAACCCGAATGGCAAGATCCGACGTGGTCACACCTGAGCTGGCATCCAACTCTCCAAACTTCCACCCAACGCCATTAGATCTTTTCCTTGGGGATTGATCCCGGACCTTCGCCAATAGCCCACCAGTGCGACGTTAATTAAAATGCCTACCTACCACCCCTTGCCAACATGAAGACATTTGATACCACGATAGATTTAACCTGCACCAGCCCCTTCGTACACAACGGTCTTTGGTTAGACTCTAATTCTCAACCCTCCGGTTGATAATCCGGTACTCTTCCAACCGGGGTACCACAGCCCTCGTGGTACCTTACACTTAAATTCCTATTTAATGTCATCAGATGGAACCTGGAAAAAATGTGAAATGAAAAAATTTCCTGATCCTGATGAATGGATCCTCTTAATGATCCCGATCTTTAGAGCATAAATGTAATTTCCATAATAGTCGGATTACCGAGTTCAGTAACACTTCTTGCATCATTATGGGGGAACGAATTGGCATCGATTCCGTAAAATGACAAAACGTTCCGCGTTCAACGGTTACGAAACGAAAAGGTGATGACAGAGATAACGCTAAAAGAACAAAACCAAAACGATGTAAATCAGGATGCAACGGTAATTTATCTTCGCTTAAATGAAAAAAGAATTTGAATATTACTGAGGAAGAACTGTTTAAATGCAATTACGTAGAATTTTCAAAAGATTGATGATAATTATACTTTTAAAGTTTTAAGCATTATAATACAGAGGCTGTTCGGACATTTTTTGAACGATTTTGATGAGCTGTAAAAAAAATTGTATGCCTACGAAAGAATTTTATTTTCACAGCAGTTAAATAGTTAAAGTATAACTTAAGGTCTGCTAACTCAGAGTTTTGCTTACTTTCAAATTGCTTTTAAATAAGCAATGGATGGAAGACTATGTTTCCTCTCTTTCCGAAGAGAATTATGCTTATTCAATTATTCAAAAACGCTGTAATAGTCATGGATTTTCGATATCTAAAGGTACGATAAGTAATATTATTAATGAGAAAGGAAAAAACGTAAAAGTGGAAAAATACTTCCAAAATAGTATCCAAAACAGAGAAATTCTGTAAGGTAAGATCTTTAATTTCAAAAGAGAATCCGCCAAGTCAAAGGACTATAGCAAAGTGAACATGAGAACTTTTTCTAAGAGATTTATGGTTGTTGCTGGTTTTGCATACAATGGAAAATTAAAAGTAAAAAGAGGGAAAAAATGTAAAAATCAACTCCCACATATTATTAAGACCCTATTTTATCCCCAATATTCAAAAAAGAAATACCATATCTTTACCTACAGTGCCAACTATCAGTAGAACTGCATCAGGGTAAAGCAGGCAGCCACATATCTAAATCTATTATTAAATTCTTGGAAAAAATGGAACAAGAAACTGGTATCAAGTCAATACCCTTTACAGATATTCCTGCTAAATCTCCAGATGTTCCACCCATGGACTTTTGTGCTTTTGGATTTTTAAAAAGGGCATTATCGAAACGTCGACCGAAAACCATTCAAGGACTGGAAAACTGTGGAACAAGAATTTGACAAAATACCAGTGTCGATACTACAAAAGCCATTATTATTATGGAAATTTAGGTGTAGAAAGATAGTTAACAATAATGGCTATCAAATGGAACATTTAAAACACAAAAATTTCATGTAAAAAATTGAGCTTCAGTCCATTAAAATCGTTTAAAAAATGTCCGATCAGCCTCTGTATACCGCAGATGTCTATTTTTCTTTTATTATCAATTGAACTCAGATTCAAATATTTTTTGTTTCAAATTTAGTTTTTGTGATTTAAATCTAAAAAATCAGTTGACTGCTCGCATTCTTTTAGTTAGGAAGATAGGTATTTTAATTAACTGGAGCAACACCTCTTCATTTTTAACCACGCTCAGATGACGAGGTCAACACCTGACCTGGTACCCCACTCTTCAAACTTCCATGCCACGCCAACGTCTGAGGGAAGATAGGTAGGTACTTCTAATTAACGTCGCACTGGAGCAACACGACGGACTGTTGGCGACGGTCCAGGATCAGACCCGAGGACAACACCACGTAATTTTGAACCACGGTCAGATGACGAGGTCACACCTGAGCTGGCATTCCACTCTCTAAACTTCCACACCACGCCAATGTGAGGACATTAGAGTCAACGACAGATTTGAAGTGCACCAACCACCTTTGTACACGACGGTCTTTGTTTGGATTCGAACTCGAAACCCTCCTGTTGCTAATCCGTTACTCATCCAACCCTTTCTTTTATTTAGAGCGCGGATATGAGAGACGATATGCCATTTAAATCATAATAGCGTTAGAAAATAGATTGGTTGTTGCAGTTGGTCGCAAGGGCCATATTTGGCCATGCCAGACACAAGACATATAATATCGAGTAAAGGACATACACACACAAAGGAAGTTTTACTGACATAGAAGACAGAAATACAACCAGGGAGGAGTCTTACCAGATAGGAATCGAACGAACGCCACCTACAACTCGCAGGTTAATAGTGGATTGGGCATATTCACTGAGCCACGACGGCATAGATAGGCATAGATTATAAAATAGGAAGCATCATTAGTTCAGTCATTAATTATAATCATTAGTTATAAAAGCATCATTAGTTTGTACTCAGCTTCAATATTGAAATAATACACTGGGTCCATTGTAACGAATCCTTTTGCACCATGAGCATGGCTGTATGGTGTTGTGATGAGAAGGCAGATAACCTTGGAGGATTCCTTTTGAGAGAGGTGTAAGCTCGCCAGGGGAAAGAGCTGCTACATGCTAAATTAGTGTACTGATCACCGCTGATTTTCTCTCCCCTGCCAATTTGTTATCACTTTAATCGCTATCGATTCCGAACGATGAACTCAGAACCAGAATCTAGGTCAACACAACGGGTTATTGACGACGGTCTGGGATCAGTCCCGAAGGGAAAGATGCGAGGACAACACCTCGTCATATTGAACCACGGTCATGTCGAGATAACACCTGACATTTGAAGCGAAGACAGGTTTAACGAACAGCAACCCTTTGGTTGAGTCGAGTTTCGAACTCGCAACCCTCTGGTTGCTTATCCACTACTCTTCCAATCGGGCTACTGAGGCCCTCCCTAATTTAAGGAATGTACTGATCCAAAACCACGTGACTCGACTGCCAACTCGCCATAGATAGGCCATAGTGGGGATTCGATGAGAAGTCAGTCGACCTTGGATCAGTCCATCTTTGAATGATCGTGAAAGCTCGAAAGGAGGAGGCTTCCATTCGGAAACGAATGAATATCGATCGCCATTGATGGTTCTCCCCCACTGACTGAATAATTTTTAGCTGTTGCTTTCGGCATCGAACGATACATTTGAAACCGCAATCCGTGCCTAAGACCCCAGTTTGGAAGCGCTTTATTTACGCTTAGTATAGCATTTATTGACTCTTTATTTACGCTTAGTATTGCTTTTCCCTGCAATACACACGACTAAACTACGTCTGTTGGCTGAAAGAATGCTAAGGTCCAGAAAGGTAGAAAATAGTTATGAGCCATGCAGGGAAGACTGCAGGTTTCAGAGCGGATACATACGTGTGAACCTCTTAGAGGGTTAAAACAACTTCGTCTTTTTTGAGTTATGCATATTTTGGTATTTTCCTATAAAAGGGCACTTTTGGAAGAAATTCCGAACCCATTTTTCATCCTTTTCGGAGGCACATCTTCTTTAGGTATGTACTGGCATCACAACACCGAGGCACCGAGTGATCTTTCCTCCCTTTCAGTTTTACTCTCTCCTTCTGCGTTTTGCCTTTTCATCCTTCCTCATTGTGTTGTCTGTCTCGTGTTTGGTGCAAATTTGCCAAATATGGCTCTTGCGCCATAAAACCCGAAAACAAGTGACCATTCTTTTTATTTATAGGGCATATGCTTTGACGTAGAATACGTCTTCCCTTTCGAAACTGCGCTTAATTTGAGTGTCGCGAAAAACGTTGATACCGAAAAATTTAATAAACTTAAAAACTATAAATGATAGATAAATTCACGATATGGCGTTCTATAGGGCATTAAACTAAGCATGTTATATGTGCCCATTGAGCTTGCGTCGATCTCATGGGCTGATGCAATCGCAGTGTAAAGTTGAGTCACGAAAATGTGAGCTGACATTAATTTAATCCAGACATTAATTCCGTCCTCTGTGCGAGCACGACATTTGAGGTGTCATTTGTTTCGTCTCTTTGCACTTTATAAATAATAATATAAACGAAACATAAATATTTAATACTTGTTTAGATATCGGATTTCGAAGTGTGGAAATTGCACAATTTTTTTAAATGTGCAAATATATGCATAATAAACACCAAAAGAATAGCAAACGTCTACAGGAAGATCGAGAAATGAGGAATTCAAGATTCAGATGTCTGATGCTGAGATTCAACGGGAGCGCTTGAAAGTTAAGGAGTCGCACCGTCAAGGTGGACATATGGCTGATATGAGTGCGCAAGTACATCTGATGATAAGTTCGACACAAATAGCATATCAAAACGTTTATGTCGAAACGTTGACATAAACGTTTCATTATAGAGTGATGGAGTTGAACCCATGGAGGTAGGTAATGAGCCACAACCATCAACATCAACAGCGAGTGCACCAATTGTGATATATGTGCGGAGCGATGAATACGAGAGAATTTGGGTAACGCTAATAGACATTTTCGTGCTGTATTCATAAACAATGAATTTGGATATTTGTGTAAGGTTTGTGATAGACTTTGGTTTGAGAAGGACCTGAAGCAGTCACGGAACAGTGAAGAGATATCATTGTTCCGTAACGAGTTACCTCAGTCTAATGTGAATGATTTCATGCTGTGTAGTCATTGTAGAAGAAATCAAGAAAAAAATACCACCGATGTCAAAATCTAATAGCTTTCATCGAAGCCAGAAATCTTATGCACATACTTTGTCATTTAATATGTAAATTTTTAAATTTGTAGTGTTAGAAAAGTAGATATTTGTAATTTAAGATATGGCGGTACTGATGAAATGTTGCGTTTGTATTCGTTGTAACGAAATATGAACATTTGATGTGCGAAATTAAATTCTTTAAACTGCATTGTACTAAATTTTTCCTTTCGCTCATTCGCCATGTGGCCGCACTGACGTATTTTACATCTTAAACCTAGCGGCAGTGTCCCGATACATCCCAGTACGCTTTTTTTTTTAATGTATTTATATAGTCTTAAATGCGTTTTTGCAGGGCATGTTCAAGCAAATTTTAGGTCGCAAACTCTAACTCGGGGATTCACAGACTTGTTAAAACCAAGGGCCATATAGATTCACTGTGACTTCCCTCAAAACCATGAAAATTATCTCATATTTATTTTATTTTAATTTTATATTGCTACATGAAAAAGTAAGATAATAAAAAGTAAATAAAGAATATGATTTTATGAGTGACGTTGCATTGATTTAACAATTATTTTCATGTTTGGTTCGATTTTTGTAGTAGCCAAGCCCAAAATTGATCCTAAATTTTCATTAGTCAAGCGATTCAAATTTTTCGTTCGTGACTGAAAAAGTTTATTCACACATATATGGGATTGATCCAAAGCGGCTTGCGGATTTTTATCATTATCTAGCAACAACCTTTCAATCTAAATTACCCATCGTGTGACTTGTTAAAGTTAAAACGACACATGGTCAGCAAATCAACGGAGGGCAGCATGAGGCCCGCGGGCCGGGGTCTGTGCATCGCTGCCCTAATGATTACGTTTCAAGAAGCGTTCCGCTTCGAGCCGGATACGCAGAAATTGTCGTCTCTGACGTCGTCTGAAGGAACTAGTTTCTGGGGTTTCCGCCGACATCGGACCGCTTGTGGTGAAAGTGTTGATCACTGTAAAAGTGCCTTTACAGCAAATATAGGCTTGAGGCAGAGAAATAAAATGACAAGTTTTGGCACTTTTACGCTTCGCCGATGACGTCGGAGTATTTTTGTTTTTATTTTTGCGCTGACTATTGTTTACACGCTTTTCAGTTTACTTTAAAGTCTTCGCATTTTAGAAAGAGTGCTTAGTCGGCGAAAGTCGATATTATTTTTGCGAAAGAATGGTTTGCCATTTTTAGTAGCATCCTTCGCAGTTCGGGAACAGCGGTAGACCGGTTGGAAGAGAAGCGGATTGGGAACCAGAGGGTTGTGAGTTCGAATCCTACCAAAGACCATCGTGTACATCGTGTACATGTAATGAACGTTAAATCTGTCGTGCCCTTAAACGTCCTCACACTGGCATGGTGTGCAAGTTTGGAGAGTGGGGTGCCAGCTCAGGTGTTAAAGCGTCATCTGACCGTTGTTCAAAATTCCTTGGTGTTGTCCTCGAATGCTTCCCTTCGGGTTTGATCCCGGACCGTCACCAATATCCCGTGGTGTTGCTTCAGTGCGATGTTAATTAAAATACCTACCTACCTTCGAAGTCGGGGTTGTCGGTTGTTTTCGGGTTTTGTGGCGCATGGGCTATATTTGGCCAAGTCAAACACAAGACATACAAAACAAGGAGGTAGGAAGAAAAAGCAAAAAGCAGAAGAGTTGGTAAGGGTAAAAACAAAAGTGAGGAAAGATCACTTGGGGTTGCGATGTCTACCCGCATGTGCACACCTAAAGATGTGTACATGCGGGCTCAAATTAGAGAAGGGGATATTAACTCGTTATAGTGATATTTCATTGGCTTAGAGCAGAAACCCATTACCTTCCTGGTCATTATCCTGGTGGTTATACAGGGTGAGTCTAAATTGTTTTTACAAAATAAGAGGGGTGATAGTACCCATCCAGACGAGCAATAATGACCATGGAACATAGGGTTACATTCCACTCTGAGAGGCAGAAAAGAGTAAAATTAGAATTTCAACATGAACTTACAACAGTGTTGGGAAAGCGAATGAACGATACCAAAAGTTGCACAATCTGATTGATTGATCAGAGAAAAACTCGCAGCAAGTGCTCAAAGTGGCGGCCACGCGTGTCGTTGCACAGTTCACACCGGCGAAGGAATGAATGGCGCACCCTCTCGAAGATTCCTGGTGTTGTGTTAATTTTGTCTGCGGCAACACCTATTCTCGCTATGAGATATTCAGCCGAGTCCACAGGCGGCTGGTACACTAAAGATTTCATGTGCCCCCAGAAGGAAAAGTCCAGTCTGGTGAGCTAGGAGGCTAAGCCACAGGTCCGCCACGTCCGATCCATCTTGCTTAGGAGATATGCTACGTAGTCATGTACAAAACGACGTCTGAGGCGATGACTTGTTTATGCTCGACGCATTTCAACTTTACTCTTTTCTGCCTCTCAGAGTGGAATGCGACCCTATGTTCCATGGTAATTATTGCTCGTCTGGATGGGTATCATCACCCCTCTTATTTTGTCAAAACAATTTAGACTCACTTTGTATACACTCATGCTTATACATTAAGGATATTTGAGAATCAGAAAAAAATTGCTCTAGAGCAAGGATTTCTGATGGAATAGAACCACACATCTCTTCTGGAATAACGTGCTTGCGTTTCAAGCTGAAGTATGCAACAAGATGGCGCTGAAAGTACGTCATAAGGAACAGAGCTGTCCATGGAGTGTATGGAAGGAATCGTTGCTGTGACTTTGTGTAGTTCACAATCAGCGTGTAAGCCTGAGATTGCCATAGACGAATAGCCATGAGGATACAAATGGACGATTTTTTACGTGGCAGAGTTATCGGTCATTTGGAATGTGGCCACACGCAGATTGAAGTTTCCCAGGAATGGGAATCCCACAGAGTGTCATCGAGGCTGTGGCAGCGGTTCCAAGGGGACGGAAACGTAAGTAGACGCTGCAGCACAGGTCGTCTCCGGGTTACAACATCGCAAGACGACCGATATTTGGCTATAACTGCCGAAAGAAGCAGGCAGAGTACAGCAGCAGACCTGTCTCGACAGCTGTTGGCATACGCGTATACCACAGGCATACGGTTGGGAGAGAATGGCTTCTGTCCGATGTGTTCCATTCTCAGCAGCTCACTACTGATGCTGGTTAGCCTGGTGAAGAGAACATGTTAACTGGACACCAGCACAGTGTGCTTGTGTGTTATTTACTGACGAATCCAGGTTTCCCTGAAACTGACTTACGTCGTACCTTCATATGGAGAGCACCAGGGACCCGTTACAACAAAGAAAATGTCGTTGAACACCACCGTTACGGTGGCGCTGGATTCTGGTTTGGGTGGCATTATCCTGGGTTCTCGAACAGTTCTCCGTGTCCAAAGCGGAACCATGACAGGCCAGATTTATCGGGATGTTCTGCAACAACACGTTCGTCTGTTCAGGGGTGCAATGAGCGCATATTTTCTCTTTCTTGATGACAACGCTCGTCCTCAACGTGCAACCATCGTGGACGAATGCCTTGAAGAAGAGGATATCACACGTTTGGAATGGCCGGCTTTCTATCCCGATTTGAACCCCAATGAGACATGCTCGGCGACGGGTTGCAGCACATCATCCACCTCCTAGTTCTCTTCCAGAACTCATAGCATTGGTTCAAGAGTGGGATGCCTACCCCAAGACCAGCTGGATAATTTGGTGCTCAGCATGACCAGACATTGTACTGACTGTCTTGCAACACATGTCAAACATATAGCCTATTAACCTTCATACAAACCGTATACTGTTAGTTTTTCTACATGAGACATGTATTCTCCATTTGCTCCAGGGAGCATTTCCCTTATTTTATTGGGTACTGTGGTAGTACATGTGCCATTTTTTGTTCTGTACCTTTTTTGTATTAAACAGACTTTATGTTTACAGCAATTTTGTTATGCTTTTTAGGCTTAATTCGTACAAACTGTTATTATCCTTAATTTATGAGCATGAGTGTATTATATATAATGACGAGGTATCTCGTCATTAGCAAAACTGACCAGATCTTGATGGACGAAATATCTCGTCAATAGAAGAAAACTGACTAAATTTCGTGATCTTGTCATCATCAAAAGATCGGCAACATCTTAATGACGAGTTATCTCGTCGTTGGCAAAATTGGTAGGATCTTGATGGACGATATCTCGTGGAAATCTCTTGGAGGGTTAAGAGAGACAATACATAAATTTTGATGTAGAGCTATTTAAAGACTAACTATTAATTTTTTGGTTAAGAAATATAGAATTATAATTATTTTGGTAGAGTGTCATGTATCTTTTAAACCAGCCATTTTCAACTTAAACTAATTACTGAAATTCTGCGGCGCACCAAAAAGTAAATTATATTTTCTGCCCCAAAATAGCTATAATTTTACTCGATTTTCAAAAAATATTGTTCATTGACTACCACTTTTTGTCTTTAAAATATTTTTAAACAATTTATTTATAATACTTTGTAATTAAAAAAATTGTACTCAAAATTATTTAGACTTGTTTTTTCTTGAAATAATTTTTGAAACGAGTCGAAAGTTCAAACCTAAACCATTGAAACGAAATAAATATGTTGCATATTTAAAGCCGTTTCCCCATCCTTAAGGCACACCAGTAACATTCTTGTCGAACTCCAGTATACCGCGGCACACCGGTTGAAAATCGCTGTTCTAAACATATTAAAATGTGACATCCCATCATCCTGAAAGTAAGTATTCCGTGTTACTGAAAAATTGTCAATCAGTGGGTTTCTGCTCTAAGCCGATGATTTATTTATTAGTGACGCGTTACATATATATTTCAATTACAGTACCACTAATGAATAAAAAAAGATGGTAGTTCAAATAACGTCTCACATCAATAACACAACGGATTTGGCGACAGTCTGGGATCAATCCCGAAGGGAAAGATTCGACTACAACACCTCGCAATTTTGAACCACTGTCAGATGATGAGGTTAAATCTGAACTGGCACCCAACTCTCCAAACTCCCAAGCCAAGGTGAGGACATTTGAGGCCACGACAGATTTAATGATATTTAATTATGATAAAATTATGAAATAGGTAGGTAGTTGAATTAACGTTGTACTGGAGCAACAAAACGGGATATTGGCAACCGTCCGGGATCGATTCCGAAGGGAAATATAGAGGACAACGCCTCGTCATTTTGAACCACGGTCAGATGACGAAAATTATGAAATAGATAAAAATGATTAGAAAAGTTATCAGATCTGTTAATAACATCACAGTTACCTTGTGCATTTTATTTATTTTAACACTAATTTATGATTCATTCGCAAAATACTTTTTATTTCTTTAATCAAAATATTATTATTTTTAGTTTTTAATTTGATGAACGACTTGTGAAATATCGTCGAAGCAATTTAATGGGGTTGAAGGAATAACGAACTTTTTGACTAAAATTAGTTTTTTTATCTTCGAAACGTTGCTATTATTTTGCACTTGGAATAAAAAGCGAAGCGAGAAGGTTTTCGTTACTTAGTTTCATCATATTTATTTACATCCATTAATTGCAAGAATAAAAAGATACACTTTTACTAAAAGAAAAGAGCTGAAAGTATGCAGTCACGTAAAAGGTCTGAATCGATTTTCATTAAAACGCCGAAAGGTTCATAATTTTTTCGAATATAAATTGAGTAATTCTATTGTACTGAAAATTATTTTTTCAAAAGAAACACTTAAACTGTCGATAGATTATTTTTTTTATCTTATTTTATGTTGCAGTTTTTTAGTTTACTTTAAGACATCCCAGTTGAAAACTACTATTTAGTGGGGGAAAGATAATATTTTTGCCGAAGAATATTTTCGTTTTTCAGTAGAAAATTTTGTATTTATATAGGAAAGAGATTTAACAGTGATAACAGTTAATTTAGTGTGTTTTGTTTCTTTTAACATGATTGACTAACGGAAAAATAATTGTTATGTATGTTTTGATTTCTTTTGTATTTATCTTTTGTTTATACGTCAGCCGATTTTTAAGATATGCCATAAGACTTCCTGAAGATTGTGATATCGTGCAAATAAGAACGTTTCTTCTAGAATGCTCAAGGCACGCATGTTTCTGCGCATATCTATTTTGACGTCGAGCAGTTCTTGTTACGAATAAGATCAGTGTCAGATGTAAACAGCTAACATTCGTTTTGCAATGTAATTTTTTAAATTATAAATAATTTTAACTAAATTAAATATAGAAATGCACCGTTAATCCTTCTAGTGTTCGCCTCAACGAGGTTTCTCGTCATCAAACTGAACAGATCTTTACCTATCTATTGCATTCTATAAACACTTCTGTAGAATTCTATAAATTAAACATTTCTATAGAATTCTATGAATTAAGTGTTTCTCAGATTGAAAAAAAATTGAACAGATCTTGATGGACGAGATATAAGCTCCTCCCTGATCCTATTAAAAGCAAAGCAAAAAATATTCTCATTTAAAAAAGTGATTGCTTCTTCAAAAATCATGTATAAATGTGTTTCGATGTTTTCTCCTTGCAGTCAACTAAAATTTATTCATTGCTTTTAGCCCATTTGCAGAAGTGTTCCATTTCGTATTTACTGGAGTTGCATAAAATAATTGAAAATTTTAATACTTCATTAAAGCGTTGACGCCTTTTCCCTTCAATGCAGCTTCTAATCGTCTAGGAATAGTCACTTTAAAATTGGTCTCTATGTAACATGTACCAAATTAGTCTCTAGATAAAGCACTTCGAAACAAGTTTAAAAGTAACACTCTAAAACTACTCTCCAGGTAATACACTTCAAAACTAGTCTCTAGGTCATTCACTCTGAAACTAGTCTCCATTTAACGCACTCTGAAACTAGTCCCTAGGTAACGAACTCTAAAATTAGTCTCCAGGTAACCCACTCCGAAACTAGTTTATGGATAACACTCTAAAACGAGTCTCCAGATAACACACTCCAAAACTAGTCTCTAGGTAACACTCCAAAATTAGTCTCTAGGTCACGCACTCTGAAACTAGTCTCTATGTTACGAACTCTAAAATTAGTCTCTGGGTCACGCACTCTGAAACTAGTCCTAGGTCACGCACTCTAAAATTAGTCTCTAGGTAATGCACTCCGAAACTAGTTTATAGGTAACACTATAAAACTAGTCTCCAGGTAAATACACTCCAAAACTAGTCTCTAGGTAACACTCCAAAATTAGTCTCTAGGTCACGCACTCTGAAACTAGTCTCTATGTTACGAACTCTAAAATTAGTCTCTGGGTCACGCACTCTGAAACTAGTCCTAGGTCACGCACTCTAAAATTAGTCTCTAGGTAATGCACTCCGAAACTAGTTTATAGGTAACACTATAAAACTAGTCTCCAGGTAAATACACTCCAAAACTAGTCTCTAGGTAACACTCCAAAATTAGTCTCTAGGTCACGCACTCTGAAACTAGTCTCTATGTTACGAACTCTAAAATTAGTCTCTGGGTCACGCACTCTGAAACTAGTCCTAGGTCACGCACTCTAAAATTAGTCTCTAGGTAATGCACTCCGAAACTAGTTTATAGGTAACACTATAAAACTAGTCTCCAGGTAAATACACTCCAAAACTAGTCTCTAGGTAACACTCCAAAATTAGTCTCTAGGTCACGCACTCTGAAACTAGTCTCTATGTTACGAACTCTAAAATTAGTCTCTGGGTCACGCACTCTGAAACTAGTCCTAGGTCACGCACTCTAAAATTAGTCTCTAGGTAATGCACTCCGAAACTAGTTTATAGGTAACACTATAAAACTAGTCTCCAGGTAAATACACTCCAAAACTAGTCTCTAGGTAACACTCCAAAATTAGTCTCTAGGTCACGCACTCTGAAACTAGTCTCTATGTTACGAACTCTAAAATTAGTCTCTGGGTCACGCACTCTGAAACTAGTCCTAGGTCACGCACTCTAAAATTAGTCTCTAGGTAATGCACTCCGAAACTAGTTTATAGGTAACACTATAAAACTAGTCTCCAGGTAAATACACTCCAAAACTAGTCTCTAGGTAACACTCCAAAATTAGTCTCTAGGTCACGCACTCTGAAACTAGTCTCTATGTAACGAACTCTAAAATTAGTCTCTGGGTCACGCACTCTGAAACTAGTCCTAGGTCACGCACTCTAAAATTAGTCTCTAGGTAATGCACTCCGAAACTAGTTTATAGGTAACACTATAAAACTAGTCTCCAGGTAAATACACTCCAAAACTAGTCTCTAGGTAACACTCCAAAATTAGTCTCTAGGTCACGCACTCTGAAACTAGTCTCTATGTTACGAACTCTAAAATTAGTCTCTGGGTCACGCACTCTGAAACTAGTCCTAGGTCACGCACTCTAAAATTAGTCTCTAGGTAATGCACTCCGAAACTAGTTTATAGGTAACACTATAAAACTAGTCTCCAGGTAAATACACTCCAAAACTAGTCTCTAGGTAACACTCCAAAATTAGTCTCTAGGTCACGCACTCTGAAACTAGTCTCTATGTTACGAACTCTAAAATTAGTCTCTGGGTCACGCACTCTGAAACTAGTCCTAGGTCACGCACTCTAAAATTAGTCTCTAGGTAATGCACTCCGAAACTAGTTTATAGGTAACACTATAAAACTAGTCTCCAGGTAAATACACTCCAAAACTAGTCTCTAGGTAACACTCCAAAATTAGTCTCTAGGTCACGCACTCTGAAACTAGTCTCTATGTTACGAACTCTAAAATTAGTCTCTGGGTCACGCACTCTGAAACTAGTCCTAGGTCACGCACTCTAAAATTAGTCTCTAGGTAATGCACTCCGAAACTAGTTTATAGGTAACACTATAAAACTAGTCTCCAGGTAAATACACTCCAAAACTAGTCTCTAGGTAACACTCCAAAATTAGTCTCTAGGTCACGCACTCTGAAACTAGTCTCTATGTAACGAACTCTAAAATTAGTCTCTGGGTCACGCACTCTGAAACTAGTCCTAGGTCACGCACTCTAAAATTAGTCTCTAGGTAATGCACTCCGAAACTAGTTTATAGGTAACACTATAAAACTAGTCTCCAGGTAAATACACTCCAAAACTAGTCTCTAGGTAACACTCCAAAATTAGTCTCTAGGTCACGCACTCTGAAACTAGTCTCTATGTTACGAACTCTAAAATTAGTCTCTGGGTCACGCACTCTGAAACTAGTCCTAGGTCACGCACTCTAAAATTAGTCTCTAGGTAATGCACTCCGAAACTAGTTTATAGGTAACACTATAAAACTAGTCTCCAGGTAAATACACTCCAAAACTAGTCTCTAGGTAACACTCCAAAATTAGTCTCTAGGTCACGCACTCTGAAACTAGTCTCTATGTTACGAACTCTAAAATTAGTCTCTGGGTCACGCACTCTGAAACTAGTCCTAGGTCACGCACTCTAAAATTAGTCTCTAGGTAATGCACTCCGAAACTAGTTTATAGGTAACACTCTAAAACTAGTCTCCAGGGAAATACACTCCAAAACTAGTCTCTAGGTAACACTCCAAAACTAGTCTCTAGGTCACGCACTCTGAAACTAGTCTCTATGTAAAGAACTCTAAAATTAGTCGCTAGGTCACGCACTCCGAAACTAGTTTATAGGTAACACTATAAAACTAGTCTCCAGGTAAATACACTCCAAAACTAGTCTCTAGGTAACACTCCAAAATTAGTCTCTAGGTCACGCACTCTGAAACTAGTCTCTATGTAACGAACTCTAAAATTAGTCTCTGGGTCACGCACTCTGAAACTAGTCCTAGGTCACGCACTCTAAAATTAGTCTCCATTTAACGCACTCTGAAACTAGTCTCTAGGTAATGCACTCCGAAACTAGTTTATAGGTAACACTCTAAAACTAGTCTCCAGGGAAATACACTCCAAAACTAGTCTCTAGGTAACACTCCAAAACTAGTCTCTAGGTCACGCACTCTGAAACTAGTCTCTATGTAAAGAACTCTAAAATTAGTCGCTAGGTCACGCACTCCGAAACTAGTGTATAGGTAACACTCTAAAACTAGTCTGCAGGTTGCACACTTCAAAGCTAGTCTCTAGGTAACACTCCAAAATTAGTCTCTAGGTAACACTTCAAAATTAGTCTCTAGGTCACGCACTCTGAAACTAGTCTCTATGTTACGAACTCTAAAATTAGTCTCTGGGTCACGCACTCTGAAACTAGTCCTAGGTCACGCACTCTAAAATTAGTCTCTAGGTAAATGCACTCCGAAACTAGTTTATAAGTAACACTATAAAACTAGTCTCCAGGTAAATACACTCCAAAACTAGTCTCTAGGTAACACTCCAAAATTAGTCTCTAGGTCACGCACTCTGAAACTAGTCTCTATGTAACGAACTCTAAAATTAGTCTCTGGGTCACGCACTCTGAAACTAGTCCTAGGTCACGCACTCTAAAATTAGTCTCTAGGCAATGCACTCCGAAACTAGTTTATAGGTAACACTATAAAACTAGTCTCCAGGGAATACACTCCAAAACTAGTCTCTAAGTTCACGCACTCTAAAACTAGTCTCCACCTAACGAACTCTGAAATTAGTCTCTAGGTAACACTCCAAAACTAGTCTCTAGGTCACGCACTCTGAAACTAGTCTCTATGTAAAGAACTCTAAAATTAGTCGCTAGGTCACGCACTCCGAAACTAGTTTATAGGTAACACTATAAAACTAGTCTCCAGGTAAATACACTCCAAAACTAGTCTCTAGGTAACACTCCAAAATTAGTCTCTAGGTCACGCACTCTGAAACTAGTCTCTATGTAACGAACTCTAAAATTAGTCTCTGGGTCACGCACTCTGAAACTAGTCCTAGGTCACGCACTCTAAAATTAGTCTCCATTTAACGCACTCTGAAACTAGTCTCTAGGTAATGCACTCCGAAACTAGTTTATAGGTAACACTCTAAAACTAGTCTCCAGGGAAATACACTCCAAAACTAGTCTCTAGGTAACACTCCAAAACTAGTCTCTAGGTCACGCACTCTGAAACTAGTCTCTATGTAAAGAACTCTAAAATTAGTCGCTAGGTCACGCACTCCGAAACTAGTGTATAGGTAACACTCTAAAACTAGTCTGCAGGTTGCACACTTCAAAGCTAGTCTCTAGGTAACACTCCAAAATTAGTCTCTAGGTAACACTTCAAAATTAGTCTCTAGGTCACGCACTCTGAAACTAGTCTCTATGTTACGAACTCTAAAATTAGTCTCTGGGTCACGCACTCTGAAACTAGTCCTAGGTCACGCACTCTAAAATTAGTCTCTAGGTAATGCACTCCGAAACTAGTTTATAGGTAACACTATAAAACTAGTCTCCAGGTAAATACACTCCAAAACTAGTCTCTAGGTAACACTCCAAAATTAGTCTCTAGGTCACGCACTCTGAAACTAGTCTCTATGTTACGAACTCTAAAATTAGTCTCTGGGTCACGCACTCTGAAACTAGTCCTAGGTCACGCACTCTAAAATTAGTCTCTAGGTAATGCACTCCGAAACTAGTTTATAGGTAACACTATAAAACTAGTCTCCAGGTAAATACACTCCAAAACTAGTCTCTAGGTAACACTCCAAAATTAGTCTCTAGGTCACGCACTCTGAAACTAGTCTCTATGTTACGAACTCTAAAATTAGTCTCTGGGTCACGCACTCTGAAACTAGTCCTAGGTCACGCACTCTAAAATTAGTCTCTAGGTAATGCACTCCGAAACTAGTTTATAGGTAACACTATAAAACTAGTCTCCAGGTAAATACACTCCAAAACTAGTCTCTAGGTAACACTCCAAAATTAGTCTCTAGGTCACGCACTCTGAAACTAGTCTCTATGTTACGAACTCTAAAATTAGTCTCTGGGTCACGCACTCTGAAACTAGTCCTAGGTCACGCACTCTAAAATTAGTCTCTAGGTAATGCACTCCGAAACTAGTTTATAGGTAACACTATAAAACTAGTCTCCAGGTAAATACACTCCAAAACTAGTCTCTAGGTAACACTCCAAAATTAGTCTCTAGGTCACGCACTCTGAAACTAGTCTCTATGTTACGAACTCTAAAATTAGTCTCTGGGTCACGCACTCTGAAACTAGTCCTAGGTCACGCACTCTAAAATTAGTCTCTAGGTAATGCACTCCGAAACTAGTTTATAGGTAACACTATAAAACTAGTCTCCAGGTAAATACACTCCAAAACTAGTCTCTAGGTAACACTCCAAAATTAGTCTCTAGGTCACGCACTCTGAAACTAGTCTCTATGTTACGAACTCTAAAATTAGTCTCTGGGTCACGCACTCTGAAACTAGTCCTAGGTCACGCACTCTAAAATTAGTCTCTAGGTAATGCACTCCGAAACTAGTTTATAGGTAACACTATAAAACTAGTCTCCAGGTAAATACACTCCAAAACTAGTCTCTAGGTAACACTCCAAAATTAGTCTCTAGGTCACGCACTCTGAAACTAGTCTCTATGTAACGAACTCTAAAATTAGTCTCTGGGTCACGCACTCTGAAACTAGTCCTAGGTCACGCACTCTAAAATTAGTCTCTAGGTAATGCACTCCGAAACTAGTTTATAGGTAACACTATAAAACTAGTCTCCAGGTAAATACACTCCAAAACTAGTCTCTAGGTAACACTCCAAAATTAGTCTCTAGGTCACGCACTCTGAAACTAGTCTCTATGTTACGAACTCTAAAATTAGTCTCTGGGTCACGCACTCTGAAACTAGTCCTAGGTCACGCACTCTAAAATTAGTCTCTAGGTAATGCACTCCGAAACTAGTTTATAGGTAACACTATAAAACTAGTCTCCAGGTAAATACACTCCAAAACTAGTCTCTAGGTAACACTCCAAAATTAGTCTCTAGGTCACGCACTCTGAAACTAGTCTCTATGTTACGAACTCTAAAATTAGTCTCTGGGTCACGCACTCTGAAACTAGTCCTAGGTCACGCACTCTAAAATTAGTCTCTAGGTAATGCACTCCGAAACTAGTTTATAGGTAACACTATAAAACTAGTCTCCAGGTAAATACACTCCAAAACTAGTCTCTAGGTAACACTCCAAAATTAGTCTCTAGGTCACGCACTCTGAAACTAGTCTCTATGTTACGAACTCTAAAATTAGTCTCTGGGTCACGCACTCTGAAACTAGTCCTAGGTCACGCACTCTAAAATTAGTCTCTAGGTAATGCACTCCGAAACTAGTTTATAGGTAACACTATAAAACTAGTCTCCAGGTAAATACACTCCAAAACTAGTCTCTAGGTAACACTCCAAAATTAGTCTCTAGGTCACGCACTCTGAAACTAGTCTCTATGTAACGAACTCTAAAATTAGTCTCTGGGTCACGCACTCTGAAACTAGTCCTAGGTCACGCACTCTAAAATTAGTCTCTAGGTAATGCACTCCGAAACTAGTTTATAGGTAACACTATAAAACTAGTCTCCAGGTAAATACACTCCAAAACTAGTCTCTAGGTAACACTCCAAAATTAGTCTCTAGGTCACGCACTCTGAAACTAGTCTCTATGTTACGAACTCTAAAATTAGTCTCTGGGTCACGCACTCTGAAACTAGTCCTAGGTCACGCACTCTAAAATTAGTCTCTAGGTAATGCACTCCGAAACTAGTTTATAGGTAACACTATAAAACTAGTCTCCAGGTAAATACACTCCAAAACTAGTCTCTAGGTAACACTCCAAAATTAGTCTCTAGGTCACGCACTCTGAAACTAGTCTCTATGTTACGAACTCTAAAATTAGTCTCTGGGTCACGCACTCTGAAACTAGTCCTAGGTCACGCACTCTAAAATTAGTCTCTAGGTAATGCACTCCGAAACTAGTTTATAGGTAACACTCTAAAACTAGTCTCCAGGGAAATACACTCCAAAACTAGTCTCTAGGTAACACTCCAAAACTAGTCTCTAGGTCACGCACTCTGAAACTAGTCTCTATGTAAAGAACTCTAAAATTAGTCGCTAGGTCACGCACTCCGAAACTAGTTTATAGGTAACACTATAAAACTAGTCTCCAGGTAAATACACTCCAAAACTAGTCTCTAGGTAACACTCCAAAATTAGTCTCTAGGTCACGCACTCTGAAACTAGTCTCTATGTAACGAACTCTAAAATTAGTCTCTGGGTCACGCACTCTGAAACTAGTCCTAGGTCACGCACTCTAAAATTAGTCTCCATTTAACGCACTCTGAAACTAGTCTCTAGGTAATGCACTCCGAAACTAGTTTATAGGTAACACTCTAAAACTAGTCTCCAGGGAAATACACTCCAAAACTAGTCTCTAGGTAACACTCCAAAACTAGTCTCTAGGTCACGCACTCTGAAACTAGTCTCTATGTAAAGAACTCTAAAATTAGTCGCTAGGTCACGCACTCCGAAACTAGTGTATAGGTAACACTCTAAAACTAGTCTGCAGGTTGCACACTTCAAAGCTAGTCTCTAGGTAACACTCCAAAATTAGTCTCTAGGTAACACTTCAAAATTAGTCTCTAGGTCACGCACTCTGAAACTAGTCTCTATGTTACGAACTCTAAAATTAGTCTCTGGGTCACGCACTCTGAAACTAGTCCTAGGTCACGCACTCTAAAATTAGTCTCTAGGTAAATGCACTCCGAAACTAGTTTATAGGTAACACTATAAAACTAGTCTCCAGGTAAATACACTCCAAAACTAGTCTCTAGGTAACACTCCAAAATTAGTCTCTAGGTCACGCACTCTGAAACTAGTCTCTATGTAACGAACTCTAAAATTAGTCTCTGGGTCACGCACTCTGAAACTAGTCCTAGGTCACGCACTCTAAAATTAGTCTCTAGGCAATGCACTCCGAAACTAGTTTATAGGTAACACTATAAAACTAGTCTCCAGGGAATACACTCCAAAACTAGTCTCTAAGTTCACGCACTCTAAAACTAGTCTCCACCTAACGAACTCTGAAATTAGTCTCTAGGTAACACACCAAAACTGGTCTCTAGGGAACGCACTCTGAAACTAGTCTATAGAAGAAAATTTTAAAATCAGTTTACGATAAAAAGGTAGCCCCTCCAAATCGATATCCAGGGTGCGCCCCTGTTTACAGGAAATAAATCAGGTACTGGTTCTGTACTGCGATATTCAATAAAAGAATCCAAATGCCAAATGTTTCAGTGGATAGTGTAAAGCAACGTTAATGTACAATGTAATGTTCGGTACAAAAAATACCATGGCTTAATGATCAAATGTTGAAGTTAACAGGTAGGTATTAGAACTTAGGCTGAGCGACTGGCGAGGTTGTCAAAGCAAAGTCCCCATGGAAATTTTAAAATAGATTTACAGTTTGACAAATTTATCTAAAAGGATCTAGGAAAAACAAGAATTATTAAAGAATGTGTTTATACGTAGACATTTCTACTTCGTATTTAACCTTGGACTTCATAGTAAAATTACCGCTCAGATTAGATTTCTGGCTGCGTCATGTTCCACGTTTACGGCATTTGCCACTACTGACATGTTATTAATTCATCCCTGGAGTACGATAAAAAACAAAGCAATTAAAGCTAAAATAAAAAAAATCGGAACAAAGGAAACCGGTAATGATGTTCCGGTAACGGTAATTCTCGTCAACTGCAAAAACTGTTTTGAACCGTATTTCATCACCAGTTTTCTCAGAAACCGGTAATGTTTCGGTAACGGTAATTCTTGTAAATCGCCAAAACTGTTTTGAACCGTATTTCATTGCCGGTATTCTCAGAAACCGGTTATGATGCTTCGGTAACGGTAATTCTCGTCAAATGCCAAAATTGTTTTGAACCGTATTTCATTACCGGTTTCCTCAGAAACCGGTTATGATGCTTCGGTAACGGTGCCAGCTCAGGTGTTACCTCGTCATCTGACCGTGGTTCAAAATTACGTGGTGTTGTCCTCGGATCTTTCCCTCTGGGATTGATCCCGGACCGTCACCAATAGCCCATTGTGTTGCTCCAGTGTGACGTTAATTGAAAATACCAATACCAATACCAATGGTAGGTAAGTAGGTATTTAATTAACGTCTCACTGGAGCAACACAACGGGCTATTCGCGAAGGCGCGGGATCAAACCCGAAGGGAAAGATCCTAGGACAACACCACGTAATTTTGAACCACGGTCAGTTGACGAGGTCACACCAGGAACCGCACTCTCCAAACTTCCTCACCACGCCAACGTGAGGACATTTGAGGCCACGATGGATTCAACGTGCACCCGCCCCATTTGTACACGACGATCTTTGCTTGGATTCGAACCTGCAACCCTCCGGTGTGCCAGCTCAGGTGTGACCTCGTCATCTGACCGTGGTTCAAAATTACACGGTGTTGTCCTCGGATATTTCCCTTCGGGATTGATCCCGGATCGTCACCAATAGCCCGTTGCCTTGTTCCAGTGTGACGTTGATTGAAATACCTTCCTGCCATTGGCACACTGAAATAAATGAAAAGTGTTTTGGTAATTAACCGTGTAGTTTCTTATGAAAGTTTAATCACACCTATGGAATCTGTGCTTACGAAAATTTTTTTTATAGATTTGCATACACACAACTCTAGAATTCTATAGAGAAACGAAATTTCGTCTCTTAAAAATGCTGTAGAATTCTATAGAGATTTCTATAGAGAAAACGAGCTCTGATTCCATAGAAATACATTTCTATAAAATTCTATAGAAAAGTATAGTTATGAAACAAAAGAAATTAGCTGATATAGAATTCTATTGAGGTTTCTATAGACATTCTATAGAGATTTCTATACTTTCTATGGAAGTTACTTTACAGCTTTTAGAAAAACTTGCCATGATTCTATAGGATAGTAAGACCACATTCTATAGAAATGTTTAATGTACTCTATAGAAATTTTTCGTAAGGGTTTTCATCATCAAAAATCGGCAATATCTTGATGATGAGATGTTTCGTATTTAGCAAAATTGATCAGGGGGGGTGTTTCAGTTAACGTCACACTGGAGCAACACAACGGTCTATTGGCGACGGTCCGGGATCAATCCCAAAGGGAAAGATCCGAGGACAACACCACGTAATTTTGAACCACGGTCAGATGACGAGGCAACACCTGAGCTGGCACCCCACTCTCCAAACTTCCACACCACGCCAACGTGAGGACATTTGAGGCCACGACAGATTTAACGTGCACCAGCCCCCTTTGTACACGACGGTGTTTGGCTGGATTCGAACTCGCAACCCTTCGGTTGCTAGTCCGTTACTCTTCCAACCGGACCACCGCGGCCCGCAAAATTGATCAGATCTTGAACGAGATATAGCATTGAAGTCACTTTAAGGGTTAAATGCCCGCTTCTGATTACAATAAATAATGTCACGGAAAACCCCTTCCTTTCACACCAAAGAAATTTGAGATATCTCCGTCCGCCACAGCCTGGGAATTCCTCGTACCGCAGCAAAAGCGCAGCTGGAGACACAAGAGAGAGAGGCCATTAACACGAGAGAAAGCAATCGCTACGGCCGAAAGTCACGTCGCTCTCCCCACTCGTGTTGCACTTCCTCTCCGAAAGAGAGCCTCGGGTTCAGTGAGTCATGCGAGACTCTCACTGACTCAGAGCCTCGGGAGGAACTCTCCCACCATCCGCCTTCCAGAAGAAAATCTACGTTTACTACTCGGCGGCACGTGGTGCAGATATCCAAAACATGGGGCGCATCGGGAAATGGTCTGATGGAAGTGGGATCGGACGGGTTTCAGCTGCCGAACTGCGCGGCGGGAGCTCTGGAAACCACCTGACGAGAGATCAGGGACGGACAGACCGACCTCTACATCAGGACATCCGCGGGAGGCAGGGGTGTTTCTGGAAGGACGGTGGATATTTCGATAAAAAAAATAATGTGGGCTTCGACGGGGATGATTTATTTCATTCAGCAATTTAAATTCTTTCCAATCTGACTAAACATGTTCCAGGTAGGCTTGGTTGGTTTCCGGGTTTTATGTCGCAAGGGCCATAATTCGCCAAGCTGCTCCAAACATAAGACAATGAGGGAGGAAGAAAGAGCAAAAAGCAGAAGCGCAGGTAAAAATGAAAGGGAGGAATGGTGACTCGGGAACGTCTTGGGTCATGATGCCCGTTGACACCTAAAGATGTCCCCCTGAGGGCTGTTAAAAGCAGGGAGTTCGATTAACGTGGCACTGGAGCAACACGAAGGGCTATTGCAGACGATCAGGGATCAATCCCCGAGGACAATACCTCGTTATTTTGAACGGCGGTCAAATGACGAGGTCAACGGCTAAGGTGGCAACTCTCTCCAAACTCCACACCGCACCAACGTGAAGATATTTGAGCCCACTCCGTGAACCACAGAAGTACAACACGGGGCTTACAGACTTAAGTTGATTTAACAAAGATACATTGCGAAAATTTTTTAACTAAAATTACTTTTGATGAACTTAATTTTTTTCCTTTCCTCGTGTTTCGCAGTTTGATCAAATGTGGCTCTTGCGCCATAGAACCTAAAAGCAATCAACCAATTATCATAGGTGGACCAATTGGCCTAGTGGTGAGGGAAATCCTGGTTTGAATCCTGCATGTATGTCCATCTGCCCCGCGGTAGCTTAGACCGTAGAGTCGCGGATTAGTAGCAGGAGGGTAGTGATACTTGATCCAACACCGAAGACCATAGTGTACCTGGCCGCTGGTACGCGTTAAATCTGCCATGGCCTCACGTTGGCGTGATGTGGAAGAATGGGGTGCCAGCTCAGATGTTGACCTCGTCATCTGACCGTGGTTCAAATGACAAGGTTTCGTCCCATTCGCGGAGTACCTCCACAGGTTTGGCTTTAAATATTCTAATATTTGTTCATGTGGGGAATTGGGGAGTGCCGACCATTAAATCTTTAGCTGCCTGCACACTTCTTCCTATCACCTTTCGGCTCCTACTGAAGCGAATAAGAGTCTCTGGTTACGGGCGGTGATTGATAATCCAATTAGCCAATATAGAATTAAAATGTGTGTGCTGGTTGCTGGGGAGGTGACGGATCGCCTCCCCCATCATAGGTAAATTTTAACGTATTATATTTTAACGTTTTTTTACGTATTAAATTTTGGTCTTTTTTACTTTTTAAGCTTCAATTTTTAAATAATCATCAATCATTTTCATTTATATTCCTTGTGTTCGTCATCCCTCTGCCCCCTTGCTGTTCGCTATCGTTGTAAATACCTCTTGCCATTGTTTTGTGCATTACTGTTGTTTTATTATAACTACCTTTCTTAATAACGTTCTGTCGTCATTTTTATCTTTCAGATTTTTTCTTGTCTCTAGTTTTTAGTGTTCATTTTTAAATTTTGCATTGTGTGACTAATTTTTGCATTGTCCTGTTTCTCATGTTCATTTTTGAATTTTGCATTGTGTGACTAATTTTTGCATTGTCCTGTTTTTCATGTTTTGTGTTCATCTGCCGCCACGGAGCCCTGTGGGCACACCACAACATTTATCTTCGTCCCTTACCTTTCTAGAGGTCTATTGGTGGACTTTTACCTTCCTTTTGCCCATGTGGGGACGTCTGTACAACGCGGATTGTTATTTACTTTTTAAAAACATGTTTTGTTTTGTGTTTTTCTTTGTATGTTTTTGGTGTTCTATCGGATAGCTTTTGTTATAGCGAATTGTAATTTATGTAATCTATTTTATGAACAATAATACCCGTTCGTGTGCCCCCGTTGCTGGGAATCACTCTTTCCCCGTCCCCCCTGCTTGGGCTCTAAACCATATGGTGAATCCTGGTGGGCGTGGGTCGCCAAGGTGTCGTCCTTCGGGATTGATCCCTGACCGACGCCGATAGCCCGATTTGTTGCTAAAGTGCGAAGTAAATTCAACTATTTACCAACCGACCGGGCTGAAGGCCATTTTTCTGGTCATTTCGGATTGTGGGAAATGGCAACAATGCGCCAGTAGATGACGATACGGAAGACGAGGGTGTCTGAGAAAGCGAACTTTTTTTATCATGGCTTCAAAAGAAGTGATGGACGCGTTTGAGACAATGGGACGAGGTTCTTCAATTTGAAGACAATACACCGGAAGATATCTTTTCGAAGATGCGGAAGGCATGATAAGAAAACCGTTCCAAATAGTCCAATCCAGTTGACAGACTTTTCCGTCGACGATTACGCATAATACTGTTTTTGTTGAGATGTGTAAATAAACAATTTATACACTTTAAATTAAAATGTCTCATATTTACAAAAAATGTGCTTTTAATTACACGGGGAGGTTTGAATCTACATCGTAATACTTATATCTCGTAGAAACCAATCTGAAGAGTTTTTTCCAGGTCACGGTAGCCCGGTTGGAAGAGGACCGGACTTGCAAACGGAGGGTTACGAATTCGAATCCAACCAAAGACCGTCGTGTACAAAGGGAGCTGGCGCACATTAAATCAGTCGAGGCCTCAAACGCCCTCACGTTGGCGTGGAGTGGAAGTTTTGGAGAGTGGGGGGCCAGCCCAGGTGTTACTCGTCATCTGACCGTTGTTCAAAATTACGTGGTGTTGTCCTCGGATCTTTCCTTTTGAGATTGATCCTTGACCGGCACCAATATCCCTTGTGTTGCTCCAGTGTGACGTTAATTAAAATACTTTTAAATAGATTCTTTGAGGCACTGTTTTTTTGGTCAATTCCGGTATCCAAATGAAAACTACGAACCTATTTACTATGATAGATGTTGTTTGTTGACTATTGAGTACAGCTTTCAAAGCGATCCAATTAATATAATTTCAAACTTGAGAAACAAATTTAAGTTTTGCGGATTTTAATTGTCTTCTAATGGAAACCTATGTCAAAAATTTAAAAAAAATGGAATTACAACGTATGGTTACCACCTTATTTTAACAATAACGGTTTTCATTTTAAAATATTTCTATTCTAGCGATATTATTTAAGATATTTATTCTTTAAGATATTGCTTTCTTATTTTAAAAGGTTTTGTTCTGTATACATGATTTATTTTTATGAAAAGGAATTCTACAGATCACTATGTATTGAATCAATGACTTTTATAGAAAGTTGGTGGAAATATACTCATTTCGCCAAGAAATGAACTCATGTCTTCTTAGATACTTTGCACAAAATGAATAATTCTTTACAAAATTAGAAATGAAGCATTAGTTTTGCCTTTCCCAGAAACAAAGTAGCAAAATAACACTTTAATTATCAATGGGTACGCTTTTAGCATGAAATAGAATCGTTTCCTTACAAAATGTAAGTTCTGCAAAATTAAATGTTTTTAATTATTCCAATCATTATTAGTCATATATTTATGAATTACACAGGTCTGCAATGAGAAAATTGCCTTAAAAATAATTAGTGTTTTTTATAGTTTTTTGGATGTTAATTACTGGAAAAAAAATTAAAAATTCCATCACGTACAGTTTTATCACAAATCACAGGTCTGATGTGTACGAATTTTGTATATTTAAGAGCAACGTAATATTATTTGTATGAACTTATTAAACATATTTATAGATTTTAAATAATAATTTGCTCTATATAAACTCTATCCAACAAAGAATAAACCATTATTTATTCAGGATTTTCCTCTTAACTGGTAAACTGTCTGTTAAACACAACAGAAAAGTCAGAGAAAATAAGTTAAAACCGGATCACTAGCCTGTTGGTGCATGTCTGTCCTCCCTTCCCCCTCCATCATTCCCCTTTCCTGCCATTTTTCCTACTCCCATCAATGTCTTTCTTATTCAGTGCTGTACACGTGTATATAACTCCGAGCTTTGAGTAGCAGCGCTTTTTACTTTTAGTTTGTGTTGCGGTTGAGAGAAATGGCTTCCAGAGGATGTGTTATTTCACCAGATTGTTTCTGCTATAGTTGTGGTAACTATACAGTAAAAAAAACAAAGAAACATTTCAAATTTTGTGGGAAAAGTGTACTTTGCTTATTTTGGCATGAAATTGGGGGATCAAGACAAGCCTCGGACCTCACACAAAGTTTGTTGCGTTTGTGTAGAAGAATTAAGACATTGGTTTCAAGGTAAAATAAAACTTTTCGGTTTGGTATACCAATGGTTTGGAGAGTCTAAAAATCACTGCTACTTTTGTACATGCAATGTGAAAGGTTTCAATCTAAAGAACACAAAGGAGATATTTTATCCTAACATTCCATCTGCCATACGCTCTGTCCCTCATGGACCTGGTATACCGATTCCGTCCCCTCCAGATACATTGGACATTTTTGGTGATTGAGAAACAGTATGTCCATTTAGAAGTGATGATACATATGACCCCGGTAGCGATGAACCTAAGCTTTTTACTAAATCTAAGTTAAATGATTTAATCAGAGACTTGGATCTTCCCAAGGAATCGGCTAAAGTTTTAGGTTTCAGATAGAAGAAGAAAAAATTGTTGGCTCCTCGTACGTCATTTTCTTGGTTTCGGAGCAGAGAAGAGTTTGTTCCGTTTTTCTCTCATGAGGGTGAACTTGTTTATTGCAGCGATGTTCCAGGTCTCATGGCAGCTTTCAATATGCAATACAAACCTGACGAATGGAGACTATTTATTCGTCAAAAAGAAGTCTAAAAGCAGTACTATTGCATAATGTAAATGAGTATGCTTCTGTCCCGTTGGGCATTCAGTTCATTTAAAAGAGTGCTATGAAAATCTTGAATTGATACTTAATAAAGTTTCGTATTCAGAACATAAACGGGCAGTTTGCGGTGATTTGAAGGTGATATCTATGTTGCTGGGTCAACAGAGTGGTTACACGAAATTCCCGCGTTTTCTTTGTGAATGGGACAGCCATGATAGAAAAGAACATTATATAAAGAAATAATGGCCAAATGGAAATAATGGAGTCAAAAATATTCAAAGGGAAAGTTTGGTTAATCCAAAAAGGTTTTACTTTCACCGCTTCATATACAATTAGGCCTTGTAAAATAATTTGTTAAGGCATTACCAAAAGAAGGAGAACGTTTCAGATACACTGCTGGCCACCCAAATTGCAACACCAAGAAAGACAAGAGATATCACAACAAAATTTATTTTGTAGATAACATGTTGACCAAGTATCAAATGATTAAATTTATAGACTTCTGTGAAGTGTGGTTCCTGCCAAAATCAGTAGCCAGTGTAGCCGCCATTGTTGGAGATCACCGCTGCCACACGCCTCGGCATTGATTCAAAGAGACTTTGGATATGTTCTTGGGGTACAGCAGACCAAGCAGCTTCCACACGTTGCCAAAGTTGATCTGGTGTGGCAGCTGGGGATGTATTCTGGGTCAATCGTTGAGCAACCATGGACCACATGTTTTCTATCGGCGAAAGATCCGGAGAGCGAGCTGGCCAGGGAAGCAATTCAATCTGACGATTGACGAAGAACCCTTGGACAATGCGTGCCACGTGTGGTCGCGCATTATCCTGTTGAAATATGGCTGTGGGCAAGCCCTGAAGGTAAGGAAGGACAACTGGCTCCAACACCTCGGAGATGTAGCGCTGGCTGTTTAAAGTACCGGCAATGCGTACTAGAGGAGTGCGAGAGTGATATCCAATACCGCCCCATACCATAATACCCGGTGCAGGACCAGTGTGGCGGTGCATAACGCAGCTGTTCAGCATCCTCTCTCCACGGTGTCTCCAGACTCGAATCCGACCATCGTGGTGTTGCAGACAGAAGCGTGACTCGTCAGTAAAGACAATTTCATTCCATTCTGCCGTCCACATCCTTCTTTCATCGCACCATTGGTGGCGGAAACGTCTGTGATTCTGCGTCAAGGGTAGACGAAGCAATGGACGTCTTGCGGACAGACCACTCTGCTGTAAACGGCGTCGAATGGTACGCGCAGACACTGGATGATGCGGTACAGACTGAATGTGCTGTGCTATGGTTCGTGATGTGGCTGAGCGATCCGTCACTGCCATACGCACAATATGCCTGTCATCACGTGAAGTGGTGCACTGAGGTGGATGCGATCGAACACGTCGGTCCGTCGTACCCTCCTGCATCCAACGATCACATATCCGCATTACAGTTGTTTGGTTTCGTCCAACACGACTACCGATTTCCCTGAAAGATAATCCACAATCTCGGTAGGCCACTATCCTTCCTCTGTCGAACTCGGATACTTGATCAAAAGATGATCGCTGTTTTCTACGAGGCATAATTGATCGTTTTTTTGAAAAAACCACAAGAAAAACACAATTGCCGTACTTGAAATCGTCGAAATCTCCAAGCCTTAAATAGCGCTTTGAAGTGGCGCCACAGGCGCGCGTGATGTGCGTCTGAGCTGAAATTCTAATCATTTGCATACCTCACCTCCGCTAATGCATGTTGTAAATTTCATATTATTTGTATGCTTACTTCAGGGTGTTGCATTTACGGTGGCCAGCAGTGTACCTTTGTGAACGGTTCTCGGGTTTATCCGAAGTAAATCTGAAGGAAGGGGTATTTGTGGGACCTGATATCAGAAAACTGATGAAGAATGAAAATTTTGAACTCAAAACGGAAACAAACGAGAGAAAAGCCTGGAAATCTTTCAAACTAGTAGTAACCAGATTTCTTGGAAACCAAAGAGACCCAAACTACGAATCTATTGTAGAAGAGATGTTAGCAAATTTCAAGATATTAGGGTGTAATATAAGCTTAAAAGTTTATTTTCTCCATTTGTATCTCGACTATTTCCCTGAAAATTTAGGTGCAGTCAGCGAGGAGAAAGATGAAAGATTTCACCAAGACAAAAAGGAAATGAAAAGGCGATATCAAGGAAGGTGGAATATCAGCATGATAGCCGACTACTGCTGGATGTTGAAAAGAGACGATCCCCGGCAAGTTCACAAGAAAAGCGCAAAAAGATGTTTTGAGAAAAAGAGAAAACCCTACTATAAGGATTTGTAAACTTTTTCATAAACTCATTTATCATATAATCGTGACAGAGCTAGGATATAGATGTAAAGTATGTATTTATGAGGTGATAAAATGAAAAAGAAATGTCAAAATATTTTGATTTGAGTTATTTCCCCCAAAATATGAAATCGTTTTGTGAAAACACCTTACGTGACAGAAAAAAGTGGATTTCATATTTGAAATCAGCACTGAAAATAATATAAAAATCAGTTACCAAAACTAAAACAATTTGCAAAAAGTATTTTTTGTAGACCTGTGTTATTGATACGAATGAAATATGATTAAAATTAAATAAAGAAACAGTTCACACATAAATATTAGAATTTAATTTTAATTCTTTATACATAATTTTTTGGAAAAAAAAATGTTTTTCCAGCAATACTGGTAACGCAATTTTTATTGGAAAAAATTTGTTATTCCAGCAATACTGGTAAAACAATGAGTTGTGGTCGGCAACCGCAATAACATTCAATATTTTAAGATTGGGATAAGGGGATTTCGAATTGTTTTTAGCCCCCTCTGCACCCCTAGTACAAATAGAACAGTAGTTAAAATGTAGTCTACATAACCTACATAGGGTTATGAAGAATAAGTGTATCATATTTGGTGTGGAATGGTCAAACGGTGTAGATTTGTATTGAAAACAGATTCCAACTCTGTTTTACATATAACCTGAAACAAAGAAAAAAATTTCATTGGAAACGCCGTTCCGACCAAACCCTTGGTTCAGTACATTACATCATTACACGTTTTAGTACAAACATCGGGATGTGTTTAAGGTATCGTTAAAAAACAAAATTAGAACATGCTACATAATTTTGTTTATTTTTCTTTACTATAGGATTCCAATAACATCATCGGCGAACGCTTTGGGAACAAAATTAACTCCTCTATCGGAAAAACGGTGCGTGTTCGATAATTTTTCATCTCATAATCGATTGAATGAATAAGTCAAACTCTTCGCTTTGTTTCATGCAATTCTTTGTAAGGTTTTATAAGGAAATACAAATTGTGTGTAGAAAGGTGAATTTGTTTGTTTTAAAAGGCATTTTCCATGAAGGATTGGATTTGGGATTTTATGGCGCAAATGATAAAAGATTTCTACTGTTATAAAAGTATTTATTTACAAAATGTAAAACATTTAATGTCCTAAGAACATTCAAGAATTCCAAAAGCTTATTTTTTGGTGAAGTATGACCTCGTACCCCAAAGGACCCAACTCAAACAACTAAAAACTTATTAGTTAACTTGAACTTAAATAGCATATATTGTCCTCTAAATATAGATAAAAAGTAGTATAGATAAAATCCTCTAAATATAGAAAACAAGCATTTTGTAATTTTTGTGTGTCCCTACTTTGGAGAGTGGAAGTTTGGAGGGTGAGGTGCCAGTTCGGGTGTTGACCTCGTCATGTGATCGTGGTTCCAAATGACGAGGATGTTGTCCTCGGATCTTTCCTTTCGGGATTGATCCCGGACCGTCGCCAATAACCCGTTGCTATGCACCAGTGCGACGTTGATTCAACTACCTACCCGACATCGAACCAGTCGTGTTGATACCAGCCTTATGCATTTTTGATGTCTTATTTGCAGAAATATTTTTAAATTTCGGAACCAATACTTTTTAAGGTGGGGGCTCGACCCCCGCAGAGGCCCCGCCCTCTTCTGGCTTAGCCAGACATTGCTCCCAGCATTTCAAACCGTACAGAATTTCCCGATTCTACGACAGATCAACAGGAACCTTTATCTCACGCTTCCTTCTCGCTTATCACTCTTATCTGATAAGGCAGTGATAAGTATGCCGACCTTGTGTGAGTTTGTGAACTCAAGGATCCCGGCACACCTGGATGGGCCTAGAATTATCGATATAAATTTGTATCGATGATGGGTTTCCGGAGCATTTTGTTCCCAACTCGTTTCAATGTCAACTAGTTTTCTCAAGGTGAATCTTTTGAGCTATCTCCTCTCTATGTGTTACGTTGTGTGATGAATAGATTTCCGATATGCTGTTGCGTGAATTGGAAATTGCCGTCTGGGAGTTTTTAGAATGGCCTACAGAAAAACTAAACACAAACTTATAGTCACGTTATGGACTGTTGAAAAACCTTTTCCTTCTAATTTAAAAACATTTTTCTCTTTGTATTGGTGACATTATAAAAGCACATTCATTTATTGCATTGTGATGTGTTTCTGGCTTTTGAAGCATTGGCTATTCTTGTTCCAATTGACATATCATTAAATTTCAGTTCCCATTACTTATTAATTTTATATTTTTCGGAAAACTCGTCAGCGATGAATTTCGAGTTACACAAATTGGCATTTGTGTTAAGTGCAATTTGCAATATTCTAAATAGAATAAACTTCGGATCGATCAGAGCAATATTCAGAACGCAATTTCGAGGGGGTGACAATCTTCGGTCCTGGTTGTCTATTTCTATCGAAAGCTCTAAATGAACAATACGTTCAATAAATTGAGGGATTGTTCAATGAAAGGGGAAAAAAGAGGGATTGGGTAGTAGAGTAGTGGGATAGAAGCAGAGATCGTTTGGGTGTATCCCAACTTGGGTGACTCTACCAACTGAGCTACCGCGGTCCACATGGACAAACAGCCATACCCCCGGATTGAAATCAGGACCACAATGTAGGACCGCGATAGCCAGGTTGGAAGAGTAACGGACTAGCAACCAGAGGGTTGCGAGTTCGAATCCAACCAAAAGGGACTGGTGCACGTTAAATCAGTCGTGGCCTCAAATGTCCTCACGTTGGCTTGGTGGAAGTTTGGAGAGTGGAGTGCCAGCTCAGGTGTTGTTTTCGTCATCTGACCGTGTTCAAAATTACGTGGTGTTCTCGGATCTTTCCCTTCGGGTTTGATCCCATACCGTCGCCAATTGTGTTGCTCCATTGTGACGTTAAAAATACCTTCCAATACCATACCATACCCGAAGGAAAAAGATTCTAGGACAACACCTCGTGGGGTTCGGTCTAAAAATTTCTCTTTTATCAGGCAACCAAACAAATCTAGTGTCATTCGATAGCTGAGGGAATAATGACTTGTTAGTGACTTTTGAGTCTCGCGTCGTGATAAGCAGTAGGGAAGGTACGGAGGTTCGAGTACATTCCGCTGCGCCTCGCAAACTTCATACCAATATAACTGGGAACTGCGAAGCGCTACGAAATGGGTCTCAAACGAAAGCTGCCTTTGAGACCTGTCGATTTAAGACAATAGAAGTGAAATCGGATTCAGTTTTAGTTCTAAAACATTAAATCGCATATGAAAGCGTTTAAAATTTTCATTACGTTGGCATGTATTTGTCGAAAAGCTAACCAGAAACACTCAACGCGGAGTTGGAACTCGACAGCTTTCGATAACACTGAACCGACTCTTGAATTTGTCTTCTCTCATTTACTAAACTTAAATAAACAATGCGCTAACGATACGTATTCACGTAAGACCTTACGGCAGTGCCCAGATACAGCCCACCAGATTCCTTCTGTCCGGTAACTGTCCCGAACTATTGAACAGTCGCGTGATCCATTATTCCAACTACGAAGATCGATGAGTCTCATAACACGCAATTTGCTGTAAAACAAAGTCGCATTGTTGCTGCTTGCTAAACCTGCACTGTGCTGAATTAAGCAATTTTTATCTAATCACATCAAGACAAAAAGTCACACATCCCCCCTTCCACCGCAGAGATTCCGAATTCGTCGCTAGGTACACAAAGGGGAAACGCAGATTTGATACCGGTATCAGCAAACAAAAGGGCGTCGAAGCAATCAGATACGTCAGTGGATTGGTATGACTAGTATTAAATTAACGATCAGTGCTTAATTTGAGAACTACAGTGATAAGAGATGGGTCACAACGATAGGGTACTACCTAAATTAATTCACGTTATCTTTGAAGATAAGTTGCTAACGCGTTTTACGGCGTTTGTGGTTGACTCATGCCACAATCGAATCTAAAATTTACTTTCAGGGGTGATGCTAAGGGGTGACTGGAACGGAGGTCACCAGTGACTGAATTGGTGGCATTTCTGAAATATTTATAGGGTCACGGTAGCCCGATTGGGAGAGTAACGGAATAACGACCGGAGCGTTGCGAGTTCAAATCCAACCAAAAGACCGTCGTGTACAAATGGGGCGGCTAGTGCACGTTAAATCCGACGTGGTCTCCAGTGTCCTCTCATTGGCGTGGTGTGGAGGTTTGGAGAGTGAGGTGCCAGCACAGGTGTGACCTCGTCATCTGACCGTGCCGTGGTTCAAAATTACGTTGTGTTGTCCTCGGATCTTTCGCTTTGGGATTCATCCCGGACGTCACCAATAGCCCGTTGTGTTGCTCCGGTGTGATATTAATTAAAATACCTACCTAAAATGTTTAACGAAATGAATAAAACAAATGCCAATCGCTTGAATTTACATCATACGCCATCTGGCTTCCCAATACTTTTGTACTCTATTACTAAAACTATTAACCCTACAAGTGGTTTCGGATCTTTCCCTCTGGGATTGATCCCGGACCGTCACCAATAGCCCGTGTGTTGCTCCAGTGTGACGTTAATTGAAAATACCAATACCTACCAATACCTACAAGTGGTTTCGAAAAGAAAATTCGTCCATCAAGATCTGATCGATTTGAACAATTGTTTTATCCAAAGTTTCGAAGTGTGAAATGACAGATTGTTTAACGGCTTTCGGGTGATCTTGTTTCCCTTTTTTGGCTAGATAGTCCGCACCGTCGCCAATAGCCCGTGTTGTTGCTCCAGTGCGACGTTAATTAAAATGCCATGCCTACCGTTTCTGAAACAAATTACGACGGGCAATGGAAAGTTGACAAAATGTTAGTTAGAAAAGTTACAGTGTGAAACGAAAGAGATCATGGGGCTAGAGAAATAAACCACCATTCATCCTCCTCAAGGTCGATCTTAATGCAAAGAAAGCGATGCTGTACATTAGATGGGATTGGAAGGGAGTGTTTACGAGCTCCTTCCGACAGTATTTCTACGAATTAGATTTCCTTAGTGGTTAGGGTTGGGTTGGGTATTTCAATTAACGTCACACTGGAGCAACACAATGGGCTATTGGTGACGGTCCGGGATCAATCCCAAAGGGAAAGATCCGAGGACAACACCACGTAATTTTGAACCACGGTCAGATGACGAGGCAACACCTGAGCTGGCACCCCTCCTTAGTGGTTAGAGAAAACCAGTTGCAGTTTGTCTGAGAAGTTTTGAACCATCTGCCCTATCCATTGTACGTGGAGGCGGTAGTCCGGTCTCTAGAGTAGCGGATTAGCAACCGGAGGCTTGCGAGTTCGAAACTCCATCCAATCAAAGACAGTCCTGCACGTGGGGCTCGTGTACGTTAATTCTGTCCAGGTCTCAAATGTCCTCACATTGGTATGAAAGTTTGGAGAATGTAGTCTCAGATGTTGACTTCGGCATCTGACTATGGTTCAATATGACTAGGTATTGTCATCGGATCTTGCCCTTGGCGATCGATCCCGAACCATCGCTAGTAACCCTGTATTGCTCCAGTGAGACGATAATTTTTCAGTCCTGTCTACGTCATCTGACCGTGGTCATCGACTTTGTAATGAAATAGACAACAGGGGGTAGTTGGTTATGGGTATAGACACCATGTAGGTAGTTGGTTATTGGTACAGACAGCATGTGGGTAGTTGGTAATTGGTTATTGGTACAGACAGCATGTGGGTAGTTGGTAATTGGTTATTGGTACAGACAGCATGTGGGTAGTTGGTAATTGGTTATTGGTACACACAGCATGCGGGTAGTTGGTAATTGGTTATTGGTATACACAGCATGTGGGTAGTTGGTAATTGGTTATTGGTATACACAGCATGTGGGTACTTGGTAATTGGTTATTGGTACAGACAGCATGTGGGTAGTTGGTAATTGGTTATTGGTACAGACAGCATGTGGGTAGTTGGTAATTGGTACAGACAACATGTGGGTAGTTGGTTATTGGTACAGACAGCATGTGGGTAGTTGGTAATTGGTTATTGGTACAGACAGCATGTGGGTAGTTGGTAATTGGTTATTGGTACACACAGCATGCGGGTAGTTGGTAATTGGTTATTGGTATACACAGCATGTGGGTAGTTGGTAATTGGTTATTGGTACAGACAGCATGTGGGTACTTGGTAATTGGTTATTGGTTATTGGTACAGACAGCATGTGGGTAGTTGGTAATTGGTTATTGGTACAGACAGCATGTGGCAGTTGGCTCAAATGTCTTCACGTCCTCGTGGTGTGGAAGTTTGGAAAGGGGGTGCCACACACACACACACACACACATCTCAGCTGTTGACCTCGTTATCCGATCGTGGTTCAAAATCACGAGTTGTCCTCGGATGTTTTCCTTTGGGAGTCATCCCAGATGGTTACCAATAACGCGTCGTGTAGCTCCAGTGCGACGTTAATTTAGATACCTCCCTATCAACCCATGCTAGTCGGAAATATAAAACTTTGTGTTTAGAAGAAAGGTTTGGTTAGATTCGGCGTCGGAAAGGAAAGTTTCCGTTTGTAATACACATTGCGACGGACAATGCAAACCGGACACTGCAATAATGTGGAAGGTAGATAGGTATCTAAATTAACGTTGCACATAGCAACACGACAAAGGGATATTGGAGGCGGTCCGGGATCAAACACGAAACGGAAAATCCTAAGACAGCATCACGTAATTTTGAACCACGGTCAGATGACGAAATGTTGAGGAAGGAAAAAAAATCGTATGGCAAGAAAAATGAATCACCACTCATCCTCAAGGTTGGTTTTCATCCAAAGAAGGTGACGCTGTGTATAAAAGGTGGGATGGGAAAGGAGTACTTACGAGATCCTTCCGCGAAGCTAAACGATTCATTCCAACCACGATTGCTTCGAATAGGATCAATTGAAGGCAACGAAAAGCATCCGGTCAACGGGAAAGGCGTTATCTTTCATCGCGATGAAGTAATGCCGCAGGTTTCTTTAATGTCCGGATAGTTAGGTAGGTAGTTGAATTAACGTCGTACAAGAGCAACACAGCGAGGGTCCGTTATCAGTCCCGAAGGGAAAGGTCCGAGGATAACACTTCGTCATTTTGAACCAAGTTCAGATGACGAGGTCAAACCGAGCTGGCACATCACTTTCCAAACTTCGTCACCACGCCAACGTGAGGACATTTGAGGGTACGACAGATTTAACGTGCACCAGTCCCCACGTACATGACTGTCTTTGGTTGGATAGAGTTTCGAACTCGCAACCCTCCAGTTGCTAATCCGCTACTCTATTAACCGGGCTAGAAGATAGTGGAACATAACGGTCGATACATTTTCAATAAAATTATTTGTACCAATGAAAAACGTTATTTTTTCTTTCAAACAGAACGAATTTTTGGCCGACCCAATATCTATGCCTTTTGAAATGTTTTAGTCAAACATCGGAAAACTAAAGCATGGATAAACTCTCTTTTACAAGCACGACAGTACAACATAAATGCATGCGAGAATAAAACTTTTAAAGCATTACACTGAAACGAATTATTTAAAATAAGTTTTTATTGCACGCGAATTTTTTCTAATACTTTAATGGATCCCGGACCGTCGTTAATAGCCCTTTATGTTTCTCCAGTGCGACATTAATTCAACTACCTACCGACTTATTCTTTAAACAGAAGGAACACCAATGCAACTCGAAAAGTATGAGTTTTGTTCTGTTGCATTTGTTTCCAAATAAGAAACAAATCGATTTTTTAAATTCAGATTTCAATTTTCTATAATAAAGTTTTGATTAATAATTAGAATTTTTATCACAATTACATCTTTTTGTAAATAGAATCCACTAACAGTACTCGATAAATTTCGCTCTTCCGTTATTCAATCGTTGCAACTGAAGAAACAAATTAGATAAGACTGAACGTCATTACCGTTTGGCTTTTAAACTGATCCGTTTGAAGAATCGAGGCTGTGAATTACAGATTGTTTTAACTGTTTGTTCATTACAAGATGGCGAGACTTGCTCTGATTGAAGTAAACTTTCTTTTCACTGATGCGAGCAGAAAAGAGCCCCACGCGAAGTTGAGTATTACACCTGCCACTCTCACTCTTTTTCGTTTTGTCTTAGAAGTATTGAATTCCAACTGCAGCGTTTTTAGAACAAGCGGGGGGAAATCGCGTGACTACATTTCCTGAAAGAGAATTTAACGACAAAACGCAAATGCGTTCACTGAAACATGTCGGATAAATCGCTGATCCAATGCATGCAACAAAGAGCTGGACTGGACTTACAAAGGGCTGGACATATCACTTACAATGCATCCCCTGCTTAGCAGCTTATCTCCTCTCCACAGGGGGCGCGGTAGCCCGGTTGGAAGAGTTACGGATTAGTAACCGGAGTGTTGCGAGTTCGAATCCAACCAAAGGCCGTCGTGAAACGTGGGGCTGGGTGCACGTTAAATCACGTTGGCGTGGTGTGGAAGTTTGGAGAGTGGGGTGCCAGCCAGGTGAGACCTCGTCATCTGACCGTGGATCAAAATGTCCATTCGGGTTTGATCCTGGACCGTTGTCAATAGCCCGTTGTGTTACTCACGTTAATTAAAATACCTACCTACCTCACCATAAAGAGAGTTAAGTAGAAATAATGTGCAAAAAATAAAATTTTGGTGGGTGGGTATTTATTTACCGTCGCACTGGAACAACACAACGGGCTATTGGCAACTGTCCGGGATCAAACCCGAAGAGAAAGGTCCGAGGACAATACCACGTAATTTTGAACCACGGTCAGATGACGAGGTCAAACCTGAACTGGCTACCCACTCTCCAAACTTCCACACTTCACCAACGTGAGGACATTTGAGGCCAAGACGGATTTAATGTGCACTAGCTCTCCATGTTCACGACGGTCTTTGGTTGGATTCGAACTCGCAACACTCCGGTTGCGTATCCGTTACTCTTCAAACCGGGCTACCACGGCCAAAATTTTGGAATAAAATTTATGAAAGGGCGCTGTATAGCACAAATTCATCAGCGGTACCAAAGCTTGAGTTCACCCTCAAATTGGGACAGTTGCTTAAACGTCCAAGTGATTTCGACGAGATATCTCGTCCATCAAAATCTGACCAATTTTGCTAATGACTGCATATCTCGTCATGAATATATTGCCGATTCTTTTATGCTGACGAGATCAAGATCTGGTCAGTTTTCTTCTAATGACGATTTACCTCGTCTGACAAGATCTGGTAAGTTCTGCTAATGACGAGATTCGTCGTCAAGACAACCACCAGGGAGTTAAACAATGACCCTCCCAAGTATTGCCCGTTACTATCTAAGGGACGACCAAAAGTACTCAACTTTTGCTGATCAATTCGGGGAAGGGCGACTATTCCCTGAGCTGCTGTTTGTGTTGCTTTGAGTGAATAAAATTCAGATATTAATTTTCGAGATGGGAGTTAAAAGAGATTAGCTATAATCTAATAAATGAAACATAACTATTGGAAGTTGTGGTACAATTAGGGGTCCAGTCTAGTCTTCCCACCCTAAAAGGTGACAAAACGCTGTCCATCAAAGGATTTGCAATTTAATTTGCAGAGGATTGGTTGGCTGTTTCCGGGTTTTATGTCGCAAGGGTCATGTTTGTCCAAGCTGCCCCAATTGCAAGACAGACAACACAATGAGAAAGGTTAGAAAGCAAAAAGCAGGATAGGCAAGGGTAAAAATGATATGAAGGAAGGTCACTCTTGGATACCTCGGGGTTGTTTATGGGCCTCGGCCTTTCTTATGGTCTCGGATCTTTCCCTTCGGGATTGTTCCCGGACCGTCGATAATAGCCCGTTATGTTGCTCCTGATGGTATTTGCAGAGGGGAAATTAATTGGAATTGAAGTTGTAAACTTCAGTGTCCAAACGAAATACACCGCAACGATTTTTGGGTCGAGGCGGGAAGATGTGAAGTTTATGCCGAAGAGCGCAAGGTCTGTGTGTGTTTGTGTGTGTGCGAGGTTTTGACATATGGTGGTAATTGAGTGCTTCATTTGGCACATGAGGTAGTTTTGGGGAAAAGTGGCCGAAATGTGTTGTAGGAATTCAACTATGGGGTTTAATTTTGGTCACGGAATGGGTGATTTCATTCCGGACATAGTAGAGGGCGCTGGTGATGGTCCGCAATATAAGGCTCCGAAATTTTTCATATTTTGGTTACTCATCGATCCTAATTTGCCATAATTAGGAACCGAAAGTAAGGGTTGTCCTAGTGATGGCTTTATAGAGGAGTAAATTATTTAAAAGAGAAAGCTTACTCTTTCGAGCTGAGCTGATAAATTTTGGCTCTGGCTATATGCAGCGTTACGCTGAGTCTAAATAAATTGTTCAGTCCAGAGTGGATTTCGAGGGCCACGTTAGTCGAGTTGGGAGAGTAACGGATAAGCAACTAGAGGGTTGCGAATCCAAAACTAGGTCCAGCCAAAGACCTTCGTGTACACAGGGCTGGTCATTATTTATTTAATTATTTATTGTTATTAATTTATTTGGGTCGCGGTAGCCCTGTTGGAAGAGTAACAAATTAGCAACCGGAGGGTTGCGAATTCGAATCCAACCAAAGAACGTCGTGTACAAAAGGGTTTGGGACACGTTAAATCTGACGGGGCTTCAAATGTCCTCACGTTGGTGTGGTATGGGAATTCTGAGAGTGCAGTGCCTACTCAGAGTTGTTGACCTCGTCATCTGACCGCGGTTCAGTGGTGGATGACGGACGGACCTCGGAACTTTGGCTTCGGAATTTATCCCGGACCGTCGCCAATAGCCTGTTATGTTGCTCCAGTGCGACGTTAATTAACTCCCTTCCGAACTCAGAAGAGAGGAATGCAGGAAGGAAATGAACCTGCGCCGCCTGCAACTCGATGGTTCAGTGGGCATATCCACAGAATCACGACAACCCTCTTTAAGGATAGAAAAGAAGATTGGGACCCCCTTCCGGAATTACCCTCTGATCACGTGCCCGCCGTCTCGCCACCCACTGTAATCTAGCCGGTGTCCACCCTAGCATTCCACAGCAGCTCGTAGATGTATGCGCCGATTGCGAGTGATAAGACTGGTACGTTGGATGACACGGGATATCGAAACGTTTGTCCTTCCAGTCACATTTAACTCCTGTTTGAAATGGCATGGTATCTTATCGGGTTCACTTGCTGACGCACCCCTAAGTGCGTCACCGGCGGCTCACTCATTGAACACAATGCAGAATGCATTGCAAGAAACCATGAAGTAAGTCGCCCTGAATGGTCGGACTGCGGTAACCCGGTTGGAAGAGTAACGGATTAGCAACCGGAGGGTTGCGATTTCAATCCAACCGAAGAAATGTGTGGGGCTTAATCTGTCGTGGCCTCAAATGTCCTCGCGTTGAAGTTTAGAGAGTGGTGTGCCGGCTCAGGTGTTGCCTCGTCAACTGACAGTGATTCAAGATGATGTGGTGTTGTCCTCGATCTTTCCCTTTGGGATTGATCCCGAATCGTCGTCAATAGTCCGTTGTGTTGCTGCAGTGCGACGTCAATTAAAATACCGACCTACCAATTGACCCTAGGGGACAGTCAATTAAGAAGGAACCTTCGTGTACGCCTTAAAAATGTATCGAAAACCAGCCTCGTCCCTAATAATTTTAGGGATGGGCAGTCCAAAGAGGGTCGGGGTTGATCCCGGACCGTCGCCAATAGTCCGATGTGTTGCTCCAGTGCGACGTTAACCTGCCTACCTCCTAAACGGGAGGAGGAAACATTAAACCATTACCAGAGTAAACAAAGGAGTTTAAAAAACACACCAAGAGTGCCAAGGCCTAGAGACTAACCACTACATAAACACAATCCAAGGGCCGCTTTAAGTTTATAGATTAGCACGACGGTACAGGTGTTGCCTCTAAAACTGACCGTAGTTGAAGATAACGAGGTGTTGTCCTCGGATCTTTCCCTTTGAGATTGATCCAGGACCGTCACAATAATTTAATCCCTAAATTATTTAGCGACACACTTAAACGATTACTTTTTCTTTAAAAATACTTTCTGCTATCTACTACTCAATTCACCACTTCTCAAAAAGCATGATTCAATTAATTATTTCTCTTTAATATTTCGTGGGGTGGTTGGAAGAGTAGCGGATTAGGAACCGGGGGATGGGGTAGCGAGTCCGAAAACTCAATCCAATCAAAGACCGTCGTGTATGTGGTGGCTGGTGCACGTTAAATCAGTCGTGCCCTCAAATGTCCTCACATTGGCATGGCGTGTTTCGATAGAGCCATCTGACCGTGGTTCAAAGTGAGGAGGCGTTGTTCTTGATCTTTCCCTTCGATAAATCCGGATCGTCGCCAATTGCCCGTTGTGTTACATCAGCGCAGTTAATTCAACTACCTGTAATATTTTGTGGGGCCCCTGTTTAAATAAATCTCAAAAGGGTAACGTTAATTTTTTTATTCATTTATGTAAATTTGAGTACTTCCATTAAGTTACGTTTATTGTTATGAATACGGTGCTTACTTAAAATTTACATGATTGTTACTGTAGTGCCCATATTGAGTACGTTCTCTGATTACTCCGCTTAAGACATGGTTTTACTGTAACTTTCAAAAAGTTTTGGGCTTTTCCAAAATTTTAAGGTAGGTAGATAGTTGATTAACTTCGCACTGAAGGCAACAAGCGGACTATTGACGACGGTCCGGTATCAATCCCGAAGGGAAAGACCCAGAGAACAACACTTCGTAATTTTGAACCATTGTCAAATGACGAAGTCAACACCTGAACTGGCAACTCACTCTCCAACCCCACATAGTTCGGACAGTTCTGGCCATGGTTTGACAAGACACCAGACAAAAAGAACTACGCCAAATTTCCCGAACATAGTTCAACACTGAACGTCTTGTTTTATTTAATTTGAATCCTTTATTTCCTCCAACTCTCCTTGTTGATCAAGCTGCGTCCAACATACGTCGCACTGGAGCAACGCAATGGGCTGTTGGTGACCATCTGGGTTCAACCCCGAAAGAAAAGATCCGAGGACAACTCCTCATTTCGAACCATAGTCAAATAGCGAGGTCAAAACCTGGCACCCCACTCTCCAAATTTCCACACCACACCAACCTGCCTAAAAATGTACTGATTTTAAGATCAAATTTTGTCCTTGCCATAGAAGTATTTGCCAGAGCTATGCGTGTGAAGAGAATGCTTTCATAGATTTCATCTTTAAAATACAATGCTTAAAAGTCGATTCTTCTCCTTTCATGCAGCCTCTTGCTACGTACTGATACTTATAAAATAGAATAGACCAAAGCAATAAGATACTCTCCTCCTAAACGTCTGGAAACAACAAAAGCAAGGGGAGTCTTCTGACCTTCCGTCCTGGACGTACGTAAAGCTACAATAACAAAGCCCAGCTTTATGTTTTAATCATAGTCAGTAATGAATTACAATCAAAAGTGTATATTTTGAACAATACTTGATTTTAAAACTATATATGGTTTCAGTTGAAACAATGGTGGTGTAGCGTCTTCACACTATGTGGTGGGAAATCGTATAAATGAGTACTAATGGTTGTACTGCTTTCTGGATTATTTAATAACAAAGAAATATCTCCAGTTACATGAAATATGTACAGTACAGAAAACAAATTTGCCCGCAACGGGACTTAAAGGCGGTACCCTTTTCTGGGACCTCTGAGAGACACTCCCAACACCGTTGAAGTTCTAGCGTCGTCTGCCTTCATCCTCCCCGGACTCGGGTCGGCAAAAGGCGGTGGGGGACGTCCTCTCGTCCCCCATTGGTCAAAGTTCTCCTCCTGGTGGATTTTTCTTTTTTTCTCATGAGTTCCAGAATGTTCGGGCGCCGCCGAGACGAACTGACCCCGAATTCCTTCAAAACCCTGGGAGCGTCGGCAGAGATGAAGGGGCTTCGGTTCCCATTCACCTTTTGTGCCCCGGCACCGAACCATGGCTGCTGGGCTGATCGGCGCCTCCGTAGTCTGAAAAGGGGAGAGGAACACCTCCGGGAAAAGGAGTGTAAGATGCTTCGTCACAGTGGATTTGCCCACTGCGCTAGCAACCTTCGAGTTGTAGGCGGCGCAGGTTTGATTCCTGTCAGGTGCATTCCTCCCTGGGTGTATTTCTCTCTTCTGTGTCAGTAAAACTTTCATTGTGTGTCTGTCTATTACTTGATATTGTATGTCGTGTCTGGCGCAGCATGGCCAAATATGGCCCTTGCGCCATAAAACTCCAAAACCAACCTATAGGGTCTACTGTCTCTTGTAAACAAGGGGGTCGCGACCCCAGGATGTCCAAGCTATCTTTATCTACTTTCTTTTCACAATTACTTGACATTACATGTCTTTTGTTTGGCGCAGCTTGGCCAAATATGGCCCCTGCGCTATAAAACCCAAAACCAACCAACGATTTACATGATGTTGTCTTTGGTACAGCTTGTTCAAATATGGCCCTTGCAACCTAAAACCCAACCAATTTGTGAATTTTTCCAAATTGTTAAAATTCGTTTTTAACACGTAAATTTCGATTTTGGCAGAGGACGGCAACAGCCGAGTTGCCCCAGAGTCTAGCTTCGGAATTGGTCAGTCTTTCTCAACCCGCTGAGAGTCAAGCGATTTCCGAGAAGTGTACTATTGCTTTTACCCCCACATGTGTGTGACTAAATAACCCCACATGTGTGTGACTAAACAACCACAAGAAGGTCTAATCTGGTTAGAAGTCATGCAGAGAAGACTACAGGCTGTAGGTATAGCGATTTCAAATGTGGACAGATTAGATAAATCAGACGTTTGCAAACTGAGTCGCGTCTTCGGGGCAGTTGTGGTTTTCTGACAGTTGACCGCTGCTGTTTGACTAATTTCTGATAGACTGTTTCCGCGAGATTGACATCAGGTGTTCCAGGATAAAATCAGGAACAAATAATGAATCTCTGCCCCGTTGAGAGTAATCATACAAAACTAATTTTGTTCTGAAACTGATGGTTGACGTCACTGTCGGTAGACCTTAAACCTCGTTGTGTTTGTCTCGACGAGATATCTCGTCATTATCAAAATAGACCAGATCTCGATGGACGAGATAACTCGTCATAAGAGGAAAAATGACCAGATCTCGTCATCATAAAAATATCTGTAACACCTTGATGACGAGATATCTCGCCATTAGCAAAATTCGAGATCTTGATGAACGATATATGTCATCGAAATCACTTGGAGCAGTGGTTCTTAACCTTTTTAGTGATCGACACACCCTTCAATGTAATAATAAGCTCTCGCATCCCCTTGAAAAATGTGTTTCTACTTCTTTATTTAGGAAATTACTTCTATTGCAAGGTTATTTATTTATTGAAAAATAAACACATTCATTTACATATACCCACAAAACAATATCTCAGTTTTTAATGAGTATGTTGTTTATTCATAATACTTTTGAAGCGAGGCTCCTTTTTTGAGAGCCACGCGTAAGTCATCACTTGCATTTATGCAATTTCAGGCTTTTGTTTTATATGCAAAAGTGATGAAAATCCCATTTCACACAGGTAGGTGGTGACAAATGGTAAAAGTGTCTGCAATGCTGCTTTTACCAGCTGTGGATAAGGTTCTAACAGTGTACATCAGATTGTTCAAAGTCCAGTTTTTCAAATTCCATTTAAATACGTGCATTGGCTCATATTTCAATAAGATCGTCTTTTATTAAATCTCTGCCGTCCATCGAAACTTCTCTCGCACCCCTAGGGGTGCACATACCCCAGGTTAAGAACCACTGGCTTAGAGTGTTAAAGTAGGATAATAGCTAAGGTAATGTCTGTCTACCACGAGAACTCCCTCGCAAAGTCGCGGAACGGTGGTCGCTATAGCAACAGGAGTCGTTCATTTTGAATAGGGGTGACTCGGGTGGATATTGTTGGTGAATACTGGAGGTGGAAAGAGATAGTTTACTGTATGATGTTCTCGGCAACAACTAAAAATCATGACAAATATTTTTCCACTTTGTCATTAAGTGCGTCAATGTGACAAACTTGAAAACATTTCTTCAAGCATCCCCTAATGGAAATGGGATAAGGTCCGTTTCTACGGTAACACACAAGGAGCAGACTTTGTGACGAGAGCCGTTCTCGTGGTAGACAGACAGTACCAACCTTGAAAAATTAAAGAGGACTTGAATTGAGAGTGAGAATGGATACATTTTGATTTGGAGGCAAATTATAAAAAAAATGCGAATTACCATTCTATGAAAAAAAATAGTCACGTCTCTGCGACATTCGTACTAAAGGAAGCGGTAGGCATATGCTAAATATCTTCTGTTAATCAAGTGATCAATCAAGTTCAAACAATCAAGTGATACATCTGAGGAAGAAATAACTTCGGATTACAGTTTTCTTTGTGTTTCTTTTTGGCCATTAACGTTACTTACCATTTTCAAAAGAGTTTTGAAAATTAATTTGATACAATTAAAATACCATTAGCAATAATTTTTTTTCACAATGAAATTTTTTATACAAAGGAGTCGCCGAGATTTGCGTTTTCATAAAGAAATTCGTTGACGAAAAATATAGGAAAAAATTCTGGGTCCTCGTCTCTTGGTTATGTTGGTTCGTTGTTTGGGGGTTCTATGGCGCCAAGATAACAAGGCAAGTCAAGTAAAAAATGTCGAAAATGCGGACGAGAAATGGATGAAAAAATTCTGTGTCCTCGTCTCCTGGTTAGGTTGGATCGGTGTTTTAGGTTTTTATGGCGCAAGAGCCATATTTGGCCAATATGGCAAGACAACGTCACGTTAAAAATGTCGAAAATGCGGACGAAAAATGGATGAAAAATTCTGGGTCTTCGTCTCCTGGTTAGGTTGGATCGGTGTTTGGGGGTTTTATGGCGCAAGAGACATATTTGGCCAAGATGGCAAGGCAACGTCAAGTAAAAAATGTCGTGAAGGGGAGAGGGATTTGTGGAACAGAGTAGTAAGATGAAAGTAGGAAAAGATCGCTTGGATACCCCGGGAGTGAAACCCCAATGTTTATTAAATACAGTAAACCCCATGGGGGAAAAGATCACTAGAGTACCTAACTAGTACACTAGTCACTAGTTACTAACAAGTAACTCACGAACCTAGAGTCACTAGGTTCGCGAAGCCCGAACACACCTAAAGGAGATGTGCCTCTGAGGGCGGTTAAAGGTAGGTATAAAAATATTCTAGGTATATTAAGGACTATAAAAAGCTGAGAAATAAATTCTAAGTCTGTTGAGGTAGCCATTTTCTAACAATGAATCTACAATTAAACACACTAAACAATCTAGTGGTCAGTGTGCTGCTTCTGAATCGAAAGGCTCCCGGTTCGGATCCAGGGAAAGGCATGGATGGTTTTCCGTCCTGAAAGAATGTGTGGCCTCGCTATAAACGGGTTGAACCTAGAATACATGGTAAGAATTTGAGGTGCAACGTGGGTGCCCCCTGTGGTGCACCAGGGTTAAGCAAAGTGGTTCACAAATCTGCCCTTGTAGTGCTATGATGGAAAATGTTCAATTTTCCAAGCACTAGAAAAAAATGATGAAACAAATTCATTGTAAAATTAACCAACGCCGTATTTCTAAATAGACTGGGGCCGCGGTGGCCCGGTTGGAAGAGTAACGGACTTGCAACCGAAGGGTTGCGAGTTCGAATCCAGCCAAACACCGTCGTGTACAAAGGGGGCTGGTGCACGTTAAATCTGTCGTGGCCTCAAATGTCCTCACGTTGGCGTGGTGTGGAAGTTTGGAGAGTGGGGTGCCAGCTCAGGTGTTGCCTCGTCATCTGACCGTGGTTCAAAATTACGTGGTGTTGTCCTCGGATCTTTCCCTTTGGGATTGATCCCGGACCGTCACCAATAGCCCATTGTGTTGCTCCAGTGTGACGTTAAAAAAAAAAATACCAAAATACCAAATACCTAAATAGACTGAGTAGCCTGTGGCGTTCAGGTTAGGTAGTTGAATCAACATCGCACTGAAACAACACAACTGGCTATTGGCGACGGTCCGGGATCAATCCCGAAGGGATACATCGAGGACTACACCTGTAATTTTGAACCACGGTTGGATGAAGAGGTCAACACCTGAGTTGATACCCAACTCTTCAAATTTCCACACCACTCCTACGTGAGGGCGTTCGAGGCCACGACAGATTTAAAATACACCAGCCCTCACGTACAAGACGGTCTTTCGTTGGATCAAGTTTTGAACTGGCAACCCTTTGGTTGGTAATCCGGTACTCTACTAACTGGGATACTGCTGCTTCCGATTCCGGGTTCAACCTCGCAGTCCGAGAAAAAGCCTTTTAAAGAAAAAACTGCATTATCTATAACTACTGTCATTCCATCCCAAATTAAAATTCTGGGTGCTCGCCTAATTATGGGTTGATATTTAAATTTTTTTTTGGTATAGAAGGTATATAAATATTATATATATAAGTTACGTAATATATTTGGTATATAAATATTCTGTTGTATAAGTCATGTAGGTAGATAAATATTCTATAATTTGATATTCTAATGTGTAAGATTCTCTAGGTGGGATGTGGAACATAAAGGAATTCCACCAATCCTTAAAAAAGTAAATTCTTATATGTGTGAAAATGAAACGAAACTACGAAATTTATTTATCCTTTAAAACGTGCAGGACTGTTAGGGTCTCTTTAAAACATTCATACATTCTAACTTAGATCTTCACCCATGAAGTTATTTTTTCAAACTAAAATCCACCAATACTTAAAAAACTAAATGTTGTTATGGTCAAAACTGAAACGAAGCTACAAAATTCATATAAAGTAAGGTCTTCACAAAAGAAGTTAATTTTTTCAAACAAAAATATGATCGAAAAGCATAATCTAAATAAAATTGAATAGAGTAACGTGATATTCGAGGGTTATCGGAACTTTAAAAAGTCAGTAAAGCAATTTTAAGTAATTATTATTTACTTACCAATTATTACCAACCTCGAGAAAATTGACATCACTCCGAAAAGTAAATTTCGCACGTGAGCAGAAAAATATTTAAAGTTTTCTAAGGCATATTTGCTTAAAACCTTGAAATTTGTAGAATTAGTTTATAACCTTATTAAAAATTGTGTAGTGGATTTCCTGTTTTTATTCTCTTACTTTATTTGATTTTAATAAAACCGTTTCTTTGTTGAAAAAATTATTTCGTCCGCTTAGAGCAGAAACCCATTAAATTACTAAAACATTTTATTACTGTCATATACATCTACTAAAAAAGACTTAGTTTTCAACTCTAAAAATGTAAAAAAAATGAAATTTGATAGTGTATATTTTTTAAAAATAAGTTACAATGACTATATTTCTCACCATCATGAAAATGACGAAAATGATTTTGTGAACGAAAAAATGTCAGTTATCGAGTTTCTGCCTAAGCAGATTATTCGACCGCGAATTTGAATTCGAATGCAAAATTGAGTTCCCAAAATAATTCAAACCAAAATTAATTAAAACCCGAAAATTATCTAAATGTCAATTGAAACTATTTGTCACCGCTTTCTTATCTCATTTTTTAAAAGAATACTAATTGTCAAGGGGAGAAACACCTTAGAGGTTAAAAATTTATTTGTCCTCGTAATATTGCATTTTGGAGGAACACAGCCCGTCTTTCGTCAACAAAAATGCGTATTTATTTTATACCGTTTTTTCACAAATTGACTGATAAGGGCCCTCTCGAATCAAATTTAAAATAAAGAAAAATTTAATATTTTTTGTAATTGTAAACTTCAAAGCACCAAAGTCGCCAGTAAAATATTTAAAAGAAATATTTTTAAATAAAATATACTAAAATTGTAAATTACGCGCCTTCTGAATGAAATATTTTACGGATATTTGTCTCATGAAACATTTGCTTTACTTTTCAAAAATTGAAAGAAACGAAATATTTTATATCATTAAAATCCTTTTGATTTTTCAAAAATCTGAACTGAAAGAAAAAATTTTAATTTTTTAAATTTATTTTTCAAAAATTTCTTGTGCGTACTGTGCAAATAGAAACAATTTCATGAATTTTTCAGACATCATAGGTTCGCCAATAGCCTGTAGTGTTGCTCCAGTGCGACGTTAATTAATTACCATAACCAGATATCATATGTTAAGGTTTTCGCAACAGGTTACAAGGCGCGACTTTTCAAGTTGCGGTTTTCTAATTTTAAAATAATTTCCACCAAACCTTTACATCAAATTCCAATCAAAGCAACCTTCGGAAATCAATCTCAGCGTAAAATGAGTGACTGACTAATGCCAGCGTTAATTCCATTTTTATCATTCACAAGTTTCAGCGTCTGTTGCGCAAGTGAAATGAGTCCGAAGTTTCAAAAACAAAACAAACAGCTACACTCTGCTATCGCTTTGCCACAAACGCTTCGAGATAACGGCCGTAGTTTCACTACGCCTGTGTGGCAACTCTTTTCACTCCCAACCAGCGGTGGGGCTGGCAGTGCGAAATGGTTCTTCTGATTTACACTCTGTATGGATTTGCCATATTTTTCTTTGGTGGTTGGTGTTTCGTTTGGCTTTTACACATATTTGCAATATTAAACGGGTAAGTTTTTCCACGCCATGGTCTTTTCCTGAGATTTCTGTCGTTTGTGACTTGGGAGGAGGATCCGAGATCTCGTCGGTGTGTTTATCAAGTGCTTGCGCACGCCGGCGGTTGGGGGTTGACCATACCGGTGTTGAGAACGGGATTACTAGGTTTCCGAAGGTATTTAGGCTTAGCGGGAAGGGGCGAGGCTCTGACAGCCGCCTCTGGGTGCATGTGCACTCATCGAAATCGCCGCCAAGGAATTACATTTCTGAGAAAGTATCGAGGGACGTTGCCCCGCCTCAATGAAATCGACATTATTTTCGAACGAATGCGTCGAAAAATCGTTTTTCACCCCGCGCTGGCGATGATTTGTTGATAAATATAACTTCATCCGTCAAACTATGTGGGGTGTATCACTTGTTTACTTTTTGCCCATCTTAAATTCCGCTGGTGGAGCGAACCATTTTGAGCGATAAGAATGCTTGGGTGGTATGAGATATATTCTAATTTTGCCCCACTTTTATTGTCGTAAATACTTGAACGGAAGATTAGAAATGAATTTGATAAGATTCGAATTCGCGACCGACGAGATTTAGATTGACGTTTGACATTTTTGAATAAGAATTCTTCCAATATTAAAGAGAATAAAGAAACAGAAATTAGATAATATTTCTTATTTCAAAGTTTTGTTTTGATTTCGGACACTCACATGTAATGGTAATTTGAATTTCATTAAGTCTCGTTTGAGATTGAGTTTGATTAAATGAATAGTTTTCTCTTTCCTAATAAGCAGGTACTATTTTTATTTGAAATATGGTTGCAGAATTTAATTTTGACTCAATTTGAAATTTAATTTTCTCTCGCATGTCAAACAACATAAGTTTTAGTGTATTGTTGTGAAGTATGCATACAAACATAAATTTACAAGTTCATAAAAATTTCAAATGAATATTGTTTAGTATTTTGTTTTCTTTTTACTGTCAAAATTGGAATGAATTTTCCATCATGAATTTTATGCAATACACACATTTCAAATAAGAATTGTTGATTGCCTGAGTACTGTATATTTTGTGAATATGACAGCGTACAAAGTTATTGGCTATATTAAAAAGTAGTTCTTATTTGAATATATAATATCATTGTAATGTGATTGATATATCTTACCCCATGTTGTGGGTCAATTTTACGAAGCTTAAAAGATAATGGAGAATAAAATGCAATCAGTAGTAGAAATTATGAGAATTCAGGTTTCTTAGAGATAGCATTATTATTTTTTAGAGATAAATTTCAAAAATATAATTTAGAATATAGTTCAGACAAAAATATATTTACAACAGTCATGTAATTTTGCATTCACACTGCAGTGTGGGTTTTGTTGATTCCCAGTGTATGTGTATTTTGTGAATTTGATAGCATACAAAGTTATTGGCTATATTCAAAAATAAGTTTTTATCTGTGAATAATGAATATCTTTGTATTAATTAATCTTATCCCATGCTGTCAGTAAATTTAACAAAGCTTAAAAGATAATGGAGAATAAAATGAGATAAGGAGTAGAAAAATTATAAAAATTCAGGTTTCTTAGAGATTATATTCCTTTTTATCTCTTATCTTGGATTATTTGATTTTTAAATTCTTTAAATGTGTTACTGAGCCAAATGTTTTTCAATAACCATACAAATCTAGAATGAAACCTATATGTAAATTAAAGCTGTCTAGACATTAGCCAATTGTTTCTACAGAAAACTGATTAGTTATAGTTTAATCGTAATATTTTCTTGCTGATCATTGAGGGATTCTCAAAATTAGCTTGTACACATTTATTCTAAAATTACAATGGATGCAATATTCTGTGTACATTTGTTATGATCTTGAATCTTATTCAATGCAAGATTGAAGAAATAATTCTAATTTAAGTTGAATAACCTGTTTTGATTATTTTACATCAATTATAACTTTAATGATTCCAGTGGTTCCCAAAGTGGGATCTGCGAACCCCAAGGAGTCCAGGACCAGGTTAAGGGGGTTGAAAAAACATGCAATATTTCACTTGCCAAATTATAAAATACTCCTTTTTCTACATTCTAAAATCTGAATTTTGGAATCAAACAATTTGTAAGAGATTCCCTTATTTATTGATTTGGAAGTTATGAATTATTTAATATTAAAATTATCAAGAAATAAACCAAATATTGCTGAGCTAATTGCTAAAAAGCAGCTTCATTGTTTACATTAAGATTAATGTATATATTTTAAAGTTCTTTGTATTATAATCTTGGATGTTTAGAGCTTTTTTATTTAATTGCATTTCAATTATTATATAAGAGTTAGTATAATGTTTAAAGAGTTTACTTTATTTTTTAAAACTAGTTTTTTCTGTTTCAGAAATCGTCATCATTAATCCTTTTAATGTGAATGTGTAATTTAACTTATATTTTATATTTAAATATTTCATTCCTAATCCTGAGGTGAAAGTAAGAATTGCTGTGGTCTTATGCAGGTTCTCGTGTACCCCATTTAATTTTATAATCTTAAGAGGTCCTTGAAAATTTTTAGCTAACTCAAGGGGTCCTTGGTTTGTAAAGTTCGGCAACCACTGGTATATTCCAATAATATTTAGAATACTCCATATCACTTAAACTAACCACTTGTAATTTTCACTCTTTAGATACCCAATCTCGTCACCTTTTCATTTTTAGCTATAGTAGCACAAAAGGCAGTTAAATATATGTTGATTAATTTTCAGTTTAGTGAATATTTTAATGAATCTAATATTTATTAGAATATATATATTTTGCCACAAAAGATATAAAACAGCTTTTCTATAAAGATAGACTTGTGGATTTTTAAGTTTCGGAGGCACTTATTTTGTTTAGTTGTGATCGGCTTTACTTCCTGTGATATTCTTTTGATCTCTATATTGCAATGTAATTGGGAATAGATTAAAGGGGTTTATACAGACTTCCTGCCCTTTGGCTGTGATAATATTTAATTTTGTCAATGACTTAAAAGCTTCAAAGTGGCTTATAAAGATAAGAACAAGATGAGAGATAAAACTGGTTTGGCTATTTCGGTGAAATCAGTCTACCATCAGGACCAAAATAAGCTACAGGTGAAAAAATTTGAATTTATATTATCTTTGAACTGTTGCCAATACTTGCTTTTTAAATCTAGCCCTTCCATGCTGCATGTAAAAATGTGTAAACACTAATATAATTCGTTAAGTGTGTCAGATAAGGTAAACCAGTGGTTTCCAAATTTTTCCGTCCAAAACCCCCCTTGAAAATCACTAAGTTTCGCAGACTCCCTTAAAATTAAATAGGTCATATAGATCTTCAAAGGACCATAGTGATCCTTATTTTTCACCAAAACATCGGGAGTGAAATATTTAGATCTGTTACATAGATTATAAAACGTTTAAACTTCAAATTAGGGATTACCACACTTTGAAAACCACTGAAGTAAACATTGGCAAGACTTAAATGATTAGTGACGACTGAAACAGAAAACCTGAAGTAAAAAATAAACAGTCAATGTTATACAAACTTACTGAATTAAAATGTATTAAAATCAAAGGGCTCTTAACTTACAGAATTATAATATAAACATTAAAATGTATACTTTAATCTTAATGTGCAACTTGGCCAAACCTTGCCCTTTTTCCTTAAAAATCCAATTTCCAATCAGTCTTAATGTGATCAATGATACTGCTCTTTAGCAGTTAAGCTCAGAATTCAGTATTATGTTTTTTTCAACTTAAGTCTATTTCAAATCAGTAGATTCTGGAATTTCTTACTAATTGTTATATATTCTAAAATTTAGGTTTAGTACATAAAAAATATTGAAATATATATATATATATATATATATATATATATTTAAATTTTTCCTTGAAAGGGGCTTTTCTGTTTTGGCTAGTGAAATTATTGCATGTTTTCGGAGGACCACTTGAAACCTCTTCACAGATCCCTAGGGGTCCACAGACCACACTTTGAAAACCACTGAAGTAAACATTGGCAAAACTTAAATGTTTAGCTTGATAGATCTTGGAGATTGGACCATTTTCATGTGTTTAGGATCAAACTGATAAGAAAATTTCCAACAGTGTTAAATGATGGAAGATTTGTTTCCTTCCCAGTTTTAGATTTGTTCATGTAAACAAAATTTTAATGCATATACTGATCAACATAACCCACACCACAAATGCTTGTATGATACATTCCCCACCTCTTACTGGTTTGAATGGGACCCATAAGAGACTGAAATTGTATTTTGTACAGGGAAAAACTCGGAAATCGAAGCATCTGAAGATTTTTGCACTGTCATAACTTAAGTGTGAAAAGGAGTAATATGTTACAACATATTACGGTAACAGTGCAAAAATCCCTTTGCTTGGATTTCCTAGTTGGTTTAACCTACATAACAAATCCAATCTCACTCTGTCAAGGATCTTTTATACCAAGAGATGGATATATCACTTGTGCAGGTTAGTGATCAAAATGGACATTTATAAGAACATAAGATAAATAAAAAGCAAGGAAACAATTCAGGGGAAAGGGACTACCATATGCATATTAACCTAACTTTTTGAAATTTTTCTGAGTTTCTGAATAGAGTATTGCTACATTTAATCAGGATGAATTATCAGTAACATTTTGACAGGGCTTTCCTGTGGAAGGAAATTTATGTAGAGCAGCAGAGAGTTTTCTCTGAAGCAAGACAATATTGTGTCACTTAGGTAGGAAATGATTCATCAAAACCGTTATCTCTTGTCTTGCAAAAATTGAATAAATATTATTTCCATCAGAAACATTTGGGGAGCTTTCTTTAGTTTTCTAGTTTTGCACATCTGAAGTTAATATCATTAAATTGGCATTCTCAAAAATTGAAATAATTACAAACTACAATGAAAGCATTCTAATTTTCAAAATACAACCAGGAAGTTAATTAGTGCTGCCATCTATTGCTAAAAGCAACAACCAATTAAAAACATTTTATAAAGACTAATTACAAGAGATGCATTGTATACATGTAACATTTGGACAAAATTAAGTTGTACATTTTTCATGACCCAAGGGTCAAAAACAAAGTTCAATTTGGCCAACTCCCCTTTTTCAACATTCATTCTCTTACATCAGAATTTTTTTGCCTTCCTCCAATTTTACTGTAAAATTTCTTTTATACTTGAATTCAATGTGATCACAAATTAGACAAGAATATTGTTGGCCATACTTTGAGGCAGTAGCCACTATTTCGTAACACCAAATATTGTTTCTTTTAGGACTTTGTCATTAATTTCCTTAAACATTGAATGGCTAAATCTGGTGGCCAGATTGCTTTCCAGATTTCGTCAATAGTTTTAAACTAATTTATAAATATTTTATTATCTTGGCAGTAAACTAAACTACAATAGTCTGCTTGGGGCAAACATCTATTTCGCACATTTTTGTTACTAGGTAGGAATTAGTTTTCTGATCCTTTCACTTGGCATTTTAGAAGAAATGCAACTTTCATTTTTTGAAATTGATTTTCATTTTTCAACCATAGATCTCAATTTAATCTAAATGATAGTTAATGAATATTTTTTATATCTGCTCACTTTTATCGTAAATATACTCTAAGAAAAGGTCTCAATGAAACAAATTAAAAGTCAGAATTTAGTGAGGTTTTAAAAAGGGTTGCTTTTTATGATGTGTAAGTTTCCTAATTATTCATTTTTTAACTTGTTTAATTCCAGTAAGTTTTAATCAGTTCTGATCTGTTTGGTAATATAATTAATTACTTGTGTACCAGAATGTAAAAAATTTTCAAATGCCCAGTAGGTAGCTTGACATGTATTCTACATAGCAGTGTATTTCTTTTCCCACTCGGGTTATGAATTCAAATCCAACCAATGACCGTCCTGTACAAAGGGAGCTGGCGACGTTAAATCTGTTGTGGCCTCAAATGTCCTCGCGTTGCCGTGTTGTGGAAGTTCTGAGAGTGGGGTGCCTGCTCAGGTGTTGACCTCGTCATCAGACCATGGTTCAAAATTACGTGGTGGTGTTCTCGGTCTTTCCCTTCGGGGGATGATTCCAGACTGTCACCAATAGCCCCTTTGTGATGCTCCAGTGCGATATTGATTAAATACCAACCAACCCCAAAATTAATTTTTAGGAATTCCGTTTGCCAAATGTTTTAAGAAATCTTGAGTCCTTGTTATATAGAGAATTTGATGTATGTAGACCAAGTACAATGTTTGTCATTTTTTTCCAGAAAATTGAAACTCCACAAGAAGTGCCAGTTGCCATCCCCTGAGGTCCCCTTGCCTGGCGTATCCATACTCAAGCCCCTGACAGGAGTAGACGAGAACCTCTTCACTAATTTGGAATCATTTTTTACTATGAATTACCCCAAGGTACTTGTTTTACTCAATATCGGATGTAATTAAAAATATCGAACATTTTAAAATGTCATTAAATGCAACAGGATTCATAATTAGTGGTCAATAGTTGCATTTTGCATTGGTTTGGCGTAAATTTGATTTTGATAATTGTGTTCATATTTGACATCTAAACTGAATTCGTGCACTTGTTTGACACTATACAATTCTATATCAAATCTAGAAAAGAGTTGACTGAAAATCACTTCCAAAAGTAGAATAATTCTTTCCCTGAAACTGGGAAATAGTGTTTCAGAGAGCATTCCCCAGAATGATCTACAATTGAATGTTCTTTTGTCATCTGTTGATCTTGGTTTTGCAAATGGAAAGAAAATTTTTGAGATGTCTGCTTTATTGATATACAATGTGTGTAATTGTGTATGTTTAGTTAAATACATTTTGCCTGATTTTGACCAGTTTTTGTTGCTGTCCATGAAAAAAATTCCTTTTGCTAGCTAACTCCATCCTAGTGACTAGAAGAAACAAAAAGGTGTTTTTTTGTAAACTGAATGCCATGAATAAAATTGCTTGGGTTTGAATTATACGTTTCTTCTGTTAAAGCATTTACTTCCACATTTTAAATTTTTCATAAATTATTACCATGCAGTTTCTTTTGAACCTTTGTCTAAAACCTGAAACAGACTTGTAACATAATTTTCTTAAGTGGTGAATGTCCGTTTCATTAAGTACTTAGATCCTTTTATTGTTACTCGTAACAATAAAAGGATCTGGTTCAATACAAGGTTCTGAGTATGGGTAACTACATTGAAAATACTCAATTAACTCAGTACTCAATTCACTATTTTCAATGTAGTTACCCATTGCTAGTCAGCTAATTTGTCTGTTTATGTCATGCAAATTGACTCACCTTTTTGTAATGAAAAAAATGTCAACAGTTTATCTTATTTGTAACATTAATGATTAAGTTTTATTATTAATTTCTTAGCATGTCCTTACAACAATAATGTACTCTGGGAGTATATCATAAACTGAATTTTAGAGTAAGTACTGACTTCAATATTTGAAACTGAAATCTTTCTTTTTTTTTCAGTATGAGTTATTGTTTTGTATAGAAGACGAAAGTGATCCTTCCATTATGCTCGTAAAGAAATTAATCGAAAAGCACCCTGAAATAGATGCTAGCATATTTATAGGTAAATTGGATGCATTCCTCAATGTTATTACATGTATATGTGTATTTGTTGTTTTACGTGTTCTTGTGATATGTGTCCACATTGTAGTGTGTTATAACAAATGCCTTGTTAACAGTGCCATGAGCCAATGGAAATCCAACAAATGATTTTGATTTAGGTCAGTGGTTTCCAAACTTTTCAGTCCAAGGCACCTACCTCCCTTGGAAATTTAATTTTCATGGACCCCTTCAGCTTATGAAATTAAATTGGCATATGTAGATCTTCAAAGGACCATAGAGATCCTTATTTTGTACCTTAATTTTGAGAATAAAGTATTTAGAACTACGTTGAAAGTTCTGAGACGGAAAAACTGAAATTCTTAAATAATTCAAACTCTTATCAATTAATTGTAATGTTGCTCAGTAATACTCTTATTTAATTTATTGTAATGTGAACAATGAAACTGCTTTTTAGTAATTAGATCAGCAATGTTTGGTTTAGTGTTGGACAATTCCAATAGTATGTCATTCAACTTTGAGTCTATTTCTTAACTTTTAAAATATGTGAACTAGGAAAATGCATTTTCACACATAAAGTTGTGGGAAACACATTTAAGGACTTCAAAGTTTTGCTTGTGAATTCAAGATACAACCCAGTGATTACAGATAACCAAAAGTCAGTTGTACTTTTTTTGTTGCAGCTCCAAAATTAATTTAATACCTATGGAACTTGAAGAGTTCCATTTGAATGGTTAGTTGTAATTGTGACAACTTTAATTTTAGTGAACTGCCAGTTGAAAGAATCTTCTAACACCTTGAGAAAGGTTGGTTGATCACCCATTAACAAATAGATTCATTAAGTCTTTCTACACGTAAAAGTAGGAATTCATTTTTTTAGTTATGGCAGTATAACAGCTGGCGAGCGATATCACAATCATCAGTCACTGGAAAATATTTCCTTAGCTGCAAGTCCAGTTGCACATTTTTAAGAGCATATAATAGACATTTTTTAATACTCAGTTTTGGAATATTAAAGAATCAGAAAATGAAATATATTTTTTTTCTTGAAAGATCTATTTTAACTAATAAAATATTACATGCTTTGTGAACACCACTGGAACCTTATCTTGGACCTAGTTAACTACCTTCATCTAATAGTAATGAACAAATACTCATCTTGTTATATATGGGCAAATCAATATAAAATGCAGTATATTTTTACCATGTAGTGAAAAGTGAAAGCTTAATAAAATGTAAATGTTCGCCAAACAACATTGTAGGAAGGATGAAATTTTCAGAAACTTTTCTTATTTGGAAATTTGTTAGCTTAGTGCTTGTGTAAAATTCTCCTTTGTATATAAGATTGCTGATACAAGCTCCATGTGTTTTTCATAATTATTTTTAATAGATCAGGTGAAAAGGTAAGAGTCAACAGCATCTATTTGTAATGCACACAACTAATGCAAATTCATTTTTAAATTACTCTGGACTGTCAAAAGAGTTTGATGTTTTTCAGAATGTCGTAAATTTAATAATTTTCTTTTGTATGATATTCATTAACTTATTGCAACTACAAGCTATCTATCTATTTTTCTTTGTAGGCGCTCCTAAAATAGGCGTCAATCCAAAGATAAACAACATGAATCCAGGTTATGAAGCAGCCAAGTATGATCTTATTCTAGTCTCAGATAGTGGAATCAGAAGTGAGTAGCCAACCTTATTTTGTTTTGAATGTAATTCAAGGTCCCCATGGCATTAAAAGGCCTAATTTCAGTTTTTAAGTGCCCTTAAAAAGTTTTAATATTTGCTAAAAGTTTTAAAACAGTTTCCATAAGCTTTAGTTTTACAATAACACTGCATATGTTATTTCACCTGTATTCAAAATCCAAGGTCGGTGAAACTTCCAAACTCAATTGTCATTTGAAATTGGTGGTATAATATTTATAGGTTGGCTAAGAAATGATGTTTTAAAACTGGCTCCATGAGATCCAAACACAGGGCTGCTTCGCTCAATTTTTTAATCTTGGCGACTAGGGTATCTTTTTAAGCAAAGTCGTCTCAAAAGCTCCTATTTTCAAAATTTTTGTGACTTCAAAAAATGTTGACTTTTTGAAAATTCACCAAAGGTCAACTAAAATTTAGTCCCCTTTTTAACTAATAGCGGGGAGTGAAAAAATATTTTTTGGATTTTTCTTCAAGGAGAAAATTTGTTGCTGTAGTGTGGAAGTTTAAAGTGGGGTGCCAGCTCAGGTGTTGACCTCGTCAACTGACCGTGGTTCAAAATTATGTGGTGTTGTTTTTGGATCTTTTCCTAGGGGAATGATCTCGGACTGTCACTAATAGCCTGTTGTGCTGCTCCAGTGCAATGTTAATTAACTATCATTACCAAGGAGAAAATTTTCCAAGGGGCACTGATTTCATAGTTTTGGTGCCTAGTCATGGCAACCACAAAGGAAAAACATCAGAATTTGTATCTACTAGATTGTCATGAAAATCATAAGAAAATATTTAGTTTTTTAATTATAAAATTTAAATGTCTTGGCGAGACCTTCAATGTCTGGCATGCTTAATTACCACATTTTGTGTTTTAGCCGATTGATTTTGTGTCTGAGCAACTAAAACTGTTACTAAAATATAAAATAGGGTTTAAGGGGAGACCTTTTTCTGTCTTGGCCTCAAACATCCTCACGTTGGCATGGTGTGGAAGTTTGGAGGGTGGGGTGCCAGCGTGACCATGATTCAAAATTATGTGGTGGTGTTGGATCTTTCCCTTCGGGTTTGATCCTGGACCATCGCCAATAGCCCGTTGTGTTGCTCCAGCCGATGTTAATTAAAATGCCTACTTTGTAAATGCCTTAAGAGTCCAAATTTTGATATGCTTGATGAATGGGATACCTATTTATCTACTTTATCCTTGAGTACCAAAAAAATAACTAGATGATGAACCCAAACAAATTCTGAAAAATATTTTGTAGGTATTGACAGAGGAAAAGTATTCTGTAATCAAAAAGATCAAGAATTTCTTGTATAAGGTGATATTTTATGTGACTAATTGTGCTTTTGGCCAAATAATATGATGTAGTGTTTTCTCAAACTGGTATTTACTGACTGAATTGTTTTAGTGAAAGAGGATACGTTAATGGAGATGGCCTGCGCGATGACAATGAGAGTGGCTCTCGTCCACCAGATGCCATTCACTTGTGATAGAAACAACTTCCCTTCTGTTATGGAAAAGGTAAAGTCATTTCAACTTGAAACTCCTTGTTTAAAAGAGTGGCTGCTTTTGTTGTGTGTATGTCCATTTACTTGATGTTTTGGCACAGCTTGGTCAAATACTGCCCTTGCTCTGTGATAACCCAGCCAAACAACAACTGGCTGCTTTTGGTACAAAAGGGTGGGGTTTTTAGGTTAACCTAATTTGATGATTTTTAGTACAAGTAAAACTCCTGCCAATAGATCTGAGGACTTTTTTTAACAATAAAGGTGCTAGTTACATGAATTTCGAAAGGAAATGTTTCCAATTCTCTCCTGATTTATATCTTTTTATATTTTCTCTTTATTTACAACATGCAATTTCTTTGAAGTTTTTGTGGCAAGTTTTCTTTGCTACTTTGGTGTTTATTTTAGTCACCAAGAAAATGTGACCCTAGTTAACTGAAAAGAAAGTGCAGAAAAGTAAAGTAAATGCAAATAGCACTGAGGATATCAATTTCGTCACCAAGAAAATGTGGAGATAACCAGTACCGTCCAGTGTAATTTATATAATTTTATACTTGTCAACATGCCACATCGTATACATAAATGTACCTACACTCTTTATTGTTATGCCATAATTATTGCTTGTGTTAATTTAATATATGACTTAAAGAATTGGGAAAGTATTTACGAGTAAATTTGTTGGGACTTTGCCCTTGTCTTATAAATGCAAAAGAATTCACTGGACTGTGGTTTCACAAAGATTGAGAACTCTGTCCAAGATTATGGTCATTTATCTTGAACATTTTTCAGGTGTATTTTGGTACATCTCATGCAAGGATCTATCTTGCTGCTGACTTGTTCAGGATAAACTGTCCAACAGGCATGTCAGCCCTCATGCGGAAGAAACTTCTGGATGAAGTCGGAGGCATGAAAGCGTTTGGCCAGTATTTAGCCGAAGACTTCTTTTTCGCCAAATCTTTCACAGATAGGTGAGTGGAGCAGAGCAATTTTAATCTCTTAGACCTTTGACCTCTTTAGATCTCTGCGACCGAATGCCTAGTTCTTTCTGATTCAGCTATTAGAATGCACTTTGTCCATCGTATTTTTTCCACTTGTCAGATTTTAGAGCAAGCTACCTATTGCAAAGCAGCAATGAACAAATTAAATACACCTGTATTAACACAACCTGTGCTAATTTCTTTCATCTTTCTTTGGATTTCGTAATTACCTTGTTGTAAGAGCCGTTTTTTGTGAAATGTATTATATTTACTGTAAAACCGTTTAATTTAATTAAATGCTTTGTTTTTTGTAGGGGTTGGGGTATTCGCATTAGTTCTCAACCTGCCTGGCAAAATTCGGGCATCTGTGAAATAACAAACCTCAATAACCGTGTAACAAGGTAAATATGCAAAACTTTCTATCTCTTACAAAATTTACATTTAAAGATTCAGTCCCTGATTTGATTCATTGTTATTAAGGATTGTACCATTGATTTAAGTATTGTTTTTGATAGAAATTGATGCGATTTGACTCATTTCGACTAATGGCACTGAACAATAAACTAAGGGCAAGAAACAATAAAGATGCCAATTGTAGAAACACATTGTTTACGTCTAATCGTCACCCTAATTTAAGGAATGAACTAGTCCTAAACCATGTGGCTGAAATGCCAACTCACCAGAGCCAGACTTGCGAGTTCAAATTCAACCAAAGACCGTCGTGTACAAAGGGTGCTGGTGCATGTTAAATTTGTTGTGGCCTCAAATGTCCTCACGTTGGCGTGGTGTGGAAGTTCAGAGTGGGGTGCCAGCTTGGGTGTGACCGTGGTTCAAAATTATATGGTGTTCTCGGCACTTCCTCAGGAGTTGATGCTGGACCATCACCAGTAGCCCGTTGTGTTGCTCCAGTGCGACGTCAATTAAATTCCTACCTCAGAGCCAGACTAATATAATTTTGTAAACAGATTTGTACAATATAAAATTGTGAAGTTGCTAAAAATACCAACAGATTTGTGTACTTTGCATAGTAAGTAACAATGGTTTTACCCCCTTTAGGATGCATTAACATTCAATTTTGATCTGAATTGCTTTAACCCTTTAAAGGGCATAGTATAAAAGTATATTCATATCTACAAAGTAATTCTTTATTTTAACTTGATTTCTGTATATTCTAATACTATCAGCTTAGAGCAGAAACTCAGAGCCAAACGAATTTTTTTACTTTAGTCTTTTAAAGACTAAGTATTAGTTTTTAGGTCCAAAAGTAAAAAAAATATGCATTTTGATAGTGTTATGTTTATTTTAAATATTACCTTGTGGCAATGCATTTCTCATCATTATATAAAAACAAGCATTTAGTGTCTCCACAAAAATGTCAGCTTTGGAGTTGTGATTTAAAAACTGTCCCACCTTTTGCATGGTGGGATATTTTTTAACCCACGTCAAAAAGTTGAAAATACTCGTAGTCGTACAGTTTAATATGTTATTTAAAGTTTTTCGTTGAGTTGGCAATGTATGAACTAACGCTAAATGTGTAAATAACTGAAAGCAAAAATTTACACATGTCAAAACGCATTAGTAAGATGACACTGTTGTGATTAAGGTTGGCAAATTGTGTGGCGCAGTGAATTTTTGTCTTTCATAACGGTAAATGTTGCTGTTCTTTCTTAAAGATTTATTATGAGTGAATAAATCGTTTTATAATGAAAAACATGTTATTTGATGTTTTATACTAATTTTGAAGTTGAATAAGTGAAAGAACAATTCTGTGCAATTTGAGTTTTTTTTTTCCTTTAAAATTGTGTGCCTCAAAGAGTTAATAAGTACACACTGGTAGAAGCATCATCTTTTATAGTGAGAATGAAAGGAAAGAACCGTCATAGATTCTGTTGGTCAAGAAGGTTGAAACTGGTTATAAGTCATGCAGGTTGCAGAATGTCTGTGTTTGAACTCCTCAGGTTAAGTGTAATTGTTTGTTTTGACAGGTGGGCCAAACTAAGGTTTGCTATGGTGCCGTACACAATAGTTCTGGAGCCCCTCTCCGAGTGCATGGTGCTGGGAATCTGTGCCGCCTGGGCTCTCCATTTCCTCTTCCAGTGGGATGTCTTCGTCGTATATTTAGTTCACATTCTCACCTGGCTCATTCTGGACTGGATCCTCTTGAACACGATCCAGGTGAAGACAAGTTTTCTGTTTCGGGGTCACGGGTTAAGACCTCAATGACACTATACTAAACAAATTGTATTTAAAAGCGTTATGGGTGAAGAACTTTCGCCAGTGGGCCAATATTCAGAATAGGAATTGAAGAATCAATAACTTATTAATTCAGCAATTTCAATGATATAATGTAATATTATATGGAGGAGGGTTAATACATGCAGATATGTTGGTACTTCCTCATAGCAGCGCTTGGCTAGGTGTGGCCTTTGCACCATAAAAATCCAAACAACCTTTTTGCAAAATTTAAAACAACTTGAGCAAAATCGCTTTGACGGTGCAGTTAGTTGATGCTTGTTATGAATGTTGTATTATGTGTTGTATTCGCAACAAATTATGGGAATAAATAAAGTGACAAATTTATTTGTTCCTTTGCATATATTAGGTGTACCGGAAAGTTCTGTCCGTTCCGGTTACAACAAGTATGCACATATTCATTTGACGCATATTTGGCTCTTTTTATCACTGAATGTATACATACTAACCTAGCAAATGAACTAAAACGAAGATGATTCATGTTAGTATTAAGTGAGATGCGATCGTGTACCCATGGCTACTGATAAAGTTCATTTACGCCACTGTATTTTGTACGAATTCCAATAAGGAAGAAATGCTACAGAAGGGCGTGTAGAAATTTATTGAAAGTGTTTGGTGAAGGTACAGTTTCTGATAGAACATGCAGAAGATGGTTCGAAAAATTTCAAATAGGTGAAATACAACCCCTCAATTTTAGGAAATGAGGGGTTGTATTTTGTAAACATTTGTAAGGATAAACAGCTTTTTTAAATTTCCTTAAGGAATCAGGATTACTTAAATTTTTTGCACGAGAAATACAATGTTCTGATGAAGTTTGCTACAAAATATTTACTTTCAGTGATAGTTATACTCTGATTTGTAGAAGCTTAAAATGATGGGTTTTTTCAAAGGAATTTCTCCTCTTTATTGGCAACCTAAAAGTGCGCCAAAAGTGTTGCCCCAAAAAAGTCTTTATGTCAAAGCTGTAACATATCCCCTGTGCCAGAACTCAGTGTTTTTCAGGTCTCATTCATTGAGAAGTTTTTAAACCATTGAAAAACACTAAGTGCGATATAATTTGCCAAAGGTTTCTCATTTTCATTATTTGAGTTGTGGTAATTTTGTAAGAGGCAGACTTGCAATGAATGCATTTATGGTTGCCTGAAAAACTCAATAGTTTTTTAATTACGGCACTCTTGCATTGAGAAATGATGTGCAATATTAACTCGATTGTTTATTTTTGTCTGTTATATATTTCCAGAACAATCCTCTACCATTCACCAAGATGGATTTCGTTGTAGCTTGGACATTTCGCGAACTGGGTGCTTTCTACCACTTCTGTGTAGCACTCTTCGACCCAAAGATACAATGGAGGACTCGGACATTTTACTTAAAGTGGGGTGGTCTTGCCGAAGAGGTCAACCCCAGCACGAAGGCCATACTCTGCTCTGAGTGATCGCGATTATGCGATTGGTGATAAAAAGTCATCTGGACGAGTGGGGCTGTGACTGGCATCTACTGGAACTGCATTCATGGGAAAGTGTTTTCTGCTGCTGGTCAGTGAAATCGTGGCTTGAGTAGTACAGAACAATTTTTTGTACTCAAGTTCCTGCGAAGGAGTCCACATACTGTGATTTATTTTACCTCCCAAAGGGACTGCTCTTTGCTCAAATAATCGTTGTAGTGAATGTTCCGAACCTCCCTCTACCCCCCTCCGAGCACGTCAGTGTGCAGCAAATGACAGGAAAATGTGTTCTGGTCTGTGATTTAATCATCGCGAAGTGTCGGAGCTATTTGCTTCAGCTGGTTGGGAATTGAAAAATCAACAGGACAATTGAAGTAATTATCATTTTTGAATTCTTTCCTGATTCAGCATCTGTATCCTGTAAAATAAATTAAGATTTTTCTCAATTTAAGATTTAGTCTACTTGTTTCGTTAACTCACTCCACTTTTATGAGTAATTTGTAACAAATTTTAATTCATTTAATTATAGAGGTTTAAGACTGCTGAAGTGTTGTTTAAATTTGATTTTTCTTAACATGCATTCAGTTTAATAGCTTTTTGCTTCTGTCACCAAAATGATGTAAATTAATACAAAATATAATGACCAGTTGTCTTGTATATTTGATTTATCCCTTCCATCATTCTGTATAGCTAATCAATTTGAGAAAATAATGTATTTGTTTGAATGGTATCCACACATTAATTCTGAGGTGTTTAAAATGTTGTTTCTCCTAAAAGCAATTTTTTTTTGCATTTAGTCTTAACTTTTCAAAATGAGCAAAAAAATTCCCTTTTAAGTCATTTTATTTTCAATATCTTTGGTGTACATACGTGCCTATCTCTGTATTATATTGTAATTGACTAAAAACAATTGGTTTTTGCTTTGTTTTCGCAAAATGCCGAATTTTTTTTAATGTAGTGATTGTCTGAAAGGAATCAGATAAATGTATAAACTTGTATAAATTTCCAATTTTTCTGCTGTAAGAAATGAAGGTATAAAGTTCTGCTTTACATGAGTAACTTTAAAAATTAATTTTAAAAAATTGCATCTGTAGCTACTTACGTTTCAAACGTTTTAGTTGCAACATTTTGACATTGTAAAAATAACTAATGAAAATTTTTATATTGGTAAAATTTATCTATAAAACCTTAAAACACAACCTAATTTCTTTATAAATTGCCAATGTTTGATGAATTGCATCCAATGCAAAGGGCAGGATCTTGAATTTTCATTTGCCTTAGATTTTTAATCTACAGATATTAAATGTTATTAAAATGACTAATGATAAATCTGAATTATTTTGTTTTATAATGTTACTTTTAAAGTTGATTGAATGTTTAAAAGGAATTTTTTTTCGAGTAGCATAAAGGGTGTGTTGATTGTTCTGATCTGATTGAATTGATAGAACTTAAGACTGGAATATTTGACAAAACTCATGAATTTCAAATTAAATCCTTTTCGAAGTTTGTTGCAGTGGTGGACCAAAACTATCATCAAATCCTTAAAATATCAGCTTGTCCTTGGAAACTTATTTTAAGTTTAATTTGGTATGAACCTTGTTTAAAACTAACACCAACAATGCTGTTTCTTGAATAGCCTCTTGTAAAATTTCGGTCTAGAAAGAGTCCTTTAAATCCATATTTGCATGGTGTTTTGTACAATACAATAGCTGTTATGTGCTTCTTGCCAGTTCTATACTCAAAAATTCTCTACTGATATTAACTTGAAATTTTAATGTTTTAAAATTCCTGTACCATCTGATTCTCTTATATTCGTCCTTATACAAGGTATCCAAGGGCCTGATTTTTCGTTCATTTTGACAAGAACATATTTTATTTTACCTGCATTCGAAAACCAATATTAATGATACTTGTCCAAGGTGAGGAGTCGTCAAAAATTGAAGACTTAATATTTATAGGTTAGCTCAAAATTGATGGGTCTGAGACCCAAACAATGAGTGAGTGAAATTTTTTCACCTCTGTTTAATCTATTACTATCAATGTGAAATGTAGCCTTAAAAAAGATGGCCTTAAAAAGGTCTAATTGTTTTACTTGAAGAGGATAACCCTTAGTTTAAAGTCTGTTTTTTAAAAGTGAAAGTCGAACTGTCCAGAACAGTGGTTCCTAAACTTTGTAGTCCCCTTTGAAAATTAAATTTTCATGGTCCCCTTGAGATTATAAAAGGAAATGGGGCACATGAGAACCTGCTTAAGATTTTAGTGATCCTTGTTTTCACTTAAATATTGGCAGAAAAATGTTAAATAGATTATAAAACATTGAAATTTCGCATTAAAGATTATTGATAACACTTTAAAGTTCTGAAACAGAAAATTAGAGTTTTGAGATGTAAATATAAATCAAAATCTTATTTAATAATTGAAGTATAATTAAATCAGAAGGGGCTCTTAATATTCGAAATTATCATTCCACTACTCTATTCCCTAATCACTCTTTTTTCCCTTTCATGACATTTTTTATTTGACCTTGTCTGTTTGGCCAGATATGGCCATTGCTCCATAAATCCCAAAGCAACCAACTGTTCTACATTATAATATTAAGGACATCAAAATCTACATTAATCTTAAAAGTGAACAGTAAAGCTGTGTTTTAGCAATTGGAGCAGCATGTTTGGTTTAATTAATTAATTCAATATTAAGTCATTCACAACTTCAAGTCTTATTTCAAATCAATAAATACTGATTAGATTCTAAAATTTAGATTTTATAACATTGGGGAAAATAATGAAATATATTTTTTTCTTAGAAATTTTCCATTCTGCTAGTGAAATATTGCATGATTTTTGCATACCCCTGGTGGTTCAAGGACCACACTTTGGGAACCACTGATCTATAATCCTTGTTCAAAATAAAATAATTTAATTTCAAGCACACACTAAGGGAATCCATTCTTTTAAAGCCCAACTCATTTCACTTGCTCTTTTGAAAAACCTACTAGGGCGATTTTGCTGTCATTCCATTTATGAAATGGATTGTGGGTGCACATTTTGTGGTACCAATTGCTTCTCAAGTGCAACGAAAGTCTTTGAAATCAAATAACTGATCAAAGATCTCATCTGTTCCTATTTATGATTAGTACTTAATGAGATCCCGTGGTTTATCAATTGAATTCTTTTTAAATAAGTTTGTTTAATTTTAAAGCTTGGTTGTGTTTGGCTTATTACTTTTCCATAATTTTTCGATTGGGTTTTGTTGCATTAATTTATTTTTCTATGGTATTTATTGAGTTTAAAAAATAAAATGAAAAATAAGAAAATTGTTTTTGATGCTCTTTCTGCATTCACTTTTTACCAACTGTCTAGGTAATAGAGCAAATATATTTTGCAATTTACATTTACACTTTTTTGCACGAAATGTGAAATATTTTTAAATCTGTTTTGATTTGCTATGTCCGCTTTCTAAATAAAAGAAAAACAATTAAAAAGTTGATAATTTTTATTTTGAAAGCAAGCTGTACAATAGTTATTAATTGTTAGAATTGACTTGGGTCCTTTGTCCATGCTTTTAAACGACTTCTAAGGTAGCTATGTGTGTTAGAACAAAAAATAATAATTGTGACTCTTTGAAATAGATAGTAAATGTATTAATTGTAGTTTGACTATTTCTTTTGAGTGACTTTCAGGATAAACTTTTTGGATGGCTTTCAGGATAATAAATGTTTTATTATGCTCATTAACTTTTCTGTACTTTTACAAAGATTTGAAAGAACTCTTAGAGAAGTAGATTTTTAATTACATAATGGGGTGTAAGTTCAAACAAGTATTCAATTGTAACTACTACAGGAATATGATATGAGTATAAAAGGTTCATTTTACTGTTATCTGAGTTTTATTATCAATTTTTTTTGGTCTGTCCTGAGTTTGTCTGAAGATAGTTATCAGTATTATATTTTTGTTATCAATCGCACTATTTGAAAGAACTCTTAGATAAGTAGATTTTTAATTACATAATGGGGCGTAAGTTCAAACAAGTATTCAATTGTAACTACTACAGGAATATAATATGAATGTAAAAGGTTCATTTTACTGTTATCTGAGTTTTATTTTCAATTTTTTTATCTGTCCTGAGTTTGTCCGAAGATAGTTATCAGTATTATATTTTTGTTATCAATCGCACTTAATACTCACCATTTTTTGAAAGATTTCGTTTGAGCGATAAGTGTTTACGTGAGTATTGTCCTTACACTAATACTCTGGAGAGCTTTTTTTCAGACCCAGTTTTAACAAATGGCTTAATTATAATTGCTATTGGTGTTTGGCTTATTGACGATACGAGTCAGTGTTAGAAACTGATGAGAAGTGTTAAAAATTTCTTGTTCCAAAATAGAGCTACCGATTCTATTTAGGGGAAAATGTTTATATAAATATCTTCATGAGATTTTAATGAAAGCGTGGTAGATAAAATATACTGTAAAACAGTACGAATTGATGAGCTTTAGATAGTTTTCATGGATTGGGTGTTGTCAATATGTTATTAGTATATGGCAAAGATCCTATGCCCACATAAAATACAAGCCCACTTTAATTTATGCAATTTTTCACCTATTAGTACTTGAAATGAAAAAATAACATGCGAGATAAAAAGTGGGTTATTAAAATTTATTACTCGGCAATTTATAAAAGTGTTGTATACCTCCAATTATTCAGATTGGTTGATTAATTTCATTTTATTTTTAGTTCCAAAAGAATTTTTTCCTTTGGGTATGAATAGCCCATTGTGTTGCTCCAGCGTGACGTTAATTAAAAATACCTACCTTTGTGGGTATGAATGCAATAAAATATGTTTAGTTGAGATGTGAACTATTTTCCCCATCAGCTTAACTGGAAGAGCATTGCTAATGCCTTAATCCACATCAGCCACTAAACAGATCCATTGTCATGTTTTGGGGAACTTAAGAGTGAAAGCTCTTGTCTGCTGAAAGTCGCTTCAGACGTTTTTAATGTGTTTTGTTATTGAGAATTTAGGTAAGCAAAAATGTCCTGCTCTTGAATTCTATTGTTAAACCTAATAACTATTGATGTTAATGTTGTGACCATGTAATTTTAACTGTTAACTAAATACCATTTTAATGTTAATTAATACTGACCATGTTATTAAATAAACTGCTGTGAAAAATGACTTATTTTGCACAAGCCATGAAAACTGTCTAAAGTCTACCATCGTCTGACATTGCAACAGGACTGCTTGTATTTATGAATAAAAATTGGAGGGTTTAGATGTATTAGTGAATAAATACCAAAAGAAAATTTTATGGGTCCAAGATCAAATTATTAGGGGAGACCCTATAGTAATAAATATCCACTTTGAAATTGATTTTGTACCTTTTGGAGTTGAAAGTGTTCTCTTTTTTAGCATGGTACTTTTCACTAATTCTTTGCAAATTCTTTTTTCAATCATGCATGACCATGTCTCATAAAAAGACTGCAAACAATTAAGAAATTATATCGTGCTGCTCTGGGTTTAGACTGAATTGTGCGATACGCCGGGGCCCTTTTGGATATCGGTCTTATCTAGGTCTTTTTAATTATGAAGCATCACTGCCCGATTCCATCCTTAAAGTTTCAAAAGAATTGTTTTTAACATGTTGGTCCTTTTGAAATGTACTGGCTCATGAAATTGTGAATATTTGTGTTTGTTATCTTCGAGAATGTGTGTTAAATTGTGAGTTACGATTGAATTCTAATGTGTTTTGTTCGTGTATTCTCTGTTGTAGTTTGAGTTATGTCAATGTGTACTTATTTGTGACATTCTGCAAAAAAAATGGCTTTGAATCAAATGAGAGATTATTTATTTTTTAGTGTACGTGTCTTGTGTTTGATATTGAAAAATATGCCTCTTTTAGACATTCCATTTCTCTTAGGCGCGTTTGAAGTGAAATGTAGTTTTAGTTCTGCATTTCGAGTTAATTCAGTGATTATGAGGTAGAGTAAAAACTGAGGACATTTAATGGGTTTGCCTTTTTTGACAAAGAATTTCCGGAATGCCCTATGTAAGGTTCTTTTTCTGTACCTCTAGTCAAATGTTTTTGTATCAACTTGTCTTATAAAATTCTTTATGGTAAAAAATAAAGCTGACTACATGAGATCTATTGTTCTCTTGTGTCAGTATTAAGGATGTCTCAATGTTTACGTTAATCACATGAGATCTATTGTTCTCTTGTGATTAATGTAAACATTGAGACATCCTTAATAAATCTGATGCGTTTGTAATTTCTAATTAATTTGATTAGCATTTTGGCTCCTTCGACTAGCAAAAACAATGTTACAGCAAGAAAACAAACAAAGTCCGAAATTTGGCATTTATTGAGATGCTTTTGCAGTTGGAACGTTTCAAAAAATTAATTTGACTGGAATTTGTTTTGTTAGCCTGAATTTATAGCTTTCCCCAATTCAATTTGTTTTTTAAAAAGTCGCTCTTTCCATTAAGTGATTTACCCATGTAGTTTGAATGGGCTCTTTGGAAGTTCTTACTCTACCTCGCTTTTCCAAATATCTTTCACTTGTGTATTCTGTGAGTTATTTCACTTAGCATCACTACTGTCTACCACGAGAACAACCGCCACAAAGTCTTGCCATGGAAACAGATTTTAATCCCATTTGCCATGTGGATGCTTCTAGTGTGTCATTTGGGGCATTTTATGAAAAATTGAAAATAAATTTTTAATGATTGTTACTTATTGGAAGATCGATACTGGTATTATATCTTTCCACCACCAAAGTTGGGTGTCACGTCATGTATGACCTTGCCATCTGACCGTGGTTCAAAATTACATGATTGGATTTTTCCCTTCAGGGGTTTATCCTGGACCGTCGCCTATAACCCATTGTGTTGCTCCAGTGCGATGTTAATTAAATACCTACCTTTCCACCACCAACTTTCACAACAAAAATTTAATACATCCATTAGTCACTATTCAAAAAAACCCCAGACTTTGATTCAGGAGCAGTTCTCGTGGTTAATGGACAGTACACATACTGTATTGCTTTGTTATTTCTTGCTTTGGAAAGTAATTTTGGAGAACATGATTTCCACTGTTGATTTTTTTTAATTGCCGCCAACACTTTGAATTGTGATTATCGAAGGAAAACAAAGTTAGTACAAATGTGGAGACGAACTAATGTAGCAAAAGAGATGATTCGATGTTTTTTCATATGTGCTTGTACAAAGTGAAGTGTAGCTGAAGTCAGGTTGTGTAATAAAAGTTTTTATGCATTGAAGCACTTGCCTGTGCTGTCACGTGTTTCCAGATGGATGCCGAGGCCGATCACCTTCCTGTAATAAAATGTGAAAAATTGCTCTTGCTCTGTCTGTTTATTTCATTTGATTTTCAAAGACACTGTTTCACATTAAGAAAATATCATTAAAAATGGGAAATCGGGGCTGCCACAGACGACTTATTATTTTCCAAACTTGGTGACTAGGGTATCTAAACAAAATCATTCCTTCGGGTTTGATTCCAGTCCGCGGTAGCCTGGTTGGAAGAGTAACGGATTAACGACTGGAGGATTGCGAGTTAGAATCCAACCAAAGACCGTTGTGCACGTTGAATCTGTCGTGACCTCAAATGTCCTCACATTGCTGAGGTGTGGGGTGCCAGCTCAGGTGTTATCTCGTCATCTGACCGTGATTCAAAATTACATGGTGGTGTCTTCGAGTTTGATCCCAGACCGTCGCCAATAGCCTCTTTTAACGTGTCATTGCAACGCTAATTAGAAATACAGGGGTATCTTTAAGCAAAAGCTCCTGTTTTCGAAATCGTGATCTGACCATGATTCAAAATTACGTATTGTCCTCAAATCTTTCCCTTTGGGGTTGATCCCAGACCATCACCAATAGCCCATTGTGTTGCTTTCTCCAATGTGACAATTAAATACCTACCTATTTCCAAAATTTTGGCAACTGTTTGAAAATTTGCCAAAGCTCAACGATAGTTTTGTCCCTTTTTTAAGACGAAAAATGTTTTTATTTCTTTCGGAGAAAATTTTCCAAGGGACGCTAATTTTGAAGTTTTGGCGTCAAGCTGTGGCAGCCAAGATAGGAAAACCTTAGAGAAATATTTAATTTTAAAATTAGTTTCTTGGCGGAGGTCTTTTATCTGAGCTACTAAAATACACTACCTGACATTGAAAATGCAACACTCGGAAGGAGTGCGCAGAACTGGATGAAATTTACAGGGTAGACGCAGCTCACTGAGATATGTAAATGATGCAAACTGCGCAGCTGTACCGCGCACAGCGAGTGAAAAACCAGGGAAGGAACCTGCAAAAGTGGTCAGTTTCGCGCCGCTCTGTTTGCCAGGTAAATCTAGTTGCGGAGAATGCCAGGACGCCACCAATCAAGACAGTTCCAGCAAACAGACGACTTCACGAGGGGTATGGTGATTTGCCTCAGAAGGGCATGTTGGTCCATACGTCAAATCTCAGCGGATACTGCCAACTCCTTGGTGTTGCATTTTCAATGTCAGGTAGTGTAGATTTGAGATTAAACTTTTTTGCTATTTTTACAAGTGCTTTGGCTGTGGCATCCCTCGCCAATAGCCCGTTATATTGCTCCAACTAGCAATACCCGCAAGGCGTTGTCCGTGTCATTCTAAAAATTATTTTAAGAATGAATCCCACTACCCGACATGACACTGTCATTTCGCCTCACTGATTCTTGCTTGGAGAGCTTTATGATACCCTATGTTGAATGTTCTTCCATTTGGAACTAGGATGTAAAGATTCTCGGCTTTTCCAACTCTTGAACAACCCACATACAGTTGACCGTGGGAGAAACACGGTTTAATGAGATCGAATCCTATAACTTTCAGCGATTGTCCTTGTGCCTTGTTGATGCTCATGGCGAAATTTAAACGAACAGGGAACTGAAATCATTTAATTTGGAATGGGAGATCCGAAGGGATGATTGGAATCCTAGGAATGAATGTCTTCTGCGGCATGATGGTGGCTTCAATAATCGACATCAGTTTCTTGAGTCTTGTTCCATTGCAGAGTGAAAGTGTTTGCAGATTTCTGAGAAGCATAATCGGTGCCCCAATTTCTAGCTGTAATGTGTGCGAGGGTACTCCAGATGGCTTCAATGTATTATACAAATTCAAAGTAAGTTATGAAAATTGAATCTAAATATAACGCTATACTTTTAAAAAGTCTTGTCACCTCACTGATTCCTCACGACAACCTAAATGAATCACGTCAGCGAAATCAAAACCAAATTAAACAGTAATAAACTTACTTCATTTCATGTAATTTGCCCGAAATTAAAATTGCAGAAATTATATAAATTCAAAAGTAAGATGAAATAACCACTACTGAAATAAAAATGTGTTCAATCTTTAAATACAAGTATAACGCTATACTTTAAAAAAGTCTTGTTACCTCACTGATTACGACAAACAACCTAAATGAATCACTCAGCGAAATCAAATTAAACAAAAACACTACATTTCGTGTAATTTATTAACCGAGTTGCAGAAAATTTCTTGATGGTAGGAACTCTGCAATTCGAGTCGAACATGTAGGGGGTGGAGCTGCAGTTTGCTTTTCATTTGTACGAAAAAGGACAACTGACACAGAAACCCATTTCAGAATTGAAAAAGCTGCATAAAATCGATTACGTTTTTAAAAATAATAGTGTTGAATTAGAAGGATAAAGTTGCACAGAAAAAATTGGAAGGATTAGCGTATATTTACTATTTTTAAAAAATTTAGAGGAAAAATAAAAATCCTCGGGTCTCCCTCCAAAGCACTAACCGCCACTTCAGTACGTCGCTTTACCCACTACACCATTTCAGTGTGAGGAGGCGGCTTTAGCCAAGAGAGATAGCATGCGCGATAAGTATGTCAGATCGGTCTGCGCAGACATGTCATAGTGGAGGAGAGGCTACACGCGCAGCACAAAATATTAATTTAAAATTTCTAGATTAAATTTTAAAATTTGGGCTTGGAGGGACATTCAGTCACCTTTAGGACTACCTGTGTGCCCAATTTCATGGCTGTAAGTGCTATAGATTCGTCTGGACACAGACACACTTCCTTTTATAATAGAGATGGGACGTCAATTCAACTACCTACCAGGGCCTTCGTGGCTCAATGTGTTCGCTCACTGCGCTAGCAACATAGGAATTGTAGGCGGCGTAGCTCCGATTCCTCCGTTCGCCATCGACTGTGATTCAAAATTAAGTGGTGTTCTCGGGGATCAATCGAGGACACCACTTAATTTTGAACCACGATCAGATGATCACAGGCTATTTTTGGAATCGGGGAAAGTAGATACATTACGTATTTCACATTAAGGGCACCCATGAATAATGTCTTTTTCTATGGTAAGATGGGTACTTGTGTAAAATCCCGTCGACCTTTCTTGTCAAACCAGAAAAATGTCGCCAAACGATGCAATATTCCGTCAATAATGGAAAGCGTGTAATCAAACACGGTTTTTACTATTTTGCTCCTCTGCTTGTCGCCATAGCGAAGTAACGTCAAACACACTTGGTTTCACAGCCGTCGGCTGTGCTTGGTTTTATGTAACCTTGTTTATAGCCATTTTTTAAACAAGAGTTCTATCAGCTAATATTAACGGCTATTTCTGTTTTATTAACAGCTATTTCTGTTTTTTCACCTCACATTTTGGACAAAAATGATTAAAATTTGAGACCTGCCTACTACAGAACAGAATGCAGTTGACTATTTTATGAATTTATGTGACGTCGGATTCACAATGAAGAAGACCCATTCGTTGCTATCTTGAATGGAATTGGAGATTTTTGACCGCCGAAATGATTGGAGTAAGTTTGGCTGGAATTGCCCCAAACTTTCGTGGTCAACGGGATTTTACACAAGTACCGTAAGATGCAAATTTAGCACAGTATTTTAAAAGGCGGTATTGAATCATCTATGTAGTCACCAAAGTTTTCTATGATCTTCCTTCATAGTTATCCTTGTTATCAAGTTTTCTATGCCAGCTTTAAGAAATTCTAGTCTTAGAATGAAAACACCCAAGCAATGCATTTTCGACCTCTTCATAACAACTGATTTTTTCCCAGCAAGAAAGTGCTGTAAGGATCTAAAAAGATAATAATCAGATGGGGAAAGGATATGTGAGGATAGGGGAGAACTTCCCATCCGAGTTCCCTAATTTTTTGTTGAGTGATCCTCGCAACATGTGGTCTCGTGTCATGTTGGAGGATAGCACCTTTCCTGTTGATCAAAACAGGATGTTTTCCTGCAATGGCTGCTTTCAATCGGTCAACTTGACCACAATAAATGTCTGCACTAACGGTTTCTCCGACATTAAGCAGCTCAAAGTGAACCACACCATGAATGTTCCACCAAACACATAGGAGATCTTGCTTCCGTGGATATTGGGCTTTTTCTCGGTGATTCTGCAGTGGGTAGCCATTTTGTTTTCATCACTTGGTTATAGAGAACCTATTTCTCGTCTCCCGTTATGATACAGCCAAAAACGATTCTTTTATATGGCGGTTTATGTGCAAGTTGCATATGAGGACCTTTGCAGTTTGTTCTCAGCACTGAGTATATTGGGTACCCATACCCCTGCACGCTGAAACTTCCCAATGAATTTCAAGTGGAGTTGAACTATTGACCCTTCCTGAAATTTCCTCAATTGTTAAGCGAGGATCTTCCTTCACAATACCCCGCAAAGCTTCCTCATCAAATTGAACTGAACGACCATTTCTTGGGGCATCTTCAAGATTAAAAAAATTGCCGCAATAAAATCTGTTGAACCATCACCGGCACTTATGAAAGTCTAAACAATTTGCATAAATTGCATTGATATACGCAGCTGCGTTATGCAATTAAACTGAAACAGTATACAATGCCAAATATGAGCTTCTCCGGGTTTACCGTTATTCCTTTCGTAAAGGATATTTGACACTAAAAAATCTCAGGTGAAAACACAACGTGTATATACTTTAACAACCAAAACTATTGAGGTCAATGCTTTAGCAACCCTAAGAAACACGTCAAAAGTACATGACCACAAAAGCGACATCATTTATGGGTACCCCTGATAAAACGTTAAAAAGTAAATTTATTGAAATTAAAATGTTCTAATTAGTACCATTTTTATTAGTCAATTATTCATCATATTACGCATAGATCAATTAATTATTTCTAAATTAAATTATTATTTTTGATATAATTTCTAAGCACAGATATATTACGTTGGCTAAAACGAATTCACTTTAACGCAACTAAAAATAGCTAGCCATACCAACTCGCATATTTCAAAGCGAACTTACAGGCTTCCCCGGCTCACAGGCTTTCGCGTGTGTGTTTGGTGATGACCTATGACCTTTTCGAGAATCCTTTGATGGTTTTGGACCTTTTAACCCTCCTGGTTGTTGTCTCGATGAGTTGTCGGTAGCAAAGCTGACCAGATCTTGATCTCGACATCATAAAAAAAAATCGGCAATATCTCGATAACGAAATCTCATAACTAGAATTGGTCAGATCTCGATAGATAACTCGCCGAAACCAGGGTTAAAGATGAGTGGTTTCATGGACTTGATCTAGCATGGTCGTAGGTCTAGACCAAGAAGATTTAGAAACATTTATATGGGAAATCCCGACCATAATTGAGAAGAAATCCCCTTCTAAGCCATTATGATAATTTATTTACTTGAACTTGGCACAACAGTGGATAGACTAGATTTGATTGGAAGTTTAAATACATGGCCATTAAGTATTCCAAATTATCCCTCTCCAGTAATATTTTCGTAACAGCACCTGAATGTCTTTCACAACTGGTAACTTTTCATTTTTACGGAAATCCTTGGACAAGGTTTGCGGAAGCCACATTCTATAAAAGCCAATGGGGAACAAGGGCCGAAGAATCGGAGTTTTGTGCGAACGGGGCTTCTGAACTGAAACAAAAGCGAGTTAGGCCTAACGCCCTCTTGATGAGAACTCTGGTTTCAAATGGATGGTATTTCCCAGTGATTCCAACTGTTTTCCAGCGGAATTCTTTTGAGTTAGAGCTTCCACTAATGAGCAGGCCAGTGTCCGGATGTTGACATCCTGCGGGCAGGACTTTCCAACAATGGAAAGTGAAAATGGCGCATCCCGATTCCGGAATGTTCCCTTCATCGATTCGGGTTTCTGGGTTAAATTCTGTAGTTATTTGCGCTTTTTTTTCCTGGCAACATCTTTTAGTTTTTAATTGGCTTTGTTTGTAGCGAGGTTCCGAGCTTTTGGAATTTCATTAAAGCCAGCGAAAGCGAACATGCAGGAATTCAAGCAGAATTCTGATTCGAACATGAACGCAACGTTCGTAAGTACCATTTGTTATTTTTGAAAATTTAACTTTTTGATTTTTATAAGGTTTCTCTAATATTTTGAATTCTAATTTAGATTACCCCGTTTCATTAAATTTGAATATCGACGTTACTAATATCTACGGTAATAATTTACAATTTATTTATTGAATAATGTTTAGCGATAGGAATGCAGTACTTGAAATAAAATTCTCCAAAAGGTGCAATGAATATCCATGATGAAAAATGATTTTTTGTTGCGTTATTGAATTGAGATATCTAGAAGTTGTCTAGAAGTATACTTGGTTGGGTCTTATGGTGCAAGGTTAAAAAGCAGACAAGCTGCTCCAAACGAAAGATAAAACAATCAAAATACTGTAAAGATAAAATAGTTGTAAAACCATCTAAATCAAAGTATAATATTTGAAGGTGATATTAAACTTACTGACTTGAGACTGCATGCAATTATTTTTTATTGCATTGCTTGCTATACATTTTTTTGCATTTTTTACAGATAATGAATATAAATATTTGCATATAAAATTTGCATTTTATGGAAAAACCTATTCTTCGAAAGGGGCGGAACCATTAAGAAGATTTGTTGAGGTGAAATTGAAATATTAGGTTTGGTTTGTTGCAGCAAGTCCTTTTTTGATATACGACTGAAATATTAAGTTCCACTTTAGCCTGTAAGAGAAACTAGGAGTTAATAAAACACTCTTTCAGCAAAGGTAGGTAGGCATTTAATTAACGACACACTGGAGCAACACAACGGGCTATTGGCGACGGTCCGAGGTCAATCCCAAAGGGAAAGATCCGAGGACAAAACCACGTAATTTTGAACCACGGTCAGATGACGAGGCAACACCTGGGCTGGCACCCCACTCTCCAAATTTCCACACCATGCCAACGTGAGGACATTTGGGGCCCCGACAGATTCAACGTGCACCAGTCCCCTTTGTACACGATGCTTTTTGGTTGGATTCGAACTCGCAATCCTCCGGTTGCTAATCCGTTACTCTTCCAACTGGGCTACCGCAGCCCCATTTGTAGGACATGTGTGGCTGAAGCAGTCAGTCTGTCAGCTTATAGAAAATACGGCACTTGAAGTAGAATACCACTTAAAACAAACTAGGTTTATTATGTCAGAATAAATAAATACATGAAGTAGTCAAACATTAAAAACTTTTAAAAATGACTAATAAGGATAATAATGTGATAAAACTGGTCTATAACTATTTCGGTGGGTCAAAGCATCCACCATTTTCCGGACCCAAGTACATACAAGTGGTAAATTCGAGTTTAAATATGCTATATCTTTGAATAATGTCGCCATATTCACTTTTCAAATTTGACCCTTCCAGACTATGTGCAAAGGCGGGGAAACACTAGTATCGTTCACTAGTGTCAGATAAAGTAAAAATAAATAACCTTCTCTTTATTTAACCCAATAATTGAAATAGGAGATTGATTTTAAATACTCGAAAGGGTACAATTGCATTATACGCCTCTTTTGGTGGCAACACTCTTGGCGCACTTTTAGTAGAGAGTTATGGCAACCCATCTTTATTAGGGTTATTTTCGTTTTTATGGCAACCTCGGCAAGCAGAAAGTTTAAATTTTCATTTCGAATATTGTAGAATGTTCTTTTCATTTCCGTTAAATTGTCCTTTGATTTCATTGATTCTTTAAAAAAAATTTCCAATTCTTTTCCATTTAATGTATGGAAGAATTCAAACGCTCAGTTTGATTTTAGTCACGGTCCAGTCAGTCGCATCATGTATTGTTTCTTGCTATTTTCTTTTGAAAATCGTTACCTTTTTCTATTTGAAAATGCCGATTTGTATTTTTTCCTGTTAATTACTTTCCGCTAAAGCTTATTATTTTCCGTTTAAAAAATTCTTTTTTCTTAGAATTTTTTTTACAGCCCGTTGTGTTGCTCCAGTGTGAAGTTAATTAAAAATACCTACCTACCTTATAATTCTTTCCTTGGCGACATAAAAAGTGCGCCCAAAAACCCGCCAAGAGCGGTGCCACCAAACGAGGCGTATGATACAGCTGTACCCCCGAAAGTGGTCCAAACTGAACCGAAAATTCCCAGTAGCGTTGAACGAAGGCTATCTCTCTGCAAAGAAAGCACAAAAGTTAACCTGAGACGTTCATGGTAATCGTTAAAAAAGATTTTAACAATTACCATGTAGAATATGCTTGCTTTTCATGAATTCATTTTCATCATTTCACGAGTGATTAGAAGAGTTAGGATGATGACAAAGAGCTATCGATGGTTGATAATTTTCTCTCGACATGCATGGGTCGGTACAGCTATGAACATGGTGGTGGAATACAATCGCCCCAGCCTAAATCCCCATTACCTCTACGAAACATCAAGGTAGTTATTTAATTAGCGTCTCACTGGAGCAACACAATGGGCTATTGGTTACGGTCCGGGATCAACGCCCGAAGGGAAAGATCCGAGAATTTTTTTAGGTATTTAATTAACGTCGCACTGGAGCAACACAGCGGGCTATTAGCGACGGTCCGGGATCAAACCTGAAGGGAAAGATCCAAGGACAATACGTAATTTTGATCCACAGTCAGGTGACGACGAAACATTAAGAGGCTTATATGCTCGTCTATAAAGACTAGTAGACTCTCAATCTACAAAAAGATGTCTACTGGAAAGAACTGGAATGTTTCATTGAAGACTAAAGCTCGTATCCGAGGTTCTTTCCGGGGCCGCGGTTGCCCGGTTGGAAGAATAACGGACTAGAAACCGGAGGGTTGCGAATTCGAATCCAACCAGAGACTGTCGTGTACAAAGGGGGTGGGTGTACTTTAAATCTGTCGTGGCCTCAAATGTCCTCGCGTTGGAGTGGCGAGGAAGTTTAGAGAGTGGAGTGCCAGCTCAGGTGTTGTTCTCGTCATCTGATCGTGGTTCAAAATTACGTGGTGATGACCTCGGATCTTTTCCTTCGGGGAATAATCCCGGGTGGTCGCAAATAGTCCGTTGTGTTGCTCGAGTGCGACGTTAATTAAATACCTGCCTACCTACAGAGGCTTGAATCCCTTTTGTGTGTTTCCCGTAGGTGCTGCTCCTGTCGTCGCTGCTGATGGGTACGAGCTTCCTGCAGGAGATCCCGGAGCCAGAGTCCAAGCAGTCCAAGAGCGAGCCGAGCAGCTACCTAGCCAACCACCCTCTGCTGACCGGGGCGGCGGCGGTGCGAGGGGGGTGCGGAAACAGCGACCACCAGCGGCGGGGGCAGTACCCCGAGGACGACGACGGTCTGGTGGACGGCTACCCCTTCGGCAGGCCGCGCAGGAGGCCCCAGGGCCCGCCGCAGGCCTCACTCGACGACGAGGAGTGCCAGGTGCGCTTCGGCCTGCATTACTCCAGCTGCTTCTCCAAGTACAAGGACTTCGACGACAAGTTGTAAGTTGGAGTCTTGATTTAGTTTTAATAGTAGGTATTTTAATTAACGTCGCGCTGGAGCAACACAACGGGCTATTGGTGACGGTAAGGGATCAATCGCAAAGGGAAAGATCCAAGGACAACGCAACGCAATTTTGAACCACGGTCAGCTGACGAGGCAACACCTGAGCTGGCATCCCACTCTCCAAACTTCCACACCACACCAACGTGAGGCCATTTGAGGCCATGAAATGTTGAAATATAATAAAAAGCAACAACATAAATCTGCACAGCTGCAACTGAAAGGAAAAGTTTCCAGATTTGAAATGCGTAAAATGTGACCAGTTCGCTTCACTCCATCTCTAGACCTTTGATAAGTTCGCTGGATGTAGACAAATAGAATTGAAGCGAACTTATCAGATTCTTTAGCACATTGTAAAGCTTAAAGATTTTTCCTCACTATTTGCATGGGATTATGTTGAGTGGGTTTTGCTTTTGAGTTGCAGTGGCTAGTGGTTTTTGAAATTTCACACGTCTCTATTTAAATAAACCGTAACTGTCAACTCTTATTTGCTAATTTGTGTAACAGTTGTAATGAACAGTTTCTTATGCAATTAATATAACTAACACTAACAGTGAATCTATAAATGTAAATTTTTATTAACCGTTTGAAATTGACGTTAACGGTTAAATAAAATAGTAACCGCTTAATCATTTCAATTTTTATTCTTGTAAAATATTTTTAAATTTAAATTAATTTTCGACATTTATAATGATAGCGTTAATATTTTTGACAACAGTTGTTAATTTGAAATAACTCCTTTTTTTAACTGCTATCGTAATAAATATAGTCCATTTCTAACCTGAATACCGAAATTTTGTTCTTATCTTCAGTGATGAGCTCCAACATCATGTTCAATCCCTGCCACGCGGAGGAGGCGGCGGCAACAGTCCTTGCAGCACACTGCAACTATTGGCTAAAGTGTAAGTACAAAACTTTATAGATTACAGTTGCTACTTTCATATATAGATGGCAGCACCAAATATTTTCCAGAACCAGAAAATTGAGGATATACTCGTACATATTTAGACCCCAAACCAATTTTTAAAGAAGCTGCAAGATCAACTGAACATGCTTTGATTTGAATGGTAATATACGATATTATTGAACCAAACAAAAATTTGAGTTATGCATACGAATTTCTCCATTCCTTCTATTCTTATTCCCTCCATTTTGCAGAGTTTAGTTTTTATTTCTAAACATAGATGGCAGCCAAAATATTTTACTATCTGCGATAGGTTTTGTTTCCTTTGATCATAATCACTGGTATCTAATTAATCAATTTTGAGGTTGTGTTTTAAATTTTAAAGTAGAAAGTCGACTTTTGACAACCGTATGGCTGCAATTTACTTCAGTCCTGTACTTTCAAATTGGAGAATCAAGGTCACACCCTCTCCTCTTCCCTCTCCGGTTGCCATGGTAACATCTGTCGTCCGCACACAAATACCGGAGCACCTACTTTATTTCTGCTTTAATTCTGACCCAACACCTCACTTTCATCTGGCAGGTTATTTTTTTCGCTGAAAACCTCATAAACGTGTTAGAATCGTATTTAAACAACATACCGAGTTACGTCACTTCCAGAATAAAGCAAGATGAACATACTACCACAAAACACTAATGCTCTCTTTATTTAGCCTTATAGAAATACCCTCTCATGTTTTGGTACACAAATTCGCATAGAGATTAAGGCTTAAACGTGTTAGGCCTCCACTCCATTCGTTTCGATATAATTGCAACAAAATCAGCTCGAAATTATCTTTCTTAATATACCTATATCCAATAGATGTTATAGTTCATTACTCGTTTCAAAATCGCGTCCCTTCCCGTTACTATAGTAGCATCCACCGTCCTCACTTTTTCACTTCACCTCCGTTTAGCGTTTGAATTACACTACAACCCTCAACAAATGAATCACCAGCCTTAACTGAAGTGGGGCAAAAAGTTCGGCTCGTCGATCGCTGTAGACGTTGCCATGTTTAGAGTAGGATTGGGTGGGTGATCCTGATGCGTCAATTTAAAAGATACGAATACAGTACATATTAGGACTAAAATTCATTACCTATTTGTTTATTTCTCGACAGGAAATCGTCTCCGATATTCGATCGTTGTCACGGCAACCAATACCTCCTGAGGACACCGTACCACATGTACAACGTGAAGGGGGAGTTGAGGTACATCGTGCAGGATCCACCGAACCTCGAACAGTGCTACCTGGAGGCCACTTGCAGGTACTTACGCTTCCATCTCATCAGACCAATGACCGCTGTTTTCGTCTCACTTAAGTGTATTTACACACTACATGTTTTTAAGTTTGACTTTAAAAATACAGTTTTTTTACAATAGGTCATTGATTTATGCTTAAAATTATCTCAGTGTTAAAAAATCAGATTAAACTAATAATTAATTATCTAATTTAGAAGTAATTAGATAAATAGCATGTTTTTTGAACAGTGATATCTCAAATTCTACTCTGTTCACAAAGATAATTCCTATTAGAAATTTTGAACCTCAAGCAAGTTGCCAGAGGTTGTAAGTAATTTTACAATTTTTTCATCAAGAAAGCATAAAAAATCAAGATTTTTTCAAAAATTTTGGCAATTAAAAATCAACTAAAAATGCATTTCTTAACTGATAACTCTGATTGAGGATCAAAACATCTACTGTATTATATAGATTATAATGATACTTATAGATTATAATAATACAAAAATAATTATAGTAGATCAATTCATTGTTGAGTTATCACCGTTAGAACAAAGCATTAAATTGCAAAAGACACAGTTCTACAGAAATTTAGTTTGAAGTTTAGGAAACATGTTTGTACATGTTGACAACATGTACAACATGTTTCCTAACGAAAGTCCTTGTAACTAGAAAAATATTCTCCGAATATTTACAAGATCTTTGCATCGTTTGAAAGCCGAGTTGGAAAATATTTTGAAGCAATAAAAACGATATTATGGTTGATTTTCGTGACTTTTAGTGTATACTAGCAGAATTACCCGACCTCACGGGTTAAATTGGTTAACTACAGATTAAAAAGTGACCAGAATAACCACTTTCCTCTTCGGTAGAAAAATGCCGTATTTAAGTGCGAGTAAAATAATTTTGTAACATCTTTTCGGCATTTTTATAATTTCTACAACCTACTTTGGACACAAATTATATACATGTATATCCATCCACGTAATAAATTTCACACATTCATTTCACTCTTCGGTAGAAAAATGCCGTATTTAAGTGCGAGTAAAATAATTTTGTAACATCTTTTCGGCATTTTTATAATTTCTACAACCTACTTTGGACACAAATTATATACATGTATATCCATCCACGTAATAAATTTCACACATTCGCACCCTTGCTAAAGGTACATACTGACGAAAGGTGACAGACACTAAGGTAAACTACTATAAGAGACGAGTTTGAGGAAGGATTAGGAATTCCCTTTCTTAAGTTCTTTTCTTGTAAAATTGCTCAACTCAATTCGTAAAAATGACGAATCTACGGCGAATATTCTCTTACTCATAGTTTTCCTACCAATATTTTTTTACTTGTGGTCTTGCACCAGGATTGTGATATTTTTGAATTTCACCAACATTAAAGGAAATATGACAACTTAATTTGATAAGATATCTATCACTAAGTTTGTTTCAAAAGCGAATACGATTTTCTTTTGAAAATTCCGTTTCGTGGCACATGCAGTAATATAAGAACGTGTTTCAAAATCGAATCTCTTCCGTACAGACAAAGCAAAGGTAACCTATTCCCACTTTTTAAAAGATGGTAAATCGATTTTACAGCGTTTTATCTAAAGAAAATCATTGTTTTCAACAAACTTTTCTTATATAAGTCACTTAGATATAGCTTCAATTCGTAAAATTAGCCGCTTGACCTTCTGTCGCTATGCGAAAGAATTTGTAATATTTCAAAAGTCTTAGTTCGGATTTTCCTAGCTCAGAGTCCATTAAACTGAGGACCAGAGCCCACCTTAAATGTTAAAGTATCATATCTAGCTATTTGCCATATCTAGCGGGCACTGTCAGGCATGAAGCGGGCTATAGACTAATAAATCTGCCGAATTGTTTACAGGTGTAGCCTCTAGACAGCGTGATTTCTGCGAACACTTCGGCTGATCTCGAATCTATCATGCAATGGCAGCACACGTGATTATCAATTTAAACTACCAAATTCACTTGTGGGTGTAACCGAAATTCATTTCTTTCCGAGCTCTGTTGGGGGTGGTGCGGAGAAATTCACCCTACAGAGCGTTATTGGCACCTACACAAGCATGTCCCACACAAATTGTCAAAGAAACTGGAGCCTTGATGTATATAGGTAGGTAGATAATTAACGTCACATTGAAGCCACCAACGGGCTATCGGCGACTGTCCGGGATGAATACCGAAGGGAACGATCCGAGGATAACACCTCGTCATTTTAAACCAAGGTCAGATGACGAGGTCAGTGCCTGAGCCGGCACCCAACTCTCTAAACTTTCACACCACGCCAACTTGAGGACACGACAGATTTGACCTGCACCAGGCCCCGCGTACACAACGGTCTTTTGTTGGACCAAGTTTCAAACTCGTAACCCCCGGTTGCTAACCCGTTACGCTTCCAACTGGGCTACCGTGGCCCTACCTTGATGCATATATTATAACTGATAATGTATTATAAGTGTAGCTTTTGTGCGAGATAAATATTGCACCGTGAAAGGGTAGATTCGCATACATCACCCTTCTGAGGAGTCACAAAATCAGGGGGGCCGTCACTTCCTATTAACCCTCCAAGTGGTTTCGACGAGATATCTCGTCCATCAAGATTTGACCAATTTTTCTAATGGCGAGATATCTCGTTATCAAGATATTGCCGCTTATTTTATGATGACGAGATCAAGATCTGTGCATTTTTCTTCTAATGACGAGATATCTCGTTCATCAAAATCTGCTGATGGTTTTGATAATGACGAGATACCTCGTCAAGACAATCACCAGAAGGGTTAATTAACCCTCGCCGCAAATCTGCCAGAGCATCACATAATTGTCTTTATCTCTTGCAGCATCCCGAGCGACGTGTGTAGGAACTACGGCTACCCTGCTGGCCGCAGAGGGACGGCGGGCTGCGAGTCTCGCCACTGCCACCACACGCTTCTGGCCTGGGACCCCTCGGCCCCGGACTCCGGCACCTTCTTCGACATCTTCGAGTACTCCTGCTGCTGCAACTGCATCCACACCCCACCGACCAACCACCAGTCCTCGCGGCCGCAGGTCATCGGATGAGCAACTCTCCCCCCACCCCTCTGCGGACATCGTGGCATCTTCCTTAAGCCACGCCAACTGTAGCGTGTAATGCATCATGTATCCAAAGGAGCGTCTACACTTGTAGCAGCGTACTCATTAGGGAACTGCAGCGTGTAATGCATCATGTATTCAGAGGTGAATCTACACTTGTAGGAGCGAAATTATTAGCAAACTGCAGCGCGTAATGCATCATGTATTCAGAGGTGAATCTACACTTGTAGCAGCGTACTCACTAACGAACTGCAGCGCACAATGCATCATGTATCCAGAGGTGCGTCTACACTTGAAGCAGCGTACTCATCATGTATATGGCGTAATGCATCATGTATTCAGAGGTGAATCTACACTTGTAGCAGCGTACTCACTAACGAACTGCAGTGCACAATGCATCATGTATCCAGAGGTGCATCTACACTTGTAGCAGCGCACTCACTAACGAACTGCAGCGTGTTGCATCATGTAATACAATTGTTTCAGATGAGGATGGTACGTCTGCAAGCCATCTTGTGAGCAGCGTCTACACTTGTAGAAACAGATCTCCCTGCCACACATGGATTTTTGTGTGCCGTGGGCGGCGTAAACGGTGTGGATGATTGCGAAATGTTCTTTTCCGGAGTCGGTACATATAGTTAAGGTCATCTACAATTGCCGAAATGCGTTGAGACAAGACCAAACGGGGATCAATCCGATTCTCGATCAGTCAAGAGTCTTCACTTGCGGTGCCAACATTCGCATAAAATAGAGAAAGGCAAACAATGGGACGACGTTATGCAGATGGGACTGAACAAAAGAAACGGCAATCACCCTTGATGATGTAGCGTCAGTAGCAGCCTTTGACTTTCATAGAGTTTGCGGAAGAGTAAAATTGTGGGAGCTTCGAAGTGTACACCATTCAGAGCATCAAAATGTGACCGGAACTGATTTTCTCAGCGTTAACGTGTTTCAGCTACAAGTGTAGACGCGGCATATCGTCGCATCATAAGGGGAGTCCTGGGGGTGACGGATTACCATCTATACAGTCCCATCGTACTCGTCGTACGTGGTTGAGTTTCTCTAATTCAATGCGAATGTTGTCACCGCAAGTGTAGACACTTCCCTGATCGCAGCTGTTGGAGGGTCCTGTTCAAGAGACCCCACTTGAGAAACCTATACATGATACATTACGATCCGCCACTGCTTGGATGCATTGCATAGAACTGTATTTTGAGCTTTCTGTATTAGTGCAACAAGTGATTTTTAACAAGCCTTGGATGTTAAGGGGAGTTGGAACAAAACATTTTCTAACAACTATTTCTAGACTGGAATCATTTGTTTTATGTCATTTCAAATAATTCATTTTTGTTTCAACTCTTATCAAAAGTTTTAAGAACATAGATGAAACAAATCAATTCAATTAAATACACTCAAATTTTGATCTTTAAACTCGATTTTCTCAAGCTGAATCCTTTCTCTCTTCGAGGCCCCACCTTTTCTAAAAATACTACTTTAACATGGCAAGTAAAATTTATGCAACATGTTCTATAAGCATCATAGGTGATACAAAAGTGCTCGTTTTGTTGTAGATATAATTTTGATCTTCAAATTTATAAAAATAAACAGCAGGATTTTGTGATTTTCGAATTAATTTTATGTGAAAATGTTTTGATTTTATGAAAGGTAAATTCTCACATTCGGTTATACAAGTAAACAGTATACATAAAGAATTTATAAAACTGGTATCTTCAATGTATTCTGAGGTATAGTTATAGTTTCTATGGAAATTTCAGATAAATTAACTGGACCCCTTCCAACTCCTCTTAAGGTCTGAATATGTTGATCTGGAAATTAATTTTTGTACGACTTCAATAAAAATACATTAATTTTGTTTCTTTTTTGTTTAATTTACTGTTTCATTTTACTTTTAAAGTACTTATTTCTTCAAATTTTACTTTATCATTTGATAGCCTGACCACCAAGGTAGGTATTTAATTAACGTCGCACTGAAGGCAACACAACGGGCTATTGGCGGCGGTCCGGGATCAAACCCCGAAGGGAAAAATCCGAAAACAACACCACGTAATTTTGAACCACGGTCAGATGACGAGGTCATACCTGAGCTGGCATCCTACTCTCCAAACTTCCACGCTACGCCAACGTGAGGACATTTGAGGCCACGACAGATTTAACGTGCACCAGCCTTCCTTTGTACCCGACGTTGTTTGACTGGATTCGAACTCGCAACACTCCTGTTGTTAGTCCGTTACTCTTCCAACCATGCTACCGCGATCCCGTCTGACCACCAAGAGAAGACTTTGATGCATCTAGGTGGGGAACACAAGAGGCGACTTGAGCTACGTGACTCTGAGGATCAATACATTTCTAATGGGCATGTCACATGCACTAATGTCACATGCTCATTAAATCCCGTGCGACGGTCAATCATCCGCTACTCAGCCACGATTTAAATGTCGCGCCACCTAGCCAACTATTATTTCCTCAGATGGGTGTGACGCGAATTAGCTTCTTCCTGACTGGGAAGAAAACCGGCTGAACCGCTCTAAAGTTTCTCAGTTGCTTCCAGACCCACGCCCCCCCGACTCACCTAACGGTGTAGAGTCTTATGTGAGGTGCTAGCTCACTGAGCCACGACGATTAATTTATGCAGCAGTTAGCGTTACCCTGCACCAGGGTACTGAACAGGTCGTTTCATCATTTTCACGTTACATCGCATACATTCTAGGTACAACCCATCTATAGAGACCACACATTCATTCTAGACGGTAAGTAGGTAGTTGAAATTTTATCGCACTAGAACAACGACGTAACGGGCTTCTTGTGACTGTCCGAGGTCCATACTGCAGGGAAAGATCCCGGGACAACACTTCGTAATTTTGAATCACGCCTTGTGACATCATTCTAGACGGACGAACGTCCATGCAATGTAGAAGGATGGCATTCATAATGGCAGCTGCATACATTCCGTATTCGAACCATATATATATATATATGGTTATATATATATATACATATATATATATATATATATATATATATATATATGTTACAGTGAAAGACCGAAATCCTGGAGAATGTCGACTTTCACCGGTGAATGTCAACATTCACGTAGTCGCTTGGTGTATGTCCGAGATATTTGCTAAATACCCTTATTTCTGACTTACACCGGCAAATGTCGACATTCACCATGCACTAATGGTGAATGTTGAACATGTCGGAGATTTATATTTTCTTCTCCGTATTTCAGTCGCGATAAAACGTCACAAGGGTGTCGTAACCTTTTCGCCTCTCTTTCTGAGAGGAGCGACCAAGAACTTAAAACAAACAGTACATTCTAAATGAGAAAAGAAAACAATAGAAATTAAAAACTTACTTAATTATACAGTACATTCTAAATGAGAAAAGAAAATAATACTAATAAAAAACTTACTTAATTATATGATTCAAATCTTATTTATTGCAACAACTTAAACTATTATGACACTTTGAATTGCACAAGAGTCCCTTGCTTTTACAACTGCATTTATTTGTGGAACACTTCCTTTTGCAATGACAGCGTGTATAGCCTTGCCCCCCGCTTCTCGAATTAGCTGCAGCTGCTTCTCTCAGCGACATTTCTTGAAAAGAAATCTCATCTATGGAAAGTAACTTTTCTTTACAAATTTCGAACTGATTACGTGTGTAAAGCTGCTTGAGGGTACCATTTTTATTTGCCAGTTTATAGAAGTCGGAGTCTTCTATTCCAACAACAACCGCTAACACATTTCGGCTATCTGTACGACCACGGTCGACATCAGGGACTTGTATTCGTACAGTATCACCAATTTGAGCAGGAGGAAATTGTTTTTGTGAGGTTCGTAACATTTCAGAAAGGATTTTAGAGTACTTTTCTTGAGAAAAATAAAAACAATTGTCTTCTCGTTTACCCGCAATTAATGCATTTAACTTTTCAAGAAAAAGATCACGATTCACTGCAGTATCCATTCAGTATAAATTAGGGTATCGGAAAAAAAACCTCGGCTCCTCTCTTTTCGACCTCCACCAGAGCATATCTGTGATTGTCGACATACACCGGTGAGGGTCCGAATGTACAAGAATGTAATGAAATATTCGATCTTTCACCGACGTATTTGGTATGTGTCGACGTTCACCGGTGAAAGTCGACATTCTCCAATTTCGGTCTTTCACGGTAACATATAAAAACATAAAATTTATATATATATATATATATATATATATATAAATTTTTTTGTAAAACAAAACAAAAGAAATTATTTAAGAATTTAAACTTAATAATACCAAGAAAATTTGGAAAAAAATGAAGAAGTGTTGGTGGATGAGGGCGTCATCAGGGAGGAGCCTCACCCAGTCAACACAATATGGTGTTTTCTGCGTGTGAGCGGCAGTTCACCAAAAGTAGCCCCCACACCCCTCCAAACACCATAAACAGAAAGGCAAAATTAGAAAATCAAAACCAGGGGCAACCAAGGACACATACAAAAGACAAGAACAATACAAACTAAAAAAGAGAAAACTAACTTACCCACATTAATTGACCTCAGCTCGACAACAACCCGCTGCAAACTACATGAGGACCGCCAACAAATGCCATTCATAGCGCCCAAAAATCACAGTTGAGAAATTTGAACCGGAATTCCGAATCGGTTTATCGGAACCGGAAACCGTATATTGTTTTACGTTTTAATGTTTGTATATTTTGTAAGTTTGATTGTTTTTATTATATATATATATATATACATACATACGCACGACGAGTATGTGATGTAACGATGATCCCGTGTAAACAGTTTCCCCCTATCTATTGTATTAGACATATTTAATAGTAAAGAACATCTCTCATCCCTAAACCAACAAATAAGAATTCTACATATATAAAAAGGCATTTAGTTAACACTTTACACACATACTCTTACTGAAGTTAATTCGTATTTCCAATAAAGTGCATGGTAAAAAGTTCACACCTCAGTCATATCACCCCAATTAACTTTTAAATGTCTATTTCAATGGTATCTCATTCACTTACCCAAAGACGATTCGATATTTTTTTGCCATAAAACTATTTTCATGTTGGCTCAGATTTTTTCTGTGCTAATTTTTATCTTTCACATCTCTCTTACCTTACGAAAAATTTCCTTAGAAGTTCAATAAAACTTTTTATAGAATGTTGTGTATAAAATCCAAAAGAATTATGGCCCGTTTTTCTATAAGCTCTATAAAATAACCTGAATAGAAAGTTTATAGAAATCTCTGTAGAAAATTCCTGTAAACCTCTATAGAAGCTCATTGCTTTTGTTTCTGGACTTTGCTTTTCTATAGAATTCTATATAGAGAACTTTCTACAGAATTCTATATAGAGAACTTTCTACAGAATTCTATATAGAGAACTTTCTACAGAATTCTATATTTTCTATGGAGAATTCTGTATTTCTAAAATACATTTCTATAGAATCAGAGTTCGTTTTCTCTATAAAAATCTCTCGAATTTTTTCTATAGAAACGAAATTTCGTGATTCTGAAGAGATCTCTATAAAGTTCTATAAAACTTTTTCGTAAGGGTGTGCCTTTCGTTATCAGACTGTCGAAGAATTTGAGGGACAGGACACAAAACAGAATTGGATGCAAATACTTACACTGGTGTTCGAAATTAAGAGAATTTTCACTTCTGGGAGATTATCTCAAGAACTACTGGACATATTTTAATGAAATTAGTTATGTACATAGGCCGAAATAATACAAAAATATAACCATACAACAGTTATGGTACACATGCAAGATCGTGCGTAAGACTCATCAGCGCAGGAAGGTCTAAAACAGAGGTGACAATGTCGACACAAAAAGGGAGTAAATAGGGAGTATGATCCCCTCTTACAATTATAGAGATCTCACAACGTGAATTCATACTGGAAATGAGGCAGTTTGTGAGTCTTTGTGGCAGTCGGTCCCACCCCTCCAGCAACTTTTCATGTCCTGGATGGTTCTGGGAGAGGGTAGGCGAGTTTCAATTGCCCTCCCAAGAGCGTCCCAGATAGGCTCTATAGGGTTTAGGTCTGGAGATCTGACTGGCCAATCCATCCTGCGAATATCCTCACTCTCCAGATATTCGTCGACCAGATGAGTTGGAGTCCATAAAAATGAAATCAGTGCGAACTGCACTCCTGAAAAGGCGAACATAGGGCTTCAAGATCTCATCCCTATACCTCACAACCTCTTAGCAGTCACAGAGCCTCTGTCAAAGACATGGAGGTCTGTGCGCCCATCCAACATGATGCCTGTTGTGAGGATTCATTGATGGACCCCTCAATTATCCCTCCCAAAGGCAAACTCGCCGACAGGTCGTAAAAGAGCCGGACAATACATTTCCATCTCTCTGGCGCCAGACGGTCGGGACTTGGATCGAAGAGGACAAAAGGGGATTCGTTCCGAAAAGAGCCCAGGTGTTTAGGAGTGCACCTGCCAGGTGATTAAGTCCACCTGCTAGGTAATCAAGCCACCTGCGCTAAGTAGCTGATCCCATTTTACGTCAGAGAGTCTCTACCGAATCAGCAACCTCAAAAATGGCAAAGTAAAAACGAACCAATTAAAAGTAAGAACCAATCAAGAACGAACGAATCGAGAACCACCAGCGAACAAAGGCTGGGAGGTTTCAAAAGGAAAAGCAGGGAGTCGAATGGTCAGTTCTTGCTTGTGATCTCGATCGATCAGCTTAACTCAGCGACCCTTTGAGCGGTCACTCCTTAGGGAGAAAATATATTTTTTGAAGACGGTTCTCTCAACCTGAGAGGACGCGTTCTTGTAGCCGGCGTAGGCTGCCCATCTCGAGTCTTGTTTGTTTCCCGAGCTAGCGTCTTAGCTCAGTGACCCTTTGAGCGGTCAACCCCATTAAGGAGCTCTTAATAATTTGGAAGACGGTTCTCTCACCCTGAGAGGACGCGTTCTTGTAGCCTGGCGTAGGCTGCCTATCTCGAGTTCCTGCTTATTTCTCGTTCGAGACTTGAACCAGCGACCCCAGCGGAGCCGTGCCTGTCTTGTACTGACCCGACGACCCCAGTGGAGCCGATCCCTGATTGTGCCGAACCGACGACCTGCGGAGAGTTCGGTACCGACTTCTCGTCCGGCAGTGAACCTGCCTTGTCCCGTCGTCCAGTGAGGATCCAGTGCTGATCTTGTGAAATCGTCACCCGACGAGTAGAGTTTCATCTAGAGACTGTTGAGATACCTTTCTCCAACTCAGAGACTTTCGTACGTCCTGAGATTTCGACACCCTGTCGCATCCAGTTAGCAGAGGCATAGAAATTCGTGAAAGTGTCGTGTAAATAGATTCTAATATAGTCAAGAAATTGTTTTAAATAAAATTATCGTTTGTTATTTAAGCCAGACTGTTCTCTGTAGATTTGAATCTACCACGCTACCCAGAGAATCACTACAGTCTACTTAAATTATTGGTGGCAGCGGTGGGATTGTTAGCCATTAAATAAAAAATTGGCAACCACACCTTTTGCGTAGTAAGCCCACCCAGGATTTACGTGAGGACATCCAGTCCAGAGGCAAACTCAAGAAGAGTTGTGAAGTGAGAAAAAGCAGAACCATCCAGAACTGCTACAACGTGAAGGACATCCTGTCCAGTGTTGAAAAAAAGTGCTAGTGTGCCAGTGAAAGAAAAAAAAACGAACGCCCGTCTGACATCCCAACAGAGGCAGAGCAGAGACCTGTCGAAAAAGCAGAGCCAGTCGTCAGACAAGGTAAGCTTGGCATTTCTTTAGAGGCAATTTAATAGATTATTGTTTTAAATTGTTGAGAAAAAAAACTGTTGTGAAGAGTGTTTAAATTTTTAAATTGATTTAATTGTGGAATCCATTCTAAAGAAATTCTGATTACTAGTGTATGCAAATTCGCGGAAACGTTAGGATTTAATAATTGCAGTAAATTTGTAGTGAAGATTTGGAAATTGTCAGTTTAGCAATTGCTCGAATAAGTTCCAGGGCTGTGGATGATCTTGTACCTTTAGCACATAGTTAAATTAACTTAGATTGTGAAGTATCTACGCAATTGTGAACTACCTAGTCAAGTTGAATGAAATTTAGTGAACTTGTAGTAGAGATTATTATTGTGTATTATTTTAAGTAAAAATATTTTAATATTGCATGAGTCTGGAAAATAGTTAAGGCTTAGGAAATTGACTGCATTGTGTATTATTATTTTATGTGTGTATTGTTATTTGAAAATTGAAGTTCAGAATATTTGGTGATTGAATTTTGTAATTGTGTCACTGGGAAAATTTAGTGTAGAACCATGGCGTTTTTAACTAAGCAGAAAAAGGTAGACTTGCAGAAATTAGCATACGAGTTTAATGTTGAGTTTGGTTCCGACGATCGAATCATCGATCTAGCAAGGAAAATACAGGGATGCAATGATTTTAGCGAGGAAAGCGCTAAAGATATGATAGTTAATATCATAGAAGAGAGGAAATTGGCCGAGGCTAGAGAAGAGAGGGAATTGGCTAAGGAAGAGGAAAAATTAGCTAAGGAAGAGGAAAAATTAGCTGCGGAAAGGGCTTTCGAACTAGAGAAGCTAAGATTACAACAATCGGGAGAAGTAAGTAGTTTAAGTTCGTCTAGCCATGATAGCGGGAAACCGTCTAAAAACATTAAATCAGTCATGCAAAAGTTTGATGCTGACAAAATAGATATGGCCTTGTTCTTAACGCTTTTTGAACGCCAGAGTAGAAAATTAAAAATCGAGTATGACGAATTGATCTCACAGCTGCTTAGTCTGTTGCCGATTGAAATCGCGGAGATTATTATTCGTGAACCCGAGGAATTGAGTGATGATTATGATCATGTAAAGTCCGTACTTCTCGCTAGATTCAAGCTTAGCACAGAATCCTTTAGATGCAAATTTCAAACGCATCAGAGACAAAATGGCTCTTTATGGAAGGACATGATCTTCGAACTAAGAAGCTATCTAGAAGGGTGGCTTAGCGGAATCCAAGTTGAGGATTTTGATTCTCTTAAGAATCTGATGATCGCTGATCAAATGAAAAGAAGGGTACCGGCCGACATAAAGGACCACTTTATTGATCAATGGGGCGAGTTGACCGAACCGAGCGCATTGGCTGAGAAGCTAGACGCGTACGAGTCAACCCGTCGAGTCAAGAAACAGGTGTTCTCCAAACTACCGGAGAAAAGGGCTCTCGACCGCCCAAAACCTATTGAAAAGCCGAATCAGGGAAAGAAATTCGGGGGGGGGGGGAGAAAAATCACGGAAAGGACTGGAGATCGGGAAGTAAGGGAACCAACACAGAATGGCGGACAAGGGAATTTGAGAAACGTAGTGGCCCCGTTTGTTTTAATTGTAACTTACCTGGTCATATACGCCCTCAATGCCCCGAGTTAAAGAAAGTAGCGGAACCCTTAAATAATCTTGCTACGAGCGCAAATTTTGCTCCCTCATTTGAGCCTTATTTAAGCAAGGCCAAAATAAATGATGTTGACATGGTATTGTTGCGTGATTCAGGAACAACCATTGACCTGGGACCCCTAGACTTGGTGAAACCTGAGGATTTTACAGGCGAGCACATTTGGGTTAAGCAACCTCTGGACAACCACTTCAAGTGCCTACCTTTGGCAAGAATTAAAATCGAAAGTCCAGAACTCGGCGTAATTAGGACTAAGGCAGCAATAGTAGGTAAATCCGTCGAAATGCGACATTACCTCTTAGGAAATTCCACCCAGGAATTAATTGAATCGCAAAGAGTAAAACCAGAACTGGTAAACGCGATTATGACTAGGAGTCAAACCAAACGTCTGAGCCCTGAACAGACTGTAGTTGAGGAAAACCAGACAGAAATAGATCCATTTGAGGTAACGGAACCTGAAAATGAACTAGAGGACGAAAATTTGGGGATAGAGTTACCACCCTTACAGGAAAATTCGGAAATCGAATTAGTAGGCATTCACGCTGAAACTTTTGCCAAGGAACAGCAGAATTGTCCCGAACTCAAATCTATTTGGGATAAGGTCAGGCAAAATAAAACGAGTGAGTTCGTGATTGAAAAAGAGCTACTCTTTAGGCAGTCTAAGGATCATCGAGGCGAAGAGCGGAGGCAGCTATTAATACCCGCTATATATAAAAATAAAATTTTAAGCCTTTGTCATGATGGGTTCGGATCCCACATGGGCAATACGAAAACTAAAGATAAGCTGTTGCGCTATTATTTCTGGCCCCAGTGTATTAAGGAGATCGAGGAATATGTGAAATCGTGCGATGCTTGTCAGAAAGTCGGGAAATCCTTGGAACAAAAGAGAGCGCCCCTTAAGTTAGTGCCCGTGATCACCGAAGTGTTCGCGAAGATGAATATAGACATTGTGGGTCCCTTGCCAATATCACCGAAAGGGAACAAATATCTCCTGACGGCTATTTGCCTTGCTTCCAAATACCCGGAAGCTATTCCTTTATCAGCAGTGAACTCAGAAACCGTCACTGATGCCTTGCTTGCTATCTTTGGTAGAATAGGTTTCCCCAAAGAACTACAACTGGACAATGCTACGTATTTCACTAGCAACCTCACAACTACCTTCTTTGAGAGGTTTGGGATTAAGGTGGTGCGTAGTTCGATCTATCATCCACAAACGAACCCGGTGGAACGGTTCCACCGGACCCTAAAGAGACTTTTGAAAGCGATGTGCCTGGAGCTAAAAGAAAATTGGGAGGACGTACTTCCATCGGCTCTCTTGGCTTTGCGGAACGTAACCCATGATTTTAGTAGAGAGTCCAGGACGTGACCCTCGCCCTTGTGTCGATTATCGTCGATTAAATTCCATCATTAGGACGGAATATTATCCACTGCCTAATATGGACGAGCGAATCGAACAAGTGGCAGCCGCAAAATATATAACGGTCATAGATCTGACCAAGGGATATTGGCAGATACCCTTGAGTCTTAAGGCACAAAGATTGGCCGCTTTCGTGACTCCATTCGGGTCATATAGACCACTAGTTCTTCCGTTCGGACTAGTAAACGCGCCATATTGCTTCTCAAAATTCATGGCTCAACTCTTACAAGGTTTAGATGAATTTTGTGTACCCTACTTAGACGATGTAGCTATATTTTCGCAAACTTGGGAGGAACACATCAAACACCTCGATGTGGTTCTTAAGAAAATCACGTATGCGAAATTAACAATTAAACCTGCCAAATGCAAGTTCGCACAGAGCAGTGTCAAATATTTGGGACATATGGTAGGGAGTGGATGTAGAACTCCGACTGAGGCGAAAATCCAAGCGGTAGTTGATTTCCCCACACCCAGGAATAAAACACAGATCAGACAATTTTTAGGTTTGAGTGGATATTACGCCCGGTATATCCAAAATTATGCCATAATAGCCGAGCCATTAACGAGGGCATTAAAAGGAAAGAATAGAAGGGAGGAGGTAGAGTGATCCACGGAATGCGACTCAGCTTTCCGAGAGCTGAAAACGAAACTCACTGAGAAGCCGGTGTTGTACGCCCCAGACTTCTCAAAGGAATTTATCCTCAAACTGACGCTTCCAACCAAGGAATCGGGGTAATCATGGCACAAAAAGGGCCAGATAAAGTTGATCACCCGATATTATATTTAAGCCGGAAGTTTACCGACACAGAAAAGAAATTCTGCACTACCGAAAAAGAATGCGCAGGCATTATTTACGCAATTAAAAAGCTGCGGCATTACTTGGACGGACAACGCTTCACTATTGAAACGGACCACAATCCGTTAGTATTTTTAAAGAATAACTCCGGGAATAACCCGAGATTGATGAGGTGGGCGTTGGCTTTACAGCCCTTCAATTACCAGATCATCCATAGGGCTGGGAAGGACAACCAACATGCAGATTGTCTGAGCAGAATGCTGTCGGAAAATTAAATCGTACCAAAAGTACCGATTTAAATTGTACATAAACCCCAGTATTTGATTGAACTTATGTGATAAAATATAATTGTATCACAAGAGTAGGATGTAAGAGTATTGTAAATAGTAGATGTAACTTGAAATTTAAGTGTTGAAATCATGTTAAAATTTTGTATATAAATTCTTAAAATTGTTGCCTCTAATGATGTGTCGAGTTGCCATGTCTAACCCTTGCCTTATAGATTTTGCCATACCACAAAATCTTTCTTAGGGGGGAGGGGTTGTGAGGATTCATTGATGGACCCCTCAATTATCCCTCCCAAAGGCAAACTCGCCGACAGGTCGTAAAAGAGCCGGACAATACATTTCCATCTCTCTGGCGCCAGACGGTCGGGACTTGGATCGAAGAGGACAAAAGGGGATTCGTTCCGAAAAGAGCCCAGGTGTTTAGGAGTGCACCTGCCATGTGATTAAGTCCACCTGCTAGGTAATCAAGCCACCTGCGCTAAGTAGCTGATCCCATTTTACGTCAGAGAGTCTCTACCGAATCAGCAACCTCAAAAATGAGCAAAGTAAAAACGAACCAATTAAAAGTAAGAACCAATCAAGAACGAACGAATCGAGAACCACCAGCGAACAAAGGCTGGGAGGTTTCAAAAGGAAAAGCAGGGAGTCGAATCGTCAGTTCTTGCTTGTGATCTCGATCGATCAGCTTAACTCAGCGACCCTTTGAGCGGTCACTCCTTAGGGAGAAAATATATTTTTTTTGAAGACGGTTCTCTCAACCTGAGAGGACGCGTTCTTGTAGCCGGCGTAGGCTGCCCATCTCGAGTCTTGTTTGTTTCCCGAGCTAGCGTCTTAGCTCAGTGACCCTTTGAGCGGTCAACCCCATTAAGGAGCTCTTAATAATTTGGAAGACGGTTCTCTCACCCTGAGAGGACGCGTTCTTGTAGCCTGGCGTAGGCTGCCTATCTCGAGTTCCTGCTTATTTCTCGTTCGAGACTTGAACCAGCGACCCCAGCGGAGCCGTGCCTGTCTTGTGCCGATCCGACGACCCCAGCGGAGCTGTGCCTGTCTTGTGCCGATCCGACGACCCCAGCGGAGCCGTGCTGTCTTGTACTGACCCGACGACCCCAGTGGAGCCGATCCCTGATTGTGCCGAACCGACGACCTGCGGAGAGTTCGGTACCGACTTCTCGTCCGGCAGTGAACCTGCCTTGTCCCGTCGTCCAGTGAGGATCCAGTGCTGATCTTGTGAAATCGTCACCCGACGAGTAGAGTTTCATCTAGAGACTGTTGAGATACCTTTCTCCAACTCAGAGACTTTCGTACGTCCTGAGATTTCGACACCCTGTCGCATCCAGTTAGCAGAGGCATAGAAATTGGTGAAAGTGTCGTGTAAATAGATTCTAATATAGTCAAGAAATTGTTTTAAATAAAATTATCGTTTGTTATTTAAGCCAGACTGTTCTCTGTAGATTTGAATCTACCACGCTACCCAGAGAATCACTACACTGTCCAGACCATCAAACCTCCACTGCCAAAGTGGTCCTCTTTCTCGAATGTTGGAGGACACGTAGCGGGTCCCTGGTTCTCTCCAGATGAACGTACGTCGAGAATCAGTGGTTAGGTACACATCAGTGGTTAGGTACACATCAGTGAATAAAATGGTCCCCACTGATCCCTGGTCCAAAATCGATGTTCTCTGCGCCATTCTAAAAGGGCTCTCATGTGCACATAAGTGAGCGGGACGCAAACAGGAAGTCTTCTTGCAAACAGACGTCTCTCATGTAGCAGTAACCTTTGAAACTCGGCTTACTGTGGCCGCATGAAGGTCACGAGAGAGCTGAGAAGCTGCACTTCACTCCTGTTACGCCTCGCTGTAATGGACAAATATCGATCTTCATTGGCTGTAGTGGCTGTTGGATGACCATACCCAGGCTTTCCCTTTACGGATCCGGTATCCTTAAACTGCTTCCATAAGTTGGACACGACACTGGGCGTTACATTCAAGTCTCTAGCAATCTGCAGTTGAGACTGCCCTGCTACCAGTCTCTTGACGATTTGCCACCACATTCCATCATTCAAACGTTGGTGGTTACTCATTTTAACGATTTGCAAAAAAAAAACCACCACGAAATTCGCCGAGGTATGCGAGCAAACGAAGCGCGGAAATTGTCACGTGCACTTATAAAGCCTGTTCCTCTAAATGCACCGCCCACACGCACGTGTACGCTGTCTAGTGTCGAATACGCTTACGTATTCGACACTAAAGATTTGTATCTTTGTTTGGAAGCATTAGTTTTACCTTTCGTTCAGCACTTTTTGAGAAATAGGACAAAATATGCAAATTCTCTTAATTTTGAACCGAAAATTCTCTTAGTTTCCGCTTCCCATATACTAAAAGATTAACGATTTCCACGAACAAAGATTGACGATGGTAACTTAACAAGAATTATTGTCCATCTTAAAATTCCAATGAGAGTGCAGTATGTAAATACAATGCTAAAAATGCAAATAATGGGCCAATAATTTTTCATATCTTTTTCTTACAAATTTCAATCTTGAACTGATATATTTAAGCAAATTAAGTTGAATTATGTTCCTACGTTTTGTTGAATGCATCAAAAGCCTTTGATGCGTTCTGGCAACTGACCTAAAGGACAGTTGAGCATAAGTTCCCTGTGCTTGCGTGACATAAATGAAAGAAACGTACTTCTTTCCATTGTACTGTAAAAATAAAGAGATAACAGGAAAGAAAGAATAGATACATAGTACTACGTTACATATTTTCATACAATATAGAGCAGTAAAAACTTGCCCAGTTACCTAAACTGTGATTCACTAATAAAAAAGAAAAATAACTGAAAAAAGTGCTATTTCAATTGTTGGAAGGTTCAATTGTTCATTTTACATTTGGAGAAATAAACACAATGTATTTGTCAACTTGGCTCTAAGCTTGAAATGGAGCAATTAGAGTGATTTCCTTAAAAATAAATTGACAAATTAATCTATTAAAACTTTTTTTTCTAACCAAAAGATAGATCACGAATTAATTGATTAATACTAATCTAATTATTTGCATGACGTTTGTAATGATGTGGTAATATTATTTGGCATGAAGTACTTATAAACTGAAAGATAAAAGGTTACAAAAATAAAAGTTTCCATTGTAATTTGGAGTTTAAAAATACTCTGAATTGATCCTAATTAGAATGAATTGAATCTGTCGTATCTATAGCAACGTTCTGGCAAACATTTCGACCACTTCCCACTTAAAGGATTTGAATCACAATGACACATATGGTGACTCATAATAGTTCCATTTCTCTTTTAAGAAAAGTTTTCCACGGATGATTTTATATAGTCATTCTAATTCTAGTAACTTTACATCTATGAAAAAATAGTAAGATGTACCTTTCAAAATGAGAAAAACTGGGGACATAGTACGAATATCTTCCCCTTCTTCATTCCAACAAGTGCATCGGCCCATCTTGATCATCCTTCAAATTTTAGGTGTTGACATTCTACATCAACATTGTCTACGCAGAGTGTGTCAATTCATCCGGAAAAGCACTCAATGTGTCGCATTTGCTTTGATTGTAATCGGTAGTCTCATTAATACTGTCCATATTATTCGTCAACGAGATAAGAAGACGCGTATTATCATCATTCTAAAACTCTTCTCAAGCATTATACTCTTTTTTTCAATCCGTCGTTCGTGTTATACAGTTCAGGTGTTTCTTGAAAAAGTAGCACGAATCGCTAGTAATGACTTAGAACAATCACTCCACCTTAAAAAGACTCGGTACAAGTCTTATTTTTATTGTGTTGCAATTCTGATTTTTGACTTGATTCAATCGATAATGTACTACACTCCGGACTCGGGAAATGAATCAGATTCATTTACTTTGAAAATGTTTCGGATATGAAAAATCTCTCGTTCGCGAAGTCTTTCACAATAGGCTACATCTTTCAGTTCTTGTTCTGGTTACACGCTGCTTTTCTTTTGCATGAATTCTGTTTGTATTACAGCTTTCTGTGTGATTCCCTGACGACCTTTTGGGATACTCTTTACTGCAACCTGCAAAGTCCGAAAGTGAAACAGATGTACATGCATTTGATCGAGGTTCATGATACCATCTACGATGCCATGCAGTTCGTAGACAATACGTTTTCAATTCCTGTCTTTGTAAGCGTATTTAGCTGCTTATGCGAGATATTCTGGTGTGGATACGAATTTGCTTTCACTAATGATATCAACTGGTATATCAGTTTTCAATATGGTATTAATGTATTTGTTTGTGTAACCGCTCTTTTCAAGATAATACTGTCGGCATCTGCAACGTTGGAGTCGGCAGAACGAGTCCAAAGCAAAGTACTCTCTCTGCCAGCAATACTACCTTCGCGCTACAAGCAACTCAAAATCCTTCTGAAGAACAAATGCTATTGCAGAAGCAAGCTCACTTTTGGTAAAATTTATACCATAGACAGATCACTAATTATTAGCATTCCAGCAAATCTTTTCACTTATGGTATCCTTATAGGAACGCTTGGGAATAATGAAAAATAACCGACACCAGTATATATTCCCGTACCAAATGCTGAATGGCGCCGAACCATTTTCTTAATTATAACCAATTACAATTGTATTATTAATCCCATGAAGACAAATTTACTTTTTGTGCAGAAAGTACTAAAAAAATTCATCTACAAGTCCGGCGCACATTTTATAGAACCGGATCTTGTTATTTTTATGAGTTGTCTTGAGTATAAACAAAAATGGCCAACCTGATTATTGGGAAAAATCTTTGGATTGACCATCCACACATGCGCTTGTATTTTAAAGATTTACCCAGGTCTGTAATAAGATATTTTTTATTCAAGTAAGCTTTGATATTACAGGATTCGGTGGAAAGTGAATTAGTTTCCGTTTTTATTATTAAAGTTTAATTATTTTATTGATTGCAAATGACAAATAATCGAGAATCTGTTGACTATCTTCAATACTTAAGCTTCTTAGTAGTTCAGTATGTAAGTGTTAATGCAAAAACAATCAAATAATGGAATTGTGTAGTTGGAAGAGATTCCTATTTAAAAATATCAAAACCGTACTAACGTATTTATTAGGGATTTAAAATATTCTGAACTCGCGTTATGCTCGCAATTGTAAATGGAGTATTCAAGGTAGTTTCCTTCACAGAAATAGATTGACAAGTTTGTCAACAAAAACATCTACAGATCTACCATAAAAAGATCACAAGAGGATATAGATGAAGATTAATCTGACTATTTATGCAATGCTTTTTTAATAAAATAGCAATATTATGGCATCAAGTACCTGTAAATTGTAAGATAAAGTTTCGCGTACATAGAAAGCTCGCATTGCAATTTGAAGCTTCAGAAGTATTTCAAATCTATCCGTGTCGAAATGGATGGAATCCATAGCAAGAATTCCGAAAAAATTTTCGAACGATTCCCACCATTAATATTTAAATTACAATTACAAGTATGGATTCTCAGATTAGTTCGATTTTAAGACAAGTTTATCACGGATAATTTTCAATACTTGTGCGAATAGTAACACTACTTATTTTTACTGTGCTGCATATTTGATTTGTGGCTTAACTTAATCGATTGAGTGGGTCGGGCCAAGGGAATGCCAGAGAAAGCACTCTTCTGCAACAGTAACCTAAACTAACCTTGAATATGTCTTCAATTTTGGACTGCGTCTATGAAGATAAAAAATAGAACTTGGAGAAGTAAGTTAGAAATAATAGCTACCAAGCATACATCCAGTATGTAAAGAGTAATGCAAATGATATAGGTGAACACTTTATCATATCTTTTTCTTGATAATTCATTCTTACATTTGCTAATTTTACGTGAATTATGTTGTATTGTGTTCCTACTTTTCGTTCAATGCAGTAAAACCTTTAGAGAAGGTATGAAAACCAACCGAGGACTGTTGAGCATACTTTCCATGTGTCTGCGTGACATAAATGAAAGGTACGCATTTCCTCTTGTGTTGTAAGAACAAAGAAAAACAGAAAAGAAAGAAAACATCATCCTACTTTACATATTTGCAAGCAAAATACAACACCCGAAAAATGTCCAACTATCGAAAATGTAATTAACTAAAAAAGGATAAACAAAAAAAATTGAAAAGCATGCTATTTCAATGTATTTGAATCAATTTCTACTTGCATTTAAAGAAACGAACATAATTTACTTCATCAACAATTTTCAATTATCTGGATTTTGCACGAAGCTCAAAATTTATCAATTAAAGTAATATCCATTTTCAGTTATCATCTGCCAAATTAATCTACTAAATATACACTATTCCAACCAAACAAAAGACCAAGAACGCATTGATGAATATCAATCTACAAACTAGTATAATTCATTTAATACAATGGTAGTGTTGAATAGCATCAAGTACCGGCAAAATGAAAGCTAAAGGATCACAAAAAACCTTCGATTGTAGTTTGAAGCTTGACATTTTTCCCGAATGAATTCTTATTTGAATAAATGGAATCTATAGTATCTATACAAACGTACTGACAAACAATTTGAATAGTTAACACCAAAACGATTTAAATCACAATGACACATATTGCATCTCACAATAGTTAGACGTTTTTAAGACTAGTTTACCATGGATGTTTGAATAATCATGCGAATTCTAGTAAATTTATATCTATGCAAATCAGTCAGATGTACATTTCAAAATGAGAAAAATTGGGGACCGATTGCGAATATTTTCCTCTTCAGCACCACCTACCTTACAACAAGTGTTTCAGCCCATCTTGACCATCCTCCAAATTCTAGGTGTTGACATTCTACATCAACATTGTCTACGCAGTGTGCCAATTCCTTCGGAAAAGCACTTAATGTGTCGCATTTGCTTTGATTGTAATCGGTAGTGTCATAAGTACTGTCAATATTGCACGTCAGTGTGATAAGAAGATAGGCATTACAATATACTAAAATTCTTCTCTAGCGTTATACTTTATTTTTCAATCCGTCGTTCATGTCATACAGTTCAGGAGCTTGACAAAGTAGCACGAATCACTAGTAATAGCTTAGAACAAAACGCTCCACTTTAAAAAGATTCGCAATTCGTCTTATTTTTATTGTGGCACAATTCTGATTTTTGACGCAATTCAATCGATTATGTACTACACTCCGGACTCGGGAAATTAATCAGATTCATTAAGCTTAGAAAATGTTTCGGATGTGAAAAATCTCGTTCGCAAAGTCTTTTACAATAGGCTACATCTTTGAGTTCTTGTTCTGGTTTCACACGACTTTTCTCTTGCATCAATTCTATTTGTATTACAGCGTTGTGTGTGATTCCCTGAAGACCTTTTGGGAAACTCTACACCGACCTGCAAAATCCGAAAGTGGAACAGACGCACATGCATCTGATCGAGGTTCATGATACCATCTACAATGCCATGCAGTTTCGATTCCTGTTTTTGTAAGCGTATTCAGCTGCTTAGGCGAGATATTCTGGTGTGGATATGTATTCGCTTTCACTAATTATATCAACTGGCACATCGGTTTTCAATATGGTATTAATGTATTTGTGTAACCGCTCTTTTCAAGATAGTACTGTCGGCATCCACAACGTTGGAGTCGGTAGAACGAGTCCAAAGCAAAGTTCTATCTTTACCAGCAATGATTCCTTCGCGATACAAGCAACTGGGAATTCTTTTGCAGAAGAAATGCTATTGCAGAAATAAGTCCACTTTGGGTAAACTTTATACCATAGATAGATTGCTAATTATTAGCATTCCAGCGAATCTTTTCACTTAGGGTATGCTTATAGGAAACTTTGGAAATTGTGAAAAATAACTACATCAGCACATACCAAGCTCCGAATGGCATTGCACAATTTTTTCATTATTTCCATTTATAGAACGGGATCTTACTATTTTTGTGAAACGTTTAGTTTAGAAATAAAACTGTTGTATATAGTTAAAATTGTAACATATTTATGCAAAAAAACAGGTTTTTACTTAACCTATTGGCGTAGAAAATATAGAATGCTGAAATTGATCGATTACCTAAATCAGGGGTCGCCAAACCTTTTTGACCGTCGAGATCCAATTCTAGAGTTTCTTGACTTTTCATCGACGCTTCTATTTTACTATTACGTAATTATAATAACAAGTAAAAAAGACGTTTATTTAAGTTTTTAGATATTTTATTTAATAGTTACAGTTTTTATTGTATGTATAATACAGTGTATATAATTATACTGGCACGACAAAGGGATACGTTTTTGTTTTCGACGACCTTAACATTACATATTTGATAAGAGGGATAAATAATATATAAATATAATTTAGGTAACAATAATACAATCTTCTGATATATATATGAAAATAGGTCTTTTATTAACTTAGTATACAGTTTACTAACGTTGTCAATGTGAAGGGTGTGCTTCGTGACTCTTGACAAGAATAGCAATGTCGCGTTCAAAATGAGTAAGTTTTAGCCACGGAATTCTATATCTAACTTATTTCTTTGTTTTGTTAAAATGGAATTAACATATGTACGAACTTGGAAATAGAAGCAAAAGGGGAGTACCACTTCAGAAATATGATTTTGATATTTTTGTCTTATATTTTTCTATTGATCCCTAACGATGTTATATCGACCAGTTTGGCGACCACTGACCTAAATTCTGATTCATTGAAAGAGAAAGACAAAAAGGCACTAATTAGCATATTATATCAATGTGCAGTTCGAAGATATTGCTTTTCACATTTAGAGAATAAAATAATTAAATTGTAAGGAATTTTAAAAATTTCTTCGTTTGCACTATGCTTAAAATTCTAAATGGAGTAATTTAGGTAATTTCCTTAACCACAAATAGTTTGAAAGAATTGTCTACACTAAAACATAAGGTTCTAAGAAAAAAGACCACGATCGGATTGGTGAAGATTCATCGTATTGTTTGTTTAATCTTAATACATAAAAGGCAAATTAAAATGATGTACGGGGATCCCTTTTTTTAATTGCTCTCTCATTGTAGTTAAAGTTATTTTTAAATATTTTCACGAGAAATTAAATTTCAGAAAAGTTTTTGGAGTTTAGGAAAATACATAAAAATGAATGATTTATTTAGCGCACTGTTTTAGATATACACATGAAACTTTATTTAAAAGGGAAATCAAAATTAGAACCTTAAAAAATGACCAAAACAGATAGAGTAAAAACAGTCGCAAAATCATAAATTGCTATTTTGGTTAACGCTACTGTTCTTCGCGAACTTGACCATTAATGAAATATAGGACAAAAACTTACTGAGCATCAATTTGCAATATGCCTTGACAACTGCAAAATTTATTTGCATAATTTCTTCACTTTGTTTCACCTCCCAATGCAAAAGAATTGTTTGAAAATATGAATTCCACTTTTGGAAAGATTTAACACAGACATACATTGGACATATTGAGGATTGCGAACATTGCTTGGAATCGAGCTTTCGGGAACTTAACGCTCTCAAAGTTAAAAACAGCTTATGCGATAAATACAATCTTACAATTTCATCAAGTAATATACCTCAAAATCCGGATGTTTATTTCGACAGTGCTGCAGAACGACAATGAGCTACAATAATGGAAAGCAATTTAAAGGCAGCATAAAGCAGATTATGACAGTATTAAGTCAGCAACCACTAATGATGATTTTCTTCCTCATAGACTCTTTTCCTTGTTGGTCCAAGGGAGGGCGCAGAAAAAACTTATTTGCAAAAATTCTTCCTCTGAACTGTCTGCGTGGAGAAGGAAACATTGCGTTGCTTACTGTAATCACAGGAATTGCTGGTAATCTCTAAAAGTGGCAGAACATACTTCAACCAATTTAAACCAATGCCATCTTTAAAGGAAACGTTTACATCTAATACAAAGATTAATTTCACCGACGGCGAAATCATTCGTTCATCATTGGGAGAAGTTACTTTGGACTCCGGAATAGCTTTACTTGCAATAATGAAAGAAATGATGAGAAATCTGAAACCTTTTGTTGGCAGTCTTTACTTGGAGGAGACTTAAGAAAAACTCTCCCTGTTGTCAAACATGGTGACAAAACGAAATTGTCGAAGCCAGCGTTAAATTCAACCGATTACGGGGAAGATTGAGATTTTGAAATTGAAAAGTAATTTTCGTTTTGTTGCTTCATCATTCAGTGAAAGGCTTTTTCGACTTCGTAATGGTGACCATAGAACAGCTGATGGTCTACCAGAGGAAATGATTGAGATACCTACACATATTTATGATATGGTGATACAGCAAAAAAAATATTTCGTTAGAACTTCATTATTTCTGATGTGAAAACATTCTCAAAGAAAAACATTCTGTGTCCCAAAAACTCTGATGATGACAAATTGAATGAGAATGTTCATGATCTCTTAGAGAAGACAGCAAGCACATACTTAAGCTGAGTCAAATGATACCTATGGCGAAAAAAATACTGAACAGTTTTATCCTATAGTTTTTAAGTGAGCACACTCGATTAGGAATACTATTTCAGATTAAAATTGAAGATTGGAGCTACTATCATGCTTCAGAGAAACATCAAAATCCAACGAGGTTTATACATCGGAACCTCGTCAATTTAAATGTCTGATAGTTGAAGAACTGAAACCCAATTTGATAATCGCAGTGTTCAGCATGTGGTAAAATTGTTTTTATTTCGTGAATAGATTCCGCACCTACTGATAGACTTCCTATTCACATTAAGACGACGACAATTTCCTATAAAAATTGCCTTTGCTATGATCATTAACACTTCTCAAAGTCAAGTAGTTTCTAGATATCTACCTTCCTGAATCAGTGTCTAACCACTGTCAAGAGTTCGACGAGCTGAAGATGCACAATTAAAGTTGTCCATTGACAAAAATAAGACAAAATTCTTCCAGATTCCGACAACATAATTACAAAAAATATCGTACACGAAGAAATTTTCCAACATCGTTGACATAAAAATCAATACATTAAAATCGCACAAGAGAAAACAAATAATACTAAAAGAAAAAAACATGGGGTGCACGAGGAAGGGGCTCTACTTCCCTTACCCTAGAACAGTGGTTCTTAACCTGGGGTGTGTGTACTCTGGGGGTGCTAGAAAGCATTTCCAGGGTTGCGAGAGAAGTTTCGATGGACGACAGCGATTTAATAAAAGACGATCTTATAGAAATACGAGCCAATGCACGTATTCAAATGGAATTTGAAAAACTGGACAGAGAATAATTCTGGTGTACACAGTAAGAACCTTATACACAGCTGGGAAAAGCAGCATTGCAGACACTTTTACCATTTGCCACCACCTACCTATATGGGATTTTCATCACTTTTGCACATAAAAACAAAAGCCAGGAATCGCTTCAATGCAAATGATGACTTACTCGGGGCTCTTTCAAAACAGGAGTCTCGCTTCAAAAATATTATTATGAATAAACAACGTAGCCATTAAGAATTGAGATATTGTTTTGTATGTAAGCGTAAATGCATGTGTTTATTTTTCATTAAAATAAATTATCTTGCAATAGAAGTAACTTCTTAAATAAAGAAATAGAAACACATTTTTCAAGGGGATGCGAGAACTTATTTTTAAATTCATGGGGGTGCCGATCACTAAAAAGGTTAAGAAGCATTGCCCTAGAAGGATTATCATCCGATAAACACGCTTTCATATTTTCAATTTCCATGCATGAACTATAAAGCATATCGGGGGATGTTTGAATGCACCCCCATTTTTTTACGATTACTCGGCAAAAAATACCAATAAACGCTTTAATAGCAATAAGTGATTTCTAGAGACCATTGTATTATCACCTCAACGAGCTTTACAGCTAGTGTCTATTATAAAGTGGTAGTATGAAATGTCATCAAGTACCTGCTATCTGCAAGATAACGAATCACAAAATTAGAAAGCTTACGTTGAAGTTTGAAGCTTCAAGAATATTCCTAATAGATCCTCAACGAAATGGATGGAATTTATAGTAGCTATTTCAGCATTCTGACAAACATTTCAAAATATTTCCACCAATAGGATTTAAATCACGTGTCGGAAAGGATCAAACAGTTTAGCAGAAATTCTCAAAACTTGTTTAGTTGCATCACGACGCTTCAAACAATTCGCTATGGAGTCAAAATTCAATTTGAAAACAGCTTTCCCTATTGTTCCACAATTTTCCAAGTACTTTAATGAGTTTCACAATTTTTAAATGGAACCATATTATCGTCTTCATTTTTTTACCATAATTCATGTTTATACATCAGAGTTCGTTTTCCATTTTTTTAGCTTCATACATGCCTTCTCCCTCATTTTTTTGCTTTTGTTGCTAATAAAATGCTCTTCAACTGAATCTGATTAAATCATCCCCATGCAAGTCTCTTAACATTTCACTTGCTCTTTTAAGGATAATTACGTTCTTTTAAGCTTCTACATTTTTCCCTAAATAGACTAAAAGCTTAAAAGAACTGGGAAAAGGAAATACATTCCAAGTAGTTTGCTTCACATTCAAATGAATTGAAAGATGATTTCTATTATGGTTGTGAGGGAAAAAGAACGAAAAAGGGTAGAAACTAGAAACATCTATTCACCTCTTCTATTTTCACCTCCCTATCTAGTACTCGAGTGTTAGGCAATTACCAAACTTATGATTCTCTAAAAATGAAAGATGAAAACAATGAGCATATTATTTCAAAGCGTTTGAAGGGCAATTTAATTTTTCACTACAGAAAAAAAAATGTAACACGCTTGACAGGAAGTTAAAGAAGTTCCAGCTTCGAGTCGCAGCTTAAGTTAAAAGAGAATTTTTGAATTCTTACTGTCAACAGAACTAAAATGTCGAACCATTTCCCAATCTAAAAGAAACCAGGAAAAAATTGTTTTAAAAATATATAGAATTCGTTGTAAAATGTTAAAAACTTGTGGTAACACTATAACATTCAGTACTTGATTCAACACAATATAATAGACCGTCTAAAACAGAGAATATGCAAATATGCATGTTTTCTAGAATGGAAAACCATGATTTTATGGTTTAAAACTGCTACAATATCCTTATAAATATCATTCATAACAACCTTTCGGCAAACAAATCGAAAAGAAAGTTTCACACCAATATGCTTTGAATCAAACTAACAGAAGTAGTGTCTCAAGTTCAGTCTATTCTTTAATGCTCTAGTTTACCACAGACAATTTCCAATACTCCTGTGAAATCACGTAACATTATACTTGAATGCAAAATAAATTGATTTTTATTTCACAATGAGAAAAACTGTGGACAGTGTGGTAATGTTTCTCCTTCAACACTTTGAATCCAAGAAGTCTTCAAGAATCTTCCCCTTCTGCTTCTTCATTGCGACAAGTGTTTCGGCCCATCTTAATTATGCTTCATATCCTGGGTGTTGACATTCTACATCAACATTGTACATGCAGAGAGCAGGGATTGATTCGGAAAAGCACTCAATGTGTTACAATTGGTTTAATTGTAATGAAATACCTGATACAAAGTTTCTATGTTGTATGTCTTCCAGGAAACAAAGCAGAAATGTCTTTACCTCTAAGCGCCTTATCAGGAATTATGCTTTATTTTTCAATCTGTCGTTCGTGTCATAAAATTCAAGAGTCTCTCGACAAAATATCATGAATAACTAGAGATATTTTGACGATAGTGCTCGGAAATGAACTGGATTTCAGGGGCTCAATTGGTGATTTATTGTAAATTTCTGCATAATTTCGAACATTTTTTACATTTTTGGTATACGTTTAATTGGATATAATTCAGCTTCGCTTTATTTCAAATTTCATTAGTCTCTAAGACATTGCCTGATTTTTACAATAAAAAAGTATAATTTCTTGTATATAAACTACACTATACTACACTATATCTAGCTTTCTTAATTATTTATATCTATTTATGGCTGTATACTCACATTTACTCCTAATTTGAATCCCTTTATAATGAATTGTTTCTGATATTTTTACGCGAATTAAGTCGTATTATATATATATATTTTTAATCTATTAGCTTTAGATAAGTTATGAAAACCGAGCACACGCTTCACGTTCACGCGTGACATAATGAAAGAAATGCAATCCCTTCCGGCTGTGTTGCAAAAGAACAAAGATAAACAGAAGAGAAAGAAAATATCATTACTTTACATATATGCAAACAAAATACAGTAAGCGAAAATTGTCCATCTATCGAAAATGTTATTCACTAACAAAAATGAGTGGAAAAACAATTGAAAGCGCATTATTTCAATGAATTTTAATCAATTTCTATTTGCATATAAAGAAACAAAAGTAATTTATTTCTCAGGAATTTTAAACTATCTGGGTTTTGCCAAAGCTTAAAATGAACCAACTAAATAAATATCCTTAAACAGATAAATCAATTGGAAAATTAATCTAGTAAATATAAACTCTTATAATCAAACGAAAGACCACGAAGGCATTGTTCAATATTATCTACTAACTAGTACAATGCTTTTAAGGTAATGGTAATATTATATGGCATTGAGTACTTGTAAATTGAAAGTTAAAGGGTAACGCTTAGATTGTAATTAAAAGCTTGGAAAAATATTCCCGAATGAGTTCTTATTTGAATGAATGCGTAGTATCTATAGCAATGAATCTATAGTATCTATAGAAACGTTCTAGCAAACAGTTCAGAGAGTTTCCACCAAAAGGATTTCAATCATAATAACACAAACTGTGTCTAGTTTGACGTTTCCTTTAAGATTAGTTTACCATGGATGTGTTTTAATATTCATGCGAGTTCTAGAAACTTTACATCTTTATGCAAAATAGTCAGATATGCTTTCAAAATGAGAAAAACTGGGGACTTGGTGAGGGCATTTTCAACTACAGCTCCTACATTGCAACAAGTATTTCAGCCCGTCTTGATCATCCTTCAAATTCTAGGTGTTGAAACTCTACATCAACATTGTCTAAACAAAGTGTGCCAATTCATTCGGAAAAGCATTCAATACGTCGCAACTGCATTTATTGTGATCGGATGTCTCATAAATACTGTCTATATTACTCGTCACTCTGATAAGAAGATACGTATTGTCACTATACTAAAACTCTTCTCTAGCGTTATGCTTTATTTTTCAATCCGTCGTTCATGTCATACAGTTCAGGAGCTTCTTGACAAAATAGCTCGAATCACTAGTAATAGCTTAGAACAGTCGCTCCTCTTTAAAAAGATTCGCAAATCGTCTTATTTTTATTGTGGTGTAATTCTGATTTTTGGCACAATTCAATCGATAACGTACAACACTCTGGACTCGGGAAATGAATCAGATTCATTAAGCTTAAAAAATGTTTCGGATATGAAAAATCCCTCGTTCACGAAGTCTTTCACAATACGCTACATCTTTGAGTTTTCGTTCTGGTTTCACGCGACTTTTCTCTTGCATCAATTCTGTTTGTATTACAGGGTTGTCTGTGATTCCCTGAAGACCTTTTGGGAAACTCTCTACACCGACCTGCGAAGTCCCGAAGTGGAACAGACGCACATGCATCTGATCGAGGTTTATGATACCATCTACGATGCCATGCAGCAGGTAGACAATACGTTTTCGATTCCTGTTTTTGTAAGCGTATTCAACTGCTTAGGCGAGATATTCTGGTGTGGATACGAATTTGCTTTCACTAATATCAACTGGCACATCGGTTTTCAATATGGCATTAATGTATTTATGTGTGCAACCGCTGTTTTCAAGATAATAATGTCGGCATCCGCAGCGTTGGAGTCGGCAGAACGAGTTCAAAGCAAAGTGCTATCTTTACCAGCAATGATACCTTCGCGATACAAGCAACTGGAAATTCTTCTGAAGAAGAAATGCTATTGCAAAAGCAAGCTCACTTTGGGTAAATTTTTTACCATAGATAGATCGCTAATTATTAGCATTCCAGCGAATCTTTTCAGTTATGGTATCCTTATAGGAACCCTTGGAAATCATGAAAAATAACTGATACCAGCACATTTCCTAGTATCAATCTCCTAATGGCGTTGCACAATTTAATTACTTTCATTTATAATATTTTTCTCAAAACCCTCATGATTTTTTTCTGTGCAGAAAATTCAGAAAGCAACTCCTTTATAACTGAAGCACACATTTTATAAAACTGAATTCTGTTAATTTTAGATGTCTTGAGAAGAAATAAAAATAGCCAACCTGCTTATTGTGATGAAAATCTTTGGATTGACCATCCACACATACGCATATATTTTAAAGATTTGTTCCTTGTTGATTATTCAAGGGTATTTTGATTCTACAGGATTTGGTTGAAGTGAATTAGTCTCCGTTTTTATAATTAAAATATCTTTAGTAGACTTAGCAGTCCAGCATGTAAGTAAATACAAATGAGGCTATCAGAGCAAGAGTTACCTAACCCACAAAACCCGAAAATGCCAAAATAATTATTTTTGGCACCTACAGTCTTAGCATTTAATGCCTTTGCAATATAAATTTTAACTCTCCTCAAATCATATTGTGGATTAATTAAAATATATAAAAAATAGTGCCAAGAAAATTGCATTTATCTCCATTGGTTATGTTGGTGGATTAGGCCTTTTTTGCTGTGATATCCTCTAATAATGGTACAATATTTTACCATTTCCTTTTCCACTTCAATTTGTACTTCCATCTGACAACTTTACGCTAAATACGTATTTTAAATTTCGAATTTTGCTAAATGCCCTAAACTGAATAAGTTGAGCATTAATTCCATAAGCTTTTTGCGTGACTTTCATGTGAAAGAAACTTTACTAGTGTTGTAAGGAAACGGAAGAATTCGACCGAAAAGATAAGGAAAACATCTTTTTACTTAACGTATTCGCATAGAAAATATAGATCGCTAAAATTGGCCAATTACCTAAATTGTGATTCATTGAAAGAGAAAGACAGAAAGGCACAAATAAGAACATTATTTCAATGTATAGTATGTTGAGATTGTTTTTTACATTCAAAGAATAAGATCATTTATTTGTAAGGAATTTAAAAATTTCTTCTCTTGCAATATTGTCAAAATTCTAAACAGAGCAATTGAGGTAATTTCCTTAAACACAATTTTTCAAAGTTGATAATTTCAAAGGATTGTCTACTCTAAAACATATAAGATAGGTAGGTATTTTAATTTCCATCGCACTGAAGCGACACAACGGGCTGTTGCGACTGTCCGGGATCAAACCGGAAGGGAAAAATCCGAGGACAACACCACGTAATTTTGAACCACGGTCAGATGGCGAGGTCACACCTGAGCTGGCACCCCACTCCCCAACCTTCCACACCACGCCAACATGAGGACATTTGAGGCCACGACAGATTTAAAGTGCATCAACCCCCTTTGTACACGACGGTGTTTGGCTGGATTCGAACTCGCAACCCTTCGGACTGGCAACCGCAGTCCGGTACTCTTCCAACCGGGCCACCGCGGCCCTTGAAGAACGTTACGGAAAACTAGACGAACGGTATGGAATTTTAATTCTGGAAAACAATCAGATGAGTCAATTCATACCCATTAGGTGAAATGGAAAAAAGCAAAATTTCTGATGAACGAAGCGAGAAATGATTACTCTACTTAATTTAAGACGTTTTCTTCTTGCTGGACGCGCATTAGTCTGTTGGCTTTCTAAGACTAATGATATCCGAAATCAATCTTGTCTCCTAATCTTGGACCTTGCGCCAGAAAATCCAAATAACCAACTAACCCAAATCAAAACCATTTGAAATATCAGAATCAATCTACTTTACAATAATTTATAAGAGTAATTAAATTAATACCATTAATTACAAATAAATTTTATTACACCTTACGTTTGTTAAATGGATGTTGGTTATGCGAAAAAGGTAAAGAACCGTTGGCCTGAACTAAAATTGGCAGAAATTAAAACTTCACTATATTATTCCTAATATATTAGTTATACAATAATTTGTAACAATTATTATACAACTATTTGTATACTAACTATAGCAGCAGATGGCGCCACGAATCAGTTAAAATTTCAAAAGATTTAATATTCGGTACGTGCGCCGATTTGGTTGAAATTATTCAAAACAAATCCAAAAAACAATTTCGACAGGAAAGATTCTATAAAATTTTCATTCTTCAATCCCAAATTCGTATTTTCGACTTTGATTAGAATTATGTATTTACGCAACATAGCAGGCGTCGGTGGTATAACGGTTAGCATAGCTGCCTTCCAAGCAGTTGACCCGGGTTCGACTCCCGGCCGACGCATGATACATTTTTTCCCTTTTTTACTTTATTTTGATCGTATTGGGTTTAGCTTGTCCCGCTCAGTTTTTGCTAATAGCTGTTGACCCGAAATTTTAATTCATTGTTTGCCAAAAAAGTCTTGCATTAATATTGAGTTATAGGGTAATTCATGGAAAAGTCACATTAAGCTCACAAATTCCAGTTTTACTCCTGATTAACTGCTTTTAAAAAGTTAAAACCTACAGTGTAGATGTTCATTTTTAAGATTACTCAGAAAAGCAAAGAAAACATTTGTCCTTTATTTTAACTAATTTCATGTGAAGACAATATTGTGTGATAAAAATTACTTTTCTAATTTCTTAAGGAAATAACTTAAATATAAATTTTTTTATACTTGCAATCCGGAATTTTATGAATTTTTCTCATTTTAGAAATCGAATAAAAATCTTGCATCCCCAAAAATGCACCAAATTTCATAAGAAAAATTGCTGAAGATTGAATTTTCAAATGACTGAATTTTCGGGGAGCGATTGTAAATTACTCATTTTGATTCAGTGACTGAGAGCAAAGTAACAATTCAGTTTCCACAGTAAAAATTTATTAAAATAGGCATTTTTATTTCAGCAAATTCACATCCAAAAATAAATCTCATTATACATTGCATAGATAATCTATAAGGTTAAAACTAAAAAGAAAACAATTATTTAGAAAAATAAGCGAAAATTGCCAGATGGCACAATTTTTAATAATTTTGGGAAAATAACTGTTTTATCAGCATAATGGAACCTCTTAAAAATATTTAGCATTGCACATGAAAAAGGAAATGTGCCCTATTTAAACATTTTCTCACTTCAAGATTAAATACCTTTAAATTGACAATTACAAAGCTAGAAAAAAAATCAGCATGAAAATGATATGGTTACACATTTAGTTAAATAATTATGACATTGGTACTATTAGGATAAAAATACAAAAATTATTTATTTCAAAGAGCAGAGTCAGATTATATTCCAGCCAATGCAACAATTTGTTTTATCTTTACTAGAATTGAATTTCATATAAATTAAGCTAGATTAAAGTAACTCAAAAAATGAAGTTAGATGTGTTTAACACTAATTTTTATAAACAAGTTTATTCATAATTTTTTTCCTACAAAAATAAATTTATGGATTATTATCAAGGCTGGAGTGATGATCTTCAAAGAAGGAATCTCATACCGGATGCCCCTAGATCTGCTGAGCTGTTTGTCTCTACCCATCTACATCATTTTAATTGATTCTGAATAATGGATTTATGTGACATTAGACAGATTTTCAACTCTGATAATTTGGACAGATGCACAGCACTTAAAAGGGTTGCACTGACCTCATGCAGGAATACTAGAGCTCATGAGCTAATGGTGTAATTGCCAAACGTTCGCATTTGCCCACATTTTAACAAAAGTAGAAAAAGAGCACACTTCTTGATCCTTCATAAATGAAAACATGAATGCTAACAAAAATGTATGCTGCCTTATGTGCAGTAAAAACAGGATTGCAAAAATATTCTTTATTCATAGAAGACATTAACAAAAGAAAATTGTTCCAAAAATTAAAGTCACCTTACAAATTCAACAATCTCATTACAATCTTGGTCTTTTAAGTCTCACTCACACTCAGTGCAATTCCTCTCTTTTCTAACTTCTCCATGAGGGTTGTGTTGCTGAAAGCTGCTCCAGGAGTGAACACGCCACCTCTGAAATTGAACAAATGTAAGGAACAAATGTAAGCAATAAATGTAAATGGTAAATTTTGAAATAAACCTTTCACAAGCAAAAGCATTTTTAGGTAAATTTGATGAGTAAATATCAATTTTAATATTTCGTTACCAGTGTCATCTGGGGAATCTAAATACTGCTGAGCGACATCTAGACCTCGTTTGAGATGTAAATAAAAGTTTCTCTCGACTCACAATTAAAATGTGCGTCTTTGACTACAATCCATGCGAGATACCCTGGGGAGACCTGGCTACATGTTTACATGGACGTATTAGCTGAAAATGCCATCAGTTACGCAAGAACTGGAGTCTTCTTGAATAGTTTACGGCTTCACTGTCCTGTGGGTAGGTAGGTATTTTAATTAACCTTGCATTGGAGCAACACAATGGGCTATTGGCGATGGTCCGGGATCAACCCTCGAAGGGAAAGATCAAAGAACAACACCACGTAATTTTGCACCACGGTCAGATGACGAGGTCACACCTGAGCTGACACCCCTCTCCAAACTTCCACACCATGCCAACGTGAGGACATTTGAGGCCACGACAGATTTGGATTCGACAGATTTGGATTGGTTGGATTCGAACTTGCAACCGTCCGGTTGCCAGTTCATTACTCTTCCAACCGGGCTACTGCAGCCCCACTGTCCTGTGGAAGAATACTGCGAGAACTTCGATAGAGATTGCTGCTGTTAGTCTGGCTATGGATGAAATCGAGACCAAAACAATGTTGAATTTTTCAACGATTCTCATGCAGCAATATTAGCTCTTACTACCCCTAGTCAAAATGAATATGATCTTATGCATCGATATAGAGAAGAACTAAACCACCTTGGGAAGGTTAAGAAAAAAGTTGCCTTACAGTGGATTTCAAGTCACTATTGTATATATGGAAATATTGGTTGGTATTGGGGTTTTATGGCCATGCTGTACCAGACACAAGACATAATATCAAGTAATACACACACAATGAAAGCTTTTACTGACACAGAAGAGAGAAATACACCAAGGGAGGAATGCATCTGACAGAAATAGAACCGCCTACAACTTGTAGTTTCCTAGTTTTTGCCATTCAGGTGACAATATGATTTTTTAAGGTAATAAAAGTTTGTTATTTAAAATGAATTACCCCATATGAATATACAACAAACAGCTTATGCTTGATAATTCTGAATGATACTTTTGCTTTCTTTGTATTTTCAGCAGAAATCGATATTACCATATCTGAAATTATTGCAATTATTTCAATTGTGTCCACATAATTACATAAGATTCAGTTTGGAACTCTTCCCAAAATACTTTTCTTATTTCTCAATCTAACTTACACCAAAATGAACAATATTTTGGGTTTCAAACATAAGAAAACTGCATTGTGTGTGAAAACTGCATTGTGTGTGACCCAATTATTTTCAAGTGACTTAAGTTTCGATAGCAATAATTGAATATTTATTATTTAAATAAGAAGCAATAATTTTATTTTCATATAATTGTACTAAGTTTGAAACGAAACCTCGATTTAGTAGTGAATTATAGAAATTCATTTGCAGTTCATTGGAAAGTGTTTATTTTGTAACTTTATAGCACAATTAATAAATAATAATTGAATTTACATTGGATAAGCAACTTTCAAAACAACTTTTTACAGTAGATCCAGTGCTAAAAATTGAGGTAAAGTGTCTACATTGAAAGAATACTTACTTTAAAGGTAAGCTATCCTTTTCATCCAGAATAACACGAGCAGCACTGACTACACAAATAGCCGTAGTTATGTAGCCTGGATCTAGAGGATGCAAAATAAATAACCCATCACAACTCATAAAAGAAATCAGTTATAAACAGTCTTCCTCCATATGCTAAAATGTTTCCATAAATTGAAACAAATAGGAAACCTACAAACTGAACACAAAAATACAATCATTGGCTTTTACCTACAAGGCATTTAACCCTCCTGGTGGTTTAACTTCACATCGAAAACTGCCATGTTATGACCAGCATCTGATACAAAAACCAGCTTCAAATCAACACCATTTCTGTGCAAGGGACAAGTTGTGTTTCCTCTACTAGGATATTCATTCCCATTGGAGTTAACAAAACACAGACAATTGTAAATCGCAAACTCATTCTATCCCTTCCTCAACTGCTTTGAAGTTCCATAATGAATACCTCTTCAACCCCTATCTCTCCTCCATATGCCCTAGGTTAGGAACAGACCCTTTATAGCCAGTCAATAAAGGTTTTGAATAGGAAATAATCAGGGTAATGGTGAATTTTACCCAATTGATAGACCACTACTAGAGAGGAGCATTTTTACAAAAATCCCCCTGGAGTTCCCATCCTAGCCCCCCCTCAAAGATTCAAAATGCCAATATTTACGGAACAGCCATTATCTCTGTTACTAATGATCGGATCAAGTTCAACTTTTTTGTTTTGTTTGTTATTAAATGGGCTACAATAGTGGTTCTCTTCATATTTACGTTAAACCAAATAGTTTCTTTATAAATTTAAGAAATATGTGGGAAAAGTAGTTTTTTTATTTAGAAACTTGATTTTTGCGCTATATTTTTTGTCATATTATGTAAAAACCCTTCCTATAAAAGCTATGGCTTACACTTTTTTGAATCTACTGATATGCAGTTTTATTTATTTATATGCGATGCTAACGCTGGGGAGGGGGGAGAAAGCAATTATTTTGAGACTTTGAGGGAAAAAGTTGTGATCAAAACTCATGAGAACCAAATGCAAAAAATGCTCTGAGGTGTGAGAAGGTACAGAAAAACTGCTTATAAAAGCCTTTATAAACAAATTCCATGCCTGCTCAATCAAACGAAAATCATCTGTCAACCAACTGCTCCAGGAAAGGGCACTCGTGAAACTCAGTAACGGCCCACCTTTGTGATAGCTTTCGAAAGAGGGGTAAAACCACAAGCCTCAATGCAAACTGCAGGTTATCTCTCAATGTGCTCGTCCTAAGCAAAACAGGCAATTTTCATCTTGATGAGATACCTTATGATTAGAATATTGGCCAGATCATGTTGGACAAGGTTTTGGGGAAACCACTTGGGTTAATTTCCAAATTCACTCATGTTTTAGGAGTGTCAAAACAAATAAACTGTGTTTTCAAGTGTAGTTGACACAGTAATACAAGAAAAAGTATCTTACAATTCAATTACATAAGTGAGGGCTCTTACCTGGTCCCTTTAAAATAGCCGTAAGTGTTTTATTTGGTGGTTGGGAATGCTTGTCAGATGCATCAAGTAACTTATCTGCCCATCCTCTGGCTTTAAACACCATACTGAAGGAACCCTCAGAGTCCTATTTAAACAGAATGGAAATAATGCCCTACATTATGGATTGAGATGATATATATATATATGTAACACATTAACTGACAAAGCATTTTCTTTGCCATACAGCTGTTTTAAGATTAACTATAAATTTTTAGGTCAAAAACTAAAAACTATAAGCATCTTGATAGGGTTATAAACCTTTTAAGCATTTGCAATGCTACAATGTATTTCTCATCATCATGAAAACAAGCATTTAGTGTCTCCATAAAATATTAGTTAATGAGTTTCTGATCCAAGCCAACGATATCCTTTTTTGCGAAAGGTACTGCAATTCTTCGAAAACATTGTGATACATAGAACTGATTGAGTCAATCAATAAAAATTCATTTAAATCCTTAAAAACTATGTATTTTTGCAGTTCCTTATTTTCAGGTGATTTGATTTTGAACTACTCAAAATCTTTCCAAGCATCCAATGAAATAGGGGATACTTAAAAGTTACATAACAATATATTCAAATGAAAAGATTAAAAAGTAACACTTGACTCTTACATGTATTAGAAGGGTTTTAAAATACACTGGTCTTCAAAATTAAGAGAATTTACATATTTTGTCAAATTTCTCGAAAAGTTTTGAACATAAGGTAAAACTAATGCTTCCGAACAAAGGTACAAATCTTTAGCGTCGAATACATAAGCACACATATGTGTGCTGCATTTAGAGGACATGCTTTTTAAGTGAGCTTGACAATTTCCGTACACCGCTCGCACACCTCGGCGAATTTCATGTTTTTTTTTGTTTTTGCAATATTCGGTGAAAGTCAAAAGGAAACAGTTAAAATGAGTAACCACCAACGTTTGAATGATGGAATGAAGTGGCGAATCATCGGGGTCAAACTGCACCCCTTTTCAAGGGCGCAGTTTGCTGATTTCATTTTTATGGACGACAATGCTCGTCCACATAGGGTTCATCTGGTCAACGAATATCTGGAAAGTGAAGATATTCGCCAGATGGATTATCCAGCCAGATCTCCAGAACTAAACCTTATAGAGCATATCTGGGACACTCTTGGGAGGGCAATTGCAACTTGCCATCCCCTCCCAGAACCATCCGGGACCTGAAAACAGTGTTGCTGGAGGAGTGGGACCGACTGCCACAGGGACTCATAAACTGTCTCATTTCCAGTAAGAATTCACATTGTGAGAGATGTATAACTGTAAGAGGGGACGTATCCTCTATTAACCCATTTTTTGTGTTGATATTGTAACCTCTGTTTTAGACCTTCCTACGCTGATGAGTCTTACACATGATCATGCATGTGTACCATACCTGTTGTATGGTTATTTTTTGTATTATTTAAACCTATGTACATAACTAATTTCATTAAAATATGTCAAGTAGTTCTAGAGATAATCGCCCAAAAGTGAAAACTCTCTTAATTTTGAACACCAGTGTTGAAGCAAAGTGATCAAGACTGAAAGATAAAAATAAAGCACGATTTTACACAACTAAAAAAGAACACAAAGTATGCAATATGTATAAGAATATAACATAAATGTATTATTTAAAAAAAAAATTACCCGATCTTTTTTAGGTGGTGTGCGACTGAAAAGACCCAATGAAAATGCCTCAGGAAACTAGATGGAATAAATTCAATTCAGATTAAACACAGTAAGAAATTTAATTGATGAATTCATTGAAAATTAATAATAATGAAATAAAGTAATAAAAATATAAGAGTAATAAAAGACATGATTTATAAAAACATTACATACAGTGTAAGAAACCAATGGCAAGTAGAGTCAGAGATTTGGATGGGTGCATTTGTAAAACGGATACATATGGTGAGATTTTCAATAATTCCCATATTTGGTATAATGGCCTAATAAAGGGTGAAAATCTAATCATTTCGAAAAATTTATGATGGCTGGCATCATTGTGAATAAAATGAAATAAATAAATTTGGGATTGAAAAGTGACAAGCCAGAGAAGTGATGTATTGGCCCTGATGGACTGCGGTTACAGAGCTAATTAATAAAACAGCTACTGAAGTAATTAATATTCTTAAGGATGTTTCCAAGATACGGAATTCCGAATATTGTTGTCCCTAATAAAATGCCATTTAATAGTTATTTGTACAGAGACTTTGCTAACACTTGGGACTCGGAGTACATTTTTACCAGTCCATATTTCCACAAAAAATTGGTCAAGCTGAAAAGGAGGTGGGTATAGCTAAATCCATATTTAATTAGGATAGGGAAGAAAACAAACATCACTTTGTTGGCCTAATGGAATAAATGAGCACACCTATATCAGGACCTTTCCCCAGCTCAGTTAATGTTCAAAGACTTTGAACTAAATTGCCTGTAACAAACGAGCTAATTAATGCAGAATTGTTTAATGATGTCAGAGGGTGTTTAATGATGTGATCACAAACCCAAAAATGGTTTTGTGATCGTTCTGCAAAATCTGAGTAAACTAAGCCAGGTGAAACAGTAAGAACGCAAAACATCAAAACGAAGACTTGGGAACCTGCCATAGTGATTTCACAAGATTCAAACTCTTGCGCTTACACAGTTAAGAATCAACTGGGGAAAATATTTAAAAGGAATAGAAAACACCTTATAAAATCATATAGTAATTTTAGTGAATAGATGATTTTAATATTGAACATATATTTGATGCAATTGAAAGCAATATACCAAATCAAAATAATGTCATGAATATAATAATTCTAATATAACCGTTACTAAGGGTGGACGCATTTGCAGGAAACCAAGGTATTTAAATGACTACGTGTAACTTTTGAAGTGTAATTACATTTGTGTACCTATGTTATTGTATCGTAATTGTGTTCTAAAGTAATCTAGAAATGTGTACTTGTATGATACAATTGCTTATTGTATAGTGTACACATATAATAGCACGAAGTTGCCTGTGTCAACCCTGCAATATCAATAAATTATAAGTGCTTGATTAAAAAAACTAGTCCAATTATCCCTTTAAATGTAGCTAGGTAAAAAATTTAATTTGTATGTGTTCAAAAAAATTAAAGCTGAAACCAATTAAAAATTGAAATAGCTTACCTTTTCAAGAAGGTCACGTCCTATAGCAAATTTTGTCATCAACATGAAGATTCCACCCACAAGCATGATTACTAATGCATAGAGCAGGGAATACATCTTCATATACGTCTGTATTTGAACCTGGTGAAAATAAACAAAATACTATTTCTCAACATGGATTAATTTTAAAATAACATCATGTACATGAAGTAAAACAATATTGAAAAAAAAAATTACACGTTAATAGTATATTGTGTATTCTCTATAAAACAGGTTGCATCAATGTTTATTTAATAGAAATTTCAAGTATAGTGCAAATTACATAGCTGATATTTCTTTTAACATATATAATATCATGTTGAATTCTTCAATTTAGGTCTTTCATGGGGCTGTAGGGGTATTCCAAGGGGGAAACTGAAACCAAACTATTTCTTTAAATTAATTTTAGTGAATAAATTATTGAGTTGGCCAAAAAGTTTGTTCGGTTTTTAAGTGAACGAAAAAGTAACATATTTTTCATTGTTAGAAATAACTTTATTCAAAGATCTGTTTTGTTATCTTTGGCCATCTTTCAGGCAACTTCGTAACTCCCTCCTCCAAAAACTTTTCATCTTTCTAGGCAAAGAGATCAAGATCTCGTCAGTTTTCTTCCAAGGACGAGATATCTCATCCATCACGATCTGCTAATGGTTTTGCTAATGATGAAATACCAAGTTGACACAACCACAGGAGGATTAAAAACCGAACAAACACTTTGGCCAATACAATACTCTAACACAAATAAAAATCTTAATTTTAATGAAAGCAATCTCATATGCTCTCTTTTCTTCCAAATTTCATCTTATTCCAAGCAACTCAAATCATAAATGTGATTGTAATGCAGTACAGTTTTAAGACTTGCAAAAACCACATAAAAATAGTTTTGGGCCTTGAAACTTATACGAGTTCAACAAAAAAGTGAAATGCAACAAAAACATTGATTTTCTGTACAAATAACAAAAAGCAAGCTTAAAATAATGCTAAAAACAGATAAACATACTTCAATGCAGCAACAAACTCCTCAAAACATTCTTCTGTATGCAAAGTATATTATAATTAATAAATAATACAAAATGCATAGGATGTTCAAAATAGTTTTCAAATTGTTCAACAGTGTTAAATAGAAAGTTAACCAGCAATATATAACAGCATTAAGTAGAATAGAAAGTGTCTTAAAATAGAAAGTTATGTGTTGTTAGTTCAAAGTATTCTAAATTAAGACATCTGAATTAATTCTGAATTAGGTATTAGGACTTTTATGTAAACACAAGATGTTAATGATAAAAAAAATCTTCACTATATTTAAACAAATATCTTTTTGATGTACTATAAACCCTTTTCCAAGAGACATGAAATTTAAATATTTTTGGACTCACAAATTTTTTTCTAACATTCACAAAAATGATAACATTCACATAATACTCTAAATTCACAAAATTCTGATTCCATGATCACTAGATTTGTAATGACTGAGTTTTCTCTAAATTCAAGTGTTTTTCCGAATGAAGTGACTGACATTTACTAGCTATTTGCATAGAATGTGTTACCCAAGTTTACCATAAGTGTATGAGCTAATTCAACACTTCTTTACATTCTTCTAAATTTTGTGCTCAACAATAAATTATTAAACAAAAATAATTTAAAGCAGTGCTAAAAGCTAATCGAAATTTCACATCTATATCAGTAGTTAGCATACTGGTCAGTTGGAAGATATGGTATGTGATGCAAAACATTGTAGAGAGCCTATTTTTTGCTGGATTGCTAGAAGTTTTTTCTATAATGCTCAGTAAATCTGTCTTCTATATCTGTATGTTTTCAATTGTAATAGGGAAAATTCCTGATCTGATCAAGTAGAAAAAGTTTTTTCGTGAATTCTATTACATCACTTTCAGATAATAAAAAACTTGGGATTAACATTTATACATACCTCAGACTAGAACAAAATAACAAATTATGCTATAATAAAGTAAAAAATATTACAATTATATAATACAATTACTCCTATTTACCAAAAGAATTTCTAAGTGAAACATGTACACAGTACAAGTAGTTTAAAGAATCTTTAATTCCTAACATTATGTAAGGGATAGGTTTTTCTGATGTCAAGCTCCCATACATCTATTAACCCCATATGTCAGACTCTCTTGACCAACCTTCTCATGACTAACCCAAAGGCACAGAGAACACATTCCATCATTGAAGCGGCAGCTCCATCAACGTGCATGTCTCTTGGGTCAGAAGTTATTGCAGTGTTGAAGGAAACGAAGTAGATCATCTTGCAAAAAGTGCTACCAGTAATGTGTCCATCCACCTACACCCCCTCTCCCAGGATCTAATCTGAAGAGGTCCCTCAACTAACATCCATAAACAACTAGCAAGAGAGATGGCTAAACTTCACCAAAGGTCGGAGAACATTTGGATTCCCCAAGATCTATACAAAGCGTCTCATCTCCACCCAAGAGCTCACGCTTTTATACGGGCCATGGCCGGTACCTGCAATATTTATTTCGAATGAATATTCATTGTAGTGACCTCTGCATCTGTGGCATGGAAGCAGACCCAGACCACTATGTTACCACCTGCCCCATCACAACTCATCTACACATCAAGAAATCAGCAATGCAGCACTATGATGCCTGGCTGTTTACCCCTTACTACAAAGAAAAATCATACAAATCATGTGATTTGTGGCCGCTAGGGAGTTTGAACTGAAGCAAGAGGTTTAAATTCAGTTGACTTTGATGTGCAAAATATTCCTTGCGCCTAACCTTTTTTCACCTAAAAATAAAGACACTTAAAAAATTCAGTCTCTTGCCTCTAAAACCCTCACAGAAAATTTTATTTAGAGCAGCACCTGCGTGTGCATTTCATAGTTCAAATTTTCTGCTTTCCATTACAAAAAAATTATTCCTCCTCCTCAAGTCATCTTTCACATTGAGGTAATTTTTTTTACTGTAAACCCTTCATAGGGTCGGTATCATGGAGTTGAGTTGAGTGACACAAAGTTAGAGATTAGAGCAAAAAGAGAAAGTAGTAAAAAGATCGATAAGAGTCCAACTGTTTCAAAAGTTCTCAAGCAGTTCCGACAGTGTGCATGAATGCCTTTCCCTGATCATTCCGAACATTTTAAAAAGTGGTCAGAGTATATATTGAACATCCCTCTACACAGGTCACATTTCAGGCTACCATAGATGCCAAAACAATGTAAGTATATGGCCAAGCAATCAGGACCTGTCAATAATCTAAAAGCCTCCAATGCTATATAGAAATGTTTAACGTAGAACCCTCCTGATGGTTTATCTTCGCGTCAAAAGTTGTCCTGTAGTGGCCAGCCTGATACGAAAACCTGTTCCAAAGTGTTACCATTTCTAGGCAAGGAACAATTGGTTTTGCCTACTTGGATCTTCATTCCATTGGAAAAATAGGAGTTTTGTCTTGAAGTATCTCATCATTAGCAAAAGCAACCAGATCTTGATAGAAGAGATATCTTGTCATTAGTGAAATTGATCAAATCTTGGGTGAGATATCTCGTCAAAACCACTTGAAGGGTTAAGAAACCATAAAACAAAAAATTAGTCTGCACAGCTTCAGTGTTAAACTTGAAACTTACATCAGATCCTGCAGAATCCTCAGTCAAAAACGGTTAACAACTTGATTTCCTCTCATAAGAATAAAAATCTGACTTTGAAGAGATTTAAACATTATTTTTTTTAAATACAAAAAATCATTACTCACTGGACGCTCATTCTTAAATTGGTGATTGAACATCTGTGTCCTCAAAATAACGGAGCGGTCACTACCTATGAAAGGTATGCACCATCCATTGGCATCTCTGCTTTTGAAAAGATTACCCCTGTAAGATGAAAAGACAACAATCAGGATACAGAAAGTGCAGCTGATGTTTCATTGAAAATTCTGAAACTTGCTTCTTTGTCTTAGAAATTGTGTTTCATCATCTTGAATCAGTCTAAAATCTGGTTTAAATTAAAAGTCAAGAATTGGTTGTCATAATCAAGTTTTGCAACTTGAAACAAGAACATTTCATGCAATTATTTATACCTATTTCAATTTCGACATGATAGTTCACTATCATATTATCGATATTATTTAGGTGTAGTTTCAAACGATCAATTTGTTTGCTATTTCTGACAGCATTTCACATAATGTTGGTTCACAAGTGAAAAACACTAAGCTAAAATTTTCAAATAAGAGTTTAGTTTTTAAATCAGAATGTTTTGATCTTTAGATGCATGATGGTAATATTTTCTTTTTGATAAACATACTTAGAAAACACACTTCAGAAACATAAACAAATAAATGTACACTTTTTATTATAATTTTATTTATAAGTTGCTATAGCAATACATATAATCATAATGAAAGTACTCCTTGATTAGTTGAGTAAATACAAAGTGTAAAAAATAATTGTTAAAATGATACGAGATAGTTAAGTAAACACAAAGGGCTATTAGCGATGGTCCAGGATCACTCCTGAAGCAAAAGATCCAAGGACAGCACCTCATCATTTTGAAGTATGGTCAGATGATGAGGTCAACACCTGATCTGGCACCCCACTCTCCCACACCATGCCAACATGAGGATATTTGGGGCCAGGACAAATTTAACATGCACCAGCCCCATGAACACAACTGTCTTTGGTTGGATCGAGTTACAAACTTGCAACCCTCTGGTAATTCAACTCTTCCAACCAGGCTACCGCAACCCAGTTAAAATGATAAAACTATACTTGTATTGTAGCTAGAAAATTAGAATTTTACCCTTCATCTTTTGTTTTTTGATTAAGTGTGTTTCTCTAGCAAGCTAGTAATATGTAAGTAATTGACAAACAATCCATCAAAGTTGAAAAATACATTGTTTACTACAGTACTTATGCTTCTAAGTTGAAAACTAAATCCTAAAGTAAATCACAAAAAAGTATAAAAAATTAATTTCCCTTACCTATTACAAAATAACTTTTAATGCTTTGTATTTTCCACATACCTAGGTTTCAACCGATAATCAGGTTTGGGTATTCCCTTAGGAAACACTTTTTCTTTTAGAGCTTTTCGAAGAGGCCTTAATTCATCAGCATGAGCAAGACCATGAATCGCTGATTGCCATGTTCCAAAATTGACAGTGCTGCCCTAATGAAAACAATAAATTATTTTTTGCCACATTGGGATTACATTCTTAACAAATGTAAACGTTTATGCATAGTTCTCTGAAAAGTACCTACAGGAGGCATTTTAGCAGCAAAAAATGTTTCCACTGAGTTTAAGTCCCCTAAAAAATAAAGGTTTCTGTATAAAAGATCTCAAAAAGATAAAAGCATTTGAAATGAAGTACATATAAGAAAACACAAAACTCAGGAAATAATTATGATAATTTCAAGATTTATTTAAAAAATTAAAGTATATTTCAGAGTCATGAATAATAAAAATTTGTAGAAGCTACAAGAGTTATTTCAATACAGCTATGACTATGAAACACCATTAAAATAGTTTTGATAAAAATATAGGCGAAATTTATTTTTCATTGCAGTAAATACTTCATTCTTTACTGGTGTAAAACAATGATTTTTTACAGCTTTTTTTCACTCGAGGGAAATTTTAAAAAATTAATTCACTTTGCAGGGCACATTATTTCTCTTGCCTTATCTCTTCAAATGCAAAATTCTATGACAATAATGTGTTATAATGCAATTTTATTAAAAATGTAATATTTCCAAATAGAAATAATTAAATTTAGACTTTATAATCAAGTCATGAAATATATTTTTTGTTCAGGAACCTAATATCTCAGTTTAGTGTTAAATAATTTACAAGTTATTAACATTTTAAAGTGTGAAGTTCTCTAACCTGGATGGTTTGAGTTTTTATATTATTCAACACAACTATTTACAAAGATCTTTAATTTTCTTCATGGCAGAAGAGCATATAAAGAGTAGAACGTCTTGGCAAATTATATAATATATAATTTGCCTATTATAAAATCAATATTACATAATTCAATAGTCCAGGAATCCTACTTTTCAATAGAAAATTAGAGCCTTTTTAAGGCCTTTCCAATCTATTTTCATTTATTAGTTTATTATTAGTATTGTTTATATTATTTATTAGAATATTAATCTATTATTATTTTTTATTAGTTTTCAAGAGCTACATTCCACATGGATTGCAATAGATTAAGCCATGAGTACACAAGTGAAGAAACTTTAGATCTCATGCACCCAGTTTTTAAAATATATATTTTAGCTCATCTATTAACATTATGCCATTGATTTTTGATGGCATTTGACTTTGGATGAGTATCATCAATCTTGCAAGTGAAATGAAATATTTTACTGCAAGCGAAACGAAATATGCAGTGTCTTGTAAAAAGTAAGGCTTTAGAAATTCTTTGAAGGATTTTCAACAAGACTTTTTAAGGGGCCTTAAATACCAAAATGCAAAAAAACAGGCCTTCTTGGGTATTTTAAAGCCGGATGGAGCTTTATATTTGAAAAATTTTCTTTGAATGGCTTTAAAATAGGATTGTACGATGTGTTTATTTTGAGGATTACATCCACCTATTTAATATACTAGATTTCATGAAGAAAATTATATTTCTTAATAGACTAAAAGATGGACATCTCACCACTAAATTTCTTTCTTACAGTTTCAACTCCCATGTCACAGGGAATACTATCAAAACCACAACAGCCCACAATGAAGATTTCTTTTTCCTTTGCTTCATCAAAATACTTTAGCTGCACTGTCTCCAAGTACTGAAATTAAAGTAAATATAGCTATTTTCGAAATTTTTCATCTCATGACACACATAAACTAATTATTAAAATTCTGCCACACCAAAAATACATTATAAGTTTTACCAATCTGACGAAAACATTTACAATTTTTTATAATTATCTACCCTTTTTAATCCAAAGATGCTTTAAAAAAATCTTTTTGAAACAATTTATTTATGATATTTTGTAATAAAAAGCAATATTCAAAATTATTTATATGGATATTACTTGAAATTATTTTTGAACATACTGATCAGAAGTTCAAAACACTAAACCATTGAATTGAAATAAATCTTACGTGATTTAAACTATTCAACATGATTTAAACCTCAAGGCAAACTTGTGCTATTCTTGTGGCACACTAGAGTGCAACCACACACCAGTTGAAAATCATTACACATTACTATGTGAAAATGTGGATTGATTCGTCACTCGTCATTTTTTACAACACGAGGGCTAATTAAACTGATGCAATAACATGAATCTATGGATAGAATGTACTCAATTTGGATAAAAACTCACAATTAAGAGGAATTTATAAGAAAGATGTGTACCTGTGGTTCACCACTGACATCAACACAATGTGTTTTATTCTTGACACACTGCTCGACCATTTTTTCTCCAGTAAATCGATACTAAAAAAGAAAAGCCACATGAAGCAATATTTTAAATACTTAGGATACAGATAAGTAAATATCAGCCATACAATCTGCTTGGGATTGGTTGGGTTTTGTATCACAAGGGCTATACTTGGCCAAATTGCCCCTAACAAATCGCTTAACACATAACATAACAATGGACGTACACATACAAGGAACGTTGTGAAGATGATGCAGAAGAGAAATACACCCAGGGAAGGATGAAGCTGACAGGAATCAAACCTGTGTTACCTACAACTCATGTTGATAGGGCAGTGGGCAATCCACTGAGCCACGAAGACCCTGCTGGGGATGTTACATAATTTCTTAAGGCAGCAAGTGGTTCCTTTTAGGAGTTAGATAAAATTTATGTTCCAAATGATATGCAATCGTCATTATTCTTGATCAAAAGACATGTTTTTGTAGTTTTGATTTCTGCTACTTTAGAAAACTATATTTTTCATTAGCTTGCCCAATGCATATTTGATGAAAAGATTATATCCACATGACAACCACATAGTACAATGGTACCTTGATATACAAGTTTAATTCATCCCATGACCGAGCTCGTAAGTCAAAATGCTCGTATCTCAAATCAATTTTCCCCATTGAAATTAGATTAATTCGTACAAACCTCCAAAAAACCACTCCAATTTTCTTATAATAATGTATTTATAATGAACAAATATTGTAGCTGGAGTTATAGCCTTTATCGAGTCCTGCTTCAGAATAGTACATATTGTAGAAGTAGTGCGATCGTACTTCGTTGTCAAGTCTATTACTCTTTCGCCTTGCTCATGTTATCACTCACTCTTTAATTCCATGGATATTACCTTTTTCCTTTTCTTCCCACTATTCTTTACAATCACCTTCTTTGGACTCATAGTTATATGAAAAATATTAGCTAAATTAACCTGTACCCACCCCGTTTTTAGAATTGACGCATCTGGTCGGAGAAAAGAAAAATGAAAAAAATAATAAGGGACTCGGGCCTCCCGGTGGCAGTTGACAATAAATGTCAAACCAAATTAAGAAATTGATTGATTTTTGTGACAGACGTTAACTGTCATCAGGTGAGGTAAACTGAATGACGTGCAAGACGGGAATCTGAGCGGAGTGGTGGTTGTGAAGTCAAGCTCGTATCTCAAATTCTGGTTCATAACTCAAGGCAAAAAATCGACCTAGTGACGGCTCATATCTCAAAAACTTATATGTTGGGGCACTCATATCTCAAGGTACCACTGTATTATGAAATAATGTAAAAGTGGAAAATTTAAAAAATATTTGCTGCAAAACTACACAAGGATTTTCATAGTGCTAAAAAATCACTGTATGATTTTCAAACAAATAAAGTTTATGTAAATGGTTAAGAATTGTGATACATGTTAACCATATGCTCTATTTCCAAAAATGAAAATTTACAGCTATGTTTTAGTAAAAAAACATCATCAATCAGGTGTTCTTGTGCATTGGTTGCAAATATACTTTTCAAAGCCTGCAGACAAAAACAAATTATTTACATCACTTTCAAGTCTTGATTACAAATTACTGGTGAGCTCATTTTTTGCATGTTTGTTCCAATAAGAGATTAATATTGTCTGAACTTGCATGAAACAGCTCTACTAAGCCATTCTATCATGGAGGAAAAAGTTAAGGAAAAGAAAAAAGCAGAAGGTTCTGGACAGAAGATGCACTCAAACCTCACGGAATTTTTATAAATCACTTATTATGAATTATGGTGGGATGTTCATATATTAATAACGCTTAGCATAATATGCTGAACAAATGTACACACTGATAAAAAATTATTTAATTGCTTCTTGAGAAAATAATGATACTAAAATTAATTAATTGAATAATGAAATTTATTTATAAATGAATCAAATTATTAATGTATTGACTAATTTATCAAATAACAATAGTAAAATATATTTTAATTTTGTTTTCATCTCAGTATCATAAATAATAGCATCAGAACTTTTGCTTAGGTACAGTAAAACTAAAAATCAACAAACAAGGTATTTGGGATATTAGCGTATTGGGAATTTCAAATTTCATTTATTTAAAAGCATCTATAATGCATGAAAAACATATTTAATATGAATGCATGCATCAATGAAATAAAAAATGTAACTGCTTTTACTGAATCTAATTGTTTACTGACAAATAAAGAGATGTCAGTCAGTACAAAATGTTTTGATTTGTGATTCATTTAATTATATGAAAATAATGCATAGTAAGCAGCTCTTTTGTGGTTAACAAGAACCATCTAAAAGACTTCTCTTTTCCAACATATTACCCAGAAATGATTCACTATAACTCATTAATAAAACACATTTGGATGATTACAAAAGTAAAAAATGAAAGAAATTGAAGGAAGTTGATCTAGCCTTGCCAAACATCATTAGCAAGAGGAAAACGCAGTGACTGCACAGTTTGAAGACCTCATGTTAGTGAATAAGAGGAAATAGGTTTAGGTGGGATGAATTTTAGCTTTTTTAGACCAGAATGTGGTTATCTTGAGACTGGTAAAATCCACTAAAACATTTTTCTTCACATGAAGTTTAGATTTCTCCAGAAACACTTAGTGAGTTTTACTTGTGAGTAGAATTTTTCCTGCTTTGTTCGCTCAAACTATGTTTACTGACTGTTTCACTTGCAAGCCAACTGTATTAATTTAATAATTATCATCTGAATGTATGACCTCTCAGGGGCATATCTTCTTTAGGTGTAAGGGTTTCACAAATCCGAGGTACTAGAGTGATCTATTATTTTCCCATGGGGGTCCCTGCTTCTAGTAAACATGGGGTTACGACCCAGGATGCCCAAACAATCTTTCTCTTTCTTTTCGCAATTACTTGACATTGTGTTTGACACAGCTAGGCCAAATATGCCCCTTGTGCCATTAAACCTCAAATAACCAACCAATCAGAATGTATGATCTAAGAACGTGTGAAAAGTGCATAACCTTTTAACTTGAAAGGATAATCCAAGAACCTTTATACAAATACTTCGACTTAAACAATTAGCCTAAATAAATCCTTTTGGGAGAAATTATGTTTTAATAAAGGAGACATGTTAATAAAATATCTGAAAAATTAAAGATATTTATAACATGGTAATTCAGGAGCCAGTTTGTAGACCATGCAGCAAAAATATAATTCAAAGAGTGGCATAACCATGGGGTGGTGGCACAGCATACTAGTTTCAAAAAGGGCAAATTTTCAGAAACATTTACACCAAAAATTTTGTGGTTAACCTAGGAAATTTTTTTTTAATTTTAAGCATAATTTTGTTCTTGGCAGAATTTTCCAGTGGTGTGTGAAGTGATTGCCCATTTATAAACTCCATCTTTAAAGTACAACACATAACCTTTATACTATGGCTGGTACAGCAATTGCATGGTCATAGCATAATAATTAAGTCAGTTGTGCCATAAAGGTTAAGTCAGCAATTCCTAAACTTTCTTCACTAAAATGCAACACCTTTTTTGCAGCCCTGCGCAATACTATTGCTATTCAGAAAAAAAGAAACAAAGCATATTAAAATTCTCTTCTCAAAAACGATGCAAATATATAACCTAACCTTACATTATAGCTGGTACAAAAGTTGTACTTTCATAGCATAAAAATTAATAGTCAGCTGTGGCATAAGAGTTAAAAGTCAACAATTCCTGAACTTTCTTCGCTACATTACACTTCTTTTCATGTAGCCCCTTGCAATCCTATTGCTATGCTTTAGCAAATTAAAACACATTCGAAAACGAAATTATTCTTTAATTTAAAATATAAAGGGATAACCAGTATAATTTGCATGAACATACCAGAGTATAGTCAGAGAACAGCCAGTCATGTAAAGGCTGGTTGGTTTGGGGGTTTTATGGCTCAAGGTCCATATTTGGCCATGCTGTGCCAGACAATACAATATCAAGTAACTGACACAGACACAGTGAAAGCTTTACTGACACAGAAGAGAGAAATACACCCAGGGAGGAATGCATTCGACAGGAATTGCGCCGCCTACAACTCGAAGGTTGCTAGTGCAGTGGATATACCCACTGAACCATGACGGCCTCAGTCATACAAAGGAGGTTCAGAAATAGAACTAAGAAATAATTTTCATTCAGAACAATATTTATAAATTTTGCTACTGTATACTCTGGTTATCTTTGCTACTTTCCCGTTACATCATTCTGAAGGAAAATTGAGTGCATCAAAGGAGCTCAAGCAGATAATAGTATTATTTGATGAACAGATATTAAGAGTTAACTGCAACTCTGCATGATATTTGATAGATTCCTTATGAAGATTCATCGAGTCTTCCAAATCTAACTGAAATAAAATTTATCATATTTGTTTTCTAGCGAATCCCAAATTTAGAAAAGTCAATATTTTTCTCAGGCATTCGAAAGTTACTTTTTACAATCCCTTGTTGGTTTGGGGGTTACAAGATTTTGTAACAAAGCACCGAAAATTATAATAGAAAACATACCGGTCCCACACAGTTAATCAATAACGAGGCACTCTGGCACATCTTTGCAATGGAAGCTTCGTCACTGCAATCTGCTTCAAGTATATCAACATTATCCAATTTCTTATCTAAAAAATAAAGTTATGCTATTTGTAAATATATAAAGATTTTTCAATCCAACGATCGGATGATAAAATAACGAATTTTAATGCTTCGCAAAGGAAGAATTTTGATGCTTCACAAAAGAAGAATTTTAAAATCTAGTACTTACTGATTTCTTTACTAAGTTTCTCGAGGGTGAGTTGCAGTTTTTCTCGATTCCGGCCGGCTACACACCAATGTACATCTGGATTATAAAGAGCGAGTTCTTCAACGACAAATTCTCCAGTGACACCACTGGCACCAAAAACTACGATGTCGTATTTACGCTTATTGTCAGTCATGTTTCATGAAGTGGTTATGAAATAATAGCAAATCTTCGCTCGCGTGAATTCCTTCTGCAACTTGACTGAAATCAGTTCCACAGAGGAGGAAACGAAAACTAACTTAAATCATCTCATTTCAGTTCATACTACTACTCTCTATTTAAAAATATTATCATTTGCGTATATTAAAGAGCTAGAATAGCAAATAATATTCAGTTAGCAATACAGAAAAAGCTGCCTGTTTTTAAAGTGTTAGCTATAAATTAACTTTAGTTAAAACTTTAGCTGAAAACTCTTCACTAACACTTTTGTCTTCCCTTGTACTTCTCAACTCTTCTTAAAGAGTAACAACAATCAAAACAAATGAAAAGTTTTGAATAAGCTTTTTGGTCATTCAAATAAAAAAAATTGTTTAGTTATTTTTTACGATACAAAACATCTTATCAGTTTCTTTTGTTGTGTTCTTTTTTGCATTGCCAGGCAGAATTCCTCATTACAAGTGATTAAGGTGGACAGATCCAGAAATAGATAAGTCTGTTTATCTACTTAAGAATGAACGTTGAAGGTGCACACGAAATGGAATGCGAAGACTTTGGAGATGCCATAGAAATGGACAGAATGAAGGAAAGTATTCTGGACAGCATAGCTGAAAGTGATGGTTATTTTAAAAGCCAGCAAGTCGGCGAAAGCGATTTGACATTCGCTGAGAAACGTGACATTGCAGGCAATCTTTTGGACAAAAACGTACCTTTGTTTCTGCAACGGTACTGGAAATTTATTAAGCTGAAGGATATTTCCTACTTTGGTTCTCCGGACGATTACGAAATAAATTTTTACCTTTCTGAGATTCGTAAACAGAACGATTCTCGAGCGGTACGAACACAAATCAAAAACAGGAGATACGAAGCCATGAAAAAGTTGGTCAATGAAGGATCTTACTTCAGCGATTGCGAAATGAAGAGGCGAAATCCTTTCATGTTCGATAAATTCATTGGTCAGCATCTCACTGAAAAAGAAAGAACTGATGCCTACCGAGAGCAACATAAAGATGAAGGGTACTTCATTTATTCAAATTTTGTGCTAAGTATTCAGATGTTGCTCATTTTAACAAATTTAAGAATGCAAATGTCATGGTGATGTTTATGATTAAGCAAATATGTCAAATTTGTTTTAACTATTTAAAGGCTGTTGTGATGATCGTTTAGTTGAAAAAATGCTTTTTGTGTACAAAATGGACCCCACCGGCCACTACGTCTTGGTGGTAGAGGTCACTGTACAAACGGGTCTTGTTCATTTGGGGGTAGGGATGACTCAGTGGAAGTTATTCCATATTTTGTTTTTTTGGCAAATCTTGCCAAAAGAAAGATACTTTTGTACTATGGATCTCGTCCTTTACAAGTAACATTCCTAACAAACATAGTGACTCAGTGAGTTTGCCCACTATATTAGCAACCTTTGAGTTATAGACTGCACAGGTTTAATTCATCCCTGGGTGCATTTCTCTCTTCTGTGTCAGTAAAGCTTTCCTTGTGTGTGTGTAAGCATATGTCCATTTATTTGACATTAGGTGCAGCTTGGCCAAATATGGCCCTTGTGCCATATGACCCAACCACCTGAGAAATATATATTGTATTTGTCATCAGGTATGGCAATGTGACGAATTTGAATGTAATTCGTAAGCATCCTCTATTGTAAATGGGATAAGGCTCAATCCTATAGCACCAGATGAGCAGACTTTGTGGTGGGAGTAGTTTTTATGGTAGCTTTGTGCAATAAACTTTCATGAGACATGTCAAAACATTTTTCAAATTGGAAGTTTTAATGTATGCCTGTATGAAAGTTAATTTTTGTAATTTTCTAAAAAAACATTTGTGATTTTACCATACCTTGCCCCGAAACTTAAAAAAAATTTAAAAATCCATTGACAAAAATGTGTTGAAAGGATATAAAATTTAGAAATAATTAGACATAAGATTTATTTTCTTTTGCATGTTTGATGTTAAATTTGTGCTTTTTAATCTTTGATATACATCCAGCTTTCATTTGACTCTAAAATATAAAATAGAGTATCTGTAAAAATCACATGAAAATGTATAAATTCTCTTGATTTTTTAATTTTATGAATTTATGTTTTACTATTTTGCCTTATATAATTATTGAAGACTTCCATAAGATGTTAATTATCAAGAATATAAAATTCTCTAAACTCAATTTTTTAGAAAATTAATTTGGTATTTCAAAAATTTTCAATGAATTTTCTGAACTCCTTTTTATATTTCTGTAAATATTTAAAGATGCTTCCAAAATTAAACATTGAAAATGACTTTTTGGAGGTAAAGTATAAAAAATATTCATAACAAAAAATTATAAACTGATCAACTATATATGTGCTATCTTTATTAAACAAATTGAACAGTAAAAATCTACATTTCAGCATTTTATTTCAATTCATTTTTTGTTTTTGTATGTATAGATTGGATTTATAACCAATTTAAATGTTGCATTTAAAAAGTGGTTGTGAAATGAAGGATATACTATTGACTACACAGGTGCACTGTGGAGCCTAATAACAATTTATAAAATTTGGGTAAAGTTTCTGTATGAATTAAGGATTTGAAAATTAAGTATTGCTTAAATTGTGATGGTTTATGAATTAATGAATTTCATTGTGCTTAAAAGGCTGCAGTTTCTCAGATACTTCAAACTGCAAATATTAGTGGATCAGTTGGCTTAGAAATCCGGATTCCACCAAAACTTCAGGGCTGCGATAACCTGATTGGAAGAGTAGCAGATTAGCAACTGGAGGGTTGCGAGTTCGAATCCAACCAAAGACCATCGTGTACAAAGGGGGCTGGTGCATGTTTAAATCTGCCGTGGTTTCTAATGTCCTCATGTAGGCATGGTGTGGTTTTGAGAGTGGGGTGTCGGCTCAGGTGTTAACCTTGTCATCTGACCGGTTCAAAATCACAAGGTGGTTTCCTTGGATCTTTCCCTTGGGGATTGATCCCAGACCATTGCCTGTTGTGTTGCTCCAGTGCGATGTTTATTTAACTACTTACCTATCATTGTGCTTTCAACAATATTTTACAGAAATATGTTTTTATACATTTATATTCTGAATGAAATCAACATTCTTAGTTTTATATTAAATTCATTGCATTTCCATATTGTATTTTAATTCAGATTTAATATTTGACTAATTTCATTTAATGTTTTATGATTTAAATCTTTAGGGCATTTTAATGACAATAAATTGACAGAATTTTGTTCACTTAAGTTGAGATAAAGTAATATATTTTGTTTTATTAAGATATTTTTGATTAACACTGCATTTTGTTTTAAAAGTTTTGCAGGTTTTCTCTTGGGCCAGTTTGAACGAAATGTTGAAAATTCCTTGTTTGAGAAACAAAAAGGCGAAGACGAAGCTTGTATCGAAGAACAAGACAGTGATGAAGAAGAGGAGGAGTCTGAAATAGAATCTGGTAATTAGTCTTTTCATGAGAGATAATTTGAATATTCAGTAATTTAACACTTTTCAAAATTGGCTTTTACAAAGGAGACTCATTCTTTAAAATTGGTTTGAAGTCTATTTTATGTAGGGAGATAGACTGGCCAAGTATTCATTTTAGAAGAAACATTTGTTAAGACACAATACTGACAATTATTTACAATGAAATTTCATCAAAATTAAGACCCATCAAAGTGAGATAAGAGGGTCAATAATAAAGGAGTAAAATCCATCAGAGATTAAAGGCAGCTCACATGTTCCGTCAGTGATTGAAATCTATTCCAATGAATAGCCAGAAGGACAAACAGGAAAAAAGATCCTTGCGTGATACAGGCATTGACCTTGACAGCCCATCTTTATAAAATATTAGACAGTGGGTCTAAAAACTATTGTCTTATATTTACAATAGAGATTTCTGTATTTAGAGATCAATGCTGTAACAAACCACATAAAGTATATAAATGATATGTATAAATGATTTCTTGGTATATTTAATTTTTTGAATGATTTGTTTTATTATTTTGCTTAATTGCAGCTAGACTTGCATGCACATTGTTAGAATTTGATTGTTTGCCACACGCAAGCAAAAATGTTCAGGATCATATACAGAAGTTGGTGTCATTGGGATATTGCTCTATCTGAAGTGTTTCCAAAACCATATATGGTTTCATTTGCCAAATAATACTGGCCATGTTTTAATACACCAGGAGCTAAAACTACTGTGAACATTTGAACCAAGACCTCAAAAATATATTTAGTTAGTGTTGTGTTGAGAGCAGAGTTTTATCAAGAGTTGATTTCTCATTTTTGGTATGAAGGCTGCTGCAGATTATAAGACTAAGAAAAATCAAGAAAATCTGATTGATAAATCTTCAAAATATTTTGAAAAGGATAAATTTTTCTATGAAACTGGTTTTTAAATTTTTCTATCTGAGGGTTTTAAATTTATTTTAACAATCAGAGTAACTTGTTATTGGATATAAAAATGAAAGTATGAAAATCATTAACTTTTAAATCATAGAAATTATCTCAATGCTTTTTAGTAAAATTTAGGTAATATGAAAATAACTTTATTTTAAATGGGGAAAATATATGCACAGTGAGTACAAATACTAATATATATAAGTGAGTGTAAAAAAAAGGTAATTCTTAAGTAAAATGATTGTTCATAATGTATATTTCACTTATTATAGAAAAGGTGGAAAATATTAAAACCAAATCCCCTTTTGAAAGTATATTAAAACTGATTTGTGTTTTCAGAAATAGAAGATGAGCCAAAAAATGTTACTGTCACAGACAAAGAGAAATCAAGATTACGCTCTGAATTCACTTATATCATGTATGAAAATTTCCTTTCTGGTAAAGACAGTGATTTCGATTATGGGTGAGTTGAAACCGGAAGATTATCTTTTAAACTCCTAATTATAACACCCTCTTTTCCCCCTTCCAGGACATTTTTTACTGTCTTGATTTTTATTGACATTGTCTTGTGTTTGCACAGCTTGGCCAAATATGGCCCTTGTGCCATAAAATGCCAACCAACTTATTTATTGAATGTTTTGTTAGAGTTGTAATTTTACATTGAGTGGTATTTTGGTATAGGATGAGTTTGAAATGTATTAGATTTTTATGACGATTATTGTATGCCAATTATCCTGCAAAGAATTACATTTATTTAAAACCAAAAGATTCCATTTAGAATCCTTCAAAGCTCCAGGCAAAAACCATGTACTGTCATTTCTATCATGATTAGTTCAAGAAGTTTCCCTGGCTGACTAGATGAACAGCTGTTGGAAAAAGATTGAAACACCCTGTTTTATTTACACATAGTGCATAGCAGAGCAAATTCAATCTGCATCCCCGATTGTAATGGGTCATCTTAATATTATAAGTAGAAAGACAGGCGGGCTGTGTAGCCCTAGCTCTTTGCCAGCCTGTAACTATCTTACTAATGAATTAAATTGCTATTTTATGATTTTTAATTATTTCATCCACACTTATTATGTATTTAATTATTTTGGTTTGACGGACCCGAAGTACTCTAATGATCTTTTTTATTCCTATGGGATTTGCTGTTTTTAGTTGGGGGGTGCACTCTCTGGATACCCAAGCAATCTTTTCTTACTTTCATCTCACTATGTTCCGCATTCTTTCTTTTTCCCCTTTTGCAACATTTTTTACTTGTGCTTGGTCAAATATGGCCCTTGAGGCATAAAACCTAAAGACAACTAACCTTTTGGTGGCTATAATGATATTCAAAGTAGTTTGACCTTGTTTTCCTCTCTTTAGATTATGTTTACAAACGTTTTCTTCTCCTTCCCTGCTGTGAACACTGTTTTGGCGACAAACTGTTGACCTGAAAAGTAATTCTCTTCTAAACATTTGGAATGTCTGAGACTACTCATGTGACACATTGAATAGGGATGTCTGGTTTGTTTCTTTTCTGATAGAGAATAGAGAAAATGGCTCAAAGAGATTTTGTAAAGATTGGATAAAATAGATTCTGGAAATAGTGAAAGTAGCTATTCTGAAAATGAAGAATATTTCCTGTCTGATGTAGGTAGGAAAAATAGCAGTTTTGATGATGAAGGAGTTAAAACTAGATTTCAACCTCATTTCTGTATGAATAATCCCCAAAGCTGTGTACGTGGGTGCAGCACAGGAGGGCAGCGATCTAAGAAAATAAGTAGTCAATATATGGCATTGACATTGTAGATCAAATGGAATACCCGTATATTGTCAAATCGGAAGAAGAAAAAAACCCGTGTTGGTGTATGCATATATTTTTACAATATTTTAGATATATCTGAGATGTAAATACTTGGATTCTATATAAAGAAGTAAGTGATGGGGGGTGAAGAAGATCCTTAACTGGAGAAATTTCATTCTCCTGCTATGTGAAAAGCTTCCTACTCAATATCTTGCTCCTAGAAATAATAATACAGCTAACGCAAAGGTTTTGACAAAAGCAGTATAAAAGAGATCATCAGAAAATATAAAAATACATGGTACAAAGATCTTGCAAACAAATTTCAAACTAGATTGCAAAATTACAGTATGCTGAAAAGGCACCTCAACAGAAATGAGAAGTACTGATTGCTTCAATGAACAGAAATTAAACTGAATTTAAATAAAACAGATTAAATTGTGACATAAATTTGAATAATGTATCACATCTATTACCTAAAATAACCCTGCTAGTTTAGGCAGTGCTGGTTTGATTCCTCCCTGGGTGTCTTTCTCTCTTCTGTTGTCAGTAAAAACTTCCTTGTGTGTGTATGTCCATTACTTGATGTCTGTTTTGTGTTTGGTGCACCGTGATCAAATATGGTCCTTGTGCCATAAAAAACCAATCAACCTAAAACAATCTGTCTAAATTGATTCGGCTCTATAAGAACATGGGGTCACACTGTCCTCATCCATCATTCTTGATGAGCAACTTCATGCCTTTCTAGTGCTAAAATATGTGTATAAATGTCACATGCTCAAGCAAGTTTTATTTAAAAACATTTTTCCAATGCACCTATCGTTTTGACCTTAACTGGACTATTATCACTTAAAATAAGACCTCACAAAACTCTTCTTGGAGACAAATTCCACAACTTCCTATCTTTTTGTCGCACTACCAATAGTAACTGCATTTCATTTCTTAAAGCCAATGATAAGTGTGCATTTCACTGCTCTTGATCAGCTCTTCATAGCTAAGTGCTTATCCAGATCAAAGAAACTTTTTCAAAATTTCAATCAAATTTACTTTGGGCTGGATTTAACCTAGTGGCAGTCTTCTCAACATAATAAATAGAATTTTAATACCAAAAAAGACTCAGTATATACATTTAGTTCCTTTCTTAATCTGTCTTCCAAATTATTGTGATCCCCATTTACCAAATAGGCCTATTTATCGGGTGCTATATGGTGAATACCAGAGATTGAGGTCTCTTCTGGCCAGGTTCTCCATGACCTCAACACCATCACTATATTACCAGGAAATCTATTGCAAAGTTTGAAAAGAAAAGAATTCTCAAATAACCTATCAGTATCATGGTTATGATCACTTTCTCAGATGCTCCAAAGAAAAATGGCTGAGCGACTGTGTTCCGAAACCTATTGCATTCATTTCATGTTTCAAGAGTTTCATATTTATCTGCAACCTTTTATTTTCTATTGACAACTGTTTCAAGTATAATGATACATTTCTTGTTTTGGAAAATGCTTTACATTTTAATGTTTAATTTTCCGTGTTCTTTATTTGACGCTCCTGTTTCTTTATTCAGTTCTGTTGACCATAATACAGATTATGATCCTTTGCAAGGAGACTTGGATGCTGAAGACAAGTATTTTGATGATGATACATCTGAAGAAAATTGACCCTTTTTCATTTTTGTACTATTTTTTGTAAATATTGTTAATTTAGATTTTTATTAAAGCTGTGCCTTTGGCATTTGTATTTTTTATATTGTTAGTGTAATTTTTGTATTCTGCAAAACATCTTTTGTACACAAATTTCACTCATTTTTCACGTACAAAAATCTCCTCAATTTTTAAATTCATAATTTATTAGAGAGTGATCTGGATTTTAAATTGTTTTCTTAATAATTGTGTTATAGAATATTTTTTTTCTAAGAGTTCAAAACACATTTTGAAGTACACATCTGTCAGAATCTCTCAATTTTAAAGAATGCAAATCTGGTACAATTTTCTTTTGTCATGTAAAAGTATATCTTAAAAGTAATATTGACGAATTATTGCTTATGAGAAGTATTAAAACAAATGAGTTATTTTGCTCAGGTAGTGTTTGGTTAAATAGTAAAATTGTACAAATTCTTGATGTTTTATATAACGATAATTCATTTTACCGAGAGAGTTATAGTTCTGTTCATCATATAATTTATTTTTAGATTTAACTTTTACATGTGCAATATTTTTAAGATACAATACCTATATCATAAATCTTTTGCTACATTTATTGTGATTTAATATAATGCAAAAATAAATATACAGTGCCCCAGTCAATAAATTCAGCCCCTTAATGTAATTCTAACCCATACAATTTCATAGTTAGAATCACTAAATTAGAATCACTAAAATTTAGTTAACTAAATCAACGCCATTGTTTTTTACAGTTATATGCTTTTTACTGTTGCTTATAACAGTTATGCTTTTTACTGTTGCTTATAAAATTCAGCATTTTTTATGACATTGTCTAGTAAAGTAGCAAATGAGTAAAAAAGAATTGAGGTCGTAAGCATAATTCAGTAACTCTGATATTGTGCTTTGGGGGATAAGAAGAAAGGGCATTATGCAGAACAAAGCAATGTAGTGAGGACCAATAAAAATATATTGAACAAAAACAAATTATGTTGGTTTTTTCCTACTTGGTCTAGGGGCCATCGTGATTCAGTGGGTATGGGCCCTTGCACCACAAAACCAACCTCTGCTGTTTGCAAACTTAAAATTCATCGGACGACAAGTAAAAATGAGGGATTTGTCGAAACGAGCAATTATCGAGGTGTTACTGTGTTCGTTTCTCACAATTCCTCTGTGACTGTTCCATTAAAAGTTTTAGAAGGGAGACAGAAAAGGGTGAGGAGGCTTCAAGGTTGACTGCTGACACACAGTGAAATGTTGTAAGTAATTGAAAAGACAAGACTAGCAGTACTAGTCGTGTATCATGTCGCGAACCGCACTTGAAACTCGTGAGTTATTTAGAATTGAAATTCATGGAATGCAGTTTGATGTCTCGTTGTAAGTATGCAGTTTAATAAAGTCTTGTTGCTTTCTGAGATTCTGGATGTACATTTTCGGCTTTTGTGCCCAACATGACCTGATACAAAGGCTATAAAAGCATTCATAAGAATTTGCATCTCAGGTCGGAATCAATAGTTTATGCATGTGATTTGATATTTCTGAATGCATTTTCTTATCTATATAAAAATAAAAAGGAAATATATATAGCATCTTCTTATTAAAAAGTGATGGAAAAATTATTTTGATATTTTTGTGAAAGGTTTTTGTTCTGGTATTAGCGATCTTATTCTTGGTATTAGCCCTTTTCTCTCGTTTGTTTTGGAAATTTTCCCTTCTCTTGTATTTGTAATTCACCGTCACCTATGATAACCCTTTTCCCCATGTAGTTTGTGGTAAAGGTTGCCACCCAGCTCAGAACCTTCAGGTTGTACCAAAGTTTCTTCAGGTGGTAACTCTAGACATAAGTCATTGGTTAGATAAGAGGAGGGGATTCATTAAGTCTTCTCTCAAGGCAGTTGGTGCAAGTGAAAAAATATTTTGTTTATAATTCAAGGGCTGCCACAGTCGACTGTTTGTTACTATTGTTTCAACCTAGATAACTAGGGGTATCCTTTTAAGCAAAATCGATTTAAAGTTACTAATTTCAAAATTTTGGCAACTTTTGAAAATTCATCAAAGGTCAACGAAAATTTAGTCCTTTCAAAACTTAGATGGGAAAAAAACGTTTTTTGGATTTTTTTAATGGAGAAAGGTTTGCAAGGGATGCTAATTTTGAAGTTTTGGCACCAAGTCGGGGCAAACATGAAAGACCAACATTGGAATTTTGCTAGATTGTCACTAAAACCTTACTAAGAAAATTAGTTTTTAATTTTAAAATTTAGATTTCTTGGCTAGATTTTCAATGTCTTTCATATTTAATTAACACATTTTGTATCTGAGCAACTAAAATAGGGTTTAAGAGAAGACTGCTACTATTTAAAATGTACGCTACTATTTCACAAGTGCTTTGACTGCTAGCCCTGTAATTGGTTTGAAGCTTATGAAGTCAGTTTTAATTGTATTCGTATTTTAAGAAAATATTTCTCTTTTGAATATTTAAATTTGCAATACAGTGTCTTCATGAAGTCTTGTTCTGTTAACTGTTGGACTACTTAATTGACAGGTTTGAAAATGCATAAAAATGAAAATATATCCAATCTTCGAAAAAACTTTTGATATATGGAGATGAGTAAATATATCTTTTCATGTGGAGCGCACATCTTTATATGATTACTAGAACAGAAGAAATTGGATAGAAGAAAATTATTTGTTTTCATTTTATAAAATAATTTGGTATTGAAATTTTGAGTGCTATAAAAATTTAGTTTTGTACAAATGGGGTGCAACACAAAATTTCAGACTCTAAATGGAAAAGGAACTATGCACTGAAAATTGCTAATTTCCACTGAATCTGAAATTTTATATCCACAAATTTCAATAAAATTTCCAATTTAAATTTCATAAGAAAATTTTGGAAGGACAGCATATTTCAAAAATTCGGTGCCCTTCTATTTGACAATGCAAAGATTAACTAAAATTGATGTTTATCAGTAAAAGCTTGATATTTTTTATCAAATCATATAAATTTTATGATTGAGTAAAATCATCAAGAAATGAACATCCACACAAGCAAAGTTTTTCTGTGGAATAGAACAGAAGAGAAAATTTATATATTTCATAACTGGGAAGGAAAAATATTTATAATTCGCTTAATTCACCACTAGATGGCACTGTAATAGATGTTTCATAAAGTTTTCGCAAAAGCAGGTATAAAAATTCGATCGATAGATGGCAGCAGGATCTGGTTTGATTTTGTTGAACTTGGAAATGCTATTTCAAAATGTAATTGTTTCAAACAATTTCTCCTTTTATGTTAAAAGAGAATGGGGGAAAATATTTTTTAAAACCTGTAAAAGCATGTGAACTTTTGATGAGTTTGAAAGAAATATTTTTCCTGTTAAACTTAAAAACCGTTCAAGGTGATTTAAGGTCTGTTTTTAAAACACCATTTTCTTAATCAGTGCACATTTGAAAACTTACATTCATCCGACCATTTTTCGAAAACAAGTGTTTTCTCAAGAAAACACAGGAATTAAACCGATAAATTTTTACAATAGATATATAACAGCGATTACATTGATCAATGTAATCGCTTAGTTATATAATGTTTCGGAAAACGTACATAAAATCTGAAAAATAGAATTAGAAATTAATTAGAAAAATATTAGATTATTTAAAAAACATTTGACTCAGTGGTGAATTTTTAGATAAAATTACAGAAAAGGCAGATGATCGAACAAATTCCCGAAGAGAAATTTTCATACACGAAAGCAAAACTTTCAAAAATCAAGATAATACTAAATATATTTCGAATGCAAAAAAAGCGGGGTCGCCGTGGCTCGGTGGGTATTCCCGCTACGTTAGCAACCAACGAGTTGTAGACGGCGCAGGTTCGTTTCCTGTATGCATTCCTCTCTTCTGTGTTAGTAAAATTTTTTTCGATCGGAAAATAGGGCCCTTGCTTCATAAAAATCCAACTAACCCCGAAAGTAAAACAAAAATATTTTGTTACACTAAGAAAACTTTAAATAAATCCTTTTATGCAAACTCTCATGGGCACACATCTCCTTTAGGTGTATACGGGCTTCAAGGACCCGAGGAACTCTAGTGATCTTTTCTTTTCCCATAGGGTTTACTGTCTTTACTTAACATGGGGATGGGGTCCTGGGACACCCAAGCGATCTTTTTCTTCTTTCATCCCACTACTTTATTCCCTAATCCCTTTTTCCCCTTTTACGACAGTTTTTACTTGACATTGTCTTGTATTTGGCGTAGTTTGATCACATATGGCCCTTGCGCCTTAAAACTCAAAACCAATCAACCAACCAACCATTTACGTAAGCTTGGTTGCACATGTTAATACGAACCATATGCATGAAATCAAAAAGTGATTGTCCAAAATTAATAATTTGTATCAACTGATTGGAAAGTAAACCGTTAAAAAATAAATTATATTCAACAGGCATTTTTATTCAAAGCAACATCTTTACCGGCCCTCCATTACTTTGCTTGTTGAAATAAATTATTTCAACAAGCCAGGTAATGGAGGGCCGGTACATGCACATTCTTTGTAACATGATTTGAACAGAAAATTGCATGATGTGTAAATTTTGTGAGTATTACTTCTTAATACAATACCAATAGTCAAGTGAAATGAGACATTTTCATTACTTAGCGGTATAAAATATGTCACTATAAAATAATAAACTTTACGCCGTCAAGCTATTGTTTAGTGTTGATGTGTAACAATGCCTCACATGACGTGTTCTACTGTGTTGTACATAACAGTACTGTATTGTACTAGGATTGCATTCAAGAGTTCGTTCCTTTCTAAGCCAGAGATCTACGGCACCCTTGATATATTTCTAGTTTTAAAAACAATCTTTTATAAATTATTGAGGTAATTCAATCGGCACCACACCGTTGGAAAACGTAAAATGTCTGAAGATATGTCAATTACGAAGTTGAAACGAATATACGGAAAATGAAATTGAATCGATCATTTCCGATTACGACGATTCAATTCCGATAGGAACCTGAGAGAGAGAAGACTAAACCACACTGACTTTTTGAAGTGAATATGGCTTTAAAATCGTAACAGCACTGGGGTGGCATGCATGAAAAGTCGAGCGTTACAACTGATTTGTCTTATGATTTCAGAATTAGAAGAAACATCTGAAATAAATACAGCGTCGTGTAGACAAAGGATGTCTGTACCTGACATGACCTTCGAACCGAGTGCTCAGACGCACTGAATTCGGGAAGGGGGTTCTCAATATGTCGAAATTCTACGGTACTGGGCGAGCTTTGGGCCAATGTAACTTTGAATTGCGTAGAACGAGGACTGCGTAAGTAGTGTGATTCGAAAGCTACCGAACAATCACAGGCCTTTAATCAATGAATTATCCTTCGATATTAATATCAAACCGCACTTTAATCGTTGAAACTGTACATTAATTGTCGTATAATCACACACGCAATAAACAATCGTTCAAACTTCCTATGTCTGCGCCATTTATTCCAAAATCCAACATGAGGCCCCAGTAATCACAACCTGCCAATTTTTTAAAAACCCAATTGCGCCTTAATTATACCACAACTATCAGTTCTTATCACTTTGGCTCTGTTATAAAACGCGTCGTATGGATAAGCTTAAACCAAATGTAATAACTTCCTGTTCGAGCTGCGAATTTAAATGAGCCGTAAAAGTAACAGATGTAAACAACCAAAATCAATTTCGCAGTATTTAAAACTTGCTGCTTAACCTGCTCTTAATACACTTATTGGATGCATCCCAAACGGAAAGAACAACGCTCACCAATCTCATTCCTTCTCAAAGCATTCTTGCATATAAGTGGAGCATTAGAGAGTGAAATAGGTTTGGTTAAGGTTAATTTGAATCACCCATTCCGCTATCCATATTTGAGCAATTAGTGAGAACCAGTTCACTGACCAACCAAACACCCCAAAGCGTGATTCCTCGTGTAATTAATTAATGTTATGTACTCTTCAGTGGCCCGTCTTGGTGGGAGCTCGCATCCAGACTAACCTCGGTGGTTAATGGGAGACTAATCACAAGCAAGGCGTGGAGGAATCCGCGCGCAACCTTTACTTCTCCCGTTCTGGGAAATTAAGTACCACATTGAGTCGGTGTGTATACACACATCGCAACACTCAATCGCACAGGGCTCGCGCAAATAACGAATTAAAATTCCCTCCGAGTTCCTCCTTTTTTGTTCATTGTTATCGGAGTATTCTCTCCCTGGGTAATTGCTAGGAATTCTTCTGGACCACTTTGCAAGAGGTTCTGTTTTCAGTTCGCGAACAGGCCCGGACCCCCGCAGACCTGCTAATAGAGAGCTTTTCCCTTTTCTCAAACCGTGTTCGACCACCGTAGCGAGCCGAGAAGGAAAGCATAAAAATAAAGTCCAGCCACCTGAAAACTGCCATTGATTGAGAGGCACGGGAGGGGGGGGGGGGACGGAAAGGGGGTGCTCCAGGGGAGCCCTCAACACTTCTTTAAGGGTTTTAAAGCTGTCTGTCTATTAGGTTTAAACGCTTCTGATGATGTTAGATAGTGTTGAAGGTTTTGGAGCCAAGATTTCTCGCCAAGACGGTCTTTCCTTTCCGAGTTCTGAACGACCCTGGATTCTCTTCACGACAGTCCGACCACCTGATCGTCCTTCTTTGCTGGATTATAAAGATAATTTATCTGCAGCCCGAACGACTGAAAGGAAAAACTAATTTAATTCGATCCATCGACTGTTAAATTAATTAACGTCGCACTGGAGCAATGCAACGGGCTATTGGCGACGGTCAGGAATCAATCCCGAAGGGAAAGAACCCAGGATGATACCACATAATTTTGAACCACTGACGAGGACAACACCTGAACTGGCACCCCACTCTCCAAACTTCCACATCTAGCAAACGTGAGGACATTTGAGGTCACGAAAGATTTAATGAGCACCAGACCCCATGCACACGAGGATCATTTGTTGAAACGAGTTTCGAACTCGCAAATCCATCGACAGAGCCATGCGACTAATTTTCACGCGTAAGCCGACGCCAATACAATGGTACTAATTTGTATATTTTATTTAATTATCTTCATATTAAATTGGGTCTCGGCAGCCCGGTTGGCAAAGTAGCGTATTAACAATCGGAGGATTGCGAATTCCAAACTAGGTCCAGCCAAAGATTATTGTGCACATGGGGGCTGCTGCCCGTTAAATCTGTCGTGTCCTCAAATGTCGTCACGTTGGCCGTGGTGTGTAAGTTTGGAGAGTGGGGTGCCAGCTCAGGTGTGACCTCGTCATCTGACCGTGGTTCAAAATTACGTGGTGTCCTTGGATTCTTTCTTTCGGGTTTGATCCCGGACCGTCGCTAATAGCCTGTTGTGTTGCTCCAGTGCGACGTTAATTAATTACCTACCTATTGAAAGGCGGGCATCAAATGAAACGATCAATTGAAACCGTCAGTAGAAATAAAGTAGCTTGTAGTACACGGCTGATTAATTTTATTACTCACTTTCTTCGATCTATTTCTCATTGCAGTGCAATTTATAACGTTCACTTTCGTTGCTCATTGTATTTAAATTTTCGTTTTTACATCACACGGCATGTAAAAACGAAAGGGGATATTGAGGCGCATTATGTAGGTAACGAATAAAAGTCATTCGAAAAAGGACTTGAGCGTCAATAACAGGACTCTTGGAATCAGTGGCGTAGTTATGGGAGAGAGCATCAGTGGTCCTGAACACCAGTATCTAAGGGAAGGCATTTCAGAAATATTTATTAAAAAGTGGTGAAATGTTCTTGGTAAAATGTTACAATTTTTAAATATTTCGCCTTGTTATTTAACTATTGGCGTATGAAGTGAACGTGCTTTTAAGCACTCCATCTTTAGAATACGGCTTAAAAGTAAATTTTTTTGTTGTTCTCGGAATCGTGTTGTTGTACAGAAAAGGAATATACAAATTATTAAAATTATCTCTCGCAAACGTATGGAGAGCGCAAAGCATCACGGGAACTCCATTTTTTACTTTGTCCTGAAGACTCATTAACGGAAGTCACTTACAAAGCTCCTCCCTTCTGCTAGTCTTTATACATACTTAATAATTAATCGCAAAAATAATAATATTGGGAATATTAATATATTGAACGAACTTATATGTAATTATGGCATGGCTGAGTGGGTGTTGATTCTCATAGCCATATGCAGATGTTAACTGGCTTAATGAATAACGAACCAGGCAAAAACAGTAAATTTAATAAAAATCCATCAAAAATTAAATAAATATAACAAGCTGACTAGTTTACCATCGTAGTGTCTTTTCTAAAAAAGCTCAACATGAAAGCTAATAAATAACAATCGTCCTTTTTTTACAGCCAGCACGACTGAAAGAAAACTAATTTAATTTGATCCAATGACAGATCCTATTTTTCTCACGTAAGTCGATGCCACTACAATGGAACTAATTAGTATATTTTAACCTAATTATCTTCATATTAAAAGAGGGTCGCGGTGGCCCGGTTGGAAGAGTAACGGATTAGTAACCGGAGGGTTGCGAGTTCAAAGACCATCGTGTTCGAAGGGGCTGGTGCACGTTAAATCTGTCGTGGCCTCAAATGTCTTGACGTTGGTGTGGTGTGGAAGTTTGGAGAGTGGGGGGCGGTGCCAGCTGAAGTGTTGACCTCCTCTTCTGACTGTTCAAAATTACGAGGCATTGTCCTGGGATCTTTTCCTTCGGGATTGATCTCGAACCGCCGCCAATAGCGCGCTGTGTTGTTCAAGTGCGACGTTAATTGAACTACGCAACGTCCTTTTTAGCTATATTTTATAGACCTTTTATTTTATTTGCAGCCAGCACGTGCAGTACGAAAACCAATTTAATTTAACTCACTGACAGTCACACGACTGATTATCGCACGTAACCCGATGCCACCACAATGGTACTAATGAGTATATTTGATCCTAATTATCTTCAGGTAGGTAGGTGGGTATTTTTTTTAACGTCGCACTGGAGTGGGCTATTGGCGACGGTCCGGAATCAAACCTGAAGGGAAAGACCCGAAGACGACACGTAATTTCGAACCTTGGTCAGATGACGAGGTCACACCTGAACTGGCACCCCACTCTCCAAGCTTCCCCACCACGCCAACGTGAGGACATTTGAGGCCAAGAAAGATTTAATGTGCACCAGTCTCCTTCATACACGACGGTCTTTGGTTGGATACGAACTCCAACGCCGGTTGCTAATCCGTTACGCTTCCAACCGGGCTATGGCGGCACCCTAATTATCTTCATATTAAATGCGTATATTTTGCTTTTGATGGTGCGGCCTTATTTGCCACAGGTTCAATGCCTCGCTGGGTGTATTTTTCTCTTCATAAACTTCTCTTGTGTGTGTATGACCATTGCTTGATGTTGTCTGTCTTGTGTGTGTATGACCATTGCTTGATGTTGTCTGTCTTGTGTGTGTATGACCATTGCTTGATGTTGTCTGTCTTGTGTGTATGACCATTGCTTGATGTTGTCTGTCTTGTGTGTGACCATTGCTTGATGTTGTCTGTCTTGTGTGTATGACCATTGCTTGATGTTGTCTGTCTTGTGTGTATGACCATTGCTTGATGTTGTCTGTCTTGTGTGTGTATGACCATTGCTTGATGTTGTCTGTCTTGTGTGTATGACCATTGCTTGATGTTGTCTGTCTTGTGTGTGTATGACCATTGCTTGATGTTGTCTGTCTTGTGTCTGGAACAGCATGGCCAAATATGGCCCTCAAATGTCTTGACGTGACTCCATGAAACCCAAGCAACCAACCCAGGTTCCAAAACGTCTAACTTCACCTGTGGTTGGGATCAAACCAAGTTCTAGAAGAGCCTTGGCGAGTGTTTCGAAGGCATCGTCGTTCAGTTGGGCAGAAAGGTTGCCAAGCCTGGCGCACCTGGTCGCCCCATTCACCGCTGAGTAGGGTTTTGTGCCCATGGTGTCGAGAGGTGATGTTTTGACAAGGGGCCACGCCTCTCAACGGGGCAATTTTCTGCTCAAACGCCACCTTAGGTAAATAAATGCCACGAGTATACACAACTGCTTTTTAAAACTACCCGGAATCCGCAGACAATTGAAAAGGACCTCTCTGAACCCCTGCAGCAGCCCCCCCCCCTTTCTTCGCCGTCAGGACAGGGGCCCCCTGCTCTTGAGGTTTATTCGCCTGTCAACAGTTCTTACAATTCCCGTGAGTTGTTAAAAGTCTGCCTCGAGCTGAAGCGTGCGTCCACCGGAAGGAGCTGACTTGTGGGATGGGGGGATGTTTTGGATCCTGATGACCGAGATCGAAACGTGAACTCTGGGAAATGCAGGACATTACTCGGATATTAGGAGGCGATTATGGCGAGTTCGAGTCCAACGAAAGCGTCGTGTATATAGGGGACTGGTACACTTTAAATCTGTCGTGGCTTCAAATATCCTCATGTTGGCGTGGTGTGGAAGTTTGGAGAGTGAGGTGCCAGCTCAGGTGTGACCTCGTCATCCGACCATGGTTCAAATTTACGTGGTGTTGTCCTCAAATCTTCGGGGTTGATCCCAGACTGTCGCCACTTGCCCGTTGTGTTGCTTCAGTGCGACGTTAATTAAATACCTACCGATTCCAGTCCGTCCGGATGCAATTCCTTTTGGATGGCCAGAGAAGAAGTGTATGGGTAAAAACACTGCAGGGGGAACTTTCAGAATGGCCGGAATCCCGTTGGTTGGTTGAATTGGGGTTTATGGCGCAAGGGGGTATGTTTGACAGACTACATCAAGTAATGGACATACAGAAGGTAGGTAGTTGAATCAATGTCGTACAGAAGCAACACAACGTTCCATAATCACGAGCTGTTGTCTTCGGATTTTCCCCGGATTGATCACTGACCGTCGCCAATAGCCCGTTGCGTTGCTCCAGTGCAATGTTAATTAACTACCTGAACGACGCGGAATCCTCTCCATGACAGCTGAAATGTTTTTTGTTTGAGGTTTTCACCCTCTTGGCGTTTGTCCCGACGAGGTATCTCGTCGTTAAACTGACCAGATCTTGATGGACGATATATATTGTATTGATAAGAAAGTTGACCGGACCTCGATGTCGTCATAATTAAAAAAAACCGAAAATATCTTGATGACGATATATCGTCATTAGCAAGATTGATCATGTCTTGATTGACGAGATACCTCGTCGAAACCACTTGAAGGATTAAACGAAGTCACTTCTATCCTGCCGTGTTACTTATGAGGTAGGTGGGTAGTTGAGTTAACGTCGCACTAGAACAACACGACGGGCTATTGACGGTCCGTGATCAATACCGAAGGGAAAGATCAAAGGACAATACATCGTTATTTTGAGCCACGATCAGATGACGAGATCACACCTGAACTGGCACTCCACTCTTCAAACTTCCCGACCGCGTTAACGAGAGGACATTCTAGACCACGACAGATTTAACACTTTGGCAGCCTCCACGTACAGGACGATCTTTGGTTGTATCGAGTCTAGAACTCGCAACCCTCCGCTTCCTAACTAGGAAATTCAGGAAAATTGCTAGGTTTTTAAGGGAAAATGTTTTCTAACTCCGGTCCGTTTCCAGGAAGTATATGGAGTTGTCCTCGGATCTTTCCCTTTGGGAGTGATCCCGGATCATCGCCAATAGCCCGTCGTGTTGCTCCAGTGCGACGTTAATTAAATAACTACCAACTAACCAGGAAGTATATGGTTAAAAACTGCATGGGGGAACTTTCAGAAGGGTTGAAATTCCATTTGCAATTGTAAATTTTTTATATATGAGAGTAACATGATAAATTAGTTCTCACACGTGCTACTGGTGACGGTGCTGGAGCAATCCCAAAGGGAAAGATCAGAGGACAACACCAAGTAATTTGAACCACGGTCAGATGACGAGGCAACACCTGAACTGGCACCCCACTCTCCAAACTTCCACACCATGCCAACGTGAGGACATGTGAGGACTGCGACAGATTTTAACGTGCACCAGCCCTTTTTGTACATCAAGGTCTTTGGTTGGATTCGAACTCGCAACCCTCCGGTTGCTAATCCGTAACTCTTCCAACGGTGCTACCGCGTCCCAAGAGAAAATGGAGATACCTTGCTTTTGCAGTAATCTGACGATTTGTTGATTGATGCAAAGAGAACGCTGCCAGAAATATGACCTTTAGACATTAATTAAATAAATGTAGTCGCCTCCATAGGAGCGCCTCTGCTTCTTGTGCATGACAAAAGACCGAAATTGGTAGATCTCCGAAAAACCACTCCGGTGCATCAAACACACACGCGAATGGATTCCTCCGAAATTGCCCCGACGCAGGAAAGAAAGGAAGCAAAAGCAGAGGAGGACCCTAACGACATTACGTCGCAAGAAATCGGGAGAAGAAAAGAAGCAGCGATTCCGTTGGAAGAGAGGCGTGAAATCGGAGGGGCAGGGAGGGGCCACCCCCCGGCCGGGCCATTTTGTCCGCGGCGGGGGTCCAACTGGGAAGGCCCCCCCCCCACGATCATCGGAGAAGTCTTCATCTTCTGACCACCAGTTAATCGCTACACAATCGGCTCCTCCCCCTCCGCCCGCTGTCACTCGCAACCGCAGCGGGGATTTTCCACCAGGGGGCGCTTTTTTGTACACACTGTCTCTGCGGACGTGTTCCTGGGGCTTTGGATTCGGAATCAATTTTCCTCTACGAGGAGCGAAAGTAGTTTGTTTTGTGAGCAAAACCCGTCTCCTGTATGTGTGAACTGTAAACAAAGGAAATTGGCATTTTGTGTTTTTTAAATACGAAAGACGGGAGACTCAATAAAAAAGCAAACCTTTAAGATAATTATGTGTAAATATATTTTGCAGAAAACGAAAAGGGAGGTAAGTATACTGGTTTGAATTAACCCTCCAAGTGATTTCGAAGAGATATCTCGTCCATCACGATCTGATCAATTTTGCCAATAACGAGATATATCGTCACCATGATATTGCTGAAATTTTTTATGATGACGAGATCAAGATCTGGTCAGTTTTCTCATGACGAGATTCCTCGTCGAGACAACCACCAGTGGGTTAAATCACCATCAAACCAAGAGTCTGAAATACCGGTCTAATTAGCCACATGTGTAGTAAAAATACTAACCGTAGAAGTACGTACTAAAATTCAGAGCAAACCTTTAACATTAGCAACAAGCCTCGGCACACTATTGGATTGATTGATTTCGGGCTTTTTTGGCTCAAGAGCCGTATTCCGCTAAGCTGTAAAGCCCTTGTCATTGCAGTAGCTTTAAATATTCGCAGATTATCTGTTTCCTTGGTGCTATGGTTCACAAGTAATTTGTTTGGATACAGCTAGTCCTCAACGTATTCACAGATTCCGTAGTATCGTATCACAGATCCTTCAAGGATTCCAGGCTCAATTAGCAAGATTTCGCAAATCCTGCAAGGATTCTATGGTAAATTGACAAGGTTTCGCACATCATTCAAGAATTCTAGCATCCATTGGCAAGCTTTCGCAAAGCCTTCAAGGATTTCAGGATTTCTCGACAAGGTTTCAAAGATTCTCCAAAGATTTCATAATCAATTGGCAAGGTTTGCATATCCTCCACGAATTCCAGGATCAATTGGCAAGGTTTCTCGGATCCTTCAAAGATTCCATCATCAATTGGTAATGTTTTCCAAACCCTTCAGGGAATCCAGGATCAATTGACAAGGTCTCAAAGATCCTCCATGGATTTCAGGATCAATTGGCAAGGTTTCAAAGATTCTCAAAAGATTTCAGAATCAGTTGGCAAGGTTTCTCGGATCCTTCAAGGATTCCAGGATCAATTGACAAGGTTTTGCAGATTCTCTAAGGATCCCAGAATCAATTGGCAAGATATTGCAGATCCTCCAAAGATTCCATCATCAATTGGCAAGGTTTCACAAACCCTTCAAGGATTCCAGGATCAATTGGCAAGGTCTCAAAGATCCTCCATGGATTTTAGGATAAATTGGCAAGGTTTATCAGATACTCCAAACTGCAAGGATTAGCGGACCAATTGGCTTAGTCCGGATTCCACCAAAACTTCTCGGATCGAAGAGGAGTCGGTGTTCCAATTTCCGAGGAAAAGATATCAGGATTTCGTAAGATGTAAAACTAGATAAAAAATAAGGTACATTTTGATTTACTAAAACATCCAATCGGATGTCGATCAAATTTCGATATTTCCCCCCGCCGCTGGGCAAGTGGTCAAGGGGCATCGAGAAAGCTGTAAATTACGTTTCGAAATTTACAGTCGTGGAATATATTTTCTCGACTTCTGATTCGTGGCTTAAATCAGCAGTACGAAAAAGACCTTATCTAACAAGATGCGGTGGAAAATCCCAGCCTAAGTAGGATATATTTGCAAAATTGCTGGAGGATACGGGAGATAACCAGTGGATTTGCTCAGTGGAGTTTATCTGATTGGTCAGTCGACCTGATATGGGGAAAGGATTTAGGGAGCAAATACATGACCTTTTACATCTCCTCTCCATAAAAATGTTTACCCTTCGGGAATTCTTTCCCTTAAATGTCCCCTAACAGTATGGTGTTATGAGCATGATGGAATGTTATGCATTGGAGTTTTATGATCGGGTAGTAAGAGGTAATTTAATGCAAATTGGATCGAGTAAAGGATGTTAAATGCAAATAGGTCTTCAAGCCAAGAACGACTTAGCCTCCTGAGGGGTTCGCTCGCATAATTCCATCTTTCACTTCGTTTTGGCCATGTTTGGAGTTTCACCTAATTGTGGCGTTGACCAGACTATCATATAACCATTGAAAGAAACCATGGATTATTTCAACCTGTAGATGTGGTTATTCAGTCATTATGTGTGTTGTGGGGTAAAAGCAACACTACATTACTCGAAAATCTCGCAAAACCCAGAGGGTTAAGACCCATGAAGTTTATACGGAAGTAAATAGTTTTTCAACTTGCACCAAGTTCACGGCTTCATCTGAGCATTTTGCTTTCTGTATCGGGGTCGCTAGGGAGGATTTCTTAACTTTCTTAGGGAATTTACACACATCTATCCTAATTTACACACATCTATCCTTTCTGCAGTCTTTTCTGCATGACTTCCAACATGTTTTCATCGCGGCTGTCGTGGCACAGTGGGTATGTCCACTGTGCTAGCAACCTTTGAGTTGTGCAGATTCGATTCCTGCCAGGTGCATTCCTCCCTGGGTGTATTTCTCTCTTCTGTGTCAATAAAACTTTCATTGTGTGTGTCTATTACTTGGTGCTGTATGTCTTGTGCCAGACGCATTCCTCCCTGGGTGTATTTCTCTCTTCTGTGTCAATTAAACTTTCATTGTGTATGTCTATTACTTGGTGTTGTATGTCTTGTGCCAGATGTATTCCTCCCTGGGTGTATTTCTCTCTTCTGTGTCAATTAAACTTTCATCGTGTGGGTCTATTACTTGATGTTGTATGTCTTGTGCCAGACGCATTCCTCCCTGGGTGTATTTCTCTCTTCTGTGTCAATTAAACTTCCATCGTGTGTGTCTATTACTTGATGTTGTATGTCTTGTGCCAGACGCATTCCTCCCTGGGTGTATTTCTCTCTTCTGTGTCAATTAAACTTTCATCGTGTGGGTCTATTACTTGGTGTTGTATGTCTTGTGCCAGACGCATTCCTCCCTGGGTGTATTTCTCTCTTCTGTGTCAATTAAACTTCCATCGTGTGTGTCTATTACTTGATGTTGTATGTCTTGTGCCAGACGCATTCCTCCCTGGGTGTATTTCTCTCTTCTGTGTCAATTAAACTTCCATCGTGTGTGTCTATTACTTGATGTTGTATGTCTTGTGCCAGACGCATTCCTCCCTGGGTGTATTTCTCTCTTCTGTGTCAATTGAACTTCCATCGTGTGTGTCTATTACTTGATGTTATATGTCTTGTGCCAGACGCATTCCTCCCTGGGTGTATTTCTCTCTTCTGTGTCAATTAAACTTCCATCGTGTGTGTCTATTACTTGATGTTGTATGTCTTGTGCCAGACGCATTCCTCCCTGGGTGTATTTCTCTCTTCTGTGTCAATTAAACTTCCATCGTGTGTGTCTATTACTTGGTGTTGTATGTCTTGTGCCAGACGCATTCCTCCCTGGGTGTATTTCTCTCTTCTGTGTCAATTAAACTTTCATTGTGTATGTCTATTACTTGGTGTTGTATGTCTTGTGCCAGATGTATTCCTCCCTGGGTGTATTTCTCTCTTCTGTGTCAATTAAACTTTCATCGTGTGGGTCTATTACTTGATGTTGTATGTCTTGTGCCAGACGCATTCCTCCCTGGGTGTATTTCTCTCTTCTGTGTCAATTAAACTTCCATCGTGTGTGTCTATTACTTGATGTTGTATGTCTTGTGCCAGACGCATTCCTCCCTGGGTGTATTTCTCTCTTCTGTGTCAATTAAACTTCCATCGTGTGTGTCTATTACTTGATGTTGTATGTCTTGTGCCAGACGCATTCCTCCCTGGGTGTATTTCTCTCTTCTGTGTCAATTAAACTTCCATCGTGTGTGTCTATTACTTGATGTTATATGTCTTGTGCCAGACGCATTCCTCCCTGGGTGTATTTCTCTCTTCTGTGTCAATTAAACTTCCATCGTGTGTGTCTATTACTTGATGTTGTATGTCTTGTGCCAGACGCATTCCTCCCTGGGTGTATTTCTCTCTTCTGTGTCAATTAAACTTCCATCGTGTGTGTCTATTACTTGATGTTATATGTCTTGTGCCAGACGCATTCCTCCCTGGGTGTATTTCTCTCTTCTGTGTCAATTAAACTTCCATCGTGTGTGTCTATTACTTGATGTTATATGTCTTGTGCCAGACGCATTCCTCCCTGGGTGTATTTCTCTCTTCTGTGTCAATTAAACTTCCATCGTGTGTGTCTATTACTTGATGTTGTATGTCTTGTGCCTGGCGCAGCATGGACAAATATGACCTTGAGCCATAAAACGATCAAAACCAACCTGTTTTGACCTTGACCAATGGGCCGCGGTAGCGTAATTGCTAGAGTGGCGGATTTTCAACCGGAGGGTTGCAAGTTCGAAACTCGATCCCACCAAAGACCCTCGTGTTTGTGGGAGCTGGTGCACGTTAAGTGCGTCCTGGCCTCAAGTATCCTCACGTTGGCGTGGTGTGGAAGCTTGGAGAGTGGGGCTCCAGCTCAGGTGTGACCTCGTCATCTGACCGTGTTTCGAAATGAAGAGGTGTTGTCGGATCTTTCTCTTCCGGATTAATCCCGGACAGTCACTTATAGCCCATTGGGTCGCTCCAATGTGACGTAAATTCAAATACCTACTCACCTATCTACCTTCTTGAACCAACAGAATCTTTCCTAGGATTATTTCAACCAATAAATGCGGTTATTCAGTCATTACGTTAATCGGCCCAATGAGTCCAAAAATTTTGTAAACTGACTTCATTGCATAAATAGGGCTGTCTAATGTCGGAACGTAACGCGTGGAGAAATCATCGGTCATAGTCTGTGACTTCAGTTAGTAAATACGTATAAAGAGAGAGAGAGAGAAAATGGCGTCATCCCCCTCTCGGATTTTCAGCGGCATAGCTGCACGAATTCGGAGCATTTTAATAGCACTCTAAATTTTAATACCAAAATATTTAGTTATATAAAAACAAAAAAATTACTTTTACCCCTTTGCTTCTACTAATCATAAGCAATGTGTTCTCTACATGAAAAAATATATTTACGCATACATCATGCCCCGTCCTGAGGGGCCCCGGTAGCCCGGTCGGAAGTGTAACGGATTAGCAACCGTAGGGATCCAACCAAAGATCGTCGTGTACAAAGATGGCTGGTGCACGTTAATCTGTCGGGGCCTCAAATGTCCTCACGTTGGCGTGGTGTGGAAGTTTGGGGTGCCAGCTCAGGTGTGATCTCGTCATCTGACCGTGGTTCAAAATTACTTGGTGTTGTCCTCGGATCTTTCCTTTCCGGGGATGATCCCTGACCGTTGTCAATAGTAGCCCGTTGTGTTACTCCAATGCGACGTTAATTAAATACCTACCTACCCTATACAGAGTGTTTCGAAAATATCTGGCCAAATTTTAAAGGGTTGTACAGGGGCCCAAAATAAACATTTATAGAGAGGATGTACATTCATCGAGGACGGACAAACATCCATGTCTTACCCCGGATTCGAACCAGGAACATTTGAATCCAAAAGCAACATTCTGACCACTGAACAACCTTTGAGCAGCTCGTCCCCTTCCGTTCGCAGCCCCGACTGAGCATACATGGGAGCTCCGAATACATGCCGTTGAAAATCCGAGCGGAGAATGACGCCTTACGCCGCAGAACCAATGTTATTGACTGACCAAAACAGCGCTCTCTATCACCTAAACTCGGTATTTCCGGACACACATTCTTTGACAAAAAATGTTTATTTTGGGCCCCTCTACCTCTCCTTACAATTTAGCCAGATATTTTCGAAACACCCTAAACATGTGGAAAGAATGCTTTGGAGGTATTAATAGGTAGGTAAGTATTTTAATTAACGTCGCACTGGGGCAACACAACGGACTGTTGGTGACAGTCCGGGATCAAACCCGAAGGGAAAGACCCGAATACCACACCATGTCATTTTGAACCATGGTTAGATGACGAGGTCACACCTGAGCTGGCACCCCACTCTCCAAACTTCCAGCTTTGGAGGGATATACCGCACGAGTCACTGACTTAAGCGATTTCTGCGCCCAGTTTTCTTAAATTTGAAAAATGGTAGGTAGATATTTTAATTAACGTCACACTGGAGCAACACAACAGGCTATTGATCCGGGATCAAACCCGAAGGGGGAAAATCCGAGGACAACACTACGTAATTTTGAACCACGGTCAGATGACGAGGTCACACCTGAGCTGGCACCCCACACTCTAGACTTCCACACCACGCCAACGTGAGGACATTTGAGGCCCCGACAGATTAAATGTGCACCAGCCCCTTTCTACACGACGGCCTTTGGTTGGATTCGAACTCGCAACCCTACGGTTGCTAATCTGTTACTCTTCCAACCGGGCTACCGGGGTCCTAGAAAAACGGAGCTCATGTGGTTTCTGCATCAATCAATACTAACTACTCAAACTAACTAATAACTAACTAATCAATACTAACTGGTAAAATCAATACTACACTACTCTGAAATCTCGTGAAGCTCACTGAGCTAGAGTGACAAATTATCCCCTGAATTATTATCTGAAAAGTTCTGCACTTTTCAGACTAGCCCCAAATGAACATTATCTTGGGAAATATGTCGCCAAGTATGCCAACCCTTCCGCGCAGTGTGTCGTTCGCGGGGGGCGTGGGAGGTTAAATCGAACTTTGACACAACAATTACGAGCTGATAGTAATCTTCACACTTCCCTGACACGCTTTGTCTCTCTGCCCTCCCTTCCCTCCTTCGCTCACCTGAAAAGAATTTAGGAAATTGGTATGAATTAAATCGTTTTCCGTCTGCCCCCATGGGAGGACCACAATGCGAGGAAGGCGATGGAACGTCAGATGTGGAGCTTTAGCTTCAGATAGCTTCCTTTTTTTTCGTTTCAGCTTTTCTAGAGCACAGGTTCGGGGGAGAATCTGTCGTGGTTCTGCGGAAGATTGTTTGCAGAATAAAGTAGGAGGAGGGTAAGATTCAGTCGTCCTAAAGGAATGTTAACTTGTGGTTTATCTTCGAGCGAAAACCACCTTATAATGCTCAGTCTGATGCAAAAACGTGTTCCAAACTGTCCCCAGTTCTAGGCAAAACCCATTTGTTTTTCGAACTTTAATCTTCATTTCCCCTTGGAGTAATAGGGTTCTTTTGTACTGACGAGGTATTTTGTCGTTAGCAAAATTGACCAGGTCTTGGATGAGATATCTCGTCGAAACCACTTGGAGGGTTAAGGTAGGTAGGTAGGCATTTAATTAACGTCACACTGGAGCAACACTACGGGCTATTGGTGGCGGTCAGGGATCATCCCTCGAGGGGAAAGATCGAGGACAACACCACGTAATTTTGAACCACAGTCAGATGACGAGGTCACATCTCCAAACTTCAACACCACGCCAACGTGAGGACATTTGAAGCCTCGGCAGATTTAACGTGCATCAGCCCCTTTGTACACGGCGGACTTTGATTGTATTCGAACTCGCAACCCACCGGTTGCTAGCCGTAACTCTTTCAACCGGGCTACCGCGGTTCTGGAGGGTTAAGGAATGTATTCGTAGAGTGACTTGAATTTCATCTTTCTTTTAAATGATGCAGGGCCGCGGTAGCCCAGTTGGAGGAGTAACGGTTGGTTGGTTTGCTCGGGTTTTATGGCGCAGGGGCCATATTTTGGAGGAGCAACGAATTAGCAACCATAGGATTGCGAGTTCGAAACGAGATCCAACCAAAGAACCCCGTGTTCTCAGGGGCTGGTGCACTTTGAATCTGTCGTGTCCTCAAATGTCCTCACGTTATTGTGGTGCGGATGTTTGGAGAATGGGGTGCCAGCATAGGTGACCGTGATTACAAATTACGAGGCGTTGTTCTTGGATCTTTCCCTTTGGGATGTATCCCAGACCATCTGCTATAGACCATTGTGTTGTTCCAGTGCGACGTAAATTCAACTACCCGTTTAGCTGCCTCTTTTGTGTGGTTGGTTTGGTTTTATGACACGTTCCATAAGCTGACATTTCGACACTATCTTGAATCATTCCCTGGCGTCTGATGACAACGAATATTCAACAAGCTACACAGCAGAAATAAATTTTATACGCTGAAATAAAAATTGGGTGCGAAAATTTAATAATAGCATTTTTGTTCTATTTCAATTTAATAAATTGAAATAGAAAACTAATTTTATTCCTCAGTCACAGCTATAATAATCATTTTGTCATTTCATTATATATAATAATCATAAATATTTTCAAAATAAATGATTTGCCTTTGGAATCTGAAAGCAGTATGCAAAAATCTCTGAATATATCTACATGGAAACTATTTTGTACATTGTCGCTCAAAAGTCACTAGACCATTTAAAAATAGAATAACTCTTTTATATTTTAAATATTCACATTTGTTTTTATAAACAATAAATATACTTCTTGGAAATTATTTTTAATTACTTTTGTAGATTATGTCCTTCAAATGGCACCATTTTGTTCTTGACAGTGGCGGTTCTTTCTAAAGTGTGCTTCATCACCTCTCGTAATGTTTCTTGGCTTATTCCTTCAATTTCTTCACGGATGTTGGCCTTCAATTGATGGATGCTCCGAGGTTTGTTACGGTATACTCTTTCTTTTAGCTATCCCCACAAGAAAAAGTCTGGAGCCGTAAGGTCAGGTGAGCGTGGAGGCCAATTGAATTCAGTTTCGTGAAATTATCCGCCGTCCAAAATTTTGTCTTACGAGCTCCATCGTCAAATGAGCTGTATGGGGGAGTAGCCCCATATTTCTGCCACCATACCTCTGGTGTGTTCTTAACTGCCGAATGACGACTGTAACTCTTATAGGGACAGGACAATTGACCGTTGATTTTGTAGATAAAATTGGATTATTTTTACTCGCTGCTCTGTTGTGAATTTCTCCATATCTATTTTCCAAGGTTTACATATAAATAATATGAAAAAATTAATAGCAAAAAGTTACATTTTAAAATGGTCTAGTGACTTTTGAGCCACCCTGTATGATAGAGTAGTTCAATGAATGGACTGTTCTCTTAATGTCATGCAATTGATGAAGTGAGCGTCAAGGCTTAAATCACGTTATAATGATGTTTTTAAACCGTCGCGTCGGTGAGTGTCGATTTCTCCATTGCCATTTATCTTAGACGTATTAAGGCAAACTTTCCCTCTCATAAAGGTATAAAATAAACTTTGATATAGATAACCAGATGAAAACTTTATTCAAAATTGGTAGTAAAAATTTTAAAAACTTTTAAAACAATAATTAATAACGACTTAGAAACAACGTCAAAGCAAAAAATGCTTCAGCAATCTAAAAGATAATTAATGACCATTTCTGTGGAACAGAGACATCCACCATCATCAGGACAGAATTTTCGGTACAAATCTTTGCTCCACCGAAATGGCCATTGGCGATCTTGCATTGGCTAAGCATTTTTCTGCATTGACGCGTTGTTTATAATCGTTATTGGTCATTGTTTCTAAAGTATTTACTATCAAACTCTGATATATTGTATTAAAGTTATTTGTTTTTCAAGGTTGCTCTCAAGTCTACAGCAAATCATCTTTGAGATTGATCTGAAATAATTAGCGTCAGAGTTATTCCAAAATGACTCAAGATATATCATCAGGACAGAAGTTTGGGTACAAGTCTCTGCTAAACCGAAATGGTCATTGACGATCTTTTGCATTGACTAAGCATTTTTCTGCATTGACGCGTTGTTTATAAACGTTATTGGTCATTGTTTCTAAAGTATTTACTATCAAACTATGATAAATTTTATTAAAGTTACTTTTTTTTCAAGGTTGCTCTCAAGTCTACAGGAAATCCTCTTAGAGATTGTTCTGCAATAATTAGCGTCAGAGTTATTCCAAAGTGACTCAAGATTTAATGATGCCGTCGTTTTCAATGGTGTCTTGTCAACTTTTACATTGTGCTGAAGTCCATTTAGAGTATGCTATCTGGTATTTATAAAATATCAGCCGGATAAAGAGAATTTAAAGCTGTCCACAGGGCCAATGAATGTCAAGGTTCGATCTCGTCGAATACTAAGACAAGATATGAAATATTTTTTTTTCTTTATTGGCTACAAAAAACTAATGCAACAAGTGGGTAGACATACCAACTCCTCAAAGAATGTAATATACCCATCTGCGGTTTCTGTTACAGCTAACCAAATATTCAAGATCATCATGACCTCTGACTCGTGCTTTATTAAATACTCATATATTCAGTGACCAGCATTTGACAACTGGTAGGTCCTTTCTTATCAAACTGGCACTTTATGAGGTCCATATGAAAGGAAAAGGAAGGACCCCCATTTTTACAGAAAATGCCACTGCTGGACACCCCGGACAGATGACGTTATTGTAGCGTGACAGTTGTCAAAACTAGTATTCCTGGTTCTTTAGAGAAGTGCTTTAAAAGCCATAATGTCGCGCACAGAAGCTGAAAGCTGGTGGACAGGGCTTGCTCAACCTTCTGGACATCTTTTGTGTAGATGGTGGGACACCAACTGTTCGAGTCGCACCATTCCATTATATTTCTGAGCTTGTGGTGTAGTTGCATCTGTAGATTCTTTGAGCGACTCTAAACAATTTATAGAATGAGAATCCTAAAAGCAGACTCGTGGTTAGGGTTCAGAGGCATTATCTGTTGATAATGGTTTTACTATGATAAAGCTTTTCTGACCCAAAAAGAGTTTTTCCGTGTCAGAGCAAAAAGGATTAAATCAAAATGGCTACTTCTCAGAATCTTAATTGGAGAATACTTAACTCTTTCTCACAAATATTCAGAAATATATTTTTAAGTATATATTTAGATTCATAGATTTCTTTAGTTTTGATTGTAAGCATATTATATTATTATTTTTAAATAAATGATGCGGTTTTTAGTTGGATTGTTCCGAACTCGCTACCCTGTTTTATTGGCGAGGTAGGTAGGTATTTTATTTAATGTCGTACTGGAGCAACGGTCCAGGATCATCCCCCAAGGGAAAGATCTGGATTTTATTGGCGAAGTGCTGAAATAGTATTCGAAAAACGAGCCAACTGTCGTAACGTTCAGAATACGTACAGGAAAGCAGTGTTACCGCAGAAACCATACATATAGTTTGACTGAAAATGCCTTTCATAAAATGAAGCATTGAGAAATAAAAATAAGATGAGAAATGCAAAAAAATCAATTGTCTCTAGATAAATTTACAGCTATTTTTATAAACTGGATAGAGTAATTTTCGAGCGTGCATCAAAAATGTATTTCTTCGACTACATTTCAAACGCCTCCTTCTCTGCTGTGCAAGTAAACTAACACCAGATGTCTCCCACAAAAGAAGGAAATGCGAAGTTTCATAAAATAAATGTCAGTTCCTAAATGGGCTTTTCGAGCAAAGAATGTAGGCAGAAGAGGCAGAAAAAAGACGCCTTAAGTTGCCTTCTAAATGCCATTTATTTCATCCCGTCCTCTCCTCCCCTCTTCGAGAAAAAAAAAAGAACAGTAACCTGAGTTAACGCATGCGCAAAGGTCAAGATCCTGTCACTCAAAGCGAGGTCCGAGACTTGGAAAAAATAATACAATCGTTTAGCGTTGAAATCTTTGTAAACGTTGGACAACAGTTCGTTCTTTTTCTGCTGAACATTTTCCTTTTTTACGCTTTACGCTCTTTTCATTTCAGTTCGTAACGATGGCAGCTAAATAAAACCCGCTGTCTCTCTTGCTAGTTTTAAAGAATTTGTCGAATTTATCTCTAGTGCTCTTTCTTTTCTTTTTCTTTCTTCCAAGTTCTCTTTTCCATGCAGAGTTTAGCTGTTTTTTTTTCTTTTTCCGAAATTATTAGAGTTCCGTGTTTATTTTACTATGTTTGGATTAGCTATGTTTCTGATATTTTGTTACGTGTTAAGTATAATGAACTGTGAAATTGTCTGTTTCAGTGATAGAAGCGAGGTTCTTCGTCACTTAGATGTGTGACGTAAACGTATCTTTGCAACAATTTTATAGCTGTTAAACTGTTTCGAATCAGTTCAGTTGAATTCCGGATGACCTCTGAGAGCTTTATTATAGTTTGATCTGGTAAATAGACAGCACTTGGTTTGGTTGGTGAATAGACAGCACTTGAATCCTTTACTTCTATTTTGCCTTCTGGGGCACATCTTCTTAAGGTGTGTACGGGCATAACAACCCCGAGGTACCCGAGTGATCTGTCCTCCCTTCTGTTTCACACTGGCCTACCCATCTATCTTTTACTTTCTTTCCTACCTAGTTGCTGTCTTATGTTTGGGGTATCTTCGCCAAATATGGCCCATGCGCCATAACGCCCAAAACCAAACAAGTAGACTTGAATGATTCAGAAAAGTGAAGGGGCTGTCGTGGCTCAGTGGGTATGCCCAATGCGCTAGAAACCTTCGAGTTGTAGGTGGCGCAGGTTCGATTCCTGTCAGGTGCATTCCTCCCTGGGTGTATTTCTCTTTTCTATGTCAGTAAAGCTTTCATTGTGTGTCTGTCTATTACTTGATATTATGTCTTGATTGGCGCAGCATGGTCAAATATGTCCCTTGCGCCATAAAACCCCCAAAACCAACCAACCTTTACTCCTATTGGTTTTTCAAAGTCAGCCTGACTGCAGTGCGGCTCACAGGAGAAAGCATAGACGTGACATATGAGCAGACTGAGCATTGCTATTGAGAGGAACTTCAAAAAGTGTGATCAACATGTAGACTAGCAGTCACGTGACTGCTCTGTGAAAAATGACTTGGTTGACCGATTTGGTACCTTATCGCCTCGTTTGGCGATGTAACATCTTATGATAGTGTAGGTGTATGAATCTGCATTTATATAGAGTGGCAACAAAAGTGGTGAAATCGGCAGTCTACCACCATCAGATGATCAATCAATGGATCAATCAGATGATGAATCAATATATGGGCGTCTTTTCCCGTCCGGTGAACCAATCAGATGATGAATGCTAGGATCCACCCAGCATACCAAAGAAGTTTGAGGGTCACGTTACTACTAGTTTTGGTCACATGATCTCGGGCACAAGGTTACCATTGCTCTGTGTAGTTTTATATTTCCTCTATGGGAGAAAGCAGTTGAGTGAAGTGATTTTGGATGAGTCTATTAGTTAAATTAGGGGATTGCTGGTAGCAAACGCTGCCACATTTAGCATTTTTAGCGTGAATTCTTGTTCAAAGTTTATTGCTCGGTGACGAAAGCGATAGCAGTGATAACGAGTTGGCCGGGGAAAAATAATGTATTCGCATAAATGGATTTTATGCCTCGAAATGAAATAAAATAATTCAAAATTATGCAAAAGTATATCATTTACTATTACTGGTGTTAAATCTTATTTCAAATAAATTGTATGGCAAAAAGCACATCTCAGTCATGTTACATCAATTAAATTCTGACCGTCTACAATTTTATCTCATTCTCCTTTTTAAAAAGCGATTCGGCATTTTTGACGCTAAACCTATTTTCGCCCTCGCTCATATTTTAACATATACTAGCTGAATTACACGGCGATGTTCGGGTTGAATTCTTTATAATTCATCGTAATTTATATTCAATATTATTCCTATGGATATTTCGAATTGTTTTTAGCCCCCTGAAGACCCAGGACAAATCGAACGGGGTTAATATATAGCCTATGTGCCCGCAGAATTCTGCAGGATGAATGTACCAAATTGATTGTGAATTGGTCTGACATTGATCGTATAAATATGCAATGTTATTCTTATGAGGATTTCGAATTGTCTATAACCGCTTGTACCATATCGACGATAAAAAAGACAACTTTCTATAAAAATAATCTTATATTATTATAAAAATTTACATTCCAATAATAAAGCTACAGTTTAAGAATTTACAGACGGATACATAAACGATATGGTACTGAGCGATTTTCAGCGCAACCACACCCATCTGTGATTGCACCATACTCTTAAGATTCTAAAAAAATCCAAGGTCATCTTGAGAGGCGACTCCTGTAGATATTACTCTGACGTCATCTTCACAGCCAGACCGGGAGAGAGCGCCCCCTAGCAAGTGCTCTGTCCAGGATGACGGGGTATTACACCCCTCTGCACACCCAAGACAAATAGAACTGGGGTTAATATATAGCCTAGGTTACCCTCAAGGTTCCAAAGTATAAGTGTATCAAATATGGTGTGGATTGGTCAATCGGTGTAGATTTGTATCGAGAACAGACAGACAGATGCCAACTATGCTTTATATGTATAGATACGTCTTTAAAATCGGAACAATACTGGGGGCGTGTATGGAAAGTTTAGCATTACAACTGTTTTACCTTATGATTTCAGAGCTAGAAGAAATATCCAGGAGATAACAATAGCGTTGTGTAGACAAAGGATGTCCGTACCTGACATGACCTTTGGACCGAGTGGGCAGGCGCACTGAGCTCGGGGAGGTGGACCACATTCGAAATTCACATTTGAATGTCATCCGAAAGCTACTGGACTATGCTACAATTGATAATGAACAATAACAATCTCACAACAACAATTAATATCAAACTGCACTTTAATCGTTCAAACTGTAAATTAATTGTTGAATATTCACAATAAACAGTCGTTCAAACTTCCTATGTCTGCTCCATTTAATCCACAATCCAATTCAGGCCCGAGTCAAAACTTACGGTTTGTATCCTCGACACACCTACCAAATTTCTTTTCTACTCTGTTTCTGTCTTCCAGTTACTTTCTGTACTTGTACTACTGAAGAATTTCATTAGAGTGGCGAGTTTTTCTGTGTAGGTTTAGCAATATCAAGCAGCCTCCATAGTTCAAATCAGACATATTTAAACTAATCGGAAAAATTAGCAAATAATGGTTATCAAATAACAGATTTCTGCACATACTTATCCATATTTAAAAGCCTGGAAAAGTAATTTTGCTTTGGGAATTCTAAACTCTATATACTTACATAACCCACAAATGTTTAGACCAAATGATTTTGTAGGTAGTCATGTATTCAATTAACGTCGCACTGGAGCAACACAACAGACGGTCCGGGATCAAACTCCAAGATCCGAGGACAATACCACGTAATTTTGAACCACGGTCAGATGACGAGGTCACACCTGAGCTGGCACCTCACTCACCAAACTTCCACATCACGTATATTGGCTTTGGAAATTGATAAATTTGATATATAGAGGTTATTTTATGCATATCAATTTGTAACGGATGTTATTCCTAATAGAATGAATCCCGGACCCATTAGCCCATTGTGTTGCTCCAGTGTGACATTAATTAAAATACTTACCTAATAGAATGATATTTTCGAATATGTTCTATGAACTATGCACAAAGTGGTAGGTTATGCGAATATCTAGTGCAGTGTTATCTAGTCATTAATAAGAGAGAGTAATGGTAATTAATTAGAATCGCACTGGAATAACACTACGGGCTATTGGTGACTGTCCGGGATCAAACCCCAAGGAAAAGATCCGAGGACAACATCATTCGAATCATGTTCAAACGAGGAGGTCAACACCAGAGCTGGCATTCCATTCTCCAAACTTAAACAGCACGCCAAAACAAGAGATAGATTTTCTCAGGGTTAAAGAAACAATGGTCCGCAGTCACAATATTTTGATGTCCTTCCACGGTCCTCAGTACCGAAAATCGATCGCTCCCAGTGATAAACAAGTCTTCTCCGCCAATCGACAGCCGGCATTCAATTAGACGACAATACTTTCACCCGAAGTCAACCACTTCCCGACAGAGGAGACACCGAACAAAACAAAGCACGGAGGAAGGAATCCTCATTCCACTTATCTAATCCCAGGCACTTTGCGGTCGAGGCGGCATTACGCTGAAAGCTAATAGATCACAAGTAGCGACAACAACAGGAGGAACGACGCTAAATGAAATTTATATGAGCGCCCCCCCCCAAACAAAAAAAACCCGCAAATAGAGCGACCCCTCTCCATGACCACACCGGCGAGGGATGCAACCGTCTCCCTCGACTCTTCATCAATTGACTTCTGCGCCGGATGCAGATTTCTTCGCCATTACCATATTATTTTCCCATCTACCCTGAAGAACCCGGTCTCCTAATCGCTGGTCTCTCTCTCTTCTGCAGACAGGGTCGCATTCACATAAATCATTCGGGGGTGGGGAGTCGTTACTCAATGAAATGAAATGTAGTGTACTCTTTTATTTCGGTAAACCCCGTGGGGAAGAAAGAAGGATGGGTTGCCAGGTTTGGCAGATGATCCATGTCTATCACTTTCAAGTTAATTGGTGTATATGATTTCCTCCCTTGGTGATGCACACGCGTGGACATGTTCTCCGACGTGGAAGGCACTAACCTACTTTGAGGATGTTACAGAATGTTTTTTGTGTCTAATGGCGTTGGGCCCCTATAGGATCATTATCCTTGAGTCCTAAATGTTCCCACACGAAGGACAAGAAAAGTATAAGTAGACGGTACAAACAAAACAACACAGACTCTACAAACAAAACAATACAAATAGACTGTATAAACAAAACATTACAAACAGATTGAACAAACACAACAATACAAATAGACTGTGAAAACGATACAATACACACACAAGACACAAACAAAAGAATACAAATATATAATACAAAAAACAATATAAACTATACAAACAAAACAATACAAATAGTGTGCTAACGAAACAACACAAATAGACTGTACGAACAAAACAACACAAATAGACCGTACAAACAAAACAACACAAATAGACTGAACAAACAAAACAATACAAATAAACTGTACAAACGATACAATTCACATACAGGAAACAAAATAATACAAAAATATGATACAAAAACAATATAGACTATACAAACAAACAAGACAAATAGAGTGTACTGATGAAACAATACAAATAGACTGTGGAAGCAAGAATACAATAAAACAATACGAATAGACTGTACGAACAAAGCAATACAAATATACTGCACAAACAAAATACTTGTAATACAAAGATTAAAAACTGAAGGGGGTACCATATGGATGGAACAGACAACGAAAAGCATTCTTTTACACGTTTGTAGTGATTTGTAAAACGCATCAGTATAGAACTTTGAGGTACACGTTTTCATCAAATAGCTTCAACTAGGAGATTTTACATCACATGATTATCGTATAACTGAAATTCCAAGCAGAGCTAATACATCTCACAACCTTATTTAATAAGTGCCATTGGAATTTCTGTCATGATAATCGGTGATGTAGAACGACTTTATCTCTTAGCTGAAGCTATTTGCTGAAAATGTGTACTTCAAAGTTCTAAAACTGATGCGTTTTTCAAATCGTCCCCAAACCTGTAAAAGAATGCGTTTCAACGATCAGGCGTTTCCAGGGGAAAACTTAAATTTGACAATGTAATCACTTCCTGACAATATGTGTGTTTCACCTTGGTGACTACTTATTCGTGCTAATCAACAACTCCAACGGTTCCACATAAGTTCATTTACTTTGGGTAAAAACAATGTCTTACAATCAATGAAGGAATGTGTTTCCCTGCATCCGAAAACATGGTACATTCTCATGTAGCAGGTGAGTAAATTTTTTGCGTTTGCAATTGCCTCCGATGTTAAAGTTATAAAGAAGGATGGCTGCCTTTGTACAGTGTTTGATGTGGAAAAAAATGGACTTAGTCTGGCCAAGTTTTGTGAGTATGGCGATTCCATAGACATGATTCTTCGGGACAGGCTAGTTTACGGAATTCAATACCACAAGTTTCGTAAAAATTTATGCTAATTTAAATGCCATTTTCATGGATTTTTCAGGTTTCTTGGTCATTTTAAGGATTTTTTTTGCAATTTTGAGTCACATTATTTATCAAATTTTGTTGTTTTCCAGGGTAAGGGCATTTTTGAATGAAATTCCCAAGTTATATAATCGTCTTCTCGTCCCTTGGGCATAACAGTTGATGAATGTTCGTTTTTACCTGGCAGACAAAAGTAATCTACGGGTCACGTTACTACTAGTTTTGGTCACATGATCCTAGGCACATAAAAAGGTTACCATTGCTCACTCTACTTTTATACTTCTACGTGCTAGAAGTCAGCTGCTGCAGGCGGCACATGTATCTTTCGGTATCTTCCTGGTGATTCCTGTATCTTTCGTAGATGCATTTTTACCTATTCTCTCTGCAGTAAAAACTATATTTCCATGTGTGTTTGTACTTTTACTCGACAGAAAAACATAGGTTTGGCACAGATCTGGTTCTTGCTCCATAAAAAAACAACCATCATTAGAGACTGGCGTAGATATTTTTAAGCTAATCTACTAAATTCCAACTGTATATTATGGAATCAATGGACATTCAATTTTTCTATTGATTTTGTGAGTGGCCAAAGCGCCTTCACGTGGACCAATCAAATGATGAATGTTCGTTTCTACCAGACGAACTAAAGTAGTCTAATGGTCAACTGTCTACAGGTTTTGGTCACATGATCCTGGGCACATAAAAAGGTTACCATTTCCTCTATGGGCTGTGTTGTAATTCATCAGGATTTAAAAATCCACTTGAGTAAATGCAACGTTTGATCACAGACAAGTTCGGCTGATGCATTCTTTTGCATATTTTGGTGTTTTCCAGCGAAAGGGCACCGTTCATAAGTCTTATTTATGGGATTTTTTCTCAGTGGTGTATCAGCGTGCCATAAAACAGCACATCATAAAGCATATTACCACAAGAGCCTCTTTGCTGCACTTTGTCCACTTCGAAAACCCATGCAAGGAATCACATCATTAACCAAAGTGCAAAAGACTGGCACGTCGTCAAGCGTAGTTCCACACAATGGTGCATCACAGGACAACATCACCATCATTGTAGTGACAGTAAATGGGGTCGGTTCGAACGAGGACAACGAGGACTTCGTCACCACACCGAGTGCGATATGACACCGCTCTCCCACCACAACTAGCACGCTAATTCGTTTTCTTAATTTAATAAGCCCCCTGTGACATTCGACACTCCTCGTCGCGATATCCGGAGATTAGAACAAGTGGCCGTTCGTCGGGAGGGGTGTCCGAGCAAGCGTGTCGGACAACCCCCCCCCCCTTCCGAGTACGGGTCTCGCGGGGACAGATGCCCCCTTCCCCCACGCGTGGCGACGCTTTTACGCAACACTGCCCACGCGAGATGGGAAAAGTTTACCAAATGGCTTACGAAATGACTTTTTTGGGGGGTTGGGCTGGTTTTTTGAGTCGATGGCAACACCACCGAAACGTTCGGAAGGAATCCCATACACCGATTAACTGTCCTTTGGCTTGAATAGAATTTCTCAAATCAGTCCAGAACATTGGTTCTTATAGATTAGAAGGGCCGCGGTGGCCCGGTTGGAAGAGTAACGGACTAGCAACCGAAGGGTTGCGAGTTCGAATCCAGCCAAACACCGTCGTGTACAAAGGGGGCTGGTGCACGTTAAATCTGTCGTGGCCTCAAATGTCCTCACGTTGGCGTGGTGTGGAAGTTTGGAGAGTGGGGTGCCAGCTCAGGTGTTGCCTCGTCATCTGACCGTGGTTCAAAATTACGTGGTGTTGTCCTCGGATCTTTCCCTTTGGGATTGATCCCGGACCGTCACCAATAGCCCGTTGTGTTGCTCTAGTGTGACGTTAATTGAAATAAAAATAAAAAAAAAATAAAATATAGATTAGAGAAAGTTAAATTGCGTTTTGTTCATCGGCACAGAATTAACGTCAGAAATGACGTAGGACCAGAAATTAAGGGAAGAAAAGCTGCTGGTAATCGCTCTCTTTGAACTGCATGGGCTAGGCAGCCAGGTTGGAAGAGTAGCCGTTTAGCAATCGGAGGATCGCGAGTTCGAATCCAACCAAAGACCGTCGTGTATAGAGGGGGCTGGTGCATGTTAAAATCTGCCGCGGCATCAAACGTCATCACGATGGCGAGGTGTGGAAGCTTGGAGGGTTGGGTGCCACACACACAGCTGAGGTACTTTACTCTTCATCAGACCGAGGTTCAAAATCACGTGGTATTGTCCTCGGTTCTATCCCTATCGGATTGATCTCGGACCGTCGAAAAAAGCCCGTTGTGTTGCTCCAGTGCGATGTTAATTCATTACCAATTACCACCTTGACGTTTGGGAGCAATTCCATACACAGATTAAGCCTCCAAGTGGTTTCGATGAATACATCTCGTCCATCAAGATCTGATCAATTTTGCTAATGACGAGATATCTTGTCATCTCTATATATTTACTGCCAACAATAACGAGATCAAGATCTGGTCAGTATTCTTCTAATGACGACATATTTCGTCAATCAAGATCGGCTCATTTTTGATTACGACAAGACACTTCATCGAGTCAATCACCAAGAGGGTCAACTGGCTAGAATAGAATTTTTCAAACCAATCCCTGTTTCATATGTAGCTAGGTATTTTAATTAACTTCGCATTGGAGCAACACAACGTTCTATTGGTGACGGTCCGGGATCAATCCCAAAGTGAAAGATCCGATGACAATACTACGTAACTTTGAACCACGGTCAGATGACGAGGAAACACCTGAGCCGAATCCCTTTTGGATATTGGTTCAAGTAAGTTCGAGAAAGTTAAGAGTTTTATTTATTCGGAAACGCGTCAGAAATGACGTAGGACCAGAAATGAAGAAAGAAACCTGCTGCTTTTTACTGGACTGCGTATTACTTGAATTCAGATCTCATTTAAAGGTACGTAGTTAATTTACGCCACACTGGAGCAACATGATGGGTTATCGGCGAGTGCTCTGTGCATGTTTCCTACCATACTCTCATTTAAACCAGTTCTTGTTTGTAATCTGTTGGGGTCTCAAATGTCCTCACCTTGACGCGATTTGGGGGGGGATTTCAATTAACGTCACACTGGAGCAACACAATGGGCTATTGGTGACGGTCCGGGATCAATCCCAAAGGGAAAGATCCGAGGACAACACCACGTAATTTTGAACCACGGTCAGATGACGAGGCAACACCTGAGCTGGCACCCCACTCTCCAAACTTCCACAACACGCCAACGTGAGGACATTTGAGGCCACGACAAGTTTAACGTGCACCAGCCCCCTTTGTACACGACGGTGATTGGCTGGATTCGAACTCGCAACCCTTCGGTTGCTAGCCGTTACTCTTCCAACCGGGCCACCGCGGCCCCCGTATTCTTTATGATACTCCCTTATCTTCAGTTAAAAGGAAAACTTTTGAAAACTTTTCTTTAAATAATTCTTAGCTTTAAAAGCCCTCATTTGCTTAAAATTTTCTCGATCGACGTTATTAGTTCATTGTCGAATGGGTAGGTATGTATTAATTAACGTCGCACACTGGAGCATCACAACGGGCTATTGGCGACGGTCCGAGATCAATCCCCAAAGCGAAAGATTCGAGGACAACACCACGTAATTTTGAACTACGGTCAGATGACGAGGCAACACCTGAGCTGGTACCTCACTTTCCAAACTTTAACACCAGGCCAACATGAGGACATTTGAGGATTATGGATTTAACGTGCAGCAGCTCCCTTTGTACACGGGGGCCGCGGTGGCCCGGTTGGAAGAGTAACGGACTTGCAACCGAAAGGTTGCGAGTTCGAATCCAGCCAAACACCGTCGTGTACAAAGGGGGCTGGTGCACGTTAAATCTGTCGTGGCCTCAAATGTCCTCACGTTGGCGTGATGTGGAAGTTTGGAGAGTGGGGTGCCAGCTCAGGTGTTGCCTCGTCATCTGACCGTGGTTCAAAATTACGTGGTGTTGTCCTCGGATCTTTCCCTTTGGGAGTGATCCCGGACCGTCACCAATAGCCCATTGTGTTGCTCCAGTGTGACGTTAATTGAAATTCCCCCCCCCCTTTGTACACGACGGTCTTTGGTGGGATTCGAACTCTCAAACCTCAGGTTGTTAATCCGTTGCTCTTCCAACCGGCCTACCGCGTCCCAAATATCAGTGTTCCGCATCTCAATGTACCCCTCTTCCCTTATAGAGCCCCTCACAACACGCATATTTGAAAACATGCCTCGCCATCCTTTAAAATAACGAAGCATTGCTTTTTCAATTTCCGAAAACTCCGTGATTACGGACACAGTTACCAACCCACCCCTTGTATCAGCAGTCTTTTAACATTTCGCTTCGGAACTCAATTTATCGTCCGTCAATTTTGACATCGGGATGAATCGAGAACCCTTCCTCCTTTCGTTCCCACAGGCCCAGGTCCCCTTGTTTAACCCAGTGGGGCCTGGCCGATGGCTCGAACCGATAAACCTCACGGCGCGCCACACACGTCGATCCGGACCACCCGCATACCACCCCCGATCGAGCTCCCATCTTTTTTTAAAAGTTCGAAAGCACCCCCTGCGACTTCTCGCGAACCCTCCGAACAGAAAGTGGGGGAGGTTTTTTTGGATCCGCCTATTGTGTGGTATTGTGGACGTTTTTTTTGGATTCAAAAGTGTTGATAATGCGTGCTTTATGATTAAGCGTTAGGCTGTGCAGGTAGATTTTTTCGTTTTTTTTCCCTCTTCGATTTAGTATGTGGCAACCCTTTTGCGAACGCATCCCCACTTGAGAGATAGGAAGGCAGGTGGTTGCATTTGGCCATTGCAGAAAGGAAAGGCAATTTCATATTCTGATTCATAAAATGTTCAATTCACCAAGTGGTTTCTAAGAAATATCTTGTCCATCAAGAACTGACCAATTTTACTAATGACGAGATATCTAGTCAACAAGACATTGCCGAGATTTCGGCTGACGAGATCATGGTCTGGTCAGTTTTCGTCTAATAACGAGATATCTCGACAACAAGACATTGCCGAGATTTTGGCTAACGAGATCATGGCCTGTCAGGTTTCGTCTAATAACGAGATATCTAGTCAACAAGACATTGCCGAGATTTTGGCTAACGAGATCATGGTCTGGTCAGTTTTCGTCTAATAACGAGATATCTCGACAACAAGACATTGCCGAGATTTTGGCTAACGAGATCATGGTCTGGTCAGTTTTCGTCTAATAACGAGATATCTAGTCAACAAGATATGCCGAGATTTTGGCTAACGAGATCATGGCCTGTCAGGTTTCGTCTAATAACGAGATATCTCGACAATAAGACATTGCCGAGATTTTGACTGACGAGATCATGGTCTGTCAGGTTTCGTCTAATAACGAGATATCTCGACAATAAGACATTGCCGATATTTTGACTGACAAGATCATGGTCTCGTCAGTTTTCGTCTAATAACGAGATATCTAGTCAACAAGATATTGCCGAGATTGTGGTTGACAAGATCATGGTCTGGTCAGTTTTCGTCTAATAACGAGATATCTAGTCAACAAGACATTGCCGAGATTTTGGCTAACGAGATCATGGCCTGTCAGGTTTCGTCTAATAACGAGATATCTCGACAATAAGACATTGCCGATATTTTGACTGACGAGATCATGGTCTGTCAGGTTTCGTTTAATAACGAGATATCTCGACATCAAGACATTGTCGAGATTTTGGCTGACATGATCATGGTCTGGTCAGTTGTCTAATAACGAGATATCTCGTCAACAAGACATTGTCGAAATTTTGGCTAACGAGATCATGGCCTGTTAGGTTTCGTCTAATAACGAGATATCTCGATAACAAGACATTGCCGAGATTTTGGCTGACAAGATCATGGTCTGGTTAGTTGTCTAATAACGAGATATCTCGTCAACAAGACATTGTCGAAATTTTGGCTAACGAGATCATGGCCTGTTAGGTTTCGTCTAATAACGAGATATCTCGGCAACAAGACATTGCCGAGATTTTGGCTGACAAGATCATGGTCTGGTCAGTTTTGGTCTAATAACGAGATATCTCGACAAGACATTGCCGAGATTTTGACTGACGAGATCATGGTCTGTCAGGTTTCGTCTAATAACGAGATATCTCGACAACAAGACATTGCCGAGGTTTTGACTGACGAGATCATGGTCTGTCAGGTTTCGTCTAATAACGAGATATCTCGGCAACAAGACATTGCCGAGATTTTGGCTGACAAAATCATGGTCTGGTCAGTTTTGGTCTAATAACGAGATATCTCGACAAGACATTGCCGAGATTTTGACTGACGAGATCATGGTCTGTCAGGTTTCGTCTAATAACGAGATATCTCGACAACAAGACATTGCCGAGATTTTGGCTAACGAGATCATGGCCTGTCAGGTTTCGTCTAATAACGAGATATCTCGACAATAAGACATTGCCGAGATTTTGACTGACGAGATCATGGTCTGTCAGGTTTCGTCTAATAGCGAGATATCTCGACAATAAGACATTGCCGAGATTTTGACTGACAAGATCATGGTCTCGTCAGTTTTCGTCTAATAACGAGATATCTAGTCAACAAGACATTGCCGAGATTTTGGCTAACGAGATCATGGTCTGGTCAGTTTTCGTCTAATAACGAGATATCTAGTCAACAAGACATTGCCGAGATTTTGGCTAACGAGATCATGGCCTGTCAGGTTTCGTCTAATAACGAGATATCTCGACAATAAGACATTGCCGAGATTTTGACTGACGAGATCATGGTCTGTCAGGTTTCGTCTAATAACGAGATATCTCGACAATAAGACATTGCCGATATTTTGACTGACGAGATCATGGTCTGTCAGGTTTCGTTTAATAACGAGATATCTCGACATCAAGACATTGTCGAGATTTTGGCTGACATGATCATGGTCTGGTCAGTTGTCTAATAACGAGATATCTCGTCAACAAGACATTGTCGAAATTTTGGCTAACGAGATCATGGCCTGTTAGGTTTCGTCTAATAACGAGATATCTCGACAACAAGACATTGCCGAGATTTTGGCTGACAAGATCATGGTCTGGTTAGTTGTCTAATAACGAGATATCTCGTCAACAAGACATTGTCGAAATTTTGGCTAACGAGATCATGGCCTGTTAGGTTTCGTCTAATAACGAGATATCTCGGCAACAAGACATTGCCGAGATTTTGGCTGACAAGATCATGGTCTGGTCAGTTTTGGTCTAATAACGAGATATCTCGACAAGACATTGCCGAGATTTTGACTGACGAGATCATGGTCTGTCAGGTTTCGTCTAATAACGAGATATCTCGACAACAAGACATTGCCGAGGTTTTGACTGACGAGATCATGGCCTGTCAGGTTTCGTCTAATAACGAGATATCTCGACAATAAGACATTGCCGAGATTTTGACTGACGAGATCATGGTCTGTCAGGTTTCGTCTAATAACGAGATATCTCGGCAACAAGACATTGCCGAGATTTTGGCTGACAAGATCATGGTCTGGTCAGTTTTGGTCTAATAACGAGATATCTCGACAAGACATTGCCGAGATTTTGACTGACGAGATCATGGTCTGTCAGGTTTCGTCTAATAACGAGATATCTCGACAACAAGACATTGCCGAGATTTTGGCTAACGAGATCATGGCCTGTCAGGTTTCGTCTAATAACGAGATATCTCGACAATAAGACATTGCCGAGATTTTGACTGACGAGATCATGGTCTGTCAGGTTTCGTCTAATAGCGAGATATCTCGACAATAAGACATTGCCGAGATTTTGACTGACAAGATCATGGTCTCGTCAGTTTTCGTCTAATAACGAGATATCTAGTCAACAAGACATTGCCGAGATTTTGGCTAACGAGATCATGGTCTGGTCAGTTTTCGTCTAATAACGAGATATCTAGTCAACAAGACATTGCCGAGATTTTGGCTAACGAGATCATGGCCTGTCAGGTTTCGTCTAATAACGAGATATCTCGACAATAAGACATTGCCGAGATTTTGACTGACGAGATCATGGTCTGTCAGGTTTCGTCTAATAACGAGATATCTCGACAATAAGACATTGCCGATATTTTGACTGACGAGATCATGGTCTGTCAGGTTTCGTTTAATAACGAGATATCTCGACATCAAGACATTGTCGAGATTTTGGCTGACATGATCATGGTCTGGTCAGTTGTCTAATAACGAGATATCTCGTCAACAAGACATTGTCGAAATTTTGGCTAACGAGATCATGGCCTGTTAGGTTTCGTCTAATAACGAGATATCTCGACAACAAGACATTGCCGAGATTTTGGCTGACAAGATCATGGTCTGGTTAGTTGTCTAATAACGAGATATCTCGTCAACAAGACATTGTCGAAATTTTGGCTAACGAGATCATGGCCTGTTAGGTTTCGTCTAATAACGAGATATCTCGGCAACAAGACATTGCCGAGATTTTGGCTGACAAGATCATGGTCTGGTCAGTTTTGGTCTAATAACGAGATATCTCGACAAGACATTGCCGAGATTTTGACTGACGAGATCATGGTCTGTCAGGTTTCGTCTAATAACGAGATATCTCGACAACAAGACATTGCCGAGGTTTTGACTGACGAGATCATGGTCTGTCAGGTTTCGTCTAATAACGAGATATCTCGTCATCAAGGTATTGGCGATTTTTGATAATAACAAGATCAATATTTTGTCAGTTTTCTTC